>CM052077.1:11232325-12650658 GCA_020010945.3 Muscidifurax raptorellus
AATATAACTCAAGTATATAATTTAGTGAGACATACTCTTCTTTCTCATGAACTTCAGTAATTATAGATTTTTTGCCATAAGCGCGTCTTAAAATTTTAAGACTCTGCTTGAACAACTCATGCAAGTCATTTTGCAATTTCACAAGATGCTTTAAATTTCTTGCTAATAGCCAGTGTTTAAAATTTGCATAAGTAGATATTCCAAATATTGTAAGTGTCATGACAGTAGCTGCAATACTTTTTCTTCTGCCAACTAATGGACTGATTGCAGTTATTGTTGAACCAATAAGAGGAATCCAAACTAAATATTTTCTGTAATATATATTTTATAATAGCTCTAACTTTTTTTTCTCAAAAGTGCATTTTAACAAGATGTTTAGTCCTATTTACCTTAAGGAAGAAGTTTGTCCCTTGGTAAGAAACTCATTAACGGCAGCTTTATGATCATCCAGTAAAATTTCAGATTCTAAAATTATTTGCAATTGGTCCTCCCTTAATTTATTCTCCTAAAAATATTAAGAGTAGTAGTTTCTATTTCATGAATAAATTAGTCGGTAAAAATATATGTTACCTGTAAAACATATGAGCAGACCGTATTTACTTTGTTGTAGAAACTTTGATTGATAGATCGATAATCCTGCACGATAAAGAAATAATTTGAATTTATGCTAATGTTAGCTACCAATATAAGTATTGATATTTTTTACCTTTAGGGGTAACAAATCTATTTCGAAAGGATCAGGCTCTGCTTTGACTCTTGGAGTTGAATCAAAGTTGGTGTACCCCATCTCTATGAGTGCTTGATGTAACTCACTTCCCTAAATAGAATAAGAAGTCAATAAATAATTGGTTGTTGCTAAGACATTCGTAAGTAAGTAGTGCAATAAATAATTGTTATTCAAGTCAACTTGTCATGTTCCCCTGGCTAATAATGATTCAGTAAACCACAATAAGAAACCGCTCGCACCAAGAAAAGAAAAAGCATTGTCAAACTCACCTCTAGAATAATATCTTCATCCTCATCTTGCAACAAATCTAAATGTTGACAGGACATCTTCTTTGAAAACTATTGAGGTTATAATTCGAGATCTGCAACTGTATGACATTGGTACAGTTTGTTTTTTAACTCTCTTGGCTTTTTCATCGAGAATCTCAATGAAAAGTAAATAAAAGTTTTAGCCTATCATTATTACGCGAGCAGAAGTTTTAAAACATTATTTTTAGGAACACACTTTTAATACTAATTTTAACTATGTTTACACTAGCTCCGTGAAGTACGCAACCAGAGTATACAATTTTGATAACTGTCATATACTAATCGATAGAAAATTCAATGCTTATTTCAAATTTGTTTGAGTCACATTTGCTCGACCAATGTTTTCCGAGTTATCGCAAAAATACTGTAGGTTGCAAAATAATTTTTTGATTTTCCCTCATTCCTCGAATAATGACTCTTAAGAAACGTTTCAGGCGTCAAATTAATACTTGTAATTTGCTCATTAAAATAATATTAGGGTTAATGCATAAATATGTAATTATTATAATAAAAAATCGAATAATTGATATTTAAATTATCGGCTGCATTATAAGCGGTTTAGTTCGCATTCCCGTGCCCATAGTTCCATCCGTTTCGTGAATCTATGGATACATTACTGATCACGTCCATTATTCGATTTTTTATTATAATAATTACATATTTACGCATTAACCCTGATATTATTTTAATGAGCAAATTACAAGTATTAATTAGACGCCTGAAACGTTTCTTAAAAGTCATTGTTTGAGGAATGAGAGAAAATCAAAAAATTATTTTGCAACCAACAGTATTTTTGCGATAACTCGGAAAATATCGGACGAGCAAATGTGTTTCAAACAAATTTGAAATAAGCATTGAATTTTCTATCGATTAGTATATGACAGTTATCAAAATTGTATACTCTGGTTGCGTATAATTTACTTTACGGAGCTTTACGTGATATATACACAGCATACAAAAATATAACCTAACATGATCTGAATTTGAGACAAAATACACGTGCATGCGGGTAGGGGTTTTTTAGTCAAGATTTTTGTTAAATCGCGTGTAAATACATCCTTAATGACAGGAAGAATATTTTGTAAGATAGAATTCAAATATGTTAACATCAAAGACTTTTTATCGGAAGACCAAAGGCGGCAACATTTACAAGGTTTGTTTAGTTTTTGTTTACATAGCTTGATGTTTCAAGCGCGAATTTAACTCAATTTATCGTTTATTTATTACAGGTTGTCAGAGAGCACTATTTGAGAGATGATATTTGGTGCGGCTCTGAGGCGTGTGAAAGATGTGGACGTCGACATAAGGATATTTTGCTTGATGATGAGAATCCTGGTGCTAAGAGTACTTTGTTCTCAAAACCTCATTACTTAGTTTTTGACACAAATATTATATTAAACCAGGTAAAATTGCAAGTTTATTTTATAATTATTTTGATTGTATTTCATCTTATTGTTATTCATATATTTTAGATAAATATTTTGGAGGAAAATGTTTTATGCAATGTAATCATTCCACAAACTGTACTTGAGGAGGTGCGACACAGAAGTTCTAATGTTTATAAGAAACTTAAAGAAATTATTGGAGATCCTAATAGAAAGTTTTATGTTTTTGTAAATGAACATCATAAGTTAGTGACTTCTAATTTTTAATGTGTCCCGTATGCTTATCTTTTTATTTACTTTTATCTGTTTTCTTATTCAGGGATACATACATTGAGCGCAAGCCAGGAGAGATTGTAAATGACCGAAATGACAGAGCTATTCGAGAAGTTGCCAAGTGGTATAATTCTCATTTAAGTGCACAACATATTAACATAAAAGCTATTTTACTTACTGATGATGAGGACAATAAGAACAAAGCGGAAGAGATTGGGATTCCAGTTGCTACCAGTAATAATTCATTTTATTTAAACTGTACAATGATTCAAAAACGTTTGTCTATTTTAATGAATGCATATTCTAGTGAAAGATTATGTTAGCTCACTGGAAAATGCAGGATTCCTAGTGGACAAACTTGCTAGAAAAGATTATATTTTGGACGGAGAAGGTCGAGAGCCATTGTTTCCTTGCCATCTCTCACCTGCACAGCTGCATGCGGGTATTAAAAATGGCAAGTTTCTACAAGGTACATTTTTGGCATCAAGAGAAAATTTCTTGGAAGGAAGTGTCAATTGTGAGAGCATTGAGAAATTCGTGAGTACCCCGTTATTGATAATATTAGCATATTGTACAAAACTGTTAAATATTTATTTTATATTTTATCAAACTTAGGTTTTAGTACAAGGAAGAGAAGGTTTAAACAGAGCAGTGGATGGTGACACAGTTGCGATAGAACTTTTACCGGAAGATCAGTGGTCAGCTCCTAGTGACATCATTCTGCAGGATGAGACAGAGGACGATCCAGGTGATGTGTTGGACGATGAAAAAATTTTAGCAGAAAACAAAACAGTAGCATCTGCTGAAAAGACACCCACAGGTAGAATCGTGGGTATAATCAGGAGGAAGTGGAGACAGTATTGTGGCATATTACAATGCAGTGCTCTCAAAGAAGTAATGCATATATTTGAGAGAAATACTAAAGTAATTGACGAACTTTGAGTAACGAATTTTATTTTTAGAACACGCGACATCTTTTTGTGCCGGCCGAAAGGAAAATTCCAAAAGTCAGAATCGAAACCAGACAGGCAGAGACTTTAAGCAAGCAACGGATCATCGTGGCGATAGACTCCTGGCCCCGAAATTCTAGATACCCATTGGGACACTTTGTACGCGCATTAGGTGAAATTGGTGACAAAGATACTGAAAACGAAGTCTTACTATTGGAGCACGACGTACCACACAGTAGATTCTCAGACGAAGTTTTGAGCTTCTTACCAAAGTTGCCTTGGGTGATCACCGAAAGTGTAAGATATAACTTATAACGTTTTATTTTATTTTATTATTACAAAAGCAAGAAAAACTCTTATAACATCTTACTAATGATATACTCGCTATTAATCGTTCGACGTTGTGCTAGACATCGTTCCAGTAGAATCGCAAGAGAATCTGGACAGATCGAATTCTAACGGCGGTAACTCATTGTCCAGGATACTTTCATTTGTATTATTGTTTACGTTGAAAGGAAAACTAAATGGTTCGCTCCCATAGTCATCGGTATTCGTCGTAACTACAGCAAAGTTTCCTCTTCTTTCGGCTCTAAAAATATTTTAATTGTTTACTGCAACTTTGACGATAGGTTCATGAGGATTTACCTGACTCTACGATGTACCCAAGAAAGCCGCGAATTATTTCTGTTCAAAGAATTTACAGTTAATGGAATAACTCTGTTCGGTAGGATCATCGGACAAGGTGGTGGTGGTGGAATTTGTGATTCGAATGAAAAGGCTGACGATGTCAGTGGAACTAGTTGGTCCGAGTTACTGACACTTTCCTCTGAGTTCTCGTCTATTGACGAGTCTTGCTTGCTCTTTCCCAATTTTCGATCTATTAACTTTTTCAGACTTTCTAAAGCTACTAATTTTTCCTGAACGTCGAACATTAGTTCTTCAAGTTCGTCGTATTTCCAACGCGATTTCATCCATCTATTGTACAAGTCCTTGTCGAGTCGCGATAACAAGGATTCTAGCTCACGGGTTTCTGTAGAAAATATTTAAACATTTGTACACAAAAATTAAGAGCTTGTTTGAAAGAATGATGGTTGTTCTTACCGTCATCTCTGAGTCGTTTAATAGTTTTTTTAATAGTAGTTACTTCGTTTTTTACGTACTTTCGTTGGGTTTTCAATTTTTTTATATTTTCGGCTGCTTCCCTTATGTCGTTTAATAAATTTTGCAATTCTTCTGCATCTCTATTGATTCGGCTTTGCAAAATTCTGAAATTGTCATTGCAATGATTTAGGATATTTTTCATAAAAATATAGAAAGACTCATGAAAGTTCGATTCAGACTCGGGATACTTGTAAATGTATCGATTCGAATTGGCATCATCTCTCAGGTAGCTAACAAACTGTTCTATCCCATCGCAAAATGCCTTGAATTTAGTCGGTGAATTTTGGTTATCTCCTTCTTCATCAGTTTCTATTGTCTCCGAGTGAGTTGTTATTTTTAAATTTTCGACATCGTCCCGCATATCGTTCATCAGTTCCGTCTACAGTTTAATTACATATTCACAAAAGATATACCTTTCAAACTTTGAGCATTACAAACCTCACCTGATTAGTCGATCTGGAAGGTTTCAATCTCGAAACTAATCGTTCGATAATTCCATAGGGAAAACGTCTTTCCTCAAAGGAGTCAGACATACTTACTTTCAAATTTAGTGCAAGTGCATCGAAAATCTGCGTAAACCTTATATACTTAATAATTTTCAAACCATCATTATTAACCAAAAACTGTCATGCCGTGAAGTACCAATCGCACCGTCAACTGTCAGAATCTCGCTAATAAACACTTTGCTTATTTTCTAGGACATCGCCCAGAGACGAGATATTCGCCACATCGACGTCTGCTCTGTAGACCCGCCTGGTTGCACGGACATAGACGACGCTCTTCACTGTCGGGATCTACCGAACGGCAACCTCGAAGTTGGCGTACACATCGCCGACGTCTCGCACTTCATTCGTCCTGGTACAGCACTCGATAAGGAAGCCGCGCTCAGGGCCACCACCGTCTACCTCGTTGACAAGCGCATAGACATGGTACCCGGTGCGTATTTAACGTTGTTTAATCGATAATTAGATAAATAGATTGCACAAAGGAGAGGAAATGGAGATAAAGCGAATAATTGAATTGTCCTCGCCTTTTGTAGAGTTACTTAGCTCGAATCTGTGCTCGCTAAGAGGCAACGAGGAGCGCTTCGCCTTCTCCTGCGTCTGGGAAATCGATCACGACGCCAATATTATTAGCACGGACTACTTTAAGTCGATTATCCTGTCGCGCGCTGCTATGACCTACGAGGAGGCGCAGCTGAAGATCGACGACAAGACGCAGAACGACCCGGTAGCCAAGAGCCTCAGGAACCTTAATATGCTCGCTAAGAAGTTGAAAAAGAGGCGTTTGGAAAATGGGTAGGCAGCGTTCGTATTGTTTAAAGTGTCTAAATGAACGGTAGTTAAATTTTAATTTATGCTTTGTCTCGTAGAGCGTTGGTGCTGGCATCTCCGGAGATCCGTTTCCAAGTGGACAGCGAAACGCACGATCCGATAGATGTACAAGCTAAACAGATGCGCGAGACCAACTCCATGGTGGAAGAGTTCATGTTGCTGGCGAACATCTCCGTGGCCAAGAAGATCCTCGAGGAGTTTCCTGAGTGCGCTATGCTGCGTCGTCACCCGGAGCCGCCCCAGGTGAACTTTGACCCGTTGATCAAGGCCGGCAGACATCAAGGCTTCGAGATCAATACGAGCAGTGGAAAAGAGTTGGCCAAGTCCCTCGAGGCTGCACACAAGGAGGACAATCCTTATTTTAATACGATGCTCAAGATCCTCGCTACCAGGTGTATGATGCAGGCGGTTTACTTTACCAGCGGTATGGTACAGGAGAATGAGTTCTTCCACTACGGTCTGGCGTGCCCGATTTACACGCACTTCACGTCCCCCATTAGAAGGTGAGCTGTTGTTTTTGTTGTTGTTTTGCTCGTAGGGGAAGATTTTAAGAGTATATTCTTGGCTGTAGGTATGCCGACGTGATAGTTCATCGACTGCTGGCTGTGTGCGTGGGCGCAGACGCCACGTACCCAGATTTGCTTGATAAGAAGAAGAGCCACGCGCTTTGTCACAATCTCAATTATAGAAACCGAATGGCGCAGTACGCCGGCAGAGCCTCGGTGGCATTAAACACGCACGTGAGGATCAGTTTCTATAGTGTCTGTATCTGTTCTGAACTTTGATAGAATGACTAATAAATTTTCCATTCGCAGTTGTTCTTCAGGAATAAGGTGCAGGAGGAGGAGGGTTATATTCTGTTCGTGCGCAAGAACGCGCTGCAGATACTCATCCCGAAATTCGGCCTCGAGGGTACTCTGTATCTTAGTAAAAAGGGCGAGACATCACCTGTGACCTTTGTCTACGACGAGGAGGAACACACGCAACGCTGCGGCGATATTATCTTTCGGTCGTTCGACCAAGTGGTCGTACAGCTGAGCCTCGACCGGTCGAACGTCCAGCACGAGAAGTTAGTCTTCAAACTCGTCAAGCCAGTGGTAAGTGTATTTTCAGAAGAAAACGCGATTGTTTACTCAAATTTACAATCTTGTTTATTCAATAACTCTAAAGCTCAACAATTCGCTTAATAAATTACAAAATATCATATACATATGTATCAATATGCACACCATTCTACATGTATCTATTTAATAATAACAATTAACAATCAACAATAGGAGTTAGTGTGTATACTCATATGAAACGTCGTTCTCCTCCGCAGATTCCGGGTTTCAGTATTTCTCCGAACACCGAGAGTGCAGCCGTTGACAAGCCGGCCGAGGAGCCGATGGAGGAGCTCTCCGAGAAAACCCCCCAGAAGCGGAAAGACGAGCAAGAAGTCGAGCCGGAAATGGCGCCGACGACGAAGAAAGGAAGAAAGAAGAAGAAGAGGAAATACTGAGCGTCAAGTGCGCGCGGCCTGTATATTTCTTGTTAACGTATGATTATACAAGTGACTCTAGTGTAACCGACGAAGATCATAAGAATATCAATTTTTTTCTCAGAAAAAAAATCAAGTTCCTGTTCTTTCTTCCTTCACTCGCGGGTTCGCCGATGAGACATGTGCGTATGTGCCAGCACATAGAGAGCTCCAAGTTTATCGGTGATGTTAGTTAAATTAGTCTAGTTTTGCAGGCCTCTCGGGTGGCCTCTCTACTGGGGATCCGGTGCCATTCTCGCAAAGCCGAGCTTCTGCAGCACCTGTTTAATGTCCCTATAGACGGTCGGGTCGTCGATCGTGCTCGGGATCTGTATGCACGAGAAAGAAGTCAAGCGCATGAGAATAAGGAGCATGACATCGTAACATTTTTTCTCAACTTCTCAAGCTTACCTTGACTTGCTTCGAGCGCGCGAGATCCGCGATGGATTTTCGGCAGGTCTTGCCGGACCGCGTCCTGGGCAGTGCTTTGACCGCCGCGGCGACTTTGAACGCGGCGATCGGGCCTATGAGCTCCCGCACTCTGGCGATCAGCTCTGCGTTGATCTCCTGCTCGCTTTTTCTCGAGTCTGTAAGGAATCTCGCGTTAAAACATCTCGAAAATGTTGACAAAAGTAATGATAATAGCAATTGTATTATGCTAGTGACAACTGACCGTCTCGCATGACGTAGAGGCAGAGCGGGATCTCTCCCTTGGTGTGTTCGGGTACGCCTACTACAGCGGCGTCGACGACTTCCGGATGTCCGAGGATGACGTCCTCGAGGGCGGAGGTTGAGAGTCGGTGACCGGCCACGTTGATCACATCGTCGTCGCGCGCCGTCACGAACACGTAGCCGTACTCGTCGACGTAGCCGGCGTCCATCGTGTCGTAATATCCCTGCGATTGAACAAGATACTCGTTCACTTCGTCGCATGTTTTGTAATAAAATATATAATCTGGGTTAATTTATTTCCGTAAAAACTCACCGGATACTTGGAAAAGTAGATCTCCTTGAACCTGCCCGGCGCAAGGTACAACGTGGACATGGTTCCAGGTGGCAGCGGTAGCCGCACGGCGATCCTACCAAGTTCATGTGGCTCTGCCTTACTTCCATCTTCCCTGAGCACCTCGACGTAATATCCGGGGAAAGGCATCCCAGTGCTGTACTTTGGCGGACTGGTGGTGTGTCCTAGACCAAGACACGTCGCAGTGATGGAGTGACCGGTCTCCGTTTGCCACCAGTGGTTCAGAATCGGCACCTTGAACACCTTCTCCGCCCAGGCCTTCGCCTCGTAGTCGCAGTGTTCTCCCGCCACGAAGATCGTCCTCAAGCTGTATTTATATATATAGAATGTGACGTGCGTTGTGGGGTATATTTGCTATATACTTATAAAAGTTGCGAGAAAATCGAGTTAGGCAACTTACGATTTCGTCGAGTATTTTCTTCCGAGAAGCGTCTCTGGATCCGCCCGCCTTAGTACGCGGAAAGCCGTAGGGACGG
The DNA here is from genome assembly GCA_020010945.3 of Muscidifurax raptorellus. NCBI lineage: Eukaryota > Metazoa > Arthropoda > Insecta > Hymenoptera > Pteromalidae > Muscidifurax > Muscidifurax raptorellus. Next base: position 11,241,483 of record CM052077.1, read on the forward strand.
TGAACAACGCGTTGACTTTGTGCTCGTCTATGATCCTGTAAAAGTGTTATTATTAGTCCTGCGTCAGCTGATAAGTTTTCAAAAATCTCTGCGATCGAGGTGAAAAATCAAATGACGCTCGAAGGAGACTTTTCGTCAAAAGTTATGTGTTTATCGAGTTAGTCGAACTCTCGCGGATGGCTTATTCGATATCTGTTCTTTCTTTCGAGAGCAAAGTTCGTTTCGATGAAGAAGTTTGCGAAGCGTGAGAGAGAGAGAGAGAGAGAGAGAGAGAGAGAGAGAGAGAGAGAGAGAGAGAAAGAGATTTCTGACCTAAAGTACTGTCCTGCGTCGGGGGTCCTGTCGGGCTTGCCCTCGTACATAACGCTTGTGGCGCCGTAGAGTAGAGGACCGTAACAGATGTAGGAGAGACCGACGACCCAGCCAAGGTCCGAGGCTACCCACCATACCGAGTTCTTGTCCATGCCGTAGATCGCCTTCATCGTCCAGCAGAGGGTCGCTATGTGACCGCCTATAGGGCGCTGGATACCCTTTGGCTTATCTATAAGTAGTAAATTTATTTATTTTTATTTTTTGTAGATTAGTGCACTCAATTAACCCTTGAGAGAATGAATCTACGCCAAGATACCGTCATCGAAGCAAAACATAGCTATCAAAGTGCCGCGAGAAAATTAATGCATACAAAAATTACGTAATCAAGAGCCCGCTTCGTCGTTTATATACATGCATAAGGAGGTCGGGGAGTCAATTAAAAATTCAAATTTCGTGCCGCAATCTTACATAACTAATAAAACAACGGAATTTGGAAAAAATATCCGTTGTACATGATTCCCCTCCGTTATACATATATTATTTAAATATTCGAATGATCGCCGATCACGAGACACATGCCAATTATTCACGTGGTTTTTATTCGCGAAATTTGAATGTTTAATTGACTTTTCGACCTCCTTAAATTTTCATCCCCCGAAAAAAGCGAAGAAAACACAAGTGACCTGTGGTGCCGGACGTGTAGAGAATATACAGCGGCTGATTGGCTTCGACGGGCACACAGGGATGTGGCTCGGCATTATCCAGCAGATCGTCCCAGTCGAGCTGCGAGTCAAGCAGCGGCGCCTCCCAGATGTGTCTGCGCTGGTAAATCACGCAGTGCGGCGCCGCCACCGAGATCAGATTCATCGCGTCGTTCAGCATGTCCGTGTACCTGCATCGTCGTACGGCCTTCGTTAATTAATAAAGGCAAAATCGCGCGTGCACAATATCGTGATGCATAAAGAGAGAAAGAGACAAAAATGCGAGAAAGTCGAAGAAACGAAAGGGAGAAGAAAGAAACTCACTTTACCACTTTGCCAGGCTCGAGGCCGCAGCTGGCGGCGACTATGACCTTCGGCTCGGCGTGATCGATCCTCGTCGCCAGTTCCTTGGCCGCGAAGCCTGGAACAGTAGAGAGATTTGCTCGGTTACCTCTGTGTCTACACACTCTCTCATATATATATATATATATATATATATATATACTCGTACATGCAATATCCGCAGGTGCGACAACGACTGTCGTCTAATATGCCCTCGGGATAATCTCCTCCTTTGGAGCATTACACAGACACACACACACACACACGCATAGTCGCTTTCGCTCTTGGGAATTTTCAATGTACACGTGCAGGCGCTAGATGAAATTACGTCGGGAGCCATTCATTTAAGACAAGCGCTTATCTCCTGTAATGAGTTACTGCGCCGCGAGAGGATTCGATCGCGATAAAAGAAAATATATGTATAGCGAGGCGCTTGTTTGTTTTGATTTCATCGTCGCGAGAGAGCCGGGGATATTAATTATTCAGAGAGCGCGCGAGTCGATTTTTTTTCGAGACTGATAATTTTTCTACGAGACGAAGGCTAATTTTTTTCTGTTGTTGGCTTGTGTATTTGGTTAATTAATCAGTTAAGCCGTCTTTTATCATCCAATTATCATTCGTTAATTTCCTATCAATGCAATTCGTTGATGAATTTATCGCCTCGAAGATTACAAGTTTTTTTTCGCGATGGCATCCGTAATATGCATATTCCTATATGTAACAGATGTAACGATGGACGATATTTCGAACAACTATTTTGACTTCCTAGTTGCGCGAGAGGCGATAATTAATTATTCAGAGTTCGTGAGTCGATTTATTTCGAGACCAGTAGTTTTTTGAGGAGATGAGGACAGCCTGGATTTTTTAAACTATTATTCATTGAGCTTGTGGATTGAATTTGGAATGAATAATTAATTTGACTGATTATGTGCATGTGAATAAATATTTGTTGCGCGTGACGAGGTTTCGAGCTCGTTTATGAAATTGTTTTTGTTTAATAAGTCAGTTGAAAATTCAAATTTTTCCGACACACACTATACTTTTCTCGTAATAAATATTAAATTGAAAACCAATTAGGATGCAATTATCCTACATTTATGCAACATTTGGCGAGCGAGACTGGAATATAAATCCCAGATGATGAATATAATTGCATAACAATACACATAGGGCAATTACGTCAAATTAGTAGTTTATTGCTTGCTACCATATTTAAACTTTCTTTGCTAAAATTTGCACAGTATCCATTCAAAACTTTATAATTTTATAATGATTCTGTCGATTGGCTTTTGATATAACAATATATATATTTAGAATAACACCCGGTGAAACGCGATGTAAGTATACCTTTACACAAAATCTCAGAATCGAATGTTCTATCTTCGTAATTCTCATACGCCCACCAACTCTCTCATACTTGGAGCAAATTCAATGCTCTCTACCCGTCCGGTATAATAATGGCGCATCAAAGACGCGCGAATGACGCAGTTCAATACACGCACCACACATATATATACATATACTCACCTCCGAAGACAACCGAGTGCACAGCCCCGAGTCTGGCGGTGGCGAGAATCGCGATTATCGTCTCAGGAATCAGCGGCATGTAGATCAGCACCCTGTCCCCCTTGCTGACGCCCAATTCGGCCAGAGCACCGGCGAGTCGAGACGTGCGGTCGAGAAGCTCGGCGTAGCTGACCCGGCGTACCGTCTCCGTCATCGGACTGTCGTGTATCAGTGCCGTTTTCGAGCCTAAACCAGCGGCCACGTGACGGTCCACTGCATTGTAACAGGCGTTCGTCTCGCCGCCCACGTACCTGTTCGGTGATCAACGTAATATCGTGTACAAAAAAGTTTGATAATATATCAATATATAGTTCGTACACTGTTTGTACGTCGAAAAAAATATATGTCATTTTACGTTATGTTATAATGCACGAAATATGGAACGCCCGATCGCGCGTTGACTCGTACTACTTGCGGCTCTACGCAGTACGTGCATCATATTTATATATATATATATACACCGCCACGAAGCTTACCCACTTTATATTACTTTTTTAAGCTCTCGACAGAGGTTTTCTGATTTCGTCACTTTTGCGCGAGACTTGCGTCGGAAGTTTGGCTTTACGTAAAGTTGGCCAATTACGCGCGGCTTAGCGATGCAAACCGGCTTAGGTGTGTATGTGTATGTGTGTGCGTAGTATTAATCGTTTCCAGCGCGAGACATATCTCACCATTTCGTGAAGGGCTCGTTGGAGTTGTCCAGTACACGGTCCCAGGGTCGGCTCCACTCGATGCACTGGCCCACTTCCGCCCAGAACTCCTCGGGATTCTCGATGGACTTGCGGAACGTCTCCTCGTAAATCGGACTCCTGTAGCGGTTCTGATTGAGTATGTAGTCTGGAGACGGGGCCGGATCATGAGAGAAACAAAAAAATCATATTTTCGTTTACTATATATACGCGTAATTTGTAAAAATCAAGCCTGCGCTCGAAATAGAAGAAGCGCATCAGTTTTGAATATGTATAAGTTTACGTCTTGATATATATATATATATATATGTGTATAAATATATATATATACACATATATATACCATACAATGTCGTTGTGTGGTATAAATATTGAAGACGCATGTACGTGCGCGCGCGACAGCGGTTGCGCATAAATATAAGATCGGCCTCGGATTTTTCGAAAGAGAAGCGAGAATAAGTTGGAAATTTTTCTTATCATATGATGCATAATTCGGGATTTTTGAATGTCAAAAAGTTTCGATCATGTCGCCACGCACACGCAGACACACACGTACTTATATATATGCAATGTTGTATGTAGCTCGCGCGTCGGTGTGTATATACGAGAGCGGCTCTACACGTACATGAGGAAGCAGAAAAGCGCCGGCGAGTTACGGTTGCTAATTTATACACATTCGTTAAAGCCCGCATGTACGCGTGTGCATGCGATCAAAGGTAGGAATTTTAAAAATTCGTGTAAGCATCGCGACGAGTTCATTAGCTCCGGTGAACCGAGGCTTATATACTCCGCGAGCATTTCGAATATTCAGCTCGGCGGCGATGGCGTGCGCTCCAATTTTTAAAGCGATTTTTATTATTCCTCGATAATTATAGAGTTGTTCGACGACGTCGAAGAAATATTTTATAAACGATCATCGCAATAATATCGCATGAATTATTAACGATTGTTAAAAAACAAATCTTCTGATTCTTCAAGGAATGCCATTCCTCGGTTAATTGTCAAATGACTGGACACAATCACCGATGGAATTTATATAGATTGCAGTTTACGATATCGTATTACGTGTAAATTATTAATAAAGCGATGATCGCAAAAAACGAATCGAATCTTCGACGAACGCACCGCTGTGTACAAACGATTCGCGACTTGTTTATCAAACGATTGGAAATAACGATCGAATGTATTTACATTTTAGTTAAAACGAATAAAAAAGGAAATCTTCCGTCTACAAGCTACACGGGGGAATCGAATTCTAGTGTAACGTCGAATCTACAGTAGACTATACGCGCGAGTGGCAATGTACGGCGCTAATTAATTGCCGTTGATTACAGTACTCCGCCAATATATAAGTAATTAGACGTCAAAGATTTTCATCGTCAATCTCTCGCGCGGGTGTAATATGCGCAAATCAAGTCATCAAAATTTGCCCCCCCCCCCCCCCCCCATGAATATTCAACCGCGCACAATGCAGTTTCTAAATTACCGCAATATATACACCTATTTTTCGCAATCTTTACGCTCCTATCCCAGCACAAGTACGTCGTCTCCGCCTTCGTCTTTCTATTCTTTCTCCTCTTTCTATTCGGCCCAATTATGCGGCCGCTTTGTCGGACTTTAATTATTCTTACGTATATAACTCCGCGCGTATATATTACATACACACAATATTCTTCCTTTTGATCTCCAGCTCGACTTTGCAGATGACGTATACGGCTTTTTTGAAAACCGCTCGCGCGAACTATCCCGTTAATTGGCCTCTACTCTACGTACACCGCTCTCGCATTCTCCCTCTATATATCCAATTAAATTTACGCGACGAGGAGCTTCGCTCGTAAATATAACGTAATATACATCGTCTCACCGGGTCCATCGGTCCTCAGCTTCTGCCTGACGATCTTCGCCTTGAAGCTGTCCCTGTCCTTGTCCGAGTTTTCCGGCAAGAAGTCCGCCGACTGCACCTGATTCTTGTTCATCTCGTTGGTGCGTATCTCTATTTGTCGGGATATTCGATTGCCGCGGCGAACGAGCGGTGGATGTTATGTATATGTATAAAAAGCACACAATTCACAGATATATCGCAGTAACGATAACGCCGTCGCGCAGTCCACGGGCTCGGGTCCATACAACCCGGACACCGTCGGCACACCACTATATATATATGTATGTGTGTATATATATGCAACCAGTTCCTTCAGCAGCGGTGGCGGCGGCAGCGGTGGTGGCGGCACGACACTTACGAATCGGTATGAATACGAGGGTTAGATGGTAAGCGGGAGAGATCGGTTTGACGATCGGCGAGTGACTGTCGCGTTGCTGGCCTCGAGCACCACGTAAAGTAGACTCTCGGCGACACGTGACACCAGGCGACCCCTGACACTTATTGATACCGCGCGTCCGCGTCGTCGTCGGCTCGCTCCTTGTTTGTGGGGGGATAGATACACATATATGTGTGTGTTTGTGTGTGTGTGTGTTTGTGCGACGATCGTAGGTCCTCTATCGGTACGCGGCGATAGCTCGAATACCGATCTTTCTCTCTCTCTCTCACACGCACACTCTCCGATGTCTGACAAATTGTACCGTATATACGCGTCACGTTCTAACCCTCTGTCGCGGCTCTTGCACTTCCGCCTCCGATGAATAATCCGTGCATATAATGGAAAATGACTCATAGAGCACCTACATATACATCATCGGCCGATTGAATCGTGTGGATCAAGAGCGTGTGCGTACGAGGACCGCCTATACGTCAAACGTCTTTTACATGCTCGTCACACGCGTATTGTGTGCAGTTTGAAAAATTTCTTTTTTTTCTTCTTTTTCTTCTGCTTCTTCTTCTTCTCGTACTTACGCTCTGCATCGAAGTCGAGGCACGTACATACGCGCACAGGTGATTTTGTTAACCGAGACGACAGATAGATAGATAGATAGATAGATAGAGAGAGAGATCGAGTTTTCGTCGCCTAAGGCGCGTATATATATTCATCGTGTCTCTTGATCTATAATAAATAGGTATGTGACGCGTCGCGTGCAAGTCATATACACTTATTATACACAGCTCACAAGCGAGCTGAAGAAGAAAAAGTCGCTAATTTCCCACAAGACACGCGCGGATCTTTCTCGACATTCATAATTGATCAACTTTTTCTTCTTCTTCTTTTGCTTGCTTGTGTAAAAACCGCTGCACTTTCGAGAGGAATAAATATCTCAGTCCATCCCCAAAGTGGCTTGGAAAATTCTTATATTAGCGAGAGACCGAGAGAAAACAAAAGAAGAAACACAGACACGGCTCGAACGTCAGTGTCGGTCCGGCGTCATTAAAAAGCGACCGCACGTCCTCGCATAATATGTTAATAGCTACGCACACACATGCGCGAGAGGGGGATTCGATGCATAACAATCGCGCGGGACAGTTTTTCTCCCATTGCATAATGCCCATCACACTTCCTTTTCTTCGTCGTATTTGTGTAATAAACACAGAGCACGTGTTTGCGTCGACACGTGTCTTTCTCCCTTCCTTTCACTCTATCTGTATATATATATATATATATATTATATATAATATATATATATATATATATATATATATATATATATATATATATATTTAAATACACACATATATATATATATATATATATATATATATATATATATATTTAAATACACATATATATATATATATATATATATATATACGCACACAATGATACACAGAGACATATATAATATATATATAAAGCGATTTTCGGCCGCAGAGTGTGTCGCCGGATCGATCGTTACGTCACGAGCCAAGTATATAGTGGGCGTATATATATGTATGTATATAGTGCGCGGTTGTGGGCGTCACCTGTTGCTTTTGCGGGCGCGGTGCGCGTTTCTAGTTTTCACAACTAATTCCAGCTGACATTTTAGCCGCAGAGGATCGCTGCAGTGCGTGCGTTATATGATAAAATTGAATTCATCCGGTCGCGAGATTACCGGCTTTTTTTTTTCAATCTTCGCATATACACTAGTGTACTCGCGTACACTAACTCCCATAGGAATATAAGCGCATCGCGCTATCCCCTACATATATATATATATATATATATAGCGGAAACGCATTTATTATAAACATGTAGGTGTGCTATTCGAATATCGCACGCTTTTTCCGCGCGTAAAGAAGATTTCCACGCGCATATATACATATAGGCGTATACGTACATAAATAAACGTATTGCGTAACTATATATATGCAGTGTTATAGCGTGTGCGTGTATATATATATATATATATATATATATATATATATATATATATAAGGTGTTTTTCATCAGCGAGTATAAGCGCAGACGCGCAAAGCAGATGCAGAAAAATTGCTCACTTCCTCTCGAGAGAAGAAGAATATAAGAGGACGTAGCGGCTGACAGGAGATTTCACGGGCGACGGAAAATGGGTCGTCAGTTAGGCATCATGCATGTGCGCGCCGGAGACAAAGGAGAGAGCGAGAGAAGAAAATTTCTTCATTATTATTTATCGCGCGATCCGCGACTGCTCGACTAGCTGTTTTGACGTTTAAAAACAGAGTGTGTCTATCCTTCCGTATTGCACACGCACACACACACAAACATATATATATATATAAGAAGCGTAAATATTTATTCCCTTATAATACGCGGCTCTCGCGCTGTACGCCCGCTCCCTAACGCTTGTGGGTAATATACTTATCATGCAAATTGCACATTTTTTCTCTTCATTTTTTTTTTGTTTTTAACGCTTTAGAGAGATCGCGTTATAGGCGTTATAGGGTTACGTGAATTCCGCAGCGCCGCGTCGTCGTAATTGCGAAATTGAAAACGAGAGAGTCTGTATATATATAGCACTCGCTACTCGACTGATTGGAATAATATCGAGTTGACGATTTTCGAGGTCGTTAATTATCTTTTGTTGGATTCGATTTCTCTCTATGCCCGGCCGACATTGAAGCGAAAAGAGCGTTATATACACTGCGCGCAAGGACGACTTTTTCGATGGCGTGTAATTGCGGCGTTTTCGAGACGCGCACCTGCTGCTGCGGAAATTTGAAAGGCGCGACAGTAGATCGAGTCCGGGAATGATCGGACGGAGATACGCGATACGTTTTGCGTTATTATGTATAACTGTTGGCTTTTGATATATAACGGTTTTTTTTTCGAATCAAATTTCTGCTGCTCGAAAGCACAAGGGCTTCTCTGCGAAAATGTATTTACGTATGTATATATAGACGACAATTGGCAACGTAAATCGCGCGCGCATCTTGGATTGAAAAAAGAAAGCGCGATATAAAACAGCGTCAACCGGGTCGAATCGCTGGAAAACCCAGTCGTCATCAACATATATATATACAAAACCCGCGTAAAACATCGATCGCTCCTGTGTCTCCATACGCTCTCCCAGATACTCGCAAATCCGTCCAACGAGCACTTTGCAGTTTCGCGTGGGCGGCAGACGCTGCCCAATGGCATGATCGTCTCTTCTCGATCGTCGTCGCGCGCATTTACGATTAATTCCTCCCTATGCCGATTATACGATATACGTATATATTGCCGTCCGCATCTCCAAACCCCATATCTGATCTACGTACTTATATTCGCTTACCTGAACCCCTTTTTTTTTATTCACGCACAGCTTATCGTTGCACAGGCATCACACCGCGGGATCGCACGACACGAGGAAGAAAATCAGACACCCTCGCAGCAACAACAATAAGCGACACACTATTCGCACGTCAACTTTCATTACACCATATCAGGCTATACGCAGTTCAGTGTACGTGTATATGCGTGCGCGCGCGTCTCTTCTCTCCCCGAGTGCGCGCTCTCTCTCTCTCTCTCTCTCTCTCTCTCCGCTGCCGCGTGTATTTAAGGGCGGACACCCCCGGCCGAGCCATCACTACACACCGTCAGGTCGGCCCAAGCTCAGCTTCCTTCCTTCCGGACGCTCGTATCTGTCTGTCTTTCTACGGTCTTCGACTATCGTCTTCTGTACACGTTCGATACGCGGATCGTCGAAGCTCGTCGGGGAAGATCGTTTGGTAGAGAGGATAGAAGGGAATAAGAGAGCTTATAACGGATAAGCGCATCAGGTGAGTTGGTTTTACATTTTTGCTTTATGCGGTATTGTTGTGGACGATTTGAGGATGGAAGAGGAAATTTTGAGAAAAATTTATACTGGCAAAGTTCGTATCTGCCGCTTTATAGTAGTTTCGCGGAAACTGTCCCCCGTATACGCATCAGGCAACTTGCTATAAAGCGTTTTTGTTTGCTCCGGAAATGCGCGCGTTCTCTCTCTCGAGAGAGAAGTAGTTCGCTTCGTTTTAAGGCTCTCTGCGCGTGTGTATATATATATATATATATATATATATACTGTAATCGAGAAGTTTGCCCTCTTCTTGGCAAACTCCTCGAGGATGTAATAGATATAATACTATTGCGCAATTTCTCGAGGAAAGAAAAAAAAAGTCAAGCTGCAAAGTAAATCCCTATAGAATCTTATATACCTGTTGCTCTCGTGCGATTAGATTGATTCGTCCCTCCGCCATCCGCGACTTTTCATTTCGGCTGCACCGCTATATACAGTCTAGTCGTCGTTCCTCTTCATTAGTCGTCCGCCGCACACTCGCGCGCGTTTCTCCTGCTTTAGAGACGCGAAGAAGCTTCGTATACACACTCGAGATTGCGAGTTCACGCGGCAATATCTACTTGTTTGCCGAAATAAGCTTTTATCCATTTAACGCCTCTATATTTTTCCTCCCAATTTTCCTGATCCCAGTCGATTGCCACACGAGGTTACGCGGCTATATTTAGGCGTCGGAGCTTTTGGCGATCCTGTGTATGCATGTATTATATGCGTATATGTGGGCGAGTATACGTACGGTAAAAAGGATGTAACTTTGATCGCGCGCCCGCGAAACTCGTGAACGCCCGCGGCGAATTTTCCAAGTGCGACGTTGATATATGTATATATATATATATATATATATATATATATATATATATATATATATATATATATCAGCCCATCCTTTGCACGAAGCTTTTGATGAATTTTCGCGATGCCGCGCATATACGAAAAGAAGAGGCTGTAATCTTCGAAAAGTCCGCGTAAACTTCGTCCCAGAGTGCAGGCCGAGCTTTTCTCGTGTGCTTATATACATTATGAGTATGTACATATGCGCGCGAAGGGAACGGAAAAAAAGTTGCGGAAATACATCGCGAAGTTTGCAAGCTTTTATCTCGAGTTAGAGAGACGCCGCTCTTGTCGTCGTTATATACAACTGTATAGGATTTCCGCTCGCGATATACCTGTATATAGAGGGGAAAGAAGATCCTTTTACAGAGCGTCGCGCGAGAGATGAGCTTTTTGCATACCGGGATGCAAGCGGTGTATATATGTATACACTCGCGAAGCTTCAACAGTCTACTCCTCGTAAATTAGCCAATGACAATAATATACCGTTTGTTGCGTGCGCTATCGACTGATCGCGAGAGTGTGTTTGTCTCTCATCCGCAGCTTGCGCGCGCGCGCCTTAATTTATGAATCTCCCGCGCTTGTTTAAGAAGAGGAGCTTTCTCGAAAATTTATCTCGCGCCAGTGAGATATTTATCACTCGAATGGGCTGCGCATGCAAGAGAGATCAAATTAGTTTTATCTCTCCCCGCTTGTGTACTTGTGTCTAGTAAGAGATGAACAAAGTTATATGCCGCGCGCGGAAGCTCGCAAGTTCGAACTTTTAATGGCGGGAAAATTAAACTGCGTCATATAACGTCCTGTACGAGCGTACGTGCGCGTCGCGATGAAAAAGTGCGACGATTATATTATACAAAACGTATAGATATATATAAGCTTCTGATAATCGAACATCGCTGTAAACTCTTCGTGACGTCTGTGTAATATACCGTATATATACGGAGACTTTTTATTTCACCAAAGCCGGGGAATAAACGACAGAGAGTATATAAAAGGCTCGCCGCTGATCTCGGCTTATCTTATCCTTCGTTTTTCCGCGAACGCGCGGTCAAATAAATTCCCTTACTCTATATATACCCGATTCTTTTTGAAATTCAATTATACAAGCTCGTATCGGCGAAAACGATTCGAATTAGACCGCGGTGATTTTTCAGCCTAAAGCTCGAGCCGCGACGGTGAGAAATTTCGGCGGTGGATTTAAACGTCGCTTTATTCACCGCCCGCCGCGGCGATAAACCGAACGACTCTGTTCGCGAATAAAACGTTCATCTCCGCGGTAAACGCCCGTATGTCTACATATATATATATATATAGAGGCGCAGTATTCGTAGAGTCGTCTTTAGTGTATATATATACACCTATATACAGTTCCGATGATCTAGAGAATAATATAAATGTACACATATATGGTACTGTATTACGTGATGCTGTATATATAGGTATGCGCAGCGTATGAAACGATAAAGTCGACGATAATGGCCGAGTAAACGAGATGTCGCGCGTTTGCTGAGACAAAGCGCCGCGGTGTATATAGCCATAACGGTACACGCGCAGTGTTGCGCAATTTTTTTTCCTTGCAATCGAATTACGAAACCGCACGCGCGCGTCGATATATAGAACCACGTGGCCGCAGATTAGCAATTTATTTCGGACGCGCGCGCGCGTAAAAATATTATACAGCCCGCGAGCGTCTATAAAAAGTCAAATCTCTCGTTGCTGGCGCCCGCGCGCTTGTGTTATATATTTTTCAATTATTCAACTGCTATGGGGCGGCTTACGGTATATACATATATGTATATACGCGGTGAGGTTTAACGAGTTTATAATGCAGACGGTGGCGAGCAATGAGATTTAATAATTTAGCGAAAAGTCGTAAAGCACGAAAATTAGTCGCGAGAATATTATAATACATCGGTTTCCACTTCCTGCGATGCAATTTTACGGAAAGCGCGTTGGAAAGCTTATATAGTTCTACATATATATATATATATATATGTATATACACATAACTTTCTGCTACGCACAAAAGCGCGTTCTGGGAAATATGTGGATAAGCTCGCGCGACGAAAATTGCGGTAATTCCCCGGCGTATAAGCAATGCTTATGATATATATATACTCTCAATTTTTGCCGGAATCGATCGGAATTGCAGCGGTGTACAGGGAAAGGCTCTTTGCGAAGAGTATATCCCATTGATTTCGCGGGATACTTGATTTATGCGCTTTTGAAAAATTTCGCGTCTTATCTATACTTATTGCGTAATGTAATATAACATATCTATATATATATAGGGACTACGGGGTGCGCGATTGGGAAAAAAGCGCAATAGCGATATGTGAATATAATCCGCGATTAAACGGAGATAACAAAGTGAAAATCTCCCCTTCAGTGTTTGCACAGCCGGATGTATATCGGAGGCACTCGATTATTACACTCTCTCTCTCTCTTTCTCTCTCGTGAAATTGCGAGCTGCAGTCAATATTTACCTCGACTCGCGCGCGCGCGAACTTGAATTTCGTTTTTCTTGCTCGATGCACATCATCACAAAGTCCGCAGGAATAAATATAAATATATATATATATATATATATATATATAATGTTTGACTATACGCACGTCCAAGTGTACATTCTGTTCATTTTTGTATATACTATATTGCGCGGGAGTGAATTCAAAATTGAAAATAGGACGTGTATATATATATATATGGAAGTTTATTGTCTGTCGTATAAAGAATAATCTCGCGGATTTATTATTCTCATCAGCCGAAATGTAAGACTGTAATACTCGTTATAACGTATTATGCGGAATACTTTCTTCCTACACACACACATATACACACACAGACACACACACACACCAGGTCGCAGCGGGTCGCAGCTCGTCGGCTAATGCGACGGACACCGCGTGTCGATGAATTATTAACGACACGTGTATATATCCAGCTATATACATCGGATATATAGTATATATGTATCGTCAGGCTCCAAATATAGATATCGCGATTTATTTTGTTTCGATGCGCGCGACGAGCTGCGCTATATACTCTCTAATGCTTTTAGCCCGAATTTACATGTAAATCGAAAGCTTCGGCCGATTCTTTTTTTCTTCCCAAACTGTATACGTTAACGAGCGGCCGCAGTGCATACATTATGTCGTTCTTTATATTTTTTTTCCTTTCTCCGCGCCGAAACCGCGCGAGCCTAAACCTCGTAAATATTATATATATATATATATATATATATATATATATATATATATATATATATATATATCAGCGCGAGCGAGACAGCCCACGCATCAGCAACAGGTTGCAGCCGTCGGAAGCTTAAGCCGACGCGTATATATCGTTTGTACACGTTCTCCTTGGATAATTTCCAGCAACGCTGGCAAATTGTTATAGTATATACGTGTGTATGTGTGTATATACAGTCGAGAAGTCGAGTTCCGGCTATGGTGTCAAACGCAGGCTATTTTCTGATAATGACGAAACGGGCAGGCGATCGAGTGCAGGGGACGTTTTCTATCAGACACTTTAATGAAAGTCCGGGAAAAAGGGCGGGAAATTCAAATTTAATCACCCTGCACTTCGAGTTCCAGCGTACGCACGCGCGCGACATTTATATATTATATATATAGATCCTACTTTGCTTTTTTCCTCTCCTCCGTGTCGCTTTCCGCGTCGGGATCTCGATTAATTGCCGGGAATTTTCAACGTTCCAATGCGCGCAGCTCCTGTCCTCAAGGTCGTTCATGTGTCTTTCTTCTCGCGGGGTATAAACGCCAAGTTCCCATGCTAAATCATACGAGGATTCGACTGGTGGCGAACATTAGAGTATAAATAATTAGGGTGGGATATATTGCTCTTAGGGGAGGTCTTACGAAAAAGAATATATTATGAATGTTTATCGATCAAAGACGCACTTTTTGCAAACAGCCTGTCGGAACGAATAAAAATTTATTTTATTTTATGTGTACAGAGAAGTAAATACTCTTTTTTAGTAAATAGCGGGCCCTTATATGCGAATAAGAGAAATCGCATCTTCACACGACGCTATGGAGTTTGCAGGGAGCAAATAACGTATTTTTTTCGTGTGTGAATTTTTTTTTTCAAAGCGAAGAAAACTTTTTTAGCCAGGGATTTATATGTTTTTAAATGCACTTACCTCGACAATAGAAGCGGCTTAAATCAGCTAGAAAATTCTCGCCTACGCAGGAATTTCTCCCTCTCTCTCTCTCCCACGATTTTCATGTTTATACGCGAGTTTTCTTTAAGAGAAGTATCGGTATACATCAGTACATATAGCTATGACGACCTACTTTGTAAACTATGCGCGCGTGTGTATAGGTACTTGTATACAAAGTATAGTCGAATTGTAGATCAGGTAATTGCGTAGTCGGCTCACGGTGTTAATTAAGCGTCTTTCGTCTTATAATGTACGCAGCTGCAACACTAGCAGAACATGTGCATTTTTCTTTCGATGTGTGCGTCTGTGTGTGTGTGTATGGAACACACTTGAAACCTGTCGCGCGACGGTAATAAGAGTCGTATGATCAGGAAGCGGGATTCGATTTCCGTGGAAAGCTTCTGTCGCCCCGTGTCATCGTCATCTCTTCCGTATATACAACTCGATGTCTTATATCGTCACCTTGATTTTCGTTCTTGATACATCGTATACCTATATATATTGGAAGACATGTGTGATCATCTACATATAACAATAATGCGATATTTGTTTTAGGGATAAAGTTACGAAAGTGGATCTTTAATCCAGGCATTTTCATTACACACTGCGTCCTTTGACACTCGAATCTCGAAAAATTCTTCGTTGGAGACTTCGTCGTTCGCTAGAATTCGCCAGTCGGACAGGAATATCAATTTTCCACCCGGACAGAGAGTATAATATATTGCCGGAAACTTGAGATTCGCTGACTTTCATTCTCTTGTATATTTTAGACATTTTTCCTCAAACATAATATCGAGACGCCCGCACGCGCGGAACGGAAGCTAATCTTCCGATGTATAAATTAATATATATATATATATATATATGTGTGTGTGTGAAGCGATAATACGGCCACCACCAGACGTGTTCAGCTTTGTACGTGTAACGAATATAATACACCTCCGCAATGTTGTCAAAAAAAACGTACATTATATGTACAAAATTTCTCTTCACAAGTATATATACACATGCAATATAATACACACTACGCAGGGATATAGAATCGTCCCTATATATCCCTATAATACAACAGCTCATTTCTCGCTGTGTCCCAGAGCGACTACCGCGCGACACATAATATCTGTCGGCAATCAAGCTGCTATACGTCCCTCTTTCTCTCTCTCTCTCTCTCTCTCACTCCCGCAATTCCATGAAGAAGAAGGCAATTTCGTAGGTGGCCAATTGACGCGTCGATGAATTACTGCTACATAATACTCCCGCCGTACGTCGGACAAATATTTGTGGACACGCGTATTAATCGAAGCTTTGCTTTCCGATCAGTCGTGCGGTGCCGTATATTATTCGTCATCGACAATAATAACCGGCGCAACATCGTTTTTAAACAATATATGTGCTGTGCGTACGAGTGATAAAAAGCCGCAGGTGAAGCGCGAAAAAGTCCATTTTCCCGGCTATTGTTGTCTGTCGTCGCGATTGTTTGGCTTGTTATTTAAATCGCCCACGCACACAGTGAGAGAGAGAGAGAGCCTCGAGGTTACAAAGGTTCCGAAAGAGCGAGAGAACAAAACAATATTAATTCGCCCTCGCCCACGAGGTTTTCAGGCAGACGCGCGACATCAACGAAAAAAAAGCGACAATAATCAGCCATACCTTCATAACCGAAACGCGATAAATTCTCCAGTACAATAACGTAAGATTTCGTGGTATCTCGCGGGTGTCCCGGAAAAAAGGAGGGGATTCATTTGCGGGCTCGTAAATCGTTTAGGGCTTCACGCCTGGAATCCCTAATTTTCATGCACAGCGTATGCGCGATTTTCCCCGGAATGAATTCTTCCCGAAAATCAAGCTCTATGCACGAGTTTATCATGTGTGTGTGTGTGTGTGTGTGTGTGTGTGCGATGAAGCTGCGCCGCAAACTCGCTTAGAAAATCGATTAGCCCTGGCTATGCGTATACAGCCCGCTATACATCTCCGATAGCTCGACAAACCTTCTCGTGTTCCTGCCAAAATGAAGCTTCCTTCAAGCCTGCGTATACACGATCAAATTTCGCGTACATGTGTAATAATAAGACGAAAATAAAAAGAAAATCGTTCGATGGCATTTTCGCAGAGATGATGAAATACAGCAGCGTCAGTGGAAGCAGTAGCGGCGTCGCGATGCTGACGTTGCTGTGCCTGTGCGCGGTCCTCGCGACGTTCTGCGGCGAAGCGCATGGAATGCCACCGGCTCAGTGTAGCCCAGGATTGCTGGACGAGGTGCCCCCGAGGATTCGCAAGGTCTGCGCTGCGCTATCGACCATCTACGAGCTTGGCTCCGCTATGGAGAACTATATCAACGATAAAGGTATTGACGATTTTTTTATTTATTATCTTAATTTGGTAGATAATTGCCAGATACGCAGGGATTAAAGTAGAATGAGAAAACGAGGCGAAGTTTGAAAGAACTTTCATCGCCGCGCAGCCTTTTAAAATCAGAATTAATGAAAACTGCGCGTCCAGCTGAACTTTCACAGCCGTTATATTCCCTGCTTATTATGTAGCTCGGTAGCGCGTTAAACTTACGAAATACCGTGTAAACCTTATTAAAAATTCCGCTTTTATATATATATAATCAGCGGCTAATTACTCGATCTCGCATCGCCGGCACACCTGCGGCGTCAAAGCACAGCGTAAGTGTGAGCGAAAAAAAAATCGAAGAAGACGGGAACAAAGACACCGGAGATCGAGCTGAAACTCGGTTATAGTTGCCGCGGAGAACCGCAGCAGCGCGACGACATCCAATCCTCGCGAAAATGAGAAATTTCGAACCCTATATTAAGCTGCTTTACTGAGAAAAGACACTCGTTAGCGGAGGGTTTCGATCTCGCCAGTCGAGCTGCGAAAAATTCCATCAATTATTTCTTTCTTCTCTTGCTATGTTCCAGTACCAGTACTTCGCGAAGGTATCCCTCTGCCGGACAGTGGAGTCAAGCGTCAGGACGTCGATCACGTGTTCTTACGTTTCGGCAGACGACGCTAAGCGAAGAGGATGATACGTTATAACATCAACATACGTATCGCACATTCACTTACCAGCGAGTCAACAACACTAATATACACATTTACATTATAACGATACGACGTGCAGAGATAATGTGTGTACGAGTTAATCAAGAGCAAAATAAAGAAAAAAAAATTTTAAAGGAAACGACGCGACGAACGCGAAGACCCGTGAGCGTTAGTATGTAGATCTATAAATGATTCATCGGGCCATGTTTAGAACACTTATACTTTGTATAATCGTCCGCTGATTCAGAATCGTCAATGTGCGCTGCTATGATAGGGTTGTTGTTGTTGTTGTTGTTGCTGCGTTTAATCGGGTGTATAAAAGCGATCGACACGCGACGAGGAGTATTATGACTATATCTCTGTATATTATACTTAGAGCTTTATTATGTGTGTGCTATATTTTTGTCCTGTACACGTAGTAGTATTTTATTTTCGTAATTTCGACGCAGTATATTCGGTTTTTTTTATCGTCGCTATTTCGTTTGCAGTATTAGTATACATTTCGTTTAGTGTAATACAAGTTATATACACAAGTTTTTGATTCGACTGTGCGACTCGGAGACGAAAGCAGCAACGAAAGTCTGACTAGGTGTAATATTAAGGCTTGAAACTACTCCATGGTCCTACTCTGTCTTATTCGCACGGGCATAAAATAGGTATACGCATTATCATTTCGTGACAAAAATAAAAATTCTCTCTCGATGTGGATGTTCTCTTCGTGTTTCAAAACTCCAAAAAAGAAAAGAAAAGGGAAAATGACGAAATAAAAAGAAGAAATCGTGTATAACCCACGGGCATCGAACTTTTGATCGACTATCATACAAGAAAAAAATTTTACTGTAAACTTGGGAGCGTATCGATCTTATATTTTGTATAAGGCTTTCGAATGAGATACTCGTTTCTTCCTTCGTTCGGCTATGAAAAAACTATCGTATGATGATTAAAAAAAACACATTCACGAATCGCGTCGTATATATAGTCTAGTGCTGAAGCTATAGCCTTACATATAGTAGAGAATCGCGCACATATATATGTTTCTGTTCATCGAATTACAAGTCAATATTTCAATACACGTGCATACATGTATCGCTTAAGTAAGAGTTAGCTAAAAATCGGCTTAGTTACTCGCGATTCCGAGAGCAAAAGTCTTCTTCACACGCACATATACCCACGCGCACACAATGCATCTGAATAGAGAGGCGTCAAAGAGACATTATTACCGTCGCTCGGACTGTTATACCCAGAGGAGATGAAGAGAGAGAGAGAGAGAGAGAGAGAGAGAGAGAGAGAGAGAGAGAGAGAGAGAGAGAGAGAGAGAGATGGCTGGTGATCAACGTAACCGTCGATGTCCTCGCAGATAACCGCTTGCATCTTCGATATATCGCGCCATTATTAAGACTTAACACACAATGAATAAAAAAAAGAAACAAAATGTGAAGAACAATGTGCATGGATTAACTTATGAGAATGATTATATATTTATTATGGAGTATATATATAGAATATATATGTATATAAAGTTTCTCTCTGAAGATTTCGTTTGTTCAATTATTCACTCGACACACGATCCCTCATCCCCCTATGTACATACTTCCCGAAGCCATTCATTTTTAACGACACGCGCAGTTTGAGACATAATAAATCTGTCAATTATTAGCCTCTGCTAATTTTAGTTCTCGCATTATTAACGAACGACGATTAGTCTTTTTCTTTATACTTTTATATCTATTATATATATACATTATACTTTCCGACTACAGTCTCAACTTCGATCTTGGACATACGTATGATAAAAATCAACGCGAAGCACGTGCCAGCCAAAAGCCCGAATGAAAAAATCAACAGGAGCTTGACGAGTGGCACTCGTCGTCTTAAATTTCCCAAACACGGATCCTCGAACTCGACGAGGCGTAGAGCGCGCCCACGGGACAGAAGGAAGGTCGTCCCCACGTCACGCGATGGTCTTGCTGACGACGACGACGAGGCCGAGAATAGCTGTGTAAGTGCTTCTGCATGAAGAATTTTGCGAAACGATGAAAAGCTGGAATTTCATAATGGCGCGAAAATTCAAATAGACGAAATCACGCGATCCATCGACGACAAACGCATACGTAAGAGGATCGTCTTTCCGGAATTCATATAATTCATGTTTGCGGAAAACGTCGCTATGTCCTGTAGATTCTCAAAGTAACTGACATAGTTGCATCGGTTTATATCTTCATCGCTATCCTGCCGCATTCCTATACTTTATTACGTATACATCAGACCTGCATCGAGATTCCTTGTACAAACTCTCTACGGACGAAAATTTCCTCGGCATCGCGTAATTGATTATCTCGACATCCACAGTCGCAGGCAATCATCGTTCAATAAGTAAAACCGTCGACGCTGAAATACAAATCGAATATAGCTCTCTCTTTCGCTCGTATATAGTATATACGGCGATTACGAATGATTTTTTCAGTGACGCGGGATTGCGAGAGCCATAGCCTGACGTCACGCGCTGCCGTCGGGGAAATCCACAGGTTGTCGTCTCTCTATCTCCGCGGAAAATAAACTTGATTCGACGAGGACTGCTGCTTCTCTCTCTCTCTCTCTCTCTCTCTCTCGTTCGTTCTCTTTCTGTCTTTCGGTCTCTGTGGATAGAGGAGAAAAGCGAGGATTGTTTGTTTCCGCGAGATATCGGATTGTTTAGAGCGTGGGTCGTCGTGATGCTGCGGGTTTACAGATTGGAATTGTTATTTTTATTCGTGCAATGCTGATGCATTATGATACGCTGTATATATATTTTTTTTAAATTGCAGAGGAAGCCTTGCAAAATTTTTTACTCGGTGTGTTAATTTATACGTTTTGGGAGTAATTATATATACTCGATATAATATTCGGTGTTATATTTGACTTCTTTATTTCTATATTATAGGTAACGAAATAACGTTCAGTCGCAGATTCGACGTATTTTTGGCAGAGATATATAGTTCGTATATATATTTTTAACGATATTCCGGCGAAATTCGCGCAAGAGTCGATTAAACGACGATCAATTAAAAAGACCGTTTGAACCGACCAACTATACGTCGAGTCACGTAACGCCCTCGTTTTTCTCTCTATTTTTGCTACCCTATTATATTACCCTGTACTTCATTTTCGCCACTTTTTTTCTCTCTTTCTTCGAGCTCTATGCGTCACTGCGTCTTTTATTCTTCGTCGCAGTACAATCAGAGAGAGATGGTTTATTAACTTCCGCTCGGTAAATATTAAGCCTCTGATTGATGCTTAGGGTGTTCTGAAAAATTTTGTCGCGTTAATTATACCAGGCCTCTTTGTCGTTAAAGGAAAAAGGGATCATTAATAAGAAAAAGGAAGTCTCACCCCTTTCTCTACGAGAAAACATCTCCTTGGAATTTCGCGTATATATGTATACACGTTGTGCACAACATTTACGCATGCGTCTGCTCTCCCCCTTGAGTGAATTAGGTGTGGGTGAGCGTCGAGTGAATTACTGCCTTTTCGCAGGGAAATAAGAAAGACAGACGCTCTGGTATTCAACGCGAGTTTTCCTTTCGCATAGGATATATATACATCACCAGTAGATAGGCTATAGGCATACTGGCTCATGCGGTTTCTGGCTCACCCCCTCCTCTCTCAATGTGAGCCAGAATCCGTACGGGTTCTGGCTCACCCCTTTTGAAGTGAGCCAGAAACCGAAAAGAGAACCAGGATGCCTATAGTGTTTTCTACTTTTTTTCTTTTTTTCTATTTTTTCATTTTTTCTATTTTTTCATTTTTTTGATATTTTTTTAATATTTTTTTGTTTGCAATTGTCGGAATAATTTTATGTGTTTGACAGTATGAAGTGCACATGTGGTTTTGTAGATAGGATTATGGTTTGTGCATACTGTAACGCACTTGAAAGATGGTTTTGATGGATAGCCATATTGTTGAATGTTGTAAACAGGAAATTGGAATCTTTGCAACCATTTCTGTTTTAATTCACCCAAGACAAAAATTTTGCTAGCATCATGTAAAGCATCACGAAGTATGTTTCCAATCTGTGAGTAGTCAAGCCCATCCGTTTTCCAAGGTATCCCATGGTAATTATGTTTGAGCCAATTATTTTCGCTTTTCATTTGATCAGACAGTCTTGTCCATGAAAAGGGGTTTTTGAATAGAAGAATAATAGGATCATTGCTTTCGTTAAGAGGAATGATTGCCAATTCCTTTAGAATATAATCTCCTTCCGTTTGCTTGAAACCAGTCATGTCTACTGCATACTCCATCTTGCACTGAATATATATTTTTTATACTGATTAGACAAGCTTCTTGATATCCCCACTAATAGGATTGTACTGAACGATGCGATCGTGTAAGATCAAGCAGTAAGCTGAAGTGTTAGCTGGAAAATCTTTTTTAGCTTCAAACTCTAGACGTACATCGACAGGAGCGCTCTTGAGAGATTCGTTTTGTCGTGAACAGTCAATAACTACAAGTGGTGCGAAGCTGAGAAACGAGGACTTTGTTAGCAGCGGTTGCGGATCTGTTCCATAGTAGGATTTTTGAAAATTAGCGTACATATCATAGAGAATAGCAAACTGATTCTTGGATATGTCGAGATTCATATTGTTGTATGGATAATATTGTGAATTCAAGAAAAGTTTTACATTACTAATGTCACAATGATCAAATATACTGGCGTTTGCATTTCTCGTTGATTTTCTCTTTGTTTGTAGTCCAAGAATCACAAAACGAGGTTTTTCCAATTGATTTGATGTTTTCACCGTCCATACGTGTTTATTCGTGCTCGGAAGAAGAGGATATTCAAATAACTCCCACGAACGAAAACACATAGAAATGGGGTTATCTTTGCCAATGAAATTCAATAACTGGATTTTTTGTTTATCAGATGCAATGACATATGGCATTAACCATTCAATCTTTGATATTGTCACATTATAACCTTCATAGAACGATGCATTGTCTCTTGTAATAGCTTCTTGAAGTATTGCATTCTTTTCAGTTCTCGATCTTGTGAGAATGAGTTCATGCTTCATATTAACTACAATTTTTTTATAATCTTCTGCAAAACCCAAGATCATACTAAGAGGAATGGAAACGTCAAAGTTGCCCTGAGCATCAACAAAAGTTTTGATATCTTCTTCGACGCCAAGCCAGCCTGCATTCTCCAGCATACGACTCTGATTCGAATTAAATGAAATCCATCCTTTCATAAGACTGCTCAGACCGACATTTTTACTTTTATCAATCTCCACGCCATTAATCTCATAACGAATTTCATCAAACATATGACAAATAGCATTGTTGACAAATTTAGTTTTTTCTAGTGGTCCTCCTGTATTCTCTTTTTGTAATTTTCCACATATATGGATAGCACTACGTGATGGTAAGAGACATAGATCTTGATGTTGGATAGAAATGCGAATTTCATCATTATTATCAAAGCTTGATGATGAGTATGGTTGATGAACGTGAACCTCGTAATGAGCAATAGACTCATCGAAAACGACACCTGATTGAATGCTTAGAATTTCGTCCATTTTTCTGGAAGCAGCAGAGAATTATACACGTGAATTTTTTCCACGAACTTTTAATCCTAGGCTTTTCAGAAACTGAATGCTCTGACGTGTTAACGGTTTGAGTTTCTTTACTCGACTGATGCCTGCTTGCCATGCTGG
Organism: Muscidifurax raptorellus; assembly: GCA_020010945.3. Lineage (NCBI taxonomy): Eukaryota > Metazoa > Arthropoda > Insecta > Hymenoptera > Pteromalidae > Muscidifurax > Muscidifurax raptorellus. The sequence goes on from CM052077.1 coordinate 11,265,007, forward strand.
CTGACTTATATATACTCTAGGATTGTAAACGATACCCATTATACGGATTTGATGTGAAGTCTAATAGTAATTTCCTCTCCTCGAAAATTCACTAAATTTCCATCCTGATCTACGATTTGGATTTGAAGATGATCTATGCACTTGACACTGACTGGTAGATATATGACATGAGACGGAACTTCTATGATTTTATATCCTGGAGGCACTCTGGGAAAGAACTCATGGATTGTGTGAACTTTTTTGTTATTAATGTAAGCACCAGATGTAATGTTGCACTCTACTCTGAGTGCGTTGATTCTCAATATTTTCACAGGTAAATCAGAGCTGTGTTGAATGTTTTCTTTGAGAATGCGAGGAGCAAAGCCAAGGAGACGGCCGATTGAATTGTGAGGTGTAAGATCTATTGGATGACTGCAGATAATTTCACTTCTGAGAGTATTATTGTTAGCTTTCAAAGAAAATTGAATTCCTTTGGATTTTAAAATTTCTTCTAAATAATGATTAATAGCATCAATCTCGTAACTGCCAGTAGGTATAGTAATAATATCACCGTTCAAATGAAGTTTATTATTTGAATAGTCAACATTAGGAATAGAGTTGAATGTTAAAAGTTCAACTAAACCCAAGACAAAACTCTTATGCTGTGGTAGTACAATCGAAGGAAAATATTGCGCTTCTAAGACAGATGAGTTTCCTGAGAGACTCAGAGTGAAGCTATCTTCCATGACTGATCGGAAGGAAATGATTTCATTCGTCTGTGAGCACATCTTTTATAGTCTTCCAGCTAAGAAATAAAGACAAAGATGGCCACATATGTATGAGTCAAAATTTTGATATCTTTTATAGTTGTAATTCACTTCTTCCACGTTAAAATATGACATGAGATCTTTGGGAGGTTTGAGATCGCCAAAACTATCAAAATAAAGTACATCAGATCCATGCTTGCGATAACAAACCCAATGAGTGCCTCTATTTTGAAAGTCATCCAAGTTGACAACAGCTGACTCATTATACCATGGACCATCGGCGGGCAGATTATTTCTCATAAAAACACCTCGAAAATCTGAGATTTTCATCATACAAGCATATTTTTTTAGATCGTAGTCAGTCAGTGGACGATTTGGCAAAGTTAAATCGAAGTTTTTTTTTTTCTATTGACATGATGACCGCCTCCACCGACGACACGAGGTTTCATAAATAAACCCATCCCAGTTTTATATGGTTTGAGATGGAGACCTTTGCCTAAAGCAATGGCTTCCATGGTCTTGTTATGTCTCTTACTTTCTTCAAGATCTTTTTGCGCAGCTTTAGCATTATTGACTGCTTTAACTATTCCAGCAGCACCTCCTGCTAGAGCACCGGTTGCACTAAGTCCTGCGAACAATGGGATGAGAAAAGGAAGAACTCCACCGATTTTTGATGGAAGCGGTAGAACACGTGGAATGATAACTTTTTTCTTTCCGCCTACACTCTTAACAGCTTGACGTGCACCCTTCAAGGCCGATTGAATAACCTTGCGAGAACATTTACTGGCTATCATTGATTTTTTAGCTACATTCACTAACTTACTGAATTTTAGTCCCATTCCAGTTTTTCCTTTTAATTTCATAGCATTGGTAACAGCAAAAGCATAAGCTTTTTCAGCAAGACTGGCATCCTTGGCTCTAACGCGTTGCCAAGCTCTATCAGCAAGGCTCTTATCAGCTGCTTTACGATCTCCATTTTTGTCAGAGTAAGCAATGTCATGTTCTTTGCATGCTTGATCAAGCTGATTAATTCCAGGATCACCTCTTTTCAATCGCTTATTTAATTTGGTTCCGGGTCCACAGTATTGATATCCAGGAAGATGCATTTCAACAGGTAAGTTATTGATTACTTTATCAAGCAATCCACAACCTTTCTGCTGTTTCTTGGATTTGTGAACGATCATCTCTCTTCAAGTGTTGAGCCACAACTGACGATCAAAGTATAAAACAAGTGATTTTATTCCTGAAGCTCAATGTCGAATCTGACTCTGACATGTGAACATGGATTTTACCGAGCAAAACGTCAAACTTCCCGTAGCGAATTTCGATTTTGGAAAAGAAAAGAGAAAGAAGCGACACGGTGAATTACTGCCAGATAGTATACGAGCAGTATTCTGTGGACCATCTAACTGTGGGAAAACAAATAGTTTATTGGCTCTAATTACACATCCAAATGGTCTTAGATTTGAAAATTTGTATGTATACTCTAAATCCTTGAATCAGCCAAAGTATCAATTTCTTAAAAATGTCTTGGATCCGATTGAAGGAGTATCATATTTTCCGTTTAGTGAGCATGAATCTGTAGTATCTCCAGATGAAGCTCTACCGAATTCAATTATGATTTTTGATGATGTAGCATGTGAGAAGCAGGATAACGTCAGAGCATTTTTCTGCATGGGAAGACATAAAAGTGTAGATAGTTTTTATCTGTGTCAATCGTATGCTCATATAGGAAAACATCTCATTAGGGATAATGTTAATTTGCTAGTAATTTATCGTCAAGACGATGTGAATCTTAAACATATCTATGAAGATCATGTGAATACCGATTTAACTTTTAATGAATTTCGAAATCTTTGTTCTGAATGTTGGAAGAAGGATAACTATGGATTCATTGTTATTGACAAAGATAGAGCGATGAATGAGGGTAGATATAGAAAAGGATTTGACTGTTTTGCAATAAAAAAGGAATTATGAGTCTCAAACTTGCAGTACAGTTATAGTCATCATCTCGTAAACATGTCCGACTTCAAGAAAGAGAAGAATATTCTCAGCGAGCTCTTGCGGGCTCGTGAGGCTATTAAAAAAAAATATACTTTATTAAAACAGGAGAGAGATGATTTTGAAAAAGTTGTCAGTGATACATTGAGACCAGTCATCACACCACTTGAGAAACTGACTGTTTTAAACAGTGAAAGCTTGCATCCTTCGAAGAAAATAATGGATACAAGCATGAACAAATCATTGAAAGAAAAAAAACGATTAAGGTTTAATCAATCGAGTATACTAAACGATCTTAATAATAATAATGCAAGTGCCATATATAATGATGATTTTGATGTTGATGACGAATTTGATACAATAAAAGATACATTAACCAATTCATCATTTAAATCTGCCCATGAAAGAAGTGATTCATCTCAAGACTTCTTGTCACTACTAGATAAAAGCCGCAGCAAAATCGATAATATATACGGCGTGAGGAAAGTTAATGGAGTTTATATGATTGGTGATTCAGAAATTGAATTTTTTGATAAAGAACTAAAAGTTGGAAATAAAACTTATCCTAAAACAGATGGATTAATGGAATTACTCTTCAAAAAATATCCGGATGAGCTTCTTTTAAGTTCAGCAGATCGTGAAAATTATCGTATGATCTTGGAAGCAACAAATGCTCATAAGAAAAAACATAGCAAAGATGAATCCATACGTATATCAAGGAGTAATAAATATAAAAATGTTTTAGCTCCAATGTTCCGCAGCACTCCTCGTAAAAAAACAAATAAAACCATCGGAGGAGCACTATTGCCAAAATATAAAATAGCTAAGAAAAATTCTTCTATAGATCTCGTCTACTGGGATGATCCAAATGAACTTGTCGAGCGTCTCCGATTATTGATTGCGGAGCGTACTGCTGGGAATAATAATCATATCAACGAAATCCAATCGATTATTGAGGAATTACGTGAAGCTGGGCATATATATTAACACACACACATTTTTTATTGTATCAGTAGTAACATGAGTCTCGATGTGTTCGGAAGAAAGCTTGAGGGCTCGCAAGTGAGTCGCGGTCCTCCAGGTGTTGGTTTCAATATCACATCGGAAGGCGATTTTGACTTAGAAAATAAGCGGCTTTGCAATGTAGGACAGCCTCTTGATCCAACCGATGCAATCACCTTACATTCATTGAAAGTTATCCTGCAGACTGAAGTAGATTATTTATCTTCTAAACTTGTTGGCATTAGTGAAGTTATAGAAGCATATAAGGAGCAAGTTGAAAAAGTTCAATCAGAAGTGGAGAAAAAATTAAAATATCTTTATGATGTATCTCATCGTAATTTAGCCAGTATAGAATACATAGTTAAAGAATTAAATAGACATATAGAAGTCAAAGATGGAACGTCAAAGAGTAGCTGAAGAACTCCACAAACCTGCACGTCGCAGGTACAAGCGAAGAAAATATGACATTCGTGGCATAGATGAGACTTGGCAAGCAGATCTTGTAGAAATGATTCCTTACTCTAAAGAGAATAAAGGTTTTCACTACTTACTCACTGTCATAGATATATTTTCAAAGTATGCATGGGCTGTCCCAGTCAAGTCAAAGAGTGGCAATGATGTTACTGCAGCTATGGAATCGATATTAAAACAAGACAGAGTACCGTCGAATCTACAAACTGACCAAGGAAAAGAGTTTTACAATTCAAACTTTCAGAAACTCATGAACAAGTACAAGATAAACCTTTACTCTTCACATAGTAATCTTCATGCAAGTATATGCGAACGTTTTAATAGAACATTAAAAAATGTAATGTGGATAGAATTCAGTAAACAGGGAAGCTATAAGTGGTTGGATATCTTGCCTGAGTTGGTCAAAGCTTACAATGCAAGAAAACATCGGACTATAGGGATTGAGCCAAAAAATGTTACGCAGGCAAATGAGAGAGAGATCAAGAGACGTTTTTCAAATAAAAAGTTAACTGTGAAAAAACCAAAATTCAAAGTCGGAGATAAAGTACGTATAAGTAAAATAAAAAACGTGTTTGAAAAAGGTTATACACCGAACTGGTCTACTGAAATTTTTACAATAACTCGAGTTACAAAAACTAATCCGCTAACTTATCACCTTAAAGATTATTATGATACACCCGTGTCTGGCGGCTTTTATGAAACGGAAATTCAAAAAACTAATCATCCAGAAATTTATTTAGTAGAAAAAGTTTTAAAGAGAAATGGTAAGCGAGTGTATGTTAAATGGTTAGGTTTCAGCAACGAGCATAATAGTTGGATTGATAAAAATGAGATTCTCTAAATAAGCTAAATCTATTTCAACAAAATTATCAATGTATTTTCCAAATATAATTATAAGAATCATGGAGGTAGTAAATAAAAGATAAAGTGATCATATTATGTTTAATTATACATTTATTCATGTATTACTATTATTATGTACACGTTTTAATATAAAAATAATAAATAGATTATAAAAAGCAATTTGTGCGTGTGTATTACATCATTTTCCTTGCCTTTAACCAATAGTATCGAACTTAAAAGAAGTTCCGCCCTGATATAATATAAATAAACAAAGCTTATTTGCAGTGTTGGAAAGTTGGTGGAAAAATTCTTGATCTTTTAGGATCGCTGATGAAATCTTCTCTGGCAAGAAGATCTGAAAGCTCTCATCGAGCTCAGCAACTACCTTCAGACCGAATCTGGTTTTTACTTCCTTAAGTGATGTCACCATGTACTGATGATTTTTCTCCAAGTCCGTAACCTTCTTCCTGGGCAGGAATTCTTGCTCGGCAATCTTGTTGAGAGCAGATAGATCCATTCTGAAAAATTAAATAAGATTTTTTTGTTAGAGAAATATATTTTGACAGAGAAATCATTTTGCTATTAATGAACTGTGAAACTTACTTAGAAAATTAGAAGAGTCTTGGTTTCTTTGCAGGAGGTTGAATGTTCTCGATGTCTTCGATTACTCGAATATGCTCCTCATCATGCTCCGTCCCTAGATATACCCCATTCCCCACCACAATATCTGCTCCTTCCATTGCCTCCCGTAAGATATCCTTGTTATGTTCTTGATTATATCTTTTTTCATCCAATGATGGATCCCAGTCGTGCATAAACTCCTCCATCACATCGTATTCAATCCTGATTTGATCACTTTCATCCCCTCTCTCACCTTCCCCTTCTCTTTCTCGTCCTACAGCATTACTATTGGCCACATCATATCCCCTCTCCACCACTATCCCCTTCTCTCTTTCTTGACTTCCATTATCATTCATTTTTTCCTCTAATTCTCCCTCCACTTGCATTGCAGCTTGCGCCATCTGTTCCTCAATAATTCTATAATGACCCCATGGCAAAGTGTCTGTACTATGTGGCAATAAAAATCTTTTATCATCATGAGGACTTAAAGCAATTTTATTTTGTTTTTCTGTATGCACTATGTGCAACTTAGAACGTATGTTGCACTGCTCACGTTTAACAATAATGAGATCCTCGAGACATTTTCGATAATCTTCAAACGTGATTGATTTCTTCACAACACTTGATTTTATACCTTTAGCTTTTTTTATAGTCTCACCTCCATCTATCAAAATACTATACATTTTGCTTCTTAAACCAATGAACTCGGTCATAATCTTGCCACAGCATTCGTCTTTCATCAGTCCAGGAACTTTTTTATTAACGCGTGGGATTTCAAACTGGTTGTTCACATCATAATCCGAAGTATCAAATTTGTGTAGATCTTCTTTCATGATTTGATACATATCCAAGTCCACAACTTCATATATTAAACTATCTGTGTCTGTATAAAGCAGTTTGCATTTTTCTCCAACTCGCTGCTTCATATATGAATAATGAAAATCATATACTAATGTTTTTGATAAATCGAGAATAGAGAGACCAACGTATATAGGCTTCTTGATTGTGATACTTGTTCTCTTCAGCTGTATAGCAACCAAATTTTCATCAAAGATTGCACAACTATGAAAATTAGGTAGAGCTATGCGTGCTTCAGCTCCATATCTACCTGCAAATTTATTAACTAATCGCACATCAACACGAGACCGCTCTCGCTCGATACACTTTCCATAGACAGCGTTAATTAATAATTTGTAGAAGAGTTTTTCAAACTCATTCTTGGACTGCTTTCTCTTCTCTGTATTAAATTCTACGTATGGTTTTAGCCAGGCCTTCTGTTCAAAGCTCAAAATTCTATGCACCTTTTTAATCGAAGTCCATTATCTATCACCTGTTTGAGTGCACGATAGTGAATGACATACCTTTTCTTATCATCTAGCGTAGTGAGAAGTTTTTTCTGCTTTGAGCCAGGTGGAGCGCGATGCTCTGCACAAAAAGGCAAATCTCGATGTTCATTGTGTATTTCCACAGGATACTCCAAGTCGACTTCAGCAATGTAGCCAATATCTGAATCTGGTGGAGCATTGAAGAAGTTAGGATTTGTCTCATATTCTATCCATTTAAATTGCCCAACTGGTAAATGCTGCACCATTGCCCATCCATAAAGATTATTAATGTCAAAATATAAGAGAGTCTTCGTTTTCTGTTTCTCATCATATGAAGAACCCATGTATGGATTGTTTGCCTTGGCATGGCGATTACAGCATTGACTTATTCCTCCTCGAATGCCTGCTTCAATAAACATTAACATATCAATATCTGTAAGAAGCTCCAGTTCTACTTTTGTCATTTTTAAAGCTGCTGAAAATGTCAGTCCTGGGGTAGTGTAAAACTGAGCAGGACATAAACCATAGGCTTTTAAAGATGTCTCTCGAAAACTTTCAAAAACGTCAGTTAATAGTAGAACATCTGTTTTCAAATAAAGATCTGAATAATCTCCTAAATTTCTTATATTAAACTTATTCCACACTTGAATAGCATGCTGGTAGTCCTCATCACCAATGTGGGAATCGGTTAATTTATTGTAAAACTCTTCCTTTTCTGGAAGTTTTGTAGATGTTAGCTTATTTAATTCATCTACGAAATCATATGGAAATACACCTTTCCGTCGGAGAAGATCTATGTTTTCATCTGTAATTCCATCTGATCGAAACTCCTTTACAGCTATCGGCACCTTTTCTAGATATGAGGCAAGTTTCTCCATGATGATGGTAGAAAACGCCAAGAATCAATAAATCTAAAACTAATATCACAATAATCCACGTATTTTGTGAAAGAAATATATTTTTCCTTATTATGTGGTATTAGAGTGACTCGCCCTTTCATCAATGTAGAAGTAGCGATCTCTTTCAAAATGAAATGGGTATCATAATTGAGATTATGAAAAATAACGGGAATGAATCTTGAATCTTTATAGTTTAAATTGCACGAATTATGGGCTGCACCTCTGAAACTGAAAAACAAAAAAAAAAAAAAAATGATTATCTTACAATTAGAATTACCATATTAATTTTCGTTATTAAAAAATTATAAGCAGACTGTCAACATACCGTCCTGTGAGATGACAATGGTCTCGTACTGAAAGTTCATTAGCACCTAATGGTTTTCGACATATATGACATATTGTTGACTTCCGGAAAGATAATTCCTCAAGATCAGTGAGTCTCATTGGTTTCGGATTTTTGAAGAGTACATCTATCTTCTCACTAATTGATTTCAATTCTCGTACAAACCATTCTGCAGGTGTTTCGTCATTTTCATTAATTTGCCGATATGATTTATAACCAGATAAACTATCATCATAGCTACATTTTATATAGTACCCTATGCTGAATGCTTCATGAAGTTGAAAAGCATTCTCATTCTCAGTAGGCTTTAATAAACATTCAAAATCCGCATAAATAACAAAAGGAACCTTTTCACCCTTACTATGATCTTCGAATTTGAGAATATTATTCTTACAATCAGGCAAATTTATTCGACATTCATTTAAATTTTTACAATCACTTTCATGAATTTTCAATCTTTCCTCGGTATAAAATATTTGTAAACACCTTTCACAATGGTAAGATTTTAAATGAGTTTTAGACACTTGAGAACTCAAAAGTCGAGACATACTTTTTATCCAAACGTAATGATATTTAGGCATGTCACCTTCATCAGCATGATTATTTTCTTCATGCTCATCTATATAAAAATCTTGAATGATGAGAAGATTTGCATGTTTTTCCTTCTTCTCTGTTGTAATATGACAAGGTGATACTCCAAATTTGTGGCCATACTTTCTTAGCATATATACATTTACTGAAATATTATTCAGTTTTTCGAATTTCGGAATACTTTTAAGTTTTACGGGGAATTCTATACCAGCGAAATTTAATTCATTTTCATGCAATCGATATTGATTAACTCTACTAGCATTTTTGTTACTTGGATATAATGATGAAAGAACAGCATACTTAAAACATTGATCGTCGTTATTATGCACGTTAACACAAGCTTTTTTATTTTCAATAAACTTCGGAAGAGGAATATAAGAACTTCCCTTAATTGGAGAATATTTTTTCATATTTATACATAAACTTATAATACTCTTCAGTGTCCAGCCTGAATCCCTTTCTTGAAATTCTTCTAATTGTGAAAGAATGGGATCTTTAATATTGTCTGTAAACCATTTCTCTAAATCTGTTGACATACATACTGTAGCACTTTCACTCGTAAAATATTTAATATCTGTCTTTTCTTCACCATTTTTTTGCATTGTGAATTCTGAAATAAAATCCGAATTGATTTTCACCGCATTATATTCCTCTAAACATGCTTGTGTCTTAACTTTGAAGAGCTTCAGTGCATCATTAAAAAAACTCAATATGTCCACATGCTTTATGTTAACAACCACACCTGTCCTGATTCGATTTTGGAAGGCTGATTGCACATCACGCCACTCAACTCTAGCTTCTGCTTCTTCAGCATGCAGACTACCTCCTCGATGAAGATGATGTTCAAATTCTACTTGCACACACGAAAGATGCGTCAAACAAGTTTGACATTTCTGTTTTTCTCCTCTCGTGAGATTAGATTTAGAAATTTTTTCGTTTAATTCATTAATAGTAGAATTACACATATCTAACCAATAATGAATATCATTGACGCTCATTTGATCCACATTTTGTACAGTATCGCGAAGACCTTGTACAAGACGTTCGATAAGATCAATCGAAGCCATTTTTACTGTTTTTCACTAGAGTATCACTAGTACTAGGAATAGTACCTGCGCTATCTGTTCCAAAACAAATATCGGTGTGAGGATCACAATAAATTCTAGTCGGTTTCACCTGCAAAGGCTCAGGGAAGTGCGAGAAATAGTACCTGCACAATTCATACGCACAGTCAGTGGTCAATATTTCTAGCTTGCTGTTTCTCAGTCGAAAAACAGCTGACGCTAGAAGGTCTATGCATCTGCGTGGGATAGTTTGTTTACCTATCCCAGAGAAACACCTGTGCGAGGATCGCCGTCTTCTACCTACACGAAGCTCGTATGGAAAACGAAAGGGATTGTACCTGCGCTATCTGTACCAAATCAAATATCTGTGCGAGGGTCGCCGTCCCCTACCTGCGCGAGGATCGCAATAAATTTCTAGCTGCTAAGGGAAAATACAAGATTTTTTTTTTCTTCTCTGAAAAGCTACCAATGATCAGTGCAGGTGCTCTAGAGTAGGCGTGAAAAAGAGAGATCTATACGGATACACTACCGTTGCTTGGAAAGAAGGAGGGGCATGAACCCACCACAACATTTTTTTTGGGATGCGGAGAAGGGAAAATTTGGGACTTATACACACTACGGTTACTGGCTCACTTGCTCGGGGGGAGGAAGGGGAGGGATAGAAAAATCCCTGGATCTAAAATACATACCTTGGTTACTGGCTCACCTTGAGAGTGGGGTGAATTCTCGATCACTAGGAGAGGGAAGGGAGGGATCGACAATCCTTCCATCTAAAATACACTGCTCGGATTCTGGCTCACTTTGAGAGGGGGGCGAATTCTCGATCGCTAGGAGAGGGAAGGGAGGGATCGACAATCCCTCCATCTAAAATACACTGCTCGGATTCTGGCTCACATTGAGAGAGGAGGGGGTGAGCCAGAAACCGCATGAGCCAGTATGCCTATAGCCTATCTACTATCACCTGCATGTGTATACATTCGATTGTCTCGATATAGCTATACGTTACCGATGCAACTGGAAATAACAACGTTCGCTCTATTTTCGTCCCACTATACTGATTAATTATATAAAAAGCTCACACACACACATACGCATACAGTTCTTTGGAGTAGGCATAAGAGATGAGTTTCGCAGCTGCTTGAGATGCAGGTCGTCGACTGGAGGGAGAAACAAATGGCCTGTAGTAATTGTGCAGTAGATCAATCCCCGCGTGAGAGTATAGCACGTGTGTGTGTGTCGTCGAGGATTTGTTTAAAATAGGACACGGCGCCGTACGGCTTTATTATACTTTATTTCCTCCACGGGATTTCTGTATTATGAACGTGACGCGCGTGAAAGAGCGGTTTATTGAGTCGTTCGATTTTTAATGATCGATCGTTAAAAAATTAGAACTCGAGATAATGTCCGACACGATTATTACGGACAGTATCTGTATATATTTGGGATGGCCCGTGTGCCTGATAAATCGTGGATTTACACTCGACGATGAAGTGCCTCGTAAACTTGTGTCTCCTTCTCGCAGCGACGGCTCGTTTAGTTCGTAAGTAATGTTCACGTCTTGCTGTATCCAGCTGCTACTACTCAGGGAATACTCTCTGCTATAGATGGAAGACAGTGTACGATCGACACTAGCAACGATTTCACGGACATAAGCCCACTATTTCTTACGTCGAGCGAACCGAGTACTATCATATATCCCGAACCATCGAGTCCGTCGATTCTCAGGTTCGATCATGGTGCCGATGTTCTGCTGATCTGCGCTGGAAATGCAGTTAATATTTCGACACCAGAGCCTATTCTGCCTGCGAGATGCGTTGGAGGAAGGACGTTTCGAGTTGGCCCAAAAGAGATGGACTTTAAGGACGTCTCGTGTCAGAAGCACCACAAGTCCAAGGTCAGGAGTACTGGTAAGAAATGTGCCGATGCAGGAACGATCTACGAAATCGGTTTCGAGGCTGAAAGTGTCTTCCTGAGGAACATAGAGTTCTGTCACAACTCAAAGGTATGCAGAATAAATTAATGCTCGATCAAACGAGGAATTAACGATATTTTCCAAAGCTCTCGAACACCTACTGGTCACACGGTACTGTGATAGCTTCTATCGCCGGTAAGCAGAGGAAGCGTAGGAAGGGCTCCTTCAGCCCTGGCAGCATGTACTCCGACGTCTCCGTCAGAGCTGCCTACAAACGAGCCGAACAGTACCTCAGCTTCCTCAAACTTTTCGACGACGACGTGGCGTTAGTGGACAAGTACCTTCCGGGGAACAAAAGTGACCTGTTCTTGGCAAGGGGACACCTCGTGGCCAACGCCGACGAGTACTACGGTGCCCAACAGGACAGTACATTCTACTTCGGTAATGCGGTGCCCATGTGGCAGGAGATCAATAACGGAAACTGGAAAACGGTCGAAACCTGGGTTAGAGAAACCGCCGCTTCGAAGAGAGTCGATCTGAGCGTTTGGACGGGTGCCGTGGGAGTCTTGGGACTGCCTAACAAGAAAGGAAAATTGATCGATATTTACCTGGCACGAGGCAAGAATTCACCATGGTTGGTATTCCTTTGATGGAAAATTATGTCTCGAGCTTGAGATTGATTAGATTTTACGTTGTTTCTCATCGTAGGACGAACAAGAAAATTCCAGTGCCGAAGATACTATTTAAGTACGTCGTCGACGAGCTGAACAACAGGGGTATTGTTTTCCTCACCGTGAACAATCCATTTTTGGATAAATCCGACATCAAAGCCCATACGATCTGCAGAGAGTATAAAGGGTGTAATGAACACATACAGGAAAGGACGGACAGGATTAAGGGATTCACGTACTGCTGTACGGTCGGCGACTTTCTAGCGAACAAGGATATTGCCAAACTGAAGTTACCGCGGTTTGCCAGTATTAAACCGCTGATTTGAGTTTTTGTAAAAACGATTTTTATAGACAATAAAAGTTTATTCTTAAACGGATTTCCCATTAAATGTGGAAATTCCAGAGGAAACCGATCATGTATTACACCCAAAAGTTTATCGATCGAGTTGACACAGATAAGCAGCCAATGAAATTGGCATTGTGCATCGGTATTACTTCTAATATTGACAGAAGCGTATTCAAGCGAAAAATAAGCTTTTTATCAGTCACTCGAAGGCCAATTTGCATAGGCAATGAGAAGCCGTATAATCTATACACCCGCGAGGTTGATACAGCTGCGGGCGTACTTTACGTGTAATTAAAAACAAGAGCGATGGGAATTTTATGAAAGAGAAAACAGATTGCGCGCACAATTGCTTCGGCGATTTAGCAGCGTAGTTCGGGGTCTTAATATAGACTCCTGAAAAAGGGAGATTTTACAATGGCTCTTGGAGGAGTGACTTTGTTGCTCGTGATTCTCGGGTTTACGTCGATTCACGAGATATCTGCAGGTGAGTATTCAAAGTTCATTTTGATACGGTGAAAGAATTAATCTTTATCGGCCGATAAACATAAAATTTTGCTTTGAAGTAAATGTCGATAGTCCGTACTTGAATCGTCTCTTCTCGAAGGTCCCAACGAGTGCATCGTCAACGTGAAAAATGGCATGCATAAGCAGCGTCCACCCAGCATAGTCAGTTTGACCAACAGTCCGAACTTCGTCTACCCAGACATTGTCGACCCAGGCAACATCAGAGTCTACAAGGGCCAAACCATCAGCCTCTACTGTCCTGGTAAATCTAACCAAGCCAGTACTAAACAGACCGAAGATGGTGTCATTCTGATCCGTGACAAGGAACTGACTCCAAGAAACAACATCGAGGTGGCCATATGTTACGGTAACGATTATTTCCGCGTTAGCGGTGAGGTAGTCAATTTCTTAGACATCAGCTGCCAGGAGAAGCCGAGGATGAGCTACAGCCCTCTCATGAGAGAAACCAGCAAGTGCGGGCACGGAGATCGTTACGAGATCGGTTTCGACCTTGGTAAGAGTGGATTCCTAAAAACCATTGACTTATGCCACAACAAGGATCGTGCCCAGACGCTCTGGGCTCACGGAGTCATCGAACCGGTCAACCAGGAGAAATTCAGGTCCACCAGTCCTGGCAAGAACTTCAAGACTGGAAGCTTGTACGAAGGCATGCATATGTCCACGGAGGAACCCTACAATCTCCAGAATGCTTACGAGACTCTGAGCGAGATCCTCCAATCATCTGCCAAGGCTAACAAGTACCTGTCCGCGAAGATAAGTAGGTTTACTTGAAATTTCTAAAATTACCGACTGTCGGTAATCATGTTGGTATCACGCGAATATTCTCCATTCCAGGCGACAGAAAGTTCCTTGCCAGAGGTCACCTGGTAGCCAACGCGGACAAGTTCTACAAGAGCGAGCAGGACAGCACGTACTTCTACGCAAACGTAGTGCCGATGTGGCAGCAGATCAACGCCAACCCGGGCAATTGGTTCTTCGTCGAGGAATACGTTCGTTACCTGGCCTTCCACAAGCAGCGCCAGCTGGACATCTACGTGGGCGGTTACGAGACCCTCAAACTCGAAGATCACGAATTCCACCTGTATCGTAAGAAGAGCATCATTGGCCACGTGGAGAAGATACCGGTGCCACGCGTGCTCTTCAAGTGCGTCGTCGACAAACGAGCCAACGAGGCTATTTGCTTCCTCGTCGTGAACAATCCGTACGTGACGAAGGCCGAGGTCGAAAAGGCTGCGAACAAATACCTAGTCTGCAATAAAGACAAGAGGTGTGACATGATAGCCAACAATCATGACAATCCGGCCCTTGGATACCTGTACTGCTGTAGTGTGAAGGACTTCTTCAGTAAGGCTCATAACGAGCTTGGACTTGAAGATCTGAAGAGTTACGTCAACGCCAAGCCTATGGTGCTGCTGACGTATGCGAGAAACGGAACACCTAAGGAAATCAGATAGACGCACTGTTATAACTGTTTTGTTTATAAATTAAATTTTATAATTCAACGTTATATACTGTTATACACTGTACGTGTTATATAATAAAAGGAAAAATTACGTTAAAAAATAAAAGGAATCAGATGTCTGATTCACACGTCCTTGAAGCATCGAAAACCCATTAAAAATGTGGGTTTCTGTCGCGGCGCGTCTGCTTCCATTTCTCCGACCGTTATCAGCTCTCCCGCGTGTCAGACTATTTTCAGCTTTGAAAAGACATCGTCGTCGCGCAATACTAGGCTTATCTCACGGTGCGCGTGTAAGCAGACTTCCGATACATGTGCTCGATCGCGAAAACAATGCGCGCGGCGATGAGTCTATTTTTTATCGATCGGTCCTTTTAATACCTTATCAACGCTCGCCTACTTTTTTTCTCTCCATTTTCTTTGGCTTGCTTCTTGCTCTCGATGAGTAATGTTTATTGATTTCGAAATTGCGGTTTTAACATTGATCTAGATATATCCTAGGAATCGGGGTAGAAGGAACGATTCTATATCTATTACTTGAATTGCAAGTTTTTAATTCTATTTTTGATTATTTTAAAATTATTTCGGACCTTATTTATATATAAAATATAAGAACATACTTGGCTTATTTCGATTGTATATTATTACAAAATCGCTATTCGATTACAATTACGTTATAAATTGCCATCAAGATTTCATGAAAACAGAGCGTATTTCAAAGCGAAGCAGCCCAACCAACGTGCATCTCACCCAAGATTAGAATCGTCCTCCTTTTATTTCCCGGATTGGGCAAAGCCGGTCCGATTCATCGGCCCCGAAATCCCGATAATTTTGCCCAACACCATCGTCACACATATTGTTTCTTTCGAAACCTCGTGTCTCTCTACCTGTAAAATCCAAGCGACGAGACGATAAGAAACGGAGAATAAAAGGACGATGAGAACCGAGGGAGAGCCAAGTGTCTCGCCAACCTCGAGCAGATTTACAACGCTTGCGTTAGTTTTTCTTTCTTCTCTCAACGAAACTCGAAGATGCAGTCCAAATTCCCGGCGATCGCGGCTCTCTGCCTCCTGTCTCTCTACGCGACCCCTGCTCGTAAGTACTTTGGAATTTTATTTTTCGAAAAATAGTTGCTTTTTCGCTTCCTCTCAAACGGACCTTCTCGACAAAATTCAGACTCGATCTACTGCTGGGTGAACACGAACAACGACATAAGCGATCGACAGCCTCTCGTGCTTCAAACCAACTCGAACGAATTTCTCTATCCGACGAAGGCCAATTCGAAGGATTTGAAACTCAACTTTTGCGAGACCCTCCGGGTGGCCTGTCCACGGGACAACCTGGTGGTCTTCTCTCGCAACTTGAACGTCTCCGAAGCTACTCTCAGATGCTACGGTTTGAGCTTCTTCGACGTCGTGGGTACGAATTACGCGGCGCCTTTCAAGCGCATCGGATGCACGAGGATGCCCGTCCCCGAGGCCAACAGCACCGGCGCAATTTGTCCCAACGGAACGATCGCACATATCGGCTTCACTCTGAGCTCGTCCGTTTTCGTACCGACGATCGATCAGATTTGCTTCAACGAAACCCTGGGTCAGACGCACTGGGCCCACTCGAAGGTCATGTTGGCCGTGAGGAAGAAGCAGAAGGAGTCGGTCGGTGTGCCGACTTACCAGGCTGGAACTTTCTACCCTAACATCACTATGAGTCCGAGCTTGTTCACCAGGGAGAGCGAGAGGATGAGGCTTATGACTCTGCTGAATGACTCCAACCTCGTTGATATGTACATCCCGTTGACTGGTCGGTATAGTATTTACATACTAGTATAACCAATTTATTACACGTCGTTATTGAACATTAATTGCAATATATATATAAAACGATTACGAATCGATCGGGCAGGTGACAACTACTTAGTAGAGGGCATGCTGGTCCCGCGCTCGGACATGTTCTACCGGGCGCAGCAGGACAGCACCTACTTCTACATCAACACAGTGCCAATGTGGAAGAGCGTGAGAGACGGTAACTGGAAGTTGGTCGAGGACATCGTGCGCAAAACCGCCGGACAGCAGTCGGCCAACCTCGACGTGTGGACCGGCGGATACCGGGTTCTCAGCTTCAACAATGGCACCGGTGAGTGATACTACGAGAGGAGGGAGATATTTGAATTTAATTGCGAATTTCTCGAACGAACGCGTACAAGCTTCACAGGCCGCGTTCGACGTTTTCAATTATAAGCGTCGCTTTCTCACTTTTTACTCTAGGCTATAGATTTTCCGAGTATTTCTAGAAATCGCATTCGGCCGAGATTAATCAAATGAATAAATTATTGAAATTTCTTCTACGCAGGCAACGCAACGGAGATCACTCTGACGACAAACCGCGACGGCAACTCGACTGTTCCCGTGCCTCAATTCCTCTTCAAGTACGTCGTGGACCAGGTGCACAATCGTGGCGTCGTCTTCGTCACTTTGAACAATCCTCACATCACCACCGTCACCGCCTCGGAGATGATCTGTCAGGCTCGCGTGGAATGCACGAATCTCTATCCGCAATTCAACGTCGCAACTATGGGCTACACCTACTGCTGCGCCATCGATTCCAACAGTGGCTTCTACAACATCGCCAGCAATCTCGGGCTGCCGACTTTCCCGAATGCCCAGCCTCTCATATGATTAATTTACCGATCGATTGTACAATAATTCATTGTCACTGCCAGTATATTTATTAGACATGCAATAAAGTATTTCTTGCTGCCGTATATAACGAATTCCGATGGTCTATCATAGTTCCGAGGGAAAATCAAAATTTATAATCGCGCAAAGCTGGCTGGCGGTCGGGAGAAGTTTGGAAAGAAAAAACATTTATATGATTCACGAAGTACGAGGCATTCAAATCACGCGATTTACCAGCTCTTGCGTACTTTGCTACAGCTGTTCAACATAGCATATGTGCATAAAAGTGTGGGAACTAATGCGAGTCGCCTGTCGCCCTGTCATCATGCGATGATAATCGCGAGAATTTCTAATGATATACTCGCAAAAACCCGCAAAATTGTTCAGCCGAGCGGTGAGTTTCGTTTTCCTAAACTTATAATATTAATCTAAATTGATAGCACATGGCAGCTATCGCGTAACGCGTTCAATTGTCGAAACGCTATAGGTAGAAGTCGATTGAGAAGTGCAATAAAAATAACTACACGCGCCAAGTCCGTCCGATCGAAAAGAAAAAAGAAACTCAAAGAACGTAAAAAAGCATGGTATATGTATAAGAAACATAGACAGCTGTTGCGCATCGAATTACGAGCTATATGCAAACGAGCGTCATTATGCAAGTTGCGGCGGTGCTATATAGAGTGAAAGAGGCCTCAGAACTGTGAAAGAGAAAGAGAGAGAGAGAGAGAGAGAGAGAGAGAGAGAGAGAGAGAGAGAGAGAGAAGCTCATAACACAATAAAGGGTCATTGTTTTGTTAATGAGATACTCCACTCGCCGGTGAATTAACCTTTGAACGGCTGCTCGATGCCGACTGACATTTGCTGGGCTCTCCCCCACAGCTTTTATAGAAGCCGAGAGCCGCGAGTTTGATTTGAATTTTCCTCTAGAAATTTTTGGAATGCGGTCATTTCGATTCTCCTCGACGTAATCTTTATCCAAAAAAAAGAATCAACGTTGCCTGACAAGGCGTGTAACCATCAATCCATCATTACAAGGCTACGATCGTATCGGCGCGTTCGCAAGAGAAACATTTATAAAAGCGACGAAATTGGCGATAATGACATTTTAAAAGTTTCTTTTACTTACAACATCGGATTCGCCTTGCTGACATAATTTCCTTGTTTGTTCCAAAGTTAGGTCAATTTACATTATAATTCGACTCGCGGCTGCATGCCATTATTTTTGAGCGAATTTCTACACTGGCAGATGTACACATGTATTGTTATACAAATAATAGTATGAATTTTCTTATTTTGAATTTTACGCAGATCAATTAATTTTGTATCGTAATATCTCGTAAATGTACTTTGATTGAATCTTCTTCGAGTGCATGAAGGTGAACATTCAGATCTTATCTATTTGTAAATATAAAATTGAACACAGACAGCGCAATAATCAATATTTTCATAATACGTCTTTATTTCAACTTTCAACATGAGCATCTCGTCCCTTGTACAACTCTCGCAGGAACTATAGTATAAGTGTAATATCTGTATAATAATATACACAATAATATGAAGGAAAAAACGTGTAGGTATACAAACGAACGCTGCGTTCGATCGATCGCGTCTCTTTCTCTTCGACTCGTCGTGTGTTTTCACTTCTACATTTTCTTCGATTCGCCTTCTTTTTTGAAAGAGACCGGCGCGTTTCGCATCATGACGCAGTCGAAATAGAATCGACGCTCGAATACGATTATCATGTAATTGATATATCTTTCTTTCTATAACGGTTCTTTTTATACGTTTTACGTAAAAGGCGACGATCGCATTCGGAAAGCGTACAACGCGTATACGATTATATTTACAGCAACTCTTTACGACAAAGTTCGCAATAACATGTAAACCTGAGAGCGTTTTTTCTTTTTCATATTGTGCGCAAACCGTCGGGCCCCGCGAGGGACAATATATATACTTTATACGAGTCTCATAGAGTTGCGCGATAAAATAGTTTTAAAAATTATTATACACGGGATTACAAGTAGACAACTAGCTCCTTTCGCTATTTGTCGAATCGCAAAGCCGTAACATTTTCCATAACGAATAAACGATATTGCGTGCTCGCACTATATATGTATTATAGGATATTCTCTTTTCCGCGCTCGCAGTTAAGTACCACTTTCAATACTGCTAAAAACGCACGCAGCTATTTTCTTCTCTAACGATAATCGCGTGACTATACCCTCTCACTCTCGCGGCTGTATAATAGTTTTTGCAAACAGAGGGAGAGGGAGAGAGTCTAATTTGATTAGACAATACAATAGCTCGACTGCCTGAGTATATTATATATACGTAACAGCCTCGATTGGGTTACACACGCTGATTAAAAGTACAAGATCTTGTGAACAACTTTGGTGGTATTGTGAACCAGACGCAGCGGATCCCCGCGTGTTTATACACTTTTATTATTATTATTATTACTTTTTGTAAATTAATGACTCTTCCGAATTGTCATTGCAATTTCACAACCGATTCGTAGAATACTATGCAAGTCCAACTGATCGATTATAAACTGATATATCAGTACGTATAATAAAAAGAAATACAATATAAACTTTAAATCTCAAATGGCGAGAAAAACGTGACGATAAAAATTGCGGAAATACCCACGTCGGTTCTAATGGAACAAAAACTATTTGCTCCGTCATTCTTTCTTGTATATACATACATACATACTTTTTTGTAACACAAGCACGATTTTCGCGTGTTTCGCACTTATTAAGAGGATCTCGAAGATACACATTTTTTATATATAATGTCGTTTTATATATAATGCGATAGGAAATGTCAACGGCAGGCAAAAAAAGTCAGCAGTGAAGAAAATAAGTAATTCATCACAAGGACACCAAATAGGCAATACACGCCTTCGGCTCGTACTAGTTAGCTTTCGACTCGTAATTTAAACTCATTTTTAGCCAACAAGTGCATTCGCTTTTGACTCATGTTGCAAACTCCATACACGGTCTAAAAAAGTCAATTTTACGCGCTTGGTATACAACATATTATTTTTGCTCGCTTATTTAATATTGGCCAAAATCAATACATATGTTACAAAAAATATGATATCCATCAAAGGTTAAATGGTCTTTTTGACCTCGTGTAATTGCAGAACTAGCCTTCGATTCATACTGCAAACTCTACGCTCGGTCTAAAAAAAGATCACTTTATATCCTTGTTGCACAATAAACTATTGTGCCTCTATCTTCTTTTTAGTGTTTTTTCTTCCTCGAGCGCAACAGTACCACGGCGCACATTTTATGGATGACGGCGACTAGATACAGCGGGTGTATAGGTTTACTTTGCGCGAGACTAGGAAGTTTAGAGGAAACGTTTTACCTGGACGAAAGTGCAATGTATAACAATGTTCTCTGTTTACAATAATGTATGTATCCACCTACACGCGCGCGCGTATACAACATAGTATAGCACTTCGTTTTTTTCTGCGCACCAACACGACGACGCGAAACAACACTTGAACTTCTGACTATTGAACACATTATCAGACTTTGCGCTAGTACTTTTCTGTATTATTATTAATTTATAAATATCGTAGAGAGCACCGTGAATTCGGTAAATTTTTTAATCAAATCGACCTTTGTTCAAAAATCAACGAGATATTAATAGTTCAAGTGCTTTTTTTAATAAGTGTTGTCGTGAGCGGAATCGTTGGGCTTAGTTTATTGGCACTTAAAACGAATCACGAATCACAATTCTCTATACAGCGTAGTTATTATCATTTTATTTACTGTTATTTCTATAAATAGGAAAATGAGAATCTTTATCTAAGGCAGCTATACTAAACGGAAATTCTGAGAACCGTATAGTAAAATGCGAATTCGACAAAAGGCATTCAAAAATATCCTGATATAGTATTCTTCTTTATTATAAAGAAATTTTCGATAGTCACGACGGAAGAGTTGACTAGATGAATTTTGATTACATTTATTTTCTCTTTTCCGAAAGTAAGTTTTGCGGCGCCTACCTTTTTAAATGCAACTTGTCGCATTGAATTACGTCTTACAAGAAAGTACAGAAAAATCCTGACTGAATGTACATACAACTCATTAAGTAATCATACTGTTGACATCATACATTAATCAGTATTTCTTCTTTCAAATTTAATAAATAATTGCTTTGTTTGAATTCAAAATTATACTACGATACTCCTTTTAGACTTTTCAAAAATAATATTTTGCTCACTCGGTAGAATCATGTAAAGTACAACGACAGAAACTTGTTTACAAAAATGAGGGTGAACATATTTTGACAATGCGCTATCTCGATGGCGACTTCAAAAAGACTCTAACTCGCTAAAATTTATCACTCCTTTTATTTATGTAAATAATCTTGTGAATATGATAAAAAAGTGTTTACTTCTTTCCTTTACTATCACAAAAAAAAATATATGAGATTCTAAAGTGAAGGGCTACACCTAGATTAAGTACGTTAAATCTTACCTAAATTCTCACATAAATTCTCTTACGTAAACACTTAATGGGATTTATCAATGAAATCAACGCGCAAAATTAGGTAAAATTTAAAGTCTAGACTGATAAGTATATATCGGTACAGCAACATTCATGAGGATCACGGCTCGAAAAATTTGAAGGCACGAGGGCCGCGTCTGAGTTACGGAGGCGCTGAGTGAGGCGGCTGGGGTCAGCAATTGCCGGATGCGTTGGACGTCTGCTGCTGCTGCTTGCCATCGTTATTGCCAAAATACGATACGTTTACCACGTCGCCACCAACATTTATCAAGCATTGACCCTGAAAAATGCCGAAACAAACGCGGCTCGCTTTTGTTTTCGTCTCTCACTGCTGTTTTTATGTGCTTAAGGGGACACACCACCTTTAAAACTCGAAGATATAATTATTTTTAATTTCACACAGGTGAGTTGGATTAATTTGAAATTTTGTACACATACGTAACACAGCTTTATCATTATTTGAGAATTTTTTGGCCTATTTAGTCCTAATGTACCCTAATGAAAAATCAAACACCGAAAAGCACTGTCCACACGATTCCCGGACAATGTAAGGCCCAATCGGGCTGAAATTTTTTTGACATACACTTAAAAGCACTAGCTTTATTATGAATGGAGGAAATTTAATTTTAATGAATAGAAAGCTTTTTAAAAATAAAACAAGTAAAAAATTTAGTTGTTTTAGCTTATTTTTCATTATTTTTGACTTGTTTTATTTTTAAAAAGTTTTTGCTTTTTAAAAAGTTAGTACTTTTAAGTGTATGTCAAAAAATTTTCAGCCCGACTGGGCCGTACATTGTCCTGGAATCGTGTGGACAGTGCTTTACGGTGTTTGATTTTTCATTAGGGTACATTAGGTCAAAATAGGCCAAAAAAATTCTCAAATAAAGATAAAGTTGTGTTACGTATGTATAAAATATGTCAAATCAATCCAACTTATCTGTGTGAAATTAAAAATAATTATTTTTTCCAATTTTAAAGGTGGTGTGTCCCCTTAAGTTTGTTTGTCTATAAGAGCAAAATTGCCGTATTTCAAATGAAAGTTTGACTTATATTCTGCTAGTGGAAATTCAATAGATCGAATGTAAATTGATACATAAATGTATCACATCTTATTTGAAAGAAAACATTAAGAGTTTTTTACAGAGCGTTTTCCTCGTATACTACTCGAAGATAATATGACTTTCATTACTTTGATATCTAGAAGTAACTGCATATTAAAGAGATTAGAAAAAAACTTTACTAAAAATCATACAACAATAATAATTTATTGAATGTTCTCAATGTCAGATTGAAGTCGAACATTCATTACCTTTTATTGAGTATTTTACGATGAGTTACAAAAAACACGTACCTGATTTTTGTGTTGGCTATGCAGCAAAACGCATTGAGTCATAAAAAAAGCTACCATTGCGTTGCCACCGAG
Source organism: Muscidifurax raptorellus (assembly GCA_020010945.3). Classification (NCBI taxonomy): domain Eukaryota; kingdom Metazoa; phylum Arthropoda; class Insecta; order Hymenoptera; family Pteromalidae; genus Muscidifurax; species Muscidifurax raptorellus. The sequence goes on from CM052077.1 coordinate 11,288,450, forward strand.
AGCAGTAACGTGGGCACGGACTATTGCTAATACTTCAGTGACAAAACTATGAATAAAACCACTTAGTCCACCATTCTGGAAACGAATACAAAAAAAACATAAATTTGATGAGCTATAACTCTGAGCAATTAAGATATTAAAATCAATATTTATTTACCTCTCTGATTGAATTGGACTCTCTTATAAAGAAGAAATTCAAATTTCCTAGGTACCTTTCAATTCTACCACCAGGAAGGTAAGAGAGTGGCGTAATGTCAACGCCGTAGCGCTCCTTCAAAGGTACCTTCAATCAACAGAAGCACTTATTTCCAACAGAATTTTTTTTTAATAAAACATTTTTATGATTTATTAAATAATATCTTACGTGTTTATGCCTATGAGTCGTGTGTCTGATCCTCAAAGGCGATCGTGGCCTCGGCTTTTGAGAGGAGGCACCGGTATTTAGAGTTTGACTTGGCTGCTGAGTGTTTGCAGTATTAGTATTTGTCATTGAATCACCTGTACTACCGTTTTCGGCATGATCTTCATCAAGACTGAAGATCATGTCACTGTCGTCTGCCGGAGAAATAGTGAGATTTATTTTTGGACATTTTAAGAAAGTATTTGCTCTCCTTTAGACTTTTAACCAACCTTGTCTCTTGACCTGGTCCTTACTCATGGAATGCGAGAGAAGTCTGCGTCGGAATTTGCTGTAGCGTGTGGGCTCACCGAGCCCAAGAGCCATACCAACCACCGACAACTGTATCTCGTCCTGTTCAGGCATTGCAATTTTGAACTGTAGGTCACACAAAGCACATGGCACCATACGACGCAGCTTGAAATACACTGTTTGAAGAAGGCGGGCAAAGTACTTGGATGGCATCGAGGTTGATTGATTCAATGGAATTTTTGCTCGCGAAACCTGCGTTGAATCAAAATTGACTTTATTAGAAAAAACTATCAGTAAGCTTGATGCTTTCGTATTAAAACATACCTGAGTGAACATTTGAAGATTTCTGACAATTTCGAGATCCTCTAGACCAGGTATACTCTCTGTATTGACAACATGGAAATCATTTGGTGGCCTTTCATCCATCAATAAACTGATGCGATCCATGTCTTCCACGTCGTCAACTTCTAAAACGCAAACGTCTTTCATGCCCAAGCCGAGGTCCAGCTCCGGAAGCTCGTCCTCGGATTCGTCGGTGTCTGACATCGAACGGCCATTTTCCACTTCCTTTAATAAAAACGTTCAATGAAGAACAGGAAAGTCAGTACTATTTAAATTTCACCAGGCCAAAACCAAATTTACCGGCAACGGTTTGAGCTGATAAAACTCCATATTCTTCTTAACCGTTTCTACGAGGCTTTTCTGTATTTCCGCTAATTGGTCTTCATTATGCCATGAATTGCCAGTAGCTACTTGCGGCAATGAAGGTGGCGGCAGGGCAGTAAGATAAACCGCTGTACCGACAGCCATGCCGATGACCAATCGCTCGCCGATTGATACTTGTACCTTCAGACCAAACGCGGCATTCATTCCGCGCACCCTGAGCTTATTTAGCAACAAACTATGCAGCTCATACTCGAGGAAGGGCAGACAGTCGGAGATCTCCTTGGCATTAAGTTCTCCACGCAGATCCTTTTTAGCCTTGCACACCGTCGCCTGGATGAAGCAGCCACGGCCCGTCATTGGTATTCCTTCCGGCAATTCGACCGTCGTGAACATCACGTCTGGTACCTTGGCACGACGACATACTGCGCACTTTGACACATTTACCTATTCGTAAAAATATTGTTGAGATCTTAATTATCAGACAGAATTCATTTGCAATGCTATAAAAATGTGTACTACCTGGAAATTCATGCTGGACTTGTTGTAGGGCAGATGACATAGACTACACCCGCTCGGCGGAAAGACATACGGGGGCTCATGCTCGTTACTTTCAGAAGCCAATCTCTGCTTGCTCGGCTTACCGCTCAGGTGGTTAGTCGTCGGGGTCGCGGCAACATTACTCGAGTTTCCGACACTTGTGGACACCTGCTGGGGCTGCTGTACGTTCGTCGCCGGCGTTGGAGTACCTTCTACAGTGCCTTTCGAGTTCTGGCTCTTATCCACAGGTGCAGTGTTGTTAACAGTTGCAGCTGGAGGTGGAGGAGGTACCGAGTTGCTGATTTTATCAGACTCCATGGATGTAGTCATGGGACCACCTTGAACGTGAGTAATGAGCACGTTATCCTGATCCTGACCGGTGCTGTGCAGGTTGATCACCGCTGCTGTACCCGAGCCGCTCAGCACGCAGACGTCGTCACTGGACCAACATTTTCGGAATCGTTGATGTTATCGAAAAGATAAATATTTATTTATACACTTTTATACACTCACGAGATACTAGTCTCCTCCTTGTAGCCAATGACGACGTTGCATGCAAGAGCCCGGGCATGTGAACGTACCTCCATCCTAATTTCCGTCCACCATGAGGCCCTGCCCTCTGGTTCCTCCAGATTACTGATCCTCTCGAGCAACTTCACCGATCTCGCGCTCACCAGTCCACCTTGAACAACAAATCAATAATCAATAATCGAATTTAAAAAAAAAGAGAATCAACAATCAAACTAACCAATGTGAAGAATAAAGCCAGGCGGATACTGTTGCATAGTAATGAATGGATACTCAAGCATCTCTAGAGCCTCCTGGTTCATGGTCCTCACAATGGCTGTCGAGGGTTTCAAGTATCCGGCCATCGAGCGGTCGCTGCCCGTCAGCGAGTTGCCTAACAAAACATACTTTAGTCTCTCGTATAATACAAACATAGTCATATGTGTATACACACGTTCAACGCTCTTGTTGTTTTATTTTTCATTTTCTTTTATACTTCATCCTTTTTTGAGTACGTATAGCCACGAATGTCTGTAATTTGCCCGACTGCGATATACAGTAATAGAGAGAGAGAGAGAGAGAGAGAGAGAGAGAGAGAGAGAGACCGGAGCTTTATGAGTGTAAAACTTTATAGGAGTACGTAAAACGTGAAATGACTTTTTTTATTGATATTGAGTTTTCGCAATGAAAGAACGTATATATTATATAAACTGTCCGAAAGAGAGAGGGAGAGAGAAAGAGTCTGATTCCCGATCGTGGCGATGGCTGGATGTATGAATGATATATATTGAAAAGCTGCATCAGCAAGGCTTGACACGAGTACAATCTGTTTGGGAATCAGACGCAAACGTGGCGCATAGGTATCCAATCCTATATTTATGTAGTATTATATATTATGGTTCAAGAGCTAAATAGCTGACTGCAGGTATACATCGTCGCATTAGCAGCAAAATAAAATGATAGAATCATAAGTAAGTAAGTAAGTAATAAGTTAAAGTAGAGGTGAAAATGTAAAATTATTATATCGTGTGCAATATTATAAACGTAAAATATATATAGATAAATAAGTTGTCAACAGAAAAATAAAAAAACAATCAAGTGATTAAACATCGACAAGTCGTATACATCGATATAATGAGGATACTAGAAGTGTATAACAAAAATGCGGCGTGACAATCCGTTCGATATGTATAGGAGAACGTAATACACAGTATCGGATGTATATAGAATAATGGTATATCGATTTCTCGTTTTTGCTATCAAAGCAGCAATTTGGCTAAGAGATTTAGTTATTAAACTGCCTCTTACATGATATAGAATATGCAACATGCTCGCATGAAAAAAATACAAACATCGCATAGACTTGTTACTTTTATTATATATATTGAGTGGTAGAAGTATACAGAGTGTGTATGTGGGAAGGGGGCGTATTCGATAATAATTTCTAACTATCGGGGATTACTTCAGAAAAAATCAGTGCCTACCGTAATCTAAAGGTTTTTTACTTTAATCAAACGCATTTCTTGCAACAATATATAATATCAAAGAACAATTATGGTCAAAAAAAGGGACAATAAAACATCTGGTCATCTGTTTACTTAATTCTCTGAAAAAACCTGAGCTTCCTGCGCTGAGGCCTGATCTCGAAGTGTAGCCGCGTTCCCTTCGCAGTCTGAACGATCTGCCTTTCTTCGCAAAACCTTTATCTACAATGTTCAACAATTTAATTTTTTCTCGCCGTTCGTTTATATGCTTTTTTAAACACGATCAACAGCTGATTGGGACATTTACTTTCGGTATCTGATGGCGAGAATATTATATGAAACATTCATATGCATGAGATGATGATTTGTACTTCTACCGGTTGCGATGATTCTTGAGCAAAAAGGAAAATGAAGCTCTCGAGGGTTATGACTGTATGCATATGTATATGCTGTGATGTGTCTGGTTAGAAAAAAAAAGAAAAAAGGTATGATAACGTGTTAGTTGTTTCATTAAATATGACTGCGATTACAGAAAAGAAGAAAAACAGACGACAATTGAAACATCGAATATAATCGAGCATCCTTTCGCTGGTACTCACGTTCGCGAAAGAATTTATAAAATCCTGCTGGTATGCAAGTAAGAACGCGAATGGAACAGAAAGAAAGAGCAAGTAAAGAGAATATACATATTTTTTTCCTAGAGATCTTAATAAGAATATAGTATATATCATAGTTAATACACTGTCCTCTTCGATGCACCGACATTTATAATCATTTTACCGTTTACCATGTAATGATCATTGCATCAAAGAGATACAGTCGGTAAAATAGGAGATAAGATAACGTAGAGCAAGTTCAAAACCGACCTTTGGGAGTAATGCTAAGATCCGAATCGCTCGATCGTCGGTGCAGGGGAATCCCTGGATTTCTCGTCGCCGGTGAGTGCGCCACCTTTTGCTGCTGTTGATTACCAGCTGGACTGATCGATGCCCCTTGTGTCTGCTGTTGCTGTGGTTGATTGTTGACTTCCTGGTTTTGGTTTTGGTTGTTTTGCTGCTGCCTGCGTGTGGACGGTGAATGGGACACACACAAATTGTCAGTCGAATTAGCCGGGTTAGTGCTTTTAGTCTCGGGACTGGGGACGACGTTAGTCTTAGAGTGAGTAGTAGTACTGGGTTTAATAGCATGCATCTCGAGGAACTCGGTTGTGCTGATGTTATTATTGCTCGCTGAGAAAGTAGCAGTAGTAGTAGTGGTAGGAGTAGTAATAGTAGAAGTAGTCTTGGATTGACCGAGGTACTCGACGGCTTCCTCAGGCTCTTCGATTACTGGTTCAGAACTCGAGGTTGTGAGAAGTGTGGTACTGGGCAATTTCTCAACGATGCTCTCGCAGGAAGCGTGATGACTTCTGCTGTGGTGCTTCGAGTGGTGATGGTGGTTCGACTCAGGCGACCTGGACCTGGATCGTCGATGGTGAGGCATTTTGCGATGGACCGAGTCCGGTGACGGGGTCTGGTTTTTCTTGCAGATGACCACGTGACGACGTCGACGGATGGAGTCGCTGTGCGAGTGGTGGTGCAGCATCCGTGAGTCGATAACCTTGATGAGGTCAAGCATGCAAGAACGTCGGTACTTCTTCATGAGCATCTCGGCTACTCGAGCCTCGTCCGGGAAGTCGAAAGCGCTCTTGCCTTCTTTAGGGGATTCCATGGGATACGGGCTCTTGGGGACTATATCTCGGAGGTTGGCGCTGGGCACCTGCAGATGATTGTTGGTAGCGTTGCCGCTATTACTGATGGTTCGTGTCACTTTAGGGGGAGTGACGACAGGTACTAGTGGAGCAGGACAAGAGGGTGCCTCGGTGTTCACCGTGTCCAGGAGGTTTTTCTCTTTGGCTGGAGCTGGAACAGCCTTGTCGGCTGGGGGTTTGTAGATGACGGTGTCGGTGCGAACGACTGGTCGAGGCGACTTGCCGCGTTGGTCGGTCGAACTGGACTGTTGCAGGTCGTTATCGTTCAGGTTGATCAGGAGCTTCTGGTCCTGATTAGCTTTTGGTATTACAGTTCGCTTCTTTGTGTAGTATTCGTCCTCGGACGATTCTGAGAGATTGTCATCGTCCTGGACGAGCGACAGCTGCTTGTGCAGTCGATGGTGTCGCATGACCTTTCCACTGCTGTTACTATTCTTTGGCGATTTTTCAGGGCTAGTCTGCTCCTCGTAACCTGGTGGAGGCGGTGGTGGCGGAGGAAGAGATAGGAACAACGGTTCTGGTCTTGGCTTCTTCCTCGGCTCCTGCTCACCAGTGACAGGCTTCGACGTCCTCGTGGGGCTAGACAATTTCTTGGTTGGCCGTTTGGTCCTATAATCATAGGGGATGGCACTGACAGGCATATCAGAGTCAACATCCGAAGAGAACTCCGAGGAAAGGGTCTCGTCTTTTTTGTTCTCAAACAGTGGTGGCGGCGGTGGAGGCGGTGGCAACTCTTCGTCTTTATCGTCGATCAGGCTGATTTTCTCCTCGTCGTCATCTTCTTCCTTGTCGGCTAGCTCTGCAAAAGACATTCGAGGTTCCCGTACGAAACAAGATTCGACGTTAGAAGCACTGGATTACGAAGCTGTCTAAGGGAAAATTATCGATGAATCTTGTTAGAAATTTTAGGATTGTAATTACAATGAATAGTGGTATATTAAGTTTCATCAATAATTTTTCGATCTGTTCTCATATCCACATCCTCCCTGAATAACAATAAATCGAAAACGTGATTATGAGAACGAATCGGTATGAAGAATGAATCGAGAGTGTTTCGTACGGGAGACGCTCGGCTTGTTCGTCGTCGAGGGAAAGAGCCTGATCTGAGAGCCCTCAACCTCGGGAGAGCTAGGATCTAGCAGGGAGAGCGTGTCGTCGAGGATATTGTAATTAGTACTTGACTCCGAAGGGTCATCCTCCTCGTCTTCGTCGTCGCTGGTGGACGTATCAGATTCCGAGGATGAAATCATCGGGATAATCGCTAGATCCTCTTCCTCCGACGACTGCAGCTTCAACTTCGTATATGTTACCAGAAGGATCTTCTTCTCGACTGGTGCTGATGTTTCTGTCTCCTCGGTAGGAACCAGGCTCTGAGCCTCCTCGGCGATTGGCTGCTCGGCTATTTTGCTACTGCTCTGCTCCTCTTCTTCGTCGTTGTCTATGAAGTTCACCGGTGACGGAGTTGGTGTCTCACGGTCCTCCTTTGGACGATCGAGTTAGAAACGATTTGATTTTTTTCTAAACATTCGGCTAAGTCGAACCTTCAGAAAAAAATGGCAAATACCTTGACAATGTCTAGGGGTAAACCTCCGGCATGGACGGACCTGATGAGCATGGCTGCCATGCCCTCGCCGGCGGTTTTCCTGTGAGTAAACTTCTTTTTCCTCATGGACTGCTGCAGATCTAGGATGGAGGACGATCTTATGGAGGCGGTATCGGATCCACAAATGGACCAAGTGCTGGAGTAAGTGCTCTCGAGGTCGCTCTCAGGCTCGTCGAGCGAGTCCAGCGTACCTTTGGACCTCGACGAGCCAAGGTTCTTCCTGATGAGCACGCTCTGTGGTAGATATCGTAGATTTCTGAGACCCCGGGAGAAACGATTGCCCTGCGGCTCGCCGCGCATATCCTCGAGGGCGAGCATATTTCTGAGCGATGTCTCGTCGATGATATCGTCGGCTAAAGAGATACTAGAACCCGACATGAGTGGATTACGTCTGCCTATATGGCTCGTGGTTGACTGAATTGACATCTGCCGTGTTAGCGGTGCCTTGTATTCGACGTACTTGAGAGGAATTGGAGTCGTATGCTCAGTGTGCACTGGAAACTTGCTACCCAACTGTGTGGGCGAAGTCGAAGGGTTATTGCTGTTGTTATTGTTCTGATTACTGGTCATGAGGATCGCGTTGCTGCTACTACTATGGTGGAAGTGATGATGCTGGTGGTGGGGCTGATGCGAGGGCAGACGCGGACTGCCATCGGACTCTGAGTAATCTGACGATTGGGTTTTGTTATTAGCTTTCACACTGAGCAATGCCAAACTTTTTTGGTTTTACGAGTTTTTGGTTCAAACAGTTTATAAGTTGCATGCGAGGGGGTTTAGAGAGGAAGGAAACGAGAAAAGATACATAATCATATAAGTATAGGGGCTCCTTTACCAATTTACCAAATTATTCAAACTATCTGGCAAATGTTCACTGGTTTGGATTTTGATACTGTGCAGTGCAATGGGTATCAGTGAACATTTTGTATAAGTGAGAGATGCTTAAAAATAAATGTACTTTAAGTTTAGATAAATTCGTTGTTTTGAAGATTTATTTAGAACTTACTCTTCTGTGGTTGGAGCTTCATTTAGGAAGTTTGGAAAATCGTGAAGCTTCACAAGGGTAACTACTGTGCCAATCCCTCTGGCAACTATTCCGGATTCACCTTCCAAATCGAAGTTTTGAAGATACCTGAAGTACGTTATTCGTTAAATATTGTAAAAATAATTTACATTACACTTTTTAAATTTAAAAGATTACCCAATAACGGCATTTCCTCCAAGATCTAAAGCTTTCAAACCAATCTTCCTCTGTACTTCATTACTCAGTTTTAAGAACAAAGTTTGCCGAGCTTCATTAGATGCTCTTGGGGTTCTTATTTTATCAATCCACTTGTACTCTGGATCATCGCTTACCACTAGTTCCTCAACAAAACCATGTATCACTTGAGCATGGTAACCATGTGGTACAATAGGAGCTAAAAATAATTAAATTCTTGATTAATAAAAATTGTATAGACAACTACAAGAGATTAGATTGTATGCTTACAATAAAAAAACGTTACACCACATGAGGATTGCCTAAATTTGTTAAAGTCCAGGAACAATTCCACCTTAACAATTATGTTGACTTCTCCTCGTATACCGTGCATTGTGTCATAAACTGGGAGCCAACCAGTCATGACTGAACCTATTACGAAGAATAATTATCGACATTAATGATTAAAATTTAATTAACGTAAATTTGATTTGGAGAAAATAATTTACCAGCTTGAGATCCGGTGCTTGAGTTTATAGAAGCTTCCAGTGTCCATATATTTTTTACAGGAGGTGGCACACCCGGCAGCAACAATGGATTTAGATTCACATAAACTTTTCCTATAGCATCATTTGCTGAGTACGTATCATGATCCATTAGCCTGATCTGCAATGGTTCATCTTGCAGCTCTGCATCCTCAACTTCAAATTTATACCATTCAGAATTCCACTGAGGATTCAGTGACTTTCTGCAGACGTCAGTTTTGTAAGTTGTATTTCCAAATTTAATCTCAACGTATGCATCAGTAGTATCTCCAGAGCGGTCCATTACGGGCAGATTTCGACCCGCAAGGATCTTTACCTTTATTTTGCCTGGCATGACGGACCATCCAGTTATCTATTCTTAAGACAGATACATTAACACTTCAATGTTATGTAAAAAAATTAAATTTTTCAAAGACTGTCTACACATGTGCTACTGATGACAAAATACGTGGATCCAACTAATCTCCTCACTCCCACAACCGACTCAACAAAGTGCAAAATTATTCCAGCTTCCACAAATGACAAGTTACTTATAAATTGCTATTGATTTGTTATATTTAAAAACCGGAGGTTATGCTCCAAAATGAACGAAAATAAACTCTTTGCTCTGGCTACTATAACAGCTACTTTTCTCACGATCCAATGACCAGCTAGTCGTGGAAATTCATTGTCAAGCTCAGTAAGTTTTAAAAATAAAACACTGCGATTTACTGTGTGTAGACGCAAGGGCGCGAAATAAAAAGACACGACTAAAGCGGAAAAGTGCGACTATGACACTCACCAATCGCTGCTATGGAGATATAAGTATTGCGTCGACGAGTTTATTTTGGTTGGCGCATAATTCGGGAGACGCAACCCCTCCCGCCGTCGATTTTCAAGTTCTTGCGAAAGTTTTCGGGCAGCGCACGGCTAAGTAAAAAGAAACACACACTACACACACGTTACGAATAGTTTTCGTGAAAAACGTGCCAAAGATGGTTTCTGGTCCGTTTGTTGATAAGTAGTTATAGTTTTGGGAAGCTCGATTTAGGGCGATTTTGTTGGAAGTCTGATTAAAGCATGGCGGATTTTTTCAAAATGTCATGGATTTTCAGAAGAAATCGCATCTTGAATGTTTATTCTGAAATATTAATTTATCAAAAACCAAAGAGGAGTTGATAATTTCATTTTTTTATATTATAATATACAGTCAAGTAGTATTGTAAATATTATAATAAACAAAAGAAATGCTTAAACAGCACTACCAACAACACTCTTGATAAAAAAGAACGCACCTGCCTGCATGCGTGATTGTTCGTCAAGGAGGTTAGGTGCGTTCTAACCTGTTAGTAGATTGCTCACTTTATTGACAGGTGACATGTGACAGTAGTAGACAATAACAAACTTTTGTTTTTATTTTAAATATAACTCGTTCCCTTTTGATATAGTTCCTTGTTTAGCATATTCAGATTACGAAAACTTCCCAAAATAAAAAAGATTTTTCCATATACTTTGAATTACAACTACTTAATTTATAAAAAATATGGAAGGCAATCCAGAAGGTAATAAAATTTACTACAGCAAATTGCACAATGTATTTTCAAACTCTGTCTATTTTTAGAAGCAGTTTCTACACAAAAGACACTGTTGGCAAGCCATGATCCAGGATGGAATGATCCTCCAAGTTGGGCATTTACAGGATCGCAAAAACCTGCCACTGCTACTCCTACAAAGAGAAATTTGTTAAATAAGAGGGTAGCTTTCCCATTAAATTCCAAACCTGAATCTACCAGTTCAACTGCAAGTAATTTAAATACCCCTCCTATGGGAAACATACCACCACCTGTGGATATAGATGGTTTAACAAGTGCACCACACAAACCTATGGTTGCGCCATCAGGAACAAATAGTTTGGACACGTCTTCAGATATTGAAATAAACAAGGAAAGTGCATTAAAAGATACCCTTGATAACTTGAAATGCTCATTAGAACGATTAGACTCTGGAAAAGCTGAAGAAATACAGAAGAGATTAGAAAGAATGGAAACCATGTGGAATGAAGACAAACTGAATAGTGTTATCCATAAAAAACTATTAGATATTTCTAATGGTACTACATTATATCTATTTGAAACTTTATTTAGTATTTGTTGCCTAATTTAATAATACATTTTTAGCTTTGAAAGAAGACGATGTAGATAAAGCAGACCAAATCCACATATCCCTCATGATGAACAATGCTACGCTTTGCAGCTCATGGATACCTGGGATCAGGCAACTCATTGCAGAGATAAAAAGCAAAAGGATATGATACAACTTTCGTCCAGTATACTTGCTTTAAAAATATTGTGATTTTAATTTTAAAGACATATAAGTTTCCACAAGCATGTAATGAACGATAAAAGAATTTATATGGAATGATATTCATGTTAAACATTAATTTAAATGAATTATGTGATTTGATAATTTTTTGTAAAAAGTCTTTATGAAATATACTTGTTGACAGATGCATATATTAAATTTCATATATTTGCAATAATTTTACCTCCAATATATTGTACGTATAAAAAATTCGCTGATTCATAAGACATTCAGAATCGTTAACAAACTCACCTTTTGCTGATACCTCACGACAATATACTTACACGTTATCACCGGAAGTTAAACGCGGAAATTCTCGGAACAGCACCATCCAACGGTCGAAGGCCGACTTTCGGCACAGCAGCGCCAATCTGTAGACAACCCTCCAGTATAGATGGAGACAGTCGGCGGCCGGTCGTCACTTGCAGATTTTCTCTCTTCCCTTTCATTTTATTTTTTGGTAAGTACTGCACTATCAACCTGGAAGTCGGATTATTGTACTTTTACATAGATACGTTTTTCAGCACATGTATTTTTCAAAGGAAAATACGTTTTTTGTATAAGAAAAAACAATAAGAACGCACTACACAAGGCGCTTTCGGTCGAGTGCGAAGATTACTTTCTTCCGAAAGACGCAAAAGCAAACTTCATTTTTACACCCAGACAATTTCGAAAAATACATGTCCCTTACAATAAAAATCAATGAATTCACTAAGTACATACAAAACAAAAGCGACGCAAAGCTCTTTTCGACAAAAACCGTCGGAAATCCTGCGTAAAGTGCGGCTTACGACCACTTCCCCCGAAATCGTCATTACTCTTTAATCATCCCAATGGAATAATCTCGCCATCGTATAAACTATATACCTGTATTTCTGTCTATATATACACCTATACACGGGTACCTAACTACATGCATTTTCGTACGGTCGCAGCGTGCACGCGACGATTATTCGCGACGTGACTGTCGCGTAACCGCATGCATTACATTACCGCGTTTCTCTCTCGACCGCCGTTATTTTTCGTCCCGTAGGTACTTATAAGTAGTATACCTATATACATATAAAACCACCGGATAATATATATGTATATATAGAAAGTAAATTTTACGCTTAGAGGTTATGTCTGCCCTCTCCCCTGAAAATTTTCAAGTGTGTGCACATCACGCGAAATCGTTGCGAGGATGGGGCATAAAAAGGATAGGTATCTCTCTCTCTCTCTCTCTCCCTCTCGTGTACTCGCAGGTTCTGGAAGGAGAGCATATAGGGGAATTTTTTGATTAGAAACGCGAGCCTTTTTACGATATCGTTCGTAATTTCGTGTTTACGAGGATGCATATGGATAAGACTGCCTCTCGCTTATGTATATAGCTCGCGAGTACTTTGCGTTTTATGCCAGCTCTCATACTTATTGTAATAAGGAGAAACGGTGCGGAGATAGTGTATGTGTGTGTGTGCGTTTGTCTGTATTATAATTTATCGTACCTATTGAATTTTTCAGAAGGAGAACGAGCGTCACCGGTTGAGAATCAAATTTCAATCTTCCGTTCTAGGGCGATATAAAACGGCTGGTCTTTTTTCAAACGGCGTTATAAGCGGCGACAGGAAATTAAAGCTGCTACGGAGCCAAGTGATGTAAGTATAATTTGCTCGCGGCCGAAGGGTTTGAAAATATATATGTATATTAAAAAGAAATATATTTTTATCTTTAATTTTGAAGTGGTTCGTCATATATGTATGTTATTGGAAAGTTGCCGCGTCATCTCGTGACGGATAATTACACGGTGGCTATTGGAGTCCGCATTTTTGAGTTGATTGAATTCTCGTCATCAGCATGGGTTAAATTGTCACTCGACTAGTGTATACAGGTATTCATATATGTATATTATAAATATGGAGGAGAAACAATTGAAATATTAATCAACGGCCGTTGGAACAAAAATGTGTCACTCACACTCGTTATTTTCAGCAATCAAAATAATTTTCAACAGCGAAACACAGCAGCAGTCTATTCTCTTCTCGAAGGATAATACAGGCGGCGCAGCGCACAACGGAGCGAAAACTTTTGTGTCCAGCTGGCATATCGACTCTGAGAGCTCTATATATCGCAGCAGTAGAGCACACAATGTTCGATCGCCGCCGCTGCCGCTGCTAATAAAGTTTCGTCGTCAAGTGCGGCCCGCCGATAGCGAATCGAATTCGCCTTGCACTTTTCACGCCATTATATACACTCGTGTGAATACCAGCGCACAGCCGGCCTATAATTAAAGAATCTGTACGTCTGCGAGACATTTTTTCAGTTGAGTATATATCTGTGCGCATATACATATTATACAGCGTACTCCCTAGCGCGCAATTGCGTGTGTGTGTGCGAAGGGGAAGAGGAGAGAGAGGCTGTTGTACGAGCTATGTACCGGCGCACTGTGAGTACCCATTAGTGCCAATATACATGCGGGGCCTGTTTACACAATAAAGCCGTCGCCGTCGCGCAGCCTGCAGCTCTCCCTCCTCCCCAGTCACATTAAGGCGGCTGCCCCTATATATGCGCGCATGTACTTGCATATAATCTGTCGCTGTACTTGTTTTACTGGTCTAACGATTTTCCCTTGTGATTTCAGGTTTTCGTGGTGGACATTACGAGAGCGCGAAGATGGGCGATAAGTTACAAGTGCATTTATTTTCTCATCAATCATTTGGAAACAACAAGTTGCCTGGTAACACGTAGAAAGCAATGCTGGAATCGAGAAAATCTTGTTACCCAGGAATTCTGAAACGAGAAATGGAGATGGAGAAAAGCAGAGAGAAAGAGAGAAGATCGAGTAATCATTGGAAAGGCATTAAACGCACGGTGCAGCGTTCATCAGGCGCACGCGGCAGAGACAACTGGCAAACAAAGTACATTTTATATTGTTGAGCTCTCGTTGACCTGCCCGTCTCTTCATTACATATACACAAGCAAAGCGAGTGTAAAATAAAATAAAAATAAATAACGGCGACGATTTTGTGCGTACTTTATGCCAATAGTCGTATGCACGCAGTAGCTCTATTTCCGTCGGTAATTTAAAAATGGTTCGTTCGCGCGCAGCCGCTGCATCCGGGTCGAGAGAGAGAGAGAGAGAGAGAGAGAGAGAGAGAGAGAGAGAGAGAGAGAGAGAGAGAGAGAGAGAGAGAGAAAGAAGGGGGAGGAGAGAGGGATATAAGGATGCCGGCGGCGCGACCCGTCGATGTAGCAGCAGCCGTGGCAGCAACAGGCTAACCTAACCCTCTCTCTCACTCTCTGTTACTCTTCTCCTCCATCTCCTGAAGTTATATACTGCTAGTTCGTAAAAACAACGAATCGCGTGTATTCGTTTAGGTTGAGAGGTTGTGCGGCGATTGAATACAAAAAAAAACATGTTCACCTGAGCCCGGTGCTTTTTTTATAACTCGACCGTTTGGAAAAGTTCTCTTCGCTGAGTATTTTGGAATATCGTTCCCCGAAAGTTTGCTCGGAATCCGACTCCGGGCTTTTCATTAGCGAAGTTGAGATTTTCAATTTTCGGAAGATGGCAAAGAGTGTTTTAATTATATTACTCTCGGCATAAAGAGCAAAAATATCTCGGGTATCAGGTTTCTTCATTAATTCGATTTGACTAAATTAGTCTTTCGTTTGCAGGTTCGGAAAAACTTTCACGTGGCACACAGCACGAGTGCTTGAGGTATACCTACTGGCTCAGTAGTACAAGTCAGTGCGTAGCCCGGCCACAGCAGAAGCGGAACATCACTCGAGCGAAGCGACAAGTGCCTGGCGTATACTACTAGCATCAGCATACAGAGAGATAGAGAGCGAGACTCCTGCCGCAGCAGGTAGAAAGATCCTAGAGAGTTTACAGCGCTCGCACGCGGGGGCCATTCTATTCATAGGTGCTTTAATCTACGCACACGCAGCAGCAGGCACGCAGAGATCTAGCAGTGCAGGGAAAGCTCTTTCTACACACACAGCAGCAGCAGCAGCGGTGGCTGCAGCTCCTCTACTCGCTTTCTCTCCCGTGGCAATATTGATCTCGAGCGCGTGTAGGGGTGGGTGATGGGAGCGCGCGAGGGAGTGGGGTTGCGCGCGACTCCGCTGGTCCAGTCGGCAGCCTCCGAGCGATCCCGTGGTGGGACTGGTAGGAGGTACTCCCGGCAGCAGCAAGTCCGGGCGAGAGAGAGAGAGAGGCAAGTATGAGGTGGCTCTGGGAAAGTCCGATAGCCGGGTGGGGGAGAGAGAGAGAGCGAGAGAAGAGGAGGTGCTGCAGGGGGGGAAAGAGACGGGAAATTATTCGGGCATGGGATGGAAAACGGAGCAGCGGCAGCGAACGCGCCGCTCCGGGAAAACACGCGCGAGGAGCACGAGCGGGACGAAGCTATGCGAGTGCGGCGCGGCTCGACAATGGGAACGAAACTCGCACGATGTACACCGGAGAGAAGAGAAAACTCGGCGCGGGAAAATCAGCGGGGAGAGAGGCTGCCGCTGCTGCTGCTGCGCGTGCAGCCTGGATTAATGGAATGATCCTGAGAGTGAGCGAGAGAGAGAAGCGAGCTCCGCGGAAGGGGAAACGCGAGTATCAGGGAGAGAGAGAGAGAGAGAGGCAGGGGCAGGTTTGACGAGCTGCTGCTCGTACTAGCTCAGTTCCGTGGCTGCTGCTGGTTGCGTCGGGAGTACAGTGGAGCGGCCGCAGCCGCTCGCCGCCGCCTCCGCCACCGCCGCCGACTGCACTTTCTCTCTCTCTCTCTCTCTTTCTCTAACACACACACACTCTCTTCTCTTTTTCTCTATCCTCATCTGTCGCTCTCATCGTTCGCGGCAGCCGCTTCTTCTTCTTCTCCCCCTACAAGCCCCCGCCTCCGTGTCTTCTCATCCGTCTCTCGGCAGAGTGTGTGTGTGTGCGCGCGCGCTTGCGATATTTTTCGTCCTTCCTCAGCCTCTAATATTCCTTGCTGCTCCCCTTATGTCTCTCTGTGCTGGCGGATTTCGAAAAGACAGTATACCGAGTGATGAGAGAACAGTGCCACCGCGTGGCTGACTATAAAGAGAAGCGTGCGAAGATGCCGCAGCGGAGCAACAGTGGAAATAACAGCGAGTGCCTGTACGTATATGTATAGGAGCGTCGACCCCGCCGACGCGCTGGTACTGTTGACCCGGCCGTTTATATACGTGTATATAGTGTTACTTGGTTCCGGCATACCATCTCGACCTTCCGTTCTATGATCGTTTTTCGCGCTTCGAGAAGACGGAAAGACTTTCGTCGTGCTCGCTGTACGCGTGTATAGGTAGTGGTTTGGGATTTCGAGAGGAGATGTAGGTCGTTGACGCTGCCTCTCTTGTTGCTGGGTTACTGGCTATACACTCGTTCACCGCACAACAATTAGCTTTTCGATCGATAGTCAGACGCCTCTTGGAATGACGAGGATGCCAACAATAACAGTGTTAGGCAGTGCGTTTTAAAATCAATCCGCTTTATAAAATTGAAATCCCGGCTACAGTCATTGAGCGGCTGCGGCGGCTAATCGCCCGTGGCCGTCACGCGCCGCTCGCGTCCTCCTGTTGAATCGCGCCGTCCTCCGTAGTTCTCCGTTCGCGCTCTCTCACTGCCACCTTCGCGGGGGAGGGCCGGCGCGCGAGGCCTTCCTGTTGCTCGCGACCACGCTGTCGCTTTTTTTCGATCTGTATGTATTACATGCGTACGCCGTTGTTATTGACTACAGACTGTGTTAATTTTAAGAAGAAAAAATATACTGTATACAATTGTTGCCGTAAATTATTGTAAAGCTTGGCTAACGAACGTCGGCAAACATTTCTACTAGGTGTTATTCACGAAGATCAAAAGCTCGGCCCTGCGTTTACGTGTCGGATAAACGGCGTGTGTATGCCACCTAAGCGCCGCCGAGGGTTATAGTATACAGCGGATCTCGAGAGTAGACGCGCGCAACTTTGAGGGAAGGAAGGGCGCTCTGAACGCGATAGCGGCTGCTGCTGCTGCTGCTCTTTGTGTATTGTGCAAGTCGGTCAACCCCTTCGAGCAGCCGTTTGAGTGGGCTCTGACGCTCTGGCGCTGTGTGAAACCTTCCTTTTTCACGCGAGATTGACGCGCGCTAGCTTTATTGTTCGCCGCGGCGATGAGTGTGTATTCACTATACGACAATAAGATTATAATCGGCTGTTGTGCTGATCTCTTCGAGCATTTGTTGTATTATACGCGTTAATCATTTTGCGGCGAGTCGCAAAAAAAATGAATCAGAAATTTCGTATCAATTATAGACCGACTCATTACTGCGGTTCCAATTTTAAACTAGGCGAGCGCGCATGAATTATCCAGCCGAAAAAAGCCATTAACTTTTTCGATTAAAATTTTCATTAACCACTCTCGGTGCATGGCTCTTCAATAACTTGCTCCATTTACGCGCGCGCTCGCTCGAAACGCCATTATTCCCTTTGCGCTGATCAGACTCTCTATAACTGTGGCTGCTGGAAATAAATATAAAGATTCCTATCCCGAGCGTCTCAATTATGAATTGCGGCAGAATTCGCAAATGTCATCTGCACTGCGGGAATTCAGAAGTCACGATGAAAAAAGCTTGAGTGTACGCGACGTGTGTCGTATGCATATCTAAGTGCGAAGTCGCTCTGAGCTTTCTTGACGTGCAATTTCTTCTAGTGCAAATGTTACGTCTAGCATTAATTGACGATGACCTGAAAAGACGACGTTGACACACGTTTCGCATATTCACTCGAGTCGCATAACGCGAGCGTCTGACCATAGCCTTATATTTTCACCGTATGTGCAGGCATGGTAACGTATACACAGATGGTGGTCACCGGCGCACGCGTACGAGAACCTTGACCGCGTTTTTCTCGCAGCTCCTCGAGTACTTGTATATAGGTACTTATACTCCGTTCGAGAAGAAGCGATTTTGTTTCCCGCGAATTCGCGGTACTGATGCCGTGTAATGTATATAAGTAGGTCAGTGTAACTTACCGCCAAATCACAGCCGCTTGGTTTTGATTCGACGCCGTTTGTAAGAATCCATTTAACGTTATTGCGACCTTTTCTCGTATACAATATTACAATTTGAATCTCGAACTAAATTCGAAATGAATGAAGAGGGAGGCAAAAGTCAACGTTATTACAACGTCGTATGGCCATTAGAGCGATTTCACCCCCGAGAAAGCTATAAGATCATTTCGATTCCGCGCACTTTCAACCCCAAGCATATAGGTGTATATATAAAAAAAATCTAATCCGCCACGTTTCTGATTCCAGGAGGTTCGCAGGAGGCGCTTAGCGCGCCGTCGTATCGCGCATCATCGAAGTAGTGGTACACAGCATATCAGCATCAGAGCCATCTCGAGGATGCGCGCGTCTCGCTCGGTTCAGCTCGAGCCTCGGCAGCAGAAGCAGCAGCCTCAGTAGTAGCAGCCGCGACGAGACGAACGTGAGAGAGAGAGCAGAGCCGTGCGGAGCGCAGCAGAAGCCTGGCTCCGGCAGTAGCGCAGCAGCAGTCGCCGCCGCCGCCGGCCCCCGGGGTTATGACGGCCAAATCGGGCGGTCACTGCCCGCCGCTGCGTGCGATTAAACGCTCTTAGGTCTCTCTCTCTTTTCTCTCTCCTGTCCTCCTCTCACCTATCCCTCTGTTCCTGTGTCTGTTATACTCGTTACCTTCTCTTCTTCTTCTTCTTCTCTCCTCCCTCTCTATTCTCTCTTTATCCTTCCTCCATCTGTCCTGTATCTCTCTTTGATCTCGACTACGACGACGACGACGACAAGGAAAAGGAGGAGGAGGAGGAGGAGGAGGAGGCGTACCGGTCTCTGAAAGTGTGTTCAGTTGTGTTAATTGCGTATAATCGCCGATTGTGCCCCGCCGGCGGTTTCTTGTGCGCGAAGCGTTGGAAAGAGTCAGAATTAAAAGGACGGGACAGCGTGAAGTGCTGGTGAGTGGCCGTTGCCGGACCGAAGACGCCGCTGCTGCTGTAAGATGAGGCCGCGGCCGGCTGCTCGGCCGACGGCGTTGCTCTCGACGCCGTTTTTCTCGCCTGGACCACAGCCTAGGACACGACGCTCATCACCGCTGCACAGGCCAGCCCGGGCGGGCATAGCCAAACCATGGTGTGTCGCCCTCATCCTGCAGCTCGCCTTGCTGCTCATCGTCGTTCCCCAAGGTCAGTTACCTCGCAGTTGTGCTACTCGTGTTAATTTTTTTTATTTTTATTTTTTTAGTTCGTCAAACAATTTATATACGTGGATGCTGCGAATAACGCGGAGGTCTATATTCAGCGAGGGTGCACCGCACTCATTGAAATTTTAATCGCTGTAATCGCATTATTCTCAGCTTGACCTCATATCCGAGTTCATGAAATTATAGCGCCGCACGAAATATGCCGAAAAGACAAATATTTACGCTAGCCGAGCAATTATCGAAAAGCGTGAGCGCGGGCACAGCTCGAAAATTTACGAGCGTTAAAGTCCCATGATCCGGCGCTGGAGAGGGGGTCGATCATTAGTTACGCTAATTCGGCGACTTTATTGCCGCGCTCGACTCGCTCTCGCGAGTGAATTAACGAGCCGGACGCCTCAAAAAACTGAACGCGTGTAATCCGAGTGTGTCACGGCTGAATTAGCATCCTATCCCGTCTGACTGATGATACTTTCTTGCAACTATAGCTTTCTCTTTTCGCCTGCAGAACTTCAGAAGCTCTCACGAAGAGCGACTTGATTGATACTTCAGCGTGAAGAGTATAAAAGCCAGTAGGTCTTTGAGAAGAATTTTGTTTTACGGGCTTTTCAGAGTCAATTAGGTAAAGACTGTGCTCACTCTACGCCCTTGGGAATCTTCGGAAAAAATTGTAATTCTGCCTGTGCGCGCGCGTGTGCATTTGTACGTGCGTGTGTCGCGAACTTTTCGGGAGAGAGATGGAAAAATTTTAGCTTGAAAGCTTCTCATATTTCTACGAATTGAATACGCGCATGGAGCGACAGCTTAGAGCTTTTCGATTTATATTTCGCCGCTTTGAGCTAGACCCTCCCCTCCCCCCTCTCTAACAGGAACAGCACAGGAGGTAAATAAAATATGATTCCGCGAGGAAAGAGAGCCGCCGATAAATCGAATCGCGTTAAATCGCCGACAACAGCAGTAAGGAAGAAAGAAGAGGCAGAAGTTTCGGTTCGAAATTAAACCTCGCCGAAAAAGTTGCAGCAGTAGCATCAGGAAGTTAGCCTTTACCGGATAAATCTTCGATCGAGAAAGAGAGACAGAGAAAATTTTGATTTAACGCCTTGTTTTCGAGGAACCTCGGCGAAAAGCCCGAGTTAAATGCTCAAGAGAGAGCAGCGATAAAAATGTGGCTATACTGCTCCCAAGCTCGTAACGAGCTTTTAGTTGAAAGCGTTACTGCGATAAGAATCCGCATACGTGTGTATAACTGCTCTCGCGCGGAAACGTCGCGGCGTAATTGCCAAGTTTTTCCAGTCCATCGCGTTCTGTTAGACATATACATACACTGCGACAAATTAGCCCCGGAGCAAAAACTTTGGTAATTCACTTTGAGCTCGTTTTACTGTGAGGGAGGAAATTGTAAAATTTTTTACTCATAGACGCGTTGTGCCGTTGTATAATAAAAAGCTGCGAATAACGACTGACGAGGAAAAGGTGTATACGAGTTTTATGGGCAGTTTCGCGTTTAATGAGCCACCGTAATCGTCTTTGATTTGTCGATGTTCGCTTTATGGTTGCTTTCCTTGTGCTTGTGTGTGAGATAATTCGTACATTCTTTGATAAGCAGCTTATGCGCCTACTACCGACATCAGTAAATTAATTTCCAGATTGAAGTACATACACAGGAATGCGTATACAGTTTCGACGAGTGAAAATTATACAGTACGGAGCTTTTGAAAGTTTAAATACTGCTAGTAGCCCGCATTTACGCAAAGAGCACACACTCGCCGCATTTCCAAAACCCTTTTTCTCTTTCACTAAAGTCAGTATTTTATTTTGAGGAACGAAAAAAAAAATTTTTTTTCGCCGCATCGCCAAAAGTTTTTTGACGCCGTTATCACTTCTCGCGATAACACGCGTAAAAAGACACACTAATCGATGATAAAAGAACAACGTGCCCCGATTATATACGAAAAGGACAAAAGCGGCATCGAAAATCAGTAAAGTCTCGTTATAGCGAAGTGAATGCGAGTGAAATTATTTTCGAGAGAGTGCGTACGACACGGAGCTGCGATAAGCGAATCGGCGGCGCGTCGAAAACTCATTATTTCGCCGATTGTTTTCTCATTAACCCCTCGGCGTCGAAATTAATCCAGCAAAATAAACAAAAGCCTTTTCCTTTACATTGATACGAGCAGTGGTCAATCGGGTTTCTGTTATCACTCTCTCATTCTACATATGTATAGCGTCCTTCTCTTGTGCGCCATATTATTTTTTCTTTTCAATTTGGCAATCCACAAAATTGTTTTATTATCCGCTGTGAGCATCGAGCTCGTAATAATGCGAAAATGTTTTTCCGCTCCATTAGTAAAAGGATGCTCGGGACGTTTATCGGCGGATAATGAGAGCTTGTTTGTGCGAGTGAATCTTATTTTGTGTGTATACGCGGTATAGAGCTTATAGCCTTTCTGTTTAAATACGTTGTTCGTCTGGCTCATACTGATAGAAATTAATAATTACTAATTACTCATCTATGGTCTTTTGTAACCACTTGAAGACAATCTGTATTTTTCTATCGCGTTCTGTAGCTCGGCCATAAAACCTTCGCTTGCAGCGATATCAGCGCTAATTCAGTCAGCTCTCGCGGATTGTTTTCCCAACCTCGGAAACTTTCGGCGCAAACACGAGCATTAATACAGCCCATCCTCCATTGGCATACATTATGTGCGGCTGTGCGAGCGGCGGATGCGCCGCGGAGATATGGAATTTCGCGCGACTGCACAGTCGATCGGAAAAACGATCACGAGAGAAAGAGAGAACGAAAGTCTGATGCTAGCTATCTGTCCAAGTTGGATATTCCGCGGCTGTTATGTTACTTTTTTTCTCTCTCCCTCTCTCTTTCGTACATATACTTATCCAAGAGACGGGAAAAATATTTTCCGCGGGTTCCGAGTCACTGACCCGCGCATTTTCTTCATTGGCCTCGCTGCTGATGTAGATGGGCTCCGCTTGGAATATTCTCTACTTCGGTGAGAGAACATCTAGTTATGCATCAGTTTGTTGTAATTAGCCCGAGAGATAAAAATTCAATCGAAGTATATCTACTCTCGCCGATAATAATAGTATATCCCGAAGAATAATCGATATAGGGAAAGGAGAGATGAGCGTCGCGCAACATATACTATAGTATATATATCTAAAGATAGCTTCGAGAACATTCGCGTCGACAATTTTTTACCTCTGCAGAGAGGACCGGACGTCAGATTCGAAGAGAGACTACACGGCTTAAATACGTAAAATCCTCGGCGATAAGCCTCGCAGCGTCCGCCTATTATTTTCCATTCTATTATCGATCCCCCGCGTTCGAGGGAAAAAGCGTCGGTACACGACAAACTTGCTCCATAAATACTGATAATAGCCAAGTTTCTCTAAAGCAGTCAATCAAACTTTAATAAATATACACTCGGAATGTAGCCGAGGACGAAGTGGAAGAGTAAAAGGAGGAAGAGGCCGTGTCTCCAGCAGATATCTCTGGAATCCCCTGTTATATTGCTTTCTGGACGTCCCCCGCTGCTTGGCTTCCGTAATGGCTTCATCTGAAAAATTCAATAACGTCGAAAGAGCGAGAACTGGAAAGAGAGAGAGATAGAGGTATTAGACCAATAAAACCTATATAATACCTACTGCAAAGGGCTGAATTCTCGAGGCTGCTGATTTTCACGGAAGTTCATCGATTCTCTAATCAAGCACGAAAAGTACGCTTCTATATACATATTTTTAAGAGCGAAAGAGCTTATGTAGTCATCGGCTCATATTATGCATGGACATCGAGTACGTGTAAACGACTGAAGCGTGATTGCAATGCGAATTATGTATCAGGCCCGGCAGTGTATTCTATAATGTATATAATATCATTACCGTGACTATTTCTTTTTTTTTTGCGCGTGCCTTCGCTTCGCTCTGTTTTTCCAATCTTTGTGTCATTCTTCGCCTGTATTCGATAAAACTCGCGAACGATTTCGCTCTATATATATGCAAATTCCAGGTCGGTATGAGGAAAAGACACACGCGCGAGTTTTTTCACGAAAATCGAATGAAAATTCAAGGCACACGCGCTGGTATATATGGTATAGGGCTGCGGTATAGAGCAGCGCTCTGATAATTTCCGATACGGCGCGCAGCATTATTGGCACAACCCTGACCTTATTAACGCGCTCTCGCGCGCTACTTCATTAGAGTCTCTCTCTCTCTCTCTCTCTCTCTCTCTCTCTCTCTCTCTCTCGGTGTCTGTACGTGTGTGTCCGGTTTTCTGTGAAAAGGCTTGAGACAAGTACTGGGGGGGAGGGAGGTCTATATATTGACTTGTTTTCTGGTAGAGTGGATCGTTGAACTTGCATACTGCACATTTCGACGTGCGCATAGTTATATATATATATATATATATATATATATATATATATATATATATATATATATATATATATATATATATATATACACATGTTCGAGCATTGAATTTTATAGACTGAAAGTTTGATCGCTGTCGGATTGATGTTTTTCGTATTTCCTTTTTTCAAACTCTATTTTTGTTTGATTGATGCTCTAAAAGCGTTAAAAATTCGAATAGATGAAAGAGAAGATGTGACGGTTTGATTACTCGAAACAAATCATCGATCCAAAATTCTCCTTTCGCATTCATCCGGTTGAGTTATGCGGCCGCAGGCGCGTAAAGAATTGCGTTTCATTTGAATCTCACTTCCTCTCCAAGATGGAAAGCGAGAGAGAGCGAGAGAGAGAGAGAGAGAGATTCTCGGCTGCTCCGCAAACTAGCCCACTTGGCACGAGCGGCCGGCTAACTCGCCACTTGCCAGAATTGTTGCTTCTGCTGGGAGTCGTTCATCTTGCCGCCTCTACACGGCTGCGCTCTTATTCTCTCTCTCTTTCACTGCTCGACGCCGTTATCAAGTGGCTAATGTTTCCTTGTCGCGCGAAAAAAAGCAGCAGAGTTTACGCCTGTTTGTTCGCCTCCCGGTGATAACTCAGAGCTTTCGTGTTTGTGTGCGCGTCTGTGTACGCGTATTAAATATATATAAAGATATATCGTCGCTTTCAATGAAGAGTAACAAATCTCAAATCACCCGCGAATACTAGTAGTTTTTAGCGATTTTTTTAATTACTCCTTATGCAACTAAAACGATCGAGAAATTAAAAATGAAACTGATGAATTCACGATATTTTAACATATTCAAAGTATAGGGCACAACAAACTTCAAAATTCAAAATGATTTTTCAAAAGTTTTAAACTTATTAAAAATTGTTGCTAAGAAAAATGTTGGTCTTCGTGGTAAATAGTAAAATATTGTATTCTTCGGGGTAAGTAGAATTACTTACTAGTGAAACGTTATAAAGACGTGAAATTCTGAAACGCGTTACTCTTCTTTGGGTGCGATGATGCAGACTGTGTATGTAGATTGAGATTTTAGTCTACTCCGATTATTGGTAATCGCTGCGCTTGACGTGACAACGCGCGTATATACGCCGCTATATTCCCCCGTGGAGAATTTAATTAATTAATTGTATAATTAAAGCGCGTTATGGGCTAATTAGTTAAATTGACCTTTGACGAGCTTAAAGCACCTATGCTCTTCGTTGTATATGCGGCTCTGTGATGTTTATAACCGATATAATCACAAGATTCGATTCGGCGGGAATAAAAAAAATAATAATAAACTGTAAACATAGAGACGCGTGAGATTAAATTCGATCGACGACTAATCCGTAGGCCAGGAAGAAAGCGCCGAAATCCGAGTTTCAATTTTCTCGAGTAAACAGAGATTCAGTCCATGTCCATCTGTTCGCCGAAAGGCGTTTCTCCGCGAAAAATCCACTGCCAAAGTCTTTATTTACGAAGCAAATAGCGGCGCAGCGCTGGCTATTCCGAGCTGGCTTATACGCCTGTCCGGGATATTTCCTTTCGAATATGACCGAGTTGGTAGTAGTACAGTGGTAGTAGTGGTACACTTCCGGACTATGACAGTGAAATTTCAACGTTGAACGCGACGTTATACACAATCGAGTCTAATAAAATGTAGCTTCCTTATTATTTCGTTATTTTGTAATCTATTTAAGTCACTCTCGAGGTAATTAACGAAAACTGTAATAATACACCACCAGTCCAGCGCATGGATATGTATTATACACATCGTGTCTAGGGTATAAGGAAGAGCTAATATTTGACGGCTTCATTAATTCATCATTCTTCTCTCGTCGCCGACGTAGTATATAAGCTATACTGCGCTGCGTCAATATTGCCATAGAACAGCATGATTTTATCCTCCGAAATCACGCGACTACACAGCACGGAGAAGCGTAAATCTCACTCTGTCCCTCTACACTGTATACATATATATCCTTTTGAGGAAAAGAAAAAGAAATTCCTCGATCTATCAGCAGCGGTCTACTATATACGAGCGATAAAATACACCTAGGGTGCAAACAGTGTGCAGCTGACCAACTTCGCGCCTCGTTAACTTTTCCGGCGACGCTTTCGCGGCTTAACCGCGTCTTTATACTCGGGGATTTCGCGCGCATGCGATCGTTAAATCGTTGTGATGGGAAATATATGAGTTTGTAGAATTTATTGTGTATATAGCCCGCACGTGTATGACGATGTTGTGCATGTGTACTAATTGGACATTCATTCTTTTGTTTCAGGTGAGTTTTCTTATGCTCTGCCCACTATACTGTCTTCCGTAAGTTGATTGCTACCAAGTGTATATATGTAGATAATTCGACGAACTTTACCTTGGACTCGAAGTCGAAAGAGAGAAAGAGAGAGAAAGAGCGACAATGGCTTGTCTTCTTCTTCTTTTTTTCTTCCATTTATAATTAGGCCCCGGGGCCAGGCTCTAATTACCCTTCAGACAATTTCACGTGGCCGTTGTTCTCCCTCGAGGTTTATTCAGTTACAGAGAGAGAGAGAGAGAGAGAGAGAGAGAGAGAGAGAGAGAGAGAGAGAGAGAGAGAGAGAGAGAGAGAGAGAGAGAGAGAGAGAGAGAGAGAGAGAGAGAGAGAGAGAGAGAGAGAGAGAGAGAGAGAGAGAGAGAGAGAGAGAGAGAGAGAGAGAGAGAGAGAGAGAGAGAGAGAGAGAGAGAGAGAGAGAGAGAGAGAGAGAGAGAGAGAGAGAGAGAGAGAGAGAGAGAGAGAGAGAGAGAGAGAGAGAGAGAGAGAGAGAGAGAGAGAGAGAGAGAGAGAGAGAGAGAGAGAGAGAGAGAGAGAGAGAGAGAGAGAGAGAGAGAGAGAGAGAGAGAGAGAGAGAGAGAGAGAGAGAGAGAGAGAGAGAGGGAGTGCCAGAGTAGCGAATATAAGTTGACCTCGTGTGTCTTGAGGAAAAATCGCTAGCGCGCTCGTATATAGTAAATAAAGGCCAACGACGATAAGAAGCAAGAGTGAAAAAAGCTGGCTGAAGTGCAGAAAAAATACGAAGAGCAAGAGAGGCTATATGGAGGAGAGATGTTGCGGTTGACAAGAGGCAGAATCGATACTTCGGCAGGCGGTGTACATCGAAAACCCGCCGACACAGTGTTTATCTACGAGCCGTAAGCTCTCTCGTGATTCGAGTAGCCGGCAATCTCTCACTGTGTACATACATACATGGGCTCGCATACGCACGCAATTTATACAAGTAAAACAGGCGCCACAAAGAGAGAGAGAGAGAGAGAGACCTCTTATAAAGCTGCATGCGCATGTAGCAGGTGACCTACTGTATAAGGAGAGAGAGAGAGAGAGAGAGAGAGAGAGAGAGAGAGAGAGAGAGAGAGAGAGAGAGAGAGAGAGAGAGAGAGAGAGAGAGAGAGAGAGAGAGAGAGAGAGAGAGAGAGAGAGAGAGAGAGAGAGAGAGAGAGAGAGAGAGAGAGAGAGAGAGATAGCGTCGGCGCGTACTACGTCGCTCCGGGATGAAATAGAGTGCTCCGCCGGAGGGAGAGTCTATACATCGCGTCGAGGCTACTGCGTGTAGAGCAATATATATAGAGAGAACGCGCTATAATAATTTACGATCAGGGGGACGAATTTTCGACGAGCTTTTTAGCGGAGGCTTTAATTAAAAGACGAGACTCGAATGATTGATCGTTCCTCCGATGCTGTTGAAGTATATATACCGATTTGCTTACTTGTTTACGCGGCTGCTGCTGCTTCTTCTTCTTTCTCTCCGAGGATTTCGGCTGACCTTCCGCCGCTGAGCTCTCGTATAAGACTCTCTCTCTCTGCCCGGGCTTAGCTCTTGTTTATACCCCGGCTTCTGCCCGGCGAATTTATTTGTACACGTCGTCGCTGGACAGTATGTAGATTTTCATATTGTCTTTTCTCATCTCGAAGATGACTCTCTCTTTCTCTCTCTCTCTCTCTCTCTCTCTCTGTCTCTCACTCTCTCTCTCTGTCAAAGAGATTTCGTTGAATCTTTCTCTTGTGCCTACGCACACGAGTCCGTGATTAAAAGTGTATTCACTTCGCAACTGTTTTTTATGCACATGTATATATACTCTCGAAACTTCTCGGCGGAAGCGTTTCGGCAATTTCGTACCAGCTGCTCGCGCCTGCGCGCGTGTGTCAAAGTTCAAAGCCGACCCTTCACTCTCTTCCATAGAGTCGGTCCTTCTTCTCAGCCTCGGGCATTGATTTTGCCCTACTACCCCACAGCAGTAGCAGCGGCAGCGACACGATGGGTAAACACACTCTTTCTTTCTCCCACTCACTCACTCACTCTTCCCGGGGATAATTGTTGCGACGGTATATCGATTGTTGCATAGCTTCTTCTTCTTCTTCTTCTTTTTTTTTCTGCGCATTTATGCGCTCGTAAATTCACGGCGGGGCGACGCGTCAATTTTCTCCGCCGCGGCGGGTAATTTATTTCCGCGAAATGAATCACGATCATCTTGCGCTGCTGCAGCTCTTTAAAAGAGTTGCAAAGAGACCGTAAGAGAGGGAGAGAGATAACTCATCGGAACCGCGGGCGATGCGACCTACTTGTTTATTTATCGATAAACTCGCCGTTATAATATTGCACAGCGAGAGAGAGAGAAAACTTCAAAACGCGATATCGCTCTAATGCCAGTATATACACAGAGAGCGAGTAAAATGAATGATAGCGTCTCGGTAATACTCTCCTTTGGGTGTATTTACGAATATATAACGCGCAAGAGCACTGATGCTCTATCCATCGCTCATCTTACGTCTGTTTTATACTGCACACAGCCACTGCTGTACTGTGTATAGCTTTATAAGCTAGTTCGGCCTGATTACAAAGCCGAGTGTATAAATAGAAGTTTTCAGCGAACAATGCGGGCTATATACATGTGTATACTCGGCGCGATGCTGGCAAGTGAGAAGAAAAAATAAATTGACCAACGCGAGATATTGTAACGTTCTTATACGTGCTATAAACAAATTGCACATTTATAAATCAAAGCCAAAACAAAATAAAAGCGCTACATAACTCTCACGAGTAGAAATAACTCCGCGCAAATTTTCTCGCCGCAGCATAGCACACTTAATTCTCTCTCTTACGCTCTCCCTCTATTTCTCTGGAGTACATATATAAAAAAGTCGAGCCGTGAAGGAGAGCTTGAACGGCAATCGAGGCATGAACGGCCGCAGCCGCGCAGAAATAAACGCCCACGCGAGAAAGCTCTGCGCAAGTTTTATTAACGTAACCGCGCGTGAATTTACAAATTCGATAAAGATGAGTCGCGGTAATCGTCGCACATATAGGTATATATATAAAACTCCTTCGCAATCGAACATCGACATAAGAAGCTTCGGCGCGCCGGGACTTCCTACACGTGTCGTCGAGCGTTCATCCAGTCGATGTATATACGCATACACAGCCGATAGTAAATACCTGTTACATCGGAGGGTTGCGCGCGCGCGCGGAACTGTGAGAGTATTATGGAGAGAAAGAGCCTGGATCGAAGTGGGTCAGCCCGTGCGCGCGTGCGCAGAGTCGAAGGTCGAAAAAGCTCCGTTGCTCAGCTACACAGGCTTTTTCATTCTTCGAGCTAAGCGATTGGATGTAGCCGTGTATATACGTGTTCACGGTGTAAACCGAAAGAGAGAGAGAGACGTTGTAGTGGATGATTGATACGCTGTAAAACTCCGGGCACCACCCCGCATTTGGATTATTGATTGCACTAGGCGATAGTTTGACACATCTGTTTATAATTCGCGCGTATAGGCGTATGCCTGGATAATTAATGTTTGCTCGGCGATGCTTCGTCTCTATTACATGAAATTTACATACACGGAGAGTATCTATATTTTATATATATATGTAATATCCCAAGCGACAAAATCACAGTCTAGTTTTTGTTATATTGCTGTTAATTTAATCGAAACCGTTACGACGCATCAAGTTTTTCAGCCCTTTCCGCGCTTATGCACGCGCGACCAGGAATTTATCACGTCGTGAAGAAGTCCTTAATGAAATTGAAACTCCTCTTGAAAGGTTCTTAATGACCAGCGCCTTTGGCTTAAATTTTCTCGGTCGAGCTCGTCCGAAAAAAATAGCGCCAGGAAGTATACAGCTTCTTCTCTCCTCTCCGTCTCACTCTTTCTCTCGCACTGCAAGCTGCTCGAGCGCGTTCATTTATTTTGCGCAGCGTCTGCATATTCATGATATTCTTAAAAGCTGCTGAGCTTCTGCTGCTGGCGTGTATTTAAATTTCGAGCTTATGAATCGCGCGAGGCTCCGATGCTTTGCATTGCTGATTGTTTATTATAACGACGATTTTTTTTTATTTTTCCGTTTCAATGTACTGCGCGAATTCTTGTAACGTTGTAATCGGCGAAACGATTAGGAGAATATATATAGCGTACACGATATAATGCGATGTCGTTGCGTATATGCGTTTTTGCGGCGTCAGCGCGAGCTTTACGACGACACAAACGCGTATATCCATTCCACGAGATAACCGCGCACTGTACAAACATATGCGCGACTTTGGATTCTTAAGCGAACTATTAATCCTTTGATGTTTAGCATCTGTGTCATTGCGCTTGCGTGTATATATATATATATGTATATGCATGTATATATACGGCCTCGATTCCTCGCTAGGATGCGCTCTCGATAAGACTTGGAAATTCCGTTTATCGCTTTACGCAGCTGTTTATACGGTAAACCGCTCTCGTCGTCGGGAATGAAGATAATCCGCCGGCCTTATATATTATACCTTTATAGCTAAACGTTATATGTGTGTGGGTGTGTGAGTGTGTACAGGAAAGAGACGACGGATAGATCAAAGGGCCGGAAATTTAATACTCGCGATTACAACATTTTTATTATACATTGTGAAAAGCAGGGTGTAAAATTAAGAACGAAATTGAAAAAAAATCTCTCCAGAGCCATGCAATGACTTTCGAACACTCTGCGTCTTTCTTTCTTATACAGACTACCGACGTCAAAGGGAAGAGCACAGTAGCTCATAATCGCGGGGTAAACGTCGTTAGCCACACACAGAAAGAGCCGAAACTCGAACTACCCACTCTGCGCAAATCCGGTACGCGAGAGGGAGAGAGAGAAAGAGAGATTTTTCGTCGTCGTAAAAGCGCCGCGCGGCGAGTACAGCCTTTCAATGCAGCGGCAGCAGCAGCAGCGGCAGAAGCTTTTCTAAATGCGGCCGCGCGCGCATATAATGAGCGGACGCCGAGGCGGCCCGGGCCATTAAAGGCCTGAAATTAGTCGCTTAATTACCTGGCCGCCGGTTAATCTACGCTGCCTTTTTTCCTCGCCACACGCTGCGGTGCTACTGTGTATATTTAGACGGTTACCTCGACTTTCGACTCTTTCGCTCTTCTAATCGAGCTCTGTATTTTCTTCCATATCTCGTTAGCGTGTGTTTATATTGTATATAGATTTCTGCGCGAGTTCCGTAGCCTATATAATATTATATATTCCTCTTTTCTTATTCTCTCGAGGTGATTACAATTTTTTGCTTCTCTCCCGGCTGAACTATTTTCATGAGACTAAGGTATAGAAGGCACAGCCCGTGCGCGGCGGAAAGTTCGGTTTTATTAACAACTACGGGCCGGACGCGCGGGGCCGAAACTTAATCAATTACAGCAGCCGGAGTTCGAACTTGAGCCTCGCGACTATATCCCCGAAGACTAGCGTAGAGTGTAATTGCGTTTCGAGAGAAAATTCTAACTTTACTCTGCGCCATGGAAATTTTTCGTCCTACATATACTTGCACATTCCAAAAAAGAAAGATTGAACGACATTTTTAAAGGTAAACAAAATGTGCACGCGCGCGCGCACAAAAGAATGCCGAACTATTGCTGGAAAAAATCTCTTTCTCTCTCAGCTCTCATAAAGTTAAAAACAAAGCGGCGTGTCAACGAGAAAGGGCTTTTATCGCTGGCGGAAAAAAGGCGGCAAACTTTCGTCCACAGCGAAGGCTGAAAGTTTAATAACTTCGCCGCTGCTGCCCATCGAAACGCGCGCGCGCGCGAGTGCGAAAACAAATACGAGCCGCGAAATTCTCACGCACGACACGAGATCGAATTTATCACACTGCTGTATATAATGCTGCTCGAATTAAAAAGCGATTCTTCTCCCGAGGCGCTATGCGTAATCTCCGAAGAGGAATTGAAAACACACGTCGTCCCCCGAACCATCAATCGCGTATAGCTGTCGAGTGAAAATTCGATACGGTCTTTTTTCTCTCTTGAACAAGAACGTCGTGTTTTACTTATCAACGATTGCGTGTATGCTGTGTATACGGAAAAAGAAAAAGGACGGACAAGGTCCAATCAAAAGCCGCCGAGGATTTACGAGCCGCGTTTTCCCGCTCGATTACGATTACGCGCTGCGGGAGGCCGGCCATCAAGCGGATCGTAAATGCGGATTTATCGCGCTCTGTACATCAGAGCTCGTCGCCGTCGTCGTCGTCGTCGTCGAGTCTATTACGGCCGTTATGCGAAGCTCTCCCGCTCGGTGTTATATACGCTGCGCTTTCCTTTTTCGGGCGTACTGTCGTTTAGTTTCGTTAATATAATTTTTAAATCGTGTCATGAGCTCTTTACAGCGAATTTTTATTCGAGATTCGAGTTTAACGTTCACGCGGTTGCACTACGGCTGAATCGACGATCGAAATCACGTTCTTACGTTTTTCACTTAAGAGAAAAAATCCTATTCTGACCTGGTAGAAGTCTTCACGGATTTTCGAGTAGAAAGCAGCGATATTTTCTATTTAATAACAATATATTTTGATAATATATTATATTTAAAGTAAATTAAAGTCAGGTTTCTGTAATTCTTTCAAGACAACCGTTTTTCAGATAATAAACATAGTTTCAAAAATTAAAATATTATCAATAAATAAATAATACCCCCATTTGATTAAGACATTAACGATAAATTATCGTTAAATTTCTACCACGGTGAAATAGGAATCATCGTGTTATTTCGTTTCTAAGTGGTGGCTCTGCCGGCCAATGAGAGATCAGTTATCCTAGATGGCGCTTCGTGCGATAATGATAACCTAAAAAGTTGCGTACCCGAAGGTTTCCACTGCGACATTAACAACATTTTCACGCAACAAAAAAAGTACTAAACTCTGATTGGCTCTTCCTATTCGCGCGAGGTCTCTACGTATTCATGAATTCCTAACCTCGAAAAGTGAATATTGCGCTACGATAACCATGAAAATTCAAGGATTGCATCACTATACGCGTCATTCTGTCGTCATAATAATCATCGTAGTGTGTAATCTCTGTCTCTCTCCATTAATTTCGGCGTGTATATCGTAAACAGCGCTCGTTTCCGATATGTGCCAGCCAGCGAGCGATGCTTTGGTCAACAGGTCGCACAGAGCAGTATATATAGTCCTCGTTGCAGACTCCGCGAAGCTTAACGAGCGCACAGTGTCGATTGTCAATGACGACGACGACGACGACAACTGAGAGATGCAGGCTTTAACGAACAGCAAATTATTTCGAAGCAATTTTAGATCCATAATTTATATACGAGAGATTATGTATTCGATGATGATTTTTTTCTCTTCTCTTCGAAGAAAGCTTAATTGGAGCTGGGAATATAAGTATCGGTAATACACCGCAGCATTAGTGCCGGTAGATATTATATTCTATAAATATAAAGATCCGTCCTCTAGTTTATTTTTTATTCTTAGTTCCATTGTCTGTTAACCTTGGCATGATAAAGAGCCAGGTGTGTGTGTGTGTGTGTGTGTGTGTGTGAGTGTAAGCATACGTATATCTGTCAAGCGTCTATTTTTAAGTATCCTGAAAATCGCAGCCTGTAATCCCAGGCTTTCTTATTCGAAATCGTCGGGGTAGTATATAGTCCGAAGCTCGCGAGACAAAAAAACCCTTGAAGGGTTTTAACAACTCGTTCTCAGCTCTTTCTCTCTCTCTCTCTCTCTCTCTCTCTCTCTCTCTCTCTCTCTCTCTCTCTCTCTTTCTCTCTCGCTCTCTCGACATTCTCGTCAAAGGTGTGCGCTATCGATCTCCCTGTTTCGGTGTATTTTTAAACCGAGGCGAGAAAAACGTTAATGAACGAGGGATCGGACAAAAGAGATACGAGGGCTATATACACTATGTATAACTAATTCGAGAGATATCTGGTGTACGACTCAAGGTCTATATCGTTGATTTTTCGTCGATTTTTCTATTATTCTTTTCCTTGTTGTTTTTTTTTCTTCGAGTCGCTGAGATTTAATTAAAGATAGACAGGAGAGAACGTCTCTTTTATATAATGCAATGTATAGAATCGAATTTATACACGAGACAGATAGAGCTCGTTCTCATTGAAAGTCTCGCGATATTATACCGCGACTGCATTAACAAACTTTCGGCGCTGCGTTTCGATAAATCAATCATCAGCAATAAACTCCCTCGAATAAATATATATTCGAATATTTTGAAAACAAGGCAGCAGTAGCAGCACTGCCAGCTCGAGTAGTACACTCGAGAGTCTCAGGCGGCACTTGAGATTCTCTGTCTCTCCCCTCTCTCTCTCTCTCTCTCTCTCTCTCTCTCTCTCTCTCGAGCCGTCCTGCTTTATCTCTTCGAATCCGACCTGTGTCAATTGCAGCACTCGATATCGCGTACCTTATAGCAGCTACTATACAGATTTCAAAGGAGGCGACGGGAGGAGACTATATGCTATAAATACAAGTATGTGTGTGTATGTGTGGAGATATATATTAATAACAATGGTAGAAACATAGGAAGAATCGAAATCCGTTGTATTGCGAGGCGTTGGCCTGTGGCGAGCGAGACAAGGCGCTGAGAGTCCGCACGTCTGCACACCGCTGCAGCAGCGAACCGCTCGAGCTTGAACCGACGATACCGGCCCAAGGGAACTACTCTAGAGTAACTCATTGCTCGGAACAGGTGTAGATGTAAATAGAAACCTCTGCGTTTAACCTGTACACGTAACGTGTCTCGAAATCACGTGGTAGTTCGCAGCGAGAGCGAGAATGAGATTCAGAAGAAGAAAAAACAATCGATCAGGAGGAAATTCCTCCAATTACTATCGACGTAATCCCGGGCACGGTTATAGTGCTAGAAAAACAGAGAGAGTGAGCGAGAAAGGATCGCGGAAGACGGTGACAAGGCCGCGTTGCTGGCAGTCGCTATGGCAACCGAGCCGCCATCGGTTGCCGGACAGTCAGAGAGAGAGAGAGAGAGAGCGAGAAAGAGAAAAAAAGGAGGAATATTATCTTCACCGCCTCGGGTAGCAATAGGACGACGAAGGTGTACGCGTGGATAGAGATTTATTCGCGAGATCCTTTTCTCTCTCACTTCTGCGCGGTTCTCCTATCGCTCGGCTTTTAAATAGCCGAGTCTTATCTATACAGCTATACGCGCGTCGATTGATTGATAAACGCGTGCGCGTCGGTATAAAGCTGTGAAATTACCCCTCTCTCCTGTTTCTGCTACATATATACGTGGACTAACGCAGAGCTGATGCGAAAAAATTGACTGTGTTTGCTTGTCTATCGACTAGTGCAGAGCAGCAATTAGCCCGCATATATAGTCTTATATAGCCGTAACTCGATCCAGTGTACACACAATCGACGGGTATAATAGCAGACACACAGAGAGAGAGAGAGAGAGTTACACAGCCTGTTTTACTTGGATCAATTCCATTCTCGCGCGATTTTGTTTGCCATCGTGAGATACATTTCCTTGTCAGCCTGTAATCAACGTCCTAATCGCGTCTAGCAAAGAAACAATTACTCTCGTGCGAGTCTCAGGAATGCGTCTGACACACGTTGTGCGTACATATACCTGTATAATGTATAATACACCCGCGCCGGAATCTCAAGGCGCCGCCTGACTAAACTCGGCAGTTTCTACTTAGACACTGCGCGTGCAGCCGCACGTCCTTTGACATGTATCTCATACATTACATCCTGCGCCCTCTATTACTATGCGCGACGTTGAAAAGTTGGAAATTCAATAAACGTGCCGTCGCGCGCAGCTATGTGACACTGATCGAACAGATATACATCTAGCATTTCTCTCGTGGGCGTGTCGTCACACCTATACGTGTACGCATATCACGATATTAACGAGCTTATATGTATCATATATATGTTTGTATAACGCAAGTTAGAAGGATCGATATCGCTTCGCAATTGATTTCGTCGCGTCTTTCGATGAAGCAAGAGAAAAAGCGCCGCCGAAATATCTGTGTCCCAGGAAAAGAAAGGCAAAGGTCGATGGAGCTCTCTCCCTCTCCTTCTCGGATCGAACAGGACTTTGTCGTCGTCGTCGTCGTCGTCGTTGGGGAGGAGGAGGAAAAAACTCGGCAGCTCCCGGAGAAAGAAAGAAAGAAAGAAAGACAGACAGAAGGAGCTGCTGCTGCCGCCACCGCCGCGTATAAGTGTGTACAGGAGGGTGGTGGAAATTTTCGGGGATCGCGCGCGCCAGCAGCCTGTTGCTATGGCGACCGTCCAGGGACTAAACGCAGCAGCAGTGGGCCACCCGGTCGAATCGAACCCCTCGTCACTCTCTCTCTCTCTCTCTCTCTCTCTCTCTCCCTTTTCTCTTTAGCTCCCGAGTAATCCTCGGACGTGAAATATTAGCTGCTATAAGGGGAGAGGGAGAGAGTAAAGGGGAGAGAGACTTTCTTTTTCTTTAGAGCTATGGCTTTTTTTCTGTTTATTCGACGTACACTGCGTTGAAGATGGATTTCTCGAGGCTAGAAAGAGAGATGAGCGTAACGAGCCCACTTTCCTTCTCCATCCGATTAAATTCATCTGTATATATACTGGATTTAAAGTCGCGATACAGCCCCTTTATATATAAACGAGGGCGAGAGAGAGAGAGAGAGAGAAAGGACGGCACGTGCGACGTTATATCGAGCCAACACTTGTGGCGTGTTATATACCTCGCCTTTTTTGGATTTCAGCCATTTTTTCCTCTTTCCCTTCTCGCTTGGATAAATAAATTGTGGTATTCCGTAGAAAAAAATTAATGCACATGTAGTAGCAATAGTCGAGTTGCCTACCACCTCTCTAACGAGATTTCGAGGTAGCACTTTACATGCTAATAGAGGGCCGAGTGTGTACTGTAACCGCTTAATCGCGAGCGGTACGTCTCGCTCGATTTCACGAGATCGATAGGCGAAAAGCGATTGAAATCCTGCTCTTGCTCTTGTTGTATATACTCACCTCGACTGCGTATACATTATTTCTGCGCAAATTATATACCGGGGAGAGACGGAGCTTTCGCGCGAGGGACACGATGAGAAAAATGAGCTCGAGCGTGTACGTATAGATAAGACAAATTTGTCGTGATACGATGATAAGTATCGGCGTGGAAAAAGGAATTTGGGTCGTCGCGAAAAAATTTACTGCATTAAATTTATAAACTCGAGGGTGATAGAATTTTCTAACGCCGCACCTGTCTCTCACGCGCGTATCCCTGGGTGTGATCGTCGTCTCATTCCGGTAATGCGGTCATTAAAAATTTTGGACACGTGTCGCTCCGAATTTCAGAAGACACGCGACACGTCGAGAGTTCATCGATCAAAATTTCCTCATTAACGAGCTGACGCTAAGACGCTGCTGCTGCTGCCGCTGCGGTCGAGAAGTTACCTCATCAAAGAGGCGCTGCTGCAACTTCGAGAGCCTGCAAAACACATTAGCAGTATAGAATCGACAAAAAAAAAGAAAGAACGACCGAAACTCTGCCTCCTCGTGAAGAGCATTAATTTAACGATTCTCCACTCTCGATTCGACGCATTGAAATCCACAATTAAATACCTTGCGTAATGCCAGGCTAATGATAGGCAAAGAGCCCGTGTCGCCGCATGTACATAATCATCATAATCAAATATACAGCACACAGCAGCTCTCGAGCTTTGTAAACAAGAACTTATACACTCAGCAGCTCCCCGGCGCAAATTGGAAAGTCAACGTAGCCCCTCACTCTCTCTCTATCTCGTGTGTACACTGCATTATCAACCAATTTTCTCCATCTCCCACCTCCTGCAGATGCTTTTTGCGAAAAGGAAGAGCTCTTTGGGATTTCCGTGTCGTCGTCTGCATACACACACACATACCCGTACCACAAAGGAGAGAGAGAAGTCTGAATAATGCAGCCGCACGGATTTGAATTCTCCCGCGCACGCTCCGGGTGTCCCGTAAGAGCTTCCGCGGAAAAATTTAGCGAAACAAGTATAGACAGAGAGAACGCTTAACAGCGTTAGATGCAGCGTAGACATAAGCCAAGTTGGGACGAGTATATAGTAGCAGCAATTACTCTTGCTGCGGAGAGAGAGAGAGAGAGAGGCCTAGATTGAAGTTGCAGGTATATAATGGGATTAACCGCAGGCGTGTGCA
Source organism: Muscidifurax raptorellus (assembly GCA_020010945.3). Lineage (NCBI taxonomy): Eukaryota > Metazoa > Arthropoda > Insecta > Hymenoptera > Pteromalidae > Muscidifurax > Muscidifurax raptorellus. Next base: position 11,326,769 of record CM052077.1, read on the forward strand.
TTGTGCTGAAACAGTATAGTGCATGTGTGTGTATTGTGCGTGTGTATAAAGGAGAGAGTCTGGCCGAGTTATTGTTGTTGTTCTTGGTGGTGGTGGTCGTGGTGGTGGTAGTGGTTGGCGGTGGTAGGAGGAAACTTGGAGGAGGAAAAAGACTTATTCGGATAAGGTGCTGCAGCGTATGTGTGCGTGTATGTAAACAAGCGATCAATTGGGCTTGGCTTGCTGCCATGCAAGAGTTAACTTGATATTCTCAGATCCGTCTTTCCTTTCGCTTGAGGAGGTGCTGCTATACGCTGATGTATGTCTTTGAGTTGGCGCTGATCCGATACTGTAGGTGTTGATGTTTATTTCAAAGTAATCGATTGCAATCGATCACCAGAGATAGATTAGGGTATGAGTCGGAAGGGCGCTGTGAAGTTGAGGGAAGGAGATTCGTAAAAAATAGTACGTGATGTATTCAGATTCTCGGCTAGAGTTTGCTTATTTATAGAAAAGTAGATGTTGATGGAAATGGTATACGTTTACGCTGTGATCTTGTATATTGATCCTTGTTTCATATATTGAAAAATCGCGATTTATACGCAGTGTACTTGTGTGAGAAAATATTACGCAATTTCCTTTACGTAGAGTTGTATTACTTTTAGAACTCAAGATTCTTCATCGTGTCATAATGATATGCCATCTTCCTTCGAATAATGGTGTTACTTCAAATATAAAAAAAAACTCATTTAATCTAAGAAAAATTATGATGTTTCTTCTCCTACAATATAGGTAGCATTTCGCTCTCCATCACGCACATAGTAATTTTTCCTCGCGAATTTGTCGTCATTTTTTTGGCTGTCGCGCAGAAAAATACTGTACGTAACTGGTATACGTAAAAACTATATTCACAATACTACACTTACAGCACTCGCTTTCAGCTCGTTATACTACAAACCTTTCGTTTCATCAACAACAAAGCCCTTTCCTACTCGTTGTTAAATGTACATATGCCATTCTCAATACGTAATAATACATTGCAAATAATACAAGCTTTCCTTTTGAAAGAGGTACCCTTATTATCCCCTCTTTAAGAATACACGATTTGACGCTAAAATCCAAGACTGCATCCGAGATATTACGAGATTACCAGCACATCTCTACAAGATGATAACCCCTCAGCTGCAGTAGCAGCATCGCACACATACTCTCTCTCTCTCTCTCCCTCTCCGCATTCGTTATACTGCACGAACAATACCCAAGAGCTCAAGCTTCAACAAAGCGGTGCGCGCGTGCGAATTAGAGGGAAAAATGGCCGTTGGAATCGGCATTACGAAACGACGACGGGATTAGCCTCGACGTCGCCGCTACCACGAGTTTGCTAGGCTCTCTCTCTCTCTCTCCCCGCATTGTTTCCCTTGAAAAGCCAGTTCTTTTTTTACGATTCTCTCCCACTGCAGTTTTACGAGGCGAAACTGAATTTTCGACGAGCGACGCGAAGTTTCGTCTTTCGTCATACGCACATTATACATGTATATATTTCAACACAGCGCAGAGCAGACGGCTCGCGAATAAGAAATGATACGTATTCATTCTTGTCGGCGCATGGATATTCATAGAGCACTTTTACAGCCCGGGACGCGACTCGCCGGTCCTTAATCCGCTGATATATTTCTCTTCTTGTTCTCGCAAAACTTTCTGCCCGGCGCAGACTTATGCACGCGCGCGCGCCGAAATCCTCGCTAACTCGAAACTTCTGCGCGCACGCGGATCCCCTTGTGGGAACAGCGAATTTTTGATACAGCCAACTCTCGTGATAAGGAGGTCGAAGTAACCCTAATTGATACTCTGTATACGTCATATTATATCCTGTACTTTCTCTGATGGAAGATGTATATATTTTCGGAGGAGAGAAGACATACGAAGAAGAGTGAATGAATGAAGAGGAAATATACCTTCGAAGACAGACGCATGACACAGATACAAGGGAGAGAGAGAGAGAGAGAGAGAGAGAGAGAGAGAGAGAGAGAGAGAGAGAGGTCAAGGATGCATGTATTGTTGATGTTTCGGCCGGCAGCTGCTCCCCTAACTCGCTTCACCTGCATATTTCATACACGTATAGAAGCTCGTCCCAACGATGTACTAACGACGCTAGGCTGAAATATTACTGCAACGCTCGCGGCCACTGAGAGCTCCGCTAATTTTTCGGCTGTGCAGTCCTCTATTCTCGCTTCGCTAAAAAGAAAGGTGTATAATAGTCGCGCACCATATAAATCACCGACGCTTCGACGCCCAGAATTATCGGACGGCCGATTTCGTCGCTGATGTATCGCGCGGCGAGAGGCCCGCCGAGTCGTTCTATTATAGCTGCTTTTTCTCTCCTCTCGCTGGAATTGAATTTGATCGCTATATATACCGGTTGCTCTTAAGAATACACTAGAAATCAACACTGGCGCGAACAATAACGCGAGGATATATATATATATATATATATATATATAGAGGCGCTACTGCAGACTGAGAGGAGGTCTTAAGTGCTGAAATTGAAAGTAAGAACGTTTCCCGGCTCCTTTTTGATCGAGTTGCAGCCTTTTTATCTCCGCTCACTCGTTCCAGCAAACAATCCCGTCGTACTTAGTTTTTAATGGAACTTATTGTTTTGGATCGCTCGTGACATTTCCTTCTCTGTAATGCGATCCTGCAGTGAAGCATCTCTTTCTCTGTGTGGAAAATATGAAAGGTTGCGTTTGTTATAAGCTGTGAGCGAGCTTTGCCATGGAAAAGAAGGAGCGATCAAAAATTAAAATAGGGAAGGCAAACGTGCTTTTTCATTATATTTTTTATTGAAATGAATTTAACTGCGATAAATACATATCTCAAAATTTCGTTGTAAGCACAATTGAGCATATATAGATACTCATTGCAGGGATGCTTATTACAATATTTATAATTATACTAAGTAACATTAACTGGACTTATTATGGATATCTGAATTATTTGAAAAATTCATCCGGCTGGAAACGTTTCTAGAATTCATATACTTTAAATTTTTTTTTCGTTTAATGAAAGGTCTCAATCGAATAAACAAACATGTACCTATTTTTAGTTAATTGTTCCTTTTTTAGCAAACGAAAATAAATTCAGCCTCCTCCCAGAATCATGTCTGTTCCCTCTTGCAATTTTTAATAGCATCGCTGGCTCATGATTATTCATCGATTGCGTACGTAGCAGCAACATTCAGTCCGGATTATAATTTCGCGATAAATAATCGCGAGCCGCGTCATTTTGTGGACGCGGAGCTGCCTGATGGCAATCGAAAGCGATATTTTATTACTACGTAATGAAGCTCCTGAATGTGGAAAACGATTTGAGGCTATATACTATATATATATATATGTACACTCTCTGATGCGCGTGTGTAAAAATTAATGACCACTCGCTGGAAAATTAATAATTGAAAGCGCACACGCGGAAAATAATTGCACCTCTCGCGGTGATTAATTAACGGTCGGAAATAGAACGCATAAAAAGAAAAAAAAACGTCTCTTCACGCTTCTTATAATTGAGATCCGCGCAGGGGTATTCGCGCGTATTTGTTTGCCCTCCTCTCGAAAAGAGAGTGCGCACTCGATGATTTTCCGTCCATCGCGTCCGCTAAAAGGGCTGCACTCGACGAAAAAAGCAGCAAAATTGATATACACGTGTCGGAGCAAAAGAGAGAGAGAGAGTGAGTCTCTGGTGCGTATCAGTGGAGCGTTTTTCAAAGCAGCCGCACACACTGCGATATGACGTTTTCACTCCGGTGAAAATTATGCTGGGACGGATTTGAACGCGCGCAAATAAAACGTTCTCGGATATTCCCCGTATACATATATACATACGGAAATGGGGAGGGGGTGGTTTTTTCCTCGGCAGTAGTCTCGTAATATATACATGAGAACGGAAGCCTCTCCTCTGCCCCCCCACGCCTCCCATATAAAACGACGACGTGGCAGTAGTATAGCGCGGGAATGTCCAGACTCTCAGAGTTTCTGGATATGGCGAGAGAGTGATTCATGGGATGTACTGCTGGGATTCCCTCGATTTTCGGAGTACGAGAGAAAAAAACACACACGAATCTCCTCGTTTTCATAACGACACGCGGTAAATCTCGTGCCGAATATGCGTAGGACAATTTTTTCTTTTTTCGAGAGTTTATTATAAGCCGCGGTGCGGAGACGCGGTGGTGTATCTTTCCTTTTTTTCACAAACATACAACATAACACAACGAACTTCCAAGTCGTTTAACGCACTCTTGATGCATATTTAACAAAATAGCTTTTACTTGCGGCGATAAGCCTCTTAACTTTCCGGCTTCGTATTACCAGCTGCGCGCAGACGCGGCGAGTGTAAGCGAGTTTCGTTCTGGGAGAGAAATTTTATGCACTTACCGCGTTCTTAAACCTAATGAACGCGCGCGCGCTCTCTCTCTCTGTACGAAATTTTCCGTTCGCGCGAAACTCGCTCGCGGGCCGACTCTCTCTCCGGAGCAATTTCGTTTGTGGAATTGCGCAAAAAAAAGTCTCGGCAAATTGCGAAAACATCTTGCTCCGCCGAGAAAAATATCTCGTCGGCAAGCTTTCGGCGCGAAATTCGAATGTACGTATAGGCGGGATTTAAATGTTGAGCTTATTATACGCAAGTGTATGCAATTAAAAGGCAATATTCGCGGCGTCTCTCAGCTGCCGAATCTTTCTCTCGCGCGGGCAAAAAGCTCTGTCCCTCAGCTACTATCATCGGCTTTCGATTTTCCGTCGTCTTGCGGCGCACCTGGCAGTTTTGGGTCGCGCTCCGCCGACAATTTAATTGGCTCTTCGCGGAGACAGAGAACCTATACAGCAGGCCCTGCCGTCGACATGCGAACAATGACGGCCCGGTAATTACAGCCGACTCACGACCAATTCTCCCTTCTTCTTTTTTTTTGCCGCGCCCGTAGCGGACGCGTCGATTTTTTTTTTCATCGACAAAATTCTCGGCAAAAACGTACATACACACACACATCGGATTAGCCGCAAAGCTCCGAGAGGAATGAAAAAACTTTTGCCTCAACTTCTCTACGAGTAAGCATCGCAGCAAGAACGAACGAAGAAAAAGTGGGGAAAGCTCGCTCGCGCAGCTTTATTCGATTACTCGGAGGCGATCGCAGTTCTGCTTTGGAACTGCTGGTGTGTTGATTCGCCCAGACTTTTAATTCGCTGTGTCTTTAGCTTCGCGCTTCTTTTCTTCGAGACTTTCCTGCTCTCTGTATACACTGCGTTTCGATATACTTTTGTTGCAGTTTCGAGACCGGACCCGCGGCTGATGATTAAAAAAGTATTCTCTCTCTCTTTTTCTTCAGCTCCGCAAGGAATTGGTTATTCCAAGTCCAACTCAGAGAGCTTTTCTCTCTCGGTGATCTATAGAGACATAAGCGATGCCCGAAAATACCCACCCAATGCACACAGCCTCGCGAAATAACAAAACAATAGGCGCGTCCACTCGATCGAGTGGAATCTCGCGCGCGCGCACCCGTACAAAAGGTACGTCCATCAAACGTCGGTCTCGAAAAAAAACAGCCGCTGAGGGATAGAAAATCTCCCGAAGGAGTAGGTACAGCATCGAAAATCTCCCTTTATGGACCTGTCAGTCGTCGGGCATCGAATATATATACACGCGTATACCACTATATGCAGCATCGAACAATGCGCGCACACACATATATATATATATACACGGATCTCTTCCGCACGCATTGTGTAATCGGGTGAAAACCCCGCCGACTATATAATTATTTCGAAAGCGTGCTGTATAACTGTCGGGGTGTATTGTCGCAAGCACTCCGAGACCGGTATAGAATTTGATCTAATTCATCGAGTCCGAATTCGACTTGCGATCGAGGGAGAACCGCGTGTGCATTCTTGAAAAGCCCCTTCGCGAGAAGAGAGCCTCTGGGCTAACGTCTGAAGTAGGTCAGCTATACTCTCTCGTGGAAAACGACAAAGGGCTGCTCTGCAGACACACACACACACACAAAGGCTGCTGCGGTCGCCCGCCGAATTTCGCACGTGTGTACACTGCGGGGTCGCCGCTCTTTGAGTCCGAATCGCGCGAGCGATCTTTGATTCCGACAGCCAAGTCAAACAAAATTTCTCTCTCTCTCTCTCTCTCTCTCTCTCTCTCGAGGCGAATGTATGTTATATATTCTATATATATGCTGCGCAGGTGTGTTGCGTGTATACGCGGTGACTGACAAGAACGTCTTCTCCGTAAGTTTCGCATCAATCTTCGTACACATCGGATGCACAGGCTATACGGAGGAAGAGCCGAGCAGTGCGGGTGTATAACTCGTTAGGTGCGCACGTATGGAGAAGGAACATAGCCGGGCGCGTGTTTTCCATTCAGCGAGATCATTCCGTATATAGCTAGTATATATATTCTCTTTGGGCCGCTCGTGCGCGCGCGCGATTTATCTGGAGAGTGACAAACGATATCGACAGATGCCAGGTCGCGCTGTTTGCACAGCCGTCTTTACGCTCTCCCTCTGGGCAAAGTGTGTCAGAGAAGGCCGTTCTGAATATCGATATGATAACGCCCTGTCGGCTTCTCTCTCCCTCTGTGTGTGTGTGCAGAGGGATTATATATATAGAGAGAAAGAGAGAGAGAGAGAAGGACGAAAGTAATGCAGGTTTCTTCTTTGGACATATAGCGCATAGCTCGATCTCTCTCTTGGACATGTATGCCGGGCACTCGGCCGTATATAAGATCGATCAATTATGCGCGGTCGTCGAGGTATGCAGATCAGAAGCTTCTGCGGCATTAAGTTCCGATATGTGCGCGGACGCGCTTAAACGGGAGATCCGCCGTCTTGTATATGTATACGTCGACTCTCTCTCTCTTTATCTATCTATCTATCTATATACGATAGTACTCCGTCCGTAGCTTATTTTCGTCGTAAATATAGCTGTGTATGTAGCTGTACTAATTCGGCGATTATATCGGAAAACAGCTCTCGCTCGGTATAATATATATATTACCTGTATAAAAAAAGACTCGGATATACTGATTTTTGCTCCCTCGGAAGGATTATGCTCGTCGTTCGAAAAATTTCCTCTCGAGGACAGAGAGAGAGAGAGAGAGAGAGAGAGAGAGAGAGAGAGAGAGAGAGAGAGAGAGAGAGAGAGGCCGCAATCTTCGGACCCTGGAGAGCAGCAGCAGCGAGAAATGGAAATAGGAGAACAGAGAGAGAGAGAGAAGCGAATGCCTCGAGCACGAGCGTCGGCATTTGATTGAACTGAATAATGTAGGGCGAAGGGCATTGATTCGCTTGATAGCGTTTGGCATTCCCCGCGATTCTCTCTCTCTCTCTCTCTCTCTCTCTCTCTCTGTATACAAATATAGGCTACTGCCGGTTTTGCCTACCTGCATGCTACACACAAGCAAACACAGGCGACGTGTTTACGTATATACGCGTCCGTGTGGGGGAGGTGATTCTCATTTGCAGGGAGATGGCCCAGTGTTCGATTAACTCCGTATAGAGTTTGCTTTTTCTCCTCGTGTCGCGCGCGCATATATATGCATAGCGAAAATTATTCATTTGGGCGTGTCCGTGTGCAGCTGCGAGAGTGCAGTGTTGCAGAAAGAGGAAACGCTCTGAAAAACTCGGTGTCCCTGGCACTTGATTTGCAAATGAATTGAAATACTCGATGAATTCGATCGGATTCTCGCGGCGCACGCGGGCTCGAGAATTATTTGGGGCTCAGGGTTGCGCGCAGCGCCTGAATAGTCGTCAGGCTGGAGTAGTTCCTTTATTCCGCTATGGTTATTCAGGCTTTTAACGAACCTCTCGTGAATGTATAATTATCGAACAGGAGAGTGAGGGAAAGCTTTTTCTTCCCTGTCATCGATGCTCTATAGGAATAGTTATATAACGCACTCGTGTCTTGTTTATAGAATTCATACATCCGTACGAGCTGGAGTAACGCGAGGGATAAAAGGACGAAGACGAGAAAGTCCCGCGAAACTTACCAACTTATATATCCCCTTAATTTTTTCCCGCGAAGTGGATCGAGAACAACGCGGCTGAATTTTCTCAAAGAGAATATTTACGCCGCTCTCTAACTTGGCCCGCCTTTGACCGAAACTCGCGCGCAACACACGGCCTTCAACAGAGCAATATGTATGGAGATCGTTCTGATTCTAATTTTCCAAGCTCTCTTTTGTCGTCCCGAGAAAAAAAAAATTCATAAACTCTCGAGTGGCACATATCGTCGGAAAAGTTCTGTGTATATATATATCTTTCCAAACGTTCGCGAGAGAAAGAGTCCGCGAGTTCGGAAACTCATATATAATATTATTCGCAGCAAGAAAAATAAAAGGAATTTGTCGATATATATACGTACACGTATTGCTCGCACGTGCGACGAGCGATCTCGCATCTTCTTCATGTATACGAGTGTTCGTGAAAGTTTAATAAAAAATTTCTCGCTTCTATATATACATCTATACGCGAGTGCGTATATAGGATACACTAATTCGAGTTTATGTTCCTCTCGTTTACGAGAGTATATTACTCCGCGGGCATTAAATACGTGAGAAGAATTAGTAGCCGAGGAAATTTCGAAGAAGCAATTTATATAATTATTATTCGCCGCCTACTCGAATTTATATATATATATATATATTGTATATTTATAAGCTGCTTTTACAACGCAAATAAATTGAAAGCTCTTTTGTTGAGAATTATTTCCTTCCCTCCCTGTGTGTTATGATAATAATAATAATGTTTATTCAAACTTCAGACCGGTCTGACCTACTAAAACGACTTTCCGATACGACACTATATACACGCCATGGAAAAAAAGGGGCGCAGAGGGGATCAAGTGGTCTTATTGTGCGTCGCGACGACGAAAAGTTCGAATACGTTCTCTCTCTCCCTCTCCCTCTTTTTTCCGGGCGTTCGTTCAATCGAACCGGACCAAAAGACGGTTTTCCTTTCAGCTGACTTTGGCCGTCGTCCCTTTGTCTCGCGACGTTAATTAGTCCGAGCGGAAATCGAAGGGCCGAATAATACCGTTGTTGTGCAGCTCTTTACTGTGTATAAATGGAGCTATAGCACGTATAAGACGGTAGTCACACACACACACACACACACACACACACACACACCCAGTGGTACAAAGTAATCGTGGAAAATGAAGCCGGCACTGCTGAATCGGATTAATCCCAGAAATTGACTTCGCAGGCTCGACTAATCACGACGACGTCGACGACGCGAGATATATAGAGCTCAGCCGCTCTGCTCTAAAATCCTCAAAGTGCGGCGCTAACGTTCTCCATCTCTGTACCGTTAAAACCAGGCGCTGCATAATAATTCAGCGGCGCGCGACGATTAATTCCGACTCTCTAATACACACGCGCATACAGTATACTCGCGAAATTCGATATAACGAGCGAAAGAGAGGGAGGAAGAGATCTACTGTGTGTATTGTTCGCTTCGAAGAAAAAAAATATAAGAAATCTTGCGAAAACGCGGATCGTGCGTCTAAAGAGGCCGAAATCCTCTCGTGCTTCATTATGTCGGCTATGCTATCACGATGTTCATAAAATTATCATAATTGCATATTCCAAGCGATCATTAGGGAAGGACAGAGTGTGTGTGTGTATGTGTGTGTGTGAGTGAGCGGTCCATTAATTCAAAGGTAGGGCTTCGTCGACGTCGTCGTCCAGATTTTGACGAACGACTCGAGCATAATAGTGTAGAGTAGTAGAGCACATTGTCCTTTCGATGCTAATCGCGGTCGGAATAGCGGAGGGAATTCCACGGTGTAAACTAATTAGACTCGTCGGGTGAATTCGGCAGGGAAAAGTTAGCGATCCCCTTTAATTTATATCCCGCCGCGCGGCTAGCTATATACGAGAAGCTAAAAGGGCTTGGGAATGACTTCTTGCTCTCTCGCGAAACGAGATTTGTAAACCGATTAGAGCGAGCCAGCGGCTTTTCTCTGTCTCTCTCTCTTTTTAATCCAGTCATGCTTACTCGCCGTATTTCTCCTTCGAGCCATTTACTCTCTCTCTCTCTCTCTCTCTTTCTCTTTCCCACTACATAGTAGTAGTAGTCATAGTTGCGAAATTTTCATCAAAACGACTTTTACCCTCGAGAAAGTAGGCCTCGATACACATTGCACACAGACACACCGCAGTTGAATAATGCAAAGCAGAGTTCGATACGGCTAATCGTTCATTAAATTTTTATCGGCCACGCAGCGCGATACGGCTTTTGATAAACGAGCGCGCAAATAATAAATTTCAATTCGCTAATAGCTGCCGCCACTATACGCGGAGCGTACGATAAATCATTATAGCTTTTGCGCTGCTCTCTATATACTCTCTCTCTCTCTCTCTCTCTCCTTCGCGGCTAAAAGGGCCGCGAATGTTTCATCGGGATTATTAGCCGTAATTCGGCTGCGGATTTTTTTAATCGTCCTCATCGATTATGCGTGGGAGGTGCTATGCGGCTTGAAATTTATAGCAATTTTCGGAGGTAACGAGATTGATTCGATTTGCTGCGCGAGCGAGAGCGAGAAAACTGGTCGCGGAATGGAAATGATGATTGATAGGGAGGATTCGACGCGCGACAGCAGTTCGGATGCCGCCCGCCGCGCCGATTTCTGATTGGAGTTTCATGCGGGGGGTATATATATATAGTCGGCGCACACACCGGATGGTTATATACTCTTTTCTCTTTCTCCACTGCAGGAGTGAGAGAATTTTACTGAGAAAAAGGAGCGAGAATTTCGCCGCGAGATGGATTGATTCTCGGCGAGCTTTTATGCTGATTATATGCGCTGAATTGATTTTTCGGAGGTATATCGACAGACTGTATATTGATTTCTTTATTTGAATTGATGAACTTTGCTTGCGGGTAATTCTGTTCGCGCGTATATGAACTTTTGATAACAAGATTTATACAATGTTTAAAAATGCCTTCTTCCCAAGCTCTTTAACTCTCCCCCAGTATATTCTCATCACAGTTTTAACTTCCCATTTCAGAGTAAACATTCCCCCCTCCCTCCCCCGCATCGAACAGCACCTCAAACAAACGACCTCACACAACCAACCCACCTCTCCAGAAACGATTGCAACCTCCTTACTCTCCTCTCTCACGGCCTGAAATTTGCATGAAACAACAGAGCGAACCTCCTCTCTCTCTCTTTCTCTCTTCTCTCAAGCAATTCCGCGTACCGCGAAAAAGAGAAGATCCGAGAAACCTGCGCGGAATAAACAAACGCTACCTAAGTAAAAGAAGAAGACTAAAGCGTGTGCTCGGAATTTTCCTCTCTTTCAGCCGTCGCTGTCTCTCCTCCATTGATTTCTCGCATCCATATATAGGTATATTTATAGCTCTGCAAGCTCGAGGGTATAATTTAATGCACCGCGATTTTCCAGTCGAAATTCGTTCTCGTGCATCACGCGAGAATTAGAATGAACGTATATAGATGATGGAGGTGCCCTTCGCTACAGCCTGACAAGATAATGGATCCGGAGCCTGCAGGCTCGCTCGGCGATAAAAATGATTAGATGCGATGTCCCTTTTCGCTCCTCTATAATGCTCTATAAAATATCAAAAACGCTTTGCGACGCGCGAAACGATATATATATAACTATGCAATTAAGATAATTGCGCGTATATACATATCCGAGCTACCTCTCTGATTTGATATGTTTATATGTATATATATATATCTATATATATATATATATATATATATATATATATATATATATATATATATATATAGCGTACACCGTAATAGTTCGTTTATCCATTAGAATTTAGCGAGGCGGGCGTGTATAACGCGCGTGCGGTGTACTAAATTATTATTATGTAGATTATTCTATTAATTATAAACGAGCGAGCACTGGCAGAGAGTGCGGAGCTGAAAAACGTGGAATTACGGATATTAATACCTGCGACTCGTAAAAGAGAATATCTATACATAAATGGATTTTATATAATAAAAAAATTAATCTCCTTTACTGCACGCAGGGAATCATTGTATTTTTTATATAATAACGCACGTAGCGCGGAAAAATCGGCAAGAATAATTGAAAATAAAATAAAAATAGCCTTCCCAATCAAAGTTCGAGAGAAAACAAACCTTCGACATTTGCGCCACTCGACGCTATATATATAGACGCATCCACATCTCGTCGCACAATTACATATCGTCGATAATTAAAGCGAGAGAGAGAGAGAGAGAGAGAGAGAGAGAGAGAGAGAGAGAGAGAGAGAGAGAGAGAGTCCATTGATCTGCGCACGTAGAGAGACTCCCACGTGCGCCGCGTGTGACGCCTTATATCCCACTTTCTTATACGCACAGATACACCTACATACACTATGTGTACGTGAGTGTATGTGTGTGTGTGTATAAGCGGCGACGCGTGAAATACGTTGCGGATAATTTTACACCGGCGAAGCTTCCCACACATACTCTCTCTCACTCACTTTCCACCAGAACTTGAATAATAATAAGAATAATAATTTATTTTTTTCGGCCGTTTGATTAACGAGCGAAGCTTATTGTAATTTAGGACGGAAACTCACAGCTGCGCTCGTCAATATCGCATAAATTTTATAAATTTCCCGCACTCTCTTCTCTCTTGAGGAGAAAAACGTAAAGGAAAAATTATGACAGCGGGAATTAATTATCGCTCGATATCCCCCCCTCCTACCCTCTCTCTTATTAAACGGCCAGGCAATAAAAACGTCGAAGGGTCGAACTCCGATATCAATTATATATATACGCACACACATACACACACGCATGCAACGGGCCTAGTTTCGTATTCCAGCGGCACATCGTCGGCGCTAATTCATCCTACACGTGGAAAAATCGATCGAGAGCGCAGTAGCTTTTTGATATACGCGAGCGCGCGCGCGCGCATCGCCTCCTCCTTTTAAAACGCAGCCGCCTTTGACGCTCTCTCGTCGTCTCGCGACGCTAATTCGCCCGGAGAGTGGCACTGCGCGAGAGGCTCGAGGATGAAAAATGAATATCTAATGCGGAGGAGCTTACGTCTATATGCGTGGGTGTAGGGGGTGTAAAAAAAGAGATCATGAAATTTAGTGATTTTAGTGCTGTTTGTATATTATAGAAGGTTAATGTTTAATTGGACTTGAACAATAAACATGATCGCCTATCCATATGTAATAGAATGTTTTAATGCACGAATTAATTATTCACATTGGAATATTCATCGGAAAACGTATTGCGCCATGCTCTCGTATGTATATACGATTGAAAAACAATTATGCACGCAAACACAGAGCGAGTGAGTCGAAAAATATGAAACAATACACCGGCAGCCCTCGTATAGCATACGCATACACACGCATGTCAGCCTAGTGAACAGCGCAGAACAAACAGCCTCGAAGCGCAGAATCGCGCTGTGCTGCTACTATTACACTGGCACAGTGGCGCCCTTATCGATTCGTTCTCTCCCCCCGTCCGTGCGTAGTCGTCGCCCTTTGCTTTTCCCTCGTTACCGACTTTCTCCTAGGGTGCCACGCGGCACTGGGGAAGTAGGCAATTTTTTTCTCTCCGTCTTCTCTTTCTCTCTCTCTCTCTCTCTCTCTCTCTCTCTCTCTCTCTCTCTCTCTCTCTCTCTGTCTCGCTTTCTCTCCGAGGAAAGAGCTCTGACTTATACCGCGGCTCGAGGAAATTAATGCGACTATACGTCGTTTAATTATTTTTCGAGAGCTCTCACTGAAGTCTTTGCTTTCTGGGGGCTTCATTATCTTTCCTTCGTACAGTCGCCCGATTATATATAAAGAGAGAGGAAAGAGCGGATTGAAAGATTAAACGAGCAATCAAGATCCGGCTCGATTATCGTCTATATTTTTCTTCCGAGATTGTTCACCGAGATTGTACGTAGGTATAGTTCGAATCGTTATATGTAAAAAGACTCTTGTTATACGCGTATCGATGCAACGCTGAATAATAATAATAAAAAAAAAAAGATGCTGATGCAAAATTCAGAAAGATACGGCGACTTGTTGCAAATCTCGCGGCGAGCATGAAGAATGCAGCTTAATCAGCCCGTCAAAGTGCGCAAAAACAGCGGGCGCTGCATATTCATGCGGTTCTCTTTCTCTCTCTCGTGTTGCGCGGCTGCAGAGAAACGCGGAAAAAGGCTTGCATTTGCATGGAGTGATTTATCGCGGTGGATGAGAAAAAAAGAAGAAAAATCGCCCGACCAAACTCGGGCATTACTACTTAAAATCGTAATTACGCAACGCGCGCGTACACCTGGAATATCGAAGAGCAGCGGCAGCAGAAACGTCGGAAGCCATTACTCATCGGGTCATCCTGTTGCGCGTAGAGAGAGAGAGAGAGAGAGAGAGAGAGAGAGAGAGAGAGAGGGAAGCAACTCACGCACGCCAACTATCCCTCTATGTGTGCGCGGAATGCTACTGAGAAGACGATGGCGGCAGAATCCGCCTAATAGACTCGCGCATAGCTCGAGCTCCACCGAGTGAATCTCTCGCTCTCTGGTCAAGGCTATTATTCCGCACCGGCTGACTTGGCTTTTGATCGATATGAATATATATAAACGCGATCTTACGTATTATATAGTCTCCTGTGTGCGTGTGGATGAATATAATGGCCTGGGCGTATGGTGCGGAAATGATGGGCAGTTTTTGGATGTGTATATAGAGCGCTTGTCTATTTTGGAAGAGCCGCTTGATATGATGCGGTGAAAAAGTCAAATGCAATAGTTAGACTTGTTTTAACTTTACTATATAATTACGATTGTTGACTTATAACCTCGTGAAAAATCAAAAAACAATGTTTGGTATCGCCGAATACAGTCTTTCTATGGAGCCCTTTAAAAGTTGAAAAGCTGCATAAAGCAAGTGCGTCGCTCATTCAAACGTATATACTGGGCTGCCATAGGTCTTATCGAGATCCGTCTATTGACGCCTTAAAAGCGGAAAAAAACACGAGCGTTCAGGGAATTTTGTTTAAAATGTACATTTTGTCACGATCTAAGCGATGGTCCAAGCCACAATCGGCCAATTTCCCGTATCTACGAGCACGATAAATGCAATCCTATACTGTACATAATACAATAGCAACGTCAACCAGCAAAACATCAAACAAGATCAAGCCAGACATGAATATTCACCGTAACATATCTTTTTGTCCTCAGACACCCACGGCGGAGCTTACGAGAGGGCGCTGCTGAACAAGCTTCTGTCGAATTACAATACGCTGGAGAGGCCCGTGGAGAACGAGAGCGAGCCGCTGCAGGTGAAGTTCGGCATCACGCTTCAGCAGATTATCGACGTGGTGAGTATATGCATACTGATGTGCATGTATTATACGTGTTGTACACTGCACATTCTAGTCTCTTTCTTTTCCTTTTTGCGCTCGCACACACACATGTATATATACAGGCATTAAGCTTTCAGTACTGTAATCCCACGTGAAATATAATCCCGAATGCAGAGAGTCAATGTTTGATCCCGACGGCGGCGCCGGCCGAAACTTTTGATTGGCAACTCAATTATTACGCGGTACAATGCAACTTGAGATTGTCGGGGCCAAGTTTTCCCACTACGATGAATAATGCTCTCGTCGATCGTATATATACAATCACACGAGAGAGGGACACAGGACAGAATCTCGCTTGGTGCAAAATTTTTCCAATGTACGAATACAGCTATATCTATATTTGTTCTGCCGAGAAGAAGAAGAAGAAGAGGAGGCTTTGTCTCTCTCGCGAGTATATTAAACCGGGCGCATTAAGCTTCCGCGGTGTTAATCTTCTTATATCTCCTCGACTCTTCATCCCGACAACGAGGCGACGACGAGGAGGACGACTAATTGGGCACGTTTCGTCCGTGAAAAACGGCCCCGGGATTGAATTCTCCCCCGGAAGCAGGCAATATGCCGCTCACCGTCCCGGAAGAAGAATTTACATATATATACAGCGAGCGAGTGGAATAATTTTGGAAAATGAAAAGTCGAGCGATCGAGACCGGACGATTAAATTTATTCCTGCCTCTCGGAGCTTTGGTTTTTTGCTCCTCTTGTATAACGCGTTAATTTCAGGAAAATTCTCCGTCAGGTAAAAAATGACTTTAATCCGCGAGTAGGAAGGGCTTGGAGTTTTTTTTCGCTCTAGGCCTTTGTACGCGCGCTGTAGCTTAAGCGGAGCGAGAAAGAGAGAGAGAGAGTTATATATACCTCAAGTAGACTTAATTTTTCCCTTTGCCGAATTATCTTGCCCGTATAATTCTCTCCTTTAAATTTTATATCTATACCGTCGAGCGAGGGCTTAATTACTCGTGCATCGTTATTAATATCGCGATATATTTAGGAGGAGCTAGAAATCGCGGATATTATTACGCCTTTGATGCGCAATAGCATCGGATTCTCGCTCATCGTTTCGCAATCTCCGACAGGAAAATTTATAGTTTAATCTTAGCCTTCGCGCGAAATGATATTTTTATTAAACCCTGTCTCACTGGCGACGAGGACGAGGGAACGGAATCATAAGCAATTTCAAGTTTTTCCTCAAAGGCAAGAAATTCAATCTGAACTTTGTGTCTTCCGACTCTTATATATACGCGAAACGCAATTAGAGACATTTCGAAAACTGTGTATCTGCGTATATAACAAAGAGATAAAGAAAATGCCGAGCTCATCCGTGCACTCGGGGCAAAAAAAAAGGGAAAAATCTAAAGAGCAGCTATTTTCTTTCACGACTACTCAGCGAAAATCTCGACGTACAGTATAGAGTAGGCGGATCTGCCTTAATCGAACATTAATTCAGAAGAAGAAGCCGTTTCACGTCCTCTCCGGGCCATTTGCATACTGAGCAACAATTACGCTACGACTTTTCCCTCAAATAAAATTTCAGTGATTTATGCTATATACTACGCTGTGCATATATATATTATTTTCTCTGAGAATAATATTCGCGAGACGCGCATATCAAGACAGAAATGGCTCTTTCATAGTTCGAAACGGAGGGAAAATATTAATTTTCTGCTGGTAGTCTAGTGTACTAGTGCGCGCGCGCGCGCGAGAGAGAGAGAGAGAGAGAGAGAGAGAGAGAGAGAGAGAGAGAGAGAGAGAGAGAGAGAGAGAGAGAGAGAGAGAGAGAGAGCAGAGCATTAAGAGCGCATTACACGCCGCGCAGCTGTTTCTCCGCGGAAAACTTTATTTCTGCCTCTGTGGTTAAATGGGGTATTAACCGACTGCGGCGAAAAGCCTTCTTTTATTCATTACTGGGCGCGCGAATTGAAAATCATATTTTCGATACAAATTGGATATATACATATACTTAATTCTATCGAGAGACTGGAACACTTGAATAAGTAAGTATATAAGTTCTTTCTTCAGCTGTTCCACTCTCTTTGTACAGTGATTTATGCGACCGCAAATTGTACACGCGGGATATTAAAGAGACTCGGGCGTTGAGATATTTTATATAATGATCCGTAAGCGTTGTAGAATCGACGAAATATAAATATTGTATACCCAGTAGCTCGCGTATAGATATAACGAAAATTACGTGGTTCGTTGGACGCAAATATAAATAGGATCTCTCGGCCGGCGTTGAATCGAAAATTTTCTGCTCCAGATTTGAAATCCCCTCGGGGGCGTCAATTTCGCCCCCTGTGCACTCTATGCACTCACACACACATACACACACACACTTGAAGGTGGAAAATTCTCAATCCAATTTTTGAATCGCGCTGACCTGAATCTTTAAACCGCTACATAATCGGCGCGCAGGCTTGAGGATTTAATCTTTCGCTGCGTGTTTTGCTCCTTCTCGCTCTCTGATATGCACCGGCATAAATGATGATGGTATGCGCAGACACACGCACGGAGAGCGTTATAAATTGAAACTGCGGAGGAAAAAGCGCGAGCCATTATTCACCGCGAAATCATCAATTTGCAGAAAGACCGGAAAGATTCAGCTCGATCGTTAAAAAACTACACACATAGCGCGCAGTATTCCGTATGGATTATCGGGGAGAGTAGTGCTTCTCGTAGAGTCACGCGGTGGAGCAATCGTTATACGAAGAAAGTTTTTATCGTATGTAGATCATCGTAATTGATAACCGAGGATGTTTTCGAAATTCGATTCCAAAGACATCGGGGGAACTTTGGCATAACGCTCTAAAAAAGAAACCCCATCACACTCATACTCAAAATGCCTGTTTACGAGCGTCCGACTATAATATACCAGAAGACCAACAGCGCGTTTCGATTTTCAAAAGTTTCGCACAGCTGGGAAAAGTTCAGTCATGTATACTATATATACACACACCCACACACAGACACAAGCCGTACACTCACAGGGGAGCTTCCGCGTGATGTATGGCGTTTAGAGCCTCTTGCTCCCTTCTTTTGCTCTCTGGGACTTTGTTTCGCCGGTGTGTGTGTAGCTTCTTTCGAAACTACTTATCTTTTTCTCCCGAGAACTTGCCTACTGGCTTCTTCGCAGCTCGCACCCTCTCGTACATATACTGTGACTTGCAGCTTCTCCGACCCTTCGTTTGCCCTTCGTCTGCGCGACTCTCGAGGATGCTTTTGTTAAATAAACGCCGTAGTTCTTTCTCTTCTGCAGTTTTATACGGAACTATTTCTCATCGCCGTTTGTTCATCGATTGTTCACGTGCACGGATCCGTTGTTTTAATAATTTTTTCTCCTTCCTCTTCTGCCTCAGCTAAGAGAGAGAGATATAGAGAAGAAAAATTCAAAACTGCATTCCCTCGCTCGTCTCGGCGGCCCTTTGTCATTCTCTGCCGCACGCGCTCGACGGCGGGCCACTTTTTCGAGCCCTTCCTTTGTCCTCCTTTTTTTCCATTTTGAAGTGCCTCTTATTTTCAGACGGAGACTTCTATATTTTTTTCGCTGCCCTCTCCCCCTTCATAATTCTCTCGTTCCACTGTTGTTTGTCCCCGGCTCTCTTTTATCTACGTTTATACTTCTCTCCGTCTATTTCGCGCGCGCGTCCGCTACTGTATACTAAACGACAAGTGTATCAAGTGGCCCCGAGTGTCTGCGTTTTTTGTTCCTCCCTCGCAGTGTTATACATAATAGCAATTGCACGTGTATTTAATAATACGAAAATTCTATGCTTGACTGTAATATTTTTGTTTTTCTGTTCGCAGGACGAGAAGAATCAGATATTGACAACGAACGCTTGGCTGAAACTGGTGAGTTGAAGAGCCACGTATATACAGGCACACGCGTCAGTCCCAGGGAATTCCTCCCAGAGAGCCAGCTCGGATTCCTCTTTTTCGATTAAGAGCTCGTTGCAGCGCGATTAAGCGATTCTCCCCGAGAGGCCATAACTCCTTGCGTCGCGTCTCTCCTCGGAGGCTATATCCGCGCTGCGCGAAGAGAAGCAAACAAGAAAATTCGGAATTTCTTTCGCCGAATTAAATCCACGCCTGGCTGCGCCTGCACTATAACCGTGTATATATATACATATACATAATACACAGGCCGTTTATTCGAACGAGAAAATCGATAGGAGCGTTTGCCGCTCTCTTATCTGTCTAATCCCGAACTCTCGAGAGCGCTACTGATCGTCTCTTGGCCACGATGAACAGTATAGTTTGAGATTTTTCAGAAGAGACAGAGGGAGAGAGAGAGAGGGGGGGAATCGATTTCTCGAAAGGTCGCCGTATATGTATATATACCTACTTCGCTAAGTTCTCTGCTTTGTGCGGTATGAGCATAAGAGACGAGAGCAAGTCTGACACCTGCGAGAACACTCCAGCGTCTGCGACTAACAAAGAGAATTAATGAGAGAGAGAGAGAGACGATGTCGTCTTGCGTTCCTAATTCTTTTTTTTGGGAGGGCTGGAACCATCGCGGTCTGAATAAACGCTCGTGTGCAGTATATAGGCTAGAAATGTAGATTGTGTACGAGAGGTGAACGTCCTCGGATCAGCCGAGAATATGTTATAAGGTCCCTTCCACGTTTGCATATCCAGTAGAAAATTTAGGCGACAATGCCACAGAAGCCTTTTCAAAATCTCTCTCTCTCTCTCTCTCTCTCTCTCTCTCTCTCTCTCTCTCTCTCTCTCTCTCTCTCTCTCTCTCTCTCTCTCTCTCTCTCTCTTACGAAAGACATGGCTCCTCATCATCGAATCGCCGCGCACGTATAACACCCGGCCTGTTTTCGTTCACTCTCTCTCTCTCTCTCTCTCTCCACAAATGAAGCCTTTGACGTCGGCACGTATACGCAATTTGCATGCAAATTAATTCTTCGCACTCACTCTCCCGTCGATAATTCTCAATTTGAATTCGTCAAATTGGCTCTCCGGCCATCAGATTAGGCTATACACATACTCGTACTGAGAGAGAGCCTAAATACAAACGCGCATCGATCATAATATACAACCCGAATTCTCCAGCTACACCCTCATTTTTCCTACCCCTCTCTTTCTCTCTCGTGCGGCAAATCCGCGTGAGAAATTTCGCGCCTCGACAAATGAGACTCCGTAGCTATATATACACACCGAGAGTCTTACAAATGAAGGCGCTCAGTGTAGCGGGCAACACGTTTGTTTATTCCGCAATTTCCGCACGGGTATGTGTATTCATACGACCACCGCGGCAGCTGCGTCTTATAACGATTTTTTTTTATTTTGCTTCACCATGCCAGCATATATACGGGTTTTCGGCTAAAAGAGCTTTCAGTAAGATGGATTACACACCGCGACAAAGCTGCGCGATGAAATTTATGATTCGCTTCTGGGCACGCCGCACGCGCCGCGTGTCTTGATATATATAAATCAGGAAGAGCATATATAAATATAGACGCTGATATGCGCATTCGGCTGATTAATTAACAACGCGTCTCTGTATAGCGATCGATTCTCATATGTGACGTAAGCCTTCTCTCGCGCTCGTGTCTATCTCTCAAGGTTCTCCTCTCTATCTCTATCTATCTCCGATACCGTCGTCGTATTATTAAACGTTTTTAAACGCGAGAATCGAACAAACAGCAGCAGCAGCAGCAGCTCGCACCCTCTCCCAGGAAATTGACAATAACAGCGCGAGAGCCTCGTTACGGGGATAATCGTTGCAGCAGCAGCAGCGCGAGCAGGAAAATGAAAGACCCCCCGGCCAATTTCCGTGCACGACGGACGATAAATTTTAATGCGCATCAAGCCCCTCCTCTGCAGCGCGACGTGCCCTTATCTTCTGAAATCCAAGAATCCAAGCTTCGTTATGCGATGTGTATATACAGAGGAGGGAGTGAGAAGACTCGGGAGTTATTGAGTCGTTGTTTTTTATTTCTCATTGAGGATTTGCGCCTGAAGTTTATGAGGTCTGTTTCTTCTTATTTTTTTCACTTTTCTCTCCATATCGATTTTCACCGAACTAAATCCCGGGTGCACGCATATATATATGTATAAAAGACTGGTTGCTCGTCTTTTTTTTCTTCTCCTACTTATTTACGCGCATAATTGCTCGGCCGAGCATAATGGCCTCGTAAAAAGCACGCACAGCGGGGCGCGGATAATAAAACCGGGTTATACGACAAGGCCGAATAAAGCAAGTCCTTTATTTTCTTCTAATTTCTCGAGTTCAGGCTTCTTCTTCTTCTTTCTTTTTTTTTTAATACGCGAAACGACTGCAGCTCTCGTATAATTCTTTTTTCTCTCGTCCACGGCAGAAGAACGTTGTCCAGCAACAGGTCCAAAAAGAGCAAAATTTTCTCGGCAATTATATATACGTAGATATATATATATATATATATATATATATATAGGGTCTCTCGTCTCTGGTCTCTCGTCCTTTTAGCGACGAACTCGCGCGATCGGACGAATCCGATAATAGCTTGATTCGCGAGTAATTAGTTCGGAACTTCCTCTAATCGACTTTTGATTGGGAGGGATAAGAGTCGACTACTACTCCCCCCCCCCCCTCTGTACCACAGGGGGAAAATCGATGCACTCGACACGGTATTTTAGACACAATCGCTCGGAGGGTACAGGGAGAAAATCGATACACACGCGGTGTACGCGGCTAATGACGAATCCGTCTTTTCTCCGCAGCCGCAAAAACGACGCGAAAATCTCTATCTCATGATCCTCTTACACCGGAACACTCGAGTGTCTGACAATATCGAAATTCAAAAGCACACTCGACGCTTCGTTTGTATTATAAGCTTTGTTATTATTATTCTTATTATTTTTTGCGTTAAAAATCAAAGGCACGAGCGCGCAAGCTTGAAGAGCTACTTCCCGCGAGTAATTATACATTCTGTTTTTTATTCCTCGCATTAGGAATGCGCTTCCGCTCATTAACTCTCAGAAAAAAAATATATATACATATAGATAGAGCCACCAGCGTGTATTACATATATATAATATATTATACACCCTCGTGATTTTCCAGCGAAAAATTTCAACTCTCGCGGAGCTCACGTCCCGTCTGATTTACAGCGGAGAGGGTCTTCTCCCAAGGGAGCACATGTACGCGGCGCGTAATCAAGCCTCCCAAGACCGGATAATCGAGTGTCGGCTTTATATATACGGAGGCCAAGATGCGGTCGGACATATATAAACCGGATCAGTGTGCACACCGCCCTCTCGGTTTCTCCTCGCGGTAATTACTTGTTGATTATCGAGACTCATCTGCGTATTATATATATATATATATATATATATATATATATATATATATATATATATATATATGAACGGGAGCTTTGATAAGCCGATCGATCGCGAGAAATTCCATCGAGCTGTTCTGAATTCGAATCCCTGCCGTTTCTCTCGAATTTTCCCTCGGCAAATACACTGCGTATTATAAATCAGCGCTAGTGCTCTCTCGTGTGTTTTAATCATCATATTCGCGAGCGGGTCTCGACTTCTGAACCCGTGCCAGCACGTATAAGGACAGTCTTTTCTTTGCTCTCCGGCAGTACTAGAGTCGTAGTAGTGGGTAAACACGTATATATATATTATGCGCATCAGCAGTGATTCTTTATCGTTACGGGCGAATTATTCCTGATTCAGCAGTACGCGTTCACTTCCCCGTCGAGATTATATAATTAGACATGCTACTCGGATTAATTAAAATACACTGCTGCAGCTTCTTCTTTCTCCTCGAAGGAACTATCCAGCCCCGGCGGCCCGCGTATAAACGCAAAGTGCAATATCTTAAGCTACTGCCTCGAGCTTCATAATCCCCGCTGAATTATAATACGTGGCATAGGTCTCTTTCGTAAATCATAAATGCGGGACGATGCTCGTGCGTAGATCCGCTCCGACAATTATTATTCCTATCGATGAAAAAGATATAAACAGCGCTGTTCTACTTTGCACAGTGTAAAGCCGCAGCAGCAGCGGCGGCAGTGTACAGTAGGTCAGGTTGAAGGAGACGAGAGGGACCCTTGACGAGAATCTAATCTACGCGGAGTGCATTCGCACGCCCGTATTAACGCACTGATGCTGATGCACTGTGCGACTCTCTGTTTGCCGGCGAATGC
Organism: Muscidifurax raptorellus; assembly: GCA_020010945.3. Taxonomy (NCBI): domain Eukaryota; kingdom Metazoa; phylum Arthropoda; class Insecta; order Hymenoptera; family Pteromalidae; genus Muscidifurax; species Muscidifurax raptorellus. The sequence goes on from CM052077.1 coordinate 11,350,308, forward strand.
GGACGTTTCTCTGTGCGTATACGCACACGTGTGCAGTGCTGGATGGGGAATAAAAGCGAAGCTTGAACCTCAAAGGGTCTCTCTCGAAATTTCATCGCGTTAAGACGAGCTTCAAACGAGGGATACTTGGTCCATCCGTCGTCTCGAGAGTCACGATATATAATATAGCCTAGGCAACTTTGAGATTTTTAATAAAAAAATTATTCAGGTTTTCTTACCGAAATTTTTCCAGGAATGACGAGCTTCTCATTCAAACTCGATGTAGCTACAGAAACGTGAGAAGCATATTGAGACCAATAGGCATTGTTAATGCACTACAGAGAGCGTGGTCAGTATAGGGAAAATCCGATTATCCGATAGAGCACTACTATGTTCTCTCGCAAACAAGAACACCAACAACAACTACAACAACTAATCGAATCCGAAGCAGCAAGAAATCCCTCTCGAAACCCAAGACGATCCCATTATGAAGCTATTGAGAGAGAGAGAGAGAGAGAGAGAGAGAGAGGGGTAGACATATATATAGCATTGCTCTTAATGCTTGTAAGCTTATACGCTCGACTCGTCGCTGCGTATAAGGACATATCCCTTTGTAGAACACGTAGGTGTATACGCGCAGTTTTAGAGCGAGCTAATCGTGCGTTAAAGCGATGCAGTTCTAGATCTCGCGGAGCTGCGAGCGCTAATTAAGATCGTATTAGAGCAGCAGAGAGCGAAAAAAATATACTCAAACAGACATCACACGCAGAGAAGAGCGTCTAATTAGCGCAACGAGTGCATATGTGTATATAATATATATATACGTAGCGAAGGTATACATCAGAGTAGGTCTATCGCGAGGCTGACTTTTTTTCCCGGCGTCGTCGCGCCCGGGGCGATCATCTCTTTCAGTCGCGCGTGAAAAACGAAAAGATTGCAGTCGCGTCGTTCGACAGCGACTCTTTTCATTTGTCGCGAAAGAGTCGAGATCGATACACACGAGTATAGAGTGCGAGAGAGAAATTTATAATTCGCGAAGGAAAAACGCCCGCCTCCCGCTCTCTGAAATATTCAACGGCCTTACAGTCTTCCTAATCCGTCTCTCTCTCTCCTCGCAGACGCGCCTGTATACGTACACCGCTGCGCCTCTGGCTTTTCCATTTGCCGTCGAGATAAGTGCTTTTCGATGTCGCGACGGAGAATATTTCAGCCGCGAATTTATTTACCTCGAGAATTTTTTCGGATGTATATACGTACATATATATTTATACACGTAAGGCCGTCCGCAGTGCGGAAAAAAATCCCTCCGCGTATATTCATAATGTACGGGCGCGGCGCCTACTCCTTCATCTTCTCTCGCGCGCGCGCTTTTGGATAAGGAGAAAAGAGCGCGCGCGCACAGGCTTGTAATTAAAATTGTTCAAGTATGCTCTCGCTATACTACTGCTGCCGCTGCTGCTACTGCTGCTGCTGCTGCTGCTGCGGCTCGTGAAAGTAGGAATTTTAATTATGATTTCCCGGTGAAAAAGCTCCGAGCTTTCTGTGCGTGCGTAAACAATTCCCTGGCCTTCAGACCTTGTAATCCTGCTCCAGACTGCTATAATGTGTAATTGTAACCGAATTTCATGCTCTGTTATCTATACTACGTGTGATGTACTACTACTACTACTACTCCCTCTCTCTTTCTCCTTACAGTCAGTTTCTCTCGAGCCGACGGGAAAAGAGAGATGTATCTCGGGGCCGAGGCTTTATATATGTATATATACGTGCAGCCGCTTTGCGCAAAGAGATAAAGAGGTAAGGAGATGCGCCAGTGCGGCCTCTTCACCTCACTCCTGCTGCGCTTGCTCCTTCTCTCTCTCTCCTCTCTGTATACACAAGCCGGTGTGTAGACGCGTTCTCCCTGCCACTTTAGCGAGACTTTAGGAGAGAGAGAGAGAGAGAGAGAGAGAGAGAGAGAGAGAGAGAGAGAGAGAGAGAGAGAGAGATGATGTTTTTATGCGCTTGTATTTTTCGAGGACGATTTATCCGTATGCGCATTCCACGAAAGACGCACGTATATAACGAACGGAAAAATATTCAGCGGTAATTTTGTCCTACTCGTCGAAATAATTTTCCTCCGTAAGTTCCTCCCCTCCAGCCGCCGACTACGTCGTGACTAAAAGTGTATAAAACTCTCTCTCGCGCGTCGTATAAACAAATTTTCAACTCGGCCTCAAGCCCTGTGTCGTCGCGGAGAAGAAACTCGTCGTGATGAGGGGGAGCGAGGAAAAAGCTAACAAGTTTTCCTCGAACTTCGCTTGCGCGAGAAAGGCACGATGAGAGAGGGGGGGGGTGACTCTCTTTTTCGTTGTACTCTCTCTCTCTCTCTCTCTCTCTCTTGGAGCTTTCTTAAAGCCCGTACGTGCCGGGAATGCGTATATATATCTTTGCCAACGGCGGCAAGTTCTCTCACTGGGGCTAAATATCGACGAGTAGTAGCAGTAGTAGGATGGGAAATTGCGTTTTTTGATAATACGCGACGTGACCTCCGATTCATCCTTCGAGCAACGGCCGCCCCCTTATATGTGCAGCTGCGTCGGATTTTCAACTCTGCTATATATCGGATAATTCTTCCGCGGAGATAGTCCTCGTCCGATATATCGGAGGAATTTTTAATCACGGACGGATCGACGATGGGGAATTTCGTTTTTTCTCCGATATTATATAACACTAAACTTGGAACAGCGTCCTAACTTATAGAAGACGTTTAGACTTCCTCGCTTAAACGCATGCGCACTAAGTACATTTTGGCTTCGTGACATCCGGTCGTGATACTTTTTTTATACAGGGACAGGTATGTCCTCGGCTCGTCCGACTAAACTCGTGTTTTTCTACTCACATCGAAATTATATACGCACACAGCTACGGCGTTACGCTCTTGGTCGCATTAATCTTCTCGCGCGCAGCTGAGATTAACGCGATTCGACGTCGCGTGTGTATAGACGCGGACGTTAATTTAGGGCTACGACGACGACGACGACGAAGCTGTAATTATCCGGAGACGTGAGCCGCCGCGAAAGATCCGATCAGTCGGTGTTTCTGGTAAACAAGATGCATGCGCTTCGCCGCGTTTGTCCGCGCACCAGCAGCTCGTGTCATTCCTGTCTAGCCGGTATTCTTCTAAAAAGAAGACCATAAATATACGCACTGTGGTATAGAGTATGGAAATGGAAAAATTCACATCCCAGTATACATAAATCCGTCCATTCTTCAATTTTTCGTTCACCCGGCATATAAATCCCGTATTTTCATTAAAGACGACCCCTTATGTTCGAGCGTCTATCGCAGCCGGAACTCGTATAACCTCGCTCGAAGCGAAGCGCGTGTGTTGCAGATTGGGAAATTATTGACCTTGTTAGGGCTGATTAGAGTTATCGGGTTAGACGCCGCGGTGGTGGCGGCGGAGATTGCGGAGTGGAGCGAGTCCGGGCCGCGCTTAACCGGCTGGATTAGGAGCCTCTCCGCTGCTGCCTTCCTCGCGTTCCACGCGAATAATCGGCGTCTCCGCGTGCGCGTATATAGCCGCTTATACATTGCGCATCAACTATCTACTGTTTTCTCAGCCGCGAGAGATCGATTTCTACGAGCCTCGTGTAGTTTTATTTACAACGCTATGCTGAGGCGACGAACGGACGAAGCCTGTAATGAGATTCCGCGTGTGAGGATTTGGATGCGTATCGACGAAAGAATAACTGTTCGTTTATCGTTAGTGAAGGACTTGAATTCCTCCATGTATTGTCTATTGCCAGATTGCGTTGTTATTTGAGTTTGGCTTCGAACATCACGATTTTGGCTATTAATGTAAACATAATAATGTACTGTACACGTTCTTTTAATCGTCTCAAAGGTTCTCTTTTTGAAACGACAACTTACAGATGGTTTCCGAATATACTTAAAGAACGAAGGATGTCGATAGGTGGCACATATGCACTTTTCTACTTTTCTCATCTTAATCTGTCCGGCTATAGAGGTGTGGAACCCATTGCAAATACTGCCTTGTGGAACAAACTCTAGCTGTTATATGACAATATTTATCATACGGTCAATCAAACTCAAGCACACCTATCTTTTTTCGACAATCTTCTCTCACGCATGAAGATTTCCTATAATAGCCGCGAAATCTGATTTTGTGCCAAACATATATTCGAAAAATTTCAATCGAATCCATAAACTCATATTACCCGATGCGGAATATTGATTGAGTGAAAAATCACAGAGTTATTTAGTAGAGAAATCGGATCCTTGAGGTGCCGCAGTAATCAGAGATCTGCGCTCACGCGTTGCAGCAGCCGAGTATATAGTCTTTGTCTCGATGACAAGCGCGGACTGCGGTATGTATACTGCACGTCGGCGGTCGACCTACTTATACCAGCTCGAGCTACTCTGAATCTGATTTGTCATTGGCATGCTGTCTTCTGGCTACTACCGCCACTGCTTTGCTCATCGCTCTGGAGAGTTTTTGTCGTCTAACTGGATTACACAGCCGTCGATGGAAATTTCGGCTCACGGGGAAAACCGCGATGACAACGGCTGTCTCACGCATGGAGGGCCCGGGAAAACCAACTCGAGCGGGGAAAAACCTGTGATTTCTTTTCCCGCGTAAGCTCGACGGAAATTCCAAGTAGTGTGTTTTTGACGCAGCTTCTTTTGCGCAGACGTACATGCATCGGCATTTCAATTAGCCCCGGCACTTTGGGCTCGTCGGCCACTTTTGACGCCCGCCTGACGCTGATGGAACGCGCATTTGCTTTGAAGTCGCCGCAGACGCCTGCACCGCGACTACTTATTCGCGTAAGAGCTGCATCTCTCGTGTTACACACACACACACACACACATAACTGGGAGGAAAAATTTTCACTGAAAAATACGACTCTGACCTCTTTTGCCTCCGTACGTATATACGCGTGATTGATGGATAAAATTGAAACTCGTCGGTCTGTCTTTTGATGTGTATGCCGATGATTCATTTCGTGATTTCGAATGATAAATGGCGGGCGATGAATTTTTGCGGAATCGACGCGGCGTTGTGATTGATCGCGAGCTTTCTATTAGTTCCGCGCCTTATCTTTTCCGATTAATTAACAATAAAGAAGAACGAGTCGGTGATTGTCTATATACATATATAAGATACTATACTATCGATCATCTCCATCAGAATCTTTATAGCGAGTCACAAGAAGAAAAAAGAAAGGCAGCGTCGACAGCTCGGAATAGTCGAATAATTATACGAGCTGCGTAGGACGTTTAAAACTCGTTTAATTTTATTTCGCTCTCGTTATCATCCCTTCGTCGTTCCACTTGTACATTTCTCTCACTCCGATGAGCAGCGCAGCACCGCGCGGCAAAGGGATATACGGCTTTCAAGTGTACTCTGGAAAATAATGTGCTCGCGCATCGACTTTCTCTTTCTGCTGGAAATTACGAGGCGCAGACCGTACGCGAGAGCCTCGCGTATTATGTGTATATATATATATATATATATATAGCTCAAAAGTTAATTAATCCGAAATCCCACGTAGTCGCGATTACGTACACAGCAGTACAGCAGCAACTATATGTAACGGATAAAATAACCAACCGGCCGCTAAATGGCTGCCATAGAAACCCGGCCCTAAATTTTCCTCGCGGAATCTCCCAACGTGTGTATACATGTATACGCGTAGAAGCGCACGCGGGGAAAAATCCTCCGCGGAAAAATCCTTTTAGCTATATCCCGGGCTACATTCTTGCAAGAAAGAGAGTAATCCGCGGAGTCCGCTCCCGGGGAATTGTTTTGCATTGTCGCTTGCAGCTGCTCTTCTTTACCCTATGTAAAGCCCTGGAATTCGATTGCAGCAGCAGCAGCAGCAGCTTTTGCTCTATATAAGCGTAGGACTGGAAAAGGTCGGCTGAAAGGAAGGTGTCGCTCCATTATACTGTAGGAGCAAACATACGGGAGAGAAGCGACGTCGTCGTCGCATGAATGCCGCGCGACCGCTGAATTCTTCATGGGGTCAGTCTTTCAGTCTCGAGATAAGCGCTCGCTCTTTCTGATGTCCACGTGTGCGTGTGTGTGTGTGTCATATAAAGCTGAGCGCGTTTAGAGATTTTGTGTTAAATCGTGTATAAATGAATAGGAGCGAAGCTCGCTATGAAATCGGACGGCGTGGACTTGAATTATAAAGTGAGAATATGTATAATATATACTGTGTAAAAGTTTTCGGGGAGGGGATTAGTTCACCGTGGAAATAAATATTCATATTCAAAGTTGCCGTGTATGGTGAGAGAGAGAGAGAGGATGGATAAATTTTGTATGTTTATACTAATATATATGTAGGCTATTTTTTACGCGGCTGCGGTATAAAATTTCTGGGGTGGTAAAAAGCATCATAAAAAGTCGGTAATTTTGCGGCTTAGCGATTATACGTAAGGGTAATTTAATTAAATGAAATTTTTCATTTAATCGCAAGTAAAGATGAATTATTATTAAATTTAAATTATGAATAATTGGAATATCAACGCGTAAAGCGATAATCCACACGGTACGCGCTAAATTTCACCGTTTCCACAGAAAAAAAAATGTTTTCCAGTATTATATACGCGCATTTAAATAATTTCAGGCACGAAAACCGTGACGATGGTATCTGCGTCAAATTTACGAGAAGCCGCGAATCCGAAATTTACGTTATGTATATACATAGAGTCACGTACGTAACGAAGTTACTGCGTTCGGACTAATGAAAAATGTACAGACTATATTTATACCGCTCTCGTTCTTTTCAAAGAGTTTCCGCAATAACAATAACAATAATAACTCGCCCGATGCAATGAAGCTCGCGGCCTTCATTTTTATAACCTCGTCGTCGCAGGCTGCACGAGGGACGACGAGCAAACAGCTGTGCAGCAAATATTTACGTCGCGACCCTTCGAAAGAAAAAGATTAGCCGAGAGACAGAGCAAACTTCGAGGTCTCATTTAATTAGCTGGAAAAGCTCTGGAGCACTTCTGAAAATTCTTTCCGTTCTACATTAATATATATATATAGATATACAGTTACGTAGAGCAGTGAATGCTGCAATGAGAAATAGCTATAATTAAAATTATAAAGCTTATGCGTATATTCGTTTGTTTTCAGGAATGGACAGACTACAACCTCCAGTGGAACGAGTCCGAGTTTGGCGGTGTGAAGGATCTGAGGATCACGCCGAGCAAGCTCTGGAAGCCGGACGTGCTCATGTACAACAGGTAAACACGTCCAGTATCTTTGGCCCCCTCTGTGTGTGATGCTCTTGCAATCAGAGGTTAACTCTCTGTCTCTCGGTACGCCTCAAACTCAGTATCTCTCTCTCTCTCTCTCTCGCTGAAAATTGCTTCAGTCTCTCAAACGATCTATTGACTTTGGCCAACCGAGAGATAGAGCTTTGATTATACTCCGTATTTTATATCTATATATAAGTCAGGGAGTTTAAATTTGAAAGAAGGACCTATACGTCTCAGAAAAATTGTCATGCGTTTCCCAAGATAACGTGTATATGCGAAATATATGTGCTGCGATTGGTGAGGGAACGATGCAGGGGATTTATACATGTATAATATATAATTGCTTGGTTATTATATGTGGCACATATATAATAGAGGAGGGGGTACTTGTTGCTCACAGGCTTTAGAATGTTTCAGAAGGTCCCCACGACTACTCACTCGCCTGCCCGCAAATGAAAGCTGCTCAGAAGACCGACCGTTTATATACATATATCTATTCCGTCTCTATCTATATAACCTTTTTTTTCTCTTTCTCTCTCGTATATATTATTATACTCTACTACTCGACTATGTATAGATACATTCTCTGTATACCAGTTATACTACTACTACTACTATTTCTACTGCCCTTTTTAGCTATAGTTGACTCGTATATTATATATACATACATCTTTTCTCTGAGTAATCTTGATACTGTCCTGTACCCCCCAGTAATGATACCTCTTTTTGCAATTCTGAGTATACAATTATTATATTGGCTTTTTATTTTTGACAAAAAAAAATTCTTTCTTCTCTATACGTACGTCAGACTGATTTGCCTGACCTTGATTCTTTGGATGTCTGGTTAAGAACACACGCCTGCATCGTCTTTCTCAGCTGTTGATAATTATCGAACTTATTATACACATCTCTATCTATACATTACTAAAGCTCTTATTGGTCTTGTTTGAATTGAACACTATATATACAATATTAGTGAACTGTACAAAGAGTTGGCTGTTGAAAGAATTATGTCAGCGTATATCGAAGCTGGAGCTATCCCGAGCGTCACGTTTGAGTGAATCAGCTTGATCGATGAGTATATTATATTTCAATCTATGTTCAATGAAAAAAAAATTAAGGGGTACGTAATTCTTTTACCAGTGTTGCTACGCATTCGTAAACTTAAATATATATGAAAGTATCTCGAGAATATATCCTTTGTATACGAACATTTACTACATTACTACTACTATATATAAATATATATGCATGCGTTTATTTGACTACTACTACTACTCTCCATGCTAGATATTGACTACTTATTACTATATATATATAATTATACATTTGATTACGTATCTCCAAATATACTATTATTTACCTATATATACATAATTATAAGCTCTATGTATACATGTATCTTTACATATATACTTTCGTATGATATATACATATAAATAACCTTCACTATTATATATATATATATATATCTTACATTTTTATTTGTAAATACGTATTGATCCTTTGCGTAGTGATAACGATCCCGTTTATATATATTATACATCAAGTAGACATATATCTCTATCTCTTCTCCTCTTATGAGCGAGTCGCTCGGTATCTCCGATATACTGTACATATTTAGATTACAAATATTTGCACTTGAATAAAACAAAGAAACCTCCGAGCGACTCACCTTGGAATCTTGCAGCACAATGTACAGGATGCAGTAAAGATGATGAAATTAGCTGCTCTGATGAAGTGTCCTTCCCTTCTTTAGACCTATATCATACTATTTTCGACAAACTCTTGAAGCAAAAAAAAAGTAAGAGTGCGAATCACCGGGACGACGACTAGTGGCCTTCTCTTCTGTATAACGAAAACAACAAAAATCAAGGAAGCCACTAACCGTCTCTCAGCAACGTAGTAGTCTATATGCTCAATCAATCCGATCAACGATGGCATCAGCTCCGTATATGCATATACCAGCAAGCAGTTGATCTCGCATCTCTCTCTCTCTCTTTCTCTCTTTCTCTCTCCTTCATCCGCATTCACCTTCGCCTCATTATTTTCAGTACAAACACCACCGCCATATCATCCACGCATATATATAATAATAATCTAAACTATCATATTTATATATAACAGTTAAAATATATATATATAAGCGGTCAAGCTCGTCGAGGCGAGCCGCAAGCGTCGAGATGAGTCTCAAAACACTCGACCCTTGCGACATCGTCCGACGCGAAGCCCATACTCGTTATATATTATTATATAGTCTTAGTCTCTCACCTCTATATTATTATATATCAATAAAGCGCTTGCGGCCATTGCGCCGCGCTATAATAACGAGAGGCGGAGCCCCTGTCGACACGTCGTCATCGCGCGGGGAGGAATACCTATATATACTTCCTTATATATACATATAGATATGTATATGTATATATAATTAATTATGTATGTGTAATGTGATAATATAAACCTCTCTGCCGCGTCGTCTCGATGTGCGTCCCGGGCTCCGATCCTCATATAATTATACAATCGCGTTCGCTCCGACGCCCCGACGTTCAACACACAGCAGAGGCCAGATAGAGTCTGTATGATGGTGGATATTGTGTATAACTATATATATATATATATATATATACATCGACGCCAGTGTCGCCCTTCCGTCGATAATCGCGCGGAATTTCGAAATTGCCGCTCGCGCGGAAGATGACCGGGTTGAGTATAACCGCTGGGATATAATGGTGATTGAGCCGACGCTCTCGCGGGCTTTAGGGTTAATCGAGCGTATAGCTATGTATGTACATACACATGTTGTGTATGCGAGTGTGTGTGTGTGTATAGTGGAGACATAAAAAAACGTTTTACGACCCGATTATACGGTGAAGCGTTATAATGACGAAAATTCGTGCGGTTACTCGTGTATTATTACAAACGCACACACCCACATACACACACCTGTTACTCGTGCACCTGCAGGGCAAGACTGTGGCAAGATGAATACGAGCAGAGAATTTACGTAATTCAATCCTACAAGCCAGCTGAAACGGAGTATAAACTCGATCGTCGCTTATCTGCGGCCAAGTGGAACGAGTAAGCCTGTGGTCAGGCACTTTTGGCTCGAAACTTGCCCATAACGGCGCTCTCGCGCGCTTCGTCCCATTCAGTATAATATGCAACCAAAAAGAAGAAGAAGAAGAAGAAGAAGACGAAGAAGCTATAAAGTTCAACTGTTCAACGAATACGAATGAGGAGATACACAGGCTATCCGATTCAATTTCGCCAACTTCAGTGCAGAAAACTTCGTCATTAGAGACGATCGTCTTAATCTCTCTTTCTTTCATCGGACGTGTTTTTCTCACGCGCTTGCCCAGTAATCGAAAGTGAAATATATACCGCTGGAAAACAAAGAAACTAGAGTAAATACCATCTATATATATATATATACACATTTATTTTTAAAGCCACCTTTATATAGATCTTCGGGAATTTCTCGCATCCATTTCCAATGCTCGTAGAAAGGGAATTGAAAAAGTTAGATGGACGAATTAAAGGGGGGGTTCGCCGGTCGGTAGAAGCCAAACATAAATCGCGCGAAAGCACTTTCGCTTTTTTCTCTCTCTCTCGCTCAACAGAACTCGCGGCATCGCACGTATATACTTATATACCTCAGAGGGAGAGAGTAAGGAGAAAGTCAGAAGTGGGCATCAGCCAGTTATCTCCACTTGGCACGAGCCACACATAAAAGCGGCGACGGCCTATCCTCAGGCCAAATCCAATCAACTCTCTCTCTCTCTCTCTCTCGCTCTCTTCTTCGCCTCAAACAAGATCCCAACAACTCAAGAAGAAGAAGAAGAAGAAGAAGACGGAAAGAAGGGAAAGGAACGATAAAATCACGTGGGGAGCAACAGTCGACGACGACGACGACGACGACAGCAGCAGCGGTGGTATCGCGTGCGACCCCAATTAATTAAACTTTCGCAGATACCATCCTTTCGTCTGTGTGTGTGTGTGTGTATGTGTGGTATATCTACGTGGCCCATACACACACATGTGGCAGCAGTCGAGAAAACTTTGCTCCGGAGAGAGTAAAGCTCATCCGCTTACATACGGCTCTCTCCACTTCCTGTTGGACCAGCTATATCGATCGCAATAGCTGCACTTGGAGTATATATGTAGAGAGAAGAGCGTATGCGCGATTTAAATCAACAATTTTCGAGGCTACACTAATGATACGGAATATTTATGTAATATTTTCGGGAAAAACCGTATAGTTATCTCTCTCTCTCTCCCGGTCTTCTCCGAGTTCCACGGCATCGCGAGGGGGCTAAAAACAGAGAACTCGCGCACGTAAATTCGATCTCGCGACTCGGTTAGTTTGAAGCGCCAGAAGCCGGAACAAGAATAGCGGAAGTTACGCGAGAGGGAGAGAGAAGGGAGCTCGCATGAAAAGCAAAGTTTATGCCGTTTGGGGAATTGCATTCGAAAGCTCGTCGTCCTTTGAACTCTCCCTCGCGACGCTATGTATATATATATATATATATGTATATAGAAGCATTTTTCCGTCGAGGATGAGACACGACAAAGCGGTTTTCATACTTCTCATCTGACCTACATTCTCTGATAGGTATATAGTATATACATGTTTATAGAGCCTCTGCTGCTTGGAACGACGATACACACCCGTATATCCATATCGGGGCCTCGGAGCGCGAGCGACGATTTGTTCTGTATAATAAAGCATAATATGAAAGAAAAGCAAATCTATATGTGTCTAATCATAAGAGATATAATCTATAATCCTCAAACGAAAATACCTCAAAAAAAATAACGACGTCAGGCCACCCCGTTACTGCGTGCCACCGCAGGACCAGTGCTCAGTGCCCGCTCCCCTCCGCATTTGGCGCGAGAAAAACCATCGTGGTTTTTCTCGTCGTCGTATAGGAGGCTCCTTATTTGTTTATTTACTTTTTTTCGTTATTGCTGTTTTTCCAATCTCTTCAGAAGTCGAGCGAGTCGTCTCGCTGTATTATACTCGATCGCTTGCAGCCCGTTTTGAAGTTTGTTGTAACGATAAAATTGGACTGCGGGGAGATCGAGGTAGTGGAGAGACGAGTCGTGATCGATAAAGGGGGGATGAGTGCAGTTATTATGGGAGAAGGGGAGCGGGTATTCGTGGCACGGTCGGTGAAACCCTAACCGCCAGACTCGACTTAAAACTCGCTATGTAACGATAACAATTATCAGCTAAAATTTTTTACTAATGTCGAATAACTAAACTTAACGATATAATAATACTATTATTCTCATAATGTATATTAAAAGCTGTCTTATTAAACTGGAGATGGTGATAAAATGACGATTAATATATTGCACTCATATATATATACACATATATACAATTCATTCACTCACACACGAGCACTGTATCTCTCTATATTATATAGCTATGTATCTTCTTGATGCATCCAACGCATCAAGCTTCTCGTATAATCGAAATACATATACACCAATGAGACGAAAGGCTGCTGATAATCACTACAATTAACTAAAAAAAAATTCCGTACATGCACGCATATAATCGGACTTGGAAGCAATACGTACTTCAATACACGTAGACACGTAGTATGTTATGTCACGGGAAGGATTCGTAGCCAGAGCGGTTATGCAATTTGTGCCGGTTAAGAGACAGTTATATACCCCTGACGAGATGCTAAGCAACTATGCTCTCTGATGAAAGTGAAATTCGACAAGTCAGCATGTACATCGTGTGTACAAATGTCGAAATTCCGCGATGTATCTCGATGATTTTTGAGAGACGTCGCCTCACTCTCTCTCGTGTATAATACAAGCGACGAGAGCTGTATATAAGAACGGGACACATACCGCGAGAAAAGCGGGAAAAATGAGACAACGCGATGCTATTATATGCATACCTTGTCTCCGAAGCGCGCTGCATCTCGTATGTGTGTACAATAAATTTTCCTGACAGCCGCGAAGCGGCTAAATTCTCTCGGTTTGTATTATCTCTGCTGCTGCGCGGAATACGAAACGATTTCGAGATTAAATTTACGAGACGTGTAAAAAGTATATTCGCGTTAACAACGTGCAAACTATGCCGCGTGATTGGTGTAAATATATTTCACGCATATTGCATAATAACATAGCAAGCACCGTACGTCTTAGATCTAGATAATATGCTCTCATAGCGACGCACCGTATGAAGTATTCTTCGACAATATTGTATAATATAAGTACAACAACGAGCCTCTGCTGGAACCCAGAAACAAAGCTAGCGTCTTACTTATGCGCAAGATCCGTCGGACTGTGATTTACAAGCTTTTTGGCTAAAAGTATGCGCTGTATACAGCCGGGGGGAATATCCGCACGTCCAGCCGAATTCCAGGTCCACCGCATTGTTCTCCTCACACACAATGGGCCCGCAGTGTGTGCCTCGCTATTTACGTGCGAACTAATCCTTCGAACTATTCGGCATTACTCCCTCGGTAGCAAAAAAAAATTGCCAATAAATCCTCTTGCAGTAATGAAATTTAACGCGCGCAATATCCGTATAGCCGTTGTCAGCGACGACGACGTCGTCGACAAAAGCTTCTCGGGAACTTGTTGCGCCGGACTTTTTTCCTTTCGGCGCCATTGTCTTTTGGCAGATGAGAGAAGCTTCTTCTTTTCTCGAGCCATCTCTTGCCATCGACGTTCATTGTCCCGACTTGACCTGTGCACGGCGTGTATAAAGTCAAACGATTTTATAATCGCTCCAGATATTTCGCTTTGTGTCTTTTATATTTATACGCAGACAATCTGCCGAGTAAACAAAGAAAGCATACGTACCTAGGTACCGAGAGTGAATCTGGAGAAAGAAGAGAAAATAGAAGAGGATTTATCGCGCGCGCTTGCCATAAACATCAAAGCGCGTTTTTCACTCGGCCGCATTTATATTCCCGACGCTCTACTCTACCGCGCGCGAGCCGCGATGTAAGGATGCCGCGACGGCCTTGAGGAGCGACGTTAACGACTCCGACCCTTTTTTTTTCTTCTTCTTTCTGCGATCAACGCCGAGATTTATCGTCGTCGTGCTTTACCTGCGGCGAGGGAAAAAAACATGCGTGTGTACACGACAGGGCCGACTCCATGAAACGAGCCCGCACTCGAAAAATCAAACGCTGTGGTCGCGATCGAGTCGATTTATTCGCGGTAATTTTTTTTTCATTTTCTGCTTCGTTATAGCCCACTTGGCTAAATTCGGTCCGTCAGCGGACACGTGTCAAGGGCTGCAACCGAAAGCCCGCCGACACGACGCGGATTTATCCGGGATATTCCCGTATGAGCCGCAAAGTGCTTGTATAGACCTGCTCGTTATGCGAGGGGTTCCATACCCACACCCCCTTTTTTTTAAAAAGTGTCTCTAATCGAACCTTTCACGAAGCCATTAATTCCGGTCGTTCTGTTCAAAGAGCTCTTTTGGAACTAAAATTTTTCTTTTTTCTTTTCAACTTTGACGGCCGTCGGTGGGGTCGATAAGAATATGCGACGTTGGAAACAGCATCGAAACCCTTTAATGCGAGAGTGCTTTCGTTCAGCTAAATAAGTTTTAATTGTAAAATTTAATTAAAATATCAATCTTCGGCGCGAAACAAAATACGCGAATTTGAATATTCATGATGCGCAGCCGCAGCTCGATTTCAATTACGTTCATTTTTACCCGTCGAGTCCGGCGGATGATTTTCGCGAAAAAACAAGCTAATCGACTCCGTTTCTCTATTTATCTTTCTTGAAGCGCAAACATTTGCCTAGCGCATTAATAGCCATCCTCGCGTGGGGGCGCGAGAGGGAGACGGAACTGTTTAACCTCGCTCAAAGTGAATTCGTAAGTCTCTCTCTCTCTCTCTCCACAGGAGCGGCGCGTCATTCGCGAAACTTAGATAAGTATACAGCGTTCTCTGCTAATGGCCCTCTCTCCTTGCTTTCTCTCTCTCTCCCTCCCTCTCACTGCGGCAATCGCCTTACATCGCTACTTGTTACTTTATGGTCTTTGCGGGTAGTCTCAACTTTGAAATCCGACTTTGCTGGGTTAAATAGTTGTAGGGGGGCGGCAGCCCCCTAAAAATTTAGGTCAGCGCGTTGTCCTCGATTGTATTACAGTCTTCGGTCTGTGCCCAAGCTGTGTGATGCTTGCCATATCGCACATCTCCGCACGTATGCCGGGCACTACCTCGTCGATGGAACGCGAGAAGGGGTTGACACGCGCGATGTAATTAGGGATCCGTTGATTAATCGACGCGTGCCGATGGCCGTCTTGGCTCTTGATCACCGATAAACCACTGAGATGCCGGGATGCAGTATAATTCCATACACAGAACGGACCATTCTGATTTCCGATTCGGATTTTTAAATCACACCCCCTATACTAGAGGACTTTAAAGGGAATAGCCCCTTATCCTCGCGTATGTGCCAAAAAAAAAAATCTGGAGCACAGCAATAATCGAGCCTGCATATCGCCCCTCGGTGTATGCAGTGCAAAATTGGATCGAACTCTCCATATCCCTATAGCCCCCTTTTTTTTCACCGGCGGAGCTGGTTTTTCATATCGCGAATTTTTTTCTCGCCACTGGCCCGAATTGCCATCGCTGAAGCTCTATTCCTTTTCGCTGCACGCGCGCCCGAGTGGCTCGTATATATATCGAGGGGCAACCGAGAGAGCGATAGGGGGCTGCGTTATTTTTCTCTTTCGAAAGTAAAGCACACGTAGATATATATATATAAATATACACCTGATGCGCGCACAGTCTCTCGCGAGTAGTCGGCGAAGCTTGCACATAAATCAAGCGAGGAACAACATCCATTTGGGGGGTCAGTGCAACAGCCCGGAAGAATCATCGCTAGATCCCGTTGAGCTTGTAGCGGCCGGTGCAAACGAGGACGAACGTGTATATATGAGTATCCCGTGCGCGATAAGCGCGCGGGCATTGCACACATCTCTTTATATATATATCGCGAGCCTATATACACACACACATCTTTCGTGTGATCGTTAACCTCGTCAGTGAGAGGGATAGAGTAAGCCTGCATTGGGGAGGAAGAACTCGCGAAATCCCCGACGCCGCGAGAAAAGAGAACGGATTTCACTCGAGGAAATCCTTGCAGCACCTGCGGTTTTGGAGCCCGTCCAAAGTACTCCGCGCTCGCCGGGCCGCGCTATTCCATTTAAGCGGGAGAAATGTGTGAACGTGTGTGTGTGTGTGCACGCGCCGCAACGAGGAAGAATCGAGGAGATGAAGCGCGAAAAATGCTGGGAAAATAAGAAAGAAAAAACGACGCGCTTGCCCCTGCTGATTACACGCCGTATATATACCATATATAATACTCGTGCGCAGTGTGTGTGCATGTGTGGATTGACTCTAGCTGTGCTGCGGTTTACTTCGCGTATATATACTAATGTAGGTCGTGGTTCTTTTCGAGGTCGATGTAATTGATATTATACGGGCATATGTATAGATATATATATTAGAAGAAGAAGGAGAAGAAGAGCCGTGTAGACGTACACTTTTTTCTGGTCAAGAAGCGAGTGAGCTTGGCTTTCTGGGTTCCGCACCAAGGGGCATATATAGATATATATGTGTACATCGTACAGAGAGCCATCGATAGACACACACACACGCGCGGGCAGTCGTATAACGGCTGCACACTGCGCGACGCCCATAAAAGAGGCGCCGCAACGCAGAGCGAGAGAGGCGTAAAAGAAGAAGGGAAAAAGGGAAAATCAACGTTGTGTATAGTGAAAGCACGTCTCTCTCACTCGTTCTCTTTTCGAGTCACTTTTCCCATACGTTCGGGGCGGTATGCGTCGTACGTGCTTGCCTGTGTATTATACGTGTGTGCATTGCGATGTTATATAGAGATATACACGCCTAAAACGACCTTACAAAGTGCCAAAATAGAATGAAAAATGAAAAACAAACAACGAGAGACTCGCTACACTAACAGCGACATATACGCACTATAAACGTAAATGAATCTAAAATGAAAGATCTAAACTGTATGAAAGAATTACGAGAGTTTATAAACCGTGCGCACGAGGCATATTAAAGCAAACTATATAAAGTAATGATAACTGACATAATATTTATATAAACGAACGAGTATATAGCAAACGACCGTAGCTCTAATAATAATAATAGTTCTTTAAAAAAAGAAGACACCTAAAAATACCAGTAAGCGACTCACGCCGACAAGATCTACTTTGACAATATTTCTTCTATATACGTTCACAATAGAAAACTCGGAGAATATATAAAATCCGAATGATCTTGTACCGCGTCTGCCGCGTGTAACACACACACATATATATACGTAGCGCTCGCCTCGCCCACGTTGGAACCCAATCCCGTGGGCGGCGCGACGCGTCGCCGATCTCACCAGTCACCAGTCCACTCTCTTTTTATCTCTCTATCTCTATTTCCATCTATATATATCTACTCTCTACTATGGCCATTATTATATACTGGATCGATGCCTATATTATAATATAGTGTAGGAAAAACAAAATCATGAGCAATCTATAGGCGCGTCATCGTGTACATATCTGACATGGTAAAAATGGAGAAATGCATATAAATAAATAGAGAAATAAACGCTTAAGTTCCCCCGCCCCATGTGTAGGGAAAAAAACAATATATGAGACGTTCTTCTGGTAGAGTCAATTGCATAGCATTAGTGTATAATATCACGAGGCTAAAAATAATTAAAAAAAAAACAAACGATCGCAAAGAGAATAGGGTTGTAAAGTTAAAACAACAACAACAATAATAATAATTAAAAAAAGCTGTGTATGTGTCAATGAAAAAAAATTCATTCTCGTTTAACCGATTCTGTATAACTAAACTACCCGTGTAGTGCGGAGGAGGGTTTCGACGGGACGTTCCAAACAAACGTGGTGGTCACGCATAACGGCAGTTGCCTGTACGTCCCTCCGGGCATCTTCAAGAGCACATGCAAGATAGACATCGCTTGGTTCCCCTTTGACGACCAACACTGCGAAATGAAGTTCGGATCCTGGACCTACGACGGCAACCAGGTACACACTGCAGATACTCTATACCAAGGAAAACTCTTGTCTCTTACACGTACACCGCCTATATCTCTAACTCTCAACTCTAAACTATCTCTTCTCTCCCACTCTCTTTCTCTTGTAAGGACACACGCATATATGAGCACCGAAATCTCGAACGACTGTACTACTCTCCGACTTATCTCTCCTATATGTACGAAACTGTCTCCGCGATCGCGCCATAACCATCCGATCCCCGACGACGACGACGACGACCACGACTTGCTCTCTCTCTCTCTCTCTGTCGCTCTCTCTCTCTCTCTCTCTCTCTCTCTCTCTCTCTCACTCTCTCTTCTAACTTTAACACAAAGTCAGACTGAACTTTGGATATATATATATACGTCCGCTTACAACAGAACACACTAAACGAGGACGATTACGCGTATAACAGAGGACTTGATAGTTTATAGAAGTTTACCCGCGAAATTCAAATTCGCGTTTTTGTCTTTCTCAAAGCTCGGAGAGAAAGCTTAATCGCCTCCTGGAAAATAGTTTGTCGCCAGAGTTTCTCCGTCGGGACTGTAATTGCGCTCTCTCGAGTTGCCGGCCGGACATCAATCACGGCCGCGGGTAGTCAAGGATCCGCTTGTCCTATATATATATGTATGTATGCGGGCATCGAACGTACATATGTGTCCGGTAAAACTTTTCGAGTTTTCGCGTCCGGGAGACAAGCTTCTGATGCACATCTCCGTGTTTCTGCTTATTATTAGTACTATAGTACATTTATATATTTATCCGCTTGATAATTATCTCCTTTTCATTCTCGGCTTTGGCGCGCTTTTTTATTATTATTATATACTACTATACACGCATATTGAACTTTTTTATTATTACATTATATACTATATATACTTATTGCCGCTGATATGCACTGAATTATTATATTATATATACGCCACGGCTTTTCGAACTTACTTCTTATCTCACGATGGCCTCTGTTTAACTGACACCGGGACTGTGCAACACACTCGAGAGCAGTTAATTATTATGAATATAATAATATTATAATGAGATGACACCCATGTCAGATGAATTTTTCTTCTATATAAACACGACTCTATATACTTTACTTTTTCTATGATACATATTCTCTATATATCCCTCCTCCCCTCAGAAGTCAAGACACACGAAAAACAGAGACACTTAAAGAAAAAAAAATACAGTCAAAGCAGGGACCACGTGATTATGTCTGAGCTCGGAACCACGATTTTGCATGGAGCACATGTCCACCGTCGCTCTACTATCGACTCCGCAACTCACGCATTTGTACCTTGTTTCCTTTCCGCTCACCTCCTCGCCTTCGAAAAAGAAAAATCCCATCCTTCTTTCCTTTACAATTTTATTATATACTTTTGGTTTCGATCACGCGTTAAATTTCCTTCGCACAGAAAATGAATTTTGAAATAAATTCGCGGCAAAATTTGAAATAAATTCGCAGACAAAAAGCGTCCATCCGCGTCTGTACATTCGAAAGCTCGATAACCCGTCTTTTTTTTTGTTGCAACGCCGAATTTATCGCGGTCGAAGACACGTGTACGAGTCGACACGCGAAATCCCGGAAAATCATTAATTCGTCCCGCGCGCGACGAGACACTGTACCGGCGTATCTCTCTCCCGGGGATTTTCCGAGGTAGAGCTTTTATTTCTTGTACTCGACGACGACGACGACGACCATCGCGTTCGCTCTTGTTTTTTCCTCTATACCCAAGCGATCTGCGGGTCATTTGTTTTTATTTTTCACGCTTACGTAAGAGGGGGTGCGAATTTTCCAAATGAAAACTTGGCCTATAGCTTGATCAGCACACTCTCTGTTTTTGTTGATAACTATTATGTATATGTTAAGAGAGATTATATTATACAAACACGAGCTTTCTGTCTGGTGTGTCACACACGTCGATATATTACCGCTGCTGCTACTGCTGCTGCAACATGTGTCTTTATTCACTGTGGCGAGTTTTGCTTACACATATATTAGATGAAAGTCTTTATCATATATAAACAATGCAAATTTTTGTTTCTCACGTATATATTTATATGGCTTTGTATACCATAATCACCAAAATAAATAATATATATACAATATATAATAACAGCGTCGAGCGGTAATCATCGACATTGTAGCGGTGCTGCGATTAAAAAATCGTTACATATAAAAGCTAAAACGAACAAGGCTGTGCATGTATCTAAAATTAAAATTGAAAGCCATGATGTATATGTTGTGAGTGTGCGTTAAAATAGAATAAAAAAACACAGTAAACGCCGCCGATGCAATGTCGATGCGCTGCATGAGTCTTTTTATATTAAATATACATTACATACTAGAATAGCATAATATATAAAGCGAGCCAACAGTGTCTACATACACGCACACGTATATATACTTGACCGAGTATTTTGGAGCTTCGCTATATTATATATATATATACACTCTCCTTCCAAGAGTGTGTGTGTATACGCATCAGGTAGAGTGAAACCTTCTCTATCTTCTATCTCTCTACTCTTTCACGCAATTTTGATACACCACCACTATCGCTTTGAATATATATATATAAATACATCGAGCAATATATGCGTATATCACTCTGCACTTGTCGTATTTCACGACGTGAACACCCACCCTCTCAAAGAGAGTTATTATAGTCACACATATATATATATAATAACAGCGTATTCGAAAATACTCGGCAGTAGCGGCATATATCGCGTGTGTCAAGTTTTCACTTCGAAGACGACCATCATCGCTGCTACCTGATAAAATAACGTCGCTCGTGTATAATTTACGCACAAGCGCGAAGAAACGACAACAAAAAAAAATCAACATCCCAAGAAGAAAACACAATAACAGCAACAACTCCGTGGAGTCGATAGCTGAGCGACGCTTCCATGCCAGCCACAGGCGAGTCCCCATTTTCCGGACCCTCCGCTAGGAGCCGAGCCTGCCAGCTCTCTCTCATATATATATACATCATTCTCTCTTTCTCAGCTTCTCTCACCGCTTATATTTTCATCTAGATAACATACATCTCGTAGTTCCATCGTCTGCGAACCATCACATCCTTCGCTCTCTGAATATAACTATATATAATATAATCAAAGCTGGCTCGCTCGCAAGTTCGCTCCGCCCCGCGACGCTGTGTATAACGCGCAGACGCACGGGGTCCTATATATAAAAATACGCCGACACAAGGACCGGGAGGACTGTCGCGTTTCGGTCGGTCGTCGACGGCAAAGCTGAAACAGTGGCTCTGCAGCCGACGGCACGAAACACGGCCGGTTCTCTCTTCCGGCCTCGGGACCCCGTAGCGCCATAATCTATATATATATCAATCGATTGACGATGCGCATACGCAATGAGGAGCTATATACGAGGGCGGAAGCGGAGGCTAAAGAGAATGAGTACTCGCTGAGCTAAGCTTAGTTAGGCTAAGCTCTGCGCACTTGCCTCGCCTACATTCCGCGAGCTTACATTATATACGCCTATTATATACATACTTTTGAAATTACACCGCGCGGGGCATGCTTATATGATATATTCTTATGTATATCACTGAACGCGTCGTCTCGCACGCTGCACATCTCTGTCTACATACATCTATACTCAGCCGCGAGTTGTCTCGCGGCCTTTGTTTTATCATGTATTATCATCGTAGCTATGATTTTCTATTGTGCGTGCAGTAGACCGGACCCGAAGGCTTCGAGTATGCGTTGTTTATGCGCTCGACAAGTGGACACGTCGCTCGTTACCATCATCATCATCATCATGACGAACTGCGCTGATGTATAGTCGTATATTAGATGCACATATGCATGATGTCTCTCTCTCTCTCTCTCTCTATGCTCGAGTGAAATTTCCGCGATTAACGTCGAACTGTGACTGCGTTCTTGGAATATACATATCTACGTGTATATAAAGAGAAAGAGAGGATTTCTCCGCGGGGAGACGCTATACATGTATATATACGCGACGAAACTAGAAAGAAAGTGCCTTGGGCCACGTCGCTCTGGTAATGCGATCTTCGTGTTACATTCGACGAGGACTGCATCGGGCACAATATTCACTCGGGCTTGTTTTATAGACATCCAAGCTGTGTATATACGGAAAAAATCATGAGAAATAAAATTCGAGCGCGAAAAAAAAATTCTTTTCGCGGGCTCTCCATCAATTTCACTATATATTATATATATATATGTATACACGCGCGAGCCTTGAACGCCGCGCGGAAAACACGAAGAGCCTCCTATACCTGCCAGCCCCTCACCTGTTGCTGCTACTGTATACCGGCCTTTATATATATCTCTCTCTTTCTCTCTCTCTCTCTCTCTCTCGGGCTCGATTCTACCTTATACGATGGCAGCTCGGAAATGTACATTCGATATTTCGCGCGGAGATAATGTAGTCTCTTTTCTTTTATCGCATGATCATCATCTTTCTCCCTTCCTCTCTCACACTCGCCCGCGAACTGACACCTTGATTGCTTGCATGTTCGGCTGATATATGCACGAATCATCTCGGGCTCGAATCGTCCATCCAATCAACTGTACATACGCGTTTTTTCTCCCGATGTGTCATCCACTTCGTCGATCATTATCGCATACCATCTCGAAGCCTGCGAAGGTCCGAGAAATTATAATGTCAACTAACTATATACACACTCCGTTGTCTTATTCTTTATCGCTATACATTATTACCGAATAATATCGATAGTCTTCCGAAGCTAGTCCACTACTACTAACAACTATTAGATGAATTGCTTGCGCAGAATTATTAGTTGCCGCGGAATTAGTCGCGCGAGTGTACGCAAGGCAGGTGCAATACCTAAATTACTCGTATAGTCGGATGCGCTCTTACTTGCATGCCCCTCAACGCACCGTTAAGTTTATACTGTCTACGACAAGGAATATATTGCATACAATGTGCAAAAAAAAATGAAAAAAAGGTACCCTACTGCCAAAAGTATATCTGCAGTGCGTCTGAGCATGGGCATTCATGTAAGACCACGTTCGATGATTAAATATTATATATTATGATAGATATATATTATCCTATATTTTTCAACGTTTTCTTTTTCCACATATTATGATGATTATTATTATTATTATTATTATATATGTCTGTGTCGAATTTACATATACTATATACTATATGAATCATGTAGAGAATTCATATGAATCCTGTTAACATACTCAAGCTCGATATATGATGAGATATTACATTACGTTATTATGTTACATATATATATATCTTGGCAAGATCAACCGTCCGCATTTTTATATGATCCTCGATGTCGCACCTTATAGTCTCTCTAACCTATATATTATACCCTCTGATATATCATATATACAATCGATGTCTTGATCGTGTAATATATATTACAACCCTCCATATGATGTACAATTTGTTGTTTTTTTTTTTCGAGGAAATTTTTTTGTTTATATACATGTATAGCATACAACCTCCGACCTCTTAGTGACTCGACCTTAACACATAATGTTGACCGTTATATATTCATGAGTACATATATATATCTCTCGGAGAGTAAACCGTTGGCTTTCCCATATTAATATATTATACGAGTGATCTGCATGGCATCTATATATTATAGACTATTTATATTCCCTTGACTATATATATTGTCGTTATGTGAAAGTCAGTATTTATATATATATATACCCCTGTACCATATCCTTCGCGAATAAAATGTAATAAACAAGAAGATCTGCTCAAATGGATTCGATCCGCGGACGAATTGCACACAGAAGAATGATCAAACGACGAGGTGTATATATTATAGCCCGCGACGACGTCGAGGTTGTATATAGTCACAAATGTGGACGCGCGATCTCGCCGACAGATGTGTGTTTTTCTTTTGTTTATTTTATGTTTTTTTAGTTGTATCCGAGCCCGGCATAGCTCGTTCCTTAATTGAGTTTGAATTTTTACCCGCGACTTTGATGATATATAATACATTTCTGTTGACCTTTGAGTTAATTTTATATATATCTGATATCTATATAACTAAAAGATGCTCGCTGTAAAAGTCACATAAAATGAAAGAAAAATTATATATAGCACGACGGCTCGCTGGCAGACAAACGGCCCTCTTCCGTACACCAGATATATTTATATATATATGAAAACACAAAACTCTCTCTTTCTCGACACTTTATATATATATTATATAATATTATACACTCAACGATATATCATATATATCAGACACAAACGCGATAAAACGCGCGCTCATATATACCTTTATATATACTTTTTTTGTATATCAACCATAATTATTGTCAATGTGTATCACCCAGACATACTCACAGACGAGCACCATATATATATATATCGTCCGTGTGTCAATATAAGCTTTATGTGTGTATACTGTGTGTCGTGCGAAAGGATAGAAAAGATGTTATATTATATATATATATATATATATATACAAAATATATAGTACACGTGTTTTTCTGTGTGTGTGTCGTGTGTACATTTCGATGTGCGTGTGGGTGTGATGCAGCGCAGCTGTTGATATTTGCATGCGCGTCAAGTCGCGAATGTGTATAGATAGTGAGCAAAAAAAAATACAGAGCGCAAGGATATGGACGAGATTCGGGCAGAGAGTCACGATAACGCCGCGTGCTTTATTGCCGTCGATGATTTTTTAATCCGGTATAGGCTTTTTCGTAAACGCACATATAGATTTATGATCTTTTTTTGCGTTCGAAAAGTGCATTTCATTCGGCCGATAAGCTTATTTTGATGATATCGATATATCTTCAAAATATTATATATAGAGAGGGTCGTCCCGATCTCCTTGCGCTTTCGACTTTCGCGGTATCTACTCGTCGGACGGCAAATATCAACAAAAGAGAAAATCAGATAAACGATCCAAAAAAAGAGCAGAGATCCGACGTATTAACTAAGACAATACATGTGTGTCTAAAAAAAAGGAAAAACCCCGTCGCATCAAGTGACGTCTCTCGCATGTACATATACAGTATTATATTATATATACCTTTTTTCCACGACCATTTCTCTCTTATATAATAAGTGTGCTTTCTCCGTACAGATAAAGTGTACGTGCCTCGTAGCCCTTTTTCTTTCTTTCTCCATCTTTCTTATACACACAAACATATATATAATCGATTATACATACATTTCACCAGCTCTTTCTTTCCGCAAAACCTCAAAGAAGAAAGCGAGAAGCGCAGTATATATAGTCCATATACAGAAAGTCGAAGAAAGTGTCGGCTCAGCGTCGGTAAAGTCGATAATAACAAGCCTATATAGAGAGCAACAATCGATATATCGATGTATATATAGCGCCGCCGCCGCCGCCGCGCTTCTCGCAATTTGCACGCGTCAGCACGTGCGTCTGCGCTTCCGCTTTCAGAGCCGTATATCTTTGTCTGCTCCACGTATATACAAGCCTTTTGTACCGGACGATCGACGCTCTCTCTCTGTCTCTCCCTCTGCTCGTGTCAGTTCGTTTACGCCAGAAAATTGTCCCTCATCCCTTTCTTTCTTTCTCTCAACGGGGCAATAGCTCGTTTGCTGCGCCGTCCGTTTTTCTTTCTCCTCTGTTGCTGCTCTTGCCCTTCGTCTATATGTGCAGTCAACGTTGCGGCTCCATTTCTGATGGACTTTGTCGTGTATATAAAATGTATATATATAGCTTCACTACTCGTATTTTCGTGAATTTTCGAGGGAGCATAAATTTTTATTTACGCGATGAACGTTCGATATCAAAATTCTTCAGATTTTACAGAAGATTACACATCCGTTAGCATCAGTGCTGCTATATGGCTTTTTCACACGGCAAGCACGGTCTACAAAACTCGTTTTTCTATTATCCTTAAAAAATGAACAATTTCATAAAGTTACGATAAATTTAAAATACCGGGCGTGAATTATGTTCTATAGACCACAAATGCCCGACTTGGAGTGCCTCTATCTTCTGAGAAATGCTGGAAACTCAAAAATAGCCATACTGCAAGACACTCCCCCCCCCCCCCCCCATATGCATCAAGCGAACTGTGCTACAGGGCAATTGCAGAGCGAGCGTCGACCGACCGCAATTAGGCCTCTCCTACACACACGTACACGCTACACCGTAAGCGTTCGAATATTACACGTACATATTCGAGCGGGCAAGTGCATCCTATCCTTCTCTATACCATACCACTATATATATATATGACTTTCTCTCTTTGTACATACTTGGTGCGAGCTTTCGCCGAATCGAACGGGGATAGAATATACGTGCGAGGTTGTGTGACTTTTTTTTTTAATCAATCGAGAATCCTCGCACTGATGTTAAGTGTGAGATGCATGATTATGTATTTTATATATATATATATATATATATATATATATATATATATATATATATATATATATATATATATATATATATATATATATATATATTTATATATATATTAAACTGCATGCGATGTATCTTCCCATCAGAATGAACGGCATGAGCACGTGGCCGCTTATCTTACACACTTCTATAATTATACACACAGAAAGCAAAAAAAACACATATATGTATGAAAAAAAGAACACACAGATCAACACTATTATAAGAAAAAAAAACACAAAGCGTGTGCGACGTACGTGTTATAAGCAAGTTGAATTTTGTTGACCGCGGGAATGCTGTAGGATACGCTTGTTCTTTAATCAAACTTTCTCGACCTTGGTAGCTCGATCTGGTACTCAACTCAGAGGAGGGCGGCGACTTGTCCGATTTCATCATGAACGGAGAATGGTACCTCATCGGTGAGTCTGACTACAAAGTTTACAAACCAAAACCATGTTTTTTCGATATATATATATATATATATATATATATATATATAAAACTATCTATTCTAATTATTATTATTATTATTATTACTATTATTATTATTATTATTATTATTATTATTATTATTATACATATTGATTATTATCACGATGGTTATGCGTGTGTGTCATTGTTGTGTGTGCGCCAAGATGTGTCCTATATTCCACGTAGTACAGTACGCGAGGATACCTCCTTTTTCAAGGTGTCCCAGTCAATAGCTGCCTTTACATTCTTTGATTTCGGCGAAATTATTCCGCAGCTTTTCAATAATCCATCGGCGTTTAATTTTCCGCGCGCTTTATACTATATTGTTTCGGTAAATTTGAAGCCAAGGATGTGTATACATTATGATATAAGAGTTGAAAAAGATCGACACTCTAATCCCGAATGGATTTTCACTTCAGCGGAGCGAATTTTTCATCCTCATGAATAATATATATACGGAAAAGCTTCTGCTGCCAGCTCGCACTCGAGTTTGATTAAAAAGCGATGAAGTGAAAATTCAGCCGGTGTCCCGAGCTCGACTTTTATACGTCACGTGTGTATATATATATATTCTTGTTTTCTATCGTTTACCCGCTTTACCGGCGTCTTCCACTATTATGCTATTCGTCGAAACGGTGTATATACATATAGATTCGCCGCGAAACAATAATCCGCGTATATAAAAATTCATTGGTCGCGAGCGAGGAAGACTCTTTTTTTCCAGTATAAAATTTCCGAACAATAATCGCCGTTGCGAGAAGCCATGAAATTGTTTCAAAACTACCGCACATATCGCAACTCTCTCTCTCTCTCTTTTTATGTCGCGTCCGAATTTCTCGCACACATGCCGCGATTTCCGGCGCCGCGAAAAATTCCGACTATAAGTATAAAAGAGGAGCAGCAGCAGCAGCAGCAGTAGCAGCAGCAGTCGCTCGCGCGATGGCTCAATCGATCGATATATCGACTGCAGGACTTATATTCCGCATTATATCCGTTTCGACGAGCATGTGCGTTATTCTTCTTCCTTTTGCCCGCGCGTGTGCAGCTTCTTTCTTTTTTCCATGTACTTCTTCTTTTTCTTCGTTGCCGCTTCTTTCTACCGTTGCTTTTTATTTGTTCTCACTTTTATTGGGAGGTAAAGTGATGGCGGCCTGCGCCGTTTCCAATATGGCGGGGGTGGGGGACGGTAATTCGCGAGGATAACGCTCGCGCGTCTGTAATAAAAGCGAATGTCTGTATAATGTCGACAGGCTGCGCAGCGGAAAGTCAAGCCGCGTGCATTAATGGAATTTCTTTTTCCTCCTGCTGTATTATATTGTATAATACGGACGGCGTACTTTCGTTTGTGTGTATTTTTCGGAGCTCGTATTATAAATGCGGGTTGGATTGAAGTCGCGCGCGAGTTTGGAAAATTAACGATTTTCTTTCTTTTTTCTTCCACTTTTTTTGCTCTTGTATGTAGATATATATACCCATCGTCGTACGTACGTACGTACACGGTATACTGGGCAAACTGCGGCGACGGCTTTTATTTATTTTGGTATAATAGCATATTTTTTTTCGTTTTATTTACCGCTTTATAATTGGACTCTCCGCAGCAGCAGCAGCTGAACAGAGAGGCAAACGCAATGGCTTCGCAATATTTGTGTATACATACATGTATATATATATATAGAGAGAAAAAGTGTGATATGTATACGTAACTCTGTGCGTGTTAGTGTATGTGTGATGCGACCATAAACAAGCATATATGAATAACGATATATAAAAGAAAAAAAACATATATATAATAACAAGGACTAATCTATAACAATATATAATATGATAAATAGCAAAAAATATGTGTAGAGCGTAGTGGTATATATATATATATATATATATATATATATATATATATATATATATATATATATATATATATATATATATATATATATATTATGATATTGATGGCTATATACGCAGCGTACTACGTGTATACCACAGAGAGAGCATGTGACAAAAGCCTATATTGACGAGTCGCACGTATGTGCGCGTGCAATGTGTGCGTTGCAGGGATGCCAGGCAAGAAGAACACGATAGTGTACCAATGCTGCCCGGAGCCTTACGTCGACGTCACCTTCACCATACAGATACGCCGTCGTACGCTCTACTACTTCTTCAACCTCATCGTGCCCTGCGTTCTCATATCGAGCATGGCTCTGCTCGGCTTCACTCTGCCGCCCGATTCCGGCGAGAAGCTCACTCTAGGTAATGTAATCCACACGCAACGCATGTCCTCTTCGCTATATACATATTATACATTATATATATCTATATATATATTTCATATGATTATATACGCCTCTGTCTCTTTTGGCTTTACTTTGAAACTTTTTTTCTTTTTTTTTTGATCATCGATCGATACTGTTCTTTTTTTGGTTACTGTGCCGCATATATATTGCGCACGAGAGACTGCGTTATGTATCTCTATACTATACTGATATGACTATATTTCGCGGATAGCTGCGTATACGATATAATCGAGATATCGTGTACATACTAGATCCACTATACGTATTAGGCATATGTACATTTCTTTTCTTTTATATACATATAGTGATAATAGCTATATATGGTATATTATATACTTGTACACGTTTACCATCCTGTATACTCACAGCATACCACCACGATCTCATCGTGTTTTCCATAGTCGAAGACGATTCCTGGTGTTATTGTAATTTATATATGTGAAGCATCTTCACACCACCTCGTTGTCTTTCTCTCTTCATTTTTCCGACGCAACACGCGCGGAAGACTCGCGTGTGTTATATATTATACACCCCTCTGTGTATTCGTGTGCATTTCAATCATATACGAGTATATATAAATATATCCTCAAAGCAAAGAACTCACCTTCATACACACCTATATTATTATTACACGTACACGCAGTCACGTTATGTGCCCAATCCGCAAGAATATATATACACACACACCTATATATCTCTCTCTCTCAACTCGCTCGTTTTTGCGCAGTACAGCGGCGAACGAGTGTACAAACGAAGCTGTGCGCTTTGCAGCGCAAATAATCCTCATCGTTGCTCTGTTTCTCTCTTTCTCCCTATCTGCACGAGATTTGCCTCCCCACCGTCGTCCTCTTGCATTATTATTATTATTATTATGATTACCATTATCATCACCATCACAACCATCGTCATTATTATTATTCTTATTATATACACATTCAGCCTCTGTACAAAGACACGTAGCGCGCATATAAGCTTGCACACGAGAGAGGGTACGTAGACGCGAGGAAGCCACGAGAGAGAGAGAGAGAGGGAGCATCAGGTTATGGGTCGAGCAATTATCGTCAACGCTCGCGTAATTGTTAGCGACGAGCTTCCGCGACCGCAGCTAACCTAACCTCAAAAACGCCCGCTAACCTCGGATTTGCTCGGTAGAATATGTTGTATACATGAGCGCATCAAGTGTTACATAGATATATGTATATATATCGCGAACGAAAATTTTCAATCCCGTGTGATAAACAGGTGTTCGGACCGTCCGAGTTGTTGGAAACACGAGATGTCGAACCATTGTCGATATATAATAGTAGAACACGTAAAGGGAAGAGGGGATAACGCCGAGTGAAAAGTATATATACCGGGGAAGTACCACTTGCCGGGCTATCCCATTGTACCCGGATAGACGACATATCTGCTCTCTCGATCTGCTTGCTCTCTCTCCCTCTCAGATCTCATTGGCGTCCATCGATACCCTCTCTTACGACTCGCAGAAATCGCCTTAGAGCTACCAAACGAGACTGCTAACGGCTAAGGCGATTTCTCGCCGCTCAATGCCTGCAGCGACGATCCCATATATAGCTGATATATATAACCTCTCTCTATCGAGGTATTTATTTTGTCTCTATCTCTCTTTCTCTCACTGATCTCACCATCTCTCTCTCTTTCTCTGTCTCTCTGTCTCTGTCTCTCTGTTGACCCCCTCACTTGACTGATATTTCTGTTGATACCGTCACCAATCACCCCCCCCCCCTTCTATTATCTATCTGTCTCTCCCTTAAAGTGAAATAAAGAAATGACCGTCAAAAAAAACTTGGTTCTAAAACTAACAGAATTACTAAATTATGAACAGCTAACCAGAAACATCTAACATGCTTATCTTAATCGACGTTAATATTATGCACTTAACCTGTAAAGGAATCCTATGTAAAAAGGGGCGGGGGCACAAAACTCCAGACACGATAAAAAAAGCAGAAAAAGAACGAAAGAAGAAGAAGAAGAAGAAGAATGGATGTAGCTGCGCTGGTGTGCGACGAGCTCAGTGCGGCGAGGTTTTTTTCGACGGAACATTAGCGCCCTCTGTACATATATATACGTACACCTCTGATGCACTACCTCAGCGCCCTCTGCTGTTTTATTATCCAAAATATGCCGGGGATAATGTGTGCGTGTGTCAGCGGAGGTAATGAAGCGCGTTAAGGGTAATTTTGTACACCGTCATTTTTCATCTTCGATATTTTTTTCCGTTTTTCGCCTCTGTTTTTGTGACACATAATACGACATCACGAGCCATTCGAGCATAAGCGATAATACTGTAAGTTTACGCGTGTACCTCGCGTGTGTGTATGGAGTTTGCAAATCATCGATGATAGAATTGAAAATTTCATGTATATATACGCGCTTTTATACGGGCTCGAGCCGTAAAATATTCCGTGTATAAAAATTGCTTGGCTCCGCGTTTTTATTGTTTCTCTCTCGCGTGTAATGGAATGCCGTAACATCCCTCGTTATTCGTGTTTTTTTTTTATTGATAAATTATATCCCATAAACGTCGACGCTGTTTTTCGCACATATATACGAGAAACAAAACAAAACAAAACGAAAAAAAAGCTTGTCAGGCATCGGCGCTCTGACGCGGCTCGGGACTGCATGTAAGAGAATCAAAAGAGAAGGAAAATGAAAGGCGAACGTGATTTGAATTTGGACAGAGAGCTGACTCTACTCCTCGCCATCACACACGCACACAGGGGGAGTCGGGTCCACTTTAGGGGGGAAAAACGATCCTCGAGGCGGTCACGACTATCGGAGGAAAAATTGCGCTCGCGCGGCCCGGGGCCCATTCCAATTTCAGCGATCATCGCCTTACAAATATATATACATATATATAGCACTGGTTGTTCCACCCACATACACACAATCGTCCTCTTTCTTATATGTATGTATATGTAAGAGGGGACGTCGGATATCTCTCTAGCCGGGGGTCAGCTGCTATGTAGTATATAGAGAGAAAGAACGAGAAGACCTTACTATCGACTTTTTGCCGCCGCATGTGCGCGCACGTGCTCTATACATACACACACGCCGATCTTGCATCATTGAGAGGCAGACGTAAATAATAAGTCGATCCCGGAGGGTTTAGCCCTTCCGTACACCTGCAGCTCTTGAATTTCCCAGAGAGTTTAATGGAAAGTTTTCGACGTCCAATGCCTCGGCTCAATGATTAAACTTCATCCGTAAACAGCCTTGTTATTCATATCATCTTGAAGCTTTCAATCTACGGTCTCGCGTGTATACGTATCAACGAAATTCCACGTTTTCCGGGCTTGCAACCGACTGCGACTAAAAGCTTCGTCGTATAATTACGAAAGTATTTTCCGCGAGCCAACAGCCGCAGCGTAAAACAGAAGACTATACCCGTACTACACCGTACACACGGCAGAGTAGAGCGTAACGAGGCGGTATACACTGAGAGGCTATTGCCAGGAATGCAGGCCGAATTCCGAGGGCGCAGCGCGTTTTCACGCCTCGCGAGGCCCGGGATCGATCTGTTCTCTCTCTCTCTCTCTCTTTTCTCTCGGGCAATTTCGAAACGCGCAGTATAGTACACGCAGTTCGAATGCGCTGCTTAATGGCCCGGACTTACCGTCTTCATTCTCTCTCTCTCTCGCAACTCTGTATTGCATTATATAGAGAGTACGTACTCGTGTATATATATATAGTATACGACCGGTGGAAAAAAAATTCTTTTACGCGAAAAGAGCGAGAGCTATTATATAGAGATTCCAGAGATTCTTTCCTCGAAAATTTAATATCTCTCTCGCCTCGACAAATTATTATGTGTGTATAGGTCTTATCAGCGAAATGCGCTCTCGGGTCATCGCGAAAAAGGCCGAGCTTTCAAAGCCCATTACACGCCGCTCATCACCGCTGCAGCAGCGCATTAGGCCGATATGACGTTGTATACACGTCTCTCCCTCCGGGGAATGAAAGGAGCTTTTCATCGCGGCTTCTTTTTTTTCTACTGCGAAACCGGAGTGAGAGTTTTTCTCAGGATTAGCGCGAGATTTCGGGATATATCGATCGCTGTGCTGGCCGCCACTCGAGGATGTACACCATATATATAGTCTTCTGTCCCTTTGCATCAGCCATAGACTACTCGCGGGTTAATACCTCGTCTTCAGAGCGCAGTGGGCTTAATCGAGCATTAGCATGACAAAGGGAGTTTCCGGCTCTGCGCCAGAGATCCGTGATTAGCCAACAGGGCGCAAATCATCCTGTCGGCTGGTCGGGTCGAGATAGCGAGTCTCTCTCTCTCTCTGATCGTTATGAAGTGCGAGACATCGTCTGCACAATCTATATAAAAAACATTGTAGTGTATAAACGTAAGTCGTGTTTCCGTGAACGAAGCTTTTCGGCCTTTTTCAGCTCGACTTCATTGCACATGTACAAATGAGCCAGACCACGAATCGTAAAAGTTTTAGTATTCTCCTTCCCGATTGTAATCTTCTCTCAAGGACACGCCTGTATCAGTAGTATACAACCGTATTTCGATTCCAAGGCGTCAGCAGCTGACGATTCTTCCGCCTTCTCTCTCTCTCTCTCTCTCTCTCTCTCACAATCATCATGTCAAAGTGCCCTCAGCTTTTGAAATTTCACCTGACTAATCCCTCTAACGGTTACACAAGGGTCTAATTGCCCGCTCAACGCGTCCGTAGCTAATTAGCCTATAATACTATGTATATCCCATCGTGTGTTTATAGTATATACAACACCGTCCGCAGATTGACGTGTTGATTTTCTCGCAAATGATGATAATTCGCACCTGCGCATAACCTCTATAACCCTGACCTCACAGAGATCGTGAGCCTCCTTGACCCGTGGTCGGGTTTACACGCCACCGCGTATCCATTTCATTAATACACGACTATAGCTTTCTCTTTGCGCGTATAGACATCATCCTGATGTATATACCGACGGGCGCGCAATTACGCGGGAGTAAGCGCTTTGTTCTGTATATATACACACACACACCCCCTTGCGTTTTTGTTGTGAGAGGTGCGCCTGATGCCCCCTTCTCGGCGCGGCTTCTTTTGATCAACGCGCTTTCTTGCGCGCGCAGCAAGAGGGAGCTTGAAAAATAAGGGAAAAACACGGGAGCGAAGGAATTTTTGAGATCGTTCATTTTTCCGCCCGGATCGATGGTAAGGTCTCTCTCGAGTGTTCTCGTTCTGTTATAATATATACGTTTTTTCTGTGTACATAGAATAGTATATATAAATCTGTACACACGCACACACGATCAAGGAGATAAGAAGCATGAGAAACTGCTGTATACATTCAAACGACAAAGAAAAAAAAAGCGAAGAAGACTGTAAGTTGTGCTATATATCTCTGCGCAGGGGTGACGATCCTGCTGTCGCTGACAGTATTCCTGAACCTCGTGGCCGAAAGCATGCCGACGACCTCGGACGCTGTCCCTCTAATAGGTACCTATATATACGCCGCCGCCACCGCCTCTTCCTGCATTTACAACCTTCCGTACCTATCTCTCTCTCTCTCTCTCTCTCTAGCTCTAGCTCTATCTCTATCTACATATATATATATACTTATATACCGACCGCTATATCTGTCCACCTACTCTTATTGTCTGGCTGAAGTGCCTGCACACACGTCCGGACTTGATGAAGCAGTCTTATATATACTATACTCCTCTTTCCTCTGCTCGTGCGCATACACACAAATCTCCCGTCGATTCCACTGCTCTCTCCCGCTCTATGTACTTATGTGTATATATATATATATATACACCCGAAGGAAAAGTTTCGGGAACATATATTTGTACAGACTTTGGAATGTATACTGGAGTGAAGCTTTTCCTTCGACGAGAGAGACTATGTACCTCGTGTATATATTAAAAAATAAAGTATCACTCAATCCTTATACGTCTCGTTCTCTCTCCTATGTCTCTGTCTCACTTCACATCAGTCGCGCTCTCGCAAAACAATAAACTCGAGGCCGTAAAGCGTTTATAACTCGTGCAGCTCGTGTCGGCCGATCTGTAATAAATGCAAAGCAACTATATATATATATATATATTTATATAAGGGCATAGTTTCGTCGGGAAAAATCGCGCGCGGAAATTAATGCCTTCGATCGATCCGAGCGAGCGCGAGCGTTAAATTTTAGCTCTATATCCGAAGGGCAGGTGCAGAAGCTTCTCAAAATCGCGTAAATTTTTCGAGGGCATGCGGCTAATATCGACCCCTCCCCCCCCCCTCGGGTATGCAGTCGTTAAGCTTTATCAAAATGACTCTTTGGAAAAGTTACGCGTGTGTATTGAAATAGAGACGAGCAGACTTTGATTTCTAGAGAAAATTGAAATAGAACTATGTTTTTCGCGGGAGACCGAAAAATATCCGATGAAATTCTGTTGTTATTATTATCATTATTACCATCGCCGTCGTCTCACCCTCTCTCGCCAGAGTAAACACACGGAATCAATATCGCGAGAATCGATATCAACATACGCGAGCGACTCTATTATACACGTGCGTGTATACCGAAATTAATTCGATACTATATATATATATAAACGCGCGAAATTAAATTCCGTCGTATGTACAAATACGCGTATAATGCGAACGACGACGCGTAAAGCGCCAACACTTGACTGCTCAACCCTCGCGTCATTTTTTTTTATTTCTGCTCCCGCGTGAATTATCCCGAGGCGTCGCTTTCATGCCGGCTTTTCTCTCTCTAATGAATAGACCTCGTCGTCGTCGCGTCTGTCCCTTACACACACGCTTATATATTCATTTCGAGTTTGCGCTCTCGGATCATTATATAATCGCGTATATATATTTCGCCGCGGTGCAAATA
Source organism: Muscidifurax raptorellus (assembly GCA_020010945.3). NCBI lineage: Eukaryota > Metazoa > Arthropoda > Insecta > Hymenoptera > Pteromalidae > Muscidifurax > Muscidifurax raptorellus. The sequence goes on from CM052077.1 coordinate 11,386,682, forward strand.
TTTGCGCGGGAAATTCAAAATTTCCAAAACAATTAAATTCCGCGCGCTCAGACAGGTGGCAGGTAGGACAATTTCGCCTTTGTTCGCCATTATCGTTATTACAGGGTATAAGGCGGGCCTTATTTGCCTAATCGGATGAGAGGATTTTGCATTTTGACCGCGAGCCAAATGTGCGAGATTGAAACGGCGAAAGTAGCGATCGATGCATACGTGTGCCGTATATATATGCATACACATACACAGTAATAGGTTTTGCGCGAGCCGTGCAGTGAAGTGATATATCCCGTAGTGTGCAGAATATCCAAAACTTGGCACTTTTCAAAAGTCTTACGAGTAAACTCTTTTCTTTGATTACCGTAAAACACACGCACACGCGCAAATCGCAAGCGCGCGTGTGTGTGTGTTTGGTAATCGAGTCGTCGACCTGCAGACACTTTTCCAGGTAGCCAAGGCGCGCACGGGGGCGCGCTTTGCAAACAAGCGAATCTTCTGCGACGTGTGTGTTTATTGTATAGAGAAGACATTTATTCTCTATTCCCCCTTTTTTGGGAAGACTGAGGAGCACATGTACGAGGGAAAAGCGAACCGAGGAGAATATGAAAGCATATACGTGTCTGGGTGCAGTATATGTGAAGGAAAAACAAAAAATAAACATTAAAAATCAATACCTTGCACCGCTAAACGTTAGCCTGATAAAATGAATCTGATAAAACGAAAGATGCTAAAAGGGAGCAGCTAAAAGAGTTCAACCAACAAGTGGAAGACAAAAAAAAATGATGTAAAGTAATAACCAAAGTATAACGAAGTTTATTATCAATCCCTACAATGGCGTTCGCCACTTCTTATGCATTTCACTCGTAGTTAATTCTTTTATAATTTCTCTCTCTCTTCTTTTTTCTTCGCCACCACCCATTATCTCGTAGCTCTGGTAATTGACTCAAATTAAGCCGCGTCTCATAATTCCGTAATTATGCTCTCTCTCTCTCTCTCTCTCTTTCCTTCCTCGAACCTACTTTCTTTCTCTTGCTCTAATCCTCCTAATATACGCCCTCATCTTCTTCATCGTCATCTTCTTCTTCTTCTCACATTTATACTTTCGACACTCGAATATTTTTATACAGAGAATTAAGAAAAAAACGCGCGTTGCGTTGACTTAATTTTTTTTTGTTATTAACTTTCTCCGCGGGCGAATAATCAATCGTATATATATCTATATAATATGCAACCAGAAGAGTATATCGAAAAAAGAACTTAAAAACACATAATCCCCTCCGATCGTTGCCATATCATATTCACTTTGACGTTTTTCTCTTTTGTATAGCCAATACTATATACGTATATTCTATCAATACAGTGTGTGTATGTGTGTGTATGTGTGGCGTTTATCTCGCATAAATCGACATACACACGCAACCACATGGAAAAACCGGATTATAAATGCGAGTATATAATACGTATATATGAGAGAGAGCATATCGGGGTCGAAGGATGAAAAAATCCTCGATAGCCTCTCTCAAAAGGGAGAGTATAGGAGGAGGGCCTCGTCCTCCCTCGCTAATCAATATTCATCGAAAATTCTTTGCAGCTGTGTGCAGTCGCATACACACCACGAGACGACCTCGACTGGGGGTAAAAAAGGGTTTATATACGTATAGTTGCGCCGCGTTTGATATTCAATAATTTCACGCCGCAGCTGCGGCAAATACCCCATCAATATTCATGGAGTCGACCTGCTTATATTACGTATATACACAAAAGTGATGTAGCCCTCGGTTTCTTTTTATTGCGCCATTACAATAGAGCATCCTCTTCGTTCGGAATTTCAAGTAATTTCGAATAGTCGCTGTACAAATATAATAATAATAATGTGGGATCACCTCTCGGGAACAGACGCGCGTGCAGTGTACGTCGCGAAATTTCGGCGACGAGAGCTCTCCAGACTAACGAGGTTAAACTTTGCGCCGAATTACCGCTCGTGAATTCGCCCTCTCACCTTGGCGGAACGACAATTGAAAACATTTTTTTGCGAGCAAACTCTACCCCGGAAGTTTCAGTCGGTCGCGAGCGAGTTTCTTTTTTTCGTCGTGTAAAAATTATTCAAATAAAAAAATATACACATCCCACGAACCGCAGTAGTTCGTAAAATAAAAAGCCAAACAGAGGGAACAGAGCGAGAGAGAAACTCACCGCGGAGATCATCGAGGAAATAACAACGTTTCTCCGCTGGTATATAATGTCAAGGCAACGATACACCGCGTGTGTGACGCACAAAACGTGCGCCGGTTCCGTAAAGCACTTCCCGGCGCGCACCGCCTGTTGAGTTTTATTCCCCTGTGCAGTCCCGGCGGTGCGCGCTGGTGTGTATATTGTGTACAGTCGCGACCGCTGCGAACAACGAGATTTCGAAAAATCCGAGCTAATTTCCCGCGAAATCGCTCTTCCTCATACATCGACTTCCTGAGAGCTTGATTGAATTAATAAAAAGGATGTATATATATATATATATAAAAAGTCTCTCTCGGCGGGTTTGCTTCCAGCTCACGTAGCGGCTATGAGATTACACGCTGTTTTCATTCAGTCGAAAGTGGCTTTTCTCGCCTCTCTACTTTTCTTTCCTCTCGCGATTCTTATATATATATATATAATATATCGATCGAGGTTTCAGTAGTAACGTCGCGGTACGGTCAGGCGGAAAAACAAGGTATATCCGAAAATCTCTCTTTTTCTCTCAAGAGGCGGTAAAGTTTCGTCGCGGCAAACGTCAAAGCTCATTACGTCGCCGCGTTATTATTTCTCTCTGTTTTTCTTTCTCCTGAAAGTTCGCCGGCGCTTTTAGGACCGACGACTTCGTAAGAGTGCTCTCTCCGTCTCTCCGGTGATATTTCGCAGAAATTTATCTCCAGCTATGCGAAAGAGAGCGAGAGAGAGAGAGCGTTGATGGGAACTTTCGTTTAATTATTGTGACCTCGATTATTGCAGTTGTGTCGAGACGTCCCCGCACCCGAGCAACGACGCACTCGAATGAATAATTACCAAGTTTGGCTGCTATATATATATATACATATACACACTCACTGCGCGCTCGCTGGGAAAGACAGAGCGTTGATGGGATAAAGCTCGAGATCGCGCGCGTATATATTCCTTGTTTATTAACAAAGTTTCGACGCGTCAATTTATTCCTCGGACGATTAAGGATGAAACCGAAAAGTGCGCGCTTTCGTTAAATTGAAGGATCGGTTGATAACCAAGCTCGGTCGTGTTATGTATAATACAGAAATTCGGGACAATATATCGGCGAACGAAGAGGATGCTTTCGGCTTATACCTCTATTACTATTGTAATGTACGTGTAATCGGCGTGTTTGCTCGGTGACGCAGAACGATATGAGGGACTTTGAAGCCCCGATTCGTTTGATAATAATATATAATGTGTAACGGTATATTACTGCAAATTTTGGCTTGTATTCCGAGCGCGTCGAGCTCGACTGCGAAATTGCATTATGTACGTGTGGAAGGAGAATTGTGTTGGATTATTACGCTGTTAAAAATCAGCCGTGCTTATCGAGGAATTAATCTCGATTATACAGCACGTTGCCTTCTTTCTTTCTTTTTTTCATTTTTCTTTCGTCCCCTGATGTTTGTTGTCTGAGCTAATGATGTGATAACTAATAAAAAAAAACAACAAAGACACGACGAGATTAAAAGAACAAACGCACACGTGGTGGGCGACGACTGTTTCAGGAGTGACCATCTTGCTATCGCTGACGGTGTTCCTGAATCTCGTAGCCGAGACCTTGCCGCAGGTCTCCGACGCAATACCCTTGTTAGGTACCACAATATAAGCCACTTTGTTCTCTATACTATATACTCTCTTTCTTACTTCTCTATTCTAAAGTCTGTCACTGTTCTACATATATATATATATATACCATACTGTATTATCTCTTGCATTGTTCTTCTTCTTCTTCAGCTATATACTGCAGTGAGCTCTTGTTGTGTGTCCGTCTGTGTGTATGTGTGAGCTTGACGCTTCTTGTTCTATTTTTTTACTCGCGAGATCGTTAAGGAAAGAAAAAGTTGATTAATGGATTTTTTCAAACGCGCGATCGACTCCTCATTCCGTCCGCGAGCGAAATTTCAATATCCAGCGAGTTTCTTACAAAATTAGAAATTCAAGCGCGCGCTTTGGTTCATATACTTTCCGAAGTCTTTGAAAATATGAAGAAAAAGCGCAGCGAATTAGAGGGGCGCGGATAATGTAACATTCCCGCCGCAAAATCGGCAACAAAAACACATCGATGTAGAATCCATTCGCGCGGGAATTCGAAATTGATGAGCTACGCCGGCGGTTGCGAACTTTCCACTCGATTCTCCCTCTTGCAACTTCTCGGCGCGCATAACTTTGCCCCATCTTCTCTCGAGATAGACCGAAAGAGAAGAAAAAGAAAGCGAACTTCTATCGGGGATAGAGAGAAAAAAAGACTGTATATACTCGAAATCGGACGTAATCGCGCAAAGATCGCGGAAAAGCGGTATAGCTATACTCGCGCACCGCCTTGAAAATCGAATGTCCCTTTTGAAGCGGAAGAGTATATATGTCTATATAACCGTGTGTAAATTCGTCCAGTTCCGTTTTCTGACAAGTTGGCAAATTAAAAGTCCGATGTGTAGTAAAGAACACGACGTGCGGCGAATAAGCTGCCTGATGTGACTGCTTCTCGATAAAAGCTATACATATCGCGTGTATGTTCGCCGAAAATTAAGCTTCTTCGTCTGACGTGGAATGTTTTTGACGTTTAATTAATGAAAATATACGAGACCGATGTAATTATAGCTCGTATACTTCATGACCTAGTTATTGAGCATTTTTTTTATTTCAAGACTGCTGTATTGTGCGTGTGTATGGTTGAATGCGTTTTTCTCAAAATTCGCTTCCGAAAACGAAAAAAAAAATTCGGAGCGCACACACCTGTCTTCATTAAGTTTCTCTCTCTTTCTTCAATTCTTTATCCACCTATAGACACGCGCGCGCCGCTTAACTTTCTCTATTTCTCTCGATTCCGCGGGCGCTAATTGCCTCTGGCGTCTCTGTGCCTTCGCGAGTTGCGCGAAGAATTCGCCGGTGGAATTTCCGCAATCAAGCTCGATTCCGAGAGCCGCGAGAGATAAACGTTCGGCAGACGGTGAGGAAGGTGGGGCTAATTGAGATTCTGATGGCCGGACATTTTTTTCCTCAACGCCGGATCCGCGCGAAAGCTTCGATTCGGATTGCGAGTGTTATCGGGGGGAGTTTTCGATATGCTCGTGATGGGCATGCCAGGCTTTATAGACGCAGAACCGTTAAAGCTGCCTCTCGATGTGAATAGTTATCTTTGATGAGATTACGGAATGTGGTTGAGAGCCAAATTCGAAGTTCGAGTCGGTTAAAATAATTTTTCAAGCTCGAAATTTCGAGTACTCCGCCTACAGCCTCACAAAATTACAGAGAAATCTTCAGCGACAGTAAAAAAGCCCACTAAACCGAAACAGCTTTTACTAAATTCAAATCCGCTCTGCCCGCAGGAGACTAACAAAATTCAAGCTCCGAGCTAGCTGTAGTAACAGAAGCAGCAGCAGCAGCAGCAACGGCACACGAGCGTAATCACCCCGATCGGAAAAGACTACTACTATACACTAGCTTCGCTCGCAACACAGCTAAATTCATCCCTCGTCGGTTCAACGAACGCTCTCTCGTTTCCAGAAGCGGCAGACAACGGCCTGAATAATTCATCTCTCCGCGACGTGCGCGATAGATTTTCCCCGCGACAGGTGCTTTCTCTCTCTCTCTCTCTCAGACTCACGAAAAAGGGCTGCACGAACGGATATAACGCTCTCCTACACGTGTATCTACTTAGCGGTCGCCGAGCTTTTACTGCTATCCGATATATACCGCTGTCGGCTATATTATATATTATATATATATGATGAAATGCCCGTTGAATCTTCGCGTGTGAATAATTCACAGCGAAGAGCGGGAGACTGCACACGCGCGGAGACAGAGCCGCAGGAGAGAAAAAAAGGAACGGCAGAGCAGCGTGTAAAAGCGCTTTGTGCCGCATAATAAGCGCTCTCGACGCGATACTCGGATGCGCGCGGGAATTTCGAGAACAACTGGCGCCCGCAAATGAGCGTCGCAAAAAAAGTCGTCGCTCTAGCGCGAGAACGCATAATGCGGGGAAGCGAGGCTGCTGCTGCTGCTTTTTTTCCCGCGCGCGCGGAAGGGAAAAATAACGAGGCGCTTATAATAGTCGTGTTGCGTAGTGTAATATAATACGTATGTGTGTGTATATATATATATATATAAATATATGTATAGAAGTGGCGTGACGTTCGAAAACAATTTTAGACCGCGCTCGGAATCGAGAAAAGCTCTGCGGCTGGGCCGTTAATTTATGTGTGCATATATATTATTTTGCAACGAGTTGCAAAACTACTTAAATGGGAAAAAGCGTATAGGGCAGCGGGTAATTTGAAAAAGATTAATCTGTCAAGCCTCTCGCGTGTATATGCACAAAGAAGCATTCAGCGAAACTTTGCATGACTCGCGGCGGGCAAGTATAGTGCGGAGAAGAAAGAATAATAATATAAGCCGCGTAAAGCTGAAAACGAGAGTACAACCCCTCCGGAGCTGCGTGTATATAAATTTCACGAGTAGAACATTTTTCTCCCGCGCTAATTCGAACTACGTCCGGGCACAAAGACGCCAGGAAGGAAAAAACGAGCCTCGAACTCTTCACGATCAAAGGACACGAGCCTGTCTGACTTTGTGCGCACTTTTTCACTGCTGCCGCTCGCTATACTTCTTTCTATAACTTTTCGACTTTTCCTGCTCTCTCATTCTCTCCCCCACCCTCTCTCTCACTCTGTTTCTGCATTGTCTTATCTTTTGGGATTCTTGCGTACATGTATGTATATATACGTATTTCTTGCAGTTTAATATGAACATATACATACTTATGTCAATTTCACGTTATATATCATATATTATCGAGAGTTATATTTGGCGCTGTTCTCACTGTTGCTTTGTGCTATTATATTTATCTTTCTTTCTTCTCTCTTTCTCTCTCTCTATCTCTCTTTCTTTCTCTCTTTCTCTCTTTTTCTATCTCTCTAATTCTTTCTCTCTTTGGGTTTGTGCCGAGAGACGGTTTTTGGCGTCTGCGCATCCACCATATGTGATGATTGATTGATTGATTGATTGATTATATTATATTGATGAGTTTATTATATTCTATATTACGTATTATATATATATATATATATCTGACTATATAACTAATGATTATTGATTAATACATGTATATTCGTAAATATAAATATTATACTATAAATAATGTTGTTATGATATGATGCTCAGTATATATTTCCCACTGATATTATATATTTCTATACTAAACAAAAGTTATCTAAATATATGACACGAGAGGAGCTGCTGGTCTGTGGTTGTTATTATTGTTGTTGTTGTTGTTGTTGTTATCTGTCATAAATAGCGTCTCTTGATATACACGTATCACAGTATCGTCTACCACGGACCAAGGGCTTCTTCGTCATTAAATTAAAACAAACTATAACAGTAATTATTATACATATATATATTATGCTTTGTATTTATTTATCATCACCCTTTGATATATATATTTATTATTATATGCCCCTTATGACATCTTGCTATATTATTTCAGTGCTATGTTCCCCTACATATATATATATATATTCTCTTAATCGCAATAATTTCGCTCGATATATATATGCTATACTCGAAAGATCCCCCCTGCCCACGCTTTTTTCGAATCTTCGTAATAGAGCCAGCGATACACGTACTACAACACCTCTCAAACACTCGCACACCGAGTACACATGAATTTTTTGCAAATGGATTGATTGCAGTCTTCGCGCGGGGGGAAGGGGGGAGGGGTGGCACGTCGGTAGATTGAAAAAGAATCGCGAGACGGAAACAGCTCAGTGGCGTGTCGTTCTCCCGCAAACTGCCGGCGACAAGCCGAATTCGATTAAAAGCTCGCATTTTTGTTTTTTGAAGGAAAAGCTCATCCGTATACTACTACTTTGATGTATATAAGACCCGACACACCGTGTTTGCAGCCTTTTCCGCACGAAGCTTTAATATGAAACGTCGTGTTTGCACACAGCGCGTTGTCAAAGAAGATCCTCGAAATGAAGAGTTTCGTTGTACGCTTATATATATATATATATATATATATATATATATATATATATATATATGCGATATTTCGAGAAAGCTCTCTCGTATATTTTTAACGCTGAACATTTATTTTCGCAGCTCTCGTATAATCAAGGGCCGCTCGCCCTATTGATATGCGCGCGTGAAAAGGTCACAAAGGGAGTTTTTTTAAATTTGTTTACGTGCGGGCTTTCTCTGTCGGAATTTTGTCAAAAAAAAAGGGAATCTAAACCGCGTACAGCGATGGTTTTTATTTTCAAGCCGATTCGAAACTCTGCGTATGCGCTATATATTTTCGATCTACATCGAGGAAACTCAAGTCCAGGTTATACAATCAATCCCCCCCCCCCCCCCCGCCCCCTCGCGCGGTTTATCGGCCGTCGTCGCATTGTAGGCCCGAAGAGTCGTCAGTAGAGGACGTGTACGCCATTGTCAAAGGATAAATTACAAGGCAGCCCCTTGGATCGACAAAAGGAGGTGTAGCCTGAATACACACACTCGCGTGGTTATTCAAAAGGAGCGTCGGTAGCAGAGCTCCTCGAGATGGGAATCGAACGCCTCCTTCGTGTATATATATATACACACACACTAAAGCCGCTCGTCGGCCATAAATCTCGAGTGATAACGAGGAAACGCGTGTGTAGCTTCGTTGTCTGCTTCGTCTTCCTTTTTTTTTCGTTTTCGCTCTCTGGCTTTTTCACGTTCGGCCTATATAGCGCGATGAATCTCCATTGTCGCGGAAAGAATTTACGGGGAATCGGGGGATTTTTTTCCTTTTATTTGTTCACCGACGGGTGGAAATTATCGTCGCGTACGTCCGTTGGCTTTTAATTACGAAACGTCAATCCGATGGATACGATTGCACTATGTAGCATATATACTATACTGTTTACATACTATATATACTGCATGATATAAACAGAGTTCTTATGCATACACACACACACACACGTAATAAGCAGTCGTATGATGAATCGACGAAAGCATGCCGTGCACTCACACGCATATTGTTATATAATATAAATAATTTACAGCTGATCTCGATATATACATCCCAAATGACATTTTTTCTCTATTAATATACGAGCTTATCATTATTCAGAACATGTGCGATTTTGTATGCTCTACTTTCAGTGGATGCGCAAGCTCGCGCGTATATAAATAAACGGGATTATCATATTAAAACCTGCAGTATATAGCGAACGTGTGTAAAATACACGTGTTCGAAAACAGCCGCGAGACAAGATCTGCGCACGCATTCAATTATAAACCGGCGCGTTTGGCGAATCCGGCACCGAAAGAGCACGTATTCTGTTTCTTTCATCGCTCGTGCCCCCCTGAAAAATCACGCCGAATATGTATATATAAATCGCTGGAATAATTATTGCACAGCGCGCTTCTATAATAATTTTCCTTTCGCGACGCATTAGTGTCTCGAACGATATATCGATCCCACGTTTTTTTTCCACTTCATCAGTCGTACACGTACACACACACTATATATATATATATGATACGATCCCGAGGGGGGGAAAAAAATCGCGAGAAAAAAAGGCCACTCGAGCGCGCAATTCCCGGAGCGCTCAACGGCAGCAGCGCGCGTTTCTATATATATTATATCGTGCCCCTTCCGTATGGCTTCATCTAGCGCTCGTACGATGTTAATTTTAGCCGCGAAAAGGACCGGACAAACAGAAGGAGGAAAGAAAGCGCGCTCGCGAGAAGGAGAGCCGGGGAAAATTGGACCGTGTGCGTCTGTTTGAGATGGGCTCGAGGTGGCCTGTTGAGATTTTTTTTTCAAGTTTGGTATATATGCGCGGATATATAAAAGCGGGAGAACGTCGCGCCTTTGGTTTAAGACACACACGGATATCACACGCACATGATACAATATATATAACACTGGATAAATATAATACAGATAATTATAGCACTGTTAATCTCTGCCTCCTACTTCTCTGTCATCTGACTTCTTACCTGTATACAATACAATGGCTGATCCCTTAAAAGTGATATTATAATGAACCTGAAGGGCATCGCGCCCGTCGCCACAAAAGTATGTTTTAGCGAGCGCTGAGTCGTGCCTCTGTTCTCTCTCTCTCTCTCACTATCTCTACATATATAAAACACATTTCACGCACACATACAAACAGCATTACATTATGCATAGTATATATAAATACCGCGAGAGTGATGACGATCTCTTTCTCTATATACATCATATATATATATTGTATAATCCATACTCGTTTGGTTTTATATTATGGGCTCTTGCAATTGTGATGTCTTACTGTCACTGTGGTATTTTGGCGTATATATATACATATCGCTGTGTGTGTACGTGCGTGCGTATGATACTGGATTATATTTTATTACAAATTCAACATGCCTGCGAATTATCGACAAGCGATTGTTGTTATTTTTCTTTGGATGTATGTATAGAATTGTTATGTTGTACACGCACACACACACGTACGAAAAAAAAAATAACATACTTGGTCGTCGTGTTTTTACGTTCGTTGTATTTTCTTTTTTTTCATGCGTCCGTTGACTATATATCTATCTGTGACGTTGTATACGTTGTTCACGAGTTGTGTCGTGCGTTGGTTGCTGTATACACGTTGTGTTGGCTGTTCTCAATCCCACAGGATAACAGGACGACGACGACGACGACGACGACGATGAGCGGAAAAAGAGTGTACACACGGCGCGCATCGTTTAAACCCTCCTATTCTCTCGAAACTTTTCTCGCGAAAGTAGAACAGGTAGTCGCTCGTATATATATATACACACACAGGCACACGGGGCACGTCTTAAAGATGACTTGCATTTCAGTTAGGCCGCGCTTGGCACGAGTCCAACCGATATCGGCGCAACAAGCTCTCTCGATTCGTCGTAAAAAAACGTGGAAAAATCGCGATGTCGCGCGCGAGCAGGCCCGCGTACAATGTATGCAAATGCGGCGCCATAATCTAAATTGCAAAATTCGCGCCCCGGTTAATTGCCAACTGCTGTGTATAGCTCCTGGGAGAGGGAGAATTAGAGCGCCAAAGCGGCTTATAAAATTCATCGAGTGCTCGCTCGCTCGCGACGAGCCTCGTGTTTATTGTGTAATCCATATGTTATGGATCCTCTCTCTCTCTCTCTCTCCCTCTTGTTTCCTCTCGGACAAATCGCGTGTTTACGGGAGGCGCATGCTCGGAAAGCTCGACGCCGAGCGACGTGCGCCGAATTCTAGACGCGTAGGCGCTGCGGCAGAGGAAAAAGGAGGAGAGAGAATAATATAGGTATACTATATGCAGAGAGTAAACAGCGTTTAAATCGACGGGCGAGAGAAATCGCGAGGAGACGAATTGCTTTTCCGCGCGAGTTTGCTTTGATTTCCCCTCCCGCGCGACGCTGAGAGTGTGTGCGTGGATAATACTACATGTCCGCTGTCGGCGGATCGATTCAATCTTTGCACAGGAGCCTGTGCAAACGAGACGACTATATGGATTGTGTTTTGACCAGCAACTCTGTATTTTCTCCTCCCATTATACATACCACCGCCGCGTGTGTATATAAATAATTTTTTTTATCGATCATCATTATTATCACGTGGGGATATAAGCGTATTAATATAATGTTATAAGATTGATCGAAAAACTCCATACGTACATATGCGTGTGTATACATACACACACACATGCTTCCGGAGAGATCGGTTATATTGACCTGATTGCAGCGGCAAATTTGAGTTTGCGCGCTGTGGGATACTACTGCTGCTGCTGCTGCTGTTGCTGACCTGTCGTGTTGGTCTACGAGGACTTTATTAAACCTTAATTAGTTGGCTGTTTCGCTTCGGTTAGTTCGCTCGAAACGTTTACTTGTCCTCTCTCGCATCCGCGAATTATTCGAGGAAAAAATATATTTCTGAAAATGTCCAATATATATATATAGCCTTTGATCCCGCAGATAGGCGGTTCGTCGCGGAGCCTGATAAAGTTCAATTTAAAAGCAATCGCCGACGAGAGGGAGGTCGACTGCGTTTTGGCCGAACGAGAGGTTTTCTTTTTCCTGGTGAAAAACGTAATCAGCTAGTAGGAAATGATTCACTCGCTCCTTTGTCCGATCTGTGCTTTCCGCGTCGGTTTTTCGTTCCGCCTCTAATTACTTTTCTTAATTAAAAACGTTTATGAAAAACGAATGCATTTCGCGCTGAAAATCAGCCGTATAAAACAGGGCACTGCTGTCGTGTTCTTTTATGTACATATACACGCGAATCGCGTATAGGGCTCTCCCGCGAGGCTCGTGCGATTTTTATTGGCCCCGAAAAGGAGAAACCCATCCGTCTTCTCTGGCTGTTTCGTGTATACTGTCGAGCGGTATATCCTGGCTGACTTTTTACGTCGAGAATGTACATATATTTTTTTTTATTTTACTGCGCCGATGACAGCTGGAAAAGTAGGCGGTGGGACGCGTGATATTAGGGAGGTATCGACGTTTTTTTGATCGAGTGCGTCTTCTTTTTTTTCATTTCTACATATATACATACATACAGCCTTTGTGCAGGCGTCTGCACTGCGATTTTAAGTGTATGTCTATCTATATGGATAACGTCAAAGTGAGAATAACAATAAATATTAAACAATCAGAATGAGCTATGCTCGTATATATACGCGACACGTCCCTTTCGCCATTTTCTTTATAGCTCGCTGCCAAGAAAACCAGTGCTGATATTTTCTTGGCCGCGGCTGCGACGACAAGGGGAAAAAGCGTCTGTCTTGTATTACCAGCACCGCATTGCTTTTTCTACATCTTTTTTTTTTAATTATATAACCTCCTCAAATCCAGATACACAACACAGCGCGTGCACCCTGCGATCTATATATGTATAAGTACACACTCAATTATAGCTTGAATTTGGAGAAAAAAAGGCATATCGTACGAGGGTGTGCGTGTGTATATGATGTTGCAGGTGTGACGATCCTGTTGTCTCAGACGGTCTTTTCGCTGCTGGTGGCCCACGTGTTGACCCGAACCTCCGAAGCGGTGCCGCTTATAGGTACCGATGATTGTGTGAAATATCCAATTCTATCTCTCACTCTCTCTCTCTCTCACACACTCTCTTTCTGATGAAGTAAAACTCGATGGGGTACAGTCAGCTCGAAAGCTCATACGCACGTTATAGCGATTCTGCCTCATCGATTCTACGTATACTTCTCTGACTTTCAGCCTGTCGCTCTACATACATTTTTCAAATCTCACTCTCGACTCGCTACTCTTATCCTCCTTTTATTTGGTTTCGACCTCTGCTCTCTTTCTCTCTGGCTCCAATCTGAAAGACACCTGTATCACCGGATTTCACGGCTCCGCGAACTCGCGCGCGAGTCTTTTCCATTTTTCACCCCCTTCGTTTGTCCCCACCTCCTGTCGCTCTTCCGAGCCTTCTTTTTGCCACTTTTATTAGCCCCGCCGCTATCTCTAAATTTTTCTTTTACCTTTTCTCGACCCACACGCATACCGCCCACCTACCCCTCTATATTTCATACGCTATTCTCTCTCTCTCTCTCTCTCTGTCTTTTTTTAGTTTTCTCGGCAACAAAAAAAATGTAAAGGCTTTAAAACGAATCGATCATAAAAAGTTCTCCAGTATTATTAAGTAACACTCTGTGCCTGACTCTCTGCAGTAGACTGCTAGTGTATACTTATTTACTTATATTTAACCTTCCTAACTGTAATTTCTCTCTGATAATAAATCGAACTCTGAGAGTTTAAATGGATGAAGGTATATTATTCTATATTAAACAAACAGAAATAAAATAAATGAAAACAAGCTATGTAATTGCGCGCAGCACGCAATAATTATTCACGAGCTCTTGTGACCACTATATATAGTTTTCTCTTATGCTATGTTATATTATCTCTCAATTATATATATTATATATACTCAATTATTATATATATACTATATGCCATGTGTTCGGCTTTTGTGACGTAAGAGTTATGAGTAATGAGTTATGAGTAATGAGTATGCCTATAAAGACAAAAGGTATATAATGCTTCTCATAAATAACATTGACGATATAATAAAAGATAAAATAAAAAAAAAAACAACTACGCTATTTCACGTATATTTACAAATACTCTCTCGAGCATGTGCTTTCTTCTTATGTGCGTATATATAACTAATCATAACTAATACCGATGATTATAAAAGTATATAAATTGTACTTAACTTTGTATACCATAATTATTATCTGCAGAAGTATTTCGTACACTCCTTATATTATATTATTATTATATTATCTTTGCTGCGCAGAATGCATTCTCTCGTCTGCACCTGAATTATACGCATTACAATATATAATTATCCAGTATAATGTAGTGTAATAATCATTGACTTAATCAAAAATACTTGTAAATATTAATTAGTACAAGAATAAAATAAAAATCGTGAATAATGATTGAGTGAAGCTTGCTCGGAGTGACTTATATACATATGTATACGATTCGACAATCTTCTTCATAACATAATGACGAATGTATAAACAATGAAATCCTTAGCCATATATATATTATATATTCCACCAAGTAGAACAACATGCATCTCTAAAGGTAGATATTGTTATAATGTACTCCCTCAAACCGAAAAATTAAAACATATACCTCTAAAAATCTCTCTTATACATCATATATAATATCTACATATAACGACACGGTCATTATCACAATTCGCCCGGCATCGAAGCGCATCTCGCCTTATCGGAAAAAAAATAAAAACCAGCCAAGTAGACAACGTACAGCTTTCTCGCGCTAATGATCGTCACAGCCTATCCTCGTAATCGCAGCCCCTCAAACTTGGCGTTTCGCAAACACACCCCCTGCAGCTATATCTCCTCGAGGCTTCCGCTTCCGGCATCAGCGCGCGCGACGCCTTGTCTTATCTTCGCTCCGCGAAATTAGCAAACCTCGGGGTCAAAGTGTTTTACTTTTTTTTTCTTCCCCTCCCCCCGCTGTGTCCTAGATAAAAAAAAGAAAAGATAAAGCGCCGGCACTTTGGAACCCTGCCCGGCGAGATGATTTTCTTCGGCGGCTATTAAAACGTCGACGTGACTTTTTTTTCTCTCTCGCTAGCGCCGCAAACGTTATAATATTCGTCGCTCGTTACATCACGATCGGAGCATCGAATGACGCCGCGCGGGAGGGGGAATAATTAAAACCGGACTCGGAATTATGCTCGGATCAAAGTGAAACTTTAACGGCGAGAAGAGGTGTATATATATGTATAAAGAGAGAGAGAGAGAGAGAGAGAGAGAGAGAGAGAGAGAAAAAGCCGAGCACGTCAAAGCCAGGGGTGAATCGCAACTCGACTTTTCATCTCTCTTTATGTGTATAATAGACGAAAAAGCGGCGAGTGTCTGGAAAATTAAAGAGTTCGTTAACTCGAGGATAATTTCGTCTTTTTCTTTTCCGAACTTTTTCGCCGAGGTAAACTTTTTTCAAAATTTTCGACGATTCACAGAACGCTTCGGGCGCGCTCGTATATATAGATATATAATGAAGAAAAAAAACGTTGTCGAGAGTTTTACAGCAGTTTGTTAAGCCATATATATATATATATACGCAACGACAGCTATAGCGCTGGAGATAAATAACGCGAGCTCGAATCGGCGGGTGTTTCCATTATCATTAAAAATAAAAGTCAGCGTGAAAATTGTCGACGCTGCCGAGAGAGAAGCGCTTATAAATATCGCGAAAATACGTTTTCACTTTTACCCCTCCCCCCTCTCTCGCGATCATTACTATTCGTTAATCAAACGCGCGGACGCGACGATTTTTCTCCTCTGTTTTGGGTATATTTTTTTTCTCGTCGAACCTGTCCCGGAAATGGTTTCGACGGCTGCTTTTGTCACTCGATTTTTGTTTCACCCGCGGAAGTGCGCGCGCGCTGGGTTTCCACTCGAATTAGCGTATTTTCTCTCTCTCTCTCTCCCTCGTAACGTCTGCTTTAACTATCTCTCGCGGCTTTTATTTAACTTTGTTCCATAAACTCTGGCGTTATTAGATTAGCTTCTCTCTCGCGCGAGGGAGAAACTTGAAGACTCCATCGTATATAAATATTTGAAGGCTCCTTCGTCATACCCGTATACGTAACCGTGCGCGAAATTTTACTTTCCGCCCGCAAACGGAACAAACATAAGCGACGTCTGTGTTGTACACGCAAATGATGGGGCTGATTCAGTCCCGAGGGGGTTCATCCAGGCTCGTCGATTTCACGCGGAAATCCGATTACAGGTCCGTGAAACGCTTCAAGCTTAATTGGAAGCGACTGTGCGCCCCGGTGAAAATTCGCTAATTCTCTTGTTTCTTCCGATTTCTCCTTTTTTTGTTTCTTTTTGTATCTCCCTCTCTCTCTCTCTCTCTCTCTCTCTCTCTCTCTCTCTCTCTCTCTCTCTCTCTCTCTCTCTCTCTCTCTCTCTCTCTCTCTCTCTCTCTCTCTCTCTCTCGAAGCTTCGCTCGTCGGTTTCGATACGCTTATTATTATATACGAGAGCATCGATTATATAAGCGAGAAAGAGATTCGATATCCTGCAGTGGAGAGTTTAAAAGCTCGCGGGAGAAAAATGGAAAAAGTTGGAAGCCTCTCGGGCCGAAACTTCTCGATCCTCCTGGCTTGCTTTCTTTTTTTGCTGCGGCGCGAATTTTTCAGAAATTTCTCCAAACGCCATGAGAAATGTGCGGTCCACGCGATCGGCATACTTTCGTACGAGTCCTGAGAACGACGCGTCGCGAGTTTGCGTTTATATACCTATACTAATACCCGACGCGCCTGAAATGTTTCTACAATTCATTCACTCTATATTTACATGTGTATACATATACCGTTCATTATTTGCGGAGAGTCAAAGTACGAAGCGATTTTTACCCGATCCCCAGCAGCACATTATTGTCATCATCACCTGTTTATACATATATGATATAGATACTACTCCCCGCATTAAAAAGCAAAAGTCTGAAGAGTGTGTATAAATGCATGAGGAATTAATGACGAAACTTCGCAGCTGCGCGCGAGCCGCTCTGTGCGACGCACCTACGCGTGTGTACAGGGCAAAAAAAGGCCGCCGACTTATGCGGGACCAGCTGCGAACTCTAAAATGAACTGAACCACTGCTTCTTCTGCTACTACTACTACTACTTCTTCCCTTCCATAACAATATCGGCTTCCGGCCCCGCAAGCCGTGAGGGCGAGTATATATATACCTATAAACGTATACTATGTTTTTTATCATCATTATTATAATTATATACCTCCTCTGTATATTTGTGTATACGCATATACTTGATTACATTTATTTCGCTCACCAATTATTTTGCTGTTGTTTACGTTCGCTAGTCACGAATGCGAGTGTCTCTATATATATATATATATACACACACACAGCGTGCGAATGGAAGAGTTTCGAGTCCGTATATAAACACGCAAACATATATACACAAGCGACGTATCGAGCATACAGCCTCTCCATTGCAGATATAACCCATAACCTACGCTCATCGAGTGTTTACACTCGAGTCCAAGATCATCATCATCGTCGTCGTCATAGTCGTGATCTCGAAGCGGAGTTTAATAGTGCATGATATGCACGAGTACATCCGACCGTATATGTGCCTGTACTCGAAGAGGGCAGCTGCTTGCGGACATCGTGTTTATCGGTCTAAAAACGTTACGTACGTACACGTTCCTCCGATTAATCAGAAAATGGATACGTTTCTCTCTCTTATACATACTTGTATACGTATATCCAAGCCCGCGGCCGGTGTGCTAATTCAATTATACATCGGCTTTGTCAGAATACCAGCAAAGAGAATGAGTTCGCGCAAATTAAATCTCTGTATTATTTGAACATCAACCGAATGAATTTTCGAATTCTCTGTTTTTATCTGTATACACATAATTATGCGCTACATACCAGCACCGACATCTCGTTATAAACGCGTGTAATATTAAAAAAAAAAAAAAAAAAATCTCGCATCATCAATCCGGAATGAACAATCTTTGACGCGATCTAATTACCGCAAATCAGCAGCAGCACATATCGCGCATATATATACTTGTTGAGCCTCGGCACAGCCGTCTTTCTCGCGTCATTAATCATCGCGGTCGCAACTGTGGAATCGATCGCGTATATACGCTCGGCCTTTGACGTTTACACAGGCGCTCGACAAACCGCATAAATTCAGCCTGCGAGAGCAGCGGCAATTACACAGCAGCAGCAGCAACAGCGCATATCGTCTTGGTATAATTACACGAGACGTCGAGAGCTGCCACTGTCTATGAACGCAATTGAATTTCATTACATCGCACGGAGAGATAACGGAATTTCTTTTCTGCGTGTGTGCATGTGGGTTACGTATGTACTCGCGCGGGAGATTCAAAAGTCAACATTTCGAGTATTCCCCGCGTATAATATGTGTATGCGGAGCTAATATAAAATTTGGTGCGCGTGCGCCTGAAAAAGAGACGGAAAGCTTGTCGGTATAAATTTCAGGATAGGAGAGAAACTCGGCTGCAAACCGCATCGGAAAATCGCGCGCGGGCTATAGAAAACAGTGGGCCCCTTATATATACACTCGCTCGCATCGCACGTAAATATTTGAACTAGCCGGGGGATTCCCCGGGCGGCTGCAAGGGATCAAAGAAACAGCAGCAGCCGCAGAGGGGGAAAAAAGAAGAAACGAGGCCGCGAGGAAAGTTTCTCGCCGCATTGCCGAAAATTTTTGACTTACACCCGCAAGTGTTTTCAATCTTTCACAGCTCGCTCTCTGCGAATTTATTTCTGTACACACACGTGTGGGGATATCTATATTTTTTTGTTCGTTTTCCGTGGAACAGCGGAATAACAGTCCGAGGCGTGAAATTTTGATTTTACAGGTCAGGGAAAAGTTCCAACTCGCCGAGAGCATTTTTATTTCAAAGAAAGGGAGAGAAGAGTTCGCCGACTCGAGCTCGAATTTTTCATGCGGCCGACGGAAAATCGCGAAAAGCCACGATTACGCCGTTGACGTACTGTATATATAGAATACATAGACGTACGTATATATATCGTAAAGCTTCGAGAGCCTCTATCGCAGCAGCACTCGATTCCCGCACTTCATAATATTTTCGACCTCGTTGCGGCAGCTCCGTATGCAGTTTGTTTCAGGCCGGACTTTTACGACGCGACTGCATAATACAGTGTCACCGGCGGGTTTACGCTTCGGCTGCACCAGCACAAAAGTCCCGGGAATTATGCATCATCGAGGGGATGCAGGTGTGCGCCGATATGCACATGCGATAAATACCAGAGGACACGACAGTTACAGCGGTATAGGTGTCATACTCAAGAGCCGAAACAGATCCATCTTGTCCGGTCAAGTGCCGCGCGAATGAAAAGCCTTTTCGCTAATTGCTCGCGGCCGAAAGCTATTAATATTCATCAAGCCCGGAAACGCTGCTGCTGCTGCTGCTGATGCTGTTGTTGCTGTATACAAAGCGCGATTCATTACTGCGAGTGGAGCTGCTGGTGTTTTTTTGAATTTTGATTTTTCGCGCGCTTTCTCCGAAGACGGCCATAATGATGATGATGATGATCATGAAAGGTCTATTTTTTTCCTGTGTTTCGCCTTTGATAAGTATCGCGTGACGCTGCAGTGATGAAACATTTTTCGGGACGGAAACGAATATTGGATTTCCCGCGAGCGTTTCGAGACTCGTGTGATGCGTGCGCTTTATACATATACGCGAATGAAAATGAACGTGAAAAGAAAAAAGGCTTTAGTTTCGAAAAAATCCGCTGTAATAGAATAGCCGATCTCTATTTTGCTCTCCGCTCTCGTTCACGCGTCCTTCTATTACTTTTTACGACGAAATCATTCAGGCGACGTAATTATGACACGACACACACTTCACACGTAATGGCTTTACGGCCACTCAATTTTCTTCCCGTGCGTCCCGTAAAAAAAAGTCGCCCTTATATACGTTATATAGCCCTCCCGAGATATCTGTGCGCGAATGTGTCCCCCTCTGCGCGTGTGTGAGTGGCTCCAAAAGATAAACAGTCGTCCGCAGATTAAACTGATCGTCTATAAACAGCTTGTTTATTATATAGGGAACAAAGCGCATATCAAGCCTCTGTATATAACGCACAAGCTTTGGGTATACATTATTATTATTATACACGCACATGAATTGCGACTGTTGTAATCCAAGACGCAATGATAATTAAGAACAAGGATAATCCAAAGTCTATAAGGAAAATGGCGAAAGACCGATAAAAAAATAGACTCGTATATATTATCTTATAGCGCCTGCAAGTAGTACTATATACATATATATTGTGTGCATCATTAAGAGCACCGTCGAATGACTATAATATAAAGACACACACTCTCTTTATTTTTGCCTGCCACTTTGTTACATATATATATATGACGAACGATAGTAGTGACCTTATGCGTATATACACACGCATACGCACGTGTATGTGTGTGTGTATAAACATATACACAACGTTCGCAGCCTCCCTATTTCCATGCAGCTCTGCGTATACGAACTTTGCATATGTAAATTTCATCAAGCGACTTTTATATTGTGCATATTGCAGCCTTCTCCTTATCCACACACACACACACACACAAGCTCACTCTTGCTCGCAAATGAGAATTATATACGCAGAAAAATATTTTCTGTATACACAGATGCAAGAAGAAGCTGCTCGCGCTCGCTCGTTCAAAACAAAAAGTATCTTTCACTCGGCTTCGTTTGCATCTCGCGCGCGATCGTTTGCGGCGTATATACATATATATGGTGTATATATACACAAATTGAGCGGGGAAAAACGACTGCACACACGATAATATATTCCGCGTCGACTCTCGCTTCTCTCATCCTTTCTTTTTTATGCACCGATGCTTTTTGATGGATATATTTATGCTATGCCCTCTAGAGCATCGTATGGAGTCGCAATGACTATAATTTCGATAAGCTTTTCGAGAGCCAAAGATTTTTTACCATTTCATGTAGCTGTAGCCATTAGGTCTATATAACAAGGCTGTTTTGGGAAACAGAAACGCATCTACATGTCCACTGGTCACAGACTAGAGAGCCGTAAGGTCGTGGGAAATTTCGGTCCAAAACTGCTTTGTTCTACTCGAACGTAATTACTTATAAACGCCATAGCT
This sequence comes from Muscidifurax raptorellus, assembly GCA_020010945.3. Lineage (NCBI taxonomy): Eukaryota > Metazoa > Arthropoda > Insecta > Hymenoptera > Pteromalidae > Muscidifurax > Muscidifurax raptorellus. Next base: position 11,408,123 of record CM052077.1, read on the forward strand.
AAACGCACGGCTGTATTCTCTTCCCGTGAGTATTCCACCTTCGACGTGTAAGAATGTCAATCTTTCTTCGTTAATCCACTCCACGGACGCTATAAGTATCACTGTCGCACCCCTTTTAATTTACAGCAGAAGACGCGGGGCTCTACCGGAGCTAATTGAAAATCCCGGGAAAATTGAAACTCTCGTCTGGATCTCGAAAAGTATATTAGTCTGATTCGAAAAGACAAGCGCCCGCACAGCTCGAATTATTAATTAAGCTCGCGCTCGATTCTCTACTCGCGTCATATAATAATGCCCGCGCATTACCAACCACCGCGCGGTTACGGGCTTATCGGATTTTCATTAGAGCCTCACAGCAGCGCGTATTCCGCTTTGCGTATTTAGTTTACGAAAAGTCGCACAATTTTCGGGCTGTTTTCCTCGCGATCTTCTTTATTATATATGTCAAAAGGACGATTGTCGAGAGAACGTGTATAATATATATACTTGGGAGTATCGGCTGAATATATATATAGAATAGCGGGACAAAGTTATGGGAGTTCTTGTACTGGCCTCGGGCCAACTGGCTGTTAATATTTTAATAAAATCCGACCGCTCAATGATTAAATCAATTCTCGTGAATAATCGGCCCGCAACGTATGCCAAGCATTATTATATACACGCGGGGGCGAGTATTAAAATTATTTTGAACATTTATGTATATAGACGAGCGCGCGAGAGAGATAGGGCGGGTAATGGCATCCGATAAGGAAACGACTGTTTTAAAATTAATTCGAAAAGTTTGCCGAGGTAAAATTCTCGGAAGCAGCAGCTTCCTCTATCTCTCTCTCTCTCTCTCTCTCTCTCTCTCTCTCTCTCGTGTAATCCGATGAATAATATAGAAGGAACAGCTTGCCGGCCGCTTACCTGAATTCCCCAGGATGAAGCGGTGTATACTGTAGACCGTGCCTCATTAATCCCAAATAGATAGAGTCGTCCCCTGTCCAGCGCGGCCGATTTATTTTTCGCGAGAACTAAACGCGCGACGGGCGTAAACGCAATATTAATCTGCCTATTTCCATCGGAACGTATACGCAACAGCAACTGCAGCAGCAGTTCGATGCAATATTTACTCAGCAGCAGCAGCAGCAGTGGCGTATACAGCGAGTGAGCTATTCCCCCGATTTTACGTGCGCGCGTATATGTGCGCCGTTGAATTTCCGCTCGGCGTATCGCTCTCTCTCTCTCTCGTTGCAATTTAAATCCTTCGTTCGATGTAACTCTCTCCCTCCCCCTCTCTCTCTCTCTCTTCGGGTATGCATACAAAAGTGCGTGTAGAGCAGCAGCATCAGCAGCGGCTTTTTTTGCCATCGGCGCGATTTTAATTATCAAACTTTTAGCGGGAGTATTCGAACTTCCCGCGCTTTCTACTAGTTTTTCGAAAAAAAAGCTATTGACTGAATGTTTGTCGAACTCGCGTATAGTGTTTTTTTTTTCGTTTTAAGAGAAATTCGATAACGAGACAAATCGCGTTAAGCTATTCAGATGAGATCTAAGTACCGTTGACGGATATAGCCCGCCTTTTTTTCGTTTCGAAAAAATGGCTACTATCCGAAAGAGGTTTTTCGAAAAAATTCACTCGATGGATACGGCGGACGTGAGGCGAATCCCGAGGTGAGGCGTATGATCGTAGAAAACACTCGCCGCGACGATAATGAAGGCCGATTTTTGAGACGACGATCGCGAACGTTTCCGTCATAGCTCACAAATGCACAGCAGGAGTGTCTTACGGCCGACTCGTGACTGTAATACCTCACGACGCGTCAAAGAATATCAATGGGGGCAAAAATCAGAGCTTGCAGGCGAAAGCTGTCGACAAGATTAAGAGGAGAACCGCGAAATTAATGACGCTCCCTATGCACACACACACACACACACACACACACACACACATATATATATATATATATATATATATATATATATATATATATATATATATATATGTTTGTGTGGGTATGTGTGTATCCGCACACACATACGGGGGAAAGAGCAAGATTAATGAAACGCGAGAGAAAAGAAGAACGATAAGAGTCGTATATATACCTACGGACAGACGAGCGCGCGCGAGCTCGTCTTTTCAACTAAAGCGCCGCGATTTGCATATCCGTTGCGCTCGCGAGAGCTATTTATAACGCGGGGGCTTTTGTGCGTTGCTGCTACTGATGAATCTCTGACCTCTTTGTGTGTAATACGTATACGGTATATCTACGCTCGATAAAGAAAGAATTTAGAAAAGCTACTTAGCAAAAAATGCCGCACCACGTGTGTATATATATATATATATGTGTGTGGGATACAGTGTAACCGAATTCACGTCGCGCAGGAGGCGTCAGGTGGCACGACAGGAGGCGAATTTTAAGCAGCTATGCACGTGTGCCGCGTCAAAGGAGCGAGAGAGAGAGAGAGAGAGGGAGAAGGCGCTTTGCTGCGTATATAATATATTGATGCGACGTAAACTCGAGCCTGCAGCGGCAGTAGTGGGATTTATAGATAATAAAGCTCTGTAGTGCGTGTATATATATACAAAGCTCTTTGATATTTTCTAACGTATTAATTGCCGCTGGCAGTGGTGAGAGTCAGCGTTTGATCAGACGATAAATCTCTCTCTCCATCTTTGTTCCCGACGATATAACTCAGATTTTGCCAGGTAATTGCCGGCGGGATGCTTCATCGCTATATATATATATATACAGGTGTCAGTATATGGAGCTCGTAATACACGGAGAAAGAATCGAAGAAAGTCGTTTATTACCGCGGCGAAAAGTCGACGTCGATCCCCTCTAATGGACCGCTCACTCGCGTTCTCTTCTCTCCCAGGGATATATAAAGTATCTATATATACTTTTTAACCCCGTGAGAGGGATTTCTGCACCGAATATTGGCCGAGTGCCCATATATAGTGAGAAAGAATCTCTGTTCGCGCGCACGTGAGAGTTTAAGGATAGCCAGTGGTCTGACTTTTTAATACCCTTTTAATTGCTGTTCAAACGAGATAGAGAATATATATATGTATATGTATATGTACGTATAGGTATGATGGAGTTTCGGCTTTTCGATCACGCGCGACTTTTCAATCTCTCGAGAAGATCCATTGCGGTCAGCGGTGTATATTTTCCTCGCGGTTAACCGAGCGACAGAGAAAGCTCTCGCCCCTAGAGAATAATTGGGAAATTTTCTTCTCTCCGACAGTCTGCTGCTGCTGCTGCTGTTGGAAGATTCCATTTTCCGTTCCCCGATGAATCTTTTCCCGGTTAACTTTCAATCTGGAAACGAGATTAGTCTATCTCTAGCCTTTCTTCGATGATGCAAACTTCGCGGCCGACGCTTCTCATGGAAATCTCGATTCTTTTGTATGCATATAACGCGTGTAGGGCCGAGAGAAGATATCGGTGCTCGCTCGGAAACTTACGTAACACATCGACTCGCTCGGCAACCGAGATCTCCATTTCTCCGGCCAGACCTTGAATAATTCAATTAAAAGCCGAAGAACAAACTGACGACGCTCGTCCCTCGGGTATATATAGGTCTCTCTCTCTCGCGCTCTCTCTTGCTCGCATAGCCGCAAAACGCCGTTCCAAATTCCATCGTCGGATGAATAATAGTTCTCCGTGTATATATCCTTCGATTGCCCGCGAAATCCAATTTCGGCGTGCCTCCATTTTCGCTATATTCCTTCCCTCCCTACACCGACATCTCCATATAGCTATATATATATATATACACGCAGGACATAGCGAGTAGATGTACGTATATAATGCGTCTAAGCGCGTGGAAGCTCGAAAAAATTGCGCTAATTCGATCACTCCCGCGAGCCGTGAATTCACGAACAATCGCGTCCGGCCGTATTATTTGCGCGTGGGCGAGCGCATTATTATTATATTACTTCGTAGCATCTAAAATTAAATACGCAATTATTATTATTATCGTTATTATGCGCGATGCGAATCTTGACGCGAAAAGTTTCGCAATTAACCAGTTGCTGCAAAAGAATATATATATATATATATATATATATATATATACAGGCTATGGGTATAGTATAATGCAAAAAAGAAGCAGAGACGATGTCTTTAATTGTTATAACGGCTGCATAGAGAGGGAGGCGATCCGGTGCGCAGTTAATTAAATCGAGAAGGAGATGTGCGCGCTTTGAGAGAAAAGACGAAGAAGAAGAAGAAGAGGCAAAAAAGCCGCCGGGGATCTAAAAACGCAACTCGCAGTTACAGAAATAATTGGCTCGACGACGAGAAGACGAACTTTCGTCCTGACCTGATTCTTGTCTCGAGCTTCTTTTTTTTTGCTCTCTTCTCTCTTTTTTTCTTTCTAATCTCGCGGACGTCGCCGGGAGAGCTTTGAAAATGCATATATAGATAAGTATATGCGTGTATCGTATTAGTGTGCACAATGTGTCCCGCTGTAATTGACGCGAGTTTCTTTTTTTCGAAAAGTTGGCTCGAAATCGCCGGGAAAAAAGGCATTACCGTTTAAACGGCTGATTATCTTTCCTCGCCGATATCAACGCCTGTATATACGCGAGTGTGTGTGTGAATGTGTGTGTGTATAGCCTCGCGTTCGCGACCGCAGGAATTAATTTCTCGGTTGTGGTTTAGCGCGTCTGTTGAAATGGCCGCGTTGAGTGTACACATACCGAAGTTTCGAATCGCCCGAGGACGCAGCGTCGCATATGTATATATATATATATATATATATATATAATATATATATATATATATATATATATATATATATATATATATATATATATATATATATATATATATATAATTCGAGCTGCGGAGCCGATTATTACTGTGACCTTTTCTTTTCTATAGTATATAAGCTCGTAAAAGAGAAAATGTTCGATTAACGCTGTATACGAGGAACAAAAAAAAAGACACCGGCCTCCAAATCCGACATCATCTGGGGCAAGTAGGAGCACAGACAGATGCTTTGACGAGGGGCAAGAATAGCGTCGGGAGAAAAGAAAGCTGCCGAGCGCGCAGGTATATAGAGTCCGAGAAATGCGTAGCGCGCAGGCCACGGGCAAAAGGGATTACGAGATGCGCGCGAGCTTTGTCTGCCCCCTCTTTTTACTCTTTAATCAGATGACAAAGGCCCGCAGCGACGACTCGGGATTGTTGTCGTGCAGCGCAGTAGCTCACTCGCTGTCTCGTCCTCTCGGCTAATTAAGTGTGTTCCACTATACTGCTGCTGCTGACCGTTGGCCCGCGAACTTTGACGAGGCTCGTTTCGTCGACGCCTCCGGCCACCGTTCCCCCTGACATTTTTCGACCTGGAATACACGTGCGCGAGTATATTACAAAATCTACGCTCGTTAAATTTCCATCAGAGAGACGCGCCGTAAATATTTTTATACAGGCGGGCTGGGGGGTGGGTGCCAGCTGGGTATCGACGAAAAGTCCGACGCGCTTGGAGGACAACGAAAATAAAGAAGAAGAGGGTGGACGATAAGAGGCCGGAAATTAAGGAGGAAGCTTCTGCTGCCGGTGTTTTTAAGATAATTTTTATCTGTCGCGTTGCGCTTAAGGCCGACGATAACAGCGCCGTGAAACAAAGGAGGCAGCGCTTCGCTGTAAAATTGGAAAAAAAAGGAGAAGTAGTATAGGTCGCGGTTCGGTCGGACGTAAATTTTTCACTTTTCTCTCTCCTCCTCTCTTGTATACACTGATATAGCAGAGGCTATATACGCAGTATATGCTCGCATACATGCACGGCGGGGATTACGATCGCTCGTGGCGCCGTATACTTTCGAAGCGGGAAAGGGGGCTAATTATCAATTGACGCGGCGAAATTGCAATCCGCGCTGCTTACGCTATTAATTAGCCTCCCCTCGAGGATTCAGGTCCTAAGCTCGTCGTTTGCGGAAGGTCCCGGGCATTATTCATCGCTGATTCGATTTGACTTCTTGATTATGCATCCGATGATCAGCTAGAGGTGTTGCGTGCGTTCTCTCGAACGATCGATTTTCAAAGAGGAGGCTTGCTTTTCGTTTTTGTTTTCGAGGTGGAGATTATAGTGCTGTTATATAGCTGTTGTGATAACTCACTTTATTCAATGTCCACTCACACGTATATACAGCAGACACTTGTGAAGAATAATTTATGATATATATGTACACATATGCGTTAATGCGCGTCGTATCGCGATGGGAGTAAAATCAATTTCATCCATCTGACGAACTTTTGATTGCGAGAATGCGTTATCTATATATGTATGTATATATAGCGCCGAGGAAGAGTTTTGAAGTGAAATCAGGTGCGACCACGGCATCTAAATTCAGATCCCAGCGCGGCGCGAAATTCAATTACTTTTTTTCAATTCTTCTTCTTTCCAGCGTTTCGATCGAGCGAAAGTCGACGTAATTTTGGATGATTTGAAGTATAACGATATATTGTATATGCTTATAGGGTAGTAGAGCACATGTGCACTACGACCGTATATATACATATCCCTCTGACAAAGTAGTTATTATTATTATTATTATTATTATTATTACTCTTTTACTTTTATCAACCCCTGCTATATACCTCTCACGCCTCAGAAGATTTTTTTCTGCGCAGAGTATTTTATAGATTGTTATATATATTTATATCACACAATTAATGAAAAAAATGAAAATTTAATAAACTACATGCCATTAAAGCAATAATGAAAAAGTCTACTTGGAAATGTGCACGTCGACTTGACCAACAACAATTAACTAAATAAGAACGATGGTTAAACAAGTGAATAAAGCAAAGTAACACGTGACGTTACTGTATATTTCATTATTAATTAAACAAAACCACACCTTATTATTACATAGTTGCTCGATGTTACACCCACTTGTTAAGAGAACTGAAAGTCTTAGCTAATAATTCTTTTGAAAAGTCTCCCACGTCCTAGCTCACCCTCGCACATAGCCCCTTGCAAATACATCATTATTATTATATTATTATTATTATTATTATTATTATTATTATTATTATTATTATTATTATTGTGTACACGACCCCGTAGCTGTTTTTCGCTCTCTGTGTAACCGTCGCGCGAACTCTGCGAATTTGCATATATTTATACGAGACTTGTATCCTCACGCAGCCCGTAGAAGAGCTTCTGGCCCATTATTATACGAATTATATTATACACTTTTTTAAATCTTGTTCACAAGCTTCCCTTCGGATTTCAAGGAGCTATGCTATTTATGCTCGAAAGACGACGGGGAGTATATGTTAAACAATCACTGCAACCAACCACGTATACACGTATGCATGAGTTTTGATAAAAGCCCGAGCAGCTTATTTGCAAAAAAAAAAACTACCCCTCCAAGCGCATAACACAGCGAGTGTATGCTCACGAGCGTTTTTCTTCCCCTGCTTATATACATATATATATATGTATTTTTTTTTGGCGTTATATATGTGTGTGTATTGCCGAGTGCACAGAAAGTAAGTAATACCGTAGTCCTCTGCTTTTCGCATTTTTTCGCAGTAGAGTATAATATTATATATCTCTGTGTGTAGTACGTATATATAGCCTAGTTTTTATAGTCTTTTCTCTTGTCTCTTCTCTTCTCTCTCACTATATGTCTGTTTCTCTTTTCTCTGTGTCTCGGGTGTTTTATACTCTTTCGATGTCGCTGTGCCTAGAAAACGAATTTGTGTCTAAAGCTCGATGTGTGTGCGCTCCGAATTTGTCGGACGATGGATGACGAGTGACTGCGTTTGTTCGTGTCTTTGTGTTTTTTTTTATAAACGAAGAAGCTCTAAAAGAAACATCATCCCTAACATCCTCGCGAGGAGGCCCCGAAGAAGCTCCAATGCATATCAGTATATATACATACACATATGCATATATATATTTAAAAAAATGAAAAGTCTCTTTCGAGCCTCCTCTGCATATCTGTATCTTGTGTCCCGGGCCCTTCGCGAGAGAGAACTATGTTGTAATATATCCTCTCCCGAAGTCGACCTGCCGGAATCTAAAAAAAGTCAACGAACCTCGACTAATCGCCTGCACGTCGTGTCCGGCGCGGGCGTTTCTCCACAGGAACTTACTTCAACTGCATAATGTTCATGGTGGCGAGCAGCGTCGTGCTCACCGTTCTCGTGCTCAACTACCATCACCGGAAGCCCGACAATTACGAGATGCCGAATTGGGTGAGTATGATTATAAGGGGACACGAGCGAACTCTCGAGTGAGAGAAACTCTGCTGGTGCTGGTGCACGTGGTGCTAGTAGTCGAGTCTGATCAAAGGCAAAATTAATGGTCGCGTGTGTGATGTGTCGGCAGACGAAGACGGTCTTCCTGCAATGGCTGCCCTGGATGCTGAGGATGGACCGTCCCGGCAAAAAGATCACGAGGAAGACGATCCTCATGAGCAATCGCATGAAAGAGCTCGAGCTACAGGAGCGAAGCAGCAAGAGCCTACTAGCCAACGTCCTCGACATCGACGACGACTTTCGTAATATTAACAGCAGTCAGAGCGTGCCATCCAGGGACTATATGAGGTGAGATTTCTGCCTACTCGAACGAGGGCCCCCCCCTTTTAATTCTCTACAAAACTGTTTCACCGGCTGTATATAAATAACCGCGTTTACATTTGATACTGTTGTGCACATTTTTCATTTTCAAAATATTTCATTGCAACAATTTTTAGGGAACTGTACGGTCGATAAAAGCGTTTCGTCGGTAATACAGAAAACTTATGGCACCCCCTAAAAAAATTATCATAAAAGCGATATAATTAAACGCCAACATTTATAGGCAGGTGTACGGAACGCCGCTGACGGGCAGACCAGCGACGGTCGAGGAGACCTCAGCGTCGCTGCCACTGAGCGGGACCCAGCGCGAGCTGCACACGATCCTTAAAGAATTGCAGTTCATCACCGGTCGCATGAAGAAGTCTGACATCGAGTCCGAGGTCATCAGCGATTGGAAGTTTGCCGCCATGGTCGTCGACAGGTACACGATATATAACAAATGAAATGGTGTAAATATAATAATAATAATAATAATAATAATATAATTGACCTATTTCATGTGATTCACGTAGGTTTTGCCTGATCGCCTTTACGCTGTTTACGCTGGTGGCGACGGTGGCCGTGCTGTTTTCCGCGCCGCACATAATCGTCCAGTAGTCGAGCGCCAGCGAATCCGCGCTCCTCCGCGAGGACGACGACGAAGATGGAGCCATCGCCTCGGCTCGACTTCGAGTGAGTCCTTTTCTCTTTGATTGTACGAGTTTCTGTAGAAATGAAAGATTGGATTGAATTTCTTTTTATAAATTTCTTTTTTATAATGAATTCATCGACTTGAGTATGTCCAAGAAAAAGTACGATTTAAAATCTTCAAGCTACAAGTCAAATTACCCCCTCCCCCAACTTTAAAAGCTAAAATCCCATATAACAGTTTTAAACTGGGCTCTCCACTGAAACAGTTCTTCCACTAATACCATTCAAGACCGTAATAACGTCGGTCTATCTCCCTCGTCCCTCTTCTCTCTCCTTTATAGCCCGAACTAATTTCGCACGCAAAGCCTCAAAAACTAATTCTCTGCCATTAATCTCCATCCTCCACAGAAACGAAATGCAAGGCGACAAAGTATCCGACAGCGAGCGACGCCTGATGTTCTCCAGCCACGACGACGACGACGACGACGACGACGACGACTACTACTATACGACTACAACTACTCTCAGTACGCCAGCGACATCCGAAGAGCATCAGCTGCAGCGCCCGATGACACCGAGCGACGACGACTATACTCTTGTAAAACGGGCCGTAGTATATACATATACACAGTCTCCGCGCACGCAACAGACGCCCTCGCGTTATATTGTTCCCCGATGCTCTCATGCGCGCAGCAGCAGGAGCGTATATCTCTCGATCACGAGAGATAGCGACGACGCGCTCGTCTATCGAATGCGCGCCTAGTTCCCTCTCTGTCTCTCTCTCTCTCTCTCTCTCTGCCTCTGTGTTTAACTGTAAGGCGTGCAAGCGGCAAAGTCGATACCTGTAACGAGGCCCTCTACCTCATTAGGCGACGCGCGTAAACACACGGACCGATATAATTGGCCGCGCTAATGAACTTTCGCGCAACGGCCCTGGGACGACAATCCGTAGCTATGTACTCCATTTCCACTTTACTCTCTTATTCCGTTACACATATAGTCGTGCGAGCGCAGAACGTGCCTCTATATATGTATATATAAATACAACCTTACATTAATGCTCACGAGTGTGCGAGGAGCGTTCTCTCTGAATTACGGGCGATATTCGAATTTCATTTCGTTTTCAAACTTGGTATGTGTTATATATATATGAACATGAAGAGAGAGAGACAGAGGGTGAGTGAGTGAGGGAGTACGCCGCTGAACACACTCTGGACATTTGCATAATGGAATTCGGCATGCATTCGCGCGATGTCCGAATTTTCACGTCTATGGATGCGTTCCAGGACCGGTCGCGTGTATGAATTATCGCGTCGGGCATGAATTTACATGAGACGCGTCGCAAACGAGATCGGTTACACGCGCGTCATTACGAAAGATCGTGTGCGGCGCAGTGCGTCGAATCGTATTAATGGGCAAGCATGTGAGCGCGATGAAAGAGAAGAAAAAGCAAAGAAGAACATGACAATGAGCCTTCGGTTATCGACGACGACGTATGGGGAAGCAGCGAGACTGAAACGGCCTTTACTCAACTGCCAATACCTCGAGTCCAGGGTGGAATGATTGTGCTTTGTCGATGAAATCGGCCGCAGGTGTATACCTTTTACGAGCAGCGATCGTCCTCGATGACCGGAGCGCGCTATATGCGGACAGAGAGAGAAAACGAGAGAGGGGGGGGGGGGGGGGGGTAAAGAGAGCAGAAGAAGATTACTGCCAAAAAATTCTCCCCGAGAAAGCTTTCGCGCGACGATCTCTCAACGGTGAATCTTGAGTATAGTTTAACAAAGCGAGGCACCCGCAGGATGCGGGACTGCGTCGTCTTCTTGTCCTATTAATTTTAATGGCTGAGATTAAATCGACGAGTATACGTGTGCCGATGTTGTGTCTGCGCGTGCGGCCGTGGAAGTTAGCGACGTGTTCGAGAGCTCGGAAAGTCAATTACTGCTCTAACTCTGCAGCGCAGCGCAGCGGTAGCAGCAGCACAGCAGCGAGCAATCGAGGAAGCCTAAATCATTCGCTCTCGGTTTATCTAGCGCCACTCTCTTGCGTGCTGCTGCCGCTGCTGCAGCTCTTCTGTTTCGTTAGCCAAATTTAATTGCAAGCTCAGAGTGAGCTTTCGTTGTTTTTTTATTTTTCTTTTTTTTTTGCTCTCGTTTATTTTGCGTGTATGACGTGTTTATGCCTCGCAGAGCAAAAGAGGAATTAGCAGCTGCTTTTTGTCGGAGGCGAGTTTCAGTGTACAAACACAAAAAAAATTGACTCGATTTTTAATCAGTCAGCTGTTGTGAGTACTTGTTTGTTTGTTAACGCTCTGCTCGTCGAAATGCAATTTTCTTGTCGCTCGAGAACTTATATACGGGAGAGTCGTGCGCGCGCGAAAGCTCGCCCGGATGAGAGTGTAAAAACGAAAATGAGAATCGAAGCGGGAACGAGCTCTCTAAATTTTCCTTCGCTATGTATGGTTTTTGTTTCTGTCTTTGTCTCGCACACGGATTTTTCAGCGGTATTGTGTATCTCGATTTATAAAGAGTTGGGAAAAATAAGGAGTAAGAAAATTTAGAGAGAATAATGTACGCAACGGTAGAGGAAGTTCGCTTGAAAAATATAACATCGCAAAGCGTTTCGAAACTGTTGTTCCGTAAAGTATCGAAGCTAAGAACGAGGGCGCGCGTGTCTGTTGCTGCGCGTAGTCGCGGCGCGAGAGTTTTGTCGCGCATAATGATGTATATTATCTGCTCATACTATGAACGAGGATCAGCGTAAGTAGAGATTGAAAACTCAACCGAACGAATAAAATAAACTTAGCTTTCCTCGTCAAGATTACAGATATGCGCATAATATCGGTAATCGCGAAAGTCCTTCGTTACCGACTGCAAACCACGTATTATGAACGTACCTCGTTCCTTGGACGACGGTTGCCGTCACCGTGGATTTCGGCAGTCGCTGTTCCTCGAACGAGGCTTCTTCCTTTCGGCAAATGAGCAAAATACATAAAAAGAAACTTCGTCGTCAATTAATTGGACGTTTGATTTTGAACAGTGAAAATAATGAATATATGATGTATATCTTGTGACCGCGACGTAGAACCATTGGGGGTCGGTAACTTGACAGACTTTCTTGGTAGCTATATACATATATACACCTAAGATGATAAATAACACTTGCCAACCTGTTGCCACGTTAATCGAGTAAAAAAGTTTTGCATTTTTCAACGAAAGCAAACGCGTCTCTGTATACACCATTGTTAAAAGCTCGAGAGCGATACGGCAGGACTCGCCTATCGCGACGACGATCGCACTCTTTCTCTCTCGCGGTAGTTAAAATTAAAGAGAGAGACAAAAAAGCTGCAGAGAGCGTACATGAAAAGAAAAATAACGACAGATTCATTGTTCAGAGAGCGACGCGAGAACATGCGCACGTAATGAATGTTTTCAGACGACGATTGTCGCAAGGCGTCGGGGCGAACCGAAGTAAATAACGAGGTTTAACGAGTAAGGAGAGAAAAAGAAAAAAGGGCGTCGCAAACGAAGAAAAGTGAGAAAATGAAAAAAATATTATAAACGGACGTGTGGCTGTTGGTCGTAGGCGAAAATAAAAAATGAAAAAAAAAATTAAAAATATTATAGAAAAACATAAGCAGCGCTAAAAATAAGTGATATCCGAAGTCGCAGAACAAATATATATATATATATATATATATTATATATATAAATATTATAAATATATGAATGCATAAAAAAATACATCAATAACTTTATTGATATAAACGATTGTTTTATATAAAAGAAAAATGATTGACAGATATGATATGACAGATGCGTGTAATGTTGACGTAAAAGATAAACTCATTTGTAATTTGTATCGCGCGTGCGCCATTATATATTAGAAGATGTATAATCATAATGAGTACGCTGCAGTGCGCCATCGTATTGTAAAACCACACGAGGGATTATACATATATACATATTATTATTATATTGCTATTACTTAATGAGTTAATATTATAAGAGAAATCTAAAAACTAAAACGAATGAGATTAAAAAAAGACGTTTATACGTGTAAAGAGATCCACACCTAAAATGCCTCCCAGGTTATATATATTATAAATATATATTATATAAACGTTATTCGATGTAAAAAGGACTCGAACTATAAACATACACACACACACAGACACACTCGCATACCCACACGCACACAGAGACATATAGACGTAACGTATGATTAAAGTAACATTATTTATACTATAAAAATTAAGGGTCGAAGTTATTCGAGCTTCAAAATCTGCCACGAAAGAACAAAATATTCATCATCATAGCAAGAACAACAACAATAATAGCAAGCTCGTATGTCGAAATTGAAATGCGAATTGCCGATGCTCGATACAGATCACCACATGTTTCTTCCAAATACACGTATATATACACACACGATTTACTCCCGACATCACAGAGTCGAGTCTCGCGCGAGCCTGCGCCCGTATATAATACACGCATCAAGAACCAACACCTGGCGGCCAACGCGCATACACATCTAAAAGCGATCAAAATTCATCAGCGAATCCCGCGGCGGGGAAATATAACGAGCTTAGCACGTCGCTCGTAAATTTTCGTTTTCGCTCGAGCTGCGCGTCAGAGGGTCAGCATTAAAACGACGACGCGAGAGAAAGACCAAGCAGCACAATAAGCGGCCGAACAAAGAAACGAAACGCGGGCTTTTGATCGAGGAGCCCACTTAACCCGCCTTCATTTGCGGTTAATTGCCGGGCGTCAGTCAGCCTGCAGAGTCGTTTTTCTCGCCGGCGGATTAGTGCCCCCTGCGCACATCGGACAATGCCGTCGTTTTTCGTTACGACGCTATATATACTCTTGAAATGCGCGCCGAGTGTCATTTGCATTCTTCTTCGTTATATTACTTCTTCGTCTTATATATATAACAGAGTTTCGATTTATTTCTTTCGAGTCCGAGTGCCATCGTAAAGAGGCTACGCACCAGTTATTGATTATATATACGTATATAGTTGCAGCCTATCGAGCAATTCGTTTTTCCAACTTTATCTCTAGAGAGGACTGTATTGTATACCTCACTCTCAAAGGAATATAGTCGTCGCGGGGGCGGGCGGAAAGCTTAACGAGGGTAAAAAAGACGACGGTCCATTATTTTGTCGCGTGCGCGTAAAGCAATGAATAAAGTCGTTTTGTGTCTCCGAATGGACTTTTCTCATTAACGAACCGTTATTTTTTTTTGTCTCTTCTTCCGCTGGTGCTTCTTCTTCCTCCTGCTTCACAAGCATACATATACATATATATATATACGCGCACAGGTTCGCGAGGACGACTCGGACTCTGCGTATTGTACGAGTATATACTTAACTTGGTTCGCTCTTCCATTAACGATATTAGTTGTGCGCTAGAGTTTAATGCGACAATTCATAGGTATATGATAGGTATGTTGCACACACGACGAAAGATTATTTTTCTTCTCTTTTTGACGCGGGGGATTTGAAACGTTGTAAATATACGAAGACGAGGGAGAGATGTGTAATAACGGCGTTCCTTTTTGTTTTAATGTATCCGACGCTGTAGCTTCGTCAAAAGTAAGATGAGTTAAGAGAAAAAAAAATAAACAAAACCAGTATATTGATTAGCCAATTATCCGAAGACATTTATATAACGTACTCTCGCACGTAAGCTGAAGAATGTATATGCAGGAGTATAGGCGAACATAATTATTATATATATATATTAAGCGCTGCATATACAGGTAATACGCACTCGCCAAGAGACTACTGGAAGAGTATTATACACGCAAACTGCACGTGCGCGCATTACATGATTATATTGCAATTACACACACGCACACAGACACACGATATACATATTATACATAAAATATTATAGTGCGTATAAATAAGATGAATAATTTATTAATTAATAGATAAAGAAAAAAAAGATGATGAACATGACGACATGCATTGTAAAATAAACCGAATCCACTAAAATCGAGTACATAATAAAATGATGAACGGGGGAGGGGAGAGAGAGGGGTGTGACACGAGTGTGTGGCTATTATATACTATATGACAGAGGCGCGAATGTGAGAGTGTGATTTTTCGAGAGTTTGTTTAAATAAACTTGCGGATAGCACGAGAACTGTTGATAAATCGTAAGATTAACCAATTAATTAATAATCAATTAAAAAAAACACGAAGGAATTGAATTAGGTTTATATATTATATATATATATACACGGGCAACGCGTATAGTCTGTCCCCACATGATCTTCGTATAATATCTCTGTTCCTAAAAATGCGAAATCTCTCTGTGTTTCTCGGTGAGTATATACATATTGTGTACAATCGAGAAAGTCCTGGCAATCGGAAATTGTTTCGAGACTACGTACATACAGACACTATACACACGCACACGTACATATTATATATTTTCAATGATCAACCTTACATCGCCCCTCTCTCACTCGCTAACTCTTTCAATTTATAAATAAATCGATTTTCCATTTTCTCCCTCTCTCTCTCTCTCTCTCTCTCTCTCACTCTCTTCATTCTACGGTATAATAGCCGCTGCAGAAATGCGTTTAATCGAAGGCCGTGAAAGTTTATATACACTGCAACTGTTTGCGCGTTTTATTTCTCCCTTTATACGGGGGCTGTATAAAAGAGAGAGGGGAACTTGAAGTTATGCACTCTTTCAATTTTATCTCTACACAATTACACGTCGTTCTCTTTCTCTCTGATTTTCGCCTCATCGATTATTATTGTAATCATCATTGTAAACTATTACGCAAGGGGAGTATACGTGCCAAAACCTATTTTTAAACATTCATCTATATATCGTCTCTGTATATTTCAACAGACCAGAAAAGACTTTCTTTCGATTTCGTTCGCATTTGTAGGACTTGAATAATAAAAAAATTTGAAAAGAAATAAAAAAAAAAATTAACATCGTTTTCCACGCTGCCGACGACATGTATAAAAATTCGGGTCCGCGCACTCGTTCCCGTTGCATCCATTACCAACTATATTAAAGTAAAATAATAATTATAATAATAATAATAATAATAATAGTGAATAAATAAACTACCGGCGAATTAATAAACTAAATGAATAAATGAACGATCTACGAGATGAAGAAATTTTTTTAAACGATAAGAGTAACACACGCACACGCACATCCTCGACGGAGAGCATAAAATAAAGTTCGAAACCATTTTTCTTATATACACCAATTGTTAAGGGTACATCGACGAACACGCAGATATGTAATTATATATTTAAAAAGCTAACAAAAAAATTATTTAAAAAATCCGTATAAGATAAAAAAAATAATAATAATACTTCACACAGAAGCACCGAAGCCGCGTTTCATGCTCAAATTCCATGTAGTAAGTCAGGTGCGATTTGTCGCGTAGCTGCACAGTATCGGCGTCTCTTTCTCTCGTGCGTTTCGCTCTAGAATCGAATGCGCGCGCGCGTATATAAATATATTTCAAAATTATTCCGAGGCGAGCCAGCGAAAACAAAAAAAAAATAACCGCGCGGAATAACTTCCACTCCAGCGTAGCGCGAAATCCTAAAAATTCCCTCGGCGACAAGTGTATAAATTAAACGAAACACACACACATCACGCGAATAAAAAAAGGATCCGACGGTCGCGCATATTATTCTACGCGAGCCGAAACTGCGAGAGACAGGGACACGGAGACGTTCCGTTGGCGCGATGAATTTTAATTATACAATATATTATATAAATATACATATGATAAAAGCGCGAGGAGAGCGATAAACAAACGGTATGTTAATGCATAAACCTTATACATTAACTCCGAAAGCTAATATGGATAATTGATAAAGAAAGAAAGCTCGGGACAAAGGAAAGAACGAAATAAAAACGCGGGCAGGAGGCCGAGCCGCAAAAACGAGCGAGAGACAAAGTGCGCCGGGAGTTACAACGTAACTTTCCTTCCTCGTTTTTTTTCCTCCGCGTAATGAGACTGCGGGAAATTAAAATTGTACGCGTGTGTGTGCCCGCAAAAATTTGGAAAACTATACGGGAGCTCGAGAACACGCGGACTATTCCAAACGCAACAGGCTAAAGTATTGTAATAAAAGCGTCTCTTCCGCGCGACTCGGCCTCGGCTGCAGCGCGTTCTATATATTATACATAACGCGTCGAATGTACATATATACATATAAAAATATGAATTTATCATTTTTATCCGAAGTTTACACAAGATTTTATCCGACAGATTTACCGATATATACGACGATATATAAATATATAAATATGATGATATACTTTACGAGAGCTTTTATTGTCCACGAGTGCGTGCGAGCGCGAGCAGCGGGCCGTATCTAACGTTTACGCGCGTGATCGCGGACGCCTTCCTCTCTCGCTCTCTCTCTCTCACTCTTGTCTATTTCACTTTTATCGCATATATTGTTGTTCCGTTGCCCTCACTCTCTCTCTGTCTCTATGTATATTATTATTATTATTATTATTATTATTATTATTATTATTATTATACGTATACGTGCTTGAAAAATCATATCTTATTTTGGATTTTGCAAAGAATTTTTCGTTTAATTTTCCGCACACTGTACACCGAAAAGAGCACAGACACACAGAATAGCAGTGATGAAAATAAACGTGTATGATTTATGAAATATAATATATAACGAGGCGTCTATTATCCGCGTTAATCGCGTGCGCGGCTGTTTTTCGAATTACGACCATTTGACACGGGGAATTACGATAATCACTTTTGTATAACACGTCTTTGCGTATGTTGAATTATATAAATGATGTGCGATGACGACGACGACGACGACGGTGACGAGGATGGTATATACATATATAAATAAATGAATAAAAAATGAATAAATATAAATAAATATATTATATTATATAAATATATATATATATAAAAAATTGTTACGTGATGAGCGGATAAATGATTATGTAATAAACAAATATATTGATAAATGAAAAGAGAGGATTTAAATTATGAAAGGCGCACGAGACACGAGATTTTAGCGAATAAACGACGATGATATTATAAATAATGATTATTACTAAACCAAAGAACAAATGTTAATAAACGAGAGAATGCGCGCGGGTGTTATGATAAATATGCCTGAGCAGCGTGTATAATACATATATAGAAAAAAGCGTGTGAACGACGTGTGCCATCTAATAGCGCGAGAGGTATTATAAAAACGATAAATAAAATGATTGATTTAAAAATAAATAAATAAATAATAATAATAGTATATAAATAATGGAAAAGGCGCGGAGGAGTGTAGAGACGACCCGACGGGAGTAGAACAAAGCGCGCGCGCGAGCTAGAGAGCCAAGATTTTATTCGACCTGTACGTACGTATAAGCTGTACAGCGAGCGCGAGCGAGATATATATTGTACTCGGAAAAATATATTCGACGCAATATCGCACCGAGCACACACACGCACAGGACCGCTGCCGCCGCGTCAGAGAAAAATCGTGAGCGTCGAGAGAGATTCGTACGGTGTTTAATAAACCACATATTATACATATACATACATTACCGCGTAATTTTTCATACGAGTTAGAGAGACTTTTAAAAAAACTATGATAATATATATATATATAAATATGCATACGATAAAGTACATTTTAAAACCAAAAAACCACGGAGACGTGCTATGGCAGGTGAGACGTTCGAGTGGGATGAGTCTGTGTATGCATGTGCGTGCATGTGAGTGTGTATGTGCGAGGGGAATGGACAATGACGATGGCGATTTAATAATAATAACAATAATAAAAGCAAACCATTGAATTTAAAAGAAACAAGATGAAAAAATGACAAATAAAATACGATGCTAAAATTAAAAGCGCATAAAAGCTAAATATATAATAGATCCACGACGAGGGGCGAATATATTAATCATTGTGTATTGTCGATTGCCGCACGTACGCGCGTTATATATATATTATATATACCTATACACATATTTCGCGGGAGGTATACACATAATAGCGACAACGAGAAATTCCGATCGAATTGGAATCTGAGGCATATATGTGAAGGAGAGCACCTACGTATGTGTGTATATATATATACTTTCTGCAAAACTATATAAATACTATGATGACGCGATATGAGAGAGCTGATATGTGTTTCTGTGCGCGGGCGGAGAAAGCTTGTTGTTTATGTGTATCGTTTTCGCTTTGTTGTCATGTATATTTTTAAAAGTGATTATATATATATAGGCCAGTATGTATATATAATGTATAATTTGATATAAGCCGTTCTCATTCGATGATCCCAAAAATATACGACATCCGATTATTTACTCATATGCTTATATAACTAGTCGACGCGCGACGACGATGCAGCTATTGCGCGGATTAATAATCAACGCTCGAATGCCAATGAGAGACAGAGAGCGAGAGAGCGCACGCATAAATTAATTTCGATTGATTGGCGACGTCATTGCGATGAAATTCAGTATACGTTGTAGGCCGAGTTCCAGCGATGCGCCGCGAATTCGTAATCTATGATAATGATATAATTATCGCGAAAGAAGATGTGCAATCTGTGTAATTTATTCGCAGTCGAAATTCAAAGCGGATCGACATAAAATTTCTCAACACGCGTTCGTTTTTCTTCTCCTCTCTGTTTCCCCGCGTATCCCGAACTTTTCTCGCGCCGCATTGGAATTTCCTGCTCGGGAAGAAAAAAGGCGGCGCGCGCGCGCGATGTGTAACGAGCGGAACAAAGAATTGGGCTTTTCAAAGGTATATAGAGGCTGCTGCGGAAAACACGAAAAACCGCCGAGAGAGGAGCGCGTCATTTTCACCGAGAGAGACGTGTATAGGCGCGCGAAGCCAAAGGGTTTGCAGAAAACAAAAAAAAAAGGAGCGCGAGTGACTTAGAATTTTTCCTTCGCACAAAGAGGGCTGAACTATGAATATAACGAAAAAATATATATATATATATACACATACATGCAAGCCGGAAATAGAACATAATTTGCAAAAAAAGTAAGAAACGCAAGAAAAAAATGTGAAGAAAGCGCGCGAGCGCGAAACAATAGGTTATTATATATATAGGGGATATCGATACTCTCACGTACACACACCCACACACACACACATACAGACAGGCGCGTCGCTGTTATTTTTTAAAACCGACGAAGATGAAGAAAAAAAGCAGACATATATATGACGAATAGACGATAGACACAGGCGTACGATTTGTACATAGATAAGGGCGTTACCGTGTAATATCGATTATTAATGTTACGTAGTTGCGCGAGAGGCGAGATGCTCGAATTTTTTTTTCTTCCGGCTGGTAAACGAAAAAAGAAAAAGAAACCACACAGCAGCAGCAGTATAGCAGCGACAGCGCGTTATCGAGCGAGTCGATAAAATTGACAGAACGAGAGGAGGAAAGAAAACGGAGTAAACGACACTTTATATTTTTCTCACCAATACACAGATCCGGTTATGTAATATTATTACATTGATTTTTCGCCTCCACTTTTGATCCTCTCCGGCCCCACTGCCTCTTCCGCACACTTTTTATAGAAAAAGAAAACAATGCTGATAACGAGCTCCTCTCTCTCTCTCTATAACGAACTATATAATAATCACGGCATTTTGAAAGAAAGCACACACGAGCGCCATCTATGCGCGCGTCTCTTCCGCCCGTACGAATAACGCGCTGTACCTCCGGCGAATTACTTACTCTCAAATATGGCGCACTGCGTGTGACACGCGAAATGTACGTCGTTCCTCGTAACGCTGTCGAAGAATCAAAAAGAAAAAAAAACAAAGCCTGCCAGCTCTAGGAGCAGAGTCTGTAATTATTGTACCCTCAATACACGATCTCGAGCGAGCGGCGGCCATTTTGTGCAACGCAAAGGACGCCATTTCGTGAGCGCGGTTACGTCGAGCTAAAACTATTAGGGAGATGATCTACACAATGCGACACCTATCATAGAGTATATTTCAGATCTAACATTGCACTACTGTCTATCGTAGCGAAAACGCTATAGGCTTAGCTCGGTCGGTATTACGGATTCTCGAGCGTCGCGCGGCTACACACGTATCTTTTATTTTCAAAGGATGCAACGTAATTCAATGGACTCCTATTAATTTTAAGAATAATTGAAAAATAAACATCGCTTGCACGACGGAACGCAGAGATTAGTATGAATAACGGTATTCTCAATGTCCGCGCGACGCTGGACAATCGTCGGCCGTTAATCGTTGTAGAAACTCTATTGTGAGAAGAAAATAACGCAAACAGATATGAAACACACGTTTACACACATACGAAAAAAAAGAGAAAGATACTACTGAATCTTTGTATACCCGCTCTTTTTCTCTAGTCTCTTAGCGTAACGTACCTTCTGGAGAAAGAGAGACAAACACACACACACACACGCACAATCTTATACACACATACGTACGTAATTAAGGGATCGCGAAAAAATAATGGGATAATTCGAAGTTTATTAAGCAGAGGTTGAGCTCTGCGCTTTTTCCCGCCGCAGGATTAATATTTAAGGAGCAAACACAAGGGATATATATTTCGAGCGAAGATTATGTGTATACATGAGAGCGAGATGATGATAACGATGATGGTGATGATGTGTGTGAAGGTTATAACGAGAAGAGAATTTTCGAATAAAAGAAAAAAAAACGTACGTTGATCGTGGCCAAGTTCCATCCCGCGCGAACTCTCGATTTCTAATATGTCGACACACAAAATGAACGAGGTGGAGGAAAAAAAATTAAGATAAACTTTAAACTAAGGAATTACGTCGCATACACTGCTCTAGGGCCTAAGTATAAGGATAAAACGTTATACCTATAACCCTCGACTCGAGATGAAGAAAGGAAGGAATAACGCACGCATTTTGTCTTATAACGACTAAAAACGATTTAAGCAAAATAAAGTCTCTATGATGATCTGTAGCGACATCTATTTAGATCTCTGGCTCACTTTCTTTCTGCGCCCGTTTTCTCACGATGGTATGTTATATATTATACATATATGCTAATTTTTACGCGTGTGTATATCCTACGTTGTTGTGTATTGTGTACAATTGATTGATTGATTGATTGATTGATTGATTGATTGATCGATAATATTGTTTACTTTCCCGATTACGCAAGCGTTTGAAAATCCATGAGTTTCGTTTTATATACGTTTTTTGTCTCCACTCTGACATGTATAGCGAGACGATTTTTTTCGTTCGAGATAAAAAATAACGCCTAAACGAAAGATAAATCAAACTATTAACAAACTCATAAAAAAAAACATAAAACAGATGGTATCTAAAACATCCTTTCGCACAAAAACATCCTTTCACACAGACACACGCACGCACATCACTATGTGCATCAATACTATCACATATATAGTTTGCAACGACTCTTCATCAATCTATCATTTGCATTTCTTGCTTGCACCAAGCCTTTC
Source organism: Muscidifurax raptorellus (assembly GCA_020010945.3). Lineage (NCBI taxonomy): Eukaryota > Metazoa > Arthropoda > Insecta > Hymenoptera > Pteromalidae > Muscidifurax > Muscidifurax raptorellus. The sequence goes on from CM052077.1 coordinate 11,430,828, forward strand.
GTTGAAGAAAAAAAAGGATCAACAAACAAAAAAAAAGAAAGGACAAAAAAACGAAAAGAAAACACACAAAGATATCTGCACAATCTAGTTTTCTGTGTCTCTCTGCCTCCGTCCAAGAATTTTTCCTATACTTTAATTTTTACTCGCACACTTTTACGAGTAACCTTTTTAATACAAAAGAAAAAAAAACTGAATTACTATTTGATAATTTTCTTGTAAAACTACACGAATAAACGAAGAGAGAGGAGGAACTCCCCTTTTAAAAACGAGAAACGTCTAAACTGTCAGTCGCTAACAAAAAGATAAAAGTATGAAAGAAACAAGAAGAAGACAAAAAAAAGAAAGAAAGAAAGAAAGAAAGAGGTTTTACTTGTATAACAATCACGACTCCCACGCCGGGTCGCGTGAATATCAAAAGAAAAACTTGGTTTACATATGCATATATATACTTCTCGTTTTATTCACCGCGAGAAAGAGACGATTAAACCAAAAAAAACAATGTACGAGCATTCGCTAGATCTTGTACTGACATTGTAATTCCCTTATGTAATTACACGCATGCGAAATACAGAAACATATTATTGAAAATAATCATTGCGCTGTTGTTCTTTCTCCTGGTGTATTATATCCTGTAAAAAAAAATAAATCGTAATGTATCAGTCAACCCAGAACCCCCTCTCCTCCCTGATGCGCCTGACCAAACGCGCACCTCGACTACTCGAACCCTCGCACAGATGTCGCCACAATTTCCATGCCTGACCAATCCCGGACTCGAACCACTTACCCTCTCTGGAAAACTTACCCGCTCCTCCCTACAATTTCCATTCACCGCAAATTACCGACTAGTCGTAAACTCGCTCGAAGGGTAACTACCCCTTAACGAGGGTAACTCGATCACCGTTCCTCCCATCGAAGCAGACGGCAATTAACGCCTCAGCGAGAAACCTATACCACCTCGATCAATATACCTCCCGAAAAATTTCAACAGATGTCGCTGCAGCCTCGCTATATATATACAGGACGCGCTCGTCCATTATTCCTCATTATTCTCTGCTTCCCTTATATCCTTTCGGCCGACATATGTCCTCCCTACCCTCATCCACTCAAAACTCAATCTGCACGAGCCTCCTTTCCCCTCCACCGGTTTCCGGACGGCCCGGGTTGTAAAAGCGTATACGTATAATCCCGTATATCGATCGCGAGACTATTTCTCTCTCTCTCTTTCCTGTGGGTGCAACGTTCGTCTCTGAATTTTTCGAGGACTCGTTGTATATATCATCGTCTTCGATATACACACAACTACTGCTGCTGCTTCTGCTACTACTGTGTGTCTATATTCCTCTGCTTAATATAACGCGTGTCACGAAGTCTCAAAGAGAGTCGTGCATGCAAATTTCCGCACGTCGTTCTCTCTTAGCCTCTATTTATTTATGTAAGAGAGAGAGAGAGAGAGAGAGAGGGCATGTATATAAGGGAAGCTTTCGAGCATGCGCTGTTATAGACTGCTCGAAATTATTCGCTCGACTTAATGGCTTTTCATTGCTCTAACGCGTTCGCGCGCGTGTTATGTGCTTATAACAAACGAGCGCCTCTGCCTTTGAATTCCCTACCTGTGTGTGTATTAAGTGAAGATCGTTATATTACACATATATATATATATATATATACATAAAAGTCGTCTAATGTATTTTCGATGTAATAAAAAGCCGCAGGATATAATACAATATAATGTGTCGTTGACATCGACACTTTCTCTCTCTCTTCTTCGTATTCAATTGAAATTTCACTTCTCACAGCTAAAACCACGAAGAAACCTTTTCCTCGCATAAATGTACCATAATTATAGTCATCAGCCGCAACGTCTTCATCTATCGCGTATTAATATCCCACATTTTTTAGGCTTATACGGAGCGTTGCGTGCTCGAAATTAGACTCTTATCTCCCCGACGTCGAATTAATTGAATGTATACACACACGCGCGCGCGCGCAGGTCGATATTACATCAGGCGGCTGCGAGAAACAGAAGCTGATGCGCCGAGCTTTTTTCTCCGTTCCGATGGATCGTCGCAGAGTGTATACACTGCCTATGAACAAATTAAAATTTTCAAAGGCGACCTGTTGAACCCACCTAAAAAAAAAGAAAAAAAAGATCACTCCCCTTTGTGAAGAATGAAAAAAAAAATTCGGGCATCACCCCCTCGTCGCATAGATATATCGATCCCCTCCCGTGCACGTGCCATGCGCCGCCAAGAGAAAAGCGAAAAAAGCGTCGGAGGCACGATTGTTTGCCGAGGCATTAAGGGGGACGGCGAGCGGTATTCTCATTAGCTATATGTATAGGGAGAGAGAAAGATCGAGCGTCAAGTAGGCGGTGGAATGATAAACTCTCTCTTTTTCTCGGAATGTGTACGCGGCGACTTGCCCTTTTTTCTTTTCTTTTTTCGACGATTGTGCAACGGCTGAGATAATCTCCTCGATATACGGGGTCGCGGTGTACGTGTATATATAGTACACATACAACAGAACCGCACGTGAACCACTAGACTCTCTCTCTCTCTTTCTCTCTCTTTCTCTCTGTATAACGAGAATAGTTTCACGGTCAGCGAACGAGACACCTGCAGCGTCGCTATAAGTTTTCGCGTGCGCGACACGTGCGTGTGTGTGTTTGCATAACTATATAGAGGATAACAGCCTGTCCGTCCGTGTGTTTCTCTTTCCTTATAAATATACGTTACATATACTTCCCCGCGAATTTTGAACTCGCACATGCCGATTTAAAACTTACCGCCTGAAAATTTTCAAAGAACCGCAACTGCACGCGAGACAACTCGTGTTATTAAACGGACAATGCGTTGGGTGCGTGTGATGGATATTTTTTTTTTTCATTCGTCAGACAAAGCTTTTGTCTCACTCTCTCACTCATCGTATTTCCGCGTGTGTATATACAAACAATAATTTCCCAGACGGAAGCGAAGGAAGCTTATTGTAGCTCGCGATATGTGTATACACACACACATACACGCTAGTCCCGAGGCATTAATTATTCGGCGTCGTGTGTCTAAGGATATGACATTCATCAATTATTGCTTATCTTCCGAGTAAAAATACACGATATCTATCTCTCTCTCTCTCACTCTCTCTCTCGCGCGCGCGCGCGATGACCTTGACCGAGTTTGTCATCCCCCCGGAAAAACCCTCTACTCTTCCTTCGAGTTCTTTCTTTCCTTCTTCTTCTTCTTCTTCTTTTTCCACCTAAATTAGCCGAACTTTCGGTCGTTAATACGCAGTAATATGTTATATAATACCCCCTCAAGTTATTCGACCGAGAGAAAAGTCGCACACAGCTTTCTTCGGGCTGTAAAATTACACAGCCATGAATACGCCTTCGACCTACATACACCCTGGGGCAAATTTGCATTTTGGATTTTCGGGTTTACAACTCGCTCTCCGCACTCTGCGTATATATAATGTACGCAAGCTCGCATATATATATATATATATATATATATATATATATATACACACTCGCGACCTCAAAAGCACCTCGCTCGAAGATCGAAAATACTCTCGGCTCGAATTTAGAAGGAAAAAAAGAGCGTCTCTGCAGCGTGTGAAGCCTGCGCGGAAGGCCAAGCGAGCGAGATTTCTTGATGGCTTGTATAGCACCAACACACACACATACACACACAGACAGGTGTGTGCGAGTAGCCGCACTGGGGCGTTGGTTCTCGCACAGTTGACTAATCGGTTGGAAAATCGATACACACTCGCCCCCCCCTCTCTCTCTCTCTTTCTCTTTTATCTCTCGGCGTCTATCCTAGTCTCGGTCTCCCTTTTAATTTCTTTTTTCCCAGCAGCTCTTTTCTCTCCACCTCTCGAAGATATAGCTCGTTAAAGGCGGAAACACGTTTTTATATATGTATATGAACACAAAAAAAAAAAGAAAGAAAGGCTAGCACCAGAGAGCATGCATTATACGTATATACACATACGGCAGCAGGCCGTTAAAATCTCTCCACCGCCTGTAATCTCCCTAACGAAATCATCCCCCTATACTAGGCGCTCTAATTTCGTCCCCGATGCTCGACGAGCAGTGAAGCTCTCTGTGCTGCTGCAGATAGAGAGACTCAAAGGAACAGCGCAGGCGAAAAAAATGCACAAAGCGCTCTACATACACATACGGACCTGCGGGAGCTAATTAGGCTTCTCGCGTGGGTGGTGACGATGATGATGGCGATGATGCAGCGTCAGCGTGAAAATAACGTGTATATATCGCGTGACGTTACTCTCTGGATGTATAAGCAATATTAGCCGAGGTGATGGCGCGGTTCTTTGCCGATGAAAAGAGGAGTAAAGTGCGCGGTGGCTTTTAACTCTCGTCATTGCTGGCAAGACGCGGCGCGGACAGGATGTTTCCGATATTTCTCTTCTTGGGCTTCGTATGCCGTGAGTATCGAACGATGAAAAAAAAAAAATTACGATCTACACCAATCTCGTCGAACCGTATACGAAACCGATTCCTCCAGATGCGGCAGCGGATCCAACGCCAGCTCACTGCTACATCAACGTAACGCAGGACATAAGCGAGAACCAGCCGCTGCTGCTGCGCCACAACAGTTCGGAATTCCAGTATCCCCGTGTCCAGAGCCCCTCGAGCTTTGAACTGAACACCGGCAAAGCCGAGTTGAGAGTAGCCTGTCCCAACGATCTCCTCGTCGTCGACGGTGAGACTCTCGGAATTGGATCGGGATTTCTCAAGTGCCACGGCGGATCGAACTTTGGCGTCGCCGGATCGCAGGTGATTATGATTCCACGTAGACCCGAATCCTGCATTATCCGATCGCTTTGAGGACGATTTTCAGGTGTCGACGCCGTTCGGCAGGATCGGCTGCTCGAGACCGGCGATGCTGGTGGCGCGTATCAAGCGGAGTAATTGCCCTGCGAACAAGTGCATGCAGATCGGATTCCACATAAACGTCTTTACCTTTCTCTCGGTGATCGACACCATCGCTTACGACATGGAGAATCGTGTGCCCATATGGGCACATGTCAAGGTCGTCGCCACCATCGAGGGCAGACAGAAGAGTATATAATGTTATCCTTGACATACTTTTTTTTGCTTTTCGTGAGCTATGCAGTGTCTCTCGCGTGATTTACGTTTTTCTTTTCTCCCTTGAAGACAGGGAAGCGAAGGAGTACAAGATGGGTCCGCTATTGTCGAACACGACGATCGAGGTGGCCGACGTCTACAGCAGGGATTATCAGCGACGTCGGCTCGGCGCCATTTTCGACGACCCCGAACGCTCCGAGTGGTACCTCAGCGACTTCCTGCGTAAGTCGAACAGTTCACGTAAATTTTGTCCGTTGCGAAAACACGCGTATTCGACTGAACACGATCCGCAGCGTTCAACGAGAAGTACTTCGTCGAGGGTCAACTGATCTCTTCGAACGACCTGTTCTACAAGGTTCAGCAGTCGAGCACCTACTTCTACGAGAACACAGTGCCAATGTGGCGCAGCGTGCAGGAGGGCAACTGGCGCTACGTATCGAGCATCGTTCGTAAATTAGGTACATAAATATATTTCGACTATTCATAAGAATGATGCGAGCGAGTCACGTGATAAAGCTACATAGTCGTTCCTTCCACCCTCGCGAGGGCGAAAGAAAAATATGATCGATCGCGCACTCGGACGCAGGAGGAATTATCGTGAATCACGGTGTCTTACACAAGCTTCGAATTCACAGCCAGCGAGACTATGACCGATCTGGACGTCTGGTCCGGTGCCATTGGCGTGTTGACTCTGCAGAGTAACAGTGGCGTGCAGAGGAAGATCTTCCTGGCGAGAGATGGAAGTGGAAAGTCGATATTGCCGGCTCCGAAGCTGCTTTTCAAGTACGTTTACGATAGAAAGCTCAACAGGGGTCTGGTGTTTTTGGTGGTGAATAATCCGTTCCTCGACAAGGTCTACACCGGAGACCTCGTCATCTGCAAGAGGCAGGTTGTCTGCGAGAATTTGTTCCCGCAGTTCGCGCATCTGGATAAGGGCTATACCTACTGCTGTACGTTGGATGGCTTCTTGGAGATGGCCAAGTCCTTGGGATTGCCGACTTTTAATGGAGCTACGTCGATTGGGAACTGATCCGTAAAGTTGTTGTTCATTGGATTAGAATTATATTTGGTAGAAGATTCAATAAACGCTTTATTTTGTAATTACAAAATGGTAGTATGAAAATGCTTTTTTGCCTAGAATGCAGACTGAATCAGGCGCATCGGAGCGTACAAATTTTGAAATGCATGTCGTGGTATGCGTGGGTTAAAGAAAAAGAAAACATTTCCCCGCACGCGATGTTACCTTATATATATATATATATATATATATATATATATATATATATATATATATATATATATATATATATACAATCGCTCGCCACTGTATAGAAGCTGAATGACTGCTCGTTGTTCACTCTGCGATGATGATATAGTAGGATCGAGATAATTTCGAAAGTATTTTTAAAACGTTAGAAATCGCCTGCCTCCTCTTCCTCTCCATCATCCGTTCATGCTTTTCTCAAGATAGTACGGTATTATAGTTAATTAAAGTTAAGTAATCAAAATCCTCTCGCGACTAATTGTTTGGCCGCCAAACGAAGAGACTTTAGACACAAGGATGATAGTAACCAGGTATTGAAGAGAGGACCGATACACCAAAGCACTAGTCTCAATTTGGAAGAGGTGTTCCAGAGGGAGTATCAGAGGAAGAGGTTCCTCGAGATTTTCGGAGACCAAAAGCTGTCGATGTCTACATTCCGGAGACAGGTAAGCAAACCTTTTAGGCAATTTTTATCTGACTGGGGAACAGCTGATCCGTGAGCAAGATCTCTTCTACAAACTCCAGAAGCCCGCAGAAATATTTTATGATAACACAATACCGATTTGGCGAGACAATGCGGATGGTAACTGGAATGTTGCGAGTGAATTGCTGAAAAAATTAGCTGATGATTATTACCAAGGATTCACTTACTACTCGGGAGTATATTCTCTAGTTAGCCGACCAGCAAGGAAACGGGAAAAGAATTTTCCTGACTCGAGGACCAGATGTTATAGTAGATTGTGTACCAAGAGCGCAAAATTAAGGATTCCGACCCGAGGGCCGTGAATCCCCAATACGCCCTTGGTGACATACTATTTTAACTTTGCGGGCGGGAAAACCGAAAGAGAATAGCGAGCGGGAATTGGCCATTTTGCGCCCGCAAGGACAGAAAGAATAATCGATTCTCACAATATTCTTCTGAAAGTATGTACTCATTTACAGGCGAACCGCTTATGTCAGTACCCAAGCTCCTCTACAAATACATCGTCACCACGAAACCAAGTGAACCGTAAAATCATTCTAATAAGGGTAAACGATCCACGACTTAGCCTTGCCAACGTTGATCAGGTGAAACGAGACTATATAATACTCAACTGCAGTCCGAAGCCGATCTATCCACGGATGCAGCCCAAGTTTGCAAATCTAAGCAGAGGACACACCTACACTGCTGCAGCGCCAAAAAATTTTAATCCTTTGCTGATCGATTCCGTCTACCTCACTCTCACACCTCTGAGATGATGCTCTAACAGTATACAAATATAAAAACAAACAAAAAAACGCTTAGCAGTCAAAAGGCAATTTTGGTGACAGCTCCGTTTCTCAAATAGACACGATACTCCTGGAGTTTACACGTGCTATTACCTCCTCCATTACAATACTTCACTGCAGCTCGTCCATTGTGCGCACCAGTCCATTGTATGCAGTTCGTGTAATATGCAACGCGCTGACACGTGACACACAGCACTGCACGCGACGCGTTTCGCGTATACTACTATCGAGGCTTTCGAATTTCCTCGCGCCAGTTTTCGATATACTGCACAGAGAGAAAAAGGGCGAGGAGAGAGAGAGAGAGAGAGCAATCTAGAAAGAAGGTCAGGCTTCTCGATATTCCAATTGATTCGATGAAACTCTTTCTTTCTTTGTTTTTAAAGCGTCGCAGTTTTTTTTCATTCGCTCTCGTTGCGAAAGGGAGCATGACTCCCGTGCGAAGGAAATCAATTCAATAGTTCATTACCGAGCGTTTATAAAACGAGCTTTAATTGATCAAGAAGGTACATATAGAGAAGAGCTACCTTTTCGCGCTATTTCTGTTTTATGTATTTACAGTCGATATTAATCGACGAGAGCGAGATGCGCTTGCAAATTGCTTCGGTTCGTTTGAATAAGTAAACAGCTGCACCGCTATATATAGGTACTACTGATGCCTTTCGTGTTCACGACCAATAACTAATTAATTGGGTGATTAGTGCGGGCCAAGAGTTGCAACTGCGTTATGCTGTCAAGGATGGCCTAGTAGTATAAACTTTGAGGTGATAGTGTTTGATTGGTATCTTTAACTTTTGCAGAGATGTTGGAAATAACGCTTCTTCTGTGTACGAGCTTAGGCTTCAAGAAAAGCATTGTTAAAATAATTAATTGAGATAATTTGTCACGTGGTCTGACTCTCCTATTGTGGGAATTCAAATTCTGTGCATGTAATTATACAAACTCGTAACTAAAAGCAATGAACCAAAGCTGCTCACGCTAATAGTAATCTGTAAAAAATCTCCACCCACTGACTACTAAATACACTCTAACTACTGAATACGCTTGAAAAAGTTCAATCTCTATTTTAACGCTGATTCGCTCACAACATCCACTTCAACATGGGCTTCAATGATTGAGTGCTAATGTGCTTTGTCGCGCTTTTACTCTGCAACATCCATTTAGGAAGTAGAAACAAACATAAGTACAAATAATTTACAGAATTTTTTTTTTAAATATTAACAAACTATGATAATCTAACAGAATGCTACTTGCCGACGAACCTCCGTGCCGTGAACAAATTGCAGCTTTTGATACTGAATTTTCGAAGCTTTGCCTATCCAAAAGTAAATAGCACAGATAGTAATGGGTATATGTAGAGACCATTTTTTCAGCTCCGATGCAACTGCGGTAGTCACCTCGTGATCGAGTCTCAAACTCTGGCTGACAATTTAACCAGCGTGGACTTGGGATGTGATGACCTGGAAACCGACATATTCTCTACACGCTACCATATATTGGAAAGACCCGAAGATGGATTAGGCTGAGACTTGAGTTAGGAGATACCAAAATCTGTAGCACGAAAATCTTTCTATGCGATAAACTGCACTGATATCAGCTTTTCAAGCAAACTATATACCTTTTGGGTTCGAAAAGTGCATCGAATGTCCACTCGAACATGCGTTAATATCGTTTTTTCAGAGAAAGATCTTCCAAATATTATCAACTTCATCGCGATTGAAGTTTCAAAAGTGAGATCTTATCTCTAGCGACCACGCGTATACCAGAGACTATCGGCAACAGACAAATGGGTGACAATTCGTGGGTCCCGAAGCCCTTCTGTCAGTCGATGATAACCTAATTCAGAAAAACAATAGGATACACTTATTGTTGAAGTACTAAGGAGTTTGAAACTGTAGCGGAAAATGTTGGCTTGACAAATTTATTGAATTATGAAAGAGTCGCTGCATAAAAGACAAAAAAGCATTATGTATTGAGTCATATAATTAATAAAGGTAGACCTTACTGACACGAAGCTCATTGAATTATACATTCGTTATTAACTTTTATTCAAATAATTTTGGACCCAAATTTTTAACTACGCTTAATTTTTAACGGTTTACGAATTGCTACTCAATTTTTGTACAAATGTACAATTTTATTGATATTTTGATTGATTTTAATCAAGGATTGAAATTTTAATCGCTAATTTTTTCACTTATTAAAATTTTTATTCTAATCATTTTAATTAAATGAGGGATTATTTCAAGCTTCGTCAATTATTTGAATCCAGGTCTATCAGATATTGAACTGTTCGATTATAATCCCATCACTTAACGAAGACTAGCCCATTTCAGGAGGAACGTATATTAATTATAACGTATAAGCGTAAAAGTAATGTATCCAAACCCTGATAAAGTCATAAGAAACTTAATAAAAATATTTTATTTAGAAACTTTGAAAATGAAGATTGAAAACATGCGTGTTTTTAAAAATTTGCTAATCTTCGAAAAAGCTTGGAAATCATTAGACTGTCTAAAAATATTAAACAAAAAAAATCGCGTGCAAAAGTAATGCAAGTAACACATACATATGACATATAGTCAATATCAGCGATGTGTAACGCGCATTGTTAACAAGATATTTTCTAGAACGTGTTTTCAACACGCGATATTGTTTTAATCTCAGTCAGCGTTTCTTTACTCGCGTCCGACTCACATCATACTACATTAATAATGAAGACCAAAAGAATCGTTTTTCGAATATTTTGTCTGCTTCTTCTGCGCCTCATCGAAGCAAGTGCACAAGGTCAATCTATAATCGTATACCAATTTCGGTATTTTTTCCATTTTAACTATTATCTAACTTTGCAAGCGTAGGTGATCATACAATGCACGACTGCCGACTACCAACGAACCATCTTACTGTCAACGAGTTTCAGCCCCTCATACTAGAAACAGTATCACAATACCCAAGTCATGAGCACAACTTCCGATTTCAATATCCCAGTTCAGTGAACTCGGGTGCATTTGTACGAGTGACTGAAGAAACTCGACTTGTCTGCGCCAATGGAAATCTTGCAATCAACTCACGAATTTTACCAGAGGACCTCCTCTCAGTTTCCATCCAGTGTGGCGTTACTAGCTTCCAACTGACACAAGAAGATCTCGAACCTGTACACGAATACCACCACTACAGGTATAGACTGAAGCAAAGGTGCGTAACAAGTGCGAACACTTTTGCGGAGATCGGTTGCACTGCCCGACAACTTCCCGAAGCTTTTCTAGTATCTAACCGATCCACGCACTGTCAGTCGAAAATCTGCAAAACTTGCATGGAAATCGGTTACCAATTAAATAATAGGTTTCTACCGACGATAGACTTTATCATCGTGAATGAAATGAAGTTGCAACCTTTGATGGCACACGTGACCATACCACCGGCTATTGAGAGCAGGCAGACCGGCAGGTGCGCCTGGATGATGAGAAAAGGCCCGATTTTTACGACGATTCCTGTGAGAATCCACGAGGTATATAGAAGGGACTATCAGAGGAGGAGGTTCTTCGAGATTTTCAAAAATCGGCAACTAGTGGATTTCTATATCCCCGAACACGGTAAGCCAGGCTATGACCTATATTTATTCTTTGATAATTTTCTAAAAAAATCGATTATATCCACTAAGGTGACATGTACCTGAGTGAAGGACAGCTGATCTCCGAGCACGATTTCTTCTACAAATCACAGCAGGGATCGGCATTCTTTTACGAAAACACGATATTGGTCTGGCGAATTATAGCAAGAGGAAACTGGGAGCTTGCGGAAGAATTCGTGCGGAAGCTTGCTGCGAAAAGTAGAGAAGGTCTAAAGGTCTGGTCTGGTACGATCGGTCAACTCGCGTTACCCGATCTATACGGAGACGAGATACCGATATTTCTTATTGAAGGACTTAATGGTAAGCCAGCGACCATAAACTCAAATAATTTAAATAAACGCATCATTGTTTCATCCTAAGGTGAACAGCTTGTTCCCGTACCACAGCTACTGTTCAAGTACGTAATTGACTATCATGGAATTCATGGACCTCAAGGTTTGATGCTGATAACGGTCAACGATCCACGAGATCCACATATCGTGGACTACGAACGTCACCACATCTGTACCCCAAAACAGGTATGCCATAAGATTCAACCCGAATTCACCGACGCAAAACGCGGCTACACCTACTGCTGTGCTCTCGAGGACGTCCGACCCACGGCAAAGCAACTTGGTCTGCCCGTGTTTGCAAGCGATATCGAGATACTTCTTTGAACAAGCATAAATATCATTGTACCATAAATAATTTGATGAATAAAGAGTTTATTGAACCGTAAAGAACATCAGTCCCTAAATGTAGTTCACTGCTGTTTTCTCGCAATAAATATAGAAGCAAGATTAGGAGCTGTTGATTATTTTTCACGCGGTACTGTAGCTATCTTTACCGATAAGAGGCTTATCTCTTTACATAAGATCCGATTGAGATCGGCTGCACGTAATGCTCTCATTTATCGTTTGCTCACTGCATGACGCTAAAAATATGAAACAACAAGGTGCAACAATAAGTGTCATGTACCAGGAAAAAAGTTTCCTGGTTCGCGACATGCAAATTACTGTCGCTCGTTGAATAATCGTACGCAGAAAAAAAATGAAATTTTTCAGCCAGTTTCCTGGAAGATAGTTAATATGTACACCACGTATTTTTTGTATTTCCTTTTCCTCTTTTTTCGCTCTTCGCGTGAGTAAGCAATTCAGCTACCTTCATAAGTTCCTCTTTACTAAAAAATAATTTTTCACAAAAATGCTGTACAGTCGCTGCGACGACAACGATCGAAGACGAACCAGATGACGATGACTGTGTGATCAACGTAAATCGCGACCTAATCCACTCGGAATCTTTGATTCTGAGCACCGGTAGCCCACCTCAGTTCCTTTATCCAGATCCTATGGAACCCCGTACTGTTCGACTAGATGACAATCAGCACTTCAGACTCGTCTGTGGAACCAGTACAATCTACGTGTCTTGCCGAGACACTTCATTTTACATTGATAGCCTAGGAATGAAGTTTAAGATGAGCAGCATAAACTGTAGACGTTCTTCTAGAGGCTTGCTGAAACCATTGAAAGCAGGTATGAAATTTCCAATGAATATGTATAATAATTTACTAAGTATTTTGTGGACAATGATAATTATCAACTCAGGCTGCCCATCAAACGTGCTCTGCTACCAAATCGGCTTCCAGTTGAACATCTTCGACTTTGTCCCAACCATCGACATGATCTACGTGAACGAGGCACGTTTGCGTCCACTATGGGCGTACACAACCATCCTCTCTATTATCGGTAATCGTCAAAGACGTGGTGAAACCGACAACTACGAAGAAGGTGAACTCTTTTCCGGATCTATATCTGCCGAGATGAAGGACATTTTCGACAAGGAATACCAAAGGACTAGGTTTGCTAAAATCCTAGGTAGCCAAGAACTAGCCGAGAAGTACATCACCGAGGGATCAGTCAGCAGTATTTTTCAACTGCGTATGTATTACCGCAGCTTGAGATAATTAATTCAATTTTTTTATTTGTATAACCTTTGCAGTCACCAGTGTGCTAAGTGTAAGGGGAGGTCTAGCAGATGGTGAACACCTTGTACGAGGCCAGCTTATCGATAACGATGACCTGTACTATAAAGCACAGCAGGATACGGTGCACTACTACGCCAATGTCGTTCCTGTATGGCGAAGCGTCGCCTCGGGTAACTGGCAGATAGCTGGTAAAATGATTCGTAAAGCTGCGAGTGATTCCAGATCCAACGTCGAGTTGTGGGCCGGGACTATGAGAACGCTGGAACTTGAAGATTCCAAGGGTGCTAAGGTATGCTAATACCTGATATGAAAATAATAGGTTCAGGTATGACATTACTTGAAGTTTTACTTCAGAGACAGATCTACATGGCCTACAACACCACGACTAAAACGGAAGTAGTACCAGTGCCTCGACTACTGTTTAAGTACGCCTACGACCGGGGAAATAATCGAGGAGTAGTCATCATTACCGTAAACGACCCATTTATCAAAAAACTTAGACCCGAGCACATCATCTGTCCAGAGCAAGAGCTGTGCCATCGACTGCAGCCTAGCTTCACAGTTCTAGATTTGGGATACACCTACTGCTGTGCACTCGCGGATTTTGCGACGACGGCGAAGTTGAGAGGCTTGCCTGCTTTTCCGAAAGCGCAATCAATTTTCTGATTGATAAAACCGTGATCTCATAATTAGCGATTATCTGCACTTATGGAAATTTAGGCTGCAAGATGCGTCAACGATAAGAAGCTCAATAAAGTGTCAATGCGATAATAATTGTGGAATCGTTTATTTTCTGTATTGTTCACGATTAGAGTATTCTTGGTAACCTCGACTATAAGTAAACCCACGTCAAGTGCGAGATAATTGAAGTGTACAATAGTGTATGCCGATATGTATCTGCACTTTAAAACTACAATATATGATCATTATCGCGTCGAGACTGACAAGCCAATTATCCTCTGATTTCCCTGATTTTCTAAAAATGCCTCGCAGCTGACTAAATGAGTCAATACAATACTCGATAATAAAGAAAAGGTAAACGCACAGCGCAAATACGAGATAAAGTGAAAACGCGAAACGACGTTTATAGGAAGAAACGAAAGCTTCGGTTAATTTCCAGACGAATCAAAGTCGATAAGAGCTGACAAGATAAGATCATGGAAATCAATAAAACTGGAAAGCCTTTCGATCACTCGCCAGTGGATTAGCCATGATGACGAGACTAACAGTTTTCGCGATATTCTGCCTCCTCGGCTTCTGCCCTTCGCTCACTCGTAAGTTTAAATGTCCTCCCTTCTTCCGTAGCCGTTAAGATGATGACTGATAATAAAATTGAATTTAGATGCGAAGTCAAAGGCCAAGGACTGCCTGCTGAACCTCAAAAATGATCTGCACAGCGGTCACCCGCTGATCCTTCAGCTCGACGCACCAGACTTTCTTTATCCGGATGAAGCCAAGCTCAAGATCCCGGTGAACACCACGGCTATGCGCGTCGCTTGTCCCGCGGGATTCATTACAGTCAAAGCCGCTCAGACCAAACGGAGCGTTGCTGCCATTGAGTGCTCACCCAAGGGCAAGTTTCGTTTCGCTGCTGATGATGATGACGATTCCACTCCTATGCTCTTTTCGGTGAGGCCATTTCAGATCTGAACGTTGAGGGTTTTCAAGAATGCAAATCTCGTCTACTCGGTTTTTGGTTCATAGATCAAGGATTTGAAATGCAGTCTCGGAGCGCAATCGTCTTCGCATCTTCTGCCATCGGGCAACAGCTCGACATTGTCCTATGCAGAAATCGGTATTCAGCTGACGATCACCAATGGCAACGTTACCGAAACCCAATTCATCCCAACTATCCGGGAGATTGCATCCGGTGAATTACTGGACGACCAGCAGGTCAGGTGGTCCCGGGCTCACATAGCTCCGACGATCCTGAAGCGTGAAGTCATGAAGATAGTTCCAGCCTACAGAAAGGGTGTGTTCTCCCCTGAGATCGACATGGATCCAGCGTATGTCAGAGCCAATCAGAGGACGAGGTTCCTGGAAATCTTCAACGATACAGCACTGGTGGATAAATACCTCTCCGAAGCTGAGAACAAGTACCTAGTCCAGGGTCAACTGATCTCGACTGATAATCTCTTCTACGAAGCACAGCAGGAATCGGCCTATGTGTACGACAACGTTCTGCCAGTGTGGCAAGTGATCAATGGTCCTGGAGGTAACTGGAGACTTGTGGACGATCTAATGAGAAGTCACGCGACTATCAGTAAGGAAGGAATCAATATCTGGTCCGGAGGGTACATGCAGTTGTATCTCGAGGACAGTGAGGGCGAGGAGCAACTTATCGAGCTGACAAATGGCCTCGCAGTCCCACAGGTGAGATTCTACTTCAATCTACATTTTCAATCTGTTTAAAAATAATTTCGTTTGCAGTTTCTCTTCAAGTACATCCACGACCCAGCCAAAAATCGCGGCCTGGTCTTCATCACCATCAATAATCCTCACCTGGAACGTGCCAGAATCGACGATATTATCTGCGAGAAGTACAGCGCCTGCGACGTCCTCCATCCTGAGTTTCTGGACCCCAGTCGTGGGCTGACCTACTGCTGTCGACTCGAGAGTTTTAAGGTTCAGGCATCACTGTTCGGATTGCCTAGCTTCCCCGACGCTCAGCCATTGATCTAATGCAGTGTGAAGTAGTTTTGTTTGATTTTGAATGGTAGTTCGAGTTTGTGAACTAGGAGTAGTTTTTCAGTGAATCAATCGACGTATAGAATTTCAAACTAGAGCAGTTCGATTAGTTTGCTTGTACTGTGTAACTTTTTCGGTAATGTAAATACATACTGTTTAAAACGGAGCATTCCTGCTTTTTATTTAATCCCAATTTATCCAAATGCAAATAAAAGGGTGGCATTATAAGTTTATTTTATCTTTTTCGTTCAATAATAAGTTATCTGCAAGATATATCATATTTAAAGAATACATTAAATGATTAAAAAGTTTTCATATTAATCGGTTATATCATCCAAAAGGTACTTATCTGTAAAGAAACGTATAAACGCGATGCAGTTATGCATTGCATTCTCGCCACACGCGACGACATAAGCCCGGATGGATCGAATATCTCTTTATCTGCTCAGTGGTCACGAAAAGAGACCATGTTTTTGCAGTTAACTGATGATTCGCAAAATGATATAGAACGCTATCTCTTAAAGCCCCGATAAGACTGCACTATATAAATCGAAATTATTTCACGATGCCGAATATTATGTGACAATGCCGTCGGTGGTGAATACGGTTTTCATTCTGAGCATTTTGCTCGTTGCGCTATGTAAGTATCTCCGATCAGAAGATATAAATTTATAGTTATTTTAAAATACTATTTAAATCATTCTGGTTCTTGCAGTTCTAGACGTCAGCTTAGCGAAGAAGGGCAATGGTGGTGGCAAAGGAGGCAAAGGAGGCAAAGGCGGAAAAGAAGGTAAAGGAGGCAAAGGTAACGGTGGTGGTAGCTGGAACTCCGGTCAAATCTGTACATTTGACCCAACGCGTAACTTCAACTCCACCGCTTTTTACACGGATCCCAACCACACCGAATTCACCTACCCTCAGACCACGGAAGGTTTGGTGGTCAACAACAAAAAGGGTCCAAGTCTAAGGATTGTGTGCCCTGGTGGCAAGATCTTCGCCAATGGCAAGGTCACCGAATTCACCGCCGCTGTGGCCGAGTGCGTGGGTGGACCAACGGTCAAGTTGACTGGTACATTCGTCTACTCGCCTCTGCAGTTGATAGGATGCACTGGTGTGCAGGAGTCGACCGCGCGGCTGACTGGTAAGGTTGCCAGTAATGGTAAGAAAATTGCTGAGGTTGGGTACAGTATTAACTCCACGGACTTCCTGCCGATCATCGACGAAATGGTCGTGAGCAGCTTCAACGGTGGATACATACCAAGGTGAGTGTCTGTTTATGGTAGATCAAGGGATTGATTTTGATGACTCGATTGACGTGAAATTTGCGTGCAGGTGGGCACATCACAAGGTCATTACATCCAAGGTCGACGACGAAACCAAAGCCAAGGATCTCGGTCTGAAGACAGGTCCGCTGGCTGCCAAGGTGCCCTTCGCCGAGGTCTACAATGCAGCCAAGCAGAGGGAAGAGTTCCTCAGGCTCTTCGCCAACGACGCCGCGATCGTTGACAAATATCTCCCGGCTGATGGTGAGTTCAACTTTCCCTATAACACGGTAAATTCGAAAAATTAAGAAACATCACCAAAGCGTTTTTTTTAAATCCACAGGCAAGCAGCAGTTCGTAGCAACACGCCTAGTCAGTGAAGATGAGCTCTACTATCCCGTCCAACGCACCAGCAGCCACCTCTACGAGAACAGCGTCCCAGTCTGGTCCAGCATCTCTTCCGGCAACTGGAAGCTCATTTCCCAAGCCGTCCGCAACCTGGTTCCAGTAACCAACACCACATCCCCTGTTAGCAACGTAGACGTCTGGTCGGGCTCTTACCTAGCCCTCTACATGACCAACACGGCCGGAAAAAAGGTCTACGTGGGTCTGCCCCATGGACTCATACCAGCTCAGTTCCTCTTTAAGTACGTCCACGATTCTACGAATAACCAGGGAATTGTCTTCGTTACCGTGAATGACCCATACCAGACCGAGGCCACCAAGAAAAACGTCATCTGCGAACCTCTTCCAAGCTGTACCACCAAGTATCCAGACTTTGCTGATTTCACCAAAGGATACACCTACTGCTGCAGTTTGAAGAACTTTAAGGGACAGGCGCAGAGGCTCGGTCTACCGATTTTCGAAGACGCTACTGATTTCGCCGTCTAAGTCACGATCTTGACAATATTATTTTCTACTAACTTTTGTAATAAAACGCATAAGCACGGGATAAACTCTGTATCGATCACTTTGTCACCGCAATAAAACTGCTTGTTTTTATAAGCGTAACTACATGCTGGATTCCTTGAATAATAGATACAATCTACCACGTGAAATTACCGATCTAATCCGATCGCAGATATAAAAATACTCCTCGCCCAGCGACAGTTTTCACGAGCTCCAGCGTGACGGCTTTAGCTTCTGCGCTCGTTTTTCGTCCTTTCAAGACTGATCCTCCCGATGACAAACGATTCCAGCGACATATAAGAAAGGGACGTCTGGAAATTCGACGCTAGCGTGAAGGTCGAGGTCGCGAGGCCAAGTTCTTTTCGCCGCCAACGTCGGTTGTTGTACATTTTTTGATTTATCTTATCGAGGAATGTAATGATCGACGAAATTCGCATTTAAATATTACGCGATTATATACGCAGGCTTCATGCGACCGACGTACGTAACCACGAGCTGCAAGATTACATCGAATTTCTCGCTATCGATTAGCCGTCAAAAGCAGGTAGTCGTGTTGTTGAACTCATCTCCCGTCTCTAATTTCAATTTATTCTCGATTGCAATTCTTATTTTCTTCCTGTATCTCGGCAATATAAGCACCGCAAGTTTCGATCACCGAACCCATTCGACCCTTCGCGAAACCAATCGCCACTTTATGTAACCCCATCGGTCCGCATAGCGAAGATAATCTATCGAAACTTTCCGATATAATCGGCCGCGCATAAACACTCGATGCTATCTCTCCTAATGCCTCGCGATTTAATTGAACACACACGAGCTATAGGATCTTCGTGGTTGTTTGGCAGTCGAAAACTTGTTTTTCATAAAGTCATAGTCCAAAGTTCAAAGTACGGCATGTATACACAAACGAGCAGTCGCTAATCGAAGATAAAAATAGTGCGGAGGCGCGGCCTTATATACTGTACACGGCGCTCCCCTCTCATTGTGAATTATTCTCTCTACACGAGCGACAGAATTTTCTTATCCAAACTTTCCGAGCCGTCAAGTGCATTTGATTAGCTTCGAGTAGTTCTATAAATAAGATTTGCACGAGCAGTAGCGCAACTGTATGGATCTCTTTCTCGAGAAGGCGGTTTTCAATTTATACGCCCGACCTTGGCTTCTACTGCTGACTCTGTCTTTCGCTTTCTCGCTCATTGAATGCTCCCGTTTAATGAATGTAACGAGCTTCTGAACTTCGGGATTCGGAAGGAATGGCTTGATTATTTGATTCAGTTATTTATCCTGAAAAGCTGCAGCGATGCGAAGTTTATAATGAAAAGCCTCGATTGCGGCCCCCTTGGCGATTGAAATTTAAAAACGTCCCGTTATACGTTAATCGAGATATTACATAAACGCGGACCACATGTCGGAGATCTCGAAAATGGGCCGCGAGCGAATCGATAATGAGCCGATAAGCCGGTTGTCGAACTTTCGATGGCGATAAGCTCGTGGGTATATATAATAGGTAAAAGTGCCCGAGTTGGCTTTCTATTACGATCGCGATGACCACGAGTGTAACTGGGCTACTGCTCATCCTACTCCTCGGACTCGTTTCCGCGGGTAAGTACATATACTGACGTTTGTGCTTTTTGTTTTTTTAAAATTTCATCGGCTCTTTGCTGGAGCATAAGAGGATGAAGTTATACTTTTTCCTTGCTTTGCGGTCAAATCCGCCTTTGGGTATATAGAAGGATATAGCAGAGCCCTTGCTATTAAAATTTTTGAAATATTCAGTCTCTGCTTCCTCCGCGTATAAAGGGATTGCGGTCACGCATGACTTTTTAAAAACATCGCGTATAAAATGTTTAACAGGAATCGTCTGGTTATTTCACAAAATTCATTTCTCTCGATAACAAGAAGAAATCGTCTCTCACCGCTTATCGAGCACATAGCGCGTCGTATCTTGATCTGTAGAATAGCAATCTAGTTCGATTTGGCAATGCGACAAAAGTTATTGCAAGTCCACTCGAAGCATCGATAAATAAAATATCCGACCTAATAACCTTCTCCAGAGACGGAGTCCTGGAAGAACTGCGAGTTCGATCCGGCAAAGGATCTGAACTACACGCAGGTGCTGTACCTACACCCGAACGAGACGAGCTTCCTGTTCCCAGTTACGGCCGACACGTTGCATCTGACCGGTGATGGACCTATTCTCAGAGTCGCCTGTCCCTCTGGAACGATCTCCATCCGTGACAACGTCACCACCTTCAGGTTAGTACATCAGTCCTCACATCTCTCTAATCGAATTCTCTGGTATAAAAACAACATCGATGATGCAGCTCGGTACTGGTCGAGTGCATGGGTGGTCAGGCAGTGAGAGTCAGCGGAACCTTCTTCTTCGGTCCTCTGAGCGACATCGGCTGCAGCGGTGCTCCAGTCGACGCTGTTGTTCAACTGACCGACCGCAAGACGGCCAACGGTAAACAAATTGCTGAGATCGGTTACCAGGTCGGTCCCCTGGACTTTGTCCCAGTCATCGACAGTATCGCCATAGGGCATACATCCAAGCGTGCATTCATCTCGAGATGGGTTCATTACGGACTCGTCAACGTACTGCAGACTGGACCGTCCAATACCAAAGAGGTTGTCCTGAAAAAGGGAGAACTGTCCAAGGATCTGGCTTTCGAGCTGGTGTACGACCGGAGCGAGCAGAGGAAAGCTTTCTTAGAGGACTTCAATGACGAGGAGATCGTGGAGAAGTACCTGCCTGACAAGGGTTAGTATTTCAATTTATCGTCTCGATACCTAATAGTTTGCAATAGATACATGTCGTGAATAAACAATTATCCTTGTTATCCCCAGGTTCCGACGCCTTCGTAGCTGCTCAGCTGATAAGCCGCGAGGACCTGTACTACGAGGTTCAGCAGAGCGCAACTGACTTTTACGAACTGACCAGTCCAGCCTGGCGCAGCGTCGTCACCGGTAACTGGAGGCTCGTCTCCCAGGCTGTCCGTGAACTCGCCCAGCAAAACCTGGCCGACATCCAGGTATGGTCTGGTATATACCTGTATTTGTACCTACCCGACGCCAACAACAAGAACGTCTACGTCAGCCTGCCTGAGAAGCTCCGACCAGCCCAGTTCCTCTTCAAGTACGTCCTGGACCAGAGCAACAAACGTGGAGTCGTCTTCGTCACCGTCAACAATCCCTTCCTCACCAAAGCCACCGACAACAACGTCATCTGCGAACCTCTGCCAACCTGCAATCTGAAGTACCCCGAATTCACCGACTTCACCAAGGGATACACCTATTGCTGCAGCTTAAAAGACTTCAAATATCACGCCCAAAAACTAGGATTACCAACTTTCGATGACATCGAGACTTTCTGAAGGACTGTATTGATACAAATATGGATGTATGATGACGCGTGCGAGTGTATAAATGCTTATAGCTTTAAGTCATAACGTTTAATATTACGACGAGTTTCTTTTCTATTGAGCCACAAAAAACGATGTATAAAATAACAGCACCAAGAGGTGAGAAAAAAAAAATTAATCACTATATATTCAACCCTTGAAGCCCGTCCTGATCGATAGCGTTACTCAGGATTCCCCTGCATCCGTCATCCTAAAAAGTAAAAGAGCGCCGAGCCAATTTCCCGGTTAACGAAGTCCTCCCTCGTAAACTTCGAATTCCCCGCTTGACGACGGCGATTTTTATGAATATTCCCGAAGTTAATGAGGCGCGCAACCGCAGATTCGATTTTCATTAGAGGCATGTAATTAGGCGACGCCTGTGTATATATATAGAATCGCTGCTTTTCTTTTTCCATTTATATACTCCTCTGTAATTACGCAATTTACGGTTACTTAACACGAAAGAAAGCCAATACGTGTATATACAACACAGTAGGGATGGTTCTGGGATCTAAGGAGCTTAATCCGACAATCAGCGGGTTTATTTCGCGCGGGAAAGTTCGCGCGAAAAGTAAATTTTCCGACGCAATTAAAAAGTTTTAATAAAATTCGTCGCCCCTCTATATATACACGACAATGCGTATATATAAGCTAACTCGCGAAAACAAAGTCCAGAATTGAAAGACCATTACCTAGCGAAAGGCTCGAATGAAAGAAAAATGAATAATCGCGTGTGTGTGCTGTCATTCGCGAAAATTAAACAGAGTTCGGTTGAAAACGACGCGCCGCGAAATGGAATTAATTATCTTCCCCTGGAATTCCAATTACAAGCGAGTGAGCAGTTTTAATTAAAAAAACAGACTGTCCCGCCGAAAATGCTTATAATATTTTTTTTTGTCTTTTTCGTCGGGTCCGAAGACAGACACACGGTCGATTACACGAGCAGCCAAAAAAAATCAATTCCCATATACACCGTCCCGCCAAACTCGACTTTGACTACTGATCCGGCAGAGCGACGTCCACAAAAAGCCACTTTATTCCTTCTCGCAACACCTTCTTCTTCTTCTGAATAAAATATCCGCAATAACGAAAGTGATGAATTGAGCAACGATATAACCGAGGAAAAAATACGTCTCGTAAAAAACCTTGACTCGACAAATGTATGTGTATACATTGCAATAAACATGTACCGATATATGTATACCGAAGCAGTCCTCGCTTTCTCGCCCTACACTATATCGTGTATCGTGTAATATACACAAGAGTCGATATCGGCCGAGCTTTCCGCGCTGTTGGAGCTCGTCGTCGTCGATCGACTCGCTCTCTTGGCTAAAGGGGCAGTAGGCAGCCAAGCGAGTACATGTACACACACACACACACATACGCGTGTGTATACTGTAGATCGTCGTCACCTCTAATTTTAGCTCAAAGGGTGCGCCTATGTGCGCTGGACTTTGCGCGCGAATGAGCGAGCTTATAAGCGGGACTCTGTGTGTAGTCCTGCTTCGCAATTTTTATTTGTCTTTCTTTTCTTTTTTATTTCGTGGGCCTTTGCTTTTCTATCTATAGATGGCGTGTACATCGTTAGATACTGCCTTCTGTATTATAAGAGAATTACTATCTTGGGGCAGCCTTTTAGCCGAGCTTCCTTTCCATAATACACCACTCGATCGGGTGTATCGAAGAACAACAACAACAACAAAAACACTCGCGTCATCCTACTTCCGAAAATCGTATAAATCCCGACAGTATGTAAGTATGTAGAAGAAAAGCGCGCGTAAATTACTCGGGAGGCATGTCTCGCGGAAGTCACAGCAGCGGCAACAGCAGTAGATTCCGCCCGGGAGAGGATCAGACGTCTGACGTCACGTGTCGAGGGAAGAAAAGTCGAGTTTATCTTTCGAGTGTATACATATAGCGACGCTCGATGATGGAATTCCGAGTTGCTATCCGAGGGAAAAAACTCGGTTTCGCAGCGGTGTACGTAAGAATAGCGCGCGCTCAAGAATTGGCCACCTGACGAGCTCTGAATCGCGACGTGATTTTCCTTCTCAGTATAATATATATATATATACGTATAACAAGCTTCTGCTCGTACGCGTGTGACGTTCTCATAATACTCGTATATACCGGGAAAAATAATGATAACGTATAAGAGCGACGACTCTCGAATCAGAGGAAAAATTATCGTACACGAGAGAGAATTCCCTTCTCTGACGTCGAAATCCTAATTCGCCCGCTCCTTATCTTCTCGGCGTCTGACGTACGAGAAAAACGAGTTTATATTCAGATCCAACGGCAGCTCGAGTCCAAGTATATATATGTATGTACGGCACGAAAAAGTAAAAAAAAAAAACGTTCGTGTAACCGAAGCTTCATTCATCAACCCGATCCCGTGCATCGGATGCACGTATATACATATGCGTATAAAGCATCGTGCAGTGCTGAGATATATGTATAAATAGAAGTACAGAGAGCGAAGGAGCAGTGGTGTGCCCCACTCAGAGTTGTATATATACGTATATATAGTAGAGGGCCAGAAAGAGAGAGAGAGAGCGAGCGAGAGAGAGAGAGAGAGAGAGCGCAGGTGGGGGAGCGCCGGCGGTTTCGACGGTATTGATTTCCCGGGTCCCGGCCTGCCCCTTTCCTACTCGACCTCTAAGGTCCGCCGGCGCTCTGCTACACACTTATATACCTATAATGTTATGTGCCCAGGTCGTCGCGCCATGATGCTGATGGTGCGTTTCGTGCCTCTCGGTCCGTGAGGGCGAGGAGCTTTTATCGCGTACACCGTGATTTTTTTTATTTATTTATTTTCTTTTTTTTTCGCTTTTTCCCGATGCCTTGGATTTTAGGAAAATCGAGAGACGCGATTAACCTGAGGGAGAGAGAGAGAGAGCAAAGATCGGAATGAAATTAGACTCGAGACACGCGCAAGTGGAACAAGTCAGCGTGTACAGACACATACACACACGTACTATATACAGCGCGCTCTCCGATGTCAATTTAATCAACATCAAACTCGATTGTTTTGCTCCAATTTCCCTGGAGATGAGGGAGCAGCTATAAACAATGCGGGATATAGGTTATGCGTGTGTGTGTGTATATATACACGCGAATCGAAGCGATTCGAAAACCGTCCAGCAGCTGTTTTAATAACTGCCCGTTAACCCACATGCGGGAGAAGGAGAGTGCGTTGAATTATTCCTTCTCTCCTGCATAATTCAACGAGTCGCGATTTCTTCCGTCCCTCTTTTCTCTTATCTACACAGGAGCACGAGAGCATCCACATATATATATATATAAGCGCCTCGGTGTGCGTTATAGATAGTTGCCCTGTGTATGTGGTGTGTAGGCACGCACACGCAGACACTGTAACTCCTGAAATTTCAATCGGTCTCTATATACATACGGGGGTATTACGTTATATAATGGATCGGAGCTTGCGGTTCAAGCTCTCCGATTACTCCACAGCCGGTTATGATCGCGAAGACGTAGTGTGATGTGCGCGCTCGTGTTATAATCAAGTCCTTATTAACTCTCTCTCTTTCTGGATTATGTAGCTCGTGTGTATAACGGGATGTACCCTTCACGCCCGACTGATTTACAGCGTGCGGCGTTATTTTACACAGGCTCGTCTCTCGCTCGCTTTATATTATTATAAAAACAGAGAGAGAGACTGCGAGTATATTTTTAGTCGGCGAGTCGGCCACGCTCTAAATAGACCACCGCGGAATTTCCGATATGGAAAGAGAGAGAGAGAATTGGATTCGTTGTATTGTCGTGCAGAAGACAGTTTTTCGCAAGGAAAAATACTCGAGGTGTGCGTTATAGGTGTACGCGTGCGTGTGAGACGATGATATACACGTATGATCGTAACGAGAGGGCGCGTTGCGGCGAAACTCGAGTGAATTAACGCGTTCGCTTTTGCGCGCATCGGGGAAATCCAGCCATGCATTGTTTGCTCGGCTGATTGCGTGTTTACAAATTGTTGCTCGAATATTGAAACGATCAAAGTATATTCGCGCGTATTCATTTGGCGAGCGTTCGACGCTAGATGGCGCTCAAGACGCGCATGAGCGTATTGTTCAAACATTCGAACGGTATGTAGAGTTAACAAGTTTGTATACGCTATTCCTTCGAACTAGCGGCGAATACGTTCACCTGGAAGCGGTAGCGTAACTTCAAGCTGCATCGATAAACAACAGCGTAACGGCACACCTTGAAACTTTGTCAAAACACTGACTGTAGAGAGAGAGAGAGAGGGAAGTGCAATTCCGTGCAGCCGTCGCGTAAGCCGAGGCTTATAAACGTCCGTCGGGTTTCTGCAAGAAGATAAAGCTATTCTCTGCTGCGGGAACAAACAAGCGGAATTAAGGGCGAGCCCCATTAAAAATGGAAAATTTTTCCCGGAGGTCGAGTTTCGGTGGAAAAAGAATGAGAGAGGGAGCAAGAGGAGAGCCAAAAGAAAAAGATCCGACCTTGGAGTTGCCGCAGTAATTCGTTATATATACGCTATATATGCGACGCGCATTGATTCCATTCGCATTTTCTCCGGGAATTCAGTCGACGCGCGCGCGCGCGTGTGTGTGTCTACAGAACACGACTGCGCGTGTAATAAGCTTATTAAAACTGAGTATAATCGGCAAAGTTCCGCGCGTTACCTAATTAGTTTTCGCTCCCGTAATTAATTTAACCATAACACTCTGCATAATACACCGCGCAGTAGAGAGGATCGTCATAAATCAACACCTCGTTACGCTTACGATCGATACAATATTATACAACGACGTAGTAAAATAAAAGAGAATATATATTCTCAATCAAAGAGCTGAGTGTATCTTCGATCGGACCGATCGATCGATCGATACTTTATATCTATATATATGTAAACGGCCGAGCGAGCACACAAAGCTTTGGAAAAAGAGAGGATCGCCTGGCAAAGGTGTACAGAGAGCTTCCCTCTGTCGCACCTAATAAATGCGTTTATCGCCTGGCCGGTCGCTCTCACCTCACTGGACACACACACACACACGCGGCCGATACGATGTGTCTGACGTCACTCGCTCTCGACGCCCTCCTTCTTATTCTTCTCGTTCGTTCGCGTGGATTATATACCTGTCGGAGTTTTTTGTCACCTGTTAGATACGCGCTGACCTGGATGCTGCGCCCGTTATATACCCTATCTCGAGTATAGAGTAAAGAGAAAAAAAACGTTCTGACCTGCTGTATATTATACTTTTTCATAATGTTTGAGTATTATGTAATATACCGCAGCGGGGAAGCAATTTTATTCATACGTATACATACGACGCGTCGATCGGACCGACGAGACATGCAGATTTTTCATTTACAAGCTAAAATTTCGACTCGCAAAAAAGCAGCGGCTTGCCGTCGAAGTAGGTCGTCTTTGGCGGCAGCTCTTTTCCTCAGCGTTCGACAGCCTCGGAAACATCCTTAATGAAGCGACCGATCCACTTACCCGTAATTACCCAAGCGCTAGTGCGCGCGGCTGAGTTGGAGGTACACATTGATTAATTGAACTTTATTACCGCGAGAGAGAGAGAGAGAGAGAGAGAGAGAGAGAGAGAGAGAGAGAGAGAGAGAGAGAGAACGAGACTGCAGAGACGATTGTGAATGCTGTCGCGGAGCAGACTCTTATATTATGCCCGCGATATAAGATGAATTATAATACACACACACACACACACACACACACGCACGCACGCACGCACACACGTAAGAGTGAATACAGAAGCATGAAACTTTCGTAATAAGGGTCGATTTTTGCGAAAGGTCGCCAAACTGGTTTTTTGCATCGGACACATCACCCTCGTCCCGCGATTCGCCTTGATGTATTATATATATATATATATATATATATATATATATATATATATATATATATATATATATATATACACTTGCGCAACGCACTTTTATACTCGTTATTTTTCTTTTTCGTCGTTACACAACCGTCGGTTATTGGAAAAGTTGGGAAAAGCAGCTATATAGTGTGGATGTGTGTGTTCGGTTCAACGCACGAAGCTTCGCGAATTTCCAAGTCTATTTATAAAAGCCGAGGAACTAGCTTCTGGCTAGTTACATAAAAGCCGCACGCGGAGAAAAGATTGTGTATATATATGTATATGTATATATATAGGTGTGTAAGAGGGAGAGGACTGGCCTGCCTTGACATTGGAATCACTTTCGCAATTCAATCGAAGGGATTTGCATAGAAGACCCGCGAGAGGAAACCTTCCCACTGCGCGCGGTGGAAAAAAATGGAACGCGTTCCTCTACATACATACATGAATGTATATATGAATATATAGGTATTGTGCAATCTCAATCAAATAAACGCCGCGACGCGCGGTTATAGTGAGCGAGTCAACACCAGAACATGTGTGTGTGTGTGTGTGTGTTTGTCGGGTTTAAATTTAACCGCTGATTTATGGCCCCGTATACTCTATATATATATATTTTATTATATTATATAGGTACATACACGCGCACACTTTGCAAGATCAATACACCCGCGATTCGGGGAATTAAAATTATTACACGCTTACACACACGAGAGGCCGCCGATAACGATCTACTGGCGCGCACGGGAATTTGGAACGGACGCAAGAGACTACTGCGAAAATAACCGGGCCTCGTCGTCTCCGCCAAAGAGACACTCGCTCGAGCGAAACTATAACATGCGCGCGTAGCAGCGGAGAGGAGAAAACGCGGAGAGAAAAAAAGAAATATACCCGCGGGCGCGAGATCGGCACGGCTGATACAATCCTTTTATTCTATATGTGTATACGTATATAGCACACAGCGTGTGATGCAGGAGCGATAGCTAAGGTCAAAGGTCGTCGTTCGCCTGCCGGCGGTGACACAAGCGTTATACTGCGCCGATGATGACGATGCTGTCGCTGCTGCGAGCCGAGGCGTCTTGCACGAGCCTGACTTTATCTACTTCCGCGCCCCGTCCGTTCTCAATGCTGCTCGGTTCTGATGAATTTCAGTAGCGAAGAGCGACGCCAGGTGGCGCGGGACAACCCGCTAGAGAAGTAGCCTGCTACCTGGATTATAGTTTCTGCGTTAATAAAGCGTCGATTCAAAGCCGTTGATGGATCGCAGTCTAATATAATACATGTATACGAGTATTGTAAAGCCAGTCGAGACAACGACTCCATAAAACCCGTCGGCTACTCTCCTATAGATAAAAGCCAGGAGAGAGAAAAGGTCCGTCGATCTAATCTCTCCTCGACCTCCCGAACTACACGTACACGAAGACTCTTGGAGTATAGCATCCAATTCCATTTGCGCACGGGATAGTATGTGTGTGTGCGCGCGCTGTGTCTCTGCGATGTACCGCTCGTAAAACGAAGAGATGAAAGCGACGCTCTGAATTTTCTATATGCGCACACACGCGCTCGCCGGACTTTAATCCCATATATATATATATAAAACGCGTTACAAAGAGCCGTCGGTAATTGACTTATGGAAATCGAAAAAGATCTCTATATACTTTTTTCTATCTTTCTCTTTCTACATTTGAATATATATATATATAAATGCAGTCTTCCATGCACCAAAACGGAATATAATATCCTCTCGACTGCAGAGAGTCGAGATTATACTCGGCCGAGCGTTAAATACCTCAGACAAAAAGCTTGCGAGCTTCATTGTGTTATATATACATATATACACGCGCGCGCCGTTGTGGAATTGGAACGAGAAAGAAGTGACGACGCGATTCCGATAAGATAACGATTTTCTGTGCGTGTGTGTGCATGTGTGTGTGTGTGCGAGCTATGGTAGCTCTGTGTTTACCAACAAAGAAGAAGTTGAGGGAAAAAGAGAGAGAGAGAGAGAATCTGGTGAATAATAATCGCTGCGCGTTGCGCAACCATATAGACGGAATAATCGATGAGCTCGTGTGTTGTATACCTTCTTGTGTATACATATATAATAATAGAAGCTCGTCGCGTGCGAAAGAATTTTTTTTCTTTTCGTCAAAATTGTTTCTTCTGGATGTATACGATAATGTATACATACACACACGAGCGGTATAAACTTTATCGGCCATCTGCAGAGCGCGGTGAGAATAAAGGCTATAATGTGTGTGTGTGTGTGCGTGCGGAGATAAAAAACTGTCGTAAAAAAAGGGAAGCCCATCCTGCTTATTCTGACACCTATATTTCTCTTATCTGTGTATACTATATTATATACGTCCGATCGATTATCATCCTTTACGTATAGCTGCATGGTAATCTGCGTCGAAAAAAAAAATAGTAGCTGGAATACGAAAAAGAAAAAGGAAAAGAAAGCGCTTTGACTGCTGCATTGTGCATTGCGGAAATTCCATCGCGCGAGGAGATTATCTAATAAACCTCGAGACTGCAGTGTCCTCCTCCTTTTTGCTTTCTCTCATCGGGAGAGTCGACGAACCTAAATGACTACTCGATAGATAGATAGATAGAAAGAAAGAAAGAAAGAGCAGTAAGTATATATGTGTATATACAATGTATACAGAGAGTGAGGAGAGAGAAAGCTCAAGCTCGTGTGACGCGCTGTGCAGCGCATCGATCGCCGCCGCCGGCGGCCCTTTGTAATTGCGTCATCATCCGGGAGCTCTTGCCCGGAGAGTGAGAGAGAGAGAGAGAGCACGTCGTTATGCAATATTTTTAGGACAGGTGATGCTAAAGGCACATCACCGCGACGAGTCGATAAGAAGCTTTACTTTTTCCTTTCACATTCGCGCGGGAGAAAAGCTGGCCTCGTATAGATGCGTGCACATAGATGTGTATATATCGTGACGTTATATCAGCCCAAAATGAAGGTTCATTCGATCGACCGCGACACCCTCGTCATCATCAAAATCAACCGCGAACTACCGAACGTCACGAGCTTTTCGAGCGCATAATCATCATCGCATCGCTTCGCGATTACAATTTTCGTCGCGGTCAGGATTCCTCGATCATTACTCCGCTCTCACTCTCGCCCTAGAATAATCCTGTATATATACACACAGAGGCTTATGCGACCCCCGGAAGAATATAATATACTGTATACAAGGAGCCGTCGCCCTCCCCCTTCCCGGCACGTGCGGCATCCCGCGTTTTTCAGCCAAAAAAAAAGAAAGTATAAAGCAGTATAAGAACGCCCGCGGCGAACGATAAGAGGGAGAGAGAGAGAGAAGCGATAAGACTATATGCTACAGTAGTGACGTCAGTGGGAAGGTGTTTTAGCGATACGCGCCGTCAGTTACAGAAGGTGCGACGGATGAATATAACAGGAGAGAGAGAGGGTGATGCGTTGCGTCACGAATTTCGAATTGGGGCTTATGCTTTTGGCGTCGGGTGACACTGTAGCATCTTGCAAATTCGACTCGCTGTGAGAATTGTCTTACTTCCGAGTTTAATTAACATCCCGTATAAGAAGTATACTACATTACACAAGGGTCGCGAGTTTTTCTTTAAAGAATATATATGCTTCGCACGTTTTTAATGTCGTTCGTCTTTCTCAATTTGTATATATTCTGAGGTTAATGGAAATTCATACGACTGAATGCTCGTACTTTAGAAAACCGAGAAGTGATAGAGAGTGTTACAATATGGCGAGATCTATTTTTTGGTAGGAAAACTCGCACGGGAAAATCGCATCTTTTTGAGACAATATTTCTCGAAGAAAAAAGAAGAAGAAGCAAACGGATGACCTACATCAATCTTCCATTGTTAGCGGGACTAAAAATATTTCGGTTCGGATCGCTCTGGAAAATCGAGTTTTTCCACCCACCAACAAAGAGAGTTATGCAAAGTAGGAGCGCGTCTTTTCTATATAGCTAGCCGAACGTAAACTTTAGCGGACGGCATTACATTGGGATTCCAAGCGTTTCTAAAACTTCATCTCTTGCGCTCGAGAGAGTGAGATAACAATATCACCGACTACTATACTATGCAAGCGCATATATAAATTCGCGCGACATCCACATCTGTCGTGTCTGTTCGTATAATACATACTCTCTTAGAACTCAAGACCAGCATCAATCGTATGTTCATACATATGTAAGGAACAAAAATTCATCGCGTACGAAGAAAGGCTGATTTTGAGGTTAGGTTGCCCACTCCCTTCTTCTTCTTCTTCCTCGTTATCGCGTCCTTGACAATACACGCATATCGACGCATATATATATATACACGCGCACGAGAGAAAAAAATGATGATAATAACAATGGTAACGGGCTGCTTATCGAGTTCAACGCGCGCGTGCCGCCGTCAGACGAGTCCCGGGGAGGGAAAGGAAGAAGAAGAAGACAGTAAGGGTCGTGGCTGATGCTTGTTTCTGACATGGAAGAGAGAGGAGAGGTCAACCCCTTTCGAGAGCAGCGTGCGGGGAATAGTTTCGGTTTTATCCGTGGCGTGAACTTTGACGCGCGCGTGTGCAGGGGGTGGAGTTGTTTTCCCGGAGGTCGAGTACGGCTCGATCTTCGAGGATGTATGTATTTATGTACACTCGTGGTCTGGAAATGCTTCTCTTGTATATGGGAAGGATGACTCGGACGTGTTAATATAAAGTACGAAGTTTATTGGACGAGCTTTTCCACAATAAGGGCTACTTTCCAAACCGAACATAACCTTTATCGAGGTTATAGGTTCGAAATCAAACGGCTTGTATATTCCTGTGGCAATTTCGAGTAACGATAGAATCATAGCTCTGGCTTATTAAAATTCAATCCGCATCTCAGCGTATCAGGGATTTATCTCCTGAAGATTCATTCCCAGGAGAGCTAAAAATACCATTTCGTATAAACGCGATAACCGAATTCCGCAACTATCTTTTCTCACCCTCTCTCTCTCTCTCTCTCCCTCTCTCTTTCAAACACACCTCTTTAGGAATACATACAGCGATTCAAACACTATAGGTGTATATTACTCACGTCCTTAATCATCACAGAGTGCCTCCACTATACGTTCAATTAATTACTTAGGCGCGCAAAAAAGCCTCCCTTTGCGCATCACGCGATATAACAGCCACGAATTCTCTCTCTCTCTCTCTCCCTCGGACGCAATTCGGTTATCTCCTCGTGAAAAGCCTAGGGAAAGTATGAATTTTTTCCGTTCTCCCTTACAGTTTCGCATCCCCGGAGAGATAACAAAACGACGGGATTTCCGCGGGACCGTCTCTCGAGTTTATATATACATACGTATATCTATATATGTCCCCGAGTGTGTTTACGAAAACCGACGCGAGAGAGTCTGATTTATCGACGGTCCGGTTGTTATTTGCCTAAGCCAGTGATAACGAGTCAACTGCATACACCTGATGGAGCAAATTTCATTCGAATGATTTCGGCGCGTCTTTTCTTGACGTCAGTACATGCGCTATCTCGCGGAACGTGCAAAGATGCGGTCGACATTTTTATTGTGTCGAGAGAGAAATTTTTACTGATTTATATATGCAAGTATGAAAAAGAAGCGAGAGTCGTTGGCCTCTTTCTATATACAGATGACACACACACGCACGTGCATATAGCAGGTACTTTGCTTTCTCTATGAGCTTTTGTCTCGATGAATCTGGGTCATATTACTATTATGTCGCGCGCGAGGGATGCTGCCGCTGTTCTTGTGGTGCGGGATCAATTTCAAATCGAAAGTCGCGCCATTGTTTTTCAATTAAGCTTCGAGGCTATTTTTGCATCGCCCACGCAGTGATCCTCTATTTTTGCTCTGGGCATTATACGGGTTAGAGTTGACTGTTGCATCGGCATGGGGGATAGCCCACTTATATGTAGTTGAAAAATTTATTGTGTAATATCACATAAAACACCGGAAATCGTACTACTATATACTAAAATAACGTAGAAAATATTATGTTTCAATGATCGATATAGTTATAAAAAGGCTGTAAAGATCGTGTTATAAGTTATCTAACTGAACTTACTTATTACTCAAGAAAATCAATCGGTAAATTTTTCAATTACATGAATACAGTTTCACATACTTTCAACGAAGAAAAGCACTTGGTCCATTATTTAACCGAGATACCTCAATAATTTCCAAGAATATTACCGCACATTTCCACAATCCCTTTCACTTCGCTCATACATGCACTTTCAAAATTGTCTCAGCATCCTACGAGAAATCGCATACGCGCGCACTTTCAATAATCAATCTCGCCATCGATACACCGAAAATAACCGTCGCTCACGCGCAGTGCGGTACCCTATAAAGAAAAATCCTCGAGATTCGCGCCAAAAAAGGCCACCTCTCGACCGAGGCCCTCGCGGGAGTAGTATATAGCGGGAAAATGATGACTACCTACTACTAGTCTCTCTGTGTTAATTTTAGATCGACTACTCCCCTGACGCGCTGTGCGCCGGCAGCTGTTTCAACTTTTGACACGTCGCGAAAGTTAAATCGATAGGGACGCCTGCATGTATATCTCTCGCGAACGCCTATTTCCGCGCGCGCGAGTAACAGAGAGATGGGAATTCAATGACGATGTTGATCAATTTTTTTTTATTCATCGCTTCGCGTATAATCATGAGAATCTTACTACTCGACGTACGCGCAATGACGGGATTTTTTTCAATGACGAGTATAGTCGAGCGTTTCGTAAAATAATATCACGCGTACGCGTGTAAAATATTTTCCGACCGCAACGGCCACCTGGCGCTGTTATATACAATATATATGTATTATATATACAACAGTTTCCATTCTTATCCGGTGCAATCGATATATACAGATAAGCCCGAGGTGCATACACCGGTGAAAGTGATATAAAAATAGTTATATGCTATATAGGTATATAGCTGTCCAAAAGCGGAAAAACGCGTCTATGGAAATAAGGCATCGACTGACACGAGATTATATATCGTAATCGAAATCTCGTTTCGGCGACACTTTGATGTGTGTCTGTCTTATCTCGGCATAATAAACGTGCCGATCGATATATCGGCTTCGATCTTTACGGTGCTGCACTGATTACCTCGCAGTATCATTATTTACAACACACTGCTGCGCAACGCCGGCGATCGTAAACGCGCTGATATTATGTCAGTCCGGTTCATTAAAACTCGGAGTATTATATATATAATAGGTGTATGCAGTGCGTGCAGTGTGTATAATTTTTTTACGAGTTTCTTTAACGACTCTATTCGGAAGATGTCAGTGCACCGCTTGCATAATCCCACACACTGTAAGCTTCGGATGCTTAATTAATCCTCTGTTATACGCGTCTCTTCTCGCGAGCCGCATATACGTATAAGTAATACTGATTCCACTTGCGAAATGTGCGCCAATAAAGTCTTATCAAGCGCAATGATCGACCGCGTACACGCACAGCGTGATTCGATTATTCTCATTTTGCGGCTAATCAAAAGGGGAAAAAATTCTCATTCCTATGATATACTAAAGTTCAAATCTAATACAGCATATATCTACGTGTGGGTGTATATATAAACGTATGCTTATACTTATATATAGGAGACGAGAACCGAGAGAGTAGCGATATCCACTTACCAAGGCTATCGCGTTCGCGGCAATATTTATACGAGTCGCGCATACTTTGTGTGTCCTCTGCCCTCTATATACTTACTCTGCGCGCTCGCGTTTTTTTTCTTCTTCTTCTAACTCATCGCCGCGCGAGAGTTTATAAATATAAATAATACCGACGATCGCGTTTCTTCTTCGCGACTTGGATTACTATACTCCGCATAATATAAATACCTATACTCACACATACATACATATATAATATATAGCAGTTATTCGTATCGTATATACGCGAATGGGTATATCATATAGATTATAGGTGCGTATTGAGGAATGTTCAGGATTTATATCGGCGATTCTTTTTATTGCAGGCGGGAGATTACACGCCGACGATGATAAAAGAAAAAAATCATATATATATATAATCATATATATACGTATATACGCAGAATCGTGAAGTCTAATGCGGAATATAAAGCGACGAGCGATTCTCTCGTTAGTGAACACGCGCGCTTTATACACACTTACATATACTTTGTAAAGATACGTGCGCGTGTTTGTGTGTGTGTATAGGAACCGGCCACATTGAAATTCGTCGGCGCGCGCTTCCGTTGATAGCGACCTATTCTCTCTTCTTGCGGTACGACGCGATGTGTAAAAGAGGAGAGAATCTTGGCCCGGTTGTATATAGGATACGCAGTGTATCAGTATATTTTTGTACATAGAAAGCTGTGAAAAATCGGCACCGAAACATTTCTATATAATAATACGTTATATATTTATAAGCGATATAGAACGCGCTATTATATACCACAAGTGAATTAAAACGAGTTATACACACTCCGGCTAATGAGATGATCGTCAGTAATTCGCAATTTAATTAAACGCCGCTCGCAGGCGCGGAGTTTATTTGAGAAAATCGATTTGACGAATAATCGCGCGTCCCGATGTACAGTCTATATATATATGTGAGTGTATACAGCATATATAATATCGTCCGGGAATTATAATGCGGGATTGTTTCAGCTGGGCGGTCGATTCATTTTTTATTTCCTTTCCGTGCATCTGTGAGTGCGGTATTTAATAATTATACATAATACACGTCGACAATCGCGCTTGTTTACGTGTACACTGTAAAATGTGACGACGAGAGCAAATGAGTGTGTGCGTGTGCGTCATACATATTCACGTTTCGCGGAATCGGCTATAATTCGATTGATAACACAAATGTTATGGTTTCGTCGGGTCGCGACGCATATTTGACACTCGCGACGAAGAGACAAAAAGAAAAATTCCCCAGATCGATTTGATCCTCCTCGAAATCGATGCTTCTTCAGAGAGACTTGAAATGCTCTTTGCGAGGAATTCCATCCGTTTGATCTCCCTTTCCACGATTTGCTGCTCTTATGCGCTGAGAGACGATGCCTTGCTTACTTACCCGTTGTTTTGTGCGGATTATTTGCTCTTCTGCATCGGCTATGGAAAGCTCGTTAGAACAGCAGCGGCAACAACGTTACGTATTCTAATAGCTACTTCTGGAAGATATAGACAGACGTAAGCGAGATGAAAGTATCTATTATATATATATATGTAGCGGGGTGACTCACCGTTGGCTAAAAATAGCGCAATTATTAGAATTAATTAGCCGGCGAGTCTCGAGTTCAGCTTGCGCGCTCTACTCTATATTAACATTCCGATGCGCTTGTGCAACTCCAATATACAAGCGTCATATGCCAGCGAGTCGAAAAATTCGCGAACGCAAGAAAAAAAATTATAAGATACACGCGAGATGGAAAACCGACGGAAAAGGGGAACAAAGACGAGACGCGCGATGGCCTGGATATATATTCGCTAATAATAGTTTCGAGATATTACGAAAGATGCGTATTCGTGAGAGAACGACGCTGATGCTCTGATGAAACTCGACGGAGACGAGTCTTCCTGCTGCTGCTGCTGCTGCTTCTGATGGCGATGATGATGGCGATTATGAGTCCAGTGGACGACGCAAGTTGAAGGATTTTTTTGAGCGATAATAAAAAGAAGAAAACAAATTATAAAAGAGGCGATTAAAAATAATGATAAAAGTATATAATATTTTCGCGCGGTGTTAATTAATAATGTCCATTTAACATTGATAAGTTAATTTGCGTTTATTGTCATATTTACAAAAGTATCTTGGTACAATTACATTGAAAGCCAATAAAGTATGCTCGTAGTTGGTTTGTTTGGTTTCTTGTTTGTATTCATTATATATATTTATATCAGTATACGAATAAAACTAAAACTTCTCGTCTGGATCAAACGTGTATTTTATAATACTGCTCAGCATATATATCGTTTCTTTTATTCCTTTTTTTTACTGTCTTTGTATATATAAGCAATTGCACGTTACTCGAATATTCTTATCGGGACACGAGAGAGGTGTTGTAAAAATTCCTGCGTTATTGTTTCTTTGTCTCTCGTTCTCTCTTGGCTGAACAACGTTAACGACGTCGCGCGCGACGAGAGAATCCGAAAAGACTGCGCACGCACGACTTGTCGCGAAGAGACAAAAAATCCCGCTACGAAATCATAATGCAAAAACAAGCGATTTGGCAAAAGTAAACGAAATGTCCGAGTATAACAACGAAAAAACCGAAGCAGTTTGGGTTTTCCGCATACGCAGAGAAATAAAGTATAATGATAATATAATAATAATAATAATAATTATGATGAAAGAGTGTGAAAACGTAAAGCAATGAAAACAATGTTTGTACACTTATTTTATCATATATTTCTGCCTCTTTTTTGTTATCATTAGTTAAATATCGTTTAACATCATTCTATATACATTATGATTAATTATTCCTCCGTTACAGACTAGTACAAAATGAACAAAGATCGATACGATATATATAAACGTCGAACGAAAAAAACGTGGAAAACCCAATTCGTCTTTTTTCGCTCTATACTCTCACATCCTTCTCTTACAACACATCTTCTCTCTTTCGCTCTTTCTCTCTCTCTCTCTCGCTCTCTCTCTCTCTCTCTCTCTCTCTTTCTCCGACGACGCTAAATAAAAGATACATATATAAATAAAAAAGAATCATATAACAGGAGAATCGAAGTAATGTACACATGTATTTCATACGAAAGGAGCGAGCGCGGATTCTGGCTTTAAAACAAAACAAAAAATTAAGAGAAAACAAAAATGCGAGACAACGCATCACACAAGTTATGAGACGCTTGAGAGTTGTGTTCACATCATGATGTGGTGTGTCATATGTATGTGTGTGTGTATGTGTGTGTGTGTATGTGTGTGGTGTCTAAACGCTTGTTCGCTCGCGCGAAAATAAACTCTCGCGAAATAGAAGCTCGGACCCCGGCGCTCTCTGCTGCTCCTCACCTCTCTGTTTTCGGACACGAAAAACTCTAAAATTAAACATCCGTCTCTCGCTCGCGCAAACATTCACGCAAATACACACCCACGCACTCTCTCTCTCTCTCCATTATGGTATTTCTATTTTTCTTTTCACTTTTATTTATATAACGTGCGCATACGAAGTCTGTCCACGTCGTGTGTCCCTTCTCTCGTCGGCGTGGATTTACAGTATATTATCTGATACATTGTGTGGTACATCGGCCCCTACGTGTGTATAATACGGGAACGGCCCGCACGAGGAGGAGCCAGAAGGATCGTCGGTTATTCATTAAAGTTTTATTTTTTCGATTGTACAATGATTATTATTCCTCGAGAGATTGTTATGCGATTTCTTGGCAATTATATTATTATGTAAAAACAAAAAAGATGAAGCCTGTCCGTTATTTACGAGATTCGCTCTCCTGCGCACCTTGAGACTAAGAGAGAGAAAGAGAGAGAGAGTAGTAAAAGTTAAAAAAAATAATTATGAAAAAACTCAACTTTTGTTCTTTGCACCTGCGTTTTCCGCATCAACGTATACAAGCGCACGTGCGCCGCAAGTTACGCAAGCTTTCGCGTAAATCCAGAATAAGAAGAAGCGTCTCGACCTTGACTGTGCGCCACACACACACGCACACACACATACATACATACATATAATGTAATGTATATACACGCAATACATACGTTATTTTCGTAAAAGATGCATCAGCGAGTGCCTCCTCCCTCGCTTATAATAATACTTCGCAGAATCGAGCGCGAAAAAAACATACGCAGATCTGATGCGCGCTGCACACGTGACAAATACATACACACACACACACACACGTATAGAGAAAGACACAGTCGCGAAGAACTCCTTTTAATCAAGCCGATGATTGAGCTCAATTCCCAATTGAGTTACGCGCGCGGACGATTGGAAGCCTCTATATACACACAGGCTTCGCCGTCGATCGAAAATTGAATGCACAGAGCGAAAAAAAATATAGACTAAGAAGAATAACGCGAGGCTGCTGCCGAGTCTTTTTTCGCGCATAAAAAAAGAGGAAAAAAAGAGCGTCGATCAGCTTTGCCCTTGTATAATAAGGTTCACATACACATACTCTATCTCTCTCTTTCTCTCCTTATGTACAATGCGTATATTCGGCGCCGCGCGGAATACAATGGTAAAGTAGCATACAAGCGAACGAGCGAGCGAACGGCGCCAAGAATCTTTCCTTGATAGTATGTGTGTATGTGTGTGAGAGTATACGTATATATGTGTGTATATTACACGCTCTCTCTCCCTTATCTAGCGCTAAAAAAGAACGACGCACGCGACCTTGAGGTAGGGAGGAAAGTATTACTAGAAAATACGTAATCTAAGAAGAGGTATCTCTCTATATCTCTCTCTCTCTCTCTCTCTCAGCTTCGATCACACATCAAATATACTCTCTCGCTCGCTCTTACAATAATTTTTTTTTTCAATTACGTTAAAAGTCGCATCGTGGTGGGAGGGGAAAAAAGGCCCCCGGATAGCCGGGCCAGTACTATACTCAAGGTACTTATTGCACCGTAGAAAAAACTCGCTCGTCAAGCTCGCGGTGCGGCGCCCTGTGATGATATCCATACATGTATAACAGGATGGCGCCGCGAGCGCTACGCTCTTTTTTTTCTACTCTGTATTACACTCTCTCCGAAGCCAAGTCGCGCACAGGCAGAAAAATATACATGCGTGTGTGTGTAAATGTGTGTGTGTGTGTGTTGTGAATAAGTGGGTAACGCACGACCTTAGACGGGCTTGCGCTAGCGAGCGAATCGATAGTATAACGTAGAAAAATAGTCCAAATCAAATGTATTACAATATATTTTATGTGTGTGTCTCTGTCTTGTTTCGATATACGCGACGAGAGAGAGAGAGAGAAAGAGAGAGTGTTTTGGGTTGATGCGATAGTGATGTCATCCTCCGTTATGTGTCTTCAAGTATTATAACAAAAGCTTTCGTGTGCGCGATATGATGTATACGTGTATTACACGCGTCGTTTGTCTGTGTATGTGTGTGTTTTTTATATATATATATATATATATATTGCGGTAATATACCAGGTTCTTCTGCGATATTATTATAAGCGGTGGTACAAGTCGTCGTATAATATATATATATAAGTATAGTCTCTCTCTCGCATCAACCGGAAGAATATACATCGAGAAATCATCATCCTATCCGTATTATCAGTATCATTTCTTTTTGTTTAATTATTTATTTTTCGTTAATGTGTGTATACCCGTCTGCACCGATTGCTTTCTATAAGACTTATTTAAAAGCGCGCGTGTCCGCGCAAGGTCGAGCGTCACGTGCCCTCGGTCTCGCCTGGTTAACTTTTTTTTGTTCATTTATTTACTTTTTATTTTTGTTGCTTTGTTCTCTCGTTATTATATTTTTCTTGAAATTTTTTCAGTCTGCGGTGTGGAGCATCTGGACCCTTTATCACGCACTTTTTTTTATATAATATGTATAATATTTTTTTCATGTATACTCTCGGGGGGATCGAACGAAAAACGCGGGGGGAATCTAAAAACGGAGCGACTCTCTCTCTCTCTCTCTCTCTCTCATTCTCTCATTCTCGCTCTCTCATTCACATCGATATTATGATACGTCACAATCACGCTCGAAGAAGAGTTGCTGCTGCTGCTGCTATGCGTAGGATGATTCCCTGCGACGATGAGCACCGATGCAGCTGCTGCTGCTCATGATTCGACTCTCCTCCTCTGATGCTGCTACTTACGACGACGTCGTAGAAACAATGATCTGCTGCTGCACTTTCTTCTGCGCGTACAATCACCGTATTTTTTTCTTCTCAATAATAACATATTTTCTTTGTCATTATACTTTTCATGAATCTTCTCTTTCTCGCTGCTTTACGCTTTATCAATTAATTATTATTTAATTATTACTTTGCGCTCTTGCTCTCGCATCACTGCACTCATACGAAACTTCACAAACAAAATGACGACGAACACTTGTATCCTTCTCTCGCTTTATGCTGCGCTGCCTCGAGAAAAACTCATCCCCGTCGTTCTTCTTTTTTTTTTATGAATTCAATTTTTCTGGTTTTGTACACGGCAACTGAAATTAAAATAAAAAAGAAAAGAGGATTCACGTGTGTCTGTGTCTGTGTATGCAACTGTTCATGCGACGACGAAAGTCGTGTTTGCTCGTCTTCATCTCTTCATCATATCTCTCATATCATCTTCATTTATTTATTTTTATTTTTATTTATTTATTTTTTTTTTTAACAACAAGCAAGTCCACAATCGGCAACAAGAATACTAAGAGTCTGTAGGAAATTTCATGGTTCCACACTGCACTTCTCTCCCTCTCTCCACATCTTCCATTCAACTGACTTCCTTCACTCTCTTTCTCTGCGTGGGGCACCTCCAACACTTAAGCTTTGCATTACCCGTAGGAATTGCCTAAAAAGGGTTTTTGGGGGAGGGTGACAGAACACAACCTAGGAGAATGTAACAGTCCCTCGTCGTCGATGAAGAATCACTGGGTGAGTGGGATTTATATTATTCCTTCTCTCCTAGGTCATTCTCGCTCTCTCATTCTTGCACTTGCTTCAAGGTGCACCTGGGTCTATTGGCCAGGCACACACTTTTGCACGATGCGTGGGATCCTCCATACTGCAGCTCCTCGATGGGTCCAGCTATAAGCAGCTGATGTTGGTTTTTCACCTTGCGGTCTGCAGACCCTTCAAAATTCAGCAAACTCCTTGGCGCACTTCTCCGTTGACGAGATTCTCAATGCTTCCTCCTCGTAATCATCGAAATTACTGGTGTCCCCGGGCCCTTTGCACCTGGGAATGAAGGGTGCCTCAATTCGCTTCTGGAAGACTGCGATCCAGTCAGTGCTGGCGAACCACTTGTGTCCCTTGATGTCGTTGACTCCAGCCTTGAGATTGCCGAACCTCTTGGTCAGATCCACCTGGAGCAGGCTGCGCAGAAGATCCTTGAGCTCGGAGCCAAAGTGCGAGGGAAACCGAACCTTCCCACTGACAATCTTCTCGTAGATTTGAATTGGCTGGTCGGCGAAGAAGGGTGGATAGCCCGCAGCCATTTCGTAGACTAGGACACCCAGGGCCCACCAGTCCACCGCCTTATTGTATCCCTTGCTGAGAATGATTTCGGGTGCAAGGTACTCTGGTGTGCCACAGAGAGTCCACGTCCTGCCCTTGACTCGCTTGGCAAAGCCAAAGTCTGTGACCTTGAGGTAACCCTGCGAGTCAATGAGGAGATTCTCGGGTTTCAGATCTCTGTAGATGAGGTCGAGGAAGTGCAAGTACTCAAACGCCAGGACAATCTGAGCGGCGTAGAACCTGGAGTGGGGCTCTGAGAATCTGCCCACCTTTCTTAAATGGCTAAACATCTCTCCGCCGGGCACATACTCCAGCACCATGTAGAGATTCGAATTATCCTTAAAGTGAAAGCGCAGAGAGACGAGGAAGGGAAAGTTTATGGCCTGCAGGATCCTCTTCTCGTTGAGGGTGTGCTCGACCTGCTTGAGCTTGACGACCTTCTGCTTGTCCAGTATCTTCATGGCGTAGAACTCCTTGGTTGGCTTGTGCTGCACTATCATGACCCTGCCAAACGAACCCGTACCCAAGGTCTTGATTCTGTCAAAGTCCTCGAGGGCAGCGGTATTGGTAGGGTTTTTCTTCCACTTATCCTCGAACTCCTCCTTGGCTTGCTCGAGGAACTCCTTGACGCTTTCGGCGGCGTCCACCTTCTTGTTCGAGCTCGTGGCATTGTTGCCCATCTTACTGGAGCCGCTCGAGCCTGCCAGGGCTCCACGGATATCTAGTTTTCTCAGAATTTCGGCTGCTTTTTGCTGACCTCGCGCCTGGCAAAAATGATCTGCTCTCTGCTAAGAGAGAGAGAGAGAAAGAGAGAGAAAATGAGGCACGCGCACACAGAACACTGCACACTTGCACACAGCACGGGGGGGAGAGAGAGAGAGAGGGGCAACTCACTCGCACTCTCCTGGACTCGTATCGTAGCACAGGAAGAAGGTGCACCACCGCACTCGACGACGATCACTGGCGATGGAAACTTGTCGACGACTTCCCCGGCTGCACTGGTAACTGGGTCAACGTCGTTGCTCAGGCTCCGCCGCCATCTCGTCAGTCAGCTGCCAGCCAGGTCGGCTCTTCCCCTGGCACAATGGCTGCGCTCTATACACAGAGTAGAGAGCTACTATAACACACTGTCGCCTGCTGCTGCTACTTCGCTTTTCTCTCTCTCTCTCTCTCTCTCTCTCTCTCTCTCTCTCTTTCTCACTCTTGCGCTTCCACTCCCTCTCTCTGCGATTCGTCTATCCAAGGGCGACGTCAGCCAGACGGAAAAAAACAGCTCCTCGATCGATTCCCTCTCGGCGGGTCGTGCGCGCCGCCTCCTCTCCTCGATATACACTCTCGAGCGGCTGCTGCTGCTGCTGCTGCTGCTGCTGCTGCTGCTTCTTCTGCTCGTCGACGAAGCTCTATCTCTATCTCTTTCTCTCTCTCTCTCTCCCTCTCGAGGGGAAAATTGATCCGTGTATATACGCACTGCTGCCTCGAGACTTGGCGAGCCAGCACTGCCTACTCCTCGCAAAGTGAAAAAGCACTCGCGCACACGCACTCACACCACTGTATAGCACACCACTCGGCGAATATAATACTTATACACTGTGTACATACGTGTAGACTGCTCGTGCAGCACTATTTACGTATGTCTTTCTCCCACGAGCTACAGTATGTGTACTATAGAGCTGGTGCAGCCGACGGCGACGACGACCACGACGACGACGACGACGGGAAAGAGTGGAGCACACGCACGCTGGTCGATGACGTCCGTGTACTTATGTGTGCGCGCGCAGCTGCTCGGCTCTGTCTCTCTCTCTCTCTTTCTCGCTCTCTATAGTCTCTATTCCACACACTAAAATGTGTGTATGTTTATTATGCGTATTATTATTATTATTATTATTATTATATTCGTCTGTATCCCTCTCCCTCGCTCTTTGTAATATTTCGTCGCGAAGAGGAGTAATCTCTTTGGGGACACTATATATATACGTATATATGTATATATTATGTATATGTGCTGTATAGTGTAGAGAGACTATACACTCAGGCTCTCCGCGCGCGAGCTGAGCGAGCCTATCTCCGCGAGAGAGCTGAGTCTGGTGCCGCGCGGCCCGTTTCCACTTGCGACACTGGCGACGCTCTTTCTCTCTCTCTATAATATCTGCCTCTCTCTCTCGTGCTTTCGCTCTCTCCTCGTCACTCACTCGACACAATGCGCGAGTGTGCGGTGACGGCGGCGGAATCGTTATGCCCGCACACGCAGGCGCACGACGACGTCTTTGCTTCTCTCTCTCTCTCTCTCTCTCTCTCTCGTGATCTCTGTGTATTATATGGCAGGTGCGCGCTACACTTGTGCTTTTAATTCCCTGGCAAAGATGGCGGAGCGATTTGCATGTGTGTGTGTGT
Organism: Muscidifurax raptorellus; assembly: GCA_020010945.3. Taxonomy (NCBI): domain Eukaryota; kingdom Metazoa; phylum Arthropoda; class Insecta; order Hymenoptera; family Pteromalidae; genus Muscidifurax; species Muscidifurax raptorellus. The sequence goes on from CM052077.1 coordinate 11,475,727, forward strand.
GTGTGTGTGTGGTGTGTGTGTACTGTCGCACGCGCTGATCAGGGGGATTCGCTGCGCGCGTCGACGGCACTGATCTCTATATGCACTATATACGTATACCTTGTACAGTATATACATTGGCTGATAGGATTGTGAGCGACGAACTTTCCTTATCGCTCCCGCGACGCTAGAATAAATATGTATATGGGTATATACATGTATATACGTGTATACGCAGGGAGATAATAGGGCTGATGCTGCTGCCGTTGCTCTGCCTCTTCCTCGTGTGTATATAGGCAGTCTAGGTATATTTATATATATATATATGTACCTACAAATTGCATAAGAAAGAAAAGAAGAACAGCGCTTCGTTTTATCGTATATGTGCGTGGCTGTGTGTTTGTTGGAATTTACGTTGAGCCGTTTATTTTTGGAATTTTTATGAACAGCCGACTACGAGGATACTATTATGTAGACTGAGTAGACTGAATAACGAAATACGTCTGACCGTGCCTGGGACGTGTCTACTTGTAAAGCTTTACGAGCGAGTTATGCCTATATAATTTTCGAGGTAATTGCTTTGGCGCTGCTCTACAGATTCGGTTCTTAATTGCGATTTGCATAACGTACACTGCCTGCATAATAGAATTCTATTTATTTACTCTACGTACTGTATCTATGTGGAACTCGTGTTTTTGAAATCTCGGCAGCAGCGCTGCGTCCGAAGTCCGAGACGGCCAAAGTCGTAACTATACTGCAAGCTTCTAATAATACTTATATTTGCGCGTATTTTATGCAGTACTCATATTTTACGTGCAGCTAAATGACTTCCGAATGATAGAACGGGTATTGTCGTTATACACGAAATATCAGTCAGCTCGACAAAACGACTAACTTAATTGGGAAAAAAATTGTTACCTTCAGTAGAGTAGGTAACTTTTTGAACCAAGCGATAGATGGCGTCACGCGAAGGTTAATTACGTGAATCAAGTAGATCACGAGATCCAGTTCGGGGCTTTACACCGCTCTCCAGATGGCGGTGCGATGCAAGAATTCCGAATCCACAGCTCAAATCCGAGGCTTATTTTTAACATTAATATTTTTGTGACATCGTAAGCTCGAGTTTTGGAACATAACGTTCTAAAATTCAAATTTCAAAAGTAAAGATAATATACGTTAAGATTGAAACTAGATATTCTTCTGAAAATTGATGAAAAATGTATTAAGTACATATACCAAAAAGCCAAATAGGACGTCAAAAAATTTCGGTTGAATTCAAGTTTCTCGATTCCACGATCCCAGCGCATACCGAACCATACGTGCCGAAACTCTCTGAGCAGAGGACACACACAGACGACCGGACGCGATTCGGAGAATGAGAACAGAACACATACGCACGCGTGTATATATAGGTATATAGAGAGAGAAGAGATCGTCCCGTAAATTTTGGCGAGCGACCGGCGTTTCTCACACACCATCAGAGAGACAGAGAGTGAGTGAGAGAGGGAGAGAGAGAGAGAGAGACTACACCGGGGAAACCGGTTCTCTCTGCAGGACTACTCGCCATGGGAGACACGCGCATAGCTCTCGGGTCTCCGCGTAATTCGTGAAAACTATATCGCCTTGATTTTCAGAAATTTTCGCGTACCCCGACTCCTATTTTTTACCTATACTCTTACGAACCAATTTGCGCGGACATAGAAGAGGTGTACGAAATATAACGTATATCGTCGAGAGGAGATAGAGCGAGGCAGAGGCATATATGTACATACATATAGTGGTGGTATGTGGAGCTATTTATAATCGTGGCACGCGGGGGTAGGAGAGAGAGGCAGTAGAGAGTGCACGACGACATCGGCGCGTATCTATAGATATGTGTGTACACACTCGATAGACCGAACGCTCAACGGCCCGTGAGAAATCCTTTGCCCCCGGTGTGTCTATATAGTACACACACACACACACACACACACACACACACACACACACACACACACACACAAGTCCTTTATTGTCAGAAATAGAGAGAATCATCATTCGGGGGGTAGTTACGAGCAAAAAGGTCAACGATTCCATCATTTTTCCAGTTATCAATTCCCTTTCACTCGTCGCATCCTTTGGCATCGCCGGTATTATATATATACATATACGTTACAAGTCGACTCGGCGGCGGGTTAATGGAGTCGAGCGCATCATCAGGAGTAAAAAAAAGGAAATGAAAGGCCGGGAGGTTCGCGCGCGGAAAAAGGGCTGCCAATCACTTGTATTACCGTTTCTCTCTCTCTCCTCCTACGCTCTTTTACGTAACTGTAAAAGCGCCGTTTGCATAACGACCGCGTAAAAAAGGGGGAAGCGTGTCACGCGGAGGAATATAATCCTTCTAGGACGCGCCGATGGTAGTCTTTTCTATGATCAATTCCCTCTGTGTGTATATAAAATTCTTTCCGCTTCATATATATACTGTATACTTATACGCAGCTCGTGCAGATGCGCGCAGTCTATCGATTTAGGGACGGAGGGGTAAAGGCGCGCGCATGTGCCGGCCGGTATATGTATGTACGTTCTCTCGGTCTACGTCAACGCGGTGATGCTGCTCTGATGTGTTATAACTCCTTTGATATTCTTTCGGAGAGTCGATGGAGAGGAAAATATTTTGTTAAGCGAGGAAAAAGTTGGCGAGTTCGATTCACCCCCTTATTTTCCTGCGTTCGACACCTATGCTTGGTATAGAGGTTTACCATCATATATATGTATTTATATATATATACACGCCTATATCTTGTCGGTCGCCCGGGTTTAACGGTTGTTCGAAGAGAGGAGTGAACAGCGTGACGCGGAGTCACAAAAGGAAGAGCGTAAGGATCAGAGTATAACAGCGCTTTACCGGTATACGACGACCGCGATTCAACGCTGGTTGGATGAATTGCGGAGGAGTGGCTTTGATTAGCTGATGGGGGTGTATATAGGCATCAGTGCAGTCGAGCGTTTGTCGAGAAATTGTAATTTAGTTATTTGTTTTTATAAGTAATTTTGCAAGATATCGTCATTGCACTTGGGATGCTGACGCGAAATCTTCGAATGTTCGGTATATATGAAAATAATTCTGCCGTTTCGAGATTATTTATTAGCTCGAAAATGTTGGTTTCTACACACTGTAATCTCAAGATGAATATCATCGTGACTTGTTAAATTTGAACATTAGATGAAAATTTATTTATACGCAGTTATACAGTTTCAACACTTTATCAGAATTTGTTTAATATAGTGCGGTGTATTATAAGGAATATAACGATAGTTTTGACATCGCCCATACAAGTTTTAACAACTGTAATCAGTAACTTTGACGTCGCGACTTGATACGCGTATTACTATAGACTACTGATTAAAATTTAGTCGAACGCCAGTCGCCGAAGAAGACGTTCTCTTCATTATATTAGATTACATATACTAAATCTTCTTTTCATTTTTATTTTAAAATTTTCATTGTTTATTCATTGAACAAATTTCTCGATTGTCGACTCTTCAGGTACAATTAACACACAAATATTTATTTATATCTGATATTTTTTCGTCTTACGTACTCGAATTATCCAATTTTAATTCGTAAAATGAATGTCTAGAGCACTAGATTTCGATGGGGAAACTCGAAACAGTCTGCGTCATTTCCCTCGCACTCTGTTACTTCAATTTACCGGTCAACGCTTTAAACCTAACCAAGGAATGGACCAGCGCATCTGCGTACGAAAGCTTTCCTCTGGTTGTACAACGCAATAACGGTCATCTCTTTAGCATTAATTTTCTGAATGATACCGTCAACATGACCTCGATCGACGGCAGTAACGTATTTTTTACCTCTAAGCTACCAAAACAATTGGTTGAAATCGCAAAAGAAAATAGGTTCTTCAACTGTGTACACTGCAAAGTGAGAAATTGGATCAGTGACCAGTACGTAATAGCCATATCGGGCCGACCGTTGGAAGAACTCAGTACTAGTACTGTAATACCCTACGTCATTATAGAACCAGAATTAAGTTCGATGACTATATCGACTTTTTATTGGTTGGCTGGTTCGATAGCGCCTGACTTCGAAGTGATGCGTATCGTTACTCGGTATAATAGTGAAAAAACTATAGACATTTGTCACTTCAACGATCGGGGTTATATTATAGAAACGAACACACCTAATAACGTAATAGACGAATTCATAGCACCATTCTATGAAGGTTATCTTTCATACCATATGGATAAAAATTCCACAAAGCTGAGACACTTAGACCCGCAATTTAAAATAATAAAGGAAAAGATTTATACTTTTACTAGTAATAGCAATCAAAGCTTGAAAACATCAATTGGCTACAATCGCATTACCACCTGTTTCTTCAACTATAGCCGTAATAATCCGAGTGCAGAAAATGTTCGTCTAAAGGATTATATCTGTCAGCTGGTAAATGACGATCTTGAAGTTGAAGCCACAGTTACGTTGCGGGAAGATCCGAAAGACGCAGGAAATTATTTGTATCTCGCGGTACAGAGCTTACAAGGTGGTCGCGCTGTTGTCGTGCGAGGAATAAGACCGGCTGGAAACGCTATCGACATTAAATTTGATGTAACCGTTATCAATGCAGATGGAAGCATCCGAGATTCAATGACAACCAATGTCTACCAGTTCGATTGGTTAATTGCTAATGTATTTGTTAAAGACCTAATTGGAGGTGGGAAGAAAGAACAATTCTGGCTAGTGATTCGTGGCAGTTTGGGCGCTGCGAGTGATATTAGAATGAATATTTTAACTTTGTGCTTTGAGTTATCTAATTAATCAAAAAATTAATTTTGTTATAATGGTGATATACTAGTTATATACTTATTTCTTCCATCCTCTGTAAGGTATGCATTTTTTATTATAGAGTTTTATAAAAACAAAAAAATACGATGTTAAATTTTTCTGAAACTTGCAATGCATAGACTTCTAATGCATTGACATTAGGTTCCCTTTAATAAATTATTCATTCAACGCATTAGTGACTTATAGGTCATATGATAAAGTTGACATGAAGGATTATCAGACTAGAGTAGATACTGGATCTTTTTTCTAACGAAATATAAGTACTCAAAATATAAATATATTGAGCACTTCTACAGAGCCTATCTATGCGTATCACGACTTAATTTTAGAGTTAACCTCGCCACTTGCTTCTGCAACCCTATAACAACTGATTGGAGCTCCAGAACTATTTAAAATTATAGAATAATAACTCTTGTAAAGAAATAATAAGTGACCCTACGCGTGTTTTTCGACATTAGACAGCTTACAAACTCTATTTCAATAGCTGCGCAATCAGTAACTTAACCGTTGGGATTAGATATGTGTAAAAAAACTACTGATTAAACAGTAGTCGAATGACAGCCGCCGACAAAGACCTTTGTGGACACTCAGTCTGTCTCTTATTAAATATTTTAAGACAGCTTTCTTTTAACAGATAAAGTTGTTAACACAGGTATTCATACATTCATACATCGACATTCAATATATTCATTTTTATTTTATCACTCCTATTTTAATCGATATCACTCATTTTAAGGACGCTTTCTTCAAATGGACAAAGTAAAATCAGTCTTCACTATTTGCTTAGTACTAGGCTATTTCAATATACCAATTCAGTCATTAAACATAATTAAAGAATGGTCCAGTAAATCTTGGATTGAAATAAGTTCTCCTGTGCTTGCGCAATCCGGCAGCCGTATCTTCAGTGTTAACTTTTTAAACGATACCGTCAACATAACCTCAATCGATGGCAACGACGAATCAAAGAAATGTAAATTACCAGAACATTTGGACAGCTTGAGTGATATCTTCACTAAATGCCGCGGCTGCAGGGCCGAAACTTTGGGCAATGGAAAGATCGTCATAGCCGTGTCAATGTATCCCTTGGAACAAGTCAGTACACCAATACAATACGTCATTGTCGATCCATATAATTGCTCAAATATTGCTATGTTTTATTCAATGGTTGGTTCGGTAGCGACCTATTTCGACAGTTTTAAAATTTTCACCCGGTATGATAGCGCAAGAACAGTAAACTTTTGGCGCTTAAACGAGCGAGGCTTCGATGATTTAGAGTGGATCGTTCCCAACAATGTAATAGAAAAAATAGCGAGCATCGAAAATTTCATGGATTACACCCACTATTTTAGCTACTACGGCAATGAAAGCTTTGTGGCATTGAGACGCTTAGACACAGAATTTAAAATAATAAAGGAAAAAAATTACACAATTAATAAAATGGGCCACTCCAAGAAGAACATAGAAACATCGATTGACTATGGTCACATAACAATCTGCTTTACCAACCATAGCATTACGAACAACTGGGGAGAATATGATCGCAAAGATGATTATATTTGCGATCTTATAAATGGCAACTTGCAAGTCACAGCCACAGCTACATTGCATACTAACACAGAAAAAGGAAAAAAAGAATATTCCTATCTCGCGGTGAAAAACCTACCGTGTGGCGGCGCTGTAGTTGTACGAGGAATACGCTTCAGAAACATCGATCCTATACCGTATAATATTAAATTTGAAGTTACCATTATAAATGCAGATGGAAGCATTGGTGAATCCATGATAACCAAAGCCTACAAGTTGGGCTATCCATCGGTTGCTAAAGTATTCGTACTCAGCAACAAACATTTCTGTTTTGTTACAAAAGGTCGATCAAGTGATTCAAGATTATATATTTTAACTTTATGCTTTGATTTGTCTAATTAATAAAGACAGCGAAACTTTGATAATACATATAATTGAGATGCCTTATAAAGACAAAAAGTTTTGTAAAATAAATAAAGAAAAATGTACTTTCAATGTACAAGAATTATATAATATGCGTTATCTAGAAAGTGCTTTCCTGAAGGAAAAAAAATTTTTTGCCCGCTACTCGTACTTTAAAATTGCTCGTCGATCGCAAAGATTATTCCTGCTCGCTCGCCGCAACGCGGACTGCAAAATCTACACTGGGTTTAAAAAAACCCACTTTACGCCCTTGACACGAAATATACTATTTGCTACAATTAAATACACCAGTAAATTTATAATACTTTTCCTTCCTCTTCGTGTATTCTATATAAACTTTCTGAAACTTGTATAGCGCACTTAAAAAAAAGACAGATTCCGCGAGAGTTGATGGAATGCATTCGCAACAAACCGTAAGGCTATACACTATATAGTACTCAAGCTATAAAAAAGTTAAATTGAAACATTGCAGTAAAGAATGAACGTCGGAAATCAAAACAGTATAAACTAAAAAATTGATAATTCTCATCGGATCATATACTTCAAAATCACATTTAACATCATAATTGCACATAGCTTCTCTTCAATTAAAAAAGAAACACTGAACGCTTCGACGTCGTGTATTATATATGAGGATGCTCTCGTCACTGCCTAAAATATACCATATACTCGTTCACTTGCACTCGAACTCGAGCGTCGAGTTTTTTTTTCAAATAAGTAGCAACATCATGGATGCTCGGAATCTCTCTCTTGAGTATCGTCAACACAACATTGTATACAGACAGAGACTTTTGGCCGCGGACCGAATCTCTCGTTACTCACGTCTATAGCCTCTCATCCTTTCAATAACAACGAGACGCAAACTGGGCAGCTTATTCAAACAGCAGCATCAGCCGCGTGTGACCTCGGAATATATATAGGAGCTATCCCAACATCGGCGCCTCAACGCATACGTCCCCGCGTACATACACACACATATATATATATATATATACACACACACATATGTATAAATAGTGTGTACTTCTCGCCACTGGCCTGTGGCGCCATCTAGGCTTACGCTGAATACACGCACATGGTTTGTATTCTCTAAAGAACCTCGGAAGGTTTTATTTTTTTTCAAAAATTTTATTCTAACTATGAAAGTAAGTACTCTGACTTAGCACGTATATAGTCTTTCGACTTCGGAGACTATCATATATCTGGTCGGATGCGAAGCGAGACGCTGTAGTCGGAGTATTGTATACAAAATCAGCATTCAATTGAAGTGACTCCGCCGAAGCGCGCAGCTTTCTAATTGACCCTAATTAGCCAATTTTAAGATTGATAACGGCCCACCTGCGCACGCACATCGTTTCTCGCGAAAACTGATTAATCCTGCAGATAATAACGTAAAATAATGAACATCGCGGTCTGCTCCTTAAATTACAGCAGAAGCGTCGTGACTCGGAAAAGTCCCGATGTTTGAACAACAGTAGGATTTTCAAGCAGCTGCACCGGAAATCGTCATCACGCGTCGCTACGACTTATAATATACCCGATGCCACTGCTCTCGTTTCGCGCCTACCTGTTGGATCATGGTATATAGATACTCACGATGCGGGACATGCACAAACCACATTTTTTTTAGATCACATATACGGGCTATAAATATACATGTGTATACAAAAAAAGTATATGAAACCCGCGTGTTTTTTTTTTCTTCTTCAAGAAAACCGACCAACGCAAGAAAGACGCCAAGGGCCAAGGAACTCGAGCAGCTCCGGCGAAGCGAGTCGCGCGCTTCCGGTTCTCTTACTCTTTGACTTCTTGTATTTCTCTTGTCGGTTCTTTTTTTAGTCGTATCTTATATACGCGGTAAATGGATTTTCCTGCGAGCATTTTCGCTGTAAAAAAAACGAGGTGTAGACGAGAAAAAGGTAGCACCGTATATACGTGTTATTTTCTTTCGTTGTATAATGTAAACGCTTATACATTCCGGATTTCTGAAGAAGTCTTACACAAGCGACGCGACGGAAGCGAGTGATTAACGGTCAGATAAGGCGGCCGATGGTAATCTCTGGAGTCTCTTGAACTTGAACCCGGCAAATGCATCAAAATTCTATTTTACATGTTTAGCTACATATAGCATAGTAATTTACATATTGTGCAACATATAGCAGTAAAGATGAATTATGCAGATATATAGCTTAATTATGATTGTCTAATTAGCCTCGAGGGTATAGTTGATTAAAAAGAGCGTCGAGCCATTAGATTTTAATTTCAACTTGGCCGCGGTATATAGACTCTCTACTCTCGCCTGTATGTGTACATAGATCCGAGAACGAACGTTAACGGCGCTTGTAATAACCGCTTATTTTTACCCCCTCACACACACTCTCCGTATACCTATAACGTCACCATCGTATAATATCGTTAAACGAAGAGCGTTCATACCGAGATGTATGAAAATCTCCGAAAAACCGTTGCCGAAAAATCTCCCCGCCATCTGTTCACCACAGAAAATGTGGGCTGTCGAGCAACACGGGTGGGGGGTTAAATTCGAAAAAAAAGGGAGGCGGCACGCGCGCAACTACGTTTATATATACATATACACACACCATCTGCCCGGCGGTGGTCGTTTCACCTGCTCTCAGGGGTCGTCGCCGGCGCAGCTGCGCTGTATATATACATGCATAAAGGGGGGGGGGAGTGAAAAAAAAATCGTGTGCAGGCACGTGCCGGTGTATATAGCTTCCGGGAGGCGCGTCTCGTAGTGCGCGCGTTGAGATTTTCGGTTTTGATTGAACTGCTGTTTTACACCACACGCTTATATATACGAGTTTTCGCTTTCGCGGAAGCGACTTTTCTTTTCCCACAGGACAAAGATTGTGCAATACTCTCCGCGGAGAAAGTTTGACGATGCCACAGTGTTCTAATGCATAATATGAGCGATTGAAGGGTAAGCGCGTTGCTGTGTAGGTGTACGTATTATAATTTTATCATGACGGAGAAAATAGAGCGGCGCGAGCGTGTTTATTTTGGAATGCGGGACTATTTTCATGCAAAAACCTCTCGAAAATATATATATAATTAGCGGAAAGTTACTCTGGCATGGGTGTGATTTGCAACTATGTGAGTGTTTGTGTAATAATAGAAAAATAATCATCGATGGGTGAAGTCGCATAGTTTGTCAAGTGTTGACAATCTTCGAGTCCTTGAAAGTAAAAACTCGTCGTAAAATCTGATTTATGAAGGTCCTATAATAAGTATACGCTCGGCTCGCGGCTCTCGCGCATTTATTTTCGTCGCGGCTAATGAAGTCTTCGCGCAACGACCTCATATCTCTCTCTCTCCGCGAGAAACACAATGTATGCTACTCTTCACCTACATATTACGCACTTGGATCATTTTCTCGTGTCACAATTTGTCGGCAAATCCTTATCTCTAGAAACGCCGAATTTCTGTCGAGTTAAAACAGAAGAAGAAGAAACAGCAACTATTTGCTCAGCGATAAAAAACATCATATATAATTTATATCTCGCGGTGAGAGCCGGCTAGTAACAGGCGAGTAGGTCAGCCGGTTACTCGCGAAAAGTGAACAAAAAAAAATTGATGACGTTGAGTATAAAAACTGCCACACGTGCATCAGTTGGTCGGGTTTATCGAAAAACTTTAAGCTCCCCGTCGCCTTTCTAGATTAGATAAGCCATTAGAAATTTATTTGGACGAGCCGATTCCTTATCACGACAAGAAGACGAAATGAGATAATGCTCCTTCCACGAGGAAAGAAAGTTGAGCGAATATTGAGAGATAATACATTTTGGCGGGAAATTTGAATACGCGAACGAATTTTTTGTAAAATACACAGTGTGGCTGCAATTACGTTTATAGCTCAACGACAAGTGCACACCTACATGACAAAACCTACCCAACCGCTCTACTATATACAGTAGAACAAAAAATAAAGCGCCGAGTCAACGTCCCAGAGCTTGTACACGTTCTCGCCCATCAGCATGATTCTCCGTCGAGTGAGAGAGAGAGAGAGAAAAGAAAGAGTGGCAGAGCGCACCGAGTATAAAAACAAGAAGAATAAGGGAGAGTATAGAGCGCGAGTCAAAGCCCTCCGAAAAAAAGAAGCCGACGTCAGAGAAAGAGAGAGAGAGAGATAAGGGTCAGCGAGTCGAGAAAGAGAGCAGCAACGGCACCGTTACAGCGCCTGCGCTCATCCTGCAACATGGACTCGTCTCGTCGCACACACACACACACACATACACAAACACACACACACGCGCACACGCAAACACACACATATATACCTACACACTCGCGCGCGCGCGCGAAAAGAGAGAAAGAGAGGAGAGAGAGAGAGAGAGAGAGAGAGAGAGAGAGAGAGAGAGAGAGAGGCGGCGCGCGCAGCACCGGAAACTCGCGGTGCCGAACGAAACTTCCAGAACATCGCCATCGCGGAATTTCGTATCGCGTGCAGTGCAAGTTGCTGCCCGCTATATACACGCCACGTTTTTCTTGGCGGGATAAGCCAGAATTTTCTCGTCAAGCTGCGTCGAGAAATAATACGTTTCTTTTTTGAGGTTATGGAAGGGATGATCAAGGGCGAGATCAAAATTACGTAGCCGTTCGAATGATTATTATTCATTTTTCAAGCTTCGAAGACTTCTGCTGGAAGCAGTTTGGTCGGAAGGTTGACGAAGCAGAGTTGAGCTGGTTATGCGATGGTTGTTCAACGTTAAGCCTCGCCACACAACGGCGCGACAGTGTGGATGAGGCTTGATGTAAAGAAAGTCCTTCGCGTTACATGATTTTCTTCCAGAGTTGGATTTACAGGTCGGCAAATGAAAGAGTACAGGTGCGCAGGGTAATTGTACGTGCATTGCAGAAAGTTCAAACGAGCTTTCTCATTATTTTTAAAGAAATCGAGCTTTTAGCGCTCGAAAACGGAGTCGCTCATAGAATCTAAAGCGTCGTTGCTCCGATACTTACTGACGAGGAAAAAAAGACAAATACTTAATTATTCCACGAGCATCAACGTATAATATAAAAAAAGCGCAAGATTTGCGGCACTGGTAAAAATAGCGCCCTCTACTTATCAGCGGGAAGAGCAGCGGCTCGCGCGCGGCATAGTTTGAAGGTTGCGCGCCGGCCGGCGGCGGCTTCATATACACCGCTGTACAATCTTCCTACTCTCTCGCTCTTTCACCTTCGCTGTATACTCGCTGTCCCCTCCCGCACACCACATCTCCCGCTCCGTAGTAAGTATATAGCCGTTTGCCGTCACGATTTAAAATTTTCGCGTTGTCTCTCTATAACTATCCGAACTCGTGGTTCTGACTGTAGACATGAATGTTTCATTTCGCTTGTTTAATGTATGAGAACACGATTTTCCCTCTATCGTCATTACACTTTGTCTTGGCTCTATATACACTAGTGTATATAAATCTTTTCTCTCTTTCTCTCCGTCTCACATTCCTATCTCCCTTAGCGATGTCTTTCTCACTTGCTGTATTATAATATAGCGTTCTCTCTCTCTCTTTCTCTGCCCTCCTAAAATAGTGTGCGTCGGCGCGCGCGAGCGCTCTCGAAAGCGGCGGCGTCCTATCTTCGTCTCTCTCTCTCTCTCTCTCTCTCTCTCTCTCTCTCTTTCGCTCCCCTTGTATTATATACCTATATATACCTATACCTAGGTACAACGCCGCTGTCGGAGAAAGTAAGAGGGAAAAAAAGAACCGGCGTCCCCGCGCGCTTGCTGCGGCAACTATAATACGTGTGCGTGTAGGTGTGCGATGTAGTATTACAGAGTAGAAGGGAGAGGAGAGCCGCTTGAGGAAAAGTACGAACCGGCGCCTCGCCGGCCGTGTCCGTGTGCATCGGTGTCTGTATATAGGTGTACGTTGTACATACACATACGTGCATGCAATGCACATAGATACTGCTGTATACGTATGCTTTTATCGTTCCAGGTTGGATTCCGAAAAAAATAAGACTAGCCTTTAACGGGCGGTGCAGTCATATAATTTAATTTACGCTTATAGTATACGCTATATTCGTGCATAATGACTTCAGCGGCGTGTATATTTTAGAATGACTAAGATTACGCTTCCGATAGCGGCTAGTAAAGTTATGACTCTCTCGCATAAACTTGCAAGATATACATATATGTACGCACATACATTTACTTGCGATTCCAAGGTCGTTATTAGCATCGAAACGCAAACTCCGAACCCCTTATATAACCTCAAAACTCCCCCCGCACTGGAAGCAAGGAAATAAAGCACGAGCCACCCCGAAAATCCATTACAAACAACCACTTACAACTCACCTCGTAAACGCGGGCGCGCATCCATCCTCGGCGCGTGCGCCGGCGTGTGCGTGATCGTCCGTGTATATCTCCCCACCACGCGCAAGAGTTCCAGCGCAGCGGCTTCTCGCTCGCGCCGCGGCGGCCCGGCATCAGTCTTGTCGCCGCTTCGAGTCCGTCGACACACGCTACTCGTACTCACTACTCACAGAGTTCCCGGCAGTTTGCGCGTGCAGTGAATAAGTTTTCAGTGCTTCTTCTCTAAGTCAAACACAAAACCAGCTCAAAATGGCAGACACGGAAACGAAGTGAGTACTTGCTTCTTTGTGCGCTTTACGCCGCGGAGAAACAACGTTTCGCGTGCTACTGTATTTATTACTTATAGTGTCGTTTCTCCGCGGGAAAGTGAACGGCGCGACGCCGCGCGCGCGCGCGCGCGCGCTCGAGAGAAAGAGAAGACAAAAGAGCAACGCGGCTTCTCGTCGGAGACGCCGCGTATTCTTGGTATATCGTATTATAGTACCATATACGAAACTTAGCGTGTGTTGTATAGCGTGTCCTTTTCGATGGAAAAAAACGGCGCGAAAACGCGTACTATGTATCCTGTATATACACTCAATAGAGCGGCGGGGGTATAGCGTCATGGTGGGGGAAAGCACGCCGCGCGCGGCTTTTTTCCGGTCGCCGCCGCTTCCTCTCTCGCTCGCGCGCGCGTCTCCACGTTTTCTCTCTTATTCTTTCTCTCTCTCTCTCGTCCCTCTCTTCTCTTCGGATGCCTCGAGAATATTCGGCGGGGGAGAAAAAAACGCGGGAAATTCGGCGCACGTAAAATAAGAAAAAGGTGCTCCTGGCAATTGTCCAGCAGCCGTACACGCTTCTCGAATCTTCTCTCGCCGTAGGTGCTAAATCCGTACAAAAAGCCGCGCACGTGTGTCGCTTTTATCTCAGGGGGATAGTTGGACGATTTTTGCCGGAGATTGTACCTACGCCGGAGAGCGGCCGGCATATCGATCTGCCGCTATCTCCGTCTCCCTCGCTCTCTTCCCCTTCTCACGCGGCGGCGATGTATACGTATATGTGTGTGTGCGTGGGTTTCCTATATACGTGCATACTCTCTGGGTCGGCGATTCTATTTTCCCCGCGCTTTTTTTCCCTTTCGCATATAGGTATCATCGATTACTCGCTGTATCCTTTTCGACCCCCGATTGGCTCTTCAATTTTCTAGTTAAAAGTTAGAGATAAAATGAGACGGTCTTTGTATTAACGAATAATTAAGATCACAGGTGTGCCGCGCACACTTGTGCACACAAACTTACAGACCGAGGCATCTTTCTCGGAAAAATTGACGGCGATCTTTGCGTCATTCCGAAAAGAATGCCCAAAACAAACCTAGTAACCTTTCACCCTTCGATCGACCCATTGTGTACACACAATCATTCAGGTCCTTCAGAGTATAAGACACACCAATATATTCCATCTCTCTTGGTCAAACTCGCAAACCGAGTACTTACCTCACGATAAAATACCGCGTTAATTGCGATAATGAATATTCTAAACAAAAGCACATGTCGCCTCAAGAAAAAAGCGATGCCGTCGGTTAATACGTATCCTATATGGATATACACGCATATACACACGTGCAAGTTTTACACGGAGACGCGCGCCAGGCAACAACAATATCGCTGGTGGGGGTGGCCGTACGTGTGTCTGTATATATATAGCGAGAGAGAAGCCGCCGATAGACGGAGCCACGGACGCCGCGTCCTATTTTACTCACTCGCTCTAACGCCGGCCGGAACGCGCAGAATTTTTTCGCTTCACGCCGCGAATACGATGCAGGTATATAATACAATGTACGAGATATTCTTTTCGCTGTGTACAAAGAATACATTTTTTTCATGCTTCGCTTGTTCGACGCATTTTATTTCTCATCGTTTATTTCGGTATAAGCTCCTCGGGCCTCTCAGCGAAGTAGAAGAGAGAGAAACGAGAGTAGTTGAATTTTTAAATAGTCCGAGAGGCTGCTTCCTCCGATGTGTGCCAATGCCTCGGAGACGTGTGCGCGCGCGGCGCGCACTAAATTTGCATGTGTGCCGCGGCTGGGCGAGGGGAAACAAGCGCAAATTGAAACTTTGATGGACTCGCCGCTTCTGTTTATCTTTCGCTTACGTAAAAATTACCGGGAGAAAAGAGTCGAGACGCCGGGAGATAAGAGAGCAGCACTGAAATAGTCTTATCTCCCGTGCGATAATCCCGTCAGGACTCGTGAAATTTCACTCTCCTCTCCGCGACCTCGTTTCTTCCTCTAAAACTCGCGTGCACGTATATTATACGGGAGTAATTCTATTATTCGATTCCAGCGACACGAGGTGTTTTTATCGGTTGGTTCTCGCGTCGAGAAAGAACAAAGTCCGCGCGCAGTGAATCACCTTGTATTATAAGAAAGAAAGTCAGCGAAATACAATATACATGCGCGCTGAACACGAGTCTTCCGGCTCTCTATAGTCACATGCACTGGCAGAAATTCGCAGAACCGGATTTTTCCGGCTCCACGCGGCATGAAAAGCCGCGCTTGGAGACTGTTATCGATTTTTGCCCGTCTCCGAGAGAGTTATTTTGATTAAAAAGTCGTCGACTTGAATCGAATGCTGAAATTCTCCGACGTATATAATACTCTCGCGCGAGTTCAACGAGGCTTCGGAAGACGGTTAAAGCGCAGTTGAAAGAGAGCCTCGGAAATTAGTACAGCTTCCCCCTTGAGAGCGGCTCTCTTGCGCGCGCGCGCGCGATCAATGTTTATCGCGTCAACTGCAAATATAGAACGGGTCGCCGTCGTCGTCGTTGCTACTGCTGCTGCTGAGAGAAACCGGAGCTTTCTGGCTCACGCGCGCGTGGAAATTTAGGATGATTACTAATGCACGACGTTTATTTCTTTCTGATTCCAGGGAAACCAAAATCGCCAGCACACCCGAGAAGAAGGTTGTCGAGGAGGAAAAGACCAAGGAGGTGACCAAGGACACGCCGACGAAGGAGACGGTGAAAGAGTCCAAGGACGCCGCGAAGGAGTCAAAGGAGGAGGAGGAGGAGGTTGTCGACAATGACAAAGCCGCAGCTGAGAACGGCAACGGCAAGGAGGCCAAAGAAAACGGCTCCAGCGAGGAGAAGGAGACCGACGAGAAGGAAGTCGAGTCCACCAACGGCGACTCCACAGGTTGGTGTCTTTTATCGTCGCGTCCCCGATCCCCCGTGTCTTATCCTCGAGATGGATGAACTCATTTGGACTGTATTGTGTTTTTTCAGATGCCCCCAGTGACAACGTCTACTGTATAAAGAGGAAGTCGACGGGCGGAGATGTTACCGACGACGCGGCGAAGGACGTCGTGTCGCCGAAGAAGGCGAAAGTCGAGGAGAAACCAGCGGCGGTCGAGGCGGAGACCAACGGCGACGCATAATTCCTACGAGGAACATTATAGCGCGACCCATTTTTAGACCTTACCTCCTTAGACACAGATTTTCACAAACACACGTCTCGAAAACAAAAAATAACATGTACAAGATTATTTCTTTTGAGGATATATTATTTTTAAAAAATGCGATGGATTATGTATGTTATATTATATTATACCTCGAGCGAGAGAGCAGCAGCGTAGGTGTTTCGGTCGACCGAAGCCGCCACCCCTTGACTGCTTTCGTCGGCCCGATCGATTTACCCCCGGATGAATAACATAGATTTAACGTGGAAGCAATTATTCAATACTGACATACCTGTAAACACTTGAATGTAACTTGTAACGTTTTATTTTTATTCATTTTCGAATCATAAGGACACTTTTTATGTGCGTATGTTGTGAAACTTCAAAAGAGACTCGAGAGCAAGTCGAATCGGCGAGAAAAGGCTCTCGAACGACTTTATATATAATAATTTTTCCTACTTTAATTTTCTCTTTAATTTTTTTCTTTTCCTAATTAAGTGACGTGCAATCGTCGCTCGACATGTTAATCAGAGTGAGACCAAGTTTTTATTTTCAGTAAGTCGCTTTATTAAAAATACATTCCACCCGATATTGTGAATCTTAATTAAAATTTTGTGCGAGAGGCTTTGTAAAAAAGAAAATAAACAATTCGAACGAGGCATTTCATGTTTTCGGTTTTGGTGCTGCGTACTACCCTACGCAAATGCTGTGTCTAACGCAACCGTTATATATTGAAAATCTCGGCATGTTGCGATGTAAAATGTAATAAAATATGCCAGTGCGAAGTCTCTTGTTCAGTGGAAAAGTAAGAAACATGTACAGCGGCGATTAAAGAAATGAATGATGATAATAAAAGATTGTCAAACAAAACAAAAGGACAGTACTGAAACATTGTGATTATTTTACTTATCGTATTTTCTCACTTTTATTCTTTTTCTCTTTAGCTAAATGGTGAAGGACTCGCACTTTCTGTATTCTTGTTTTCTTTTTCGTTTCTCATTGCTATTCAAAATAAATGACCTGTAGTAGTAGACAATAACGGACGATACGTGGACTAGAATGAGAACCAAATTTCGCAAGTTCGTATATTAAAATTGTTTTCTCTTGTCCATTTGTATGCTGAAATATTTGCATTTAAGTGATATAACGACAAATCAATGTAACTAAGAGTTTGTGTTGATGCATTATTAACAATAATGATAAAGATTAAAACTGTAAAGATTATTAACAAGATAATGCGACGATTATTAATATAAAAAATGGAAATTAAATACAAAAAATAAAGAAAGAACTATTGTAGCTTAATAGGACTATATATATGAAACGTTTTATCGACTGGTTGGAGTAATGCAAACTGATTCTCTGTAGCAAAAACCGAATTGCACCGAACAAACTTGTATACTGCCTCCGGATGTTCAAAAAATAAATCTGGACTGAAGCGTTTCACTGATTTTCAGACACAAACTTATATGTCACGAATTATAATACGAACCAAGATCTACGACAGAAGAGTTCGGACAAAGCTACCGAAGATCTTGTATAACATTTAATAAATTAAAAATGTTGACTAACCAAGAATGTTCGTGTACTGAGTAATATAAATAAATAAATATATATATACATATATATATTGTGTAATTCGATGTGTTCGCTACGCAGTTTAAGAGAAAATAAAACTGATACAGTAAACTGTCACTGATGCTTCATATTTCATAATTCGCGCCTTTATTATTATATATATTAAAAAGAAGAATTAAAAAAGCTTCAACCTTTCCGGAAGTCAAGAAAACTACCGGCCTTATTCGCTAAGCTACATATAGAAGTATATTCGCTCTCAAGCTTCGTTTCCAACAGTGAACAGATGCAACGATTGGATACTTCTGGATACTCGGCTCGATGTCCAGACGCCTGATTGGTCAGAGCGATAAGTCGCGGAGATACTCAAACGCAAATTGAAGGGAGTCCCATTCTGATACCAGCGAAACTAGTCGTCTCAGTTAGCCGCCGCCGATCGAAGCTACAGTTATATACTTAAATTTGTACTTAAGAATATTATTGTTTTAATCATGAAAGCCGTGTACTTTAATGGTTTATTGTTAGCCGTTCTTGCGGGAATCGTCGCCGGTAGAATCGAGTGCGTTGAGAAAATCGGAAATTTTCTTTTGTTATCCGAAAGGAATAAGTAATTTCGACTTCATCGGTTGTTGCAGGTTCGATATCTATCGGGAAAAGCCGACACTGGAAACCATCTCCAGGAGTAAACGTCAGGTTCACGCGCACAAAGCTCCTTGGAAGAATGACTCCGTTGTATTGTACAAGTTTATGAACGTAAGTGTGCATACCATTTAAAAATATGCTGGTTTTCTTTGAAAAATCGAATGCAATAGAATTTTCCGTATGTAGGGCGAGTACTACGGGATGATCGGCGTAGGTTCACCAGCAAAGACGTTCAAGGTCATCTTCGATACAACCTGGGCCGATTCTTGGTTGCCATCGTCGCACTGCGGATGGACCGAAGTAGCTTGCAGTCAGTGTTATCAAAGTTATCGCGTTTAAAAACAAAACAAAAATTCAACATTTTCAAATTAATTATATCCGCTTCAGAGCTGCACAATCAGTACGATAGCTCCAAGTCGTCGTCTTACTTCCCGAATGGTGAATTCGTCAACCTGACGAGCAGTGAACTCTCGCTTATGGGCATATTGTCTACGGATACTTTCCACGTAAGTATATAAATTTCGGTCGATCATACTTACCACAAAACTATACCGACGTACGAATTCGTTGCAGTTGGCGCACGTGCAGGTGACGAACCAGACGTTCATGGAGGCGACTCACATGTCGCTAAATCCGTTCCTACAGTACAAAGCCGACGGTATCATCGGTCTGGCTTACCAGGAACAGTCTGGTTGGGAAAACGTAACTACATTCTTTTTTAATATGATTCGTCAGAAGCTCGTCCAGGAAAACGTCTTCACATTCTACATGAACAGGTGCGGATGACGAGTAAAGCTGGAAATCATTAAAATCATATTGGCTGCAATACATTAAAATAAAAATCTGCATCGGTATATTTCGAACATTTTTTTTCTCCTACAAGGGATGAAACAACGTCAAAAGCTGGTAAGGTAATCCTCGGTGGTAGACAACGAACGCACATAAAGAACGACACGTTGACGGTGTTGAACGTGGTGGAGAAGAAGTTCTGGACTATCCAGGTGGACAGCATGTTCGCCGAAAAGAACAAGACCAACTACCCTATCTGCCAAAAGTGCCGGGCGATTTTTGACTCCAGCTCCAATACCATAGTTGGTCCGTCTAAAGACATCATCAAGCTCAATTATATGCTCAATGCCGTCTACGTTCCTGTCCTCAACAGATACGCCGTAAGTCTCGAGTGTCTTTGAGATGAAGAACTTGAATGCTGAAAAAAAATGTAATTAAACATTCCCTTGAATATTATCCAGGTGAACTGCAGGACTTACGCCAAACTGCCATTAATCCATTTCATCTTGAACGGCAAAGATTTCGTCATCCAGTCCAAGTACTACGTGCAACGCGTGAGTATTCAAATATCACGTGCATAGTATACATCGCAATAATATCGCACATCAGTTATCTCGTATAATTTACGTTTGGTTTCAGCTTACCCTCGAGAACATCGAGGCTTGCTTCAGTCCATTTGTACCGAACTCCAACCCAACCGATCCGACCTGGGAGTTGGGAGGCGCTTTTATGATGGAATTCTACACCGAGTTCGACTTTGATAATAACGTCGTCAACATCGGCGAGACTATATTCTGATTGACTCATTTTTTCATACGACTTGGCGATCGCTTGAATTTTACTACTTTGTGCCATATTTGCTTTTAGAACGCGCTCTCTACGCTACTTTTTGTACGATTACGTAGTTATACGCTGTACATTCATGATTAATAATAAAACGCTTTTCTCAAATACAGCAACGTTCAAATCTTTCCCGCGTGAAATCTCGACATGCGCAGAAGATGAATCGCGGGTACAGTGGCGACATTATTTATATATAGCGTCGTGTCACGCGAGCTATATATATTATATGCATATACATATATATATATACAGACACCGCATACTCCCGTTTAAGCTGATACTCCGAAACATCAAAACACTAGTCAACGATTCCGTTTAACCGGACTCGCTCCTAAACATCGTACCAAGTGACATCGCTGTGCTGTAGCAACAACCGTATAAGAGCAAAATTTTTTCGCAAAATGTTGCGACTCGTCTTCTTGGCGAGCCTGTGCCTTGCCTTCGTCACTGCGGACGTGTTGAGGTGAGAAAAACTGAATTATACATTTTCGCTTTTGTTTGATCTGGCTCCATTTTGATGGACGAACTTCAAAATACGCAGCGTCATAGACGACGTTTTCTTGCCTATAATGTTACTGTTCAAACTAAGTATTATCGATTTGCGGTTTTCAAAGATAAACCGGGTACTTTTCATTTTGCTGATGAATATATGTATATGACGAACGTAGGATAATCGTTTGATTGTCGTTGTGTGTTGAAGAGAAGATAAGGTGAATAAGAAAGAAAAAATGACCCCTTGTTTTATTCGATTGCCAAATTGCGATAGAGTGTCTTTCGCTGGCAATTATATTTTCTGATGAGCAGCCAGTTGTGAATTTCATTGTGCAATAATGCAGAGTCAAATATTTAACGGTTGCTTTACTTTTTAAATAATGAGGATAATGAGAATGATTTTGTGTGAAAGGTCATTACAGTTATTTAAAGCCACTATTAATACCAGAATATTAATTTAAGCAATGTTAGCTTAGTACAACCTTGCTAACTTTAATTCGCTTACTCTATGTTGTAGAACCGGTAATTACTATAGCAAAAACAAGATACTCGACAATCGTTATTACTAGGAATTTCACTTTTATCATTGCATGATTTGATAAAAATTGACTTTTTTGACCTCTGATTTCTGCTCTCCCCTGTGGAAGTAAGCCTGGTTCATGTTTGATAACATGTTTATTATATACATTGATATCATTTCATGATTCATATTTGTATGTAAATTATATCTTAGTCACGGTCACTTTTACATTCATCAGTACACAGTGTCACGTACTTGTAGCAACATATATGCAAGACAAAGTATGTTAACAATTTAAATGTTATCGCAGAGTCCCACTGTATCGAACAAAGAGCGCTAGAAGGACATTACAAGAAGTGGGTACCGAACTTCATCAAGTTAAACTTCGCTATGGAGCTGATCCAGTACCAGAGCCACTGTCTAACTACTTGGATGCTCAATACTATGGTGAAATTGGCATTGGCTCACCCATGCAGAAATTCACTGTTGTTTTTGATACAGGATCATCAAACCTTTGGGTTCCTTCGAAGAAATGTCACATGACCAACATTGCCTGCTGTTTGTATTGATTATTGTAGAATACTATCATTTCTTTGAAGGATTATATTAATATAATTTTCATTTTTTCAGTGCTCCATAACAAATATGATAGCAAGAAGTCAAACTCTTACAAAGCTAATGGAACTGAGTTTGCCATTCATTATGGTTCTGGAAGTCTTTCTGGATTTTTGTCAACTGACGTTGTTACCGTAAGTTTTCTCAAATCAAAATTTTAATATAAAAGAGCTACCTAGTCGTTAATCTCATGCCTGTATTGCGAACAATTTACAGATTGGTGGTGTGAAGATAAAAGATACCACCTTTGCTGAAGCTATGAGTGAGCCTGGTTTAGCTTTTGTAGCAGCCAAATTTGATGGTATTTTAGGAATGGCGTACGATAGAATTGCAGTAGACGGTGTTCAACCTGTATTTTATAACATGGTCAAGCAAAATCTGGTACCTCAGGCTGTTTTTAGTTTCTATTTGAACAGGTATATTATTCATTACTTACCGTATCTAATTAAAATAAAAACTTTCTTTAGTATGCACGACATGTAATTGCAAATATGTTTCTTTCCTTTCAGGGACCCTAATGCAAAGGTCGGTGGTGAAATGATTTTGGGTGGCTCTGATCCTAACCACTACACTGGTGATTTCACTTATGTTCCTGTGAGTCGCAAAGCCTACTGGCAGTTCAAAATGGACAAGTGAGTATTTAAAGCACTTGGATATTAGGCGAGCTTTACAAACATTAAAACCATTACATTCATTTTTGTTATTCATCATTTTTAGAATTAGCATTGGTGACAGATCATTCTGCGAGAATGGCTGTGAAGCTATTGCTGATACAGGAACTTCTCTCATTGCTGGACCTGTTGAAGAAATCAATGGAATAAACAAGAAAATTGGAGCGACCCCAATCGTAGCTGGCGAAGCCATGGTATATTTAAACCATGAAAAAGTTACATTTACTTCAAATCTTTATCTAAGAGTTCTAATGTATTTTTATTTTGTTATAGGTAAGCTGTGATGCTGTTCCAAATTTGCCCACGATTGACTTTATAATAGGTGGCAAATCTTTTTCTTTGAAAGGAGAAGATTACGTGCTCAAGGTAATCGAGATAATAATTAAATAATACGCAATGTCAATAAAAAGTGAAAAAATATCTAATATGTTTGTTACTTTCTGCTTTCTAGGTTTCCCAATTTGGCAAAACGATCTGTCTAAGTGGATTCATGGGCATTGACATTCCACCACCCAATGGTCCGTTATGGATTCTGGGTGATGTTTTCATCGGTCGCTTCTACACAGAATTCGACATGGATCATGACCGCCTTGGATTCGCGAATGCTAAATAAGAGCTTTGAAATTATCATTTAATTAAATTAATTCATTCAATTGATTTGTCCATTTCTTTTTACATTCAATATACGATAAATAAGAAAGTTTGCTAAGCTTTTATCGCAACTGTTAATATGATAGAAATAACGAATATGTGCTACGTAAGAAATCTGTGATCAAATGATTCAAGTGAGTATATTGTATGAATGAAATAAAGATTTTACTTATGTAAAAAAAAAATTTGAACGTTTTCAGTAGCTACTATCCATTTCATTTTTTGCACTTGCACCTAAAAATAAATTACAAGAAAATTCAGATTATAAAATAACAAATCTAGAGATACACAAATAATATAAATATGGCATGCAAAAATAAAATCTAAAACTAGTTTTTGAGGAACAAAGTGCACAAACACAAAGTCAGATGTATTTGTGAATTGATTTATTTAAGGTATTTCTTTTACACAGATAAACGGCGTTTATCGTTAGTTTTGTCGCTTTTGCGGTATAAAAACAGAAAAAAAATCGTGATCTCTTCGTCATCGACTCGTCGATGTAGATCTCGTCTCACCTAACTATACAACAGTTTTTTATTATTGGAAAAAACCTCCATTGAAGGGTTATCATTATTTTTATCATTATATGCTTTTGTCTGTGTATATATATGTTCGAACGCCGACATTTACTTCACAATGCCTTTCTCATAATCTTGTTTTTCTTTGTCTTTTTCCCCTTTTCTTCAAACTCACATTTAAGTTAAATTCACTACAAAAAAATCGTGTTTCTTATCAACAATTTACTCATTTACGGGACATTTGCAAAAACAAGTCAATTGCAACCCAATAAATGTCCTTAGTTCATTACTTATGTATTTTTTTTAATTTTTGAGTTTAACATCTTTCTCAAACCTTACTGTTTTAATACATAATATCTCTCCTAACCTTAGTCATTATTCTCTAGACGAAATAATAAAATTAACAAGTTAACTGTTAATGTATGCATTAATTCGCTCAATGGTCACAAGTAAGCTAGCACTTGGATAAATAAAAATATTGCGCTTATATTCAGTTTAAGTATGTACATACAATACACATTGTTCGGCCGATGTTTCACTTATTATCCGCTCGGTCGCACACTTTTGTTTTATTTTTTGTTTGCCACTTTATGCTCGCATTCTTTATCTCTTGCAAGAACATTTAAAAAACGACGATCACTTACCACGCACATAGGCAATGTGCATTATTTAATTTGGGCATGATTCAACATCTACAATTGCTCTATCGATAATATTCGATGATGCGCTGTGTGAACTTACTCCTCGTATAATCAACTCCATAGCGTTTTCCTACACAGAAGAAAAGAACCATGCATTTTATATAGTGTCTCGTGTAGCCACGAGTTTTTTTTATGAACCTAATATTGTACGATGAATGTTGGATACAATCGATAATGTAAGCAAGAAAGTGAACTTACGCTGGTTTCTTTATCATTGAATTAGTTGCTGGTGGTGGCCCTGCATAGGTCTTCTTTTTTCCTCGGACCCTCTTGACGTAGGCTTCGATGAGAGCAGCTATCTTTGTTGGATTGATTTCACCTGTCTTATTGTGACATATCTGGAATGACAGGTTACGCGATGCGTCAGGGGAATTCGTAATTTAAATTTATCAAACAGAGCAAAAATTGCTTATGCATAAGTTATTTCGTTTACTCGAGAGAAAAGTATTTGCCAAGCAATTCACTCTGTCGATATGTATAATAATAATACAGTACGATAAGAAAAATGTATACCTTTGGAACAGCCTTTCGCATAATATCCTTGTACTCTTCTTTTGTTACGTGTTTCTTCGTATAATGCGGCTTTAATACTAGTTTAACCTCCTCTACGACTCTTTCCTGTCGATTCAGTTTCTTCAAGAACTATAACAAACAAAAGTCATCGCATTTTTAGGACTACGATCTACCTCTTAAGTTTAATTGGCGAAGATAAATAAAATTTAAACGACATGTTACCTTATCCTTGACTTGCATCTCTACGGCCGAACTAGGTAGATCGTCCAATATCTGCAGTTGATTTTCATCCATACGGACGCCAATTTTAGAATGAGTGCCTATAACAAGAACATTGATCGAATGCAACTTGAAGCTTAGAATTTAACCACTATCCCTGGTAAAAGCTAACGAAACTTCATACAAATAAGATAAACTAGAGTACCACCATTAAAGTTTGCATTGCCAGTACTGCAAAAACCAATAAAGAAGATAAAACAATTACCCTTTTTCTTTTTGTCTTTCTCGGGCGGCTTCTTCATGCGGCCCTTAGCAGAGCTCCTGTGCACAATGGGCGAAGCGTCGAAGAGCGCGTCGAAGGCGTCCCTCTTTTCCTGATTCTTCCTGATCTTCGTCGACAATGCTATATTCGGTGAGCTGTTGAAAGCCGGGCTTGGAGGATCAAAGAGACCATCGCTAAGACTCGATCCGGGTGAATAGGGCGATGAGTTATCGATGTTGCTCTCGCCCAGGTCGATGTTGGCGTCGCTGCCGTTCTGTCCAACCATCGAAATGTTCTTCGTCTGCAGCTTCGTCTGCATCGTGATCGTCCTCATGGGCATCGGCTTTGGTAGCGAGTTCGCAAAGATGTTGGGCAGGGTTGGCCTCGCTTGGTTAGCCTGGCTCTGCTGCTGTTGCTGCTGCTGAATTTTTAGTTGGGCGTTCTGTATGAGCGTGTTCGTCTAACGATAAGATGGGCAGAGAATTTTTTGCGTGTTATCCGTAGCATTTGCATGTACATCGGTACGCTCTACACTATGCTTGTTCGATTTCTTTTCACATTCGAAATCGAGCAAGCCTCTCTATAATACTCTATAACGTGCAATGTTTCGAGAGATACAACTAGAGAAAAATAAATAAATTGTACATTCAAATTTTACGAAACAAAAAATTCTCCAATTTGAAATGATATAGTTAAATAACAATGAAGCTTGACGTATGTGTACTCACTTGCAGAAGATTCCTTGGCCCGACGCTGGCGCTGAAGATGCTGCTCCTCTGCACAGCTGCGGCTACGGTCGCCAGAACCGGGTTGATGATTGGCGGTAGACTGTTGGTCTGCTGCTGACTGTTGGCAATGTTGTTCTGAACAGTGGTAGTGACTGGACTGTCGCTCCTGACTTCGTTCTGCTCGAGCGGAGGAGTATTGGATACGGGCGAGGGCCTCTTGATCGTCACCACCGAGATGATCTTAGGCTTGTCTGAACCTTGAGGCTTATTGATCTGTTCCTGTGACGGTTGCGACTCTTCCGGCTGGCTGTCGGCTTCCTCGTCGACCTCGTCGTCGTCGTCCTGTGGTTCCATCGGCGATTCACCGCCTGGGTCTTGAGCCGTCTCGTCAGCCTGGTTGTCCTCCTGGCTGTTGGGCTCGGGTGTCGCGGACCTAGACTTGGTCGGATCGAATGGATCGTAGGCGTCGGGCGACGTAGGTGGTGAGCTTGGAGGCTCCGGTGGTGTATTTGGACCCACCTTCATCCGCGACTCTAGTTCTTCCTGAGCGCGCAGCTCGAGCTCCTCCTCGACCTGCTCGTCCATCAGTTCCTGCATCTCTGCCAACTCGTGCTCGTCCATCTCCTCCATTTCCTCCTCTTCCTCGAGCAGTGGGTTCAACAGAGAAGGACGCAGGTTGTTCTGCTTGTTGGCGATGGAGAACTTGACCTGTGGTTCGGGCGGCGTCTTCGGACCCTGCAGGAACGTGTCCGGTCTTGCCGGGGTATGCGACTCCTGGGCTTGCTCGGGTGTGCCCATCTCTTCCTCCTCGTTTTGCTGTGCCTGTTTGTCCTCCTCGTCGCTGTCGAGTACGATGACGTCACGTGGCGACGGGGTCTGCTCGCGGAACGGCGACTGGTCCAGGTCGATAACAGCCATGGGTTTCTTGGTGGCGGCTATCTCGGCAGCCTTGGACTTCTTCTTCTCCTTCTTCTTACCGATGAGCTTGACGAGCGGCGACTTGGATCTCGCATGGATGACCGCGTTCTTTTCCTTGTTCTTGTCTTTCTTCGACTTCTTTGTCGGAGGTCCAGCGAGTGTCGGCGGTTCCAATTGCAACGGTTCCCTGCGTCGGCGTTTCACCGGCGGCAGCAGTGGTATTGTCTCCGGCAGCTCGGGTAGATTAGTCTGCGGCTGGCTCTCGTTGTCCTTGTTGAAGCACACGCTGACTAGGATATTGTCTCCGCTGGCAAAGACCTCCTTCGAGGGCGGTGGGCTCCTGGTCTTCTTGCCCTTGCGCTTTTTCTCAGCCTCCTTGAGCTTGCGCACTTTCTCGCGCTTCTCCTTCTTTTTCTTCTTGATCGCCTCCTTATTCGTCAGGATGACCTTGAGATTCTTCGGCGGGACGTTTACCGAGTTCAGCAGGGCCATGCTCGACTGCGGTGGTGACCAGTTGCGCGCAATGTTCTCTTGGCGCGCGAGCGGTGGGCTCTTCGACCTAGAGCGTGACCACGAGGGTGTCCATGCGCCGCTCTGCCAGGTGGTACCGCCGCGGACAAAGTTCCTCTCGACGAGCTTCTCCGCCACGGCCAGTTGGCGGCGCTCCCAATCTCGCCTGTCCAGCGAGACCGACCTTGATCGCGATCTGGAGCTCGCGACCTTGCGTTTTGAGTGCTTCTTTTCGCGCTTCTTCTGACTCTTGGAGCGCGAGCGTTTGCGCACGACGCGTGACCTAGACCTCGAGGCTCGGGCCTGCTGCTTCTTTTTCTCTTTCCTTCGCGAGCGTGACCTGGACCTGGATCTAGATCTCGAGCGTGATTTGGACTCGCGTCTGCGTCTCGACAGAGAACGTTTGCGGGATTTATGTTGTCTTACCGGGCTGAGCGAGCGTCGCCTCGATCTGCTTCTGCTGCGGGAATGACTCCTGCCTCTGCCCCGGGACAGCGATCGCTTTCTCATTTTGTCAATTCTAGACCTGCGCGGCGAGAGCGAACGTCGCCGTGTCACGGGAGATAACGAGCGCTGGTAGCTGCGCGAGCGTCGACCTCTCGACCAAGATCTGGACCTACTGCGCGACACCCTGCGGCTGATCCTCGGCACGGGACTGTAGCTTCTACTGCGCCTGGGTATCGAGAGCGATCTTTCTCTGGAGAGACTTAATGACCTGCTGCGGGAACTGTCCCGGATATCCCGGCCATACTCGTCCTTCCTCGGCCTGGGCTTTTCCGCTACCAACCGGCGTACGTCGTACCTCGGTAGTTCCTTCCTCTTCTCCTTCTTCTTCTGCGCTTCTTTCTTTTTCTTCGCCTTGGGATCTTTGCTCTTGGATCTCTTTTCTCTGTATTGTCGCTCCTTCATCACCGCCGTGGCCTTGATCGATTTTTTCCACGCGGCGGTCAGGTCGTTCTCCACCGCGGCGATGTTCTCCTTGTTCTTCTCGTTGTCCTTGCCTTTGTCCTTCTTATCCTTCTTGCGCTTGCGCTTGGCCTCCTCTTCGAGCAGCAGCAGCTGTTTGGCTCTTGCGAGCTGTGCAACCTGGAGCTGAAGCTTTCTCGGTCGAGTTTCGGAGTCGGGGATCTCACCCTCCTCGAAGTCTCGGTCGCGGCTGCGCATGTTCAGCAGCGCCAGCTCGTCCTCGAAGTTCATTGCCTCGTCGGTCTCGGAGATGGCCTCGGTGCCCAAGCCAGCGTAACCAGCTGGTGTGCGACAACCATCGAGGCCGTCATTGGCTCTATCTCTCGCCGGGGTGATGGGCTCTAGGTCGCCGTGTACCAAGGACATGCCTCGCCGATCTCGGCTTTTACTTCTCCTGACCGGGTGCTCGTCCTTACAAGGCGTAAACGCGCCCTCGCCTTCCCACTCGTTGGCTCGCTCTTCGCTGGAGCGACGACTCTTGGGTTTACGTTTGGGGGTATGTGATACCGAGGGTGCGGGATCTACTGAGACGATCGTGAAGCCATCGGCCTCTAAGTCGCCCGAGAACTCCTCCGCGGGTTTGTCCACGAAATCGGCGGCGTCGAGATCGATAATCTCGGATTTGTCGCTTGGCTCTGCGGCGGTCTCTACTTCCTCCTCCTCATCCTCACCTATTTTTCGTTCTTCTTCTTCTACTTCTACTGCTTCTTCTTCTTCGTGTTCCTCTTCCGCTGCTACCTCTTCTGCGAGTGTCTCCTTCTCAGCGAGCTCGGATTCTTTCTCGGGTTCGTCTGGTTTCTCGGGTGTCTCGTCGATGGAGGGCTCTTTCTCCACGAACACGTCCAATTCCGCTTCCACGGTTGTGGCATCTTTGGGCTGAGGCTCCCCCTCCACAGTTTCCTCCTCATCCTCTTTCTCCGTTTCACCGTCATCCACCTTGTCCTTTTCCAAAGATTCATGCTGAACGTCCTCCATCTCGACGTCCTCGATTTCGTCATCAGCTGCTACCTCCTCGGTGATCGGCGCTTGTAGCGCCTTTTCTGAATCAGCCAACTCCTCGTCGATGTCCTTCTCGCAGGTCTTCTCAATCTCCTCGAACAGGCTTTCGATGTTCTCCCCGTCGATCATCATCATCGACGACAATGAGGCAGGCACAGGATCAGGAGTAGGTTCTGGAGATGGAGCCGGTTCATCATCAACGACGGTTTCCTTTTCCGTAGCTGCCTCCGTGGTGGCTTCGATTATGCGCTTGGCAAACTCATCGTCGGACAGTACCGCTTCGTCGTCTTCCTTGTCCTGTTCGTGCTCGCTGCCGTCGGCGGCGACGGACATCAGCTCGTCGACCGGATCGTCCGGATGCTGTTTGTTCAAATCCTCGAGCTCCACGAGCTTCTGGTCGAGCGTCTGCTGCAGCTCGTCGAGATCGATGTTGATCGGCTTGACGGATTTGGACACAGTAGTATCAAGCCTTCTCATCTCTTCTGGTTCGGGACTCGACAGCACTATGGGACTGTTCGTGCGACTGTTGGGCACACTCTCGACGGATGATCCGGAAGACGACTCAGAGGATGATGATGACGTGACGTTCGCAGGTTTAATATCCCAACCGGATGTTATGATTGGCTTACTGCGGTCCAAGTCTTTCTTCGACGAGCTCTTGCTGCTCCTGTGCCTGTCCTTCGACTTGTACTTGTCGTCGTCGTACTCGTCGTACTTACTCCTCGAGGACTTCTCCTTGTCGTACTTGCTCCTCGAGGACTTCTCCTTGTCGTACTTGTCCTTCTCGTAATCCTTTCTCTTATCTTTATCGTAGTCCTTTCTTTTGTCCCTATCCTTGTACTTGTCCCTGTCCTTGTCCCTGTCTTTATCTCTGTCCTTCTCCTTCTCCCTCTCCTTCTCCTTATTTTTGTCCTTATCCTTTTCCTTGTGCTTCTCCTTTTCCTTTTCCTTCTCCTTTTCCCGCTCGGCCTCTTTCTGTATTTCGTCCAGAGACATGCGCGAGATCTCACCCTCATCCATTTCGTCGTACAGGTTCACCTTATTCAACCTGCTCAAGTTGCCGATCTTGAAGGTGATTTTGCCTCTACTGTCAAGCTGAATCTTTCCTGGTGCCTTGTTCATGGCCTGACGTTCTTTTTGCACGGCGTCGGCGTACTCGATCTTCTCGGACTCGGTCAGGTCGCCCACGATCATGTCGTCGTCCTGTTCGCCTGTACCTTCGGCCACTTTGGCAGCAGCATCAGTTGGCTTCTCAGTGGCAGCAGCTTCGGTTGCTGGAGCCTCTTCGGTCGATTTCTTGGCTGCAGACTTTCTCTTGCCGGCTTTGTTCTTCGGGCCGATGACGGGCTCGTCCTCTTCGGTACCCGAATCCTCGCCCGACTGTTCTTCCTCACTGGACGAGCTACTCAACGACGCTCTGTCCTCGTCGCCCAGGATACTCGGTGGTATCGGAGGTGGCTCCAGTGGTCCCAGTGCCGTATCTTCTTCGAGGTTCAAGTCGTCCATGGGAGGCATCGGTGGAGGTTCCAACGGTGGTGGCGCGAGCATCATCGTCGCTGCCTGGATTGCCATGGGTGGCGGTGCGACCGATATAACTAGCGGTGGGACTGCCAAAGAAGGTGGAGGCAAGGACAAGTTTGGTGGAGGTAGCACGGACGTTGGCGGGACGGTCTGCGTCAATGGTGTTTCCGGTCGCAGAGCCTCCAACGGAGGCATGGGTGGTGGCTCCAGAGGCGGGGGCTCCATGGCCGACATAGTCGACATCGGGGTGTCGGGTCTGAGAGAATCGAGCGGAGGCATCGGCGGAGGTTCCAGCGGTGGTGGAGCTCCCATGCTTGACATGGGCGTGTCTGGTCTGAGGGAGTCCAGCGGAGGCATCGGTGGAGGTTCCAGTGGAGGAGCTCCCGATAGCGTCACGGGCGTGGGAGGACAGCTGGCGAAACTTTCCATTGGTGGAATTGGCGGAGGTTCCAGAGGTCTGGTGCTACTAGGCTCGTCGAAATCTTCCATTGGAGGCATGGGCGGCGGCTCCAGTGGAGCTATGGATTCGGGGCTGCCAGCTTTGCTGCGCAAATCGTCGTCCTCGAAAGGTGGCATAGGTGGTGGTTCCAGAGGAGCGATGGATTCGGGGCTACCTGCTTTGCTTCTTAAATCGTCGTCCTCGAAGGGAGGCATAGGTGGCGGTTCCAGAGGCTTGACCTTGTTTTTGGCCGGTTGTTCATCGTCGTCGAGCATCCCAGGAGGCATCGGGGGTGGCTCGAGGGGACCAATCTGCGAAGCCATCTCCTTCTCAGTATTGCGCGCGACGGCCATTGTGTCCGACGAGTAGATCGAAAAGTTTGGACAATCCGAGTCGGAGTCATCATCGTCGTCATCGTCGTACGCGGTGAGCCTGATTCTTGGTACCGACACTTTCTTCTTGTTCGCCTCTTTCTTTTTCTCCTCGTCCTCTTCGTCGTCTTTTCGACCGTCCTCCGACATCATGTCAGAGTCCATATTAAAGCCGGGAAATCCGAAGATCGACGGCGGTGGTTCCAATGGTCTCGCGGATTCTTTACTCGCTTTTGATTTCGAGCTCGCAGCAGGAGGGTAATCATCGTCGTCCGCAACCGAGGCGTTGTCGCCCATAATCGAGGCGTTATCGCCCATGACCGAGGCATTGTCACCCATGATCGAGGCATTGTCGCCCATGACGGACATGCCATCTCCCATGATAGACTCGTTCTCGTCGTTCTTCAGTCCAGGGAAGTCTGACAGACCCGGGGGTGGTTTTAGAGGTGGTGCTTGTGCCGATGCCTTCGCCTTGTGATGCTGAGGCATCTCCTCGCCCTCGCTGTCGCTATCAGCAGCGAAGGGGTCGTATTTGTCTGCGGCTGGGCCAGCATCTCTCGAGGACTTGCCCTTGTGCGCGTCGTCGCCTCTTGGATTATCGTCGATGACGAGCTCCTCCTCTCTATCGCTGTCCTGCCCGCGCTCGCTCTCATCGAAATCTAACAGATCCGTCGGAGGCTCGGGTGGCGGAAGTAAAGACTCGTCCTCTTGTGCGTTGCCCGTCTTCCTGGGCATTACAAGATCGTCGTACATGCCGCCGCCGCCGCCGCCGTCATCGTCATCGTCGTCGTCGTCGTCGTCGTCGTCGTGGTCGTCGTCCTGCCTACCTCTTATACCGGAAGAGAATCTAGCGTCATTCCGTCTATGTGGTTCAAAGTTGTTTCCTCTGGAAGGTGGCATGTGAGGCGGAGGCATCCTCAGAGCCAGGGGCGGCGGAGGAGGGGGTTGCCCTCTCTGCTGTCCAGGCATCCTGGGCATGGCGAAATGATCCTGAGGACGAGCGAAACCAAACTGCCTGTTATGATCTTGGTTGCTCATCTGGTTGGGTGTTGGTGGAAAGCGCTGACGATTCTGAGAATCGCGGTTGCGAAAGGGCGGCTGCATTGCCATAGGTGGCGGTTGCTGTTGGCGGTGGTAGTTTGCTCCGGTGCTGGAATAGTCTTGGGGCACATTGCTGGACCCTCCGAAACTGTGTCTACCTCCACCTCCTCCATAATGATCTCCACCTCCACCACCACCGGAATTACCGTAACCTCCGTGGCTGTGACGGGTGTTCTCTCGGTAATTGCCACCGCCGCCACCACCGCCGCCACCTCCACTGCCTCGGTAGCTTCCACCGCCGCGGTTACCTCCGCGAGGATTGTTGTACATGGGCGCCTGCTGCATCATGCTATTGGGGTCCACATTCGTCAAATCCAGAGGCTTGTCGCCGTTCTTCAGCGTATCATCTGACTTAATCTTAATCGGACTATTGTTGTTGTTATTATTATTCAATTCTGGTTCTGATTTTTTGGGTTTTTCAATATGGAAGCTGCCATCTGCTTTGAGGGTAAGTTTGGTCTTCTTGGAGTGCCATATTTCCTGGCTGTCAAGGATGCTGCTGAGTATATCGATTGGCTGGGTGCTGGTGCTCTGGGCACGTGGTGGTTCGCAAAGGCCACCTTTCAGGGCCATGCGACGCCTGACGGAGGACGTTGTCGAGATTCGTGGTCGGCTGAGCAAACCCGGACCACTTGAAGCTGGGCCGCTGTCTTCGTACTCCTCGTCGGACCTAAATGCGGGGGAAACAACAGATATTTCTACTTGCTGATCGTACGACGTAACCTAGATATGTGCGGGTGGCGATATCTATATTTACAAAGTATGTATGTTGGCCCAAAGAGAAATGCTATCATTATGATTCTTTGACTCTGATTTTATAATAATAGAAATGAAGAAATATTGTTTCGATTACAGGAACACTTCTTTTTGAGCCCAAATTATATGTTAAATAATAATATATAAAAAATATAAATTTGATTAATCAATAATTCGTTAATCTCATGGAATACTACCACTCTGAACAATGTGTATTGTGCGCAATTTTTTTTCCTATATTGAATTTTACCTGAACGTTTTTCTCTGTTCAAGGCTATTATTTTTTGTTTAAACTAACAACCGGCTATCACGATTAGTTTACTGCTTTTACTCTATTCATGTACTTTGTTCCTCAAAGGTAGAGACTACCTATGGCTATGTGACCCTACCTAAGCGTGAGCAAGATTTTTTTCTCATAATCCTGCGAGTTAGAATTATATCTGATGGGAAATTCTCTATTTGAGGAATTCCTCCATATTCCATTATATGGCATGCAGATGAATCAGGATTTTGGTGGAATAAAATGAATGGAATTTTCACTAGAAAATTCAGAGACACACAGTGGAAAATAAAAGGGCTAGAGAGGCGGTTTCGATTCACAAATATATTACATAAATTACTCTAAATTGAATAATACAATATTACAGAGATTTATGATGTTACGTTATTATGTGGAGACATTAATAAATATTTATTATTATTATAACTATTCAGTGCCAAATTGAGTAATTATCATTTGCTTGTATTGACATATTGATTCATTGTTTGGTAAAACTTATCAATATCTTACTACATATATTTGTGTATTGATTTTAGGAAATTATACAGAGATAAAATACTTGGACGACTTTTATTTGTAATTTAAAGCGTCTAAAAATAAAAGAAAATGAATTGTAACAAAATATGTATTTTATTTATAAAATTTTAAAGTATTACGTTTCAGTTTTATGAAGGCATCATCGAGTATACTTCAGTATATTATAACTTTACATTTGTATAAAAGATTGTTGTTTGCTTTTATTTTATACAAATAAGTAAATTAAATAATTTTACTATATGATTCATAGAATTTTTGAGTAGTTAAATGTTATAGTAAGCCGAGATCATTCTGCAAAAAACTGTACTATATTAAATTAGATATCAGTGTATTGTTTACTCATATGAGATGTTTACTGGGTGGAAAAACACAAAACTCGATCGCGACAAATTTCATTTTTTGAGATACTGCAAACATTTAAAAATGAGCCTTTTAAAGACGATTTTAAGTTTGCGTATTTTTTAATACAAAATTAGTAAATAAACAATTTTAAAAATTTGCAGAATGCGTAAAATCGCATTTTATATACTCTGTATCAAAAGAAACCAATAACATCATCAGCGCTGAACTCGTTTAATAAAACAAGTAGTCTATCTATTTACAAATATTGTATACATATTCGGTTCAAGATTTTCTAAAAAAACAAATCAAAACAGCCTCTCTCGCGACAAAGAAAAGTCATAAAAAATAGTAAAGAAATAGTAAGAATTACAAAATTACACAATAGTCAAGTAAACAAGTAGTTGACTCACCCTGGTGGACTGTAGTCAAGGCCAAGGCCGCTGCCGAACAGGCTAACTTGGGATATGCCTGCATTATGCCGAGCAACCCTGATGGCCGAGTTCGGATGCAACGGCCCCGACTCGCTCTTGACGGCTGGTACCAGCTGCACTGCACCGCTGCCCACCGCCGCCGAAGGCTTCAGCATCTTCAGCTGTGCTGCCAGACGACGCTTCGCCGTGCCCAGCGATGCTGCTACGCTGGCGACGGTGCGCGCGCGGCGTTGTTGCTTTCTCGGCTTCTGAAATTACAATTACGTTACGTTAGTTTGCATAATCAACATTTAATAAAAGTTAAAGATACGAATTTTTACTTTAATTATTGACAAAAAATGAGAGCCAGTGTCTATATAAAATCGATTGTTTATTATTTTTATATGTAGAGCAATATTTCATTGATCACAGATGTATTTTGAGAAATTAAAAAACGGCGCTAGCAATGATTTATAAAAAAAATAAGCCAAATGTATCTTCTAAAAAAATGTTTTATTTACAAAAAATGAGATTTGAGTCTTACAAGATTATTGAAAAAACAAAATGAACGTATGGTTATGAGAAATGAAATAAACTTGAAATACTGGTAAATAATAAATAAAGCGCGTCGCTCGGCACAAATCTTAACAGCAGCAGTAGCGACTGCATTAAGCTCTTGTAAATCACTCGGCATTTGGTATAACTAAAGTCTTAAATATCGGATCCTCGGTGTCAGTGTCTGTGTCGATTAGTCACGTCCGAAATCGTATCGATCACGTTCTTAGGAACAAAAAACTTTTCATTGGCTACTGAAATTGAGATAAAAGTTCAACTTAAACGATCTCAAATTCATGATTTTCTATAATCATCGCTGAGAATATATAGAAAGTGATAGTAAAAAATAATTTAACTCGTTCAAATTTCGCAAACGATTATAAATAAAACTAAAATAAGAAAATGGACACATTGTAATCATATTTATCATTTATCATAAAGTAAAAAATCGTAAAAAGGAACTAACGCCGCCAGGGTAGAGCGAGTCAGTCCTCGTAATCACTCAGTACCTTGCGCTTCTTCCTCCTGCGTCTTGAGGGTACGGGTCTATCGTTGTTTGCTCTCACGAACGTCACAATCTCCTCGAGTTCACCGTCTTCATTCACTTCGGATATTCTGACCTCTCGGAATTCAGTAGACTGGCGTCGTCTTGAGCTAGTCTTGCGTCGCTTGGTCTTTTTCTTGCGCTTACCAGAGCTACTCTTGGTTTTCCGAAGGCGCGAAGCGGACAACGCGGAGCCTGAGGCATGGGACCGACTGCTCGTCACGCGGCGCGAAGACGAGGGTGCGGGTACGCTGTTGTCGCTTATCGAGTCGAAGCCCGAGGAGGTCGACGGTTGGGGCTCTGCGCGGCGAAGCAGACTCTCAGCAGCGACGGCCGCCGCGGCGCGACGATTGCGGCCTGCGCGAACGTTTGCGCGCACACGTTCGGTTTGACGGGTGCGTGGCAGCAAAGCACGGCTGGATTGACTCGCGATTATGGCCGCGCGCGAACGCCCGTAAAGTACACCGAGTTCTCGAGCCTCTGCCAGCAGGTCCGGTATTTCTTCCAAATCAATATCGATCTGCAATTAAGCAAACGGAGGGTCAGGCAATGGGACATTAGGGTTTAGATTAAATTTCGGATGTACTTTAATGTTTCGGTACTTACGTCTTCGGCGTCGTTCTGCGAGTTTCGAGAGCACTCAGGGCAGTACCAATGCTCTTCAAGAGGAACTTCATCCATAGGAGGATCTAAGCATTCGAGGTGATAGCCAGCGTCACAGCCGTCGCATAAGAGCATCCTATCCTCCCGGTCGCAAAACTCGCACACCTCACAGTAAGTTGGATCTTGCACCGGTTCTTCAGTCGGGGTTTTAGCATCAATTGGCACATGTCTTATGATCTACAAAACAGCACGTGAATTGAATGTCATTGTCAACAAAGTTGAATAAGGATTTTGTTTGTTTTGATAATAGCAACTGCTCATGCACACTTACCTTTCCGTTAACTTTAGCTCTAACATTGATAACGGTGAACGTTTGTCGATCAATGGGGCAAGTATTGACATTTTTGCTCCATTCAATAAGGCAATCCAAACAAAAACAGTGATCGCAGGCAGCTGGATTGGCCACCTCTTGTGTTCGGAAGGAAAGCAGGCAAATGGGACACTTATCAGATTCGTTATCGCTGCTGTGTTCAGGGCATGAAGATGCTTTCTTTGGGGAATCTTTAGGTTTCTTCTTAGGGGCTACAATGGAAGCCTCTGCTATAGATTCCTCCTCTGAGCTCTCCCAATCTGACTGCCACTCTGCGCTTGTGCTGCCTCCTTCTAAAATTCATTATTTAGAAGTTAATTCACATTATGAGGCAATTATAAAGAAAATTGTTATGAACTTATTTAACAGGTTATGTACATACCAAAGTTATTTCTGGCACCTTCATTAGATGAACTGCTGTCGTAGCTTGATTCATCTTCGCTAATTATCTTCTGCAAAGTGAAATATGGCCATGAGTTACAGCTCGCTCTAAGATAAAAATGATTGCAATGATCACAAAAACTTACATGGTTTTTTCTCTTCTTCACAGAGTGTAGAGGAATATCACTGTCTTCATCACTACTATCTCCATCACTGACTACCCTCTGCATCATGAGAAAAGATTTAAAATTTAATACTTGCTTAAGAATTTTCAATCTACACGCCCTAGCTTTTCAAAAGAACAATATCAAAATTGCATAACTTACAGCTACTCTCTTCTTGCCACGATTTATATGTATAAATGAATCATCACTGCTTTCACTGTTGGAGAGAATGGGCCTATGCCTCCTGGTGGGCTGGCACAGTCTCTCACTATCACTCGACATGCTGGAACTGTTAGAGTCTCATGTCTACAGCTTCACCACTGTTGTATCTGCAAACATACAATGAGCATATCCATCAACACCAAGAATGCCTCATTCAGGAATACAAACACTGTGCCCTGTTCATACCTCCACATTCGATAGTATAAACAAGACACAGTGCAGCTCAAAGCGGGAACTTGCACAGCAGCATCACAACCCCTTCAAGCCCTTCAAGCAACTTCAAGCCAACGTCCTCGTCGCGTTTTACAAGCCGCGCCACCCTTGACTCCGAAATTCCCCAAACACCCACTAATATACCTATACACGGCGTCCTCTCTAACGCGTTTTCTTCCCCGGGGCTGTGATCAAAGACAATGTTCTTCTCGGGACGCGGCCAGGCGAAACTTACGCACGTAC
Organism: Muscidifurax raptorellus; assembly: GCA_020010945.3. Lineage (NCBI taxonomy): Eukaryota > Metazoa > Arthropoda > Insecta > Hymenoptera > Pteromalidae > Muscidifurax > Muscidifurax raptorellus. The sequence continues at coordinate 11,514,448 of CM052077.1, forward strand.
TCACCCACACAGTTATATATACGCGCCAGCAATATATAGCTATACACTTTGCCTCCAATACGTTCTCCCCCGACATATCGTACCTACATCCGCATCCCTTCTATCCACAAGGAGTTTCTCATTAGTGGACGAAGCATCGACTCACCTGTCTTCGACAAGATTCCTCAAAGTACTGCTCGTGAAAGAACGCTCTTCGTCAACGCTACACTGAGTTTCGCGGCCCCTATCGCGGCCTCGCGGACATCTTGGGGCAGACCAGCAAGCAGAGTGCACACAGAGACGCCGTTTGCGACGTTGCGCTATCTCACCGACTACTGGACTGACTGACTATATCTATATGCTGTATATACCTATATATATATATACCTGATGTATGGGTATATATACGCACACTAACTGCTGAGTGCTGCTTTGCTACTTCCTCCCTCCTTGCCACCCTGCCCCCTGCGAAAAAGCGACGAAGACCAAACGCGAGGCTAAAGGTGGCTTTACATGCGGTGCTGCTGATTGGAGGTTGGAGGTCACACCGTCAGAGTCGCGCGAGGTTATTGGTCAGTGGCGCCGCTATTCTGCTCTTTTGGGGTTTATGGGTGGAATTTTCGATCTCGCTTTCGATCAACGGCATATTTATATTTTTTATACAATATACTTTTTATACTTATGTATAGACATGCCACGCTTTCAAACATTCGTCAATATAAGTACTTGAAATTTGGCTTACGAATTTTATATATGTATTTCGTAGAGGTTGTTTACATGTCGACAACTGACTGTCTCCGTCCTTCTCTCGCTGCAGAAACGTTCGATATTTGCTTCCGGCGTGCAGATTTTTCGCACTGTTTAAGAGAGAAGTGTAGCTCGGAATTTTTTAATGCTTGATGTTTTCTTCATGAACGGAACTGGAATTTCTCACGGAGAAAGTCGTTGAGGGGATGTGTCGGCGATTTTGGGGGTTGTTTTTCATTTGCATGTTTAGGAGAGATGCGGTGTTGCATGATTTTCTCGTTTTTATACGTGTGCAAGCCACCTCTCGGCGAGATATTATAATCGATATATACATATAAATATTATAAAGTTGCGCGCGCGAAAGTTCGGAAGAAGATTAATGCGTTCTACAAATTGTTGCCAGGATTTTTATGAATATTTTTATGATTATACATTTTAAATGATTACATATTCAGCTCTTTTTAATAATGAAAAATTTTAGAAATATTTTTGTAAAATTTCGAAGCATAGTAATGCTACAGTTAGTTGCAACAATGTTTGTATAAAAGAGCAATTGGTAAGAAACAAATAAATTTTTAAACAACTGATATCGATATAGATCGACGAGCATCCCAAAATTTCCAACAAAATATATAAATGCACCACACACACACACGTACCTCTCTTTCTCGTTACTAATCGAAGGAGATGAATTGAAGAGGGCGTTCGAGAGGTCGCGTGCAACCGTGTGTTCTTTCGGACTAGGAAATCAGCCATCATGGGTCGTATGCACGCGCCTGGGTAAGGAAAATCGCCTTTTTTACAAATTTATCCCCGTATTTTCCAACTCATTATGTGAAAATCATTTGCAGTTTTCTGCGAGCTTTCCAACGATTACGGACATGGTTGGAAAATTCGCGATTTTGACACTCTTGTAACCTAGAAAGTATAACGGAATGTCGCGACCATGTGTTCGGCACTTGCGCTCGCCGTTTTTTGTTGCCTGTGTTGTTCGATTTGTTGCTGTTCGTCCTTCAATGATGAATTTTCTTATCGAAAATGAAAGATTTTTTATTTTTGAGAGTGCGCGGGGCCTTCTTTACCGATGAAAATTTGTTTACCAAACCGTCGCGATTTTGAGGTTAATCGAGTTTACTTGTTTGAGTTGGCAAGATCCTGTCCTCATGATATATCGTCATGACATGTAGAAAATGCGCATTTGATTTGGAAACTAACTCCATTTCTTCATTAGAATTTAATTCTGGATGGTAGATTTTATGGTACTTTTGTTGTTTCAGTAAGGGTATATCCCAGTCAGCTCTTCCGTACAGAAGAAGTGTCCCTACGTGGCTGAAGCTTACACCAGAGGACTGCAAAGAGCTTATCTACAAACTAGCAAAGAAAGGTCACACTCCATCGCAAATTGGTAAGTTCAAATCTGTTTCAAAATAGAATGAAACTTGCAAGCTACCAGCTGAATTTAGAATTAATCTAGTCTACTTTCTTCCTAAATGCTTGCTAAAGTAAAATATTTTGATGTTTGAGGTGATTTTGTATTTCTATTACAAAATCATTTGAGGTAATCAATAGACACTGTAACTTATGTAAGCTTTAGTCTCTTCTTTTGTGCATATGCATATAACGTTGATTCGGTATACTCAACATTGTTGTCATTATAATTATGTATAATGAAATTGTTGTTGCTTGCAGGTGTTGTCCTTCGTGATTCTCATGGAGTTGCCCAGGTACGTTTCCGCACAGGAAACAAGATTCTGAGAATCGTCAAATCCATGGGATTGGCCCCAGATCTACCTGAGGATCTTTACTACCTCATTAAGAAGGCTGTTGCCATTCGCAAGCACTTGGAGCGCAACCGTAAGGATAAGGACAGCAAATTCCGTCTTATCTTGGTAGAATCAAGGATCCACAGGCTTGCTCGATACTACAAGACCAAGGGCTCCCTGCCACCCAACTGGAAATATGAGAGTTCGACCGCCAGTGCCCTTGTGGCCTGATTTTATACAATAATAATCAATAAATATTAAAAAAAAATCGTACTCTCTTCATTAATTTCTTCTACCTGACGTTCTAAGTCTTGTTATCAAAATAAGAAAATATGTTGAGCCAAATAAATTTTATACATAAATTTATTACTACTCTTATACATGTATTTTTACAATATAAGCATTCTAAAACTAAAGTGTACTGTACAAGTTGAGTTATCTATTTAAGTGCTTATAATACATTTGTTAGACACGATTATAAAATTGTCGAATTAAATTACTTTGTACCGTTATATACAAAATATACTTAAAGCCGTCTCAGAGCTCAGATATTTAGCGTTAATTAACAAATATTTCTGAGTAGCACAAAAATTTAGTGACCCTCCTTGTAGTTCTTCTGCGCCCTCTGCCATTTTGCAACCATACTCGACATTTCCTTCTGCTTCTTTCCCAGTCCAGTCTTGAGCTGCAAAATATAAAAATTGAATGAATAAGTCAATTTGCAGAACTTCAAAAATGATGAGAAAAATTGAAACCATATATCAATAACCACCTTCTTTTTCTTCTTCTCCTTGCTGGCCTCCTGGAGTTCGGCATCCGGAGGAGGCATTTGTGTCGGCATCTGTGAGGGTGGCACAGACTCGATTGCTGCTGCAGCTGTAGCCGCCAGCCTCATCGCCTCTACTTTTTCGTTTTCTATATCCACTGCGCTTTTCTCGATCGAAGCAATGTCGCTATAGAAGGAGTTGATGGCGGAGCCGAGACTCGTTTCGTGAGGCATTTTCATCGGTGGCTTTGCAATCACCTGGTTGTTCTCATAGACTCGAGCGTACTCCACCATGAACTGCACGGCCTCTTGACCCTGAAGCCTTGCCGCCACTAAAGCTTGCTGTAATCACGGGAAATAAATTGTTTTTACAATAATGAAAATAGTTTCACCATGATACATTGCAGCCAGATCAAAAGAACTTACGTTGTGAAGGTGTTGATGGTAGGCCGGATTATAGTGCATGAGCTGACCCTGCATGAGAGCTTGGTGGTGATGGGATAGGAGAGGGATACCGGCACCTGCAAGTGTTGCCGCATAGATCGGATTTGTCTGCTGGGCGCCGTAGAGTACACCGGCCTCCAGAGCTGAAGCTGGAAGGGTGTACGCGATCTCCGGTGGATCGACACCGGGAGGTAGCGGCTCCGTTAACGGTTTTGTACTGGCATCTTTTGGAGCTTCGTCTAAGTAGGAGAAAGCAATTTTTTTTTAGTAGTTTTAGAATAAGTTATGAAAAATTTTAGCTGGCTAATTTACTTTACATTCTACTAACTATGCTTGCAATGTGTTAGAGCTGATTAAAACAAATTTAACTTATCAAAGAAAATCGTTAAGAAAAAACCAAGCAAACATCAACAATAAAAAAATGATATGAAATCCAAACTCATAAAATAAAAAGAACCACAGCAATCCGTACAGTATAGCGCACCACCTTTCCTGTCGGAGATATCGGGGCTGGCTTTGCGTTTCCTAGTCTCGTTGCTGCGTTTTAAGTCTTCCGCGAAGATACGAGGTGGCGGCGGTGGTTCCGGACTGGAGATGCTCGGAGGAGGTGGTGGCGGTGGATCGTCCTGTGGCTGTGGCGGATTCACTTCTGTAGTGCTTGGTGGTTTCGGGTCGATCTTATTTGTAGTACTCATTGTTGCTGCTTGTGCGCTCATTTCTGTAAAGAATTATTGTAAATTAATATTTGTGATTTGATCATGGTTAAAAACGATGTAACCAATTTTTTTTAAACTTACCAATAATAGGTACTTCTTCATGCTCAGGCGGTGGCGGCGTCGTGCAAAGCTCCATCTCCTCGGTACCGCCGACGATGTCCGTGTCCGGATATGTCCACTGGGCATCGCCAGATGTCACGTTCCGGTAATAGTAACGCTTATGCGACCTACAATTCACCCGACGACCCAACAAACAAAACAAAACCACATGAGAGCACAACTCCTCACTGACAGACAATCAAAAATTTGTTTCTTATTTTTTTTCTTTTTGTTCATTCTTATTAAAATCATCGTCCTATAGATAATACAGTTCATGGTAGTATCGAGGATGTCTTTTTTTACTGATCATTGTTGTTATCAAACTCAATCAAATGTATGCATGATGTATGCATGATGTATACATAGACTTATAGTATAGTTATATATAATAAGAAGTTTTGGTACAAAAATTTCTCAAATCATATGCTTCATGATTTTGTACCCCCTACCTGCATTTCACGTCTTTGAATCCTCCTGCAAAGAGATATTTTTTTTCTTTTTTACAATTTAAGGAAAGAAGAACAGCCTCTTGCCGACAATTGGCGCGATTTTCCCTCTGACTGTTCTGCTGCAGAGAGAATCTCGCGGGGACATACAGGGTTTTCCTCTCGAGTTTTCCTTTGCACACATTTAAAGCAACGGCTTTTTTGTCTTTACATATATCTTCAATAGCACTTTGGATCGTTATACACGTCTTAACGCTGGTACATGATTAGTATGAATTTGTACATATTGCGAAAACTGCATGTGGTTGGTTTGTCAACAAGTTTTAGGCTTTATTGATCGTCATCAGTACACTAGGAATAGATTGTTTCTTTTTGCGTATAAAACTGGCAGTGTAAAAAGTGAAAATTTTTTAAGCATTAACCTGCTGTTATCCAGTAATCTTCTAAGGCAACTCGTATATTCATGTATAACTTACTTTTAAAGTCGTTTGCTATATAAATTAAAGTTTGTGCATTATGTGGATAAAAATGGGTTAATATTCTAAATAGTCATTGTTGGAAAATATATGTAGTATCGTCTATTATGAGACTGGTAAAATTAAAACAAAAAGTGCAAAAAAGTCTACGACTATTGTGCAGTGTCTGAATTGTGCAATTTTTATAAAAACTAGTATGTATGGCAACAATCATTTTATTTGAAATGAAGTATAAAACGCACTTATGAATCTTCCTTGCAACTGAAGAAAAAAAAAATATAAAAGGGAAGTCTCAGAAACAAAAGACATTTAAAAATGATTAATCAAAAAAATCGCTATAGTTAATCAGTCTTAGGTAATTATCATCGTTAAAACAACACTCCTCTTCACACTCGACAAACAGAATATTTTGCAGCATTAAGTATTAAGATACAGAAATACTCATCTACAAGAGAAAGGTCATTATTTCTATAAGTGCAAAATATTTTGTTACCGGACGTGTCATCACCTTCCGCGCGTGTCGAGGAACCTATAACAGCCAAGATAAATTATAAATCACGAAAAATCACTTACGGTTTCAGTTCGGTCTCTTTTATCTTATGCATCACACGCTTCTCGTTTTACTTATCCTGCCCTCTCACTCTATCTCTCAATATACAAAATCGCATACACTCGCTCGCACACTTTCGTATCTCTGTATATACAGTGGGAGAAGAATCCTCTCTCGTTTACATATATATTTCACGACAGAGAGCCGTTTGTTTGCTATATATTATGCGTAAAAGGGTGAAAGGTGACAACTTGGTTTCTATCATCCACATCTCCTCGGATAAATAACAAAAATCTCCAGACGTTGAATCGATAATTGTCAAAAAACATTCTTTACTATATAGGGAAAAAATTGATGCCATAACTTGTTTGCAAAATGCGAGCATGTGAACGCATTACATGTCTGTTTGAGAAACTCGATTATTCAAAGTGGTATAAAATGAAATATCGTTAAGTAAGCAAGAAATACTAGACATGAATGAAAAATGAAAATATATGCGTCACAGTTCGTATTTGTTACTATACTAATCGTTTCAGCCATTATTAATAAAGGAAATAAGTCGCACATGGCACATGCGATCGTTCGCATTTTCAAAAACAAATTATCACAATTTCTTTTCAGCTTTGATGAGACAAAATGCAAGTAATTAAACAGATAGAGAGAAAAACACAAAGAGATAACAAAAACAGAAAAATATTGATAAAAAAAAACGGAATAAAAGAAACATTATCTATAAAGCTACGAATATGTACGGATTGAGATACATAAAACGTACACAGCTGAAAGTGCAACAACGGGTAGTAGAGAAGTACGTTGATAAGTCGGTCTACGTAAATATCGGTATATAATAAAAATATTCATTGCGAGTCCCAGATAATTTGGTATTGTTTATAGAGCATTTCTGTAGGATACCGTACCTATCCCACTGACACTCCCATCCTGGAGGGGCTGCTGTTTGTTCGAGTCGCGTCAGCTCGCAGCCGGTCCCAACCAACCAGTTGCGCAAATACGACTCTTGGAGGTCCCCAGACTCCCAGGCGTTCAGCAATGTCTGTAATCAAAATACATTGATTCTCGCATTATGAGATTTTTCTAGCTCATGAAGAAATTTCAAAAAGAAGTTCGAGTGTCACCTGTATTTGTATGGCCATGACCTGAACGGCGGAGGCGGCGGGACTGCCTTCTGACAGGAACCTGAGTTTCTCCATTATAGGCTCTGTGAGTGCCTTGACTTCAGCTTTCTCACTCTCGGTGAGTTCTTTGGTTTTTCCAGCAGCGCTACCACCGGCATCGCTATTATCTTCCTCCTCTTTTGTAGAGCTCTTGACGAAAGCTATACCTGCAGGTTTTTTGTTCGTCGCCTCAGCCTCTGATTTATTATTCTCCTGTTCGGGTGAACCGCTACCGGCTCTGACTTCATCTCTAGCAAAGCCCAGTCCTCGTCGCTCTACTCCGTCTGTTAACAAAGTACCAGTTGGGCCCCCCTCCACGGCATCTGATGGTTTGCTCTTGTTCGGAGCGACTAAAATAGAGTGAAGACGTCATTTAATACAAAGTCCTGCTACGTATAATACTTACCTCAAGAAAATAAATCTTACCGTCAAAGGCGATGCGTCTCTTTCGCTGGAAAGCTTTAGCTGGTGTGTCGATGCTCTCCAAAAATTTGTTAGTTTTAGTATCCTGTTCTAGCTTACTATCGTCCTGCCTCTCCTCTACGGCGTTATTATCGTTACTATTGCTAACTCCATCGTCCTGCCTCCCCTCAGAAGCAGCTTCTGGGTTCTTGTACTCATAAATTCTTAATTTGCTAGAACCAGTATCAATCTTCTTGGCTAGCTTGTCTCTGGAGTTAGAGTCCTCACCTGATCCTGCTAATTCAGAGATGGGGAACAGTGGTTTACTGGATTTTCGCGAGTGTGAACCACTGTTTGTCTCTTCCTCACCCTCTGAATCATCTTCATAGCCAGGTACCAGTGAAAGCTTTAGATCCTTGTCAGATTTTTGTTCGGATTCGGATTTCTTGTTTTGCTGCAGTAACTTTGCTTGGTTCTTTAGCCTCGTCAGAATGTCATCCTCGTTATTGCTGATACTGTTACCACTACTCGATCTTTGCTGTCTCGTCGTTTGTACGGTCTAAAAGTTCAAATTGATTAATATAATAAAAACCTTAGCACCAAAATGACTCAATTATTTAATTTCTTACTTGAGATAGTCTTTCGCTTAATCTCTCCTTGTTTTGAGGACCATAATGCGCAGGTTGTGGATTTGGCCCTAGTGGAAGCTTTGATACATTCGAGTCGGAGGCTTTGATCGACGACGAGTCTTGTAACGATGTGGTTGGCCTCGAATGTGATGGTTTTGGCGGCTTTTTCAGACAAGACGGAGGCATCTTCTTTGGAATCTCTTCGCGTTCGCTCTCTTCGGATTCGCTCTCGTCGTTACCAAACGATGTTATCATCTCGATTTTGCCTTCATCACAACTATCACTGTGTTTGAAACCAGGTGACTTAGAAATGTCTGATTTGGATGGCGGCTTAGCCGGTTTATTTGGTATCCCAGCTTGTCTGTTTCGATTTCTTGCCACAACTTCTTTGGGGATCATGCCTTCTGGAATATTGCTTTGCGATTGTGCATCTGAAAATAAAGACTACATTGTACTACCAAAGGAAACAAACGATATTTAAAGAAATATTGGGTAAACATACATTTGTTCGGAGGCATGTTTGACCATTGAGGAATGTGAGAACCATGAGGAACTGTGGTGTCCCGCTGACTCTTCTCCATCATCATTTTCAGTTCTGGTGGCATTTCCCATGTTACCTGGTTGGTATCTGTGTGCCAGTAATATGGGTATCCAGTCTGTTCATCAAAGCACTCTTGCCAGCCTATAAATCAAATCAATATAGGTGAACAAAAACTATGTGCAGATTCATCAATGGATAGTTAGCAGAAGTTCAAAACTTACGAGAACCCGGGGGCGTCATGGAAGGATTATGATTATTCTTATCTGAATCTTCAGGAGCAATTGACTGAATTTCCTGCAAAAGTAATCCAATTATTAATAACTTAACCCGCAAACTATGTAATGATTACTAATTCAAGATTAATACCTTTAAAAAATCATTCACTTGATCGTTCAAAATATGCGATCTGGGCTTTGAGTCATCTTCGTGTTCGCTATCTGAATTATACTGTCCCAAAAGATTAACTAAAGGGTTACTGGGAGACCCGTTCTGAGATTGACCTGTAACATCGTTCCCCACATCATTATCATTCGATCTCCCCCAATGAATCACCAAACAAAAATATAACGAACAATTGATTCTTACGTTCGTTTGGCCAGCGTCTCCTCGGTGAATCCGATTCCCCGTTGATACTGAGCACAGTCTTTCTCTGCCGTCGCTTCATTTTCCTGCGAGGCTCCGTCTATCCCTACGCATAACTCGTTTCACGCTTGAACTTTGGGTGATCAACACTAATCCAAAACTATTCGCAGCTACCTATACTGCAGACGTTCTGTTCGAGCGCCTACGGTCTTAACCTCTTTTTACTGTACGAGTTTCTGTATATAGCCTGCGTATATACCTTCGCTCGAGAATATTTATGGACTACGGATTAATTAACGATCGTACGGTGTACTACTTAACTGCTGCAGCACAGAAGCCGCTCAGCATAGCAGTCCCCTGAATACTTATCTTATCCTAAATCGCTTCACTTCCTCTCATCAAACTGAGAAAGCAAAGGGCCAAGTGTTCGAAGATAGACCAGCTACTCCAGCTAGCTACAACACACTGAGGAGACTGAAGCACTGAAGTAAAAAGCTCTCGGAGCTCGGACCCATAACCTCTATTATAAAGTAATACCTCCCCTAATGCGCATATAGCTAATATACATGAGTAATGGTGCTATATGACTAAAGTTTTCTGTCCTGATTCGGACACGGTTTCTGACCGTCATCTTGAGCGTGCGATTTCGCGAGAGGAGAGGTGTGAGGAGAGAAAAGAGAGAGTATCTTGAGGGGGAAGGGAAAGGGGCTATTTATTTATAAAAATGGCGGACCAAGTGCTGAGGGAATTGGAGGCTGCTGCACAAGTTATTTTAGTAAGTTTTATCTCGCATAATTTTTATAAGGATCATTTAACCACTGCTAAATATCCTGAGCTTTCAAGCTTTCGTTAAAATCTCGCATAACACGGCGAAATCCTGCGGCGAGATTAGTTTTGGTTCTGAAAATCCCTTTGAAGGTTATGTTATGCTCGTCTGGAAATGTTTGTTTTGGAGCTTGAACTCTCAAAAAATTTCGTTTCTATCCTCATCATTTCATTTTTTTTTCGAGATGTTTGCAAGTTCGAACGATGAAGAATGGACGTTCGGAAAATTTTTATTGATAGAATGCGTGCCATACTTTTCTTGCTCATTCTGTCTATTGTCTTAACTCGAAAACGCATTTTTTATGCTTATAGAGGGAGGATATGGGATTTTGTTTGTTGGGGTTGGAATTTTTGTTTAATTATATTTCAGAACTGCTGGGAATTAGTCACTGAAATATTCATGCTTTAACATGATTTGACTTTACTAAGGCTTCTAAAAAGGCTCAGACTCTATCCGGTATTATAAGTGGAGAAAGCATATTTTATTACATTGGTACTCTTAGGTATATTTTTGTTTCAAACAATTAAGTAAGGATCCGTTAAAACTTTGCACGCAGTAGTAAACTTTTCATTTACTATTTATTAACATTGATGTAATATGACATTCATAAAATAATGTTTTAGGCACCGCCAAACCTTGTCAATGCCGAGCAGCGGCAATCAGCAGAGGCAGTCTTCTTGAACTTCCGCAAAACAAAATCACCCTACCAATTATGCAGGGAAATACTAGAGACAACTACGCTAGACTATGTCCTGTTCGAATCGGCTGGTGTTATTAAGACTGCGTTGATAAGAGAATGGCCCACACTTCAGCCAACGGACATTACATCGCTAAGGCAGTACTTACTTCACTACATAATTAGTAAGCCAACTCTGGCACCATTTGTCAGAGAGAGGATACTGCAAGTGATTGCCATTATTATAAAGAGAGGTAGCGTCGAAGATTTAGGCGCACAGAGGAAGGAGCTCTTGAACGAAGTTGAAGGACTGATAATGAATGGAGATTTGCCAAGAGTAAGAAAAGAAAAACAATATATTTTTATTTCTATCAGTGTATATGTGCACGATAATTTATGTAACTATTTTTGCAGCAATTATTGGGTTGCAGCATAATTTCAGCCATTATGCAAGAGTATGCAACTACTATTAAGTCTTCAGATGTTGGACTAGCTTGGGAATTACATTTCAAAGCGAAAAAGCAATTTGAAGTAAACTCTCTGAAGAGAATATTTAAATTTTGTTTTCAAGCACTTGGAGAATTGACAAAGGCTGATATACCTGAATCTATTTTACCACTGATAAAGCATTTGCTCTCTATATGTGAAAGTGTACTCATGTGGGGCTTCATATATGTAAATTATATCCTTTTTAATACAAACTTGTACATAAATGTTTTTAAGCTAATTACTGCATATAATATTAATTGTTATTATTTATGATACAATTTTGTTGTTGTATATGTTATTACTGTTATGATCCTTAACTCCAGTGCACTGCCTAAGAGATTGATTGGAGTTTTTGAGTCCGTTTATGAAGCAGACAACAGTCCCACGCTTCGTATGACGTCCCTATGGTGGGACGTCTTCGTAGAATCACCCGTCATAGAGCTGTTCTTCACATTATACTGGAAAGTCAGATCAAATCCGCAATTGGCGCATCACGCGAGGAACTGTCTGGTTCAGTTGGCCAGCCTTAATGGCACTATAATGCAAAACGATGAAGTGAAAATGCAGTACTTAAAGACATACTTGCAAAACTTTTTGAAGCTCCTGTCAAACATCGAGATAATTGATCATGAAGCTATTGGTATAGCGAATATTTTCAAAAAGCTCATTCTTTGTTTTGTAACGGAAATTCTGAATTTACAAGATAATTCCGAGGACATGTTACGTCAATTTATGGAACAAATGACGCGATTGACCTGCATGTTTGCTGAAGGTGCTTCCCAAGAAGAATCCGTAAGTAGACCTAGCCTTTATATTTTTCGAAATTCGTTGATCAATAGTTTTTATTCGTATTCCGAGCTACATGCCCAGTTAGGATATACTTTTATGTATGAATCCTGAATGCAGAGTGTGAGATAGAGAGGCAAAGAGTGCGATCCGAAATAATTTGCTGTGAATTTTCAGAATTGTGCGAAAGTAAACATTTTATATTATTGAAATGACACCCTGAACCTGTTAAAGAATAATAGTTAAGTAAAAATACTACGTATATTTGAGTAAACATTTTTTAAATCACGAGTGCTTGTGTTTGTGTTCACAGCTTGAAAAATTTGTTTTACCGCCCGACGGGCGGCAGAGTATCTTCTGTATGTTACGTTATGAATTACTACTGATTTTGTGATTTATGTACATATGGATTTCCAAAGCAGTGCTTTCATAGACTCAAATTGATTTTTGATACGTCTGCGATAGATGTACCAGTAGTCATTGCTTTGAACTTGCAACTACTAATCGATCATTCTTAACAATCTGGTTCATCTATGGCACTCACCATCCAATGAAAAAAATTGAATGACATCAAGAAAGTTAACGAAATTATTCGTCTTTCAGATGTGCGTCGATGATTGCATGTACATGGAGGCGTTCGAGTGTATGCTGGAAACGTGGATCTCGGGTATGGCCGACAAGCCAATTTTTTACAACGAGTTTTATAAGCACAGCTCGGTGCAGATATTTAATACGTATCTGCAGTGCCATCTCTCACCGCCAGACGGTACGCGCGGTGATGGTGGTAAGGAACTTAATAACGAAGAGATTGATGCCACCGAGGAAGACGATCGCTCTAAGTTCCAGGAGCAGCTTCAGACCATAGGCCATTTTGGCCGACAAGTTCTCAATCACTCACTACCCCTGCTCTCGCGGCTGCTTGAGGAACGGACCAGCAAGCTCAAGGAACAACTTAACCGGCTTGTCGGCCAGCCTGATTCCCTCAACATATCCGGGCTCACATCGGTAGAGAGTCTTTATGAGGATCTACACTGGCTCGTCCTCATTGCCGGACACGTGCTTTGTATGGACGCTGATGGAGAGACGCCTCTGGTACCTAAGGACATTATGCGCTACTGCATGGAGCAGGTACTGCATATTTCTGATTCAAAAATTTGCATTACACAAAAGATGAATATTCTATTAAAACCGAGATTTTGTGACCGCAGGGGCAACAAGGCCAGATGGACCTGAACGTGACATTGCAGCTGCTGGCTTCTCCACAAAGTAACATCGCGGATATAAACGGCGCTGAGCAGTCGGCTGATCACGTGATACGTCTCACTGCCGCTGTCTTTCGATTAAGCGAGGTCGCCAAGGTAGCCATCAGCTACAATGCGGCCCAACATCTGTCTCCTGAACTCTGCAGCACAATTATCTGGTTCTTACACCGTTGGTCCCTAAGCTACCTCATGCCAGATCAGGCACTCTATGCTTGTCTTAGTCCAACTTTGATGGAGGCCTTTGGCGAGGGTACACCCGGCTCTCAGTGGACCCTAAACTTCCTCGTAGAAAAGATCGAGTGCAATCTTAATGCCTTCAAAGGTGAACCTTCGCTCATCAAAGAGACCATGAAGCTTCTGCTTGTTCTTGTAAACTCCGATGACAAGTCGGTATTTCTTCTTAATCACTTTAAGAAATGCAATACTGATACAAAATTGTAATGATTTATCTTGTTTTAGAGCTATGTGCCTGGTCAAGTCTGATCGATTTGGCAACCTTGTCGAGCTGGCGACAAAGCCCGATTTACCGCAGGAGGCCAAGCGTGGCTTAATGGGCTCCATCGTCCGAGTTGGCCACGTCTTCAGTAATACTGACCGCACTGAGCAATACTTTCTCCAAATACTTCAGCCTTTACAGAACCGGTTCAAAGACATTATTTGCAACACCGAATTTTCACGCAATTATCACCAGGAGGAAGTTCGCGTTCAGATTATGGACATTCTTGAGTCCTGCATAGGCGTTGCTCAGCGCGTGACGATGCAGACAATCACGTCGGTATATAACCATCTGGGCAGCATCCTCGCCGAGCTACCTCGCCTATTGACCCTCTACCACAACTATCAGCAGATCGTCCAATTGATAATTGAGCTCTTCTCAGAATGTGCCAAGAGCGACTTATTGTTCATGGATAAGCCTGAAGGCCTTTTAGAGATCTATATGCACGTATTACAGGTGAGATATTTTAAAAGCATTTGCTGTGAACGAGGTAATATGAAATTCGTAATTAATGCGAATTGCAGGCTTACGCTGACTGCAATCGAAACCGGCTGACCTCCGATACGACTGCTGAGGAAGATGCCTTTCAAGATATCCTGCTGTTGATGCAAATGCTCACAAACTTGATGAGTAGTAGCTTCTTTCCCGGGCTTATATCAAACGACCCTCAAAGTCCGCAGGGCCATATCAATGTCTGCTTATTTGGAATCAATATTGTTATGCCCATGATGACAATAGATCTACTTAAGTTTCCATCTCTATGTCTACAGTAAGTGTAGTGTTTACTGTTAATAATTTAGATCGCTAGATATTTATGAATGATTGTGCTTTTTAGGTATTTCAAAATGATAACTTATATTTGCGAGTTCTACCCCGAGAAAGTCCTTGCGTTGTCGGCTGATAAGCTGCAGCAGTTACTTATATCCGTAGAATTGGGCTTGTTTTCGTTTGGACAGGAAGTAACTATTCACTGTTGTGATACAATTCAAGTGTTAGTCAAACACATTTACACAGAAATTGAAAAAGGACGACCGAGAAATCAAATCATGGCTCCATTCATGAATGTAAGAAATATATTTATGATTCGCTGACATTCAAGTAATGAATAATTACTACTGATCAAATTTTTTTTAGATACTGATGAATCTTATCATAACACATCAGATCAATGCCGATCTCTACTCAAAAACCAGCGTACCCTTGTTTTACCTGATCTGCTGCTACCAGGAGCAGTACCAGCAGCTTGTGCAGACCCTGATAAGTGAACAGGCAGACGCCGCGACTGCTCAGAGGCTAGCTGCCGCTTTCAATGAACTAACCGCCAACGTTGAGCTCAACTCGCAGCGCGTTAACAGGCTCAGGTTCCGCGACAATTTCGATAAATTTATCGTCAACGTCCAAGGCTTCCTCATGGTAAAATAAGGTGTCGATCGCTTCAAGGGTTCACAGAAATGAATCCGAACGGTAATTCATCGACACTGAGGAGTGATCGCGACAAGACTTTACTATAAACTGTTCTGATGAATGCCGTATCAGTTGTGTGGTTAAACGCGAATATCGAAAAGTTCATTCATTATTATTTAGAGTTTATTGTTGGATTTTTCCGTGAGATGATTTTCCCCTTTGTCTTTTACTCATCGAAGAGGCGGGAGTGAATTCGCAATCTCGATGGACCTTTTCCCCAGTTTTATTGGGAATCAAACATTATGAATATTGACGCAGGTTACTATGGCAAACTGCTATGTGAAAAATATTTTGATAGTGTTTGATTGTTTTAAATATTTGTTTTACAAAGTGACCACTGAGATTATAGCATTATGACGTCACATTTTTAATGGTTTGAAATTCATATTGTAAAGGTTTATCACACATTTATAGGTATAGTGCATATACATTGTCTGTTTTCGAGATACATTGATACAAGAATACTGTAGTAACCAAAATTGTTTTTGCTTCAATTTTGAAGAGATCAAATGCGTTTTAAAGACATCTATTAATGAAATTTCACTGTAAATAATGACTGAATTAAAATATTGTCCAATATTGATTATGCGCAATTTAAAAAAAAAAGATGTAAGTGTCAATTTTTACTGATTACATTTCACTGCAACTATACATACATATATTATAATTAAGAAATGGCATTATACGAGATTAAACTTGAATCATTCAGTTCATTACTGCTGCATCTATTGAAACAAATTTGACGGTCTACTCCTACAGTAATATTTTTTAAATCTAAACTAACTCAACATTATAATTTAGGCACATATGCACATTAATGACATAATCACCTCAAACATGACGGTACTACGTAATTTTGATAGTCTACTTGATATAGGAATCGTAACGTTTTCTTTACATACGAAATACTTCATTGCTCGTGTAATATATATTCATTAGTATGCTTTTAACGGCACTGCGGTCATCAATAATTTTATTTAAAAAATTGTCGTCCGATTTAACACATAAATTCATTTTGTTGCGCTTAAAACAGTTTCATATAAATCTTAGAAATATTTCAAATTTTGCATGCACTTTATCTTCCTATTAAAAAGCCAATGAAAGTATTTAAGTCCTAAGAATCTTAAAATTCAATATTTGAATTTAAGTGAAATTTTCCTATTTCGCACGATGTACTTTTACTAAAAAGACATTTTTTTAAAATCGAACAACGATTCTGACAGACTGGCAACTTTTGCCACAAATTCATAACTAATCAATTCGTGTGTATATATATATATATATGTACATACGTAACGTATGCTGTAGCAAGCTTTGGACATTTAAAAGCGATTGAAATCGACATTTGTATTTTCCAATAATGTAATTGGTATACGAAAAAATTTAATCAGTTGCTAGATCCTCCCTCATACGAATTCACAAAAGAGCGAGTTCTTACGTTACTTTTCAGCGAGTTCACTCCCTGCTTGATTTGTGTGTGGCTGTCCGTCGATCGATCGACATCGTATCCAATTTCCATTCTCGATACCAAATGTAAATCGTATAATGTAAAGTAAGAATGAAAAAAGAGAGCCAAATCGAATTATTTATTCTCGCCTGCTGGAGAAGCGCGTTGACATATATACACATTACACAACACTTATACAAGAATATACTTATGTATATTGACTAGTCAAACCTGTGATCTTCGGAGATGTGTGCGAGAAATCGAGCTTGACATTTGAAATAGTTTTCTTATTTCTTTAATTTAAATCGAACTTTTCCTTTGCAATATTACTATTGAAGTGAAGAATAATTTGGTCTAATCTATTGAAGTATTGAAAAACAATTATCAATATTCTTATTAACTAATATGCTAGGCTTCGGGGAACAAAATTATCAACTTTTTATATAATTTCATCGTGAAAGTAATACTATCCTACTGTGTACAAAATTGTATTAAAACATTTTCTATTTTATGAATAAGTAACTTTGGAATAGAAAATTTAAAATGTGCGACACTTGCATTCAAGCGAAAACTCAAGCGCAACTTTTTCCCGCGTCGACGTAATGCACAACACAACGCTCTCCCCTATTTCTACTTCGGTCGCTCGTAATAATAATATATAAATAATGATTGTAATGATAAATAGGTGCTCAGCGTTAATATGGACGCGTATTTTAAACGCGAGCAACAAACGTAAAAGTATAAAACAAAATGGTAGTCGATGAAGAAGAAGCTCTGTTTGTAAATAAAGTAAAGCTCCGAGCAGTTCCGAGGATATATGAAAAGCTTACAACTATTTTCTTAAAAATATTGTATGTCGTAAGTTTAATGAATCTTGTGCGAATCTATATAAAAAAGATTAATTGCGATAACAATAATAATCTAATAAATAAGAAAACCTGCAGTTATTTTGCGCTAATGATACATATATTTTTCTTAATATAGATGAAACATGGTAAAAAGTCGTTACTTTTATTTGGAATAATGATTTTTTTTTGGTAAATTTGAAACGTTTTTCTTGCTAATAATATAATTAACTTTATCCATATTTCAAAACTTTGTTTTCACAGTAATAACTAAAGGTTTGCAAAGTCTGAAAGAATGTTAGACTGTGTAAACGAAATATAATTATAAATAAAGTAATTGAAGAATATTTCAATGAGAAGAGTCAGTCTTGTATGCGCGAGTATATATAGCAACTCGTCATATACATTAGAGTCTGTTTAAAAATTAAAATCATGACTGTTGTTATATGTATATGTGAATCTATAAGATCTCTGGCATTTGTTTGTTTTCTTTTTTGTAAGTTTAAAGTAAAGAGGATGTAGACGCACTGCATTGCGTCATAATGTATGATAAAAAAGTATTTGATTTATGCGCATATTTCTTTCAGCGCGTATAAATAAATAACACACGCATACACACACTTAGTAAGATATATTGTAAAAGAGGAACGAAGCATTGTACTATTGCTCTCGACGAGGCTGCGTGTTCTCTTTATTTCCGATATCGACGCCTAGAAAATGTATAGATAAAAAAGATCTTGTTTTTGTACTGAACAACATGAAATTAATATTTTTTAGTCGATTAATCTGGAAGTCCAGAGAACGACGATTTCGTTTGTTGCCAGTTTGAACAATTAATATTTGCGCAGCCTTGTGATCAATACTGATGGCGTTTATTTGAATTTTGTTTTGTGGATTTTGATGATGCCCAAATTTTTTGCATGAATCGTGTTTTTTTTGCATTTTCTTGTTTGACTTTTTTCGTTATTCTTTTGAGTGGTTCGAAATTTTGTCGAATGAAAAAAGTACCAATCGTCGTGTGAATAGTTTGTAGTCCATCGTAATTTTAATTTAATGTATTTTTCATCTCCCATACCTCCTTGATTATGAATGATTGGCGAGACATTTTCGGCGAACCTCTCGGTTCTCTTGTGTATACCTGTCAGTTTCCACTCGTTTCTCCTCTCCATGTGTATATGCTTAATTCAGATTTGTCATTTACATCTGTGTGTATGTGTAGAAAATGCATAAAAGTATATATATTTGTTGTATATCGAGAGACGGAGCATATATCTCGGTGGTGGTTTACGTGATTCCTGAGCCAACCCGAGCGAAATAATATAGTCGCGCTGGCGCTCCAACGTCGAGAACTTCGATTTCCCGTCTGCAGTTTTGTCGCTACGCTATATTCTCACGAAAAAATCAAAAGTTCAAGGAGTAATTGTAATAGAAAACGTGACTACGACGCGACGGGAAATGGAAGTGCCGAGACGTGTTCGAGCGTCGTCGAGGCAACGGAAAGAAAAGAAGGAATCGAATTTATGGGTGTAGCGCAAAATTGTATTCGTTTGTAATTTCGTCTTCACACTTATTAATACGCGCGCACATGTATGTTATATATGCACATTATTTCTGTCTCTTCTTCTCTCTTGCTATTTGTCTTTCTCTCATAATTATTCCTTAAAAGTAAAAAAATATAAAAAAACTATATGTATAATAGATAACGAGCGGTATTTTAGTGTTGAAGGATTTACAGAATTGTACAAATGCAAAGTTTAATAATAAATGACTATACAAACACCTGAGCCGACTTACTCAATTGGTTCTTAGATGCGATAAGTAGTGTAAATCTGGATGTAGTCAAACAACCACATAATGTAAGTTTAATAATCGTTTTATTTAATTTATACCGTTTCATTTTCCTTCTGTCTTACATAACGTCGAGTGACATCGTTATTATTACATTTCCTCCTGAATCTACATTCTTTCCTGAATAGTATTAGCATGTCTCGTTCTCGGCACACTTTTCTCTCTGTCCCTTCCGGACACAATCATCCGCGCGCTTGCATCACCTTCTCCGCTCAAAAACATAAGTATGTATGTACTTGTTCGTGTCAAAAGTCTTCGTACATGTATATATGCGTTTCAGTGAACACGAGTGTGGGTGTGTATGTGTCTGTCTATTATTCAGCAGATGCTCGAAGAAATACATGGCGAAATGTCGCTTTCGTCGACGAGTTCAATTTATCTCTCGTCTTCGGAAAGCTTGAGCGCTTTTGGGAAGGGAGCAAAGAAAAGTACCTGTGTATGTGTGCTCCACTTTTAAATTCGTACTCGATCACGCGCGCGCACATTTTGCTCATGCATACAAAAAAAACTCATTCGCTCGCTTAAAGCTCTTGCACCCAATATTTTTGCTTACTATTTTCTCATCCAATATAACTTTGTTCTCGGAAGTATTATTAAAGAACGATATGTATAATAGATAACGAGCGATACTTTTAGCGCAGACTGGAAAATCCATAGAGTATTGTACAAATGCAAATTCGATAATAATAAATGTTGAGTACTCGCAAGAGTGTATTTTTTATGAGTGGTCGAAGATTATTTTACTTTTATTGTGGAAGTAATGGCCGTTTGGAAGTTGCGTCTGCAGTCAAACTTCTGATTCGTTGCTTTTTGGCATATTTTAATCGTGTGATTATTTGTTTTTTAAACAATGCTAGATTTTAATGGTTGTTGGACGAGACCTCTTTTAATTTAGGATGCGATAGGCGATTGAGTTTGAAATTCGAAATAGAAGTTCGATTGCAGACTCGACCGTACGCGACTGTGTTAAGTGTATGTAGAGAAATAGTTTCGATATGTTGATAAGTTTGTTTGAATAAGTTTATCGCCAAATGTGTCCTTTGTGCGGATTTGTTCTGTTTTAAGTAGCTTATCTGTCTGGTAAGATAGAGCTATACCCAAAGATAAGTTTTTTTTTATTTTAAAAGTCGCAAAAGTCTTTTGTTACTTTCATTTATCCCTTGACCCCTAATAAATCGCGCTTCTTCTTTTCTGAACAGCCACTGTCGGAGAGGTAGACAAACAATCACAAAGAATATAAGCAGGTTTACAACTGTTAAAGTAAAAAGTATCGGATACAATATAGAAAAACATCGACTTTTAAAATCGCGGTATAGGCCTACCTTATATATGGTTCGCTTACATCGTATCTACAGCTATGAGTTGAAAAAAAGTGAAGTCGAATCGTTATTCTGTGGCTGGGCAGTTTTGACGGACTTCCACAATTTTTTATGACCTTATTCAATTAATTCTTTCCGTTTACATCTAAACACTCAGATACGCAAAATGAGTCTCTAAACTTCCGATCGTCCCTTACACGTTAATTTAACCCTTATAAAGCAATACCTTTTTTTAACTATAACTTTATTACTTTGATGACAATTTTTGCAATCTTTCAGTCTCGTTTCCGCGAAATTTTGGCTCTCTATCTTAATCATACCCCTACTAGTAAAAATAATTTTTCATCCGTTTATCAATTCAGAGAATTAAGCGTCTCGATATTCTTTGGTACTTTTGATTAGTCCTTCGTGTGTTTCGTGAAAAATTGCAACAATTGTCGATACATTTTATTCTTATCTCTTCTTTAACTCTACAATGACGCACCGAGCCGAGACAAATTTCTGTCGAATCGAATCAACGAAACGATTTGGGAATGATACATCCCTTTAAAACACATGTACTCCTTACAATTTCTCGCGCGATTGAATTTTTCAATTCGATTTGACAAAATCTTCTGTTTACGGCCTCGTGCCCGACAATCTTACAGGAAGGTTACCCTGTGACAGTTGGGACAGGGGCTGGTTATTGTCTATGTATAATACACATTTACTTCGTGCAAGCTACACCAAAGTTCGAGAGATAAAAGGAACGATAAACCTACGTGAAATCTTACGTATTGAACAAGCAATGAAAAATCGTATACAGAAGATCAACATTTGTAAATAGTAAATAGTTAATCATTGAATAAATAGTAATCATAAGTTTATAGACATTAGTGTTAGTTCTTAGCACCGTTTAAGTTCAAATAAAGCATGCGAGAGTAACGTATTATTATTGTTAATTAATTGTAACGACATAAGTATAGTACCTACTAGACTATAGTTTGCAAATTATCGATGCAATATTTTGGTGTAACTTGCTGTACAAAACGTACAATCACCTAAAATGGTATGCCACTTAGTATTTTTTTTTCAACTTCTCAGTCTCTCCTTAAAACTCTGATAAGCCATTAATATATCGCTATTATTGTTTCAGCTTTGGTCGAAAGAAATATTTTCATCCATTTTTATTTTTATTTCGCCTCCTCCCATCGCATTGGTCGAGCGCGAAAGTTCGCCCGAAAATATATCGCTCGGAGAAGAAATTGTAAAAAATGAATGTACAGCTCGTCTGGAAATGACGCAACGACCTGTTTCTTGATTACGAAATTCGCTCCGCGACCAATGCGACTAAATCCACGTACGCCTTCATTAAAATCATCTTAAGAACATTGCTGCTCTCGCGAATCAAAAATGGAAATTTGGACGATGCGACGTGATCCATTCGGTTATTAAAAAAAACAACATATTCGCATCTATCGAAATCTAGTTGCTTAAAGAAGATCATCAAAACTGCTAATAGTGTCGAAAATTACTTGATTATTACATGATCGTGAGATGCAGCGTGTGATGAACGCGATATAAACGATTTGTGACGATTGAGAAAAAAATTAGTTCTGTCGACGATGAATGAAAACCCCGTTTGCCATATCTAGCGGATCACCAAAAAAGACCTGCGCTTATATCCTTATTTTGGTAAAAGTGCATAATTTGCTAGTCGTATTCTGTTATTTATAAGAATAGAATAGAAATTTGAAACTTTGTGAGATAGTAACAGTGAACCATTGTGCAAAGAAACTCGGTAATACTTCTTTTGTTCAAATGTGCTCGTAAAAGTTTATTCGAAAATGTATTTGGCTTCGTTTGCTATAATAATATAACTATACTTGGGACAATCTTCGTTCAAGAAAACGACAGATCGATTGGAATCCTCAAAGTCTGGTAAAGTTTTATATTTGTTCAAAATTTTAATTTTTAAACTCGTTTAAATTTTCATTTACAAACTCCGGAATTGTTCGCGCCGGCGTAGGCAAGTATTAACTACTTTATTATATTTAAATTGAATTTTTAGAATCCTATAACATTGGAAAATGCTTAATTATTCAGTCGAACCAATCCGAATTTTCCTCGCAATGCAATGCATTGGTAAACTTGTTATTCGTCACTATTCCAAGCGTTTCGATCAAGTAACTTTCTTCTTTGGTATATATTTAAAGAATATTCTAACTTAACAATTAAAAAAGTACGTAAAAAATATTTTAAATTACTTTTCGTCCTTGAAAAATCAACGTCACAGAGTGCGCGCCTCGTTGGCGCAAATCATTAAAAAAATCTATGATAATCATACAAACAACGATTAATGTCATTCACGAATATACAAAAATATATATAAAAAAATTGAAATACAAGTCATGCCTATCCTGCGGTGGACATGCGATCGATAACCCTGTAAAAAACCTCTTCATCTTGCAGTAAGAAAAACAACAACAATCTCTTAACATAAATAATCACAGAAAATTAAACGAAGATGAGCCTCCATGCGAGGAAAATTAGCTGAGAGCAGAAGAGGCGGCGTTGATCCTGTCGGCAAATTGCTGGACCCACCACTTGGTCAGGCTGAGGTAAAAGTCAGGTCCCTCAGGCTCGTAATCGAGGTACGTGAAGTCCTTGTTGCTAGCGGGTTTAGCCGGTTCAATTTGCGTACCTTCGTGCCACTCGTTGAAAGATGTAATGGATATGGTACTGGCTCCGCTGTTCAGAGCGCTACGCCACGCTACCTCGTAGTACTGACCGTGGCGACGGTGCCTCGTATTCTCTGCGTTCCACGGACGCACCTTCAAGTGAAAGAGGTAAACGTGCGGTCGGTCGGATATGAATATTCTCATCAAATTGTATTATTTAATGGTATGTACGAATCGATAAGATTCGCTATAATTGGAATTGGCACAGACAAAAGCGAAGTGCCGAGATATATTATTCACCTGTGTATCAATATATCCAGGTCCCAAGCTAGGTATGAAGAGTAGCCCGTTCTGATTAGCAAACTTGTTAAGATCCTTCCAATTTTTCCATGAGCTGCCAAAGCTGAAGCCATTGATGCCGAAGTACGTGTAGAAACCATCGAAGTGGGACTTTTTGATGTGGTTCTTATGCTGGGAGTCAACGAGGAGTCCAATGTAAATCGCGTCCAATTCGGTTCCTCTGAGAGTCAGATTTCCGCGCTCGGATAGCAACTCCCACCAGGCGCTCGATGGGAAGACGTACGAGTCGTAGATGTAAATTACCGGTAAGATGGCTCCACTGTAATTTAATTACAGTGATTGGATAAAGCTACTGTGCTAATTTATTTGAGTGCTTAAAAGTAAATAGAAAAAACTCACTCATTTTCTCTCCTCATCCTGTAAAGAGCTGGATGCGAACCATACTGGTTTAGAATATACCTGATGTGTTCCATCAGGTTGATTGGATTCCTACCAGGGTATGGCTCAATGTGCGGAGCAATCTTCAGCTGATATCTGTGAGCAGCATCCAGCAGATCTGGCATGATGGAGTCGGTATTGTCAGTACTACTTGGGGGTGTCCACGAGACCACAGCAACTCCTGTTACAATACATATTTTTAGCAACAAACCGCATCTTACTGCATAAAGATATAACAATAGTGGTATTCAATGAAACTCACCAATACCAGCTTCCTTCAGTTGTCTCATATGCAGATCGATCACCTGTGGATCCAGCGAGCTGTAGCACCCAAGATTAGGATAGTAGTTAGCACCTATGTCAGCAGGAGGCGAATGAGTTCCTTCTGGAAAGACCCTCTTGTCATTCTTCTTCCAGTTTGGAAGTATATCATGGTTCCAGTGCTTCCAGACACCATTGTACTCCATGGAGCGATACCAAGCATAGTAGAATATGTGAACATTGTAATTGGGCTCCACCACAACACTGCTGTTCAGGAGAGGCAGCACCTTGTTCCTCATCTTCCTTGACATTCTCGCTATCTTGTTCTGCACCATCTTCTCCCTCATCTCCTTGTACCTCCTGTCGTTGGACTCCTTCTTCTCGCTGTAACGAGTAAAGTGTACATTGTAGCACTTCAGAATCAAACTACAAAAATTCAGAGACACCGAGTATAAACAGGTGTACATGTACTCACTGCATAGCCTGCTGTGTAGTGGATGCCTCGGTGGACTGACTGGCCAGGGTGCTCCACTCGACAGCAGCGGTGACGGCCTGGGGCTGACACTTGACCGATTCGAGAGGCGACAACTTGACGATTATCACGGCTGCCATCAACGTGGACAACACGAGCACCATCGCCGACAGGTAGAAGCACTTCCTCAGCGACACCGCCGTTATCAAGTTCCCAAAGAACATCTTGTTCTCTCTTTCAACTGTATGTAGACTAAGTACCTCTGATCCTCAAGACACTACTCGATCGCGCAAAAACGTCGCCCGATTCAATTTTCGGCTGCTGCAGCGCGGGGCGAGAGGGATGCAGGGAAATCGATATCGCAGCGGCGGTGGCGGCGCGGCCGGAGACACTGTCCGCTCGCCGCAACCACGCAAAAAGTAAACAAAGCAGCTCTCTTTTCTCTCTTCTGTAACTTTTCTTTACCTTTTATATAAGTATACTTAGTCTCTTCGACGATGCGATGCCTCTTTTTCTCGATCGAACCTTATACGTATATAGCTATATGGAGGGGTGTAGGTGTAGCTGCAGTGTCGCCTATATCTATTATATATACTCTACTCGCGCTTACCTCTTCAGGATCCTCGCACCATGACGAGGTGAGAAGAGTATATTTTTTCTTTATCCGCTTGATGTGTAGGTAAATGAGGATTGGATTCGTTCGGAAAACTCAAAGTATGTACAGTTTGAGAGTACAAGAAAATGAGAGCTCCCGGAGCCGCGTTCTTCGCCTCCTCCTCGCGCGGGGGAATGAAGATAATACATACACTCTCTCTCTCACTACTCTCTTGATGTCTTGCAGAGCAGAGTATATACAGATGTATACCTGCGTAGGTACATGTGTACGTGTAAGAGGGTAAGTAAAGTAGGTAGCTACCCCTCCGCGAATCACGCGCGCAGGCGCGAGGGGGTGATGTTCTTCTCCCTGTATCTGCGTTGCGGGGTTTGTCTTGTATGTATGCATATATACATTCGTAATAGTACTTATATTCTTCATGTGTTATGCTTCTTTTAGTATATCTTATTAGATTACTTATTATTGAACTTGAAACTTTTTAGTTTTCATATTATTGAGCATATATTTAGTAAAATAACATAAACTTGATTGATACTAGACAAGTGATCGTTAGAATAATATTTCCGAACTGAGTGATCTCGTTTAAATCGAATAAGTACTTCTATTTACCTATATAAGATGGTCGATGCGATATGTTTAAAGACAAACGAGCTATAATAAGCGCTTAGTTTTAAATCTCCCGCCACTCGTAATTAAAGCGTTTGCGCAGCAGGCGCGCTAAACCTATATATACGTCCGTTGCCAACAGAATCCACCAAAAATGCCTCCTGCTGTATATTGGTAGCCTATTTCGCGTGTCGCACATCGTTCGTGCATACACGCACGTGTTTTGATTATTCTAACCTCCAAGATGGACGTAGTGAACCAGATATTAAACAGCGAGAGCGAGAAAAATGCGGAGCTGCAAAAGTTAATAAACGTTGAGAAAGAGGTTGACGTCGAGATCGACGAAGGCACACTCCTGGTCTCGGACTACAACACGCTCACTATCAAATCTGGCTCCAAAAGTCTCGAATCAGACCTCCAGGCTCTGACCCGGGATAACACTCAGTTGCTGGTGAACAAAATCTGGGCTCTCCCAACGAAAACTGTTGAGGAAGTTATTGTAGCTGAACTGCCTAAACCAAAGTATGTCCTGCCCAGGTCAAGGAAACTACCTAAGCCAAAACCACTCACTAAGTGGGAGCAGTTTGCCAAGGAGAAGGGTATCAAGAAGAACAAGAAGGCCAGGTCTAAACTCAAGTGGGACGATCTGCTGCAAAAATGGACTCCAGCTTATGGATTCAAGCGCGCAGAGGCGGAGAAACAGAAGGAGTGGCTGGTCGAATGCAAAGAGGATGGCAAGCCAGTGGAGGATCCATTTGCAGCAATCAAGAGTTCCAAGGTTGAGAAGAAAGCAAAGAATGAGCTGCAGCGGCTTAGGAATTTGGCTAAGGCCAAAAAGGTTAACATCCCCAAGGTTGGACTGCCCAGTACTGAGCACTTCAAGGATTCTAAACAACTGTCTGTCGGAGCAAAGGTATTATTATTTTGATTTTAAAGAGTCTTTGAAGATGTTTTCGTAATAAACAATATTTTGACAAAAATTGTAAAATTATAGGTTGCACAAGTATCTACAGCATCATTGGGTCGTTTCAATGAGACTCCAAAGAAGGAGGATATAAGGAAAGTGAAAAAAGGCAAAGTTAGTAAGAAGAAGAAGAAGTCTGGTCAGATGAAGGAATCAGCTGCCAAGACCAGTAAGAAGCCCAAATCAGGAAAAGGAAATCGTGACTTCCGTCAGAAGGTTGGAGGCAAGAAGCGAAGATAGTGATACACCATATAAAACTGTTAATTATTTTGTGATCATGGTCATTTAGTGAAAGTATGTAATATTAAATCATGTTCTAGAGAAGAATATGATATTTAATGAGTGAATGTATGTGTGAATTTTTTATTGATATTGTAATGATTAGTATTAAAAACATTCTATGATAAATGTTTCTATTACACAAATAATATACTTTTAACAAGTAGTTGCAAATGGTTTTGATTCAAATTATTCTAACTTCAGGGTGCTTTCACAGATTGGTCTATAAGTAAGTGGTCAATGGGCCAACAAAGTCTAAGATTCCACCAAAGTTTGTCTTACATATTTTGACCACCTAAATCCACTTGATGTTTAATGTTAAAGTGGTGCATCAATTAGATGTACAAACATTTTTCATAATTGTCATTTTCCCATACTAAGATTTCTTTTTAATTTATCCTACAAATTGGAGAAGAAAATATTCTAATACTTTTTTGATAAAATGCACTGTTTCTTGTTGAAAGATGTAGAAGAAGAATTTGGAAATTTAACCTTTCCAAGATAAATTTCTGAACTTGAATGGCTTTTTTTTAATTCCTGAATCCTGACTATCCTGATGATGTGTCCTATTCAAATCGGTTTTCTGTTAGCGGGAGGCAGAGGGCAGCACTTACCGGGATATTAATTAATTAATAAGCATTAACACACTGCACAGTGCAAACATACTATATATATGTGTATGTGTGTGAGTATTTCGTGTTTATCTATATGTTCTATATATGCGTCCGGCTAACCTCAAACACGTTATTTGAAATAAAAACACCGAACACTTGTAACCCTTCTATATATATCATATATGAGACCTCTCATATGAGTTTAGTTTGAAGTGCTTATACTCAATAACAAATATGTGATCATTGTTGCGCAAGATCTTTATTGTATTATTTTAACATTGGTACTAGTGATAAAGTGGAGCTATGAGAAAACGTGGATAATAAGAGGAACTAATATATAACCAAATAAACTATCCAAAATGTTTCGAAATTCAAATTCTTTGCTTAAATTTTGTTGGAAACATCAACTAAACAATAATATTAAATCAAGCACCAGCCTTTTAATAAGATGTGGTTCATCGTTTGATCAAAATGGAAACTCTGAAAATAAAAAATATTCTTTTTATTCTGCTCTGTCCCTATCTTTTGTAGGAGCAATTTCTTATTATCTCTACAAAGATGAAATAAAGAATTATTTTATTGATAATTATCAAGTTCAAGCTCTTAGAAAAGAAGCAGTACAGTAAGCATTAGTATAACACAAATTAATAAATACTTATACTTTATACATAAATATTTTTTTTTTTTAAGGGAAAATGTTTTATGTGGAATCAGACGAAAGGACCTTCCAACTTATACATCGGAAGAGGTCAGTCAACATGACAACCCTAACAATGGCATCTGGGTTTCTTATAAAGAAGGCGTCTACAACATCACAGATTTTGTTACAAAGCACCCTGGTGGTCAGAGTAAAATTATGATGGCAGCTGGTGGTTCCATAGATCCTTTTTGGATGGTCTTTGCCAATCATAATAAATCTGAAATCTTAGAACTGTTAGAATCAATGAGAATTGGTAATCTAAGGAGCGAAGATGTGTATAAAAAGACTGCAGATACATTAGATCCATATGCTCTAGAACCAGTTCGAAGCAAGGTAAATTATTCTGTCATTTTTTAATAATTTAATAATAAGTAGTGTAATTTTATTCTTTAATAAATGATAATTTGAATTAATTTAAATTGAAATTTCTTAGATACTTAAAGTTAATGGTAAACAACCTTTCTGTGCTGAACCTCCACCAGCGTTGCTGGTGCAAAATTTCAAAACTCCAAAAGATGTATTTTATGTGAGAAACCATCTACCTGTGCCTATGATTGATATTGAAAATTATGAGCTGGAATTGGCAGTTGAAGATAAAACTATCAAAACTTTAACATTTGAGGATATCAAACATTATCCAAAATCCACAATCACAAGTGCTATTATGTGTGGAGGAAATAGGAGGTCAGAAATGGCAGATGCTAAGCCTTTGAGAGGATTGAGTTGGAGTGTTGGGGCTATTGGCAATGCCAGCTGGTCTGGTGTCCGATTATGTGATGTTCTGAAAGGATTAGGTATTGTTACAACATTGAACTTCTATATCTTTGTAGATAAATAAATAAAAATAGTATATTATAAAACTTTGTATTTCTAGGTATCAAGGAGGAAGATTACAATCATGTCCAGTTTGAAGGAATGGACTTGGATCCATCAGGAGTACCTTATGGAGCAAGTATACCAATCAGTAAGGCCTTTGATCCCAGGGCTGACATACTGCTGGCCTATGAAATGAATGAAGAGGAGATTTCTTTGGATCATGGCTATCCAATAAGAGTCGTAGTACCAGGAGTTGTAGGTGCTAGAAATGTCAAATGGTGCAATAAAATAATCTTTTCAAAGAATGAGAGTCCCTCTCAGTTCCAACAGAATGATTACAAGGGCTTCTCACCCAGCATTGATTGGGACAATGTAGATTTCAAAACAGCTCCTGCAATCCAAGAAATGCCTGTCACTTCAGCTATCTGTATTCCTCAAAGTGGTGAACAGGTAACTGTTGACAAAAATGGTACAATAGCTGTCAAAGGTAAAATTATCATCTATATTTTATAATTGATATAATTTGCTGAAAAATTAATGATACATATTGTTATTTAAGGCTATGCGTGGTCTGGAGGTGGTAAAAAAATCATCCGGGTGGATGTCACAGCTGATCAGGGAGAAACATGGCATATAGCTAAACTCATAGCTCAAGATCCTGATGCAAAGGAAGGTAGACATTATGCCTGGACCCTTTGGAGTTTTGATTTACCTGTAGATAAAACGAAAGGTTCTGTAGAAATCTGGGCAAAAGCTGTAGACTCAGCTTACAATACTCAACCAGAGAGTTTTAAAAATATTTGGAATTTGAGAGGCTTTCTCTGCAATGCTTATCACAGAGTGAAAGTCACTTTAGTTTGAAGTATGTTTAGTTATATTTTCTGGATAACAGAGAAAAGTACTAAGATTATTCTTGCTAATGAACTTATTCTTTAAAATCGTTTCTAATGTTATCTATTTTGATAAAATTACAAGGTCTTGGTCATTGTGATTTATTCATACTAAAACAATTTGTTACCACCGCTTTATAGATCGCTGTATGCAATATAATCATCAAATGATTTATTCCTGTATAGTATTAAGCTAAATAAGTTGATGAAACTTCTTGGGTATATATATGTAATATAATTTGTTTTAAGAGAACAACTGAAATTTTGGTGCTGTGCTACATTCGTAATATGTGATAAATATCTTAAATATTAAGACTGCGCTTTGGGAAATTTGTTTACAAAAAAGAAAAAAAATGTACATTTGAAGAGTAACGTGATTTTTTAAGGTATTTTATATAATAACTACTAAGTCAATTATTAATGAATTTTAAAAATAATGTTAATGTCACATTGCCTATTGCGTATTTTTCGACCATCAACTGCAATTGTTAAGTTTTTACTAGATTTTATGTATATTAATTACTTCTACACGTTTTACTCATTTACCGTTGATCATTAATCTGATGTTTTCTTTAATAAAAATATTATTTCGATAGTGCAAAGCTGCGAAATAAAATATTTACCTATATGTATATGAAATAGAACATTTTTATTTATAAAATTCATTTTTCCCGCCAAATTATTTATCCAGTATATATATACATACAATATATGCATATACTGCATGTATATAAGTATAAAGGGATCCTCTAATTATGGAATGTATAGCGTTTTCAACCAAAACCGAAAAAGCACCACCCCATCATCGAACCACTCAAAACTCAACCGTCGAAATGGCGGCCGCAGAAAACCGTCGCCTTGTAGAAGCCTTCCAAGAATTGGAGCAGGTCCTCACCTCGAAAATTTGGCGCGAGGCGATTTCCAAAAGCGTTGCCGAGTCGTCCAAAGCTCGAAAAGAAGGTAACGAACTCTTCACCGATCGGAGCAGTCACGACGCCGCGAAACACGTCGAAATCCTCCGACTGTATTCTCGCAGTGTCGCATATGCTCCTAACGACTCGGAAGAGCTCGGTTTGGCATATGGCAACAGGTCAGCAGCGTTGATGCATCTCGGGAAATATCGGGAGGCTCTGGAAGACTTAGACAGGGCTATCCAGTTGCCGGTTAGCGAATTGCATGTCGTCAAGTACGTTGTTCGAAAGGTGCGGTTTCTTTGTTACATTTTTCTTAGAATCTTCTATACTGCGGGTATCATTCGTGAGATCGAAAATCGTCCGTCTATTTTAAGGTTGAATGTGAGGCAGAGCTGGGTCTCGAAGACGCCAGAGGTACCTGCGAGGAGGCAAAAGTATTGCTACAGGAGATCGAGGCAAGCGACAACCTCAAGAAGGATATGGTGATCAAACTGGTCAACTCCATCGTGAAGCTCGAAAAGAAGGAATTCTCTACTCCCGAGTCATCGCAAAAACTACAACTCTCAGGTAAATCGCATACACTGCAACCGTCTATTTCAATTTCTGTACAAACATGGATGTTTCCATATACACGTTCAATGACATTCCAGAAAACACCTCGCAGTCATCCGACTCTCCCGGTATATTCGCGGATCTCCTCAGCATAAGCTACAATTCAAGTCGCGTGAGTCAAGGTCGTCACCTGACAGTCACTCGCGACGTGGGCCCGGGTGAGCCTCTCTACACGTCCAGTCCATACGTCGTCTGCCCAATCGAGGCACGGATCTATAACAACTGCTCGCACTGCTTGAGTTTCGCCTGGGCAGGTATTCCTTGCAACGGTTGTGTTTACGCGATATACTGCTCGCAAGGCTGTAAAGACGAAGCGAAGAATCTTTATCACGACGTCGAGTGTAAGGTGATCGGAAGGTCCTGGAAGGTCTTCGAGGCTATGAACGCCGGTAGACTGATGAGCGTGAAGATGCTCGTCATGGCGATCAGAGAAGCCGGGGGACTCGAGGAGCTGAAGAAACATGTCGCAGAAATCGATGCGTGCAGAGGTGAGTACTTAAGTCTTATTCTGCTGTGAGATTAATTTATCAATGTTTGTACTATATGACGGGACGTTGCATTTATATACTTCTTATAAGTCGCTCGATGCGTGCTCGTCAATTTTTTTGTAGACCTAAGCATTTTAAAAGTATATTTGCATCTATATAAGTTGTACTGATTGTTTCATTGGGATAGATAGGCGAAGGCGTGGATTTTCCAACGATCAGACCGTGTTCCTCAACAATTTCAGAGGGGCGTATAGTTTGATGACCAACGCGTGGAAGAAATCTGACGCTGAACTAAACGCGATATCGAGAGATTCAGCTGTGCTGCTATATTTTCTGGCCAGATATACCCCGATATTCAAGAGATATTTCGACTACGACTATAAAGCGCTGGCTCGAAACGACGACGCGCTGTTCCTCGGCAGACTTCTCTCGCACTATCAACGCGTCGTTATCGCCAATGCAGTGATGGTAGATAATATTCGAGTTTTATGCATTAACTATTATTTGTAAAAATACTACAGTGCAGGTTTCATTGTAAACGTACGCAGGTGAAAGACTTGTATACGGAATCAACGACTGACTGGTCTTGGAAACCTCCGAAGGAGGAAAACGGCACAGGTCTCTATCTCACGCCGTTTCTAAGTCTCGTAAACCACAGCTGCTACCCAAACGTTGCCAAATGCGAGATGGAAGATCGTAGGACTGTTTTGTTCTCGACTCGTCCCATCGCCAAAGGCGAACAGGTACTTAATAACACGCGCATACAGTCATTTCGCGATATCTGACTATGCAAGTGCAATGAAATGAACTTCTGCGAGTTATAGATATACGAATGCTATGGACCTCATTATTATGACATGATAAAGCGCTTGAGGCATGAACTGTTGGAGCGTTTTCACTTCACCTGCGATTGCATAGCGTGTGAGAACGAGTGGCCGCTTTTCATGACTATGATAAGCAGTGGACTTGTGAGTATTTATACGATCTTATTTCTCTATACTACCAGAATCTTGAAAATTGCGCAACTGTTATTCTTATAGTTGTATAAACCTGTGACCGAGAACGAATTCAAAGCTGTATCTCGAGCTCTGGAAAACGCTGACTTGATAAGGACAAAAATGGAAAATGAAAACTACAGGTGTGATAAGTATGCTCTGAAAGATGTAGCGTATGCAATCGTATTAGTGCTGAAATATTGTAAAATACCCAACTGGAGATTAGCCAGTCTCTCATCACAGCTGATTGCCATTTGTAACAATTTGTACGGTTACGTAGTCGGCATCCCCGATAAGTGCTAAACGTCAAACTATTCTTCGATTCTTCCACGAAATAATTCATAATTGCCAATCATAAACCTACATTCTGCGGAGCTAACAAGAGAAAAAGAAAGAGACAGACAACATATGCAGCTGGCATATATAGCCAAGAATCGACATAAGAGTACATCAGCGATCAATTCTCGGTCGGATTTCCTCAACTTATACATATATAGGAGGCCAGTAGTACAGGTTTGTCTTTAGACTACTGGCGACGCGCTTCTTTGATGAATAATATAATAGCTCGATCGCGGTTCCCAGACTCGCACGTGCATTAAACCCACTGTACACCTATATATACATATATGTACACTTTTGCAGTCTAAGGGAGAGAGTCTAGAGCAGTATGCCAATTACACATGCAAGCTTATATACATATAAAACTCAGCTAAAAGCTCGGAGAAATTTTCTATTTCCGCGTAATCGATCGATCTGTTTGTTAAATATGTTCTGCGTGCGGTCGATTTTTTTTCATCACTTTCTCCTTATACATATCATCGACAAATTTTTTCCCTCTAACGCTAAACAAACACGCGAATATTTATTATAAAGCAGCTTCTACATAAACATCACGCAGAGTCAAGAGTTGCGTTCACCTGCACACCGGATATTCAATTCACGACAAAAGGACGACGAGCGCAGCGATATCCTTTTACCGTCGGCAAAAGGGTCGTCCTAAGAGGCGAATTCAGGTCAGTAGGACATCGGTGAGAACATATCAAAGCCAAGTAAAACGCGATCCAGCCGCTAGCGCAAAAGAACGACGCGATAAAATCCTGATGCCATATACTGCCGCGCCTAGTTCCATATATATTATATACGTACATTATAACACACACACGCACGCACATTAGGTGGAAGCGTTATATCGATCGAGCACTCGCGCGCGCGCGGCAAATATTCGAAATTCAAAGTTCCCGCGCCGTGAAAATTGGGCCATTCGCCGCGCGATTTTCGTCTGCCGCTGGCCGCATCCCCTCCCCGCTCGTTTCGTTTCTCTTGCGCAGTTTGGCCTCGGTCGGGCGCGAGAGGGAAAACACACGGTAGTAGGCTAGCTAGCACACTTTAGCCGTCGTTGAGTTTCGCTCGCCGCGCGCACCGTCGTTCTCTCGCGCATATTATAGTACTATACCTATACATAGTTATATGTGTGTACACAACTCGCTAGTGCTGCTCGTAGTACGACAGTCGGGTCGGGTCGCGCGCCTGCATAATACCGCACGCGCAGTGAGTGCGGTCTCGCGCGCATAGACAGCTGCTCTTTCTTCTCGTTTTTCTATTGTGCAGTATATATGTCTCGTGTATACGGAGTATACATATTGTACATGAACGCACTGATTTCTCGCTGAGTGTACACGCATAAAACGGGAGAGTTGATCTCTCATCAGCGTTATCAGTCTGCAGCTGATGCACACGTGATAGTAGCAGAGTATCGTTGAATAGTAAAGTAGGTGTACAGTAGAGAAACTACGCGAGTGAGCTGGAAGAAAGGACAAGACAAGTGCGGGGTGATCGTTGTTTGTATATTATATGACAGCGTGCAATTCGACGTGCAGTGCAGCAGCGCTGGAGGAGGAGTCGAGAGGCTGTGCAGCTGCATCGGGGAAATGCCGAGGAGGAGCCTGCGATATGCCTGCCTTAGCGTAGCGAACACCGTCGTCCGATTAATCGGTGAGTTTCTGACAGTTATACCCTCTTGCGCCGATTAATCTCGAGCCCCGGATGCTGTGCTCCTGAAGCCTGGATACATAGCTGTATGTTAACGACAGATTTGAGGTTAGGTCAGCTCCTCGCTATGGTGTACACACCGTGCGTGCATTAGTGTAAATGCTCTCTCGATGCTGCTACTGCTGCAGTGTTTTGATTTTTGTTTACATGCGAGGGAGAGCGCGCGCTTATGTATAGGATATGACGATCGGATTTCTGGGAAACGGACTTCGTGTACCTTGCGCGAGTCGATAACCTGGTTTCCCGGATATATATATACTGGGCTGCGATGATGCTTTTTGAATTTTCATCACGAGTGCTACTGTACTTGGAGAATTTCGATTTTCCAAGTGGGTCTCGAGTCAACGGCCCGTTGAATTTTTTTTTGTGAATGAGGCTGACCTATACGTGGACTGAGTCTCTTTCTAAATTGTATATATGCTCTATATGTTGAAGCATTTATGTAGAACAGAAGAGATTTCTTTCATCAGTTCTAAGATTTGCATTTTATGTAACCAAACACGAAAGCATCCATAAATAGTCACACTCACGGCGTTCATTCATCGCCTAAACAAAATAACGAATATCACACACGCGGTGTAAGCGCAAATTAGTTCCAAGAACAGATGCCGATACGGCAGTCAGTGCACGTTGCGCTTCCAAGCTCCTTTCTCGTATATATGTGAGCGGGTAGTCCTATGCGGCATGATATAGCGCATAAATTTTTAATGTATTATCGAGCGGCATGTCCGCGCATTATTTCGAAACGCCCGCTTTGTATGCGTGTATATGTACCTCTTAATGTTGAATATCACGCGTATCAATGTGATGCGAATATTTCATCGACGCTCTCGATACAATACGATGTGTATAAGGCGACAAATTATATTTTACATGTAGCTGCGATTAAATATAAGCAGAGGTTACGAAACAAAGTTGATTAGCCTGGGAGACACCAAGTAATTGTGTGTAATCAGTGTGCGACGATGTTTATGCTGTTACGTGAAAATTGTTTTTACGAGCGACGTGAATATTCGAAAGAAACAATTACCACCACGCGCGGCGAGAAACTATACATTTTTGAAAGACGCGTTCTCCCGAACTTTCGCCTGATCAATTTCGAACTTT
This sequence comes from Muscidifurax raptorellus, assembly GCA_020010945.3. NCBI lineage: Eukaryota > Metazoa > Arthropoda > Insecta > Hymenoptera > Pteromalidae > Muscidifurax > Muscidifurax raptorellus. The sequence continues at coordinate 11,550,999 of CM052077.1, forward strand.
CTTCTCCAGTCTCGCGTATGCTTACGCTTGTATACATATATATATATATGCTTATAACTTGGCGACCCCGAGAACATCTTTCGAAACGACCTCAGCTATACTTATTGAATTTCAGCGCACACGAATGTATAATACACTATACGTATCTCTATAACAGTTATAAAATTACTTGACTGTAATCACATTCATGAGCAATTAGACGTATAAAGCGTCATTTGTCAAACTCGTTAGATCTTTTGCGTATAAAAAAAAACAAGAATTTCAAATTACGGGCGATAGGAAAAACAAAAGGAACGCGACGCAGAGCCATTGTTTAGCTGAGATTGATTCCCGTGTCCGTTAAACTCGACTACTTGTTGCATAATGCAGAGCTTTTGTACGTAGCGCAGCTGTGCGGGTGTAAGTGTACGTCACGCGTCGTTCGATTTATTACGGCTAAGCAGTGGTACTTCTTTGTAGCGACACGTAAACCATGTTTACGACCCTATAGGTCCGAGCGTGAATCAGAGACAGCAATTACGGCTCCCTCTCTCTTTCTCTTCTAGTGCAAATGAATTTTTAATTAATGCCTTCCTAAAGCTTGTACGGGCTAATTATCTTGTGCATCGCGATTTTTTATAGACGGCAAAATTCCAAGCGAAGAGAAGAAAGGTAACTGCGGTAAAAGTTCACGTCGATTTGCTTCTTTTCCGTGCGCCACAAGGTATACATTCGGCTTCTTATTGTTATCTGCGCTTATAAATTCTCCTCAGGGATTCGCGCCGTTATACGACTGCACCGAGACCTCCGACGCATTATAGTGTACTATATAAAGTTTCAGTCGTGATACTTATCCTCTCTCGTGCGGAATTAAAAAGAAAGAAAGCAATAATGAATATTCCATAGTTATCAATCATCATCCTGCACGACGCCAGGGATAGTATATACTAGATATATGAAGACAGTAAAATGTGTGCCGGTATATATATAGGAGTGAACACGAGGAACGAATTCATCGGCGACGCCACGGGGCGTCTCTCGCACGCAAAAAGAGATAAAAAGCTGCGAGAGCGTATAATACAAGCGCTCGCGAGACGAACAAATGACTTGTGCGGGCGGCACTATCAAGTTATTTTTGTAAAAACGAGGGCTGGGCATGGGCTACACTAGCTGACACGAAACTGTCTCTCTTTCTCTCTCTCTCTCGGGAAATCCGTATGCGCATCTCCCGCGACGTCTATGATATGTATTATGTTTTCTTGAAAAAAAGCTAAAGTTTTTTAGTTGTTGCTATATATAAGTTGCGCGTATTAAATTTAGGTTTGAGATTATCGAATCAATTTACGGTCATCAATCCTGGCAGGCTGCTCATGCTTTTTCTCGTAATTTCCTGAGACGGGGGAGAGATGATAGAAAGCGAGAGAGAGAGAGAGAGAGAGAGAGAGAGAGAGAGAGAGAGAGAAGGTACATAGAGAGAATGAAAAAGTAGAGCGGAAGTTCCGAAAGCTCCGACTGCGTCTTAGCCTTTAATGCTGATTGAAATAGGCGCGGACTTTTTTCGATATCTGCGATTGCTTTTATTTATTCTGACATTTTTATACGCGCCACAGTGTTTTATATGATTTGGTATTTTATTCGTGCGCTTTTCATTGTCCTGTTGAATAATGTGCGATTCCATTTCGATCGCGAGTAATCTGCCATAATTCTGTAATAATAAATGATTGTTGTATACATGAAAAAAAAAGGTAATTATAGAATTACCAGATAAATATAAGGACACTCTCATACATCATATATTTAATAAGCTGCGCTGAAAGGAATGAGTGATAGATATACTACGCAGAGTTGAGGCATCGCGTCGCTGCAATTTCCAAGTGAATTAGTCGTCGCCTTCGAGTCTCGCGTGCGATACGCCTGCACCGATGTCGCGCGCGCAACACAATTAACCTGATGGCGTCGAAGGGCTGCACCTCCGCAATCTCTTCAAGTTATATATGGCAACCCTCTCGCACATATTCCTGTCTCTCCCTCTCTCTCCTCGATGACGATTGAAATTTATTTACCGTTTTCCCCCCACTGTATATAGGTATATATAGATAGATAGATAGATAGATACACAAACACACCCAAAACAATCAGCAGCCATCACCTCGCGCGATTGTTATTGTGTATACACACGGGGTGTGGCGTATATATATATATATATATATCCTTCCTTCCGTATGGCCTACATATATAAAAGCCTCTTCGACAAATTGCCGGGGCACGCGAGGGGGTGCAGCGTTGTCGTCGTCGACGATTGATAAAAAAAGAAGATGGTCTGGATTTTTCGATTGTCTTATGTTATTATCATTATGATTATTATAGGCGAGGTCCGATATATAGGTCGCGTTATGATGTCATCGGCAAATATATATATATATATATATATATATATATATAGAGAGAGAGAGAGAATAAACTATAATAATAAGCGCGTACGACAGGATTCAGCAATAATCCATGACGAAACAATGTGTTCCAGTATAGCAGCGGCTAAATTCAGAAATATTCCGCCTCGATATATAATACCACGTGCGCGTGGTTGGCGTGTTTAAAAAAGACGGATGACGCCGCTTTAATTAAGTCGTCCCTATATGTATATATATAATAGTAGACGCGACGCCATCCCATTAATAATATCGAAAAATTATCTTCTGCGCTTCATGCAAATTACGCGGGTGAGAGAGAGAGAGAGAGGTGGAATTGAATAATCATGATACTGATATATATATATATAAGGATCGCGACGTCGCGTTTCTCACGCGAAGTGATTTTAAAAAAATTCCAATGGACATAACACGTACTCGAGAGACATCAGAGAAGCATGAAGCGCATTGCAAACGAGCGTGTCGACCTCGTTTCGTATGTGTATTAAAGGTGTGTGTCTCTCTCTCTCTCTCTGTGTATATATATGCACGTCGTCGTTTCGCGAGGATAATTATCCGGATAGGCACAAAGAGAGCGAGAAGGACATTAATAGCAGCTTAGGGTTTGAAGTCTCCAGGGCACCGTCTCTCGACACGACGAATTATCGTCGATACGGGGACTGCTGCTTGATGGTTCGCTGGTTTTGTTTGATCAGGATATATACAATATGTGATTTTCAAAGTTACTCCTAAGGGGAATACAGTGTAATTCGATGTGTCCGTGTTTTTTCTTTGAAACTCGGGATATATTAGCGAGAATTTTCTCAAAAAAAGAGAGTATACGCTGTGAGTAAATAATTGAAGGGTAAACTCTGATGCGAAGCAGCCAGAAAAAAGCCCTCCCTACGTAAGGGGTATGTACATATTAAACAACCTCCTCGCGCGCGATGTTTCAGGAAAAGCCCTAAACGCGTCGCGGGCAACCGATAATTACATTTATTATCCATCTCGCTCCGTAACAAAACACACCCTGCAGACTCACCTGCTGCAATGTATATACCGTATATCCTACCTCTTCTTCCAAATGTACTAGAACGTATACTACTACTTCGTGTAATTCTTATCGAATCCGTGGGTAGGGCTGTCAACCCCAGGGCAAATAAAGGGACGGCTTGCGCCAATTAAGCTCGGCTGTTTTTACTCTCTTTCCTCTCTATACGATGCCTATCTCGAGGCTTCTAATGGCTTTTTTTCTCTACATCTCGACACGCTCGGAAATCGATGATTTCGCGCGATAGTAAGGGCTTGATGCTATATGACGGATCGAGTCGATATATACACATATATATATATAATATACACACACACACCAAGAGAGACTCAATGGGCCAATCAGACGCGAAAATTGCAGGCTTTGATTGACGCTCGTTATACGCGTGGAAAGACTCTAGCTTTACATCCTAGCCTGTATGTATACAGTTTCTTTTTTATTATTATTCTCGAAAAAAATGTATATAGTCTGTTATCCAAAAATGTCTTCAACGACTTTCGTCTTATGCATTATCTTCCACATCCGTATATCCTTATCTCTTGGCACGTGCACCTGGGCGCATACCGCATACCATCTCGTCTGTGTATTATACTGTGCGAAACGAGAACGCGGGGGAGTTAAGCTCGTTGCTCTCTCTCTCTCGCTCGCTCTCTGAAGTCTGGCGGCAGTCTAATAGGACGGCTTTTTGAGACACACACTCTCTCTCTCTCTCTCTCTCTCTCTCTCTCTCATTCTCTTGGCAGAGCGTGTGTATATTTTCAATGGAACTTCGCGAGAGTGTCTAATTTTACCTTGGCGAGATTGTTGATTGGATTCCCGATATATAAATATACATACATTCGTATGAGTTATATATTCGCGTTTTTGCGTTGATTCGATATTAATCTCATCAGCTACTGTGCAGGTTGCATGTAGGAATTATAATAGTCGTTTTCGACGACCTAAGAAAAAGTCGGTTTTAATTGGGAATCTCATCTTTAATCCAATTAAATAGCGTCTGATTATTATAATCTGAAGCTTTTATTCCGTGTTTCATTAGCGATGTAAGCGTATATAAAACTTCTTATAAAACGGGAGAAAGCATCTCGATAACAGTTATAGCAAATACATATAATTTTCCAGAAATTCGAAAGGACTTACTACATAATTTGGGTCGAGTCGCGACGCGACGAGTAAATTCAATTTTACACAACTCCATTCGTTTGCACTACTACTATTACAACAACTACTAGTACTACTACTACTACTACTAGTCCTTTTTCAGCGGGGGCGATTCCAAGAAAGCCAAATCGATTTCCGTTTATACTCCACAGATATATATATGGTACACTAGTCCATCATATTAGATTATGTGATTAATCATTATCGATGTTCGATCGGCCGCTGATGTGAAAAATTGAATCTATCCTCGTCGTTCCAATTTGGTTTCTCGTTCCTTGGAATTTTTCATGCTCATTGTACCTGTGCACTACATCTAATATTATGTATCACAATACAAGATCCGTATATATATAGGTAATTTATGTATATTCAAATGTGCGGATAATGGATGTCACACTTATCGAACGCATATATATGTATTTAATATATATAAGCGCTGCATTGTTTACCATTCGAATCCATTAAAAAAAATCCACTGAATTTTGCATGCAGTTGAACGTTATCGGCATTATTTAAACACACATTCGTCGAGGATCGATAGGAGAGTTAATATACGATAGTCAGAGAGTTTATAATTATTGCGAGCGTGATCTCCCAGGACGATAAAAACGTTAGTATTTATAATGCAACACTGATGTTTTAGACATCGATCGCGATAATATACACACTTTTTAATTGCCTCCGTTTTTCTGTGCGCGATATATCAAGCGTTATATACGTAATAATACCAGGAGCAACTCGTCGTTCCGGAAAATTTCGGGTACGTATACGTATAAATAACGCCGTAAAGTGATAAAATCTCACCTAAAAATGAAGCGAATAACTATACTCGTTAACCGACTTTGAAAGTGTATATATGGATGTGAACATCAGTATCGCTTGAAAACAAAATATTCTTATAATGTGACATAAACTTATGAAGTGTCTTCGAAAAACAATTTTTTTAACTAACAAACGTGGCAATATTTATCTCTTTTGAAGTTTTACATCAAGTAGAGACCTCACAGCGACTTTAAAAACCCTCCATATATGAAACATACCCAAAGAATATCCTCTAACTTGTAGCTAATTGCTAAAAAATTCGAATTCACATTCCCATAAATCACAACTCAAACTCAAAAATTTCCCCTATACACCCATTCGTTTTCGCTCTCTTTTTCCTCCATAACTCAGATAAAATCGTGTTATTTCCTCATAATCGCGCTCATATATACACTCGCACTGTATACCAGCGCGAAAAACGGATATACCGTTGACTGCGCGTCGACGTGGCGCGCATCACACTTCGTCGTCATCCCTCGCGAGAGAGAGAGAGAGAGAGAGAGAGAGAGAGAGAGAGAAAGACAGAGACGGCTATGAAGGGGTAGAAGTAGCATAGCAGTAGTTGAGTGACGACGTCGGACTAGTCGTGCGAGTTCGCCTGTACACGTGCGGAAAATTCGGCAGATCCACTGACGGCGAGTCATGCTAGAGGAGCCAATGGGGTGGCCGAGAGAATCGACAGGAGACCTGCAACGAGGACACGACTGATACGCGTCGATGTAGTGAGTTATAAACGTTTGGCCTGTGTAATGAATATTTTTACGAGCTGTGTTAAGTGCGCGCTCTTTTTTTACATCTCTCGTCACGGAGTTATATCGCCTTCAATTTTTTACGCGATACTCCCACGCGTGCGCGACCGATGGAAAATGTGACTTTTTTTTTAAATATACCTCGCTTTCGAAACTGCAAACGCTTTATAAGTGTTTCGAACGTTGCGAGATCTCTCGTAACGAGGCTTCGCGAGTAGCTTTCATTTTGCAGTGTATCGTATATTCATTGAGAAAAGCGTATCGACGCAATAATCTCAAGAAAAGCAGCTAAATTCGTCTACCGGCTGACACACACGTGGCGTATACTATCGCGTTGACTCATCTCACTCTCTCTCTCGTTGCTCCTACACCCGGCCGACGTCGTGGAAAGAGAGAGAGAGAGAGAGAAGAATAAGAAATTTCGGTCAGTCGCCCGGCGAAACTATATTCGGAGCTTTCCGCAATTATCGGAGCGGCGCCCGACACGAGCTTTTTTGTATGTAAAGCCGAGCTTTTATCGGCGGAACAGAGCGACAGCGGAAGAGCTTTCAATTGAGCCGAAGATGATGAGTGTTTTCGGTTTTCGATGAATATTCATGGGCTGATGTAACGTATAATATTATCGTTAATTACATGCGACGTTTGTTAACGCGCGGGACGCATTTTGCATCTTTCGATATATGCATATCAGCTTTGAAGATCCGTACGACGTAGTATTTTCCTCTGCGGAAAAAAGGCGCTTTTTTAACTCTACCTGTCGATTCTTTATTTATTCACAAGCACGTACAGCACGAGGAGGTGTATCTCGTCGAAGAATCGAAATCACGCATAGAGCAGTTAGTAGATGAGCGACGATAAGGGACTCTATATACCGGTGCATGCCGTACTGTCCGGTTTTCGAAGGCTGTATCAGCAGCCTCGACCTTGTATTGTTATACTCGTCGACGATCAATTTTCGCCATTTTCATGCTGCTGCTGCTGCTGCTGCTGCAGCGATTATGGAGTTTGTTGTTAGAGAAATCGGTATGACGACTACTGGCAGCGCGCTGTGGTTGTGTAGATTTTATTTTTAACTTTTAAACGCTGCGTTACTCGAAGCCACTTGTGTATACGTATATCGTCGGTTATCGACGAGCACTATGTTACATCAGATCAGATATAGATAAAATACACTTATTTAAATAATAATATCCACTCGTGTGTATTTCCTTAGACATCTATATAGCAACGGTGAAGAATAATGCACACAAAAGAAACGGTTTTTTTCTTAATAATGATACATCGATTTCCTTAAAAAGGAAAGTTTCGTGTTAACCAATGTCTCACACTCGGAAAAGCCGCAACGAATGTGTCGCCGTCGGTGCGTGAAACGTGCGCGGTTTCACCTGTTTCAATGTCCCGCCGCGTCGTATTGTACACATCAGCGCCGCAAATTATTATTATCGTCATCTCTCTTCTATGTCCCCGGCTTATCTGGCTCTTATCGTCGGGTCGGATTGTTACGATCCCCGGCGGACTGATAAGTCATGCACTGAATGTAGAAGAATTTTCTGATGTGTATATACAATACATGCTAGTGTGCTTTTTCGTGCGATGCTAGCCAGTCGTGTTCTGTATATATATGTAGTGTGTAAATTGTGTTTTGCGCGGGTTTAAAAGTCTATTAGTATTTATTTTAGGTATATGTATATTGGAGTAGTCGACCGACGATACGTCGAATCTTACGAGGCAAAAATCACGCATCGTCGGTGAATTAACCGGACATTTACATAAAATCATTTATTTTCGAGTTTTTCCTCTGTGATTAGACCGTTCCGCAGTTTTCCGCGAAATCCTTTACAAATTTCCGTCCCACGAGAAACGAAAAAGCAAAAATCCTCTCTCCAGATTAACATCGTTTCCTACTACAGCAGTGCAAATGGTGATTCACCGCTTCGTAAATGTACTTCCATGATTCACTCGAATAGATACACACACCTCGTCGGTAATCATTCGTGCCTCTATATGTCATTAAAGCCGAGCCTAACCGATCTGCTTCTATATACATATATATGACATAATCCACGATGCCTAGCTTCAGCAGTCCAGACAACTACGGCACATTTTCGGTAAGAATATAAACAAAATCCAAGGCTATTATCATCCACGTGGACCCATTGTAGTAAACACGAGGGACTAATCTGTACTGGACCGGTGTGTCCCCTGGTCTCTGCGGAGGCTAAGCGCGACGCATCACAGCCTCGTCCCAATTCGGTCGCGTGCACTGAGCGCGATATGCACTCTCGCTTTACGGATAGATGCCTCGACGTTGCGGTGACTGAAAATTCGTCCTAATTGTGTACCTATATGTATACAGCCTTGCGTCGCGCAATTGTCGCGTCTCGAGTGAAAAATTGAGCGAGAAAAAAATAACAGCGTACCAGGAAGCGATGTATAAATCGTCGAGCGATCGATTCCTCGATATTTCCGCACTGGCGCCCGAGTCTGAATAAGTAACGACGATGTCTGTTTGCAACGTCTGTCGTGCGTCTCGTCGTCACTTATATTCGTCAAATCATATAGGAAAAGACGTTTGCTGTGTGTGTGTATATATATATTACGCCGGGCTGTAATGGTGACCGAGACTTTATGGTGTAGACGGCGGCGCGTCTTTAATTACGAAAGTGGGACACGCGAGAGGCGTTTATACGATGACATGGGGCGAATTATTAACTTCGAGCGTCGTCAAATCCGGTTTAAACTTAATGGAGTTATAGTGAATTAAGAGATTAGTTAATCGTCTACGCGAGGTATGTGTGTGCATGTCCAAGGAGTTGTTGTGAGAAAGTTTTTATATATAAGGAGAGTCGTTTTGGCCATATACGCGATGTGTCGATTACAATTGATTGTCCTGCGATAAAGGATGGCTGCTGCCAGAGCAATTACTTAAAATTTCATACGCCAATTTGGCTGTATGATATTGACTACTGCTGTGTGACATGGTAGATTTGACGCTGTATAGCTGATGAAATATTTACCTGTGTAGTTCACACCTCGGCTAAACAGCCCCTAGGCTACAGATCGAGCTACAGATCCTAGAGAAGCGATCCACATGAGAATAATTTACTTTAGATAATTTTTATACCACGTATAACAAAACCTTGATAAATCATTACAAACTGATATACTACGTTTATAGGCATCGGAATATAGCATCACCCCTTCAACCAAACCAAAAACATAAAAAAAAAACAATAGATCCAATGAATTATAGGCCCCGGCTCCGGAGATGCAGTCGTCGTCGCGGGGTTCTGCGGCCGGTCGTCAGGCCCCTGGGCCTGGGCAACAGCCGCAGAGTCCCGGGCCCTTGCGGCCCTTTACGCCGCCGGACCTCTCCTCCATTCCGCACATGGACGAGGCGTCCCAGCAGTTGGGCGACAGGTCCCATAACGGCGACACGACGACACAGCCCGAGCAGCCGACTTCGGGGCCCTACATCGTCGGCAGTCCCATCGATCTCGGGGCTATCGATAACGTCGACAGTATCAACCTGAGACTCGGCCCACTGCAGAGGAGATCGACCAAGAGGAAAAACAGGACGGGCGAGCAGCAACACATCGAACTGCAGGAGTCGATCAACGATCAGTCGCCGACGAGCACCAGTTTGCCAGGTGATTTTTCTCTACGACGATCTGGGGATGGGCCTTGTGTCGGTGATGCGTTTAGACGAGTAGTATAGCTGATTGTATGCGAAATTCAGTTGTAGAATTATATTTCGCTGACAGTAGACTGAGATATTGGTAGATATTATTCTTTCAACTCTCAGTTATTTACGGAACCTATTTTCTACAATATAATAAGAACGACTCGGAATAAACATTCTTAAAAAATATCATTTCTAAACTCGCAAAGCATCAGCGCACACAAGGCCCCTAAGACGCATCTCGCTTTAGCAAAACCTTCAGCAGCTTTTTCACCTAATCTATTCTTTTTATATCTCTCTCGCACACTCTCTGTCTATATATGCTTAAACTCGTAAATTATGTAGCGCACTACTGCTTGTTGTATATAACTCTCGTAGTTCTGTAATCACATATGCATCATGTAAATATACAGCCAACTGCAATAAACCAGCACTGCTTCTTGTCTATACACTATCTCTCTTATTTTATTTCCACTATACACTACACATATATTTATATATTATATACATATGCGTATATAACACATGCGCAGCCTCGATGTAGGACACAAAATCTTAAACAGCAATATTGTCGAACGAGAACGACGCTATACTATATATAACACTGCAGAACAGGTGCCAAGGGCTCGTGTCTCGTATCCCGGAGCTTACGACGATCCCGTTGCAATCCAGGAGATCCCGCGCAGCCTTTCATTATATATACGCCGTCGTCGAGTCACCGGATCGCCTCGTGTCCCAAATCGAACGTATACACCGTGCGGGCACAATTCAGTACTATATACTGTAATAAAAAAATATCGAAAATCGAGGCCTCTCCTCGATTTGCAAGTTTATGTAGACGACCGATAAAATCGACCTCAGTGTCTCTCCGATGCGCCTTGGTTCTCATTAACATCGGGAATTAACAGCCCGTCGGCTCGTGAAAATTTTCACGTCTATGTAGCCTACAAGTATAACTGTACTATATATCGATCCGACGAGCCGAGTCTTATTATCTCAGTCTCCAAGAGAGGCCTTGGTGATATATTCTAGCGGCATGTGTCCCAGGTTCTCGAGGCTGACCTTCCGTCCGACGATGATTTGTGAGTAGTCGATGCTTTGTGTCGAGAGTTAACGAGACGAGTAGAGCTTCTTGGCCCGCGGATAATTGATTTTTTTTTCCATAACTGCTTAATCGCACTCTCGAGGATTTATGTACTCGGGGGAGAGAAAAATCTAAACTTTTTTCAAGCTCGTAAAAAAAGAAAGCTCGTCGTCGCGCCGTTAACCCCGTTCCGAAAGTCGCTCGCTGAAAACAAGCTCGTAAAAAAGCTCAGGTGTATATATACACACAGCACATTATCTTTTTCCACTCGTCTAGACTATAGGTATATATATATTTACGTGTGCACACGAAGTGCGATATAAATGCTGCGAGTTATATAGCCAGACTGAGGCATTTTCCCTGGTTGGCTTTTAGTAGCGTAACGATTGACTCGAGAGGGACAATAATAAGCGTCGCGCTGCAGCTGGGTTTGCAGTGAAAATATTCCGAGATTTATATCGTCGAGATTAATATTGCCGAGACCGAATGAGAGAGTGAAAAGAGATTTTTACGAGGGAGCGACGACTATATACGCGCGTGTGTGAATATATATATAGAAAGAAAATTGAATTTCTGGCCGTTCTTTACACAGCGGCGCGAAATTAGCCCGGCTGCCGCTGGCTCAAAGGAAAAATCGAATAGACCGGCTGCTAACTTCATCGGTGTATATATACATATGACGAGGAATAAAAGGGAGTCCAGTAGCCGAGAGTGCATATTTATTGGATGCAAAATTCAGAAGATATCTATCGTTTTCTCTCAAGGATACATAGCTCTAATGATGGATCGCGTATGTATAATACCGGCCGATATATCGTGTAATTTTAAAGGTACATAAGTCATCGGAGCCGATGTATATATTATGCAACGCGACGTTACGATGAACTACGGTGTATTTATGCGCTGCATAAACGATCGGTTGCTGGTCTTTGCGTATGTGTATAGGCTGACGTGGGTCGTGTAGTGACGCGATGTATTTACGAAGAGCTTTTTAGGGATGTGGCGGATAATTGCTATTGATGTTTTTTTTTTATACAGAGGGTTTACGTTGTGGCGAGGATAGATGCTTTTATAGCAATTTTTATCAGTTTATGGAATCCGAGTTCGTTTCTAATTTCGGTTCTCAAGTCGGCGAGGAAATTTCGTCCCGAAAATCTTGGATAAACAAGATACAGTACAGCTCAAATAAAGAATACCGCACAAAAAGTCTAATTGTCGAAAGTTCGGGGTGAAAATAATTTAAACTTTCCCGGCCACGCAACTCGCTGCCTCCTCCTCCGATAAACTTTTAATGAGAATCTTCGAATCAAAAAAGCCGCGAAAACTTTCTTCCACTCATCGCGTACGCGTACAGTTGATGGCAGCTTACACACAACGAACAACTATATTTTCCCTCAAAAAATGACACTTCGTGTATAAATACATCTGCGTATAACAAACAATACTAAAATTCTCAAAAGGCGCAGACAACAAAGCTCCGCAGCACAAAGAAGAGCGCAAAAGTCAAAGAGCGGAAAAAAAGCTCATCGCAGTCAATCGAAGCAGATCGATATAGGCTAGCCGAAGAGAGAGCGCCCCGGTGCAACGCTCGAAAGAAAACCGGAAGAACTAGTTCACAGCCGTATACCCGCGTGTATAGCTATAGAACGCGCATATGTCATGTGTTTTTTCCGTTTCGGAAGCTCCCCGCGGCGTCCTTGGCCTCGCGCGCAGAAAGCAAAGTTCCCTCTCCCGCACGAGCTTTTCCACGTGTATACATATATATACTACTGCGACGACCTATCGACTCGTGTATATGAGGGGTATAGAGGTATAGAGGTGTCTCTGTATGTGCTGGATGCGCTTCTACTGTGCCGACAAAGTTGCGAGAGTTGTGAGAGGCAGCACCAGCTGGGTATAGTCTACATAAAGGGTGGATTATGGTCGATCGAGGGTGAAGTAGTTTCCTGGATGAGATTCAATTCATTCATTAGGATTTATCACGAATTCATTGAGTTTTTGCTGCTAGATGTATTTGAACGTGTTTTCGGTGTGTAAATATTATTTTTGCGTAAACTATACCTTTTCCTTTCTTGCGGATCAACAAACATTAAAAAAAACATTACCCCAAATATAAGTGCTCGACATTAGGTGATAATCTTCTATCCACGGGTAACCGGAGCAAAATATCAAGCCGATAAAACAGCGATCGTCTGCTCGCGCTCGCGTGACATAACAGTATATAGCGCTTCTCGCGTTGTGTAACAGTCGGAGAAGCTACTAGCTACAAAGCAACTTGTTGTTGCGGCGCTTACTCTGTCGGTCACGTGTTCCGAGACTCTACCACGTGCTGTCTCCCTTGCGGTCGATATCACAACTCATTTTGCATGAAAATAATACGAAATTATAGTTATTGTAGAGATAAGTATAAAAAATTGTCCACGTATTTTTTCAATTCGGCAACTTCGATTAAAAAAAAATATAATTGTTTTTTCAAATCAACGTAATGAATGAACGTTTCTCCGTGAAAAATGGCGACGCTTAACGGTATTTTTTGAAAATTCGCTAATGATCCATGCTCTTGTCGATCGTGGGGTGATTCTCGGGTTAGCTGCGGCAACTGTCAGGATGGCCGAGCGGTCTAAGGCGCCAGACTCAAGGTATTTCCTTCTCGGTCGAACACCGAGTTCGTGGGCATTCTGGTCCTCTTTGAGGACGTGGGTTCGAATCCCACTCCTGACAATTTTTTGTGCTCTTCTTTTTTTCCTCCTCTTTGCCAGTGTCTTTATCTTATCGGCGTTTTGCCTTTATTTAACTTTATTTATGTTAACAAAAAGGCGATTTTTCATTCTGCATATTATAAGAACCACAATGGTTTCTCGCGCCAGTGATCGTGAACATAAGGAGTAATACAATGGACAGAGAACGGATATTTTTTAAAATAATTTTTATTCATAATCTATTTATTTATATTTCATCTTTGCAACATTCCAAGTTTCCTGAAAAACAAATCACTGAATACATCAATCGATCCACAAATCTCCTCGACAAAACAGAAAATCAACTCCCCAATTGCGCCGGTTATCACCGCTATTTTTTCAAGCAATTCTCACACACATATACTTACAGCCAGACACGCGTCTGCACATTCGTATATTCCCAACAGCTCGCACAGGTCAAACTATCGTACTCGCGGCAGTCCACACACACAACTCGTCCGCGCGCGCTCCGAAACTATCGACCCGCTGTATACGACGACGACGACACGTTGCACATTTTCTGCTGTGCGTTGATTGTTTTATATATGTATATACGTGTGTGATAGGTAGTATAAGTATGCAAGAGGTAATTAGCGAGTGTTGTTGACTTGCAACTTTTCCCATAGGGGTATTTGAATTTCCAGAGATTTTCGCGCGTGTGTGTGAGTGCAGTATATATTTATAGAGCAAAAAATGTGAGGATAAAGTTATAGTTTAATTGTTTTTGCGGAGCGTTTTGATTGACAGCCGGTGGATTGGACGGCGCTTGGAGCGAGTTTCGTGGTTTCTTCGATCAGTATACGTATTAAGGAAAATTATTGCTGCGGTAAATCGTTCGTTTGAGGTGAAATTTGAGGTTATGTATATCGTGAGTTTTCTTTCGCGCGAGTTGTTCCTTTCATACTCGCGATACACAATGATCGCAAATTCTTCCTCTCAAGGTCTTCCCTCCCTTTACAAATACCAAACGCCAAAATTAAATTAAAGATAATGTCATCGCGCAAATCGTTCGCTCATTGTTATCGAGCAATCGTCTGACGTACAAAACAATAACGAACGCGATAAACTCTATAAAACGTTTTAATAACAATAGTGCTGAAAGAGTCCATTCAGTAGACTCAGACCGGAACGTTCGGACGCAGTGTATAATTATACTCTGCGCTATATGTATATATGTGTGTATATGCAGTCCATTTGTGCTCGTAATTGCCTACATTCGTTAGGGAAAAATAGTGCAGACCATCTCGAGTGCATAACTGCGCACATTTGTATCGCGCAAAATAAAAGCAAGCTTAGTGATAATAAAAAAATTGTATCGTCGCGGGGGAAAACGGCTTTGAATTTTCACACCAGATTCTTGTCGGTTCGCCAATTTGATAGAACAATAATAGCGAAGCGTTTCAGGGAAAAAGATTAACTGCAGGTCGGTAATGCAGAATTGCGAAATCGTTTCGAAAATCCGCGCGCGCTCGTTGTGTAACTCGAGAAACCGGACGTTCAGTTTGTAATTTATTAAACGCAATTTTTATCTATTTTTGCATTTTTCGTTAATTAAATAAAAAAGGGATGTTTACACTTATATTTACGCAGCGGTTCAAGCGCGCACGACCGCAGTATAATAATGTCTTCGACTTGATATTCCGCAGCAATTCCTGCGGTGCATATACACACGCTATACGTGGGTGTGGCGGCGAACGAAATTTGCAGCTGTGACGCAAAGCGTGCGCGTAATCTAATTGCGCTTCGTCGGCGCGTTCGTTAGCCTTTTTGCGGTCGCTATATATATCGTACATCCGTTTTTTAAAAATTACTCTTCGAATTGACTACAGTAAACAAAAATAATTTTAATTTTACCATACTTTCAATTTATTATTGTACCCGAACAAGAGTTAAAGAATCTTCTTCTGTACATCTATATAAAAGTATCTCAATTCCGAATCACAAGCTACGCCTGACTAAGCAGCGCATCAGGTGATACATATGATCCGTTGACACCCGGCAAACAAAACATTCGCAAACTGCTCTCTCCAACTACTTATATATACCATAATATCAAAAGACACGCCATCATCATATATATATAGCCGTGTATGTCAGTGCATCCGCACTTGCCCCTCCAGACCCGGGGGTTTATCGATTAGCGGCGCGGGGCGTCGCTACGCCAATCCACCCACCCACACACATACGTAGCTCTGTATACATACACAAGAGCAAATCCAAAGGAGTCTTGCCGCCAGATCGCCGTCGCGTTCAACAGTTGACGCTGCGCCGTCCGCCGCGAAAGTGAGGTTAGGATAGCAGAAGACGTAACCGCGAGACAGACATTCGCATCGTCTGCTATATACGGCGGTACTATATTATAATGTGTGACAAACGTGGAGGCTGTTGTCAAAACAATGGGTTACGTAACTTCGTGAAGTTGACGCATACCGAGTAGAGTTTCCGTGTGCGGGGAAGATAGAAGCTTTTATGTTTTTGAGGCTGTGTATGTACGAAGCTTGCAAGCTCTCGCGAGTTATTGATCACGGATGGCCGAACGGTCGATGTTTTTTTTCATGCTTTTTCCCAACGCGATGAGTCGATAGATGTTTGGTGAATTTCTGCGATTAAATGTATACGTATACTTGTACCACGGGGTATTATACGTCTTGAAATAAAAAAGCTTTTCTGAAGTATCGATTCGGTATGTATATATCTGTGTAATATAGCAAGTGCAATAAAGAGTGTAGATCTGGATGTAGGTCATAAATGACGCTCGTACATCTTTCGGCGGTGTGTTTTCCAAAACAAAGTCACTCCACACATTGTATTATCGTGCGTAGGCCCTCCTAATGAAAAAAAAACTGAAATTGCCTTCTCTCGACGCGCACTCCTTGACACGTTTTCGCTTGATACAGAGCAAAAAAAGCTCGGAGAAAATCGTTAAACCCGAGATTTAATTATGCGTCTACTATACCGGCTCGTGGAGTTTCCGTCGTTATATTAGACTCGAGAATTCAAATTTCTTGGTAAGAGTGACAAAAAAAGTCCCACCCATATATGTATACATAGTAAGCAGGCTCATATATATGCAGAGCACGAACGATTGCCGTAAGGGAGAGAACTTCGCAGACAAACGCGGGAACGCAAATAATGCCATTATACACTGACCTGATTTTTCTCGTACACATATATATACATACGGATGAAAATAGAAAAATTCGATTCGTACATCGAAGTTCGATACAACGAATATATATATATATATATATATAAGTATACCCCACTCTCATGGCTTTCAGTATACATAATAACCTGCGCTGAGTGTACATACTGCACGCACAAAAGAGAAGGAAAGAGATTAAGGGAAGACCTTGAGTCGATCGATTGATGCAGCACGCGTCGTTCAACCCTCGTGTAATCGCACACCTGTCCGGGAGATCCCCCCCCCCCCTTGTCACACGTCTCCCTCGGGTTTTGTTCTTTTCGTGTGTAGAAGAAAGCTTTTTCGGTGTTTACAAGTCCCTTTCGGATAACTTTGACCGCAAGAGGTAAAAAATTCTTTTTATTACAATCAAACTTCAGACATATATAATATATATAGATCAATGTTATCTGTTTGATATACACGAGATAGGATGAATATTCAACGACTGCATGCATCACAATTTCCGCGCGAGATAAATCACTTTCGGAACACACGTCGACTGATAGGCCCTATCGGAGCTTCTATAAGGCTTGACCTTGAAACTTAAATATTAAACGCGTATGTACTATTCTAATAATACGAGAAAAGACAGCGAATCATACCCTCCCCCGTTATAATTCAGTAGGATCCCCGAAAATTCAAACCGCATTGATATTCCGTTAAAAACTCCCTCACATCAGCAGCAACAGTTTCGGCCGTTGAATAGAACACCGAAATGAAGCTATCCATATAACTTCATTTCGTTGTCGAAAATCACATCGATCTGTTCTCTCATCACAGTGCAACGCACAACGTGTCGGAAATCGCACGATGACGTGAAAAACCGTAGCAGCAGAGACTAAAATAAAAAAAAAGAGATAGACATGTGCAACCGGCCGGGCGGAACAGCCGCCAAAGTTGCGATATAGACGTGTACACATCAGCAAAGAGCTTCAGAATTGAAGAGTCATGGATTTCTCCGAGAGCAAGTTCGCCAGGTGGATGCAGACCCTGAGGTCACGCGCCGACGCCTATGTCTACGCGCGTAATCGTAAGATAATATACTGTATAATGTCTCATTAAATCTGCATGTCAGATGTGCTATTGCGGCGATAAGCAAAATACCGGAATTACGCTGAGTTTTTCCGGAGAGAGGGGGAAAGAAAAATGAGCGTTTTCCATTATGTATTATCTGATGGAGATATCCCGCGGCCTTATCGAGCGGAGTGAGAGAGTGACTTTCCCCCGTAGGGGAACAGTATCACCTTAGCTTCCAATATTCATTAACGCGCTGATACGCTAACTGGCGCCTTCGTGAGGGCTGTAGTTATACTTTTTTTCTGCCCGTACTGAAACATTCATTTTATTAGCGTGTTTTGTTCTTTAGCTGACTCATATATACTGCTAGTTGATGTTTGTGTAGTTTAATCGTTGTTTTTATTTTGCAATAAACATAACGCTTCGATTGAATAGAATGTATGTATATGCGATTGCTAATTTGGATAATGTATTTTTTGTTGTTGTCGCAGGAACGGGAAGAGCGGAGAATGGCGGTTCATCGCTGGACCAGTCGACAGGTGGTGGTGGTCACGGGACAGGCGACGGTCAGGACGAAAGGGTTGTCTTTGTCGGGGCACCCCATCAACCGGCTACCTACCGCAACAACCACATATCCACGGCCAAGTACTCGCTGCTATCGTTCATACCGTCCTTCCTCTTCGAGCAGTTCAGGCGATACAGCAACTGCTTCTTCCTCTTCATCGCCCTTATGCAGGTTCGTTTTTTGGGGTATCTAACTTGTTCATTATCGGCGCAGTAAAATTGAACGTTTTTTCGTTTCATTATTCCAGCAAATCCCAGATGTTTCACCAACGGGACGATACACGACACTCGTCCCGCTCATATTCATCCTCAGCGTATCAGCGCTTAAAGAAATCATCGAAGACATTGTGAGTATTCGTCACCAACCAGCATCTCGTAATGAGAACTTTTCATTGAATTTTACGATAATCGTCACAGAAAAGGCATAGAGCCGACGACGAGATAAACAAGCGCGAGGTCGAGGTGTTACGGGACGGCCGCTGGCAGTGGATCCAGTGGAAGACGGTGACGGTAGGCGATGTCGTCAAGGTTCACAACAACAACTTCTTCCCGGCTGACCTGATCCTGCTATCATCATCCGAGCCCCAGTCGATGTCGTTCATCGAGACGGCAAATCTCGACGGTGAGACCAACCTCAAGATACGTCAGGCCCTTCCCGATACCGCCAACCTTCTCGATACCGTCGAGCTCATGAACTTCCGCGCCAACATCCAGTGTGAACCGCCAAACCGGCATCTTTACGAGTTCAACGGGATCCTTCGCGAGACCAACAAGCCGTGAGTCTCCTTCCTTAAATAAACGCCAGTAAGGAAATTTTTTAATGAGCAAAATAATCACACAGGAGCGTGCCTCTGGGACCGGATCAGCTGCTGCTTCGAGGCGCGATGCTACGCAACACTCGATGGGTCTTCGGTGTTGTCATCTATACTGGTCACGACACTAAGCTCATGCAAAACAATACGAGCACCGCACCCCTCAAGCGCTCGACCCTCGACCGCCTCATCAACACCCAGATACTCATGCTCTTCTTTATTCTGCTGCTATTGTGCCTTCTCTCGGCGATATTCAATATACTCTGGACCAATGCCAATCACACGGGTCTTTGGTATCTCGGTCTAAACGGTAATGGCCTGCTTATATACCGTATTTTATATAACAATATTGTACTCGGTGTCAGATTTTTTAATAGATCGAATTCACAATTTTCAGAGGCCAAAACGAAGAATTTCGCCTTCAATCTGCTGACCTTTATTATCCTCTTCAACAATCTGATCCCGATATCGCTGCAGGTGACGCTGGAGGTGGTGCGCTTTGTACAGGCGACCTTCATCAACATGGACATCGAGATGTACCACCCGGAGACAGATACGCCGGCGATGGCGCGCACTAGTAATCTCAACGAAGAGCTCGGTATGGTGCGCTATGTTTTCACCGATAAAACCGGCACCTTGACGCGCAACGTCATGGAGTACAAGCGCTGCTCCATCGCCGGCAAGATGTACGAGTGAGTATCGTCGACTATTGTTTTAGCTTTATGCTTTGTTCCGAGTGGTCCTTTGTATTAACGACGAGTGTGCATTGACAGTTTGCCTACGCCATCGATTTCCAATGAAGTGGAAGCCAGCGAGATGGACAGCGAGCTCATCCAGGACATACTGCAGGGCCGGCCGAAAAACGCCTCGCAAAGCTCAAGTAGCAAAAAGGTCAAGCACGCCGCTATTCTGCACGAATTCATGGTGATGCTGTCGGTCTGTCACACCGTCATACCCGAAAAGTTAGAAGACGGCAGTATCATCTATCACGCTGCCTCACCTGGTAAAAAGTCCTTCTTGCAAATCATCAGGCAATATACAAAGGGGTAACTTTACCGTGTGATTTTACTTTAGACGAGCGAGCTCTGGTGGATGGCGCGAGCAAGTTCGGCTACGTCTTTGATACGCGGACTCCACACTACGTGGAGATTTTGGCGTTAGGTGAACGGCAGCGCTACGACATTCTGAACGTGATCGAGTTCACATCGGCCCGCAAACGAATGTCTGTTATCGTGCGTACACCCAGCGGACAGATCAAGATATTTTGTAAGGGCGCCGACTCGGTGATCTACGAACGTCTTTCGTCAAAGGAGCCTGACGACGACAATATAGGCCCGCAGCAGCAGCAATCGACCCTCGACGATTTCAGGGACACGACGCTCCAGCACCTCGAGGCCTTCGCTAGCGAAGGACTCAGGACGCTTTGCTTTGCCGCTGCTGATATATCGGACGAGCGCTACAATGTGAGTTAACTTAGTTTTTTTTGGAGAGAGTTGGGAATGACCGTGGATTTATTTGTCGAACAGTGGTGGAAGGAGATCTACGACAAGGCAAACATGAATTTGTCGAGCAAGGAAGAAAAGGTGGCCGAGGCAGCTGACCTCATCGAGACAAAGTTGACGCTATTAGGCGCCACGGCCATCGAGGACCAACTTCAGGATCAAGTTCCCGAGACGATAGAATCTCTCATTCAGGCGGACATCCGCGTTTGGGTATTGACTGGTGATAAACAGGAGACGGCCATAAATATAGGCTACTCCTGCAGACTGATTACACAACCCATGCCTTTGATTATTATCAATGAGGGTTCTTTGGATGTAAGTTTGATCGATTTAACTTGCAGAGTCAATGTCGTTGTACTTATTCGAACTACGTATTGTTTTAGAAAACGAGAGAAGTTATCATTCAGCATTGTCTGGACTTTGGACAAGACTTGAAGTGCCAAAATGACGTTGGACTTGTCGTTGACGGGAACAGTTTAAAATACGCTTTGTCTTGTGATCTCAGAAGAGACTTTTTAGATTTATGCACTTCCTGTAAGGTCGTCATTTGCTGTAGGGTCTCGCCGATGCAAAAGGCAGAAGTAGTGGATCTGGTGACGACCAACACCAAAGCGGTGACTTTGGCCATTGGCGACGGCGCGAACGACGTAGCCATGATTCAAAAAGCGCACATTGGCATCGGTGCGTATTTCCATCCTACTTTTTAAATAATACGTTAAAAAATAGTGTACTTCACGATTCCATTCTTTGACACGGCAGGCATTTCGGGCGTCGAAGGTCTGCAAGCGGCCTGCGCCTCGGACTACTCGATAGCCCAGTTTCGCTTTCTCAAGCGTTTGCTTTTCGTGCACGGTTCCTGGAACTACAGTAGAATGTGCAAGCTTATTTTGTATTCGTTTTATAAGAACATTTGCCTGTATGTCATCGAGCTCTGGTTTGCCATTTATTCCGGCTGGTCTGGTCAGATTCTCTTCGAAAGATGGTCCATCGGTCTGTACAACGTGGTATTCACGGCAGCTCCACCTCTAGCAATAGGTCTTTTTGATAAGGTGTGTTCAGCGGAAACGCATTTAGCTCATCCCAGTTTGTACGCTGCGAAAAACGCAACCGAGTCTACTTTTAACATTAAGGTAAACTAAGGCTTATTCGTATCAATTATTCTATTCACTGGTATTTTGGTAGATAGTAATTTTATATTGACGATTTGTTTCAGGTATTCTGGGTCTGGATATTTAATGCTCTACTTCATTCTGCCCTCCTGTACTGGCTATCGTTGCTAGCACTCAAGCAGGATGTCATTTGGGGTAATGGTCGGGACGGCGGCTACCTTGTTCTAGGAAATCTAGTGTATACTGTAAGACGACTTTCTTGTGCACCAAAGACTTTTTTTGCAAAATACACTATTGATAAAAATTATTACGTTTCAGTATGTAGTCGTAACTGTTTGCGGAAAAGCAGGTCTAATAACGAACTCATGGACGTGGGTGACTCATTTAGCGACTTGGGGATCCATCATACTATGGTTCCTCTTTATTCTCATTTACAGGTAATATTAAATTAAAAATGTTCTTGCACTCTTTAACAGAATAACGCTACCTAACTTGATTATTTACAATTTGTAGCAACTTCTGGCCTGTCATAAATGTTGGAGCAGTCATGCTCGGCAACGACCGAATGCTGTTCTCGTCCCCTGTCTTTTGGTTAGGTCTTGTTCTCATTCCACTCGCAGTTTTATTGCTCGACGTTACAGTAAAAACGTGCGTATCTAACGATTATTCATTAATTGTTACACTTACACGTTATAACATCAATCTTACATTATATTCCCAGTGTGAAAAACACGGTTTGGAAGTCGCTGACCGAAGCAGCCAGAGAGCAAGAGATTCGCAAATCCGACCCTGGCGATATTTTCCACGCCCAAGACTACAGGAGCTCGTAAGTCAATGAAATTCATATTACAATCGCATTACCATTTAACTTCACCCAATATCATACAGCCGGTTTAGGGGCTTCATTATATAGCAAACGCCAATTTAAAAGAAAAAAATATAATACGAAAATCAGGTGTTTTCGTTGGTTGCGGAATTCCAGAGCGTATCATCCCTCTATCATGCATTTTTCTCTTTTCCTATTATCTTTCATCGCATTATATACGATAAAACTTTTTCCAAATAAGTAGAGCGTAAACGACGTTATCCTTCGATGTTTGTGTGACATCGTGGTATTGCGCATACAATATTGGTCGTTGAGGTGTTGTACATCTGCATGAGGTACTACTTATTTTTACTGTAGCTTCCCATCTTACTGTAACCTACTGATTATTCAACAAAGTTTTATCTTCATTTTTTACGATCGCGCGATAACCGTGCATGGCTTCTCTCAACGCGATGCGGAATGACTAATTCCGTTGTTTACCTGCGCTTCCAACTAACTTTTTACATTTTTACTGTAAATCGATGTTCAAAGGTGCTCGAAGAGAACGAGAACCATCATATACTATACATACAAAGCTATTTTTAGCATGCTACTCGAGTATTATTATTATTATTATTGAAAAAAAACGGCATCAAGTGTGTAAATTCTCTCTCTAATCACCCAAGTCTAAATTATACGAACCAAAAACTTTGCACCATCCGTTCCATATACTAAAGGAGTACAAATTCGTCGGACAAGTTGTACAAGAGGCGCGGAAGCCGACGTTGCTTCCGTCTGTGGTTGCCGCGCTACTACATCCGTCGACTGCTGGGTGTGATCCTGCGACGAGTTTCATCCGCCAATCCCGAGATCCTGAGGCTCTGAGCCGATTGTATAATTCCCATCCTTCCGACCTATACGATGATTACGTATAGAAAATTGCACGTGGGAGGCTGAAGAGACAGTCGCATGTTACCCCGGAAGATTCTGTTGTCGAAGTACTTGTTATGTATTTTACTTTTATTTATATCATATGTTTTTTTTATTTTTATTTTTGATTATTATTATTATTATTATTATTATTATATTATTATTATTATTATTGTTGTTGTTGTAATTACTACACCGTTGGCGCAGTATCGGACAATTTTGTTTCAAGCGTTTGATTTGCGTATACATATACCTCCTTCATGTATTTTTAAATTCTCACGCTACGGAACATTCACTCATATACATTACTATTATCGCACTTCATGATGATACATCACATGACACACTCAACTACTTACTGCAATTGATTACTCCTCATGTTTTACGTAGTTTTGAATCTTGTCGTAGCTCTTCTTCTTGTATACTCGTCATTATATTGATTTGATAAGAGGAAACTTCATTAAACTAATTGTAAGCATCACGTATATACCGCGAATGTGAAAAGTTGTGCGATAGAATCAACTTTCGCATTCAACAAGTGTAAATTTAGTTGTCTCATTTTCCATTGAAGTAACAAAGTTTACCGACAAAACAAATTCGAGCTATACCTCTCTCACAATCTATGTTTCTCTTTGTTTTTGGACTCTTTCGTGCAGATCCGTGCATGCCATCGCCGATATCGCGAGGTGTAAGTACCCCCAGTAGACTTTCTCTACATACTTTCTGTACTATATTATACCAAACGACACCCCACGACAACAGCCGACACCGCTACATCACAGTGATATTTTATGCGACACGATTCCAGTCAAATTGTATACCTATGTACACGCGCACGTCGATATGATTTAGAGCGTGATGATTATACTGCTGGCTTGTTTACATATAGTGCACGATGTTTATGGCTGTTGACAATGCTGTACTTTGCACTTGAATGATCACATCTTTATTATCTCACTTTACATATATATTTTATTATATTATATTTTTCTAATTATTTATTTTTTGTTGATGAAAAGTGTTTTAAGGATTGCACATTGTAAACTGTCTAGAATCGTCCCGACGATTTACCTCCTTGTTTAGCATGACGAATGTTTTTGGACTTTTCGCCCCGAGTTAACAAAGCACGGACAATAACATTGTACATCTCAGATTGACGCTCCATCATACACTATCTATCTCACAAGACGCGTTAATCGCTCCTACATAACATCGGATTTCTCTACGGCTCCAGTTTATATGCCTAAAATCGTTCGCAGTTCGATAAGTATATCCGTAACTGCATGCGCCTGTGAAATTCATTGCTCACATTGGGTTAAAAGAAAAAAGAAACAACACGAATTATCACGAGAATCGCGAGAAATCAAACGCTGACGCAAAAAATGGAATGCGCTGGGAATGCGAGTCTATTTCTTTTCAAGTCTAAAAATCATGCCCGAGTCTATAATACTATATCTAAAAATCGTGCACGATTTAGCTTGAAAAGTTAAAAATAAAAATAAAAGAAGTCGATCGCTGGATCCTAATACCCGCAAAGAAGGCTTGGCGAGCTCTGTTTGTGGACAAAATTCGATATGTTCAACGATCACTTGCAGATTGACGGAGACGGCGCGGCTACTGAAAAACGTTAAAAGCGTATTCACCAGGCGTTCGAACGCCGCTACCAGAGTTAATGTCGAGGTGGAGCTATCACGTAAGTCCTCTCACACACAGATCAGAATGATCGATCCAAGGGTTTCTTTGTTCCTCGACTCGCGTCCTCTTTCAGACGTAGATTTATCATTATTTTTTTTAATTATGTAGTAGATTGTTGATGTACTCCTAATATTCAATCCCTTTTGAAATAGTCCTATGTATTTCTGTAGGAAAGGAAAAGAGGACGCGAAGGAGGAGAGTCGAATCTTTGAGAGCCCTTAAGTATCTCGGTGAATTTTTCTCAAGCTCCAGTATCGAAACAGTGTGTGTTTTATTATACCGATGTGACTAATCTTCACAAATCTCGTATATATATACATCGACGACGTGTGTGTGTGTTTTATTTGTCTCATGAAACGTCAGATTCTTTACTTTTTTATTGATATCTCAAGTGCGTGCTTTTATTTTACCACAGAAACAAGTTATTATTATTTTATACAGCTTTATTTATTATTATTGTAAAAAGAAAATAACAGTGGTAACCCGATTTTACCGACCGTCGGTAAAATTGTTATCCATATTTTTCAAGCACCTTTCGCTAAAGCACACGATATATACACACAGAACAAGCTTTCACAGTCGCTTTTATCAATTAACGCCTATATTACAACTGTGACTAATGAACTTAGATGATTAACTATAATACTATTATACATAATATTAAAATAGTTTATTTCAATAGTGCTATTATAGAGTATACTAACATAACTTGCAAACAGTTTTGTACATTCACACACATATATATATATATATAAGCAAAGTAAACTTAGCAAACTAATATAGATATTGTGTAGACATGTGTAAATAACGTCGAGTCTAATCTCTAGACACCTTCAAAGCATAGTATAACGTGTACCATAGTATATGTACTAATACATGCATGAAAAGAAACAAAAATGAACTTTCGAGCAGCTTCGGAAACAAACCATATCATTGGCCGATGCTCTCCCCCCTTACTTGTGTACAATTTTCTCCAGCCAATTTCTCGCAGACAGCGAAAATAAAAAAATTAATCCGAGTCTATGTCTTGTTGAAACGACAGACGGTTTCGCCTTTTCCCAAGAGGAGGGCGGTACAGTTTCGCAGACCGACGTGATCCGGGCCTACAACACGAATCTACCCAAGCCCGGTGGCATGTGAGCGCGACGGCGTTCGAATGGTGCCGAAGCAAACTCAGCAGCGTTGGATTGTCATCCACCACGACGATCGACTCTCAGGTGGCCGGATAGCACTGCAACAGGACTCGTTTCCCGCTTGACATGTCACGAGCGTTTATTCTATAGGGATCCACGCACGTGACGGGAGATTTATATTTGAGATGTTTTCCGCAGAGGCTCGAATTTGTGATTGTCGATTAATTGATTGATTGATTAATTGATTGCTTGTAGCGTTTGCATTTTTCAGCTTGTTTTTATTCGTTTTATGGAAGAGTGATTATTGTTGAAATTTTAAAAGAAGAAATAAAGTGGTAATGAAACTTTTTACTAATTTTTTAATTAAAATCAGCCGGAGAGTTGAATTTGCAATTACGAGTTCGAGCCTGTACGTATTTATGGATCAGGTATATATCGTTGCGCTGAACGGAGTGAATTTTGAAAATCCTGTTTGTATATAAATCTGCTTTTGATGTAGCGATGTAAGCCATTACCTCGTATATGTCTCTTCATTGCAGTATCGAACGGTTGAATACAATTCTATGTTAGTTTTTTTCACGTATAATTTACAATTACGTATCTCGTGTATCTCGATTCTCAATCACATGTTATAATTGACGGATAAATGCCACAGCGCATAATTAATTCATACTGAATATTTATGAAGATACGCGAATTCGAGATGTGTTATAGTTTGTACATAAAAAGTACCTAATATGCTACATGCGATGTATAATACTTATATTATTATAAAGATAAATGTGTCTTGCGTGTCGCGTAGTAAATTGCTATATTTTTAATGTAGACACGCCAAACTCATTATTATCTATATACAGCCGGAAAACAAAAACATCAGACTAAAATGTGTATTAATTCAACTTATATATATATATTATATACATGCATGGTGTAAATGTGAGATTCACGGCAAAATATATACGATACTCGCAACAAGTAGCCATTATTAATATATATATATGTATGTCGTATACATGTAAAAGTGAGAAAGAATTGTATGTGCTGATTATATTGTGACCGATTTCGGCAGGGAATAACTAATTGTGTTCTTTCGATGTCATCGATAAATTTCAAACAAAGTGTCTCTGTACAAATAAGATGATAAACAAGAAAAACAGTCGGTCGCTAGCTCGATGACGAGATATAGTTCATACTCCGTCTCGGAGCTATGAACTACACGTTTTTATTAGGCTATTAAATTGAGCTTCTCGTCGTCGGAGCGATGAAGATAAACTCTGTGAAAGTAAGGTCTCTTCTGCTTGGCAGATCAGACAAGATACTGTAAATATTAAGGTATGCGTAGTTTACGTTAATCTCATATTAACAGAAACAAGTTTTCTCTGAAAGTCATTTTAATACTAAGTAGCTTTGAAAAATTTCCCGGAATTGGTTATCTTGTGTTTGTTTTTTTAATTTTAATAAACTTGATTCTTAATTCGTTTGATTTTTGAGTAGCATATTGAGTGAACCAAACTAAAATATCCTAATACGTAGCCGTGTAATTAGATTTTAAAGCAGTTCTACAATAATTTTGCAAATTTCTTCTAAAATATAGTCTTTAAAAAAAAACATTGTCCAGAACTTATGTATCCAATCGTACACAGCTAACTCTAGTGTAATTGGAAAAATCTTTACTTTGATACGATCTACCTACATTAACAAATTCCAACTAGTTTTTACTAAACTTTTCACGATTATCCAGATAATCGAGGCAACTTTTCAGAACTCATTAAACTGCATTGAAGAATATTCCCGCTAGGCTGGACTAGATTTCTCGTCATGCGCAAACGGAGAACCTTTGGAAAATAAAAATTCCACCTTATATAATTCTTTTTTATATATATTATCAAGGATATAGCAACTTCAGAATTTTCTAAATAAATTTAATCGATAAATAAAGAATTAAAATTAATAAAAATAAATAGAAAATAAACGACGTTTCAATGCAAGTCTCGGACACTGACGAAACGATAAAACTTTCAGAGTAAAACTGTCTATATGTCGATGCGCTTCCGAATTCGTGTAAACGTATACTTACTATATATGGTAAACGGTAGGCGATTGCACACATTAACACAGACACACATACGCACACATTGACACTAACGCATATACACCTATAAATACATATACACCTGTTTGCGCGAGGACGTCGAGAGACCGCTGTGCGGACCATCGTATATATATTATACATATACATACATATATATTTATACATTTGACGTCTCGTTTGACGTGTATATCTTCTTTCCGTACGCGCGTACGGTCGTGTGATTATAAAATGCGTGCGTTTTATGCCCGCGTTGCACGCGCAGTTTCGCACCGGAACGAGAAGTTTGAGAAATTTTAAGAAAGTTGAGGGGTACCGCAGCTCTTGAGTGATTAGTCGTATTATATGCGATTTTCTTGTATACGAGAACTTTGAGGTAGGGGGAAGTTTAAATGCATTTATAATCATAGTAATTTCTCATAACAAGTGTCGCACGAAAAGAAACCAGATGTCTCCTACATGAGAAGACGTATTTATCTTTATGACAGCTCAATTGTTTTGCCCACTACTCGATATCGTTAATAGAAGCTTTTTGTAAATACGGCTACTTTGAAGTTCGCTGCCTCGAAGATTCGTCGAACATGAGTGTTAAACACTTGGCGCCGGGTCGCCGACACATCTCTGTGCTGGAAACTTCCCAAGAGCTAAACTCGTAGAGCTGCGCCTCGAAAATTCAGATTACGATTGTCTCTTTAATTCTCATTATACATTATACAGCTACAAAGAAAGCTGCGCCTCACTTGTTGTGCATAATAAAACACGCGAGAGAGAGAGAGAGAGAGAGAGAGAGAGAGAGAGAGAGAGAGAGAGAGAGAGAGAGAGAGAGAGAGAGAATTACGCTCTTGTCTAGTCAAATAAGGATCGGGACGTGTAATTCGTTTTTCCTTGATCCTATCTCGACGATATGTCTCGCTCGTTCTTTAACTGATCTGTCTTTTGTTTTGTTTTTCTACGTTTCCGAGATTAAACAATCATTATGTGTATATGCACGAGGTATAGCGACGAACGAATCCGTTCTTCTTTCGCCTTTATTTTTTACTATTGCATACTGTGTTAACAAGATGAAAATTATATGAGACGTGTCTTAGGTTCAGTACGATACAACGTTTATTACTACTATTACCGAAAAAAAAAACAAGTTTGGCACTTAAAAGCGTAATAACAACAGTATACTGTCCTAGAAAAGATGTACGGTTATAGGTATATGGAGCGACAAAATGCTTATGTATATTGTACAAATCTCACCGGGTTGCGTCGCGTATATAAAGTGATTTGCAAAATGTGATTTATGTGGATTCGTGGCTATACCATTTTGTAGCCTGTATACGTTAGAGGTGCAACGCGTCACGCTTATATCTGAAAGAAAGATTATTTTTTTGTTTTGTAATTTGTATTAGTTTACAGCAAGGTTTATTTATATATTATAATAGCGTTTAGTTTCGACTCTCGTTGTATATGTATAACTATAGGGACCGCATCGTTTGCATTACTATACGAAACTAATCAAATTTCAAACTAAACAGACGATTTGTGAAACAACCATGTTCTCGTATTCGAAAATAAAGAGTAAAGAAATAAAATTTTTATCAAACTAGCTCATAAAAGTCTCTCTATCTTTCTATTATACACACCTATTACAAACCACAAACGGTTGGCTGTTCGAGTTGAAGACTCACGAAGAAGTTGTCCCGGTCCTCGCGATACCTGGCCTTGAGCAGAAACTCCCAAGCGAGTGAGTGACCAGGAAAGTCGTAACCCTGTCTTATCTGGCTCTGACAACACTCTAGCCAGTCGGCAAGTTCATCCACGAGACTACTGGGACGTCGGCGCTTGACTCGAGCTCGCCAGTGGTCGCAGCATCGTTTGGCTAGTTCGCGCTCGCGATCAGTCCAGCTGACCTCGCTTTCTCTCACCGGAGAGCGAAACCTTTTTTGCGATAAACATTTTATTAAGAAAATACCGATTGCCAATTGAAGAGCTAACTTAATCCTCGAGATCCACTTCCTCAGTCCTCCCTTCTGTCGTCGGATTGCCGGCTTCCGTTGCTTTTCCACAGTTGCTTTCGTGATAGTCGCTTCAGGCTTGTCCACGTGGTCGCAGAGACCGAGAAGCCTCGCCAGGATATCACCGACAAAGGGCATAGCTGGAGGGTTTGCTTCGGCTCTAGACCAGGCGCGATGGTACCGCCTCATCCTCGTGCTTCTGAACAACTTGCTGAGCTTCTCCATTGTCTCGTACCTCGTGGCGTGTCGAGTCTTTAAGTGTGTCCAAGTGTCTCTCAGTCTGCATAATTGTACATAAATTCATCATGTGGTGTTAACGTTCATTATCAGTTTATTAGTTCTGATGATAATTTATTCTATTGTTCAGAGTTACGGACTTCACGACGAGTATAACCTCGTACAGCACCACTACAAGTCGGAACAACGACTCGACACCGCTGTGCCTTGCCAAGAAATACCGTTACGATGCATTCAATTGAATACTTTAATCAATAAACAGCCTTAAAAATCAACTAATTTTTATTCATTTAAATATCCCACAACACCTGTATACAGCCGGCAGTTGAAGCCCCGCGACGATCGACCTGGCCGAGTGAAAGTTTCCCATCAGAAAGCATCTCTCCGCCGCGTTGACCAACCTGGCGACTAACCTCGCTCTCATGTCTACCTTCCTAGCGGCGAGAACTTCGCTGGCGGTCAGACAGGCGACCCTGTGAGCAAAAGCGATCCACGCGCCCAGGTTGGGAGCGTCTCTGGAGGCTCGTTGTTTCGCCAGAATCGCAAGCTCACGTCTCCAAGGTATTCTTAGAAAAAGCTCGCGATCGATTAGGGTCAGTTGTCGTGATAAGGTTGTACTGTCTAGGTCCCAGAGTGTAACCCTGAAGTCCAATCGTAATAAACGACGTAGATGAGATGTTCCGCTCGTGTGAGGTCGTGGACGCTCGTGGTTTTGGCTGGAGAAGATCCGGTTTAGAATACAGCCGGTGGTACTGTCTGTACTCTGATTGTGGATTGTAAATTAGGTCTAAAGTTCTTGATTGTATATTTTGAGTGATTGTACCTGACATTCAGCATTGCACGATTTTATATTAGCTCTGGATCTTTGCTTTATTCCTCTTCTGCCAAAGACGCTTATTCTTCTGGTAACCTTTCCCTTTTCTCTCTCAGCTCTGAACTGACTAAGTCTACCAAGATGTCTCCGGATCTCTCTGTAAGCATCGGTAGCGGCACGAGGTCTGTACCAGTAGTCTGGTGTCCAGAATAGCACTACTCGACCTCTTGTCGATGCTGTCAGGCCATTGCAACCGCTAAGGTCGGTCAGGGAAATGCTAGCTGCCAGCTGACGACGTGAAACTGGTAGTCGAAGCTCTGGATCGACAGGTTGTCGACGAATCGCAACGCAGCTGTTGGAACGTAGTCGACTTTGACAGGACTCCCGGTCACCTGGTTGAACCGACCAGGGACCCAAAGCGTGTAGGAAGTACGTAGCTGCGGATAGGCCGTACCTTCGCAGGTGTTTCTATTTTCAGGGAATCAATTTTAGGATAAAAATGAGCAAGCCTGTTTCAGGTATGAACTAACTAACTAATTATACTTTGGCAGATTGATCTTTGCATTGTTTCGCGTTTTCCCATCCGACAACTGCGCTCTCTACCAGTTTGTGGAAATCGACAGGTGGATTGGTTGAAGGATCAGTTTTGTATGGGCCAAGACAGAGAGCAGAATTACATTTTTCTTCTACGCCAAAACCAAATCGAGATAGTTTGCGAACTATCTTCCCGGTTCGAGCTTCCACTTGTGGCTTTGGCTTGAGTTTACTTTTGTTATTGATACGGGGTATTTTGGAAGATTTACGACTCGTACAGGTGTTTTTCAGAATATCCGATCCTGGTTCTTCTATATCGAGTACAACACTGGGACACTGATCCCTGCATAAATCGCTCTTATCCGGTTTGAACTGAAACATATTTTCGGCATTGCTCTTTTGATCTTCAAAGCTTTCTTTCATCGCAGCGGCTAAAAGTCTCTGGTCCACGCTTCGTCGATCGTTTTTACGTGCGTATATTACATCGCAAATTTCGACAGATTGATGTCGATGGCTCTTTAGATGCCGACTCTTCTGCTTAATCGGCGAGTAATCCGCCAATTGATCCCTATAAAAAATCAACAATGCACACTCTTCAATCGATCTAATTATCTCTACACCAGAGGCAATCGCATCAAAAGCTCACTTGATCTCTTTCAAACTAGCATCCACAAATCTCACAGGCTGAGGCGCATAAGTCCCGTTTAACAGTTCCTGGAATCCAGATCCTAGAAATAGGTCCTTCTGTGTCCAAGTAGGACCATAGGTGTCGCCACCGGCGTAAAGCCTCGTTTTCTTCCTAACACAGCGTCCACTAGCTCCACTGTCGTATTCAAATCCCGAAGATACCAGGCAGCAGGTACTAGCGCAAGTTGAGCTTCCTGCAATCGTCGTCTCAGACAACGAACTACCTAGACACCTGCGATCCAAGAGACGGCGAACCTGATCACGCCAACGACGCCAGTACTTTGCTTTGTTTGCCAAACCACCCAGCTCGAAGTATTTGGCCCGTCCGTCGCAGAACCTGCGCTGCGGGTAATCGAGGAAAGTACTTCTTTACCGACCGAGTAAGTATACAATGTTTTACCGACAGAGGAACTTTGCTTTATACGTAACCTAGCTTTCAACACTTTGCGGTACCTCCTACGAAAGATGCTGAGGGTGATGAATTCAAGGGGGTACACCGAGATCAGCTCAAGGGTCTCGATGCTCGGATCGAGTCCAGGTAGACACCAGTACAACTTCTTGTTTCTGAACGTGTCTGTGGCCACCAAAAGCTTTGTCCTGGTGAGCCCGAGGGCGACTTCGCGAAGACCTCGACCATCTCTTGTCGTCTCAGCGAAGGGTGATTCCACGAGGATCTTTTCACCAGCCAGTTCCTCGTACTCCGCGAACAAAAGCTTCTGGATCCTGGCGTTCTCCATAACGGTTGCATTAGTTTACCTTCGCGGTCGATCATTTTTCGACGTGTGGGAAGAAATGGTCATCGTTTTAGTATCGCGAGATTTAGGATAAAAACAATTATGGTCCAGCTGGTACCAATCTTAAAAAACGTTTACAGGTTAACCGAGACTTTGTGTTATAAGGTGATGTTGGAAATGATTCGACTTTTGAACAACTTCATGTTTGTGAAAATGTGAGAGGAGTTGAAATACAAGTATACAAATTTCTTGACAATATTGAGAATCGATAAAGCTTATGTATGTACAGAAAATGTTATTTGACTAGGAAATATTTTAAAAAACTTCTGTTACACATTTATTTACATAATCATACAAATATTAAGTACATCTAAGACGTAGAGATTATATCAATCCTATTCGCAGCTTCGTCAGTTGCTTTAAATTACTGTATATTCCACGGACACTTACGACTATAGACGCAGAAGTAAAAAAAAATATGTGTATATAATAATTGACGAATCGTCGAATGAGGACATATGTGTTTTATAATATATACAAATACGTGTCATATTGCTCGTAAACGTTTATTATAGTAGTATAATTGTCGATCATGCCCTCTAAACTATCTTGGCCCGAACTGACTCCCGTCGATCAGCTCTAAGAAAAATTCGGAGAATCCAAAAGTTTTCTCAAAAAAAATTATATATAAGTTTAAGGTACCTATGATAGAATACTTTAAAATAAAAATAGGAAGATTCTCTTCCTCCAATAAGACACATTCGTATCCCTCAAGAAAAAAGCTCGCACTTGGTCTGCCGGTTCATCGGACTGTCGTTCGGACACCGGAAGACGTCGGAGAACGCCTCGAGATTCGCGACGACGCCGTTGACTTTGAGCGAGGTTTCGTAAGCGTCGTAGTTATCGTAGATGTCGCCGATTTCGCAAATTCTCTGAAAATAAGGAGAAAGAGAGAAAAAAAATCATTACTTAATTCACCTCGGCTTTTTTCGGCGTTTTTATCAAGTCATGAAGCAATAAGTCTTATATAATAGTCTCTTTCGTGCATATGTACTGACCTCGGCGTAGGATAAGAAGAAAAGCTGCTGTTGGCTCATATCCTCGAAACCGGGAAGAAGTTCCGAGGTTTTGGACTCGACCTTACGGTAGGCTTCGAAAGCTGCCCGGAGACCCGTCATCTTCTCGTAGATCTTGTCCACCTGGATGGTGTCTCGGTCTATCACCGACGCCAAGGGTTGATCGAATTTCAATGCTGACTTCTAAACAGATTCCAAATCCGAATATAAATAAAATTCAGTACAGACACAATGATTTTTTTCACGCTATAGTTGCGGAATTTTGGCATACCTTGTAGTTGATCAGCTGATTGGAAAGACACTTCTCCTTGACCTTGTAGGCGTCGATGGTGTCTTTGGACAGTCCTTCTATCGTGCGAGTATAAAACTCGTTGTACTTCAGATTGTCTGTTGTAGGATGTGAATGATTGAATTTGATTATTCCGGTTAGTATATAGGTTGGAAGAGCGTAAAATTATAATTTTGAACGAAGGTCACCTGTGAGACTCACGTAATCGTAGAGAATCGAGCCCAGCATTGATCCGAAGCTTCCGTAGTTGATTGCGCTGGAAATAAAAAGTTCGTACGATTATCATATAAATTGAGATTAGTTTTGCCGTTTATCGCTTACCTTGGCAACTTTGGGCTGAATAATTTGTACTTGTTTTCGTTCAGGTATTCCGTTGGGAAAACTGAAAAAAGAAACGATTTCCGTTACGCATTCATCTAATTAGTACGTCTCATAATTCCATAAATAAATCGACGGTGACTCACGTATGCGATTCATGTGACTGTTTACTTCAAAGTGGTATATAAGTGGCACGAATTTCTTCGACATTGTGTTTGGACTGTAAGGAAGAATCGATCGATCAAGCAAAGAATTTCGGATAGATATCACGCGGCTATATGTAAAAGATGCGCAACAATCGATCAAACACTCACTCGAACAGGTGCGGATGCTTCAATCCCCGTAGCTCGTGGATCAGAGCCCTCCTCCTGTACTTGATGACGTTCTCAAAGAAGTTCGAATGTAGGTGTAGCTGTAAAAAGAAGAACCAACGTCCTAAATACCAAAAGTTATCTTTGCATACAGAAAATTCGCAACGAAATCGCTCACATTGCCATAATAGTTGTTAACGAGTTTCTTATCCCTTTGCCAATCGGGATACCCCACAACGATTTTCAGGTGTTTTAGCTTGTTGATGGCATACGTCCTCGTCTCTTTGTCCATCCACTTGGCGTTTGATAAAAGACTCGACAGGGCCTCGCGGATGTTCTGGATGACCTCCTCGGCCTGTGTCGTAAAATCACGTTTTATGGCTCTCAATCAGTATTATTATTTTGCTATTTTCTAATATACGACTTACGTAGACTTTCTGCTCGTGAGGGACATGCCTCTTGATGTACTCGTAGGTTGCGCCGATCAGCTGATTGTCCGACTGCTTGATGCAGAAGGTCGATCTGTCGATTGAAATTTTGCTTTTATATGTATATCGCTTTTATATATTGACTGTAGAGATGCGAATAATGCATATGTTCATTGCTCACCTGTCGGGTATATTTTCGAAAAATCGAGCCAGACTCGGACTCAGGTACTTGCTGATCTGCGTGAGGAACTTGAAGTGGATGTACTTTTCTAACGTAACCGGTGAAGTTCTGTCCAGAAGCTGGGCTAATTTGGTGAAGTAATCGACCTTCTTCAATACGATGTAGTCGTGCTCGTCGATGTGAACGTTAGCCGTCTTCAGCAGGGAATTCAACAGCCTCAACCAATTGATCTAAACACGCGAAGATTGCCATTGTGCGTATAATTGCAACTTTATATGCATATTAGCAATAAACAATAAGCTATGCACAATATCATCGAATTTCCTCGTCGAAGCTTACGTGATTCGTCTCGGCAAGACTCTCGAGCCCTTGATCATCAATAACCGAGTCGTAAACGCTTTGCCACTGATCGAGCGTCATTTTATTGCTGATCAAGGTGGTGACGTTCTCCTCGAACATTCCCAGTGGCGGTAGAATCTGCGAAATATCAACGAGATCATCGAAAACAAGCTCACCATCATCGAGCTCTGCATACATCAATCGCGAGAATACACTCGTCAAAAAACATCAGAGTTTATACACACGATGGGATGAGCTCACCTCGTGCAGTGCGTTATTGAAGCCGATCACGTCTTCGTAGTCGGTGACGTACGTCTCGGTGTTATCGGGCTGCAGCAGGTTCGATACTACACCCGCGAGGTTCTTGTACTTCAACAGGCTGTGCACCGAGTAGAAGTACAGGGGCGACGGCGGCATCAACTGCAGGCATACACGAAGAGCCGAAAAACATTATTTGTTTACGTGCTTCGAAAAAGCCCATATAAATAGACGAAAAGTCGGAGATGCCCCGCGGTAGACTAAACACATAGCGTGACCAATCAATCTAAATTACTCGGAGCTATATACGAATAACAAAAATATTTTTACGGATACACTGTAAACACGCGCCGTAAAAATGCCTATATACGTATATAAACCCATGTAGAATATCGCGAGGGAAAAAAGCAGCGTCTAAAACCGCGCGCTCAGCTCGTACGATATCATCTCGAATAAGCTCTCGTGTGAATTGTAAAAAAAGCAATAAGTATACCGAGATAAGATTGACGTCGTCGGAGCCGTCAGCATCATCCTCCTCGGCTCTGGGGTCGCGCGTGACGTGGACGTTGAAGAAGGCGTGCTCGAAGCCCAAAGATGCGTAGAAGTTGTCGATGGATTGCCAATCGAGTCCCTCGTTATTGCCGCTGCTTTTCTCGCGGCGGAAGAGACTCAGACCGTCGGATAGCTCCAGGAGACGGGTGAACTCGCGCTTGGTTTTCTGCTCGCCGTCCTCTGTTGGCTCGAAATTATTTCATTTGATTTTTGCATTTTCGCCGTCGTCGCGAACGAGTGGAGATCTAGTTTCCTCAAGTTTCCGACTCGAAGCGAAAAGTTTACATCCAAGCATTTCCCAACTATTTTATCGAAACGTCTAGAGGCGGAGAAAGATGAGAGAGAGAGAGAGAGAGAGAGAGAAAGAAAGAGAGAAAAAGAGATTCCGAAAGACAGGCGCTGCATCGCGTATACATGTATACCAGACGGAGCAAACTATACACGTCTATATAGAGCGAATACGACGCGCAAGCATGCATGTATGTATGCACGAGCGGCTGAGAAAGAGAAAAAAGGTCTTATCTCAAATTGGATCGGTCTAATGTAATCAAAGGCAAACGCGCTCGAGTTGTATATCTTTGAATGTTTGTTTTGTTTCCGAGAAGCGTAAACGAGTTTGTTGATGTTATATCGTTCGAGGCGAGGGTGGGAGCGAATCTGCGTGTGAAACGCGTATACGCGCGTGTGTGTATAGACTGCGTGATTTTACGCACGTTGTTCCATGCAGCTGCGATAGAACTTCTTCTCCAATGCCAGAGACTTGGTTTCCTCCTTTTCCACGGACTGCTGCTCCAAGATTTCTGTGAAAAATAAAACTTCACGATGCAGTGCACGCCTGAGTGATAGATCGCTCTGCGATATATGTATATTACGCTACATCGAGGAGACTGTGTCAATGTTGATCATCGTCTCGTGAACGCGACATCTTTTCCGATAAATATATATTTACATAGTACTGTGTCGTACCTTGTATCTCCTTCGTAATGGACGGCATCTTGCTCTGCTTCCTGCCGCAGGAATAGCCGTAGAAATCGTCGCAGGGGTTCATGGACTTTTTCACGCTCTTGAGAAACAGATCGGCTGCGAACACGGCAAGAGAAAAAAAATCACCTCGTCATCGACGCGCTTATCGTCTCGCGTATTCGAGAAGAAAAAAGAAAATACGAGGAAATATTCGTACCGACATCGTTGCATCGGTCGTCGGTGCAAACGTTCTCGTTGAATTCGTAGGACACAAAGTACGGCGAGGACACCGCTCGCTGCCGATGCCTGTGATACTTGGAAGATTGCGCGAAAATCGGCTGCTCGTCGTCATCGCTGATTCTCGATTTCCTCGTAGGGATGGCGCTTGCGCAAGCTGCGACGAATAGACTAAAAAATGTTTATCTCCCATGAGCGTCTTATATATATATATATATATGCATGATATATGTTGAATTTTTAAAAAGTCTCTTTACACGCGTAATATACATGTAATGTATGATGGGCCGCGGCTGCGGAGATAAAGGGGAATTTTCGACGTGATATCGCTTTATTTTTGGATATTTATATACGCGGTTCGAAATCAGTAAGCGCGCACCGCGATACCGCGGATTATTTTTAAGTGTAACAATCGATCGCGATATATTGCACGTATATACATCTACACTCGAAACTGTTTGCGCTCGCGCGCGCGCACGTATAATATGCATATAAAACGACAGCCGGCGATTTGTTATATATTACGTCTTGCACTACCGGTCATACAAAAAAACACACACACACTACCGTACAATTATAGTACGCCACGTGCTATACAATAACGCAAGCTCGGCCTTTTTCAAAAAAAAAAGCTTCAGCTCTGTATGCTCGTTGTATACCGACAAAAGAAGCGCGTATACGCGTCACTGAAATCTCGACCACTGCACCACACGGAACAACGTTCAACGAAAAAAAAATCGATAATTACACCAGCACCGATATATAAATAAATCGACATCTCGGCAGACTCACAGGAGGAAGAACCGAGACGGGGCGGCGTGGTTTATACGCCTCGGCTTCATTTTTCCGTCTCGTAACGCACACACGCACTCGGTATCTCCGTTTCTCTCTCGCTTTCTCTCTCGTGGGGGCCAAAGAGAGCGCGCCGTGAGCGCGCGCGCTTTTCAGATCGCGATAGTCGCCACCGCTATACTGGATCATCATTGAGAAGGACTTGCCATTTTATATCTCTAATTTTTATCTTCGCGCGCGCGCCGCTTCTCTCTCTCTCTCTCTCTCTCCACTTCTCTCGCGCTCTTCGACGTCTTGCACGTTCGTTCGTTATATATATATATATATATATACATACGGGATATACGCACTAGTTTTAAATACATATATATATATATACAGACGTCTCTCTTTTTTTCCCTCCATCTCTGGGAGCTCGATTTTTATTTTAATTGGGCGGAACTGGACACTGGCACGACTTCCGATCCGTTGATGATTGCGTCAGATTTTTTTCGCGCGAAATGACGCCGATGCTACTGATGATTAATTTATATACAATCGGGTATGCTAATGACTTACGCGCGCGCCCGCGGCTCGTACAAGTACCCGCTTATTATTCAATTAGCGAGTGCGATCGTAGACACGCGCTTGTATATTTTCTCGCGATTCGGTAAAGCGATCCGAGATAAATATATATATATATATATATATATATATATATACATATATGGAATTATAAAGCCCTTAAACACTGTATGGAAACTGCGTCGCATTCGATTTTCCAGAACCTCCGCCCCGCCGTTTCGAAACTGTGTATGTATAAAAGTAGTATTATACCCGCACATCTGCGTTATGTCCTGAATACCGTTGATAAAATAATCGATATATAAGTAATGAAGAGCGTATCGACACACGCGGCTAGTCGATATATAGGCTGAAATATTTGTTAATGGGAATTACTTACCTTTTGCTGTGCTGTTGGTTCATTTCGTGTACGGCTTGAAGAAAGCTCTCGTTCTCTAAAGTCGCTATAATGTAGAGGTTTAAATAAAAGCAAGTAGTTCGCTTGAGATATCAAGTAAAATTATATTTATTTGACTTTTTCAAGACGATTATGACACTTTGGGATATACGTTTGCGTATACGGAATAAGTGATAAGTACAAATTATACTTTTGAACGATAAACGGCACCAATTGTCGAACTGCAGCTTCTCGGCTTGTACAAAGTCTCGGTTATTTCTAAATTTCCAATTTTAAATTCATGAAGTACATTCGAGCTCTGAATCGAAAATTAATCTCGAGATATTCGTTTCTACAATTTTTATGCATTTTTATAGCCTTGAATGCTCATCCAAGATCGCTTAAAAAAATTTCGACTTTTAATTGTAAAATAATTTCAGTTTCAATTTCGTATATAATAAGCGATACGAGATAAATCATAAACTCGACCGGGCGCGCAAATCGCTTTTTTTCTTCTTCAATTATATATCGGGTAGTATAAATATATTATATATACATAAGACATTATAGTTATCCATGACTCATTACGTGTATACGAATGACAGTATATATTATGTTAGGCTTCGATATTCTGATATCACCGTTGTTGCATCCCGATCGAAAAAAGGGACATATGAGATTCATTTATTGTGACGACGACACACGGACAGTATATATATATATTACATATATATATCATCGAGAAAGGAGGAGCTTTATCTTATCTCTGGACGCTATATAGCGTGTTACGTCAATTACGCATCTCTATATAACTCAATGAACTCGATTGTACCGTACCGATGAGTTATTGCTTCGATTTCAACACTTTGGCTGAAAAATATTTGTATCGATACACAATGCGCGCGCTTTTTATTCTTGCCCATGATCAATGCATATGCGTGAATTTTTCGCATTGCACTTAAGGTTATGCATACCGGATAAACTATTTATAAAAATTGATGCGCACTTAAGCAAAAATATAATGTGTGATTCTTCAAGAGAGAAAGAGAGAGAGAGAGAGAGAGAGAGAGAGAGAGAGAGAGAGAGAGAGAGAAAGAGAGAACCGATAAGGATTTATCTTACGTACCGCAGCCGCACTATCTAGTGTATTACATGTATAAGTGTCTATACATTATATTATATATATATATATATATATATATATATATATATATATATATATATATATATATATATATATATATATATATATATATATATATACTCATACACATTGGGTTGCAGTGTGCGTATAAAAAAAAGTCGAAGGAGCTCTAGAGAAGAAAGTGTCTTTATATATCTGGCGCACTTAAAATACCAGAGCTAAAAGAAGGAGAGAAGCCTCTATATAAGGGTCCGTGCGTCAATCCGAATTAGGCGCTTATATATGTATATATACTATGGAGAGATACGCACATATGCGTCAAAGCATAAGTATATGGCATATATATATATATATATATATAGTGGGAGATCTATGAGAGGAGAGAAAAAATTGAAAACACGCGGCAAGTAGGTCAAAGTCAATATCTCCTATCGGCTTGATTTTTTCACGATTGCTCATCGCGCATATATAATACGTAAAAATAAAACGGAACCTTTTCAAAATGAAACGTTACAAGATGTAGCAGACGAGCGCTATTATCGGTCATCGAGAGATACGCTCGCAGATTGTGAGTCTGTTGGGGATCGGTTGCGCTCATTCGAAATCGGATGAGGTTGACGATGACAGAGCGATCGACTTGTCAGCTGGTGGAAGTCAAGATGCATCTGTTATGCTGATAGTGGTTGCGACGAGGTGCGGATTAAGAGTTACCAGCTCTATTTATGAGATCCGTTACGAGGATGGTTTTCGATATGGTATAATGAGATGTTAAGTTTTATTCTCCAAACTTCAATTCCAATGAATCATTGCTTTGAAATGTTCGAATGTGCATCGATGTAGCGCAGAACGTCACCGATGTCATCGATATCACGCAGTTTCAAACAGTATTAAATTTCCAGAAAAACATGGGTTTTTCCAATTTTTGTTGAAATTATCATTGCATTAAAGATGACTTCTTGGAATTGCCCACAATGCACCATGAACAATGTATGTTGATTACCATCAAATACTATGCACAACAGGATTGTAGTTGTTAAGTTAAACGTTAGGAAATAAACAGAACCGCGTTGTGCGAAATAGTAGTGGTATTCTAAGAAAATCGGAAATCGAAACGCCGATAATGCTTTACTATCCCTTGCAAAGGAAATCTAGCCTGTTCCCCACCAGAACGTTTTCAATACTTGCATCGAAATCATGTGGCTATTGAGCATGAAATCCTGCGTTCAAAAGTCGATTTTTCTTTTGATTTTCATCTACTGCAATCAGCGGACATTGGCTACAATCGATCGTATGATCGAATCACTGATGAAGCAGATTAGCATCCATCAAGTGATTTCTCTGATCGACGAGGTGGAATACACGGGCCTAGAAACTCTGATCACCCAGAAGATATCCAGTCGATATCCGTCTCAGATTCTGAGTTGTGATAAAACGGGACGGCTAATAATGAACAGATCGAGCGTTTTGTTCGTGAGCTCGGTGAAAACGACGGAGCCTCCTCACAATCTAGAACTGGAGTTAACGAAGAAACTGAGAGATATGGCTTGGGATACCTTCAATTCAAGATTTCTGCTATTCGTCTCTGGTGAAGACA
The DNA here is from genome assembly GCA_020010945.3 of Muscidifurax raptorellus. Lineage (NCBI taxonomy): Eukaryota > Metazoa > Arthropoda > Insecta > Hymenoptera > Pteromalidae > Muscidifurax > Muscidifurax raptorellus. The sequence continues at coordinate 11,593,947 of CM052077.1, forward strand.
AAGACCAAAACTTTGACTATCTACTGAAATTCGCATGGGAGCAGGAGTTGGTTGACATAATCTTGTATCAAATCGACGTCGAACGAACCTCTCGTAAATTAAGAATCGACTACTCGAATTTTTTGTCTGCTCCCGGAAAAATACATCGATACAACCCATTCACCCAAAACTACCATCAAGAGATGTTCGATCCCAACATCATATTGTATCCCAACATGGTTTTAAATTTGCACGGATACAAACTGAAGATTGGTCTCGTGCACTACCCTCCGTACTCGGATGTGGTGGAGGATGAGATCAGCAAAGTTGTGAAATACAAGGCAGTCTTTGGTAAACTCGTAGCGACTATCAGAAATACTTTGAACTTCACGATCAGCCCAGTTATTCGGCGTCTCTCCGGCTACGGTGTGCTACTTGATAATGGTTCCGCTACAGGTATGCTGGCCGATGTCAAGGATGGTAACCTGGACGTCATCGCCTTTGGAGGTTTCTACTTGTACTCACCCTTCACCATTATGGTTCGTATATTGCTAAGATCGGGTTCGGGTATTGCTAAATTACACACTTATATATACAAAAAGATAACACAAACATGATTCATTCAAACACAAAGATTTAGCATGCGTCTTTGCTAAATAAATCTGTCAAAGACAGACTAAGAAAAGCGATCACATTCGGAATGTCGTCGATCTCATTGTCAAGGGTCAAGAGGTGTTGCTACGCGCGGTTCATGATGCACGAATCGCGAAGTTTGACTTTATTCACAGTAGTATTAACCCAATTATTTTTTGTACATACCGATGCGTGGGGTTATACATTGTTCCCATCAACAGCTCGACAGAACGTCGTACCTCAGCATGGAAGAAGCCTGCCCCGTGGTTCCGATGATTCCCACAACCAACATCCTTTTGGACAAGAGCTTCGTCATCTCCTGTCTGACCATCGTCATTCTAATCACAGCGATCTGGCTGTTCACCTTCATCCTGAAACCTGACAAGCACCGCACCATCATTTGGCATCCTCTGAGCATAGGTTTCCTAATTCTCGGAATCTCGGTTCCTGGTCAACCGACAAAGCTGCAAGAGAGACTCGTCTACGCCTGTATTCTCATGGTGTCGCTCTTCTACTCGTCGAACGTCGTTGCCCAACTGACGAGCATCAAGGTCGACACCGATTCTTTCGTGGACTTTGAGAGTTACGAGGACCTGGAAGAATCAGGTCTCATCCCAGTCGTTCACCCTAACATGTACAACATGACCTTTTCTTTCGGCGACGAGATGTTGCAAAAGTGAGTATATAACTCTCATCGGAAGCAAATGGAATCGCGTAAAACTTCATCCGAATCCTTGAATCCCACAGACTCGGTAAACGCGCGGAGAAGAGACCGAACTACGCGGAATACTGTTCCGAGCGACTTTTGACCAAGGGAGACGTGGTCTGCGTCATCGAGGACCTCTGCGCCCGTTTTCTCATCAAACAAAGCCTAAGCCCGTCCGGCAAACCCAGAATGAAGTTCGGCAAGCCGTGTTTCTGGTCAGCGATTCGAGCCTACATCCTGCGCAAAGCCTCGCCCTACACGTCCCGCTTCAACGAAGTAATCATGCGCGTCGTGGAATCTGGACTCGAAAACAGATGGTGGCTCGAGTACTCCGGCGAATCGAAGAACATGTCCAAGGCGATGCAGGGAAACATCGACGACGGCGACATCGAGAACCAACTGAAGGACACCACCTACAAGAGTGACTTCTTCCTCGTTGTGTTCGGGAACCTCGTCTCCCTCTGCGTGTTCGTCGGTGAGCTCTTGTTCTTCAGGTGGAGATCCAAAAGAGCGGTAAGAGTCCTCAAGGTCAAGGTCAGCGATTACGAGCAGAAATTATAATGTACACGATACGAAATTCAAATAAAAATGATATCTCTATCCTTGAACCCGTCAATGGCTCTGTGTATAACGTAGTATCGATCGTTTCCTGCGTAAATGCGCGCAATCATCGGAAGAAAGAGGCTTGGCTCTCGGCTTATCGCTCTCGCGCTGAATTACTGTTGTTTCAGAGCTGTGCGAGCCAATAATTTTCATCTTTAGCTCGTCGACGCCACTGCATTGATATACACGTACGCGCGGATCGTAAAAAGAACGATGACAAAGTGCATATGCTGCGGCTTATTGACAGTAGCTGCAAATTACCAAACGACGAATACCGCCTACGTATGTGTACGTATATATGCAGATGAAAGGATGACGATGTTAAAACGTGTATATGTATGTATATATATATATATATATATATATACATATACACGTCGCTGGCACTTTGATGAATTCGACGACTGGAATTTATCCGGATGATTGTACAATCTAGACTTTCGGAAAGTTTCTCTTGCAGGAAAGTTTTTAGATCGGCGCTACTGAGCTACACGCGATGCAACAGATTTTCCGATGTGGAATTTTCGGTTTTGCAACTATTACACATTATTCGTCGCTTACTCGAACTGTACTCGTGAAGCGAATCAATCATCAAAGAGCGATATAGATTTTTTCCCCGGCTCTCTTTCGAAAGCTCGCCGCATGAAAAATTAATTGTACGCTGAATTGTTAAGCTCCCTACCAGTCGAGTATATCTGCGCGAAAAAAAAGATAGCGAGTTTCTTTATCAGCTCGTTAGCATTGTTCAGAGGCGCTGCCACTAGAACGTTCTTTTATCTTAATAGTGCGTACATATCGGTTCTCGCTATCGAAAACTCCAGAGAAGATTACGCGTAGGCCAACACGTTCGAAATCAATGACGGAAACCGCATCCGAAGACTGCTTCCTTTCTCGCGTACGTCGTCGACTTCCGACTGACGAAATTTCAGTCCGAAAATTTCTAAAAATAAAAAAATTGTTGCTGCATTACGCACGAGTTGAGAAATTAATTTGGGTAATGATATACTCGTACGAATTCCACAAGGCGATAAAATTTCGCAAGACTCTCCCGCGGGGTCACGAAAGTTCGCCGATAAATCGGTTGATAACTGACCCACCGTTCGAGACATGAACGCATTTGCCAAATCAATTTTCGAACTTTTCAAGTCGCTTTCTGTCTCTCTCTTTCTCTCTGCGCGATGATGTCTCATCGCAACATTCCGTCAATAAGCCTCTTTGAAATAATAATACCAATAATAATAATAAGCATCGTTCGAGCCTCGGAGATACCTTCCGCGGATGCCGATTTTTTGAGGAAACAGGAGCTGGTCTTCCAGCTATTATGGAGCAGTAGAGAAACGACGAAGAATCATCCCGAGGTTTTCGAACGGCTGAGGAACTACAAGCTCGAGGACGTCGGAGCCGCTTGCGAGAACCATGTGAGTACGCGTTCACGCGCGTAATTCGTGTGTGTACGGACAATTTTTGTTTAATCTGTATGAATCGGTAGAGATTATACACATGTACAAGCACGTGCCGAAGATTTTTTTCTCTGTCGCGAGATTCTTGATAAAGCTTTCACAAACTTAACGGTTTTTTTTCAAGTGAACATACTTAAACATATCTGATGGAACGCGAGAAGTGAATCGGATGTAATTTTCTGTACACAGACCCATGCAATCGAGTTTGAGAATCATCTGCATCGATTCCAAGCTGCGTCGCAAGATCAGCCGTTTGCCGGTTATCGAGATGAACAGGTGGACGATGTGCGATTATTGTTCAATGTTCTCCTTTGCGCCAAGAGCTTCGATGAATTCGCTGCTCTGGTTGCCTGGTCCCGTGCGAAAGTACCTCAGGTCGCCTGGATTCACGCTTTCGCTATGGCCTTGTATCACAGGAGGGACACCAGAGGATTGAGGCTACCGAACCTTTATGAGATCGTACCGCATTACTTCTTCGAGACGGAGGTTATGGTCAAGGCTTATCGAGCAAAAACTGGAGAGATCGAGGGTGAGATTGCGTATTCGATTTCCAAATTTTGGATCGACTCAAAAATAGAGATTCTGATGCTATCCAGGTATCGGCGAGGACTACGCGATCGAAGCGAATCACACAACCCACACAGAGGCTACAGATTCTCAACTCAACTACTTTCGAGATGACGTCGGTCTGAACCAGTTCTACTTCCAACTGCATAACCAGCTGCCCTTTTGGTTGAGCTGTGAGGCGAAAAATTGTAACGGGATACCTAAGCACCTGCGTGGTGAGCTGTTCTACCACGTGCACAAGACACTCTTGGCCAGGTACGAGCTCGAGCGCTTGTCTCTGCATCTGGATCGTATCGAGGACATCGACTGGGAGCAAGGAATCGCTACTGGATACCGATCGAGGATGACTCATCTGAACGGGTGGCCGGTACCGGATAGAGAGCCAGGCGCTCGCGTACCTGCTTCCAAGTACAAGTTTTTGGAGGTGAGTATTTGAAACGATTTTTTGTTTAAATCGGCAAGTTTTTTTCGTTACACAGGAAGTGAAGCACTACGAGTCGCGACTGGCGAAGGCGATCGATTTGGGTGAACTACGTACTGGTTCGAGCTCTAAGAAGCTGGACGAGTCATCGAGCTTCAACGATCTCTGCAATACTCTGGAAGGCAATTTTGATTCACCGCAATTAAAGCTCTATGGTACGTTAGATCGGTTGTACCGACGCCTGCTCGGCTTTGCTCCGGAAGTAACTGGAAAGAAAACAGGACAGGTACCGGTCGCAGCGCTGGAGATGCCCTGGACCAGCCTAAGAGACCCAGGATTCTTCAGAATGAACAAGAGAATACTGGATCATGTGTCTAGGTTCAAACGCAACTTGCCGATCTACACTCCTACCGATCTTGGGTTCGACGGGCTTCGGATAGACTACGTACACCTGGACAAGCTCGTCACCTACTTCGACTCGTTCGAGTCAACTTTGAATCATCCACGAGTACACTATTTCGAGGATGAGTCTGCCTCTCGCAAGGAATCTTGCGGTTCGAAGACGAGGGTAAGGGTTCAACAGCAGAGATTGGATCATAAGGCTTTTAGCTACCAGATTGGCGTCAGCAGCGAACGGCTGACTAGGGCAGTTGCGAGAATTTTTCTGGGACCTAAGCTCGACGTACATGGAAACGAGTTAGATTTGGAGGATAGTATCGAACAGTTTTACGAGTTGGATCGTTGGATCGTCGATCGTAAGTACTGATGAGCAGTATTGTTATTGATTTAATTTGCACATACGATCTTTTGTTCTTCTAGTGAAACAAGGAAGCAACAAACTAGACCGCAGCAGCACTGACTCGCCCTACTATTCGCCTGATCCTCAATCCAGTGAAGCCTACAACCGTGATCTTATTCGCGCCCTTCGCACATCTGACGATAATTTGGTTCATGATATTGTTCACTCTCGCAAACTTCATCTAGGCCTACCTCTACGTCTACTACTGCCTCGAGGCGATCGTTCCGGACTCGGTCTAAGACTTCTCGTCTGTATTCATGGACTTGACGGAGCTAAGGTAGACAAGTTAGACGAGGATACCGTATTCGGTGGATTGATTCTGGACGGACGTGATTTGGGATTTCCCTTGGATAGACCGATAAGTGGAGAAGTATTTGATAGACTGAGAAATTTCATGGTCAAGGATGTCAAAGTTTTCCACGAGGATATAAAGGATGTAGAGAAAGATTAAGCATAATATCGTGCAATAAAAAAGGCGATTTGGCAAAAAGCAATCTGGGTGTATATTTAAAAAGTATCAACCCTTCGATTGACAGGATGCACTTCTCATGATGTACTTATAGTATAGTGCGTCATTTGTATTTACAAAAAGTTTTATGTCAAAAACATTCACAGACGACCGCAAGTTTCGGGGTTCACCGAAATATTTTTAAACTTTCCTAGCCAAGATAACGTGTATTTTAAAAAAAACCATGGTATCACTTCACTGGTATAATCGAGATAGTGAGAAATGGTTTTGCGTAACAATCGCAAACGATCTGTGCATTGGTGAGCAAATACTAGGCTAGATTTTTCTATCGCCAGCGGTAGAATGGTTACATCAGTCATTGAGCCATTTAATAAAACTTGAAAAAGTCACGCGAGAATTGCATACGCTTGCGTGACACGTAAATCGTTGAATAACTTTTTCTGCATATGTATAATCAATCATATATATATATATATATATATATATATATATATATATATATATATATGACTATTTTATATATATATATATATATATATATATATATATATATATATATATATATACAAAACGAATATGGATAAATATAGTTATCTACATAATCACATACATATCATTAAAAATATACATATTATATTCATATGAAGCTTAAAATCGCGGTATGCAATTCACGTGTGAATCATACAAAACATTATCTAGCAAACTCTTAAAGTAAAAAATATTGTCTAGTCTGACTCTCTGCGTTAACGTGCTTATGCGCAACGTCTAAAGATACTGTCACGGAACTTTGTTTCCGTCGGTTGCATACGAAGACAACGAACGATCCACGCAGCTGTCCAAACAACTCACTTGTCCGACGTCTTTTTCCTCTTGCTGTCCATCATCAGCTGTGCGACACCAGCGATCTTGATGGGTCACGTCATGACTGAGGTCTCGGAGACCTTTCTAGCCCGATTAGCTTTTTTCTGTTTTATGCTCTCGGTCGCGCTGTCGTTGTCTGAGACAGACGAATCTCGCAGAGACTTGCGACCTCCAACGACGCCTCGTCCAGCATTGCGTTCCTCATTCTCCGATCCTATTGATTCGCGGTTTGATTTCCGCCTTTGACGCTGCGGTGCCTGATTGTGCGATTCCATGGCTTCGCGTAGGTGCTTACGCTTTGCCTCCCAGAACATCTCCTGACGTTGAGATATATCTGGATACCTCTCTGAAAAGTCTTTGCTAGGATTGACTATTAGTCGCCAGCCTTTTTTCGGCTGATGCTTCGCTATATTAGTGAAAATCTCGCGGATCTCTTCGGCAGGCAGCTTTACCACAGAAGAAACCGCTCGCCTGTCGACGTACTCGTGCTCGGTGAAAGACAAGAGCTGCAAGCAAATTAATGAAATCAATACTTTATTTATTCTGTAGAGTGTAATCAAAGAGGTTTTGAGAATCACTTACAATATAGTCTCTGGCTCTACACATGAGCTCGGCAGGGATTCCACTGTGAGCGGACATAGTGTCCTTGGGATAAATCAGTTCGCTATTCACAACCCAGTTGCCCTGTACGAGAACGGCCACTTGTTGCAGATATTTCAAAATGGCATTTGTATCATGTTCTGAAGCTAAGATCATTCTGAGTTGAACAAAAGACATGACTTTGGCTGTAAATAAATACACAAATCATTTTATAAATATTCAAAAGATTTTTGATTGATTTAGGTTAGTAGATTGGCTTGGAATGGCTTACCATCCTTCATCAATATTCGAACTTGGTCAAGTAAAGGCAGTGTACGTATGTAGCTGAGAGAGGTTGTATGACTTGGAATGTTAGCTTTTGAAAACTGTTCCTCCTTTAGCGGAGGTGCTAACAAGTCTAAATATTGTTTTGAGCTTAAATTTAAATTGTTTACTGATTCGTCATTTGTACCACAAATCATTTCCATTCTCGTCAACTAGAAATAAATATAATTATAAATAAAAATTTGGTGGTAGCTAAATAAAATTTTTATCTTTATTACAAAATTCAAAATACTTCAGCTAGATTACTGTTTACTGGTTTGTAGTCACATTCAATCCATTGTTCTTCCATACTTTTTTTGGCATGAGTTTGAAAAGATTGTTCTCTCATCTTCTTAATGAAATCTGGTACTTGTCTGGCAAATGTGACATTTACTTGCTTTGCTGGCTCATCTTCCTCTTCAACATCTGCATTAACAAACATCACAAAACAAATTAATAAACTGTATTGGGACTGCAGGTTCAAAATAAATAATATAAAAACTTAATTTACCTTCGCCATCGTTCTTTCCATCATCTTTCCCTTTCTTGTCTATTCTATCAAGATAATTGAACTGAGGACGCATTTGTACAATACCCTTCAATGGAGTCAGATGAAATTCACCATCCTGATAAATTCCAATGGCATAATTATCACAGCTTGGTAAGGCTCTGGATGATTGCAATACTATTTTGTCCATCATATGACTGTCAACAACATAGTTATTTTAGAAACTTGTATTAAAACTAATATTAAAAGAAAAGAAAAAAACATTGTACACAAACCTATCAAAAATCCTTTCATCCTCTTCATCTCGTTTTGAAGGTATTTCAGCACCAGCTGCAATAGCTTGACCTCTGTTGGTATTGTAATGAGAATCATTTGTATTGATTTCTACCTCAATTGCAACTTCTTGATTGTCTGGTTTTATGTTACTTTTAATGAACGTGGCATTGTCATAGCCATCACATGCTGATTTCATGGGATATTGAAAAATGAAGAGTTTATCGGCTAATCTTTTTGACAAATATACTGGAATCTAAAAAAAAAAGAAACATGTGATTTTTTTGTAATCATTTGATTTCAAACAGTTGTAGAAATATAATCTGTGATTGAAAAGAAATTTTCTTTAATAAACTTGATGAACGTTTTAATTCTTTCATACTAACATTTAAAATATTGTAAGAAATTTTGAAAAAAAATAAAACATTTCATCAACTATGCCTTAACCTCAAATTCTAACCTCCCTCGAAGTTGATACAAATCGTCATAATTGCTTGTTAGCGAGTAAAATCGATTTTCCAAGCTAAAAAACTTACCTCCTTGACAACTGGATCACTGTCATCCTCCATCGCTTCGGAATTCGACATTTTCTTCGCTATTTTGTTAGAAATTCCGGTTCACGTGAAAGCCAGGATGCCTGTTTTGCCCGACTCTACGCGTCACGCGAGCCTCGACCCCACGTTTAAAGTTGAGATAACCTTATGAAAACTTCATCTGCGACGAGATAGACTCGTCAAAAAGATGATCTCAAATACTTCGATTCGGAAAAGGAGATATGGCATATTAAATTAATATCGAGAAAATGAAACCAAATGTTTTTAAGTATATATATAGATAAATCAAATACTTATATAACAACCAATGTTATTTTTGCGCACTGATTTTAATATGATTTTTCCTCGTTTTCTTTTCCGTGTAAAAGCGAAAAATATATATTTTAACTTTATAACCTTCTCATCTCATCTATCATCTTCAAGGATCATCTTTGCAAAATATAACACACGGAGCATGCGCGAATACGTCATATTTTCTTGGCGACTGCTACGCCCCGAGTTTGTATATTTTTATGTCCTTTTAAACGAAATTTCAGCATTCCACATTAGTTTTTACGATGATCACGACCAAGTGTGAAGATTTTCTTTCCGCCGTTGTCGTCTGTGTTTTCCTTGCTCCAGTTTACTAGACATTTTTTACAATGTATGTGTGTGTGGTTTAGGTTATGTTTCTCAAGTGTCAAATCGATAATTAATGCATAAAACCATTGAATCGTCGTCGTTTTCTTTTTCAGAGCTTGGAAAACAGTAGGAAAATTCAAAACCCAATATGACTTCTGTGTTTGACCAATACGAACAGGCCTCGCAAAGGTCAAAGCAGGCAGTAGCACCGCCAATCAGGCATGATATTGTATGCATTTTTTAGTTTTTGTCTACTATTTTTTATTTGTTTGGTTTGCTAAAATTGCAATATTGAACTTGTAGAGTACTACTGGTTTCATACAGATGAAACTCCAAGATGAGACGCCAATATTTATTAAGCAGAAGGTAAATTTCATGCCATCGGAGAAAATATTACACATGTGTGTCAGCAGCAATTTTATTGTTATTTCCATGGCTAATTACATTCTACTCAGGATCGACATGAAACATCCTGATAAGCCTGAAGGTAATTTTAGAAATCTCCTTAGAATTAATTGACAAACAAATATACAATTACAGATAATATGCATTATCATTAATGTTGATTGTTTTAGAAATTGAAATCTCAAAATATATTGGATATTTGAGGCTGTCTGGTTTATTTCTTGATCCGTTAGGTCAGCATTTGATTATAACAACTATACCAAAACAAGGGGATAATAATTCTGCAGCAGAACTATTCTATTTGCACAGAAAAACTACAAAGTTGAAACAGGTTTTTAAACTTGAAACTGTTTCATCTTGAGAATTTCGTTATCATATATCAAGCTTGTTTATTCATGTATTTTAGGCATCTAAATTTCGAGGTCATGAAATCACAGCAGTTGGCTGGAATTATGCTAATACATCAGAAACTACTACAGGTCCAATTTTGCTTGGAACCTCCAAAGGTCTGATTTTTGAGACTGAGATTGGTTTAGAAGGAGATAAAATATTCACCACAAGTTTAGAGCAGTATTGGAGACAGGTATGAATCAAATTATTATTTGATTCAAGGGATAGCTGCATGATAATGATGATTGCATTCTAAAATTAACAAAATTTTTTTTAATCATACAATGACAAGTAGATTTTTAAATCTTTAAAAAATGTATTGACTATTTTTCGATGAAAATTTTTGTCCAAGCTTCCAAATTATTTGCCCCTTTATGGTAACAAAGAGTTGGAGGGATTGGTAAGTTACAGCTGATAAATTTACACTCTTTTCTGTAATCTTGTAACCTTGTTGTAAATATTATAGTATTGAAATTATGCATTATTTAGACAGAAATTTAATTTTGTTACAAAAATTTTGTTAATTTTAATTATTTTAATATTATTTATTTATGAACTAGTACTGTTTGCATGCCTCTTTTTATTTAAAATTACTAAATCTGTCATAGGTTTTTGATATTGGCAAAGATAGTAAACCCCCAATCACTGGTTTGGAATTCAGAAGAATACCAAATACTGACAAATATGTTATTATACTGACAACTCTGATCCGTATTTATCAATATATTGGAGCTGTTACAAGCCATGAGGAAAAACCACTCTTACAGCAAGTATTCAGCAAGTACCTGAATATAAAAGGTAATAAATCCTAATCTTATGAATAGTGGAGAAATTATAATATTTACAAATGATTTTATCTCTTTCTTATAGAACGTTTTAATCAGCTGGAAAGTTCCTTACCCTACTCAAAAATGCAATTATATTACTCCTCCCCACAAGAGTTTCCAAAAACTTTTAGTTGGCTCACTGAAACTGGTATTTTAATTGCAAAGATTGACTCTAAAGTTGATCCTGAAAATATACTTGTCAATCAACAAATGCTACCATGTCCTGAAACTAGTCTTCTCAGCAGCAGCGTGCCAAGAAAGAAAAATGCGGCACCGTTGTCGTTTGTTTTGACGGAATTTCACGTTCTCCTTTTGTATAGCGATCATGTAAAGGGTGTTTCCTTATTGAATCAAGAATTAATTTTCGAAGATATTTACAACGATGTAAGTTTGACTTGGTACTTTAGAAATATATAGAATTCAGCATTTTCAATCACAACATTCTTTTAATTATCATCATAGGCTTTTGGTAAATTAGTTAACATTACAAAAGATCCAATGACGGGGTCTATTTGGGCTTTTAGTGAACGCGCAGTATTTAAATACAAAGTAACTAAAGAAGATCGCAACGTTTGGCAGGTAATTTCATACAAATCTCACGTGCATTAATAAAATAAAATGTCACGCTGACTTAAAATTTTTGCAATTTCAAGGTGTACATTGAAAAAGGCGAATTTGAGCTTGCAAAACAATATTGTAAGAATAATCCTGCTCATATAGATCAAGTGCTGATAAAACAAGCCGAGAAATTATTTGAAAACAAGGAGTGAGTTAAATATCCATTAATTCATAATTTTTGCTTCGTATAATTTATACTTGATGAATTACTGTTCTATAGATACGAAAGAAGTGCACTTATATATGCAGATACACATTCTTCTTTCGAGGAAATATCTCTAAAATTTTTACAAGAGAATCAAACGGAAGCTTTAAAAACATTCCTCAAAAAGGTGCGTAATACAAATGATTGTTTTCATTAATTTTTCATTTGCGATCTTTTCAAGTGTAATGAATAATTTTAGAAACTAGAAGGCCTAAAAGCACAAGATAAAACCCAGATTACTATGATTGTGATATGGGTCGTGGAACTTTTTATGAATCAAATGGGTGCTTTGCGCAGTAGCGAGACCTCGTACTTGCAAAATTCGCGATACATAGAGCTACAGAAGCAGTTTGATAGTTTTCTAGCAACAGACAAAGTTGAGGTAAGTTTGCTTATACACTTTTTTGATCTTCCATTAGTTAATTGTTTTCCTTTTCAAAAAGGAATGCGTTCGCAAAAACCGTAGCATTATATGCAACATTATGGCTAGTCATGGAGATAAGGACAACCTGCTTCGACTCACGATAATGAACAGAAACTATGAGGAGGTCATACGACAGCATTTGTATAAGAACAACCATCTGGAGGCATTAGAGGTACTAAAGAGCCAAGCAAACAAGGAATTATTTTATCAATTTGCTGGGATTCTACTTCAAGAACTTCCAAAGCCTACTATGGCAGCTTTAATATCCCAAGGCTCCTATCTCAAACCCTCAAAGCTATTGCCAGCATTAGTATCTTGTAACGGTGACGAAAAGCATGCAAGGGAAATAATTAGGTACCTAGAGCACTGTGTCTACGAACAAAGTTGTCAAGAGCAAGCAATACACAATTTTCTACTGTCTCTTTATACTCGGTATAAGAAGGATGAAGTAATGCGGTATATCAGCTCTCAAGGTATAATCACTGTAGAATACTATACCGGCATTCGATCATTTGATTTAAGGGTTATAAAAAAATTATTATTGTTTTAGGGCAAGATATAAGTATGGTTCATTACGATGTCCACTACGCTCTCCGCCTTTGTCAGGAAGCTAAATTAACCGAAGCATGCGTACAACTTTCGGCATTGTTAGGTCTTTGGACAACAGCAGTTGATTTGGCCTTGACTATCAGCGTAGATCTAGCCAAGCAAATCGCTGCGATGCCTTCGCATCACGGAAACGACGAACTACGGAAAAAGCTTTGGTTGAAAATAGGTAATTATATGCAGATTATATTTTAGGGTACTTTGATCAAAATGTTTATGTATTAATGTTGCTGATCATTTCAGCCGAACACGTCGTACGAGAGAAAGATGACATTCAGCAGGCAATGAATTTCCTACAACAGTGCGATCTGGTCCGAATAGAAGACATCTTGCCATTTTTCTCCGATTTCGTTACTATCGATCATTTCAAGGAGGCTATTTGCAACTCTTTACAAGTACTTTATTGATCCTATATTCTTGCGTTATTTTGTTCATGTATACCAACTATTTATAACTTCATTATTTTAGGAATACAACCGTCATGTACAAGACCTCAAAGAAGAGATGGAAGAGGCAACGAAAGCAGCCGAAATTATTCGCAAAGACATTCAAGCCTTCCGCACACGGTAATTTCTCATTACTATACTTGATCGTTATCCTCAAAAAACATTCACCCGATGACTAAATTGTCTATAGGTGCACCTTCGTCCAGGCAAGAGATACCTGCAATACATGCGAGGGTCAGTTACTTCTGCGACCGTTCTACGTTTTCCCATGCGGACATCGTTTCCACAGCGATTGTCTTGTCGCGGCCCTGACACCGATGCTGCCACTTGAACGACAGACACGACTTGCAGAACTGCAGCATCAACTGACTCTTGCCTCCACTCGGCCGGACGAGCTGGCGAAGCAAAACCAGGCTCAGAGCTCGCACTCTGGTAGCTCCTCGCTGTCAACTAAGGAACAGATAGAGGCCGACTTCGACGACCTTGTTGCTTCCGAGTGCCTCTATTGTGGAGAACTTATGATAGAGTAAGTTTTCTATTCTTGTAATTTGTGGTTGAAGGAAAAAACGATAGTCTGCTAAATATAAATTTTGCTTTTAGCTCAATCGACAAGCCGTTCATAGAAGAAGAAGATTACGAAAGAGTGATGAAGGAATGGGCATAAGTCAGCAATTGTCATAAGTGTATAAGTATTGTGTACAAAGGGCCTACAGTAGACTTTTTTTAGACCGAGTGTGGAGATTGCAGTGCGTGCCAAAGGCCAGTGCGTTGGCGAGCCGTGACGAGTATTGCAACCGCACAATGTCAAAAAGCCTACTAGCCCTCGGTACATACCATATTTTTTGTAAAAGGTGTACTGATTTTCGCAATTTTTACCTGCTGGTCTGAAAAGAAGGACTTTAAGCTCTTTTTTTAGGCCAAAAAATCATGAAAATCGTGCATGTATTACAAAAAAGAAGTTTTGTAAATAACGCTATAGAAAGGACCGATAAAAGACTTTACATTTTTATGAAGTAATGGTAATTGTAGGTGTATTTGCATTTGTGATAGCCGGAAGTGAATTTTATATGCTCAATGAAGTTATATCTGTATAAAAAAGTCGTATATTTAATTATGTATAATTATGAACATGAAATTTAATTTATGATATCGTTGCACAACGTTATGTACAATATAAAATTTTTTTTCAGATATATTAATAAAGAATACTTATTGTTTTCAATAAATCAATATTTTATTTAGATAAGTAAAAAGAAAAAATTGCGCATCAACATTATTTAATTTTTTTAAAGGTTTTTCACAGAAAACTGGATTCGGCCTTCTTGTCCCTCTTACTCACGGATTCATTACCCAAAATATAAAATCTCAATGGTTTACTTGCCCATTCAACACCTGCGCTGTCTATTCCAATTCTAGAACAACTGACAATCTTTATCTCTTCTTTTTGTGAATCTTCTTCAATCCACATTCCTTTCCAGGAACACATTGAATACTTAGTTTGTTCTTTTTTAATATCAAAAGCCATGCACAGCTTTGATGGTCCATTACACAAGTCATGAATTTTAAAATCTTTACTATCTTTCTTTGATACTTTGGAGTTTGACTTTGAGTTTCTGTTTTCTTTCAACCTTTCTATACCTTCCAGAGGCTCAACAGCTCTTAGAAACACTGAACTTCCCTCACCTCCACTTGAGATATTAAAGCAGTGATACATTCCATAGGTGAGGTAGACAAATATTGTTCCTGGATCCATGTACATTGGAATATTACGTGGCGTAACTTTACCCTGATATGTAGCTGAAGCTTTATCAACTATCCCTAGGTAGCTTTCTGTTTCTACGATTCTTCCTTTTAATATTGTTCCATCATCCAATTTACGCACAAGAACCTTCCCTAAAACAACAAAAAGAATTGTATAATTATTTGTAACTTTATTGCTATTTATTTCTTTGTGTGAAAAGTTACCAAGCATTTTCTTAGCTAAAGTTTCACAAGGTGTATCATAAAATGAATATTGTAGCCTGCATGAACTGATTTCTTTCTCCCATGGTGTGGATGGAGGATCTTCTAATTGTTGAAGTTCATTTTTTATTGATTCCAAGTCCTTCACAGTTTTAGCTGCAATTTTGTTCACGACTTTCTTCAAAGCCTTTTCTTTTTTCTGAAAATTATCAATTTTAAAATTATAGACCATAATGTAACAAAAATAAACAATGCAGCAACAACAAAGACCTGCGAATTTTTCTCTTCATTTTCCTTCTCAAAATCGAATCGAGATTCGCTCTCATTCTCCTCGTTCAATTTTTTAATTCTCTCCGAAGCTCTCGTTCTCTTCATAACAAAGCAACGACTGCAACTCTGCACCTCATCGACAAAAATTGCTTCAAAACTGATACCGGAGCGTCGTATATTTACACCCCAAGGTCTCTATTTATTTATTTTTCTTCGCGCGAGAACGATCGAAAGCATGCAGCGCAGCGCCAATATAACGAATTAAAAGAAATCAGCTGGTGTTAGTGCATTGTTATTGTTTTGTTCGAGCAGTTCGAGTCACTTTACCGGCTCGTGACGATCTAAGAAAGAATATCGCGTTGGTACAATCTTATCTCCATTTTTCGAATGAATTTTTGAGCTTCGCCTCTATCAATGACAAATACTTAGTCCTTCGACTTGAATATCACGAAATCGTCGATTTCTAATCATATCCGACGATAAAAAACAAACGAGACACGTGCATGACACTGTCCGTCTTGTGACAAGAGAGCAACGTTTCTAATCAGCTGATTGGTGTGTATATACGCATTTTGCTGCGTTTATTTCTTTCTTCATCGCAGGCGTGTGTTATTCACGACCCGGAGATCGAGAGAGAGTGAGTGCAATTGTGAAAGTGTGTGCTGTGCTGAGCAAAATATAGTATTAGATTAGCGTGTGTGTGCGCGCATTAGAGAGAAAGAAGAATCAGTCGCAGCAATGATGGAGGACTACTACCTCGAGTTGAGGAAAACAAAGTCGTCGATCGGAACGAGGCCATCCTGAGTGTGACGCGTTTGCAACGACTATACGAGCTTCGCGCTTCATTAGGTTAAGTATCTTCTCCTGGGCCGTATAATATTGGCAAACGTGCTTACATAATGGCCAGATTTTCGACTAGAGCTTTTTACTGATGTCTGGTACGCTTGCAGATCTGTGTAGCTCCAGTGCGATGAGCTGGGCTATCTGCCGATGACACAATTAGGTGAGGAGTTTGTGTAGACTGTAGAGGAGGTTTGTTGTTTTGTAAGTATCATACTTGTTACTCTGAAGTTTGCTTTTAAATGGTGTGACCCTGTGTGAATGAATTTCTATGACTAATTTATATGTAGATGCAACAGTCATCATGTCCAGAACAGTGGGTACCAATGGTACTTCAGGCCTGTCTGGAATACAGGAGATTGTCAAGCTTGCTGGTCTGCTAAGGGACACTGGGGATAAAGTTTTGAGTGCCTCCAGCAAGCTATCCCTTTCAACAAAACTTTTAGCTGACCTAAATGCAGCATTCTCCATGATCATCAACGAAACTGATGATTTGGAATGCTCCTTTCAAGTGTGCAATAGTTCACGTAATGAGGTGGGAATAGGAGTCATTAGCAAAGACATGTTGAATTAATGCATTGTTAATTTATGGTTTTGTTTTATCAGGTCTTTCGGGACATTAAATTCTTGCACGATTTCGTGCAAAAGACAGTAGGCCTTAAGATCCAACATAATCCTTTAGACACCAAGGTCAATGTAGATATTACAAAGTTCAGACATTTAAAGTATTTGGAATTGCAAAAAGTACCCTTGGAAATGGTAAAGGGGATTCAAGGTATTCGCGGACAACTGGAATGCATTGTGTGCTCAGGTGGCCGTGGTGTTAGTAATGTTCACGAATTGCTTGGTATGACTTTTTATACATTGTTCATTTTTTGTTCTGAAAAGAAGTTGTTAATTTATTACATTGTATTTTCAGCTGCATGTGGAGGAGATGCTGGAGCTGGATTTGTGTGGGGTTCTTTGCACAGACTAGCATTGCCTTACAATGCCCTGATACACCTAGACAGATCCTTAGAATATGCGCCTTGGTTGGAAACCATAGATCTCAGTCACAATGTCATCACCAAGGCCACAGAGTTGGAATATTTGCCAAGTCTTAAAAACGCCAATCTAGGATTCAACAATCTTGAGTCTGTTCCTTCCTTTCACAAAGCTGCATATCACAATCTACATAAATTGATACTGAAGAACAATTACATTGATAACATCGACGGTTTGCAAGGCCTCGAATGCTTGATGGAACTGGACCTCTCTTACAACTGCCTAACTGATCACTCGATGCTCTGGCCCTTGGAGACGATGTCAATGCTGATATGGTTGTCTCTCGAGGGGAACCCGCTCTCTTATCATCCCCGTCACAGGCTCCACACTATGAAGCACTTGCATCCGTCCTTAAGCGACAGCAAGGTAGCCGCATATAATCCTTGACTATTTAAAATCATAAAAATATAGTTTGTTAATATGATGTTAACTGCTGCAGTTTGTATTGGACGACGAGCCGCTCAATAAATCCGAAAAACTCTTCGTATCAGAGAACCGAGTGTTTGGTATGCGTTCAACGATGCAACGAGCCAGTCGTCGTCAAGGCAGCAGCGAATCGTCTTTGGCGTCGAGCTTTACGCAAACCTACTCGGAGAGCGTTGGTAGGACCGAGTCTCCCGTTCGCAGCCGAATGATAACCAGCCAGAGTTCAGACGCGTTAGAGCGTAGTATTGACGTGGTTACGGTTGGAGGAACTAGATACTCTGGTAAGAAGAAGAGAAACGTCCGGGAGGCCGTAATTGCAGAAGATGACTTAGATAAAGAACGACCAAAGGCCAAGCCTAACTCACTCACAAATTCATATCTTGGTATGCTATTTCATAAAACTACTTATCAATATTATTATGACGATTCATATTTTAAATCTACTATCTATCTACATTATATTCATTTGCTTATTACAATTTTCGTTTGCACCTTCCTGATCCTGCAAGTTGTCCTTTTAGATTATTTGAGCTTGCACTTATATTTAGAAAGTTTAATAAAACTTATGTTTTGATGGTATTATTCAATCAATATTTTTAGAAACGTCAATGGACCATTTGGAAACCAAACGTCAAATCCTAGAACTTCGTGCAAAGTACGGCGAGGATAACTGGCTGAGCAGTCAAGCAGCTGCCCATGTGCAAAACATACTAGGCATACAACAGTTGCAATCTTCGCCTCTTGGAACCTCGCCTTTCCAGCAGCAGCTACAATCCGACCTGACTTCAACACCATTATCTTCAACCTTTACGGAGATACAGCCGAACAGAGCGATGGAAGAGTCACTCAACGTAACCGCCTCCATATCGCCGATTCCGCCAACGACAAACAGCGCGCAAATGCGCTACTTACAAGATGCACCTTCAGATTCCAAGGAGGACAAGATGGAGCAGCGTAGAATAGAGCGTGAGTATGAGAGCACGGACGAGGGCATAGTCGTGGAAACCGAAGCAGAAAACGACGAGCTTGCGATGGCGACGAAGGAGGTGCAGGAGATACTTGGAACCTCTTATGATCCTGATGAGGGTTCGTGTATAATAATCATATAATGCGAATACATTTGTATTGCCATTTTCTAAAAGAACTTTTTGTATTGTAGAAAAAGGAGATGTGTATCTGGTGCTGAAGAAAAGAGGCAACGAGACGCCCGATGAGATTTTGCTAATCATCACTCCAGAGTATGTTAAACAATTAAAGATTAATTAAGACTTTAAACAACAATTTGTATTCCTTTATTCAGGGATATAAAGGAGAGAGACTCAATAACCGGTAAGATAAAGTATCGCTGGGCAACCAACACTGTTCTTTCTTGTGTTCTGGGCAGAGGAACTCCAACGACCGTAGATATAACGTTTGACACTACGCGAAAGGATCGTGAGGCCAGAACCTACATCACCGAGCTTGACGAGGCAAAGGTGAGTATCTTATGCACTTAAAATATCGTAAAAGTAGGGAGAGTAGAGTTTTTGACTTTGTATTGTTTTCTTGGTTTCAGAAAATCGTAGAAACCCTCAACGAAATGATAAATATTCAACCGATGGTGTTCAAAGTTTTTAAGTGTATGAAATGTTCAACCCACTTTTCGCAAGATGGAGATAACAATATCGTTACATCCATGTCTGGTAAGAACTAAAAATAAATAAATAGTAGATTGTGCAACAATAGGGAAAATAGGTGTACAGCTCTAGACGTATAGACGAGTGCTAAAAACACTTCGCCCGAGTCTGAAATTTTTCTTCCCCTGTTGTACATCGTATTTTTTCGACGAGCCCATGAAACGGCCTGTTTCATGCATTTTGAACCGCGTATAAGGAAGTTAAGAATTTTCTTATTTAAAACTTTTATATTTTTTAGATTTTCACAAATTGAAATTTATAAAAATCTGAAAAACAGGTATTAACAGCAGCGAAAAAAAATTAATTGTGAAGCGAGGTAAAAAGTCTTTCTTTCCTGCTTAACGAGGAAAAAAGACTGCTTACCCCGCTTGAGCTCAAATTATTTGATATGCGCTCAGAATGCACGATTTTCTAAGATACTTTTAGACATGAGAAAAAGTTTATTTTATGTGAATGTTGGACAACATTTTTTTTCACATGCATCAGCCTCGAATTAATTAATAAAAATGTGAATATTTAGCTGGTGCACCACCAAAATGTCCGACCTGCAAGAGCACTTTGGTAATCCAAACAGATGAGCTACCTACTCCAGTACCAGAGCGTCTTGAGAAGATCCCCGAGAAAATTATTAAACCCGTCGAATCACAAAGAGAAGTATTGCCTGTTGAATCATCAAGTTCGCAGTTGCCTCATTCGAGCTCGCAGTCCAGCATCGGTAAGCTCAACAGAGATTAACGTTATAGACTAGTCAATAGACATAGTTTGTAGAGACATTTGATTTTTAACGACTAATAGTTTTTTTGTATTATTCTAATTCATTTACACGAAGTTGTACTTTTACTCCCAACCATTTGATAATCGTTAATAGCATGATGTTTTTTATACGTTCGTAATAAGCTGTCATACTCGATTTGCTTTGTTAAACTTAGATCGAAAATTGCATTAACAAAGAGAGTCCACAACTTTCGGGTCATGGATTCAGCTGAAATTTTAGAATATATTTTTTGGCTTTATTTATTGAGATATAGCCTAATTTACATGTGCTACAAAATATACAAATTTTACAAAATATATCCACATACTTTATATGCATGTGAATAAGGATATATTTCGATAATTTAGCCTGTGGGATTGAATCCCGAAATACAACCTCCATATTTTAGGCTCGAAAATTGATTCGCATCGTTTCAGATGAATCCGTGACCCAAAGGTTGCAGACTCCTTGTAAGTGGCCATTTTAACTATTTTTTAAAAGAAATATGTAATTACTTTGTATTTAGCGATATTCTTTTTAAAAGTTAAACAAAAATTGTATAAATTTTTCGATTAATCCGGTACACTAATAGACTACTGCTATCGTCTAACTGAGTGAAAAAAAATCTTATTTTCGGTTTCGATTCGGACAATCGTGTAACAATAACTAATCCCCGGTGCAGGTGGAACAGAGGGTGGAGCTATATCCATCCCCACTTCTCTGGTGCACTTCGACTCTCACCCCCAAGCTCAAATCTGCTGTAAGCTTTAGTCACAACTTATTTTTTATCATAAATTATCCGCCCATTTTTCGTTCGTAAAATGATCTGCTTATTGTAATTTATATGCACTATATAAGTATTGTCTTTGCTATGTAACACCTGTGAGTGAAATTGCACTTTATTTCATATAGTTTCTATGTGTCAGTATTGTTTTTACACAATCTATAAAACTATAAAAAGGTATTTCTTGAAAAGAAAAAAGAATTCGATTCAGCATAAGTTCACCGATGTCATCATACTCTACTGTATGTATGTACATATTCTATAATGATTTAATTGCACATGCTTATTTCCTTGAAATAGTCGAAAAAAAATACTTGAATAATATGCAGCTCATGCAAACATCTTGGCACAGTTATCGAATCTGCAAATTTATTTTACGTTCACACGACACCATACCACTTGTATTGATATGATCAAAGCGGCGTTCGCCTTACTAATAC
This sequence comes from Muscidifurax raptorellus, assembly GCA_020010945.3. NCBI lineage: Eukaryota > Metazoa > Arthropoda > Insecta > Hymenoptera > Pteromalidae > Muscidifurax > Muscidifurax raptorellus. The sequence goes on from CM052077.1 coordinate 11,615,421, forward strand.
TGTGAATTTTTCTGTTTTTCCTTTCGAAATTACCAGGGTCAGCTACAAGTTTAGAAGAATCTCGTGAGTCCACACCGTCGGCTAGCACCAATACCAAAAAATACGAGAGTGACATCGAAATACTCAGTAATCCCAGTCAAAGCAGTATAGAAGTCCTCGACGATGGATCGAAGTAAGCGATGCTCTCGAAAACATTGTTTTTGCTTTGCTTTTCACCAATTTTCAGTATGATTTCTGGACGCTGATCTGTGACAAAATTAGCTTTTCTGTCTTCATTCATATAGCCTAGTTTGATTGCTTTCTAACTGAGTGTATTCTTGCCAGGTCAACGACTCCGCATAGAAAAAAGTCATCTGAGGAGCGGCGCGTGGCTACCGCCCCCTCGTTATTAACAATCCCAGACACAACTCTCGTTATGGCGGGTTTAACCGAAAGTAGCTCGTCAGGTTTGATTTTTTCTGTGTTCCGCTATTTCCTCGATTGGTTTAAAGCCAATCTGGGAAGTGCATTTACTAATATGAAGTAGAGGAATTCATCGAAACCTTCATGTGCAACTAACGTCATTCACAGGTTCATTGACTGACAGTGTGTGTACCGCTTACGAAAATAAAACCCTTAAGTTGTTGGATAAGACTGAAATGTCCACTAGCAGAAGTACCAGCGATGCCGAGACAGTCAAAGGCGAGGCTCTGGACTTGGAGAGCTCATTCGCTCCCGTGACGAATCTTACCTTGATGCTGGGCGGTAAGTTTCCATCCCTCCTTAGATGACATATCATCGTTGCTCAACTTTCAATTTAAAAGTAAATTAAATTTGCGTTTATTATTTGTGCATCGAGATTAAGTTCTTTTAACGTGTATTTTCTAGAATTACTTCAGAGTATGAAGATTGGACCATCCAAAGATTCGATGTCGAAGTCTGAAGAGGGCTCGGAGTTTGTTGGAACTAGCATTCAATATTCCTACACGAATTTCAGCGACGTTGATCATCGGATCAAACTTCACATTATATTAAATGTTTTTGAACATGAAAACGAAGATCTCGCGCTCTTATTACGAGTACGAATCACTAGCAGATTCTAATATATACTATTCTAAATATATAAAATATATACAAGTCTAATGAATTAATTAATGAATTACTTTTTAGGCTGACATCTTGGCTCAGTCGTCTACGGAAACGTTTCCTGGGTGTCTAGTAATGTCTACGGCAAAGATCTATATTTTGAGGATTAACGGACCAGAGGGGTTAAATATAAATTTCATTAGTTAATTTAAAGAATAATTCAAGGTATCATTATTAATGAATATCGTTTGTCCGAATAGTGAGGATCCCCAACGCTGGCTACACAAGGAATCAAGTTGGACGATAGACAGGCTCAGATCCTTCGCCCCACTGCCCTTCAAACAAGGTGTACTAGTCGAGTTACAGCAGCCAAACAAACCCGGAGAAAATCCTACCAACAACGTTATTCTGTGCATTCTGCAAGATTTTCAGAGGACATCAAATTTCCTATTTTATCTAACAGGTAGGTCTTTAGTCATAGCACATTAAACATTACGACCATAGTGGAATAAGTAGCCTGTTACGGTACGGCTCTCTCCCATAAATTTGCTATGCTTAGATGCTAACAGCACAGTACAATAATTACATACTTACGTCACGTATAATAGACGTGATATAAGTGAGGATTTATGTCACGCACTTCTAAAAAATAAATTTATTTTTATTATCGCAATCAGTTTAGTTAAAACTTGACGATCTAATTTTGTTTTAGATTCTCCACTTCCTGCCAGCTGCGAGGTAGAGTTCATAGTCCCTCAGTACTGCAGTGACTCTATCAAAAACATTCTAAAATCTTCAAAAATTCACAAGGAAGAGGATTCAATTAGACTGCTTGCACTCTTCTCGTCTGCCGTGCTCAAGTCCCCGAGTGAAACGATAAAGCTCAAAGTTTCCGGGCTGATTGTAACATCCTCAAGCTTGGTCGTAATCCAAGATAAGTGTCACTGGCTTTTACCCGGGAATAATAAACTTCCAAACATCATTGCCGAACAGGGAATGAGTAATTTAATTGAAGTGGTTAGTTTTTTAATCTTAACATGTTATCAATATAGATCAAAATGGATCTTACTTATATTTTATACATTTGTAGGATTTTAATGAGAGTTCTCTGTGTCTGAACTTCTTGGATGAGGTCGCGGGTGTTGATGTCACTTGGAGCCTCGATCTGGTATCAGCAAGTGCAGCTGAAGCCGTGATCAACTCGATTCGGCCGCCATGGGAAGAACTATTCTCGGTGCCCTTGCAAATAAACGGAGCGCAGGTGCCTGCATCGAGCAGCGTTGTTGCCACAACGGAAACGTGACAGCAGACAGACTGCTTGCTGCGCCAGTGCGAGCAGATCATCGGCATCGTCCTTATGCGCAATATTCTCTACATCAAGCGAATCATCATGACTTGTGTACTTTATCTTTACTTTCTCTATGGCCTCACGGATAACGAGTTCAAATATAAAACGCAGCACTAAGACTGCTGGAAGCGTCATTCCCACCCGAGAATCGACTCTATAATATTATTCTTTAAGATAAATAAAACACTGCACAAAAAGACTATAGCGACGCAAATTGAGCGTGATGGAATATTTTTATAAAGATGATTTACTTTCAAATGTTTTATTACTGTTCAAACCAGATTTGACGATACAGATACGTAAAAGTTGGTACTTTGAGCTAACTAAATCTTGCAGCTGCAATATCAAAATCCTCGTGTAATTTTCTCTGTGTATGACTCTCTTTTTTTCGATCCTCACAATTAACAGGAATTTCGCTGTTACATTGTGACTGTGATACGTAAATTAGCCTACTTGTATATAGTTTTACTGTAAGCCTTAAAAATGAAACGATAGAAAATGATAAATCTACGGTACACGGCTACACAATGTGAACCAGTTTCGAGAGGCACTATTAATGGATTATATATAGTTCGTCAAGCGCCGTGTATTTTTCTAGAGAATATGTACATTTGAGGATGATGATCTTCAACTGCTTACAAAGGGCCGCATATCATTACGAAATCACACCTGTGTGCCCCTTTATTAAAATAAAAAATACTGATAATGGGTGTTACTGTTATTATAATTGTTAATATTATTATGATTGCCGTCATTGAAAAATAGTTTTATTGTTACAACAATGGAATAAAATCATGTAATGTGTTTGCACCTTTACATGATTTTATATACAATGTACACAATTTATTTATCATATTTTAACCTTTTGGAGTATAACTCCGTATTAAATTTTATTTCAATAAACTATATCATTAATAAGAGTGTTTGCGTGAGATTGTTTACCTTTTTAATATATCGGACGAAGATTTTTTGTGCGTGAAATTGACTATTACTAACCAATGATTATAAATGATGTATAAATAACAAATAAGAAGAACTCTTGTGATTTTTTAAAATTAAATATTTTTATAAAGCTAATGGGCTTAGAAATGCAAATTTTATAGAAAATTATATTAGATTATTTTTATTTTTGGTTGAACTATACTTATCTGACTCATTTATAAATTTTAAACATTTATTGTTAATGTGTATTGCAATTGTTCAAATAAATAAATAGTAAATGAATCATTTTATAACAAAATATAATAACTTGTATAGAAATGGTTTACTTGCATATTCCTGATCAACCTTTATAAATAATATCAATTTCCACATAACAGATCTATACTTTTTTCTGTGCACATAAAGAAATGGGGAAATTTAACCTTGGTTGTACCGCACTTGGTAGGACGCAAGCGATAGGGACTTTTTCTACTCTAAGTTGATACTACATGATGTTAAAATTGATTTTTCTTCTCTGCTGTTTCTCTGCGGTAAAAGTTAATATTGAACCTTTTTAACAAGTTTTTCATTACTTTTGAAGCAAAAAAATTATTTTAAATATTTTATTATTATATATAAGTTTGTAAAGTTGTTATATATCAAAGCAAAATTTAAAGAACTATTAAGTGCAAGTTTCAATTGCACAAGTAAAAGTAAACAAATATTTCTTCATCATCAAAAGCCTATACAATTGCTCTAATTATAAACAACAATTATAATTGATTAGATTTATATAAGTAACTGACACGAACTATAAATTTTAAACAAAGGTAGGTTATAAACTAGTCTAATAATAAGAAGCAATTAGCGTCATTTTAAATAAAAAATATGAAATAATATTATAAAACAAAAAATAATTTGTTATAGATTATATTTTCATATATAAACATGGATTTGGATACAGATAGTGACACAGATAGTCAGGAATATAGGATAACACATGAAACCAAGCATTTAAGACATGTTTTTGAGTCCTACTTCAAAAAAATATTTAGTTCTAGTGGGTTCAAGGAGCACATGAATGAGAGATGTGGTGGTGTCAATGATAGCACAAGTTACATTTTGCTATGTGAAGCCATACAAAGAAATGATAATAGAAATGCCATGGCTCTGCTCAGGCACTATTGTAAGGCCAACATAATGGGTAGACCGGATCCAAGCAAGGATATTCCACTGCAGTTGGCCACTTTAGCAGGTAACGTTGAAATTGTTGAAATGCTGCTGAGCAAAGGAGCAAGAGTAAACATTAGTTTCCAAGATCAGAAGGAACCGCTACATCTGATCTGTGACAAGCAAAGCACATCAATCCCTGATGAGATATCCAGAATAGCTATAGCAAAATTACTTATAAAGCATGGAGCCAATGTGTATGCAGTGGACAAGATCAAGCATACTCCACTGATTTTAGCTGTAAAGAGTAAGTTATTGAAGCTAACTAAATTTTTACTAAACTATGGGAGCGAAAGGAACTACTTGAACAATTACTCAGAAACTGCATTCCATGCTGCTTTCTCAGAAAATGCAGGAATTGAGATGATAGAATTACTCTATGATAAGAAATTTGATTTGTATAAAGTAGACGACAATGGGTGTACAGTATTTTCATATGCAGTGAGAAACCTAATGAATTCAGGGTTTGGTTCATTCTGTAGTTTTAATAAACCATTGATGCCTATACTATTTCTATTAAAACAAGGCGTTTCCGTAAACAGTGTCTTGGATAAAAGAGGAAATAAAATTCTACACATGATTTGTCAGAATCATGCAGTGCAAACTATGAAAATTTTTTTGGATCACGGTGCACAAGTTAATATTAGGAATGTAGATGGTAAAACACCTCTCCACTTTTGTGCTGAAAATCAGTCTATAAGTTTTATTGAACTGCTTCTAAGTTATGGAGCCGATGTTAATATTTTGACCAACAATGGGCAGTCTGTTATTCACTTTGCAGCTGCAAACAAACATTACAAAGTGCTAGAATCACTTTTAAAGCATGGGCTTAATGTAAATGCCAAAGGGAAAGATGGTAATTTTACACCTCTGTTTAGTGCAGTTTGGAGCAAGCGTTATGAGAATGTCAAGTTACTTCTTGACTGGAAGGCTAATGTCAATGAAAGGATACTTAATAACCAGATTGTACTACACGTTGCTGTTGACCAGAAGCATGCAGATATAGTCAGTATTCTTCTTGAACATGGTTCGGATATCAATGTACTGGATGACTATGGCAATACTGCTCTTACCATATCTTTATATCAAGTAGCTGAAACTATAAATTCAGATTGGTCTGATGATGATATGAATATAATGAGGCCAGCTGAATCGGTACAAAGAGTATTGACCAAGCATGCAGCTAAATTGCTTCTCTCAGGCCTATTTATAAGTGATCAAAGTCTGCATATAATGAACAATTCTCATTTCAAGGACTTTTTTGAGGACTGTGTAAGTGAGTTAACTTTAATGAAGGACTCAGAAATAATAGAGGGCATTACATATTTTGATGCTTTAACAAAAAATAAGAACAAGCTTCTTTCATTTATGCGCAATGAACATTTCATGAATGCTTTCAATGATAGCAAGTACAAGAAGAAATTTCCTATTTACTGTGATAACTTGGAAAAGTATATTGAAGCAGCTAAACTAAAATTAAATTTATTAAAAATATCATCAGAAAATCTTATTAGAATTGTTCAGAACGTGGATCTGTCTTGGATAGATGTTCATCTTCCATCTGTAGTAATAGAGCAGATATTGAGCTATCTAAATACAACAGATTTGAATAATATGTCATTAATTTATAGCTCAGATAGTTATCAGCATGAATAATCTTCTGATAACAATCTGTTTTATTACATGCCATAATGATAAATATATTTTTTCATTTCAATATATTTTCTTAAATGCTTGTATGTACTTTCCTGTACTATGTACTATGTAAAAAGTATAAATATATAGTTATAATATTGTACTCAAAATATGGAAAAGAACTACAATCAGGAAGATGGTTTATAAATAAAAGTACTATTTTGTCAATTAATAGAAGTTTAAAGGTACAATTATTTAAGTCATTAATTGTAAAAGTTTTTTTACTGTTGAGCGTAAGCTATACTCAAGAATGAAATTTATTTATTTAAGCCACTTAAGGCAGTGATACTTATAAATAAGTTGTAAAAATCTAATCATATGTTATTCTTGAAGAGGTATAAATATGTTATTTTTGTTAAACAGAAGAGAAATAAAATCATTGTTGCTATAAAAAATCATCATTGACACACTACTTCTTTTTTTGACCTTTTAAAAATAGTTGAATAAATTTATTCTCGAATGTTTCTCTATATGCATATCTAAATACAGAATTGTTTTTTACAATTTTTCTACTCACGAAAATTCATGTACAATATATCATTTATATTATATATTTGACTCTTACAACATTACTTAAACTATACATTTTATATATTATATAAAAATACTATCAAACATCTATACATACTATGACAAATTAATGTACCTAACGATCTATACTTACAACGTAATCTTACAACAAAGTACAACAGTACTAAGGCATAGTTTGATCGATCTCCCGGTCGATTTCCTTAACTTTCGCCATCCCGCTTTTTTCCTGCGATCCTGATCACGTTCCTAAGATCCTCGTTGCTGAGGCTTTCGAAGATTCTTTCCAGGCAGGCATCCGGTAGTGGACATGCCAAGCTGAAAGCCGCCTTGGCTTCCTCCAGTAACGGCCTCCTCTCGATTCCCCTCTTGAACTGCAGCCTTATGAGGAACCCGTAGATCGGAAAGCACCTGTTGAAGTCCGGCGCTTCAATGATGCCTCTGAAGTCGTTGTTCTTGCTGTGTAGGGCCATGTCATTTAGCCGCTTGTTCAGCACGTCCTTGAGAGTAGTGTAGTTGTCGACGCTGAGTCCGGCCATGTTCAGCAGTTCCTCCCGGCACTGCTTCGCGAACTCGAGCTCCCGGTAGCAGCCATTGGCCTGACACTTGGACAATAGACGGTAGTAGTCCTGGGAGTTCCTGAGTGAGACTTTCCTGTTGATGATCTGAAGTTTCTTGATGTGGCGCATGATGACAGCCATGCAACCTGGTTTGTCGAGGATGTGTTCAGGCCAAGAGTCGATGACGGTTAGCGGTCGTTCGCCCTTGTCGTTCTCCAGGTCGATATCCGCGCCGTTGTCGAGAAGGCACTGGATCTTCGCGGGCGTTATCTGGGGGTCTGAAAACTCGCTGTCGTAGCAGGTCAAGTAGAGCGGCGTCTCCTCGTACAGGTTCCGAGCGTTGATCTCAGCGCCGTGGGCTAGCAGAATCTCAGCTGGCCGGGTACTGATGTTATGCATGGTGCAGTGCAGCGGCGTATTCAGTTCGGCGTCCCGGGAGTTGACGTCGGCGCCGTGATTCAGCAGTAGCTGCAGCACCTCCTCGTTCACAGTGTTGTTGCTCACGGCTAAGTGAAGCGCAGACTGGCCTCTATACTCGTAGACCCCGGTGAACTTAGTGGGCAGGTTTACGTCGACACCCAGATCCAGGAAGTACTTGACACCGGCCAGGTCGCCTATCTGACATGCGACGTGGAAATGGGAGTAGCCCTCGTCGCAGATGGGATTCTCGGGAATGTAAAGCAGTGCTGGGTTCTCGATCTCGCGCAGGTGGTACCTCAGCCCGAAAGCCGTGAGCAACGGTGTATTACCCTCGGCGTTCTTCAGCGAAATGCAGGCACCCTTAGACAGCAGAAGATCGGCTACCTCGGTGCTACTGAAATGCATGGCGAAGTGCAATGGAGTGTATCCCATCCAATCAGACTTGTCCCAGGTGACGCTCTGGTTGATGGACTCGGGATGCGTGTAGAGAAACTGCTCGACGGCAAGAGTGTCATTGTTGATGCAGGCAACGTGTAGCTCTGAGAAGCCCCTGTCGTCGAAGTTTGCTATTTTGGCACGAGCCGCGTGTACGAGGATCGAGTTGATGATGGCGAAGGCCTGCTCCACCTCGTCGCGCCAGCACTTGCTGGAATCCGTGCATTTGATGGCAATATCCAGAGGTGTGAGACCGATACCATTTCTGGCGGTAACGTCGGCGCCCTTGTCCATCAGCAGGTCGACGACCCGTTTGACCTCGAACTCGGTGGCAAAGTGCAGTCCGGTATAACTCGGCCAGAAGACTGAGTCATGGTTGACGCTGCTGTTGATGTTTACCTGACCGCTCTGTAAGAAATTCTTGATCACCTTGAGTTTGTTGCGCATACAAGAGATGTGGAAGTGTGACATGCCGTTGTTGTCCGTCGGGTTGGCGCTGACGCCCAGGTGAGCCGTCAGGATGAGGTCCACGATGTTCATCTGCTTGGTCTCGAAGGCAAGGTGAAGGGGTGTCTTACCTCTGGCGTCCTTCACCGTGATGTCAGCTCCGTGTTTTAGGAGCAGCTCCGCCGTGGAGACACACCTGCGCTTGATGGCCAGATGTAGTGGAGTGCAGCCGACCCAGATGGGTAGATTCAAATTTACAGGATTCCTCGTCAAGTTTCCATGTTCTAACTCTATTTCCATTTCGTTCAAGTTTCTCTGCACGCAGACGGCGTGCAGGTCCGATAAATTCTTCTTGATCCTCTTTACATTCTCCTTCTTGATGGCGTTCTTTGACAGCAACAAGTCGATTATCTTTTTATTTGCAGTCTTGTAAGCATACTGAATAGGGTTACACACGATATCGCAGAGGTTTATGTTGACGTTGTGCATCAGGAGTAGTTTGACCACTTCTGTACACTCGTAGTCAATGGCGAAATTTATGGGTCTATATCCACTCCAGTTTAGAGAGCTTTCAAGGACCTTGATGTTGATGTCGATTCCTTGTTTTATAAAGCTCTCAACGATTTCTGGATTGTTTCTGGTACAGGCTATATGAAAGTGAGACAATCCCTCTGTGTTGACAGGATTGGAAATTTCGTATTTGTGAACTGATAGAATGAGATCCAAGATACGCTCGTTGCGCAATATGTCGGCAAAATGAAGCGGCGTTGATTTGTTAGCGTCGGTTGACGTAATGTCAGCGCCGCTATTTATGAGAAATTCCACTGTTTCGAGGCACTGGAATTGCACTGCAAAGTGCAAGGGAGTGTAACCTGGCCATACTATCGAAAGGCTAGAGACACAGTGATTAATCCTTGCTCCGTGCTGTATGAACTTTTTTACTACATCCACCCTGTTCCTCATGCAAGCAATATGCATGTGCGAAAGGTTTTCCCTGTTTGAACAGTTTTGTTGACCATCGACTGATAGCAGCATATCAATTATGACATCTTTTCTCATCTTGGCTGCCATGATGAGCGGAGTCTCACGATTGTTATTTTTTATATTGATTGCTGCCCCTTTGTCCAAAAGCAGTTTAACGATTTCTGGATCTCCCAAACTAACTGCCAAGTGTAGAGGTGTGCACATATTGAAAACTGCCGGTTCCTTGTTGACTCGAGCACCATTATGTAGTAGTCGCTTTACCAGCTCTCTTTTGCCATAACGTAAAGCTCTGTTTAACTGATTATAGTCATCCCACTCACAGTCCAATTCAAATCTGGTTTCTTTTAACAATGCGTCTACTTCTGAATGATTTATTAACGACTCCTTTTGTAAGATATCCATGTCTCAACTGCTTTAAAAATACTTTGCATCATCGTTTGATCACCAAGAATTATTACTTCATATTATCTTAACTATAGCTTTTACCTTGTGGGAAGTCTATGCTGTAGATCAATATCCACGATATTTATAATACCACTTGGAACTTGTGCATCAACATCTTTTCCTAAAACTAAACTACAATAAGTCATACACCCACAGCCATAATTCAATCATATAGACAAGAGCAATAATCAAATTTTATCATTCAGCTTGTGATCAACATTTTTGTTTCAAAACAACAATGTTACTCATTCTCAATTTACAAGCAAATCTCGTGTGAATGGAAAAAATTTACCATTTGGATCAAACTTTGTCCTTACCGCATTATCAATGTGTGTCATAATACTGCAGCAAAGCTATTGTCATGAATGAATTTCGAACATTGCGAACATATCTTGCACTTTGCAGTATATAGTATTATATATACATATACAGAAATTACCGCATCGGAATATAAACACATCAGTTTTCCTTTGACGTTGAGGTTGAACTTTCCTAAACAAAAATATGTATATATTGATATCTGAACGATGCTGACGAGTCCTCTGGTGGCGAGCTTTTGAAGTGGAGGTTACGTCGTCTGTTTGAAAAATAACATGGGAAATCGTGATAAAGGTATAAAATTAAATATTATACAATAAATTCTTTAAGTTTATCATATGGAAAAGATAGTTTATAGTCTAATGTTATTTTAGAAATAAAAAAGTTACAGAAAAGTTATTCAGTTGTTAAGCAATTAATAAACAATTAGACGCAATCGAAGCAGCTGTCTGCAAACAAACAGCTGATCGACATCGTCGTCAGTATACTTGTATGACTATTGAATTTTTGTGTCTAAAGTGTATAATTGTTTATTCTAAATGGGAAAAAAAGCTAAACGAAAGTTTTATTTATTTAATTTTTTTATCAACAGATAATTGTATTTTTACTTCATGTGGTTTCTCATGAATTTTCGAAGTCTGTGTAACGTAGGATGTTATTCTAACATTATCTTTACTAATAATTGTAATCCCGCACATTACAATGTGTCCAGCTAATAAAATTGCTTCCCCTTCAACTAATGGTCTTTTACATTTGCCAAGCATTATAATTATATCTTGTAAATTAATTTCAAGATCAAGACTCATAATTATTGCTTTTGGTACCCCACAAAAACAATGTAAAACATAACAACAAAATATAAAAGCAGACGTCAAAAACAAATGACGTCTGCGGCCGATACTTGCTCTCCGCATCTTTATTATTTAATTTCTTAAAAAACTGAATAACTTTTCTGTAACTTTTTTATTTCTAAAATAACATTAGACTATAAACTATCTTTTCCAAATGATAAACTTAAAGAATTTATTGTATAATATTTAATTTTATACCTTTATCACGATTTCCCATGTTATTTTTCAAACAGACGACGTAACCTCTACTTCTAAAGCTCGCCACCAGAGGACTCGTCAGCATCGTTCAGATATATCAATACACGATGATCGACTTGCGCGACGTACGTGCGATGGCGGCTATTATATAAACTAACGAACCCGCGAAATTCGAAAAAAGTAAAAACTGAATATATATACAAATATATAATCACGTTTTTATTTCTAATTCGACAAGCATTGGTATATACACTGGGTATACGTAGCAGTAAAAATAGCTTCTTCTTCATACGATTAACCTTTAATAAATATGCGCTTACAAAACTATGTAAGAAATCTCTTAACGATAACAATTTTTATCATTTTCTTCCGATGATGGACTCAACGCTGAACGATATCTTCGACTTCTTCTCCGTCTGTGAGTCGTTTGCGTCAAAGATACTCGTAGAGTCGTTAGGACGATGCTGGGGATTCGACGTCGTCGTTGCGTCGGCTGAGAAACAGGAGAACCAGGGAATCTGAGAATAGGTGGGACATATGCTGCGAAAATCCATCGGGTTATCGTCCTGGTGTTGGCGGGGATGGCTACTGTTGGGATCTTGGGATTCTGTTATCGTGAAGGAGCCTGCCAGATGACTGTGATCTGGAATCACTGCATTTTTTAAATTTATTCATTAAATTGCAGCAATTTTCATTGAATTACATATAGCTGTACTAGTATAGTATAATTGATTTAGTTTTCCATAACAACAATAAGAAAGAGTTATATACTTCATCTCTGTATACCTCAATGTTGAACATCATACTGCCTTCTTTTTTTTTACAATATTGGTAAAAATGTGAATAATCACTCGATACAAAGAAAAATCCATTACCATCTTATAAAGCATGCAAAATATACGTAACAATAATGTATATATTACCTGGCATACTCGGCAGCGTATTGAGAATATGCAGATCTTGCGTCACACTGATCCTGGTCTGCGTGAGCTGCAACCTGTGTCTCTGAAAATTCCTCAACCTTCTCTGATAGGCAGCCATGGCCCTTTGCCTATGCAATCCTCCAGCTCCTACCGCAGCATTGCCCTGACGACGATGTTCCCCATCGTCTCTCGGAGCCAGGACACCGCTATGCATCCGTACCGATTCTCCAGCATCGGTATTTTCCAAAGCGCCGCTGGCCTGAAGTTGATCCTGAGCCTGTTGCTGTCGACGTAAAGCCACCTGGGCTGCCATGACTCGCTGACGCTCGACCACCAGGAGGCAACAGGCGCAACGACAGTCTTTCCAGGCACAGCTGCGTTTGTGGCCTTTTAAACCGGAGACTATTCCGTGGTTGCGACAACGCGCGCATTTTGGACTCCTGGTTCGAGGAACTGTTATGTTGCTGGAGGTTGATGAGGCTGGGTTGAGCCTGTCCTCGACTGAGCATTTGGATGAGTTAGTCATATTATAGGCTGTTGAGGGGGTGAAGACTCGCGTGATGCTTTGCATTTTTTTATACTGATGATCGGTGTTGCGGTAATCGGTACATTTGTTAATATATATATACATGTATATACTAACAGGTGACTATATTTTTGTGGATTGTATATGCGGCCGGTTTCGCTTTATACGCGAAATCATGGGAGATAGGTATCTTTGTTGAACAGTTTTATAATGTATCATTGAATTGATCATAAAAAAACTTTAAATAGTTTTGTAAAGTGATGTAAAAAATTTAAATTTTTAGTTGTATCGTTTCAGGGCAAACTGATATGTTTTCGTACCAAGTCGTGAGCATTGAAGCATAATCGTTATGAGCCATTTTTGATAGTGTTTAAACCGCCGGCTCGTATACTTATGACGCATTAAAAGAATATTATTTTTTTTTAAATACATCAAATTTAACTATGTTTAATCTAGCTTGATTTTCTGTTGTAAATACATTTGTGCATGAGCCAAGTTTTGTGGCCGTAAACTTATTTTAACGGAATGCATAATACATATCTAAATTGTACAAAAAAGTTCAACATCGAGGATCACAAGTGTTTTTACTATTATAAAAAAGCAAAAAACAAACCATTTCTCCTACGTACAGTGTATTCGATTATCAAGCGCTTAAAAACAATTTTAGCAGATAAAAAATCTTGAAAACTATTTCAAAGCTATTCCAGAAAGAAGCATATTTCCAATGCAACAACCACCGTCCATCAGCAAAGCTTTTCCAAAAAAATCCCTGATTTACCAGACTGAAACTCGTTCTGCATCTCGAAATTCTTCTCCGAACACCACTACACCATGTACACACAACACGCCGTCGCTCAATGATAAATTAATCGACTTTGAACATTCGAATAACGTGAAGCTTCGCGCGCCGCAAACGGGAGAGTGCAATCGCGCGACGGCCGTCGCGAGGCATCTCCTTCGAGATTTTCGTCGACACGCCCTCGACAGAATTTAGCTCCGACGAATCCCGCCATTGGCTCAAGAAACGTCTAAGCCACGCCGACCACGACCAATCCTGTGGGAGAGAAGACGATTACGCGGCTGTGAGAGAAGATAGTCAATAGGCTGATCGATCGATCGATCGACAGATTGTCATTGGTTGAGATAGGATAGGGCCATTTTTTCGGGGGTCAAAATTTGAGTTTTCATTGTTTTGCAAATTTAACTAAATGCCTATGCGATTTGGGATTATTATTCTAAATACCGCTTGTTCTTCTGTAAACAGTATACTGATGGAATATATAATGTTTGTTAAATCATCCGTATATACTGATGTATTATTCTTTTTTATTTGTTATTATAGACTTTCAGTGGTTTTAACGCTGACCCCCACTTTAAACTGTACATTTATATCGTATTCCACGTCTTCGTCGCGATTATTATTTTTATCTTTTACATCGTAGTTTTGAAAGCTTCTCAAAATACTATAATACACTCCAGATTATTCTCTTGATACCGCATGCGTTGAGCCCAAAAAGAATTTTTTCCATAAAACAGCTTAGCCGCTCTCTTCTCCGCGCATGAAAGAAGATCAAGAGAAACCGATACCACCCGCACACGTGTGCGCACATACCGAAACCGGATGAGCGAACACGACAATGTTTGCTTTTCTCTTTCCGGAAAAGTGACACCTCTCGTGTCTCCCATCATCTTTCGCTTTAACCGCGACAATATTCAAAATTCCCGCCATTCGAATTCAATCAACATTTACATATACACGAACAAGTGCTTTCTGCAAGCGCACATCTGCTTCTCTCTGATCTACTCTTAACTTGCGCGATATATTCGTTGAAGCTCTCGAGGGGTTATTAATATTGTGGCGGCACGCGGCCAGAGCGAGAGCTTTATGTTTTTGTAACCGAGAAACTTCCGGACTCTCGTCCGCGCTCGTGCATTATACCCTGTTTTTATAAATCGCTCGTGTGTTCTCTCGGCGCACTTACGCACTGTATTACGTTTCTTTGCTGCTGCTGCTGCTGCTGCTGCTGCTGCTGCTGTTGACTCTGAGCGAAATGCATATACGTATATATAACATCTCTATATACGCAAGTTTTCCTCGGACACGGATCTCTCTTTCTATAAGCTTTTGACATCGTTATTTTCGGCTCGAGAGTAGAGAATGATATATTTTTTTTTTTGGCATGTCACAACTCGCGGCTGGATTTTAGAGAGCTGTATCAATAGGCAGACTTTTCTCGGAAATTTTATTCAACGATGGATCGTTTTGACACTCTGTTAAGAAACTATGTAAGTATATGTACTATAATTTGAGAATTCGAGCGAGACAATAAAAAATACGTACTCATACACGACCCATTAAATCCCCAGCAGACCAAAACTAAAACGAGCGAAAGAAAGCCTCTCGGAATTTCTCGCTAGTGTAATGAGGATAAAACGAAGGGGTTGTCAAGCCTTGAGAGAAAAACGCCCCTCGTCTCTCTCCGATATGACACTTGACAAGCCTAACCCGTCAGCTCCTCCTTGTTCGCGCGTTAACAGCCTGTAACTCCCCTTTCATCTGTCTACTCCCGCGGCCTCCTTACACAACCACTTTATTACCGATGTTAAAAACATTTTGGACATCTAGTTATACCCTTATTGGCCACGTGTGTCCTCCATAAGCTTGTATTGAGATTAAAAAAAAGTGTCAGACACTAGAGATGAAAGATCTTAAATATAGACGGAATTTGAAAAAAATTAAAGAGAGAGAGAGAGAGAGAGACTTGCTCGACGACACGAAAAACGAGTGGCGTGGATAATTTACTCGCTCGAGAGAAGCAGAAGGAACTTACACAAGTAATCGGGTGTCACTCGCTGCTCGCGCGCGCGGCGCGCTTTTGTTACCGCGGTTATTTTCAGTCGTTTTTTGTATGTGCGCCGCGTCGGCCGGTTTTTGTGTTTGTGTATTTATGTTCGTTGTAACCTTTCACTCGTTATTGTGAGAGTTCGTTACTGACTGATGGTGACGTAAATTTTCGTATACGCGAGAGTCGAGGAAATTTTCGAATATTCGCGGGGGATATCGGCAAGCTCGCATCAGGTTATCTCGCGATGTGTATAGATAATAAATTTTCACGTAGGAATGTAGTGCGAAGAAATTTCGAAAGCTCGAGCTTTTGAACTATGCCGCATTGCACGAGACACTTTGGCTGGTACGTCGGCAAGTTTCTCCTTGGGCTTACTGGGATACTGTTTCTCTACTTTGGCTATTTACGAGAAAAGTTTGGTTACCGATCTATCGCGATGTTTATTGCTATACCACCTTTTTTTCTTTCTATGAAAAACGTTTGCTTTTCAGAGATATCGAGTGTGTCTGTCCTATGAGAGATCGAGAATTGGCACGACAAAAGGGCAAGTGAGTTTTGTTGGCCGTACGAGTGTAGAAAGTTGTGATTTTACCTTTTGGTAAGATCGAAAAATGATTTCGCGCATCCTACGGCCAACTGTAATGGTCTGCGTGTGAAATGTTTGAACTTAATAATCAGAATCGCATCTTGACCAGCAAGCGAGAAGACCGCTGTTACTGCTCGAAGGGGTAAGCAATTATTTATGATAAATAATGTTATTTTATACACGAGTAGATTGTGATTGATATTGTTTTGCGATCAGGACGCAGAAGAACAAGAGGTACAAATGCGACTGTCTCAAGCAAAAATCGTGAGTTTTGACGATCCTATTAGAAGTAATTGCACAAAATTGATTGTTACAGAATTTCCTTTCGTTTTAGACAAAATGGGAACGAAGCAAGCGAAGCGTGTCACGACATCAGTACAGGCGCGTGTTGTTGCACAGGACGCGGCGCAGCTCACTAACCAGTGGCACGACGTTATCAAGCGCAAGCTCTGCAGGATAGTCGACCGCATCGAACGAGTTCGTATACAACTATGTTTCCTCATACATTCCGATACAAATTTAAACGCCGAAATTTGGAATTTAAACTTCCAGGCTATCAAGAAACAAATTGAGCCAACGCCAAAGCTTCTGCATCTACCGCCTATCCTTGAATCTCGCAAAGCTTCGAGTACATGTCGGCGATGCGACCACCGCAAGCTCTGCCGGTGGCGAACGCGACGATTCAGATCATCACGACGGTTATGGCGACGCTGTGGTACGACTAGCACCACGACAGAGACGATCGAAGTCAACGACGAGGAGGAGACGTCCACGTCCAGTATTATTGGATGCAGCAGTAATATCAAAGGTCTGACGTCGTCCTCGAACGTCGATAGAGCGGAGACTATCGAAGAAATGGAGCGGGAGTTTCAGAAGACGCTCATGGAGCTCGAGAGGCTGGACCAAACATTCGCGATACCGGTGAGAGAAGAGTTGAATGGATAATTTATTCTCCATGGCGAAAACTTGCTCGGATGATTTCAGCAGGAAAGTGCAGCGGTGGACGAAAGCTCTTTAAAAAGCTCTACGGCAGAGAGCTTCTTCGATCGGCCGGATGTATTTACGTCGACCAGACTAGCAGGCGGTGCCATCAAACACTTCGTTTCGAGAGATTTTGGTATCTCGAAGAATAGCTGCAGAAAACAAGTACGTTATTATTAATCTGTACGTTTTCGAAAGATTTCAACGCGACACTTTTTTAAAAAGGACACTTTTCGTCAGGCAAGGCTCAATCTCGATCTCTGCGGCGAGAGGATACCCGGAAAGTCGACGAGAGACTCTTTATTAGACAAAGTACGGACGACTTCACTATAGGATAAATTGTTCTTTTTACATATACACAAATAGTTATTCATGAGATCTTTGATATTTTCTCGAGAACGGCGTATTCGCAAAGCGCATTCGAAATAAATACATCTATAATTTTGATAAATGACTTTTAAAAATATACTCCGCTCGAATATCATTAATCACGACGCCCGCATCACGTGTGCACCAACGAACTTCTCGCTACCGCTCCTCAAAAGTATACACATCTAGAATTGACTTTAAACACATATACAGAGCACATCGCCATAAAAGACACAAAAGCGCAAATCCAAAAAAAGTACTCGCTCAAAGACATAGTACATACGTGTTTTACAGCGCGCGAGATACATCCAGACTCGAGACAACTTTCGCCATCTCTACATCCGCTCGAGGCGTTAACGAGGTGAGAGTCATCGTTAAATTATCGTCTCCCTTGCATATATGGCGTCCGAAAAATCTCAAAGTCAATTAATACGCGTCGCACGAGCCTGACGCTTCTATAAGTAGACACCACAAGAGGAGAGCGAAAGAGCCGAAACTGACATCAGTCATATACGCGCGGCTAACGAGACGCACCGATACTTATAATAGCGAGAGTCCTCGTGTGCCAAGTTGTTCTCGCGTTTGTGCTTGATGTCGCTTTTTGAAAGGAGTCGGTTCAGTTTGAGTAGTAGCGGCACACAGTGTGTTTTGTAACGTCGACAGGTAATAACGTCGAAGAGATGTTGTGAAGGAGTTATTTTTGAGCGACAAACTTATCGTGTAATATTTTCGAGAGGAATCTTCTTTTTTTTATCGATTTTTACTTTGTAGATTATTTAATTGTATAGTGCAATAAATTTGCGACCTATTGGTTAAACTATAGAACGCAATGCGCACTTGATTTATCATTTATGCGAGCGCCCATGTGCGGTCCGTTTGAATGGCTGACTTTATTTCGATGCGGAGATTCTTATCAAAGAGCTAGATTAATCGACTTCAACCCGAGAGAGCTTTCCCACGTCGTGCTCTCGTTTTCTTTACATGCATACATTTTTTTTTTGTTAATGTTAATGTATACAGCGAACAAAGAGGCAATGTTTGCCTGTACTCAAGTAATTGGATTTCTCGCGCGAGGCGAACGAAAATACGCGAGTCAAAGTGACCCGGTCTATTTCTAAAGTTATACTGTGTTACTCCCTCGCAAGCGCGACATGGACGTGTCACTCAAGCTTGATTATTTTTCCCCGGTTCGATTACACTCGCGTGTACGCCAGAAAAGCTGTGACAATCTTTTCATATATAATAAAGCCATATTGTTCTTTGGGCGAAGAAGCTCGCTGGTGTTTTTCGAAATAATAAATGGGTTAAAGTAGTAGTTCTCGTTTTCAATTTTAGTGCTGTGACGTGTTTTGTAAAAAATACTTATTTTATTACACAATATAACGGTTAAAAATACATTATGTGTAAAATTGTATCTCTTTCTAAAATATATTACTAATGGTATATATTATTTTCCAATTGATAAATAAAACGACAAACCTCGTTAATTTTTGTAAATTATTGCACAAGTTTGGAATGGATGAAAAAAAGTTGATTATCGATTGAAGCATAAAGTTAAAAAGAAAAATAAAATTGTAAAAATCATACAACGTAATCATTAATAGAAAGCAATCTTTGGTTTTTGAAACAATCATTGATCCACTGATTCCTGAGCACCGGTATCGATTTCTCGGCGCAAATTTGCCGCATGGTTTCATCTATTGGCTCAAAGGCGTAAGTCACCGAATCGTTTAGCTCCTCCACAATTTTACCACTCATAAAAGCGAAGGAGTACTTTTCAATAGCGTCCTTATCGCCAAAGTAGGCAACGATGCCTCGAAACACAGAGAAAGAAGATATTCCTTCTTCGAACAGCAACTTGTCTAGCTTTAACATTTCCGATACTGGCATATCCTCCATTTCCTTCGACTAAAATCATCATTTATTCATAAAGGTTAAAACATAAGAGATTATATTTTAATGAATCAGAGAATAATACCCACCGATTCTTCTATTTTCATGGTGGCACGTTTGAAGCTCTCCTCGTTTAAATCTTCTGTGAAGCTATCCCAATACTGGTCGTATGCGTCATCAAGCTTGCGTCTTGTGGGTACTGTCATAGCATACAATTCCCAAGGGCGAAAATCTTGTATTTTTCCCAGGTTTTCCGGCTTCGTCGCTCTCCGTAGCCAATCTAAACTTACTACATCATATTTTGCGCTTGCGATCGCGTTCTGCGCTTTCAACTGTTGAATACGGGATATAGTTACGTAAAATCATTTTACAATTTATTATTATTATTATTTTTTTAACTCACCGTTTCTGGATCACCAACAAGTAGGCAAAAGGTGTCTTTGCTGGCATTTTGAACAAATTTAGCACTGTGCTGCTGCAGTAAGTTGATAATGGCTTCTCTATCCATCTCTGAGTCGCCATTAATAACACATAATTCCTTCCCCTCAAAAAGTCGTGACACCCGCTGCGCTTCATCGGTGTCGTTGTGTTTGACAAAAGATCCGTATACCGAAGTACTGACTTTTGTGATGATAGTAGTGGATTTGGTTCTTCGAATCTTTGGAGTTTCTAAATCCTCCTCCTCTTCATCCTCGGTTACAACTGTGTTAATATCCGAGACTGCCGCCTTTCTCTTTGTCAGCTTCTGCACGAATCCTTTATTCTTGACTAGAGACCCAAATTCAGTCGTGGAGCAAGCGTCGTACCAGGACTTGTCATGCCTGATCTTCATGACTCGCGGAAATCGTAGACTATACCCAATAGGATATGACTTCGATCTGACCATCTCACTAGCGCGAAGCTGTAGTACTAACGAGTGTTTCGGCGATATCCACACGTCGGGTGGCTCTGACTAAAACAATATAATAATTTGTAAACGTGTCCATTAGTTAGGCACAAGTAGATATATAACTATAAGTTAAACTCACACGGGGGCCGTATACCCCAACGGGCTTCTTATCCCTCCAGTGAGGCTTCAGTTTGTTCTGGATGATTCGAAGCTGATCATCACTGAGCCCGGATCTAACACTGACTACGGCCTGGAACTCCGAGGGCATGCCATTTTTGTTGGTAGCTGGCTTTGCAACGCCCATCAGGAAGCTGCTCACGATCCCGCTGCAGCGGCCCTGGCCATAGTAGCCACCCAGGATCAGTAGATCGAGATCGTTTACCAATGCATCCGAGTACTAGACAAATATGACTAAATAAATGTGTTTGGTTCAATTAGATGTACAACGTACCTCAGCTTTAATCTTGTAGCAGCCACTATTTTCGCGAACATTCGGTCGATACAGTGCGTCAGACCGTTTGACGACGATTCCCTCTTCTTCGTTATCTAATGCCAAGTTGAATACATCTACCAATTTGTCTCTGCAAAGAAGAACTCGTATGAATGATTCTTATTGATTTACTGCCAAGTTTTACAACTTACAATTCAGAAACAGTTTGAGTATCGCAAAGCATAATAACACCCTCTTTCTCCGAAAAAGCTCCGCGTAAGTAGGCCAACCGTTCGGTATATGGCTTGTTGAGCAAAGGTTCGTCGTTGTACAAAAGAATGTCGTATGCCACGAAACAGGGCTGGTGTTTACTTTTGTCCGATAGCTTCTTCACATCGTAGTTCAGAGCTTTAGTTCCAAAAGTTTTACGCTCTTTGTGCCAGCCCATCATCTCGCCATCGAGAATCACCGAGCGACAGCTCTCATGCAGCTGAGGAGCTATATTGCTCGATAGAAATCCTCCTACAACCATTGTTTGATAAATCCGTTCCACAATCCATTTATCTCTTAATATTACACGTAAATCAATTATTATTACCCGACTCGGGTGTCTCGCCATAACTGGCATTGTGAGTTATATCATATCCCTTCCGCGTAAAGTATTTAAAGCGGCCTGCCTTGAAGTGCACCTGCGAGCGTTCGCCGTCGAATTTAGTCTGCACGTAGCATAACTGTCGACCGTTGGTAAATAATTTCCCGGCCTCCTCGACCTTAAGACGCTCTAGCAGCATGGGCTTTACGTGCGAGAACAGTTCAATTGAAACACCGTTGCTTATGTTGCTCTTCACGGTATCGTTCGTCTGTTCGACAGTTTCGGAGTACTTCTCACAGACCCTTCGTAGATTAGACGACACGTTGAACTGAGCTTCTGCGTCAGGATGTATCACTAAAAATTAAGTAAAATAGTAAATTATCCGAAGCAGCTGGGGCATCAGTCCATCGTAAACAATCGAAATACCTTCGAAAATCTTCTTCTGAGCCAATCCTAGCTTCAATTCTTTCAGCAATAAACGCGTTAACCACTTGAGTTCCATTGCGTTTACTTTGCTCATCAGGTGCCTAAAATGCTCGTCCTTGCTGCGGTTCTCTTCGTTGCAGGCGGCAATGTTGTCCAGGAACTCGTTGATATGTTGAATACTCAAAGTACCGCCGTCGGGCAGATGATTCTTCATCAGCCAGTAGACACTCTCCGCTAAGTCGTCACTTCTGCTTGATCCGCATGCACCGGGTTTTCTAAAATAACGGAATATTATAACTATACATTGGAATCGCAAACAAGTTATAAAATTTGTACCTGAAATTCGTCAGCTTATCGGCCTTGGCACTGTTCTTGCCCAGGTAGAAAACCCGTTTATATAAAGCAGCGAGTGTCTTGTTGTGTAATCCATACGGACCTCTGTCGCGTTCCAGAGCAGGAAGTATTAGTCGGAATACCGGAAACAATGAGACATCCTATACAAATTAATTTTTATAGAGATTATCAAATAAAAACAAAATTCTATAATGATGAGTAGAGAAAAGTTTCATACCGCATCTGAGCTCTGACTCTTAATTTTACTGGCAAGTACACGGCATTCTCTGGTAAACCTCTGCAGTTCCTGTACCTTTTGCGCGCCTTTCGTTTTCGATATCTGCTCAAATAGGCTGCAAAGGCCTTGGAACATTATCTTGGAGTCCAGAGAGACAGCCATCTACGAAGATCAATTAATCATTTAAACTGATATCTAATTACAATCTAATTTTACTATTGAGTATGGGTAAGTGATTCGCAAGTAAGAATTACTCTTGATTACAAAATTAAATAAAAATTTATTAAGACATATGTCAAACAGTGATATAATTTTCTAAATACATTCTAGCAAGCTGGTGGTTATCCGCTTGTGCATAAATAAGATGTAGATTAAAAGCCGCCTCTTTTTTCAAGTCCAAGAGAGACGAATTTTCCTGTACAAGCTGCGGCGCCGGCGCCTCGAGCACTTGTTTATAAAAATGTATTGCTCCAGGCAATAGTCCTAGTTGATGCAACACCCGTGCCGTATTATAGTGCGCTTCCTGCGATCCTTGCTCGCCTCGAAGCTTCACGTATGTCTTGAGGAAGGCCAGTGCTGTAATGAGAATACGACCATATAGTTGAATAATTAAATATAATAATAAGTATATTTAATTATTATTATAGCTTACGTAAAATAATTAAATTTAAGATATGTTAATGTAATACTCACACTGTGTGACCAGTTGGTTCTTTTTAGCGGAGAATTTCTGACAAGCCATTTGCAACAGTGTAATGGAAATAAGCATAGCCAACAGTGCACTTGGCTGCACCCTGAACAGCGAGGTGTAGTCATTGAGAGCGTACTTGTACGTTCCGGATACAAGACAGTTGTTAGCGTGAAGAATATGCAAGTAGGAGAAGGCGTCCTCCTTGCCAAGCTGGCGCATCATAAATCGGTTGTGCCTGGAGTCCTCTGCCCTTTGGATGATTACGTTCAATAAATTCCAGGTCTTGGATCTCTTCCTACTTCGCACGAGTTCTCTCACCACATTGAAGCCATCGTACGAGTCATTATTACGGATACACGATATCAGGCACAGGAACATAATGTGCGAGTTTTCATGGGCGAATCGTTTTGAGGTCAATGCCGTGAAACTGATGCGTTGCATCAAGCCGTATTTCTTCAGTTTGCAAGCTAATCTGGTCATCTGAAGGACTAGTAGAAATTCCTGCTTCACCGTAGGCTCATTGTTCGAGGAAAAAGTCGGCGCGTTTTCATCTTGCAAAGACTCGCCTCTCGATAGCCTGTCTCTTTGTAAAATCTCCATCCTCTGGCGAACTCCACTGGTGCGGCTCAGTGCCGTCAGCTCCAGTTTTGAACGTAATGTTATGCAGTGCCTCGACAGCAGCAGCATGCCTGACTGGAAGTACTCGCCGTACCTCTTGACTTTTAACAAAAGTTTCGTGCGCTCATAGACAACACCTGGATCGAGAATGTCGGTTTCTGGGTCTTGCTTAAGCACCTGGATGGCTTTGGAATACTGAGACTTCAGTCGGTAGAGCTTCGCCAGTTCCATGCGAGCACCCAGATGCTGGGGTGACAGTTTTCTCACTACTTCGTATGACTTGATGGCCTTACTGACTTCGTTGCAGCCGACCCAACATTCGGCGTGCCGTAGCCATACCGCTGCCAGGCTATAATTTTCGCTGTTTACCAATGGCTCTAAGAGCTTCATTGCTCGTTCATAATGTTTCTTACCCATGAAGGCCTCGGCTACATCGAGAAACAGGTCGCCCGAAATCTCGGGGTTCTCCAGCGACTGAAACTTGGGGGCTAGAGTATCAGCAATGGATATCTCGTTGAGTTCAATTAACGAAATGATGCATTTAGCCTTGAGGTCGACTGCCAAGTCGTCGGGAATGTTGCAGAGAGCTATAGTGTTGCCTTTGCTTGCGTCAGTCTCCTGCGAATCGCTGAGCGGCATATACTCAATCCAGATGTTGGTGTATCGGGTGAGGATTTCCAAGCAGCGGTTGAATTGTTTTAAAACGATCAGCAGCTCCGTCATTATATTAACCTCTTCAGGGGTGACGAGTTGTGGACACTTCTTGAAGATGTTGTCCATGCCTTCCAGGGCGGTTTCGTACATGTTATCTTGCATGCAGCGCTTCGCCAAGAGTTTCGCATACTTTATGATGTTGAAACCATCTTCTGGGCCCAAGTTATGCACTAGCTTGGAGTAGGCGCGGATGTAGGCTTTCCTATCGCCATTCTCGTCTTGTAGTTTAGCGCGGATTTCGTACAGTTCGATGTCTTTGGGACTGGCTTGGATGGCCTTGGAGTAGCAGGTGAGAGCTTGTCGCAGGTTGCCTGATTCTAGGGAGGAGTTTGCAAGGCGGACCCATTGGTCAGAGTCTCTGGGACTAAGGTGAGCTGCTATCAAAGCAAATTGAAGAGACTTGTCTGGCTGATCATTCTCATAGATCATGGCCAGCGTGTGGAATGGTTCTGGAGCATTTGGAACCTGTCTGTTGGATGCATTTATTGGTAAGAATATTTATGTACATACAAGTAATTATGATTAAGATTATGGCTACTTTTTACCTTATAATTTCGTAACACATCTGAGTGGCTAGTTCAATTTCTCCTCTTGCATATCTCAAGTTAGCTTCTCCCATGAGCCCCTGCAACGCTGCTGGAAGATTTCTTCTCGTTCGTTTGGGCCTACTCCTAGCAATCTTCTCGATTTTTTTTCTGTCAACTTGGTTTGTACTTTCCACAGTTGATTGACTTTCACTGACATTTCTGAAAAGAACAAGTATGCATTATACTTGTCAAATTTTGTAAAACGTATAAATTTATCTCTCCACTTACCTAGTTTCAGATTCTTCACCCTCAATGTCAGTGTCTCTATCGATTCTTTCAGTAAACTCAGAAAACGTTAATTCACCATTTAAAAACTGTTTTGTCAACAAATTCTCTTCATCAGCAGTCAAAATACTCATCTCTTCCACATCCGACTCCTCGGGCTGCGTGCAATCGATGATCTTGACAGAATCCACAGCTAGCTCTTCGGGTATCTGATGGATCGTTATTGCCTGTGCTTCGACAAATTCATCCATGTCAATGTTGTCTATGGACATTGGATCAAGTACCTCGATCTCCACCGGAGCAAGCACTGCAGAATCATCCATGACGAATGATTCTCCAGACATAACAGGGAGGATCTCAGCTTCGTCTTCTGGCTTGGAATCCAGATCCATTGTGATTTCGTCCATTATAACAAATTTAAAATATCGATGATTGATAGATCGTCGAACTTGTGAGACAACAGTATTCTTCTAATAGCATTCACTTTCACAAAACACAAAATAAACATAAATATCGAAAGGAGAAAAAGAAATCATAATAGGTAAATTATAAATTCAAAGGGCAAACCGATGATTTAAAACATCCAGTTATATATAAAAATCTTTTTCATCGAAACAGATAGTTTTAAGGTTATAAATAAGTAGGTTTATGTTTTACCTCTAAATCAGCTATATCCTTTCCACTCTAAATTCACAGCATACTCAGCTCATGTACGATCGAATCTTCTCGCTACTCGTTCTTTCGCCAGCCTAGAAAAATCCAAACTAACAACGATTGCCGCATAATCGCGATTACCGGGATACTACACTGTGCAGCTGCAAGTGGCAGCCGCTGCTGCAGGTTAGAACAGGCTCTCCACAGTTTACACCCCCTCTGCCCGGGCCAATTTTATCGAGAAGCCATCTTTTATTTTTAGCAAGGCCGAATGCCGAATGGCCGATAGGTATGCGGACATCTGGTGGCAAGCTAGCGAACCCTAGGAGAAGTCGAGTTTTTGAAATATAACATAGAAAATGATATGAAATGGGCTAAAACAAAATGTTGTGTATTGAATTCATTCAGTTTATCGTTTCAAACTCATAGCTTATACTCTAAAACTATTTTCGGAAAAATAAAGTTATTCAAAAGTTATTTTGGTTTTTTAGAAATTAATACAGGAAATCAGCTGTTTGTGTAGAGACGCGTCCATCGTCTGCTATGTATACTAATTACTGTTCTTTGCGCTCCGATTTACGCTAGTCATTTTAAAAATATCATGGAGAAGACAGTTAAAATAGTATTGTGTAGTGAAAGGATGTGACAGTAAACAATATGCAGACCAAATAAGTTTTCATAAGCCTCATTTATATAAGGAGACATATAATAAGTGGTGCATCGTATTAAAGGTTAAGAAAGTACTTACCAATGTTTTCTGTTGTCTGCAACAAACATTTTTTACCTGAAGATTATTTTCCAGGTACACATTGTTCCTTTATAATATTAAATGTAATAATATTTGTATTTATTAATTTTATTTATTGATTACTTGATTTGTTCAATAAGTCAGAGTCTTCTTGTGTCTTTAATCACTGCATTGACTAAAGACCCTGATCTACCAAAGAAAAGAAAAAGTGGATTATACAACAGAAATGCAAAGAAGTTTAAACCCCTGTAAGTATCCATACATATTTATTTGATATAAAGTGTAAATATTATTATTTGTTTAATAATGTATTATATTTTTTATTTAGAAATGAACAAAAGGACAATTTGGAGTTGAACGAGCAAGTGGATGTGTTGAATGAAGAAGATATATCTTTAGAAGCTAGCGAAACTAACATATTTCATATTAAGGGGGTCTGAAAGCCAATTAAAAATTCAAATTTCGCGCCTCAAAATAGCAGATAAAAAGTAATTAATAATTACTAAAGACAAAATTACGAAAACCCAAGAGTTCGCAAAAAAACACATGTTAACCCGTACATAAAAAAAAATGTTAAAATATATTATTTTAATAATTGACAATATACTACCAGAATAATAATTTTTAAAGAATCAATGTCTTTTTGACTTCTGTCACTTGGTTATAATCAATTACAGCATCTGTTTTTGAAAAATGACAATATTTGTCAATTGGCAATATTCGAGTATAGGGAAGATCAATAGTTTTTTAATTTTGGATTTTTGATGTTTGCGATACGTATGATTTTATAGAAACACTATCTTCATTGCGAATTGTAATACCACACATTAAAATATGATCAGCTAATAAAACCACCTCACCTTCTACTAAAAGTCGTTTAGATCCACCTAAAATAGCAATAATGTCTTTCATATTAATGTCTAACTGTGTAAAGTTGTTCATTATTACTTGTATCCCATAAAAAAATAACAACATAATAAAATAGCAGACGTCAAAAACAACGTCTTCAGCCGAAACTTTACACATTTTTAATTTTATATTTACGGATGATAAATACAGCTTTTTAATAATGTTTGTGTTTCTAAAATAGCTTTAGAGTATAAACTAACATTTCAAAATGATAAACTGAATGAATTCAATACATAACATTTTTTTACCCCATTTCAAACCATTTCCTATGTTATTTTTCGACTTCACTCAGGGGTTGCAAGCTTGACACCAGATGTCCTGGCAATATCGCGTACCTCCCAATAGGTATGAGAATTCGACCGGTGGGCAAAAAAGTAGGAGTACTTATAAATAATTAAGGTGAACTACATTGCTGAATTGCTCTCGTGTCTTATAGGCGATTTCGCGAAAAAGAATATATTATGCATGTTTTTTGAATAAATCGATTTATTTAAGGTTCTAGCGCGGTCAATCGTGCCATGATAACATACAAATCAACTGTTTTTAACGTTAGCATAATTGCGCACTTCTCTAAAATGTTGTATAGAAAAAATATAATTTTACGTGTTGCGGAACTAACAATGAATTCACAAAATTTTAGTAATTATTTACAGTTTGTTCTGCGCGACATAGTTTATTGTTCAGAATTCCTAAAACAATCAAATCATTAGTTATAGGTTTAACTCAACAATTTCTTCATTTACGTCATGATCTTTCTTCAAGACTCTTGTTTTTCGAACACCCTTCCTTTTATTATAGTATTTTTACGTTTTTCTGCGATTGCTATACATCAATATAGTTATAGTTATTTATTTCTTTTTACTTCTACGCCGGCGAGGGTGATTACTAAAAGCAATTATTGATATTATTAACAATATTGACCTATCATTTACTTGTATTATTTGTTTTCTTTCACTTTGAAGAATAAAATCAGCTCAGATTTGGAAATTTTTGCATATTCAGAGCTCCAACCCGGTTTTTTTGACACATCATAACCTATAGTTTGGAGTTTTTTAGTGTCGATAGCGTAGTGCTCAACTTTTTTTCGTAAGTTCATGGACAAAAAGTAACCCACTATTCTAATAATAAAAAGCACTTCTTAATTACGTAACTATGAGAAATATGTTATTATAACTCTATATTTTAAAACGTATATGCAGAAATTTCTTTAATTCATTTAGGGTATATTTCGTCAATTAGTTTTAAATCACGACAGAAAAACTCGCCCAGATTTTTAGCGTTAGTATTTCGTTGTTTTGGTATCGGAATGTGCAAGTTACGGCTGAATTACCAATATATGTATATAGTTTCCAATATATGTATACAGTTTCCGCAAAAAGCTCGTCCGCACGAATGAAAAAAAAATTTGTTAATATTCCAATTTTCGCATTTTGCCACCAGTCCAGTTCTTATTTTATTTAGCAAGGGAAGTTGGCTCTAGTGTGCCCTTGCCAAACGATGCATATATATATGGTGCGATGCGTCGCCGGAGAGGTATCAACAAGTTGACAGAGGAAGAGAATGGAAGTAAGAGGAAGACGTCCAGGTGCACATCGTCTGAAGCCGATAAAGAGGAAGACGTGATATGTTTGATTTAATGATAAGTATAAAAGAAAAGTATCACTCTCGAGGTAGATGTATATTTATATAATCAATGTTTTTGCTTCTCATGATCTTGATGGTATCTTGAATTGTTTTGAATGTAGGTAAGTATACATAATTATACCTGTACCGAATTTAATATGTTCTTGTAACCTGCGTTGACTTTGAAATCATAAAAAAGTCTAAGTACACTCTTACACGAATGTCAGCGAAATGCATACCCGAAGTCGTGTATTTCCGGGGAGCGACAGATATAATATACGCTTATTGTTATTATTTTTTCTTAGGAATCACCATTTATTTTATTTTTTGTATTTCTACAATGTAGTCTTCGTATGCGTGCTTGAATTTCAGCTTATTCACATAATGCTTTTCGACTATGGATTTTATTCCCTCAACCTGACCAGGAAACAATTCTAGTATCAGATATCCTCCAGTGTTTACAGTTTTGGATCCGTAATCAAAGATCGGCTTCATCCACATTAGACCATCATCCCCACCATCCAAAGCATTTATATCTTCGTATCTGAGGCGCAACGACCCAATAACAATTAATTTTATAACCTGCCATTTCTTACATTTCATTATAAATAATCGTTAAAACTTACAATTTTAGCAGCCCATGTATCTCTTTGACTGGCGTGAAAGGAGGATTACTGATTATAAAGTCCAATTTTATTTTACGGAAATCGACTTCTTTGTTCATTTTTCCTACGTAATCAGATTTTTTTACATCGATTTCTCCATCTTTCTTTAATGCTGCATTAACAACCGTTATCCGCGTATCGAGATTTAAATTTTTTGCGTTCTTAATAGTGAGTTCGCACGCTCTTGGATTTACGTCGATTGCAACAACATTCGTCTGTAAAACAAAAAAATAGTAAAAAATAATTTAAATCAAGTTTTGATTGAATCATGGTTATGATAAATTATACACATATAATAATATGTTTATTCATATATACTAACATTTTTAGTCGCATGCAACACCGATAAACTGATAGCGCCAGAACCGCAACCAATTTCTAAAATGTTGTTTTCCTTATTACCACAATCAGATATTCTTGACACTATAACATCAACCACCTTCTCAGTCTCCTTTCGGGGTACAAAAACCGGAGGTTCGACAAACAATGTTATGTCTCGGAAATCCCATTTTCCAACAATATATTGTACCGGTACTCTGAAAAAGAAATTTACTTGAATAATTTATTTTATCGTTATTGTATGCCACTTTATTTGTGTTAATTGAAAAAGAAGACAATAACCTTGCTAATCGACGTTCGCACAGCAACTCTAATTTTTCCAACTGCTCTTTATTGAGTACCTTTTTGTGGTGATTAATCAAGTCCGTTCTCTGCAAATTTAAATTTTATCAAAAAAACATTATTGATATGAAAACATTATTCTACAATTGAAATTGACCGCAAGGCATCTTTTTGTCGTCATATTACGGGTTTGATACAAATTTTTTTTCGATAAAAGTCACTCAAGTCGTTTTTTGGGAAGCTAAAGATTTTTATTATAATATTCGTTATAACTATTGATTGATTATCAATGTGATTTATTCGTATGTCAAATTAATTATAATTACATAATTACCTTTTTTAATCCAATAACATGACTAACAATGTGTTCTATTGACTCAATCGGTTCAGGAATACCCTCCTGCAGAAATCGCTTTTGCCAACGTTTGATTACATAAGCAATTGTGTCTTTCTTATTTTCATCATCACAATTATTACACATGAACAGCACGGGTAGTTTCAAAGGAGATTGTTTCCCTAATTCATCATTACTAGATACTTTTGTCCATGGTATCGTACGCGTGGAACTTAACAATTTTGTACATCTTTTTGAAAAAAGCCGAATCATATTTACAAGTTAATTTAAATACTTTAGGGGCTGAAAGGAATGACTAATAGACACTTATTCTTCTTAAATAGTCAATATGTTTATTCACTAAGAGTTGAGATGTGAGGGCGAGAGAACGAAGGCTACTTATTTCGAGCGCGGCAGAAAACAAAGTGAAAGAGTAACGAGTTTCTTGCACATGAGTAACCTCGGTCGAGATTCTAGTTTATATTCCGAGAAACTACGCTAGTCTATGACTAGCGTATTTTTTAGCTCATTTAATTGTACAATAAAATATATAGCGCGCGAACGTTTAAATCTATGGCTCCTATATATGCCCTGGTAGAAATAATCCCATAAACTGGCAAGTTCATAGGATATAACTGCTTCAAAGAGCTTTTATTTTATAAGCTTTCGTACAAACACTTAACTGAATTCTTCCTGGGATAACGACTTAACGCGAACATTTCATCAGCTTGTAAGGAGCCCATTTTAAGGTTTAGCAGTACAATTATTGGTACTTGATACCTGGTCAAATTAGCCAATGCCCAGACTTTATCTCCAACACTTCGTCTTACGCATTGCTGCGAACATTGAAACTACTTAATCTCGTAAAGCGAGAATAATAGGTATATGTATATCTGTTCTTTCGGAGAACAACAGATATATATTATACACATTTTATAAAAGATATGGTCGTTTGCTGTTTGAAATTGTGGAGATAGAAAGCGTGATGCTGGGCATTAATCTAGTTAGTAGCCAGTAACTAGATTCATTTTTTTCGGGGCAGGAAGAAAAGATAATTCTATTTATAATATTTGTAATATTCATAAAAAATTGTTTTATTGGCCAATAATTATATAAACAGTTTCAACATAGCTCTACCGATAAAAATATTAATATCGATTCACATAATAATACATCTTTGAAAAAATATTTTCCTTCTCTGTGTATCTTACGAACTAATAAAATATTCAAAGGTATAGACCGTACTTACATCTATGTCAGTAGTTATTAGCAAGTTTCGCTTTATGCCATCGAAGAAGATATATGTAATTGTTCGTCTTTAAAGAAAATAAGTAACATTGTATCTATAGTCAATCGTATATATAAGGGGGGGGGGAATACGTGAATAATGTTAAACATTATAATATAAAAATATACAATATGTTACATTATACGATTAACTATATATATAATCGTCTAATGCAACATGAGAACAATATACGATTATATTGGAAATAGTAAGTTAATATAATAGCAAGTGTTACATTATCCTACAATTTCTTTCGCATATTCTTATAATATTTTCTTAATTTTTCATCTTAGGAATTGATGCATTTGTAGAGGTCCAGCGCGAAGTGAACAGCTACTTATACTGGCAGAAATAACGAATATTAAAGCGCGTTCTTGCGTATTCTTGTATATCTTTATTGTTACATACTTTTATGAATTGTTAGTTCACTAATATAATTATAGTCAAGTTCGACCATATTTATGCAGCTCGCTCAGGTTTTAATTTTATACAAAGAAAAAAAAACAGGTTCGTTTACAATCATGATATTTATAGAATATCAAATTATTTTATTGTCATCAACCGAATATATATAATATTAATACGAAATAATGTGTTTATAGACATTATTTCCTAATAACTATAAAAAACTTCATCAGCCCACCCTGCAATTGTAATTGTTCGAATGCAGCCATTCTCCCTGTAAAAGAACAACAATAAATTCAGTTATTATCGGTAATACACATCATTCTCAGCTTCTATAAAAAAGCATAAAACGTCAACTTACCGCACACGATATTAGTTTCGGATCGTTACCCCAGTGCATTTCACAATGGTGGCCAGCAAGAAACAAACATTTACGCGAGGTCCTAGCGTAGGCTCCTTGCAAAAATTCTACCAATTTATGCTGTTAAAAAAGTCAATAGTTCGGTCAATAGAGATCGATTATATTTTTAATCGCGAATGTGAAGTTAGACTATTTTAATCCCACTATAGAAAATTTTAGGGCACGCTTCGCGCGCTCAATTTTTTCGGGGGTTTGAGTTCAAAACCGTAACCAATACATTTAGACCGGATACTTATTTCTCAACCATTTAAATCGCGTTATTGATGGCTTCGCCACATATATCCATCTCTTTTTCAAGAGAGGATTCTTTATATTAGAAATCAATTAAAATCGATAGCATCTTTAAGATTGTATACCATAAATCACTATTAAAGTTAGTAGAAGTCAATGTTTGGTAAAAATCTTAACTTTTATTGTTTTTTTAACGTATTGAATTTTATTAATCCTATGGATTTTAATAGAGTTTTAATACAGAAAGTGGGATTAAGATGTATTTTAGAATTCAATCAACAATTTTATTGTTCCCTATTGACTATTTTAAGCTGGCGAAGCTTTACCGTTACCACATAATGTATAAACAGTAAATATATTTATTATATAATATATTTATTTCTTACGTAATCTAAATTGGCCGTCGCTATGTTGACAATAATGAGGAGTCCGAAGACTACAAGGAAACTTCGAGCGAACATATTGTGAGTTCTGTATAACTGAATATTGAAGAACGCCGGGTAGTCTTGAGCTATTTATATGTGTCGTGCAGTATAATAAGATATAATTATGCATTCGAAATTTTATTGATCAGCTTAATCAATATTCATTTACTTTCGGTCTGTATATTAAATTAATAGAAGAAGAATAAATTATAGGATTTCTTTTTAGATCTGAAGCTGTATTTTATTGTGTAGATATGGCTTACAAGGATAGGTGTCTCCAGGTGTTCCTTGCCGGTTTTGAAAATATTGAAGTATGTTATGTAGTATATTAAAAAAACAAGTGATACGTATTTTTTTAACAGCGGAATACCAGGCGTGCAAAACACCCCTAACGTTTACCTCCACAAACTGATTTTTATTATTATCTCGACAACTAATAAACATATACGAATGAAACAAAAGCCTAAAAATTGTAAACAAATGTAAGTAACTACCTCATTTTCATACTGAAGGGTTGCATGCTCTGTTTATTAAAAGGATGAATATAATAGTGTATTACAATACTAGTGTGGTAAAGTAAGATCACCCTCGTGGGGACTTCGCTCGGGCGATAAGTCCCCACAAGGGTAAAACCCCTTTACCCACCTAGTACTATCTGTACGATACTGTCATTAAAAGTATTAAAGACTCAAATTCACTTATTATTTCGGGATTTTTGAAAAAAATTCGTCTCGCAAGGATTGCGAAAACCCCTGCAGTTAACTCTTTCAATTACACAATTAAGACGTCATACCAATCAACATAAAAAAACAATACTTTGATTTTGGGGTCGCTGATTATGAACTCATTGTTAAAATTTCAAAATGAATTGTTTAAATAATTTTTATAAAACTAATTATAGCATTATTATTTTTTTGGTTATAAAGTTTGCACTGCAATTGAATTCTACGATATAATAATTAAGTAATAACTTGATCTTTCAAAATATACTAATAATTTTATTTCGTGACAATCGAATTAAAACTAAAAAAACTTTTTAAATATTAATCAGATAATATATTCGAGACTGATTTATGAGCGGCGTGAAAAGAGTGAGTATTTTTATCGCGGAATGTCATTTTGGACCGGATTTTGTCAACGGAGGACCAGTATTGCTGTCCTCGAGATGTGTAAGCACAGACGAGATTTGTTATTTCAATTTTGCTGCCTCCTAGAGGTATTTTTGTATTAGTGAAATGTGCAGTTTTCCTAGAACTTCATAAAAAAGTATTTAGAAGCGTTTGGAGTTCGAATCATGTGTTTAGAAAATGTTCGTGCGAATAGCTGTCTGTGTATGTATCTATACCGTCATAATTCGGAACTATGTGACCGATCGTAATCGTAATAAATTGGACATTCATATATGTTTTCTGATTCTGAATTTTGGAAAAACTTCTTTAGGTTTCTGAACATTTTTTGGCCATTTTTTTTAATTTGAAAAAATATGTTTCCTTTTTTTTAAACGAATAATATAGACAATAATGTCAGCAATAGTGTTTCTGAGAGAGTATACAATTTGCCTACCTTTTCCCGCAAGATTTCCCGGATTGAACTTTCGTTCAACTTTTTTATGGTGATAAAGTGATTTTTTAAAAATTCATGACAATGAAAAACGATAATATCTATTAGCTTAAGAAATTTTAAGCCACTTAAGCGACTAGTTTTCGAACTAAAAATCGATAAACAAAAAATATGGGTTTTCTATGTCGTATGTTTATGGATGTAATGAGGCATTAATTAACTTGAAATTTTGGGAAAAGATAGATCTTTTGATTACCTCGGCTAAGGTCCTTTTGCAGCTTATGAAACCGATTATTTTAAAAGATATTAAGATTCATACACTGTATAACTGAAAAGTATTATTTTTATTAAACCTTATAACTCGCTAACTAAAACTCAGAATTCTTAAGAAAATATATAGTTTTATCAGGCTATTTTATGCGAACTATGATAAAATGTTTTGTGTTAGAAAAACAATGAAAAGTCGATTAGGAGGAAGCTAAGTGCAAATATATACATACATACACACAATACTCTCTCTCGTTTTTGCGCATGTTATTATTATATACTTTTCTGAATTTATAGTTCGCGAAATAATTATAGTTTTCAACAGATTTATGCAGTTCACACAGGCTTTCATTGCATTATGCAAAGAAAAAAATTTCGTTTATTATCATAATATTATAGCATACCAAATTATTTTATTACTAACACTAATTACAGAGATTATTTCTTAATAACTATGCAAAAAGTGATCATCCCATCATGCACTGCCCCTTGTTCGATTGCAGATACCGTCCCTGTAAAACACCAAGAAAAAATTTAGTCATCATTAGTAATACATCATTCTCTAGCTCGTACAGAAAAGTTATAAAACATCAACTAACCCCACACATTATAAGTTGCTGTCGGTTATCCCAGTGCATATGACAGTTATGGGCAGCCAGGTGAATACAATTAATCTTGGCCCAACCGTAAGCGTGTAGTAAAATTTCCACGGCTTGAGGCTGTAAAATTACCACATAACGGGTAAACAACAAATGTATTTAATATAAAATATATATATTTCTTACGAAGTTAATGGCTGTCGCCATGCTGGCAATAATGACGAGACCGAAGAGTACGAGGAAGCTTCGAGCGAACATGTTTACTAGTTCTGTATAAACGTAGTATTGAAGTTCACCGGTGCAGTATTTCAGCTATTTATAAGTGTCGTGCAGTATAAAAAGATACGCTTTTTAGTCGCGATTGCGAGAAAGTTTATCTGTCGAGATAATGCGAAGCTATTCAGCCGATGAAATTACAAGAACCGTGAAAATCCCCGGCATTATCTTCTGTTATATTTGATTTCTGTAAATCACAAGTTATATGCTTTGGATAAGGAGTATTGTATTGTTTACTATATACATAGAGGAAAAGATCAGAAATTAGTGTTCTTTTTTTATATAAAATTGAATCTGTTTATTATATGGTGCAAAACTAATTTATTTTTGGTAATTATATTTTTCTTCTTTGCCAAAAATATTAAATTTTACAATAAAATCTTCAGTTGGTCGTGTCTGTTTAATTTAATAGCGTTCTACAGAAGAATACAGATTAAAAGTAATGTTGTATAATTGATATCTTACCGCATACATGGCAAGGGTTTTGGTGCCAGGCCAGTGATGCCTACAGTTTTGAGATAGCATGATTGTAATTAATTAGATTGATTAAAAATTTTGTTATCAAATCTATGTCGGTGAGATGCAAATTTACAAAAAATTAAAATAATAGCTACCATACTCCTGAACAGATTTTTTTGACTCCGAATAAACTATACACAAAAATCTCCTGCGTAAACGTATTTTGCTACACCAAAAAATTCCGTACATAAATGTTTTCTGCACAAATATTTTCTACACTTATTTTACTATACTGCAAAACTCTACAGTAGCACATAACCTATTGTTGTAACAATGGTTTAAAAATAGGTTATGCTATTGTCTATAGTTTTGCAGTGTAGGTAGTAAGATAATAAAAATTAAGTGTAGGAAATTTTTGTGCAGAAAATATTTGTGTAGAGTTTTATGGTGTAAGAAAATGCGATTGTGTAGAATATTTTTGTGTATGGTTTGTTCGATGGCATTCTTTTGAAAAAATTTGCTCCTTATAATAAAGCTTATCTCATTATAATAAAGCTTCTTGTGCAAATGATGGATGCTATGTTTATTCAATTATATATAGCTTAATCACACGATTAAATATTGATTTTTAAGTAACCTTCACCGACAGTCTTGTAAATGGTAACATACTGCACGAAGAATATTTAGTGCCGCATTTTGTAAAAATAGTAACTTTGTAATACATAATTAAAAATAACTTTAAATAATTAAATTATGGATTATTTACGTAAATCAGACGAAAATATAATCATCCATTTGTTATTATAATGTAGCAATCAATGATTTTTTGCTTGAATAATAACCTAATGATCAACGTACTCGTATACAGTAAGGATAATTTTCTTGAAATACTTGTATATTGGATATATCTTCTAACAAAATGCTTGCTTGCTAATATAAATTTAACATTAACAAATTTTTACGTTCAAATTATTGAAAATTTACGATAAAAATGTCATTAATATAATTTCTCGTTAATATTATTTAGACTACCATTCTATATTATGCATCATTGTTGTATATATTATTTTAGTTGTATACAAACAAAATATTTATATTGTTTAAATTAAAAAATATAGTCGAATGTTTAAATTCAATTTCTATTTCATTAATAAAAGTTATTAGCAATAAAATATTTTATCTCATAAATTATTACGATGCCTAATTATCATTAATAATGAGCCAAAAAATGTTATTGGAAGTGCATGCAAAATAAATTTGACTTACATACTAATACTTGCTCTGGTCATGAATGACATTTCTCAATTTGGTATTGTGACTATTGTATAATATTGTATGGTACTAGGTTAAAAAAACAAAACCTTTGTATTCAGTGAATATTAGAAAAAATTTTTATTAGACAACTAAATTGACAACTTTCTATAAATCAATTTGTAATTGTCAAAATATTTTGAAGTATAGATAATTCCTATTTTACGCTGATACCATAAATCCCTTAACTCAACCGATGACACAACGTCCTTTGTTAGCTGCTAACCAATGTCCCTAAAACAAAGACAAATTCCATGTTGAAAATCATGACATATAGTAATGATCTTATTTTATAAGGAAAGTAATCTCGATCTAACTTACTCCGCACTTGACCAGTTCCCCAGGATTCTTCCAGTGTTGTTTGCAGGCGTTAGCCGCCTGTTCAAGGCAGTGTTTGGCGGCCCACGCAAAAGCACGAGCTAGGATTCGAACCGCAATTGCCAGAAGCTGCAAAGAATACAGAAATTTATGAAAACTCTATTAAAATTAATTTTATTTAAGAATTTAAAGTTTTTCATTTGAACAACTTTGGACATGTTTACGATCTCACAGATGATAATGGTATTTTATTTTTAAAATTCCATTCTCTATACTTACGGGATTGTCCTCCTCGGCGCCATGGGCAATTTCGTTTTGGAAAATCTCTGTCTCCTCAACAGCGCGTGCACTCACTCCACTGGCAATGGCGATAAATAGCACGAGGCCGCAGAGAGTCAAAAAGTGTTTTGGGAACATCTTGTCTTTCTTTGCTTTCTTCGACTTACTTGGGAAGGTAGAGAGAAACTTTAGAAGTGTGACACAGCACTAGTTCTATGGATGAGTATTTATAGTAGCGACTTTTCGTTGCCACTTATGTACAAGAGATTATATTATCGCAAAAATACATCAATCTTGATTGATCTATTCGAGTTAATGTTTTGTAATAGCCTAGCGGGGAAGCCCGCAATCCGCAGCAATAAACGGAATTGATTTTGATTTTTAATTTTTGTTAAATCATAAGGATTTGATCAATAAACGGAGAGTTACACGTTATGGTTACCCGCAGTCATTAACTTATTATTGACGGATTGTAAATTAAAATTTGGAAACGGAATTGTTTTCTAGGATTACTCCATTGTCGTACGAAAAAATTGACGAGTGTCAAATCTAATAAAGTAAATTCTTGTGATTTTAAAATTTCTCAAAAGTGTATTCTAGTACTCATAATCCCATTGCTATTTTAGGTGTAAGTTTAAGTTGATTTTATCAAGAAAGAATTCTCCCGAATCGAGGCCTAGCATAGTATTTAATTTACAATGTAAATATAAAACGTATCATTCTATATTGTACGGTTGTTAAATCATCGCTTCGAACAAAGACTGGCACATTTTAAATTACCCACAAAGACTAACAGTTGGATTTTCTGATGAAGACTAGTGCATTTGCACTCCTGTCGCGAAAACTATATCACATTTCGCAGTTCTGCCACGACGACTAAGTAGTGCATTTCACGTTAACAAAGCAAAAAATAGTACATTTCGCGATTTTTCCGCGAAGACTGGGACTTTGATGCTCTGTCATGCCAAAGTGTGCTAGACTTCGATGCAAATTGCCGAAATGTATTAGCCATCGCCGTGACCTTTGAAATGTTTTACTTATTCTCGTCCCGAAATTGCTTAGTGGCTAGAAATAAAATGTACTAAGACAAAATTATCTTTTACAAAAAATTTGCTAATAACTTTATATCTACAATAAATTCAAAATATCCTAGTAAAAGAATATATTCAACAGGACATAAAAGTTCATTTGTTGATAGAATAACTTTCCCCAAGTTATTTTGATATGCAAAATTAAGGAAAAATGTTATTTTCATTGAAGAATCCTAATCAAGCACCTATTGTAAAGTGACAAGCGCGGATAACAAATACGTCAACGTTATTACTTCATATTGATTTATTAGTAAGATAACATAAGGAAAAAGTTACGGATATTTATTAGTGCGTATTTAGAAGTCGATGTAGATAATTGATCGTAATCGTATCATAATAATTTGTCTTAAAGATCTTATCTGAAAATAAAAAGGCTACTAAACTGTATATTATGCATAAAATATTTGTTTAATACAGTAAGAAGCATATATAATTATCATTTATTTTTTTTACGGGGCTATTGCCAGATACATTGTAAATTTCATACATGTAATTTTATGAATAACTGTAACGATAAATAAATAAAAAAAACGATAAATAAATGTAAAATAACTGTACGAAGTCTTTGTAGCTTTTTTTTCATGCAAACGAAAACGCATGTATCCCCTTGTAAAATTGTCCTTAAAGGGTCTGTGTGGAGATCGTGAAGACGAGCATTCGAGTCCTTATTGCCACTTTTATATATAGGAGATATTAAGAGTTGTCTCTGCAAAATTATTCATTACATAGTGCTCCAGTATGTTAAAATGAAAACAATAATACTCAATAAGTTAAGCGTTAGGATTTTTTATTCGTCTTCAGCTATTCACACCGTCAATATTCAACAGCCAATAATTGGCAATAGAGCAAAATCAAGTAAGCTTC
This sequence comes from Muscidifurax raptorellus, assembly GCA_020010945.3. Taxonomy (NCBI): domain Eukaryota; kingdom Metazoa; phylum Arthropoda; class Insecta; order Hymenoptera; family Pteromalidae; genus Muscidifurax; species Muscidifurax raptorellus. The sequence continues at coordinate 11,656,080 of CM052077.1, forward strand.
GGTTTGTAAATCCGTCGTATTCGATGGATATTGAGAAATTGGAACGACGGATTAACGTGAATGCGAGAGAAGATTCAATGAGCAGGTAAAAAAATGATGGATCGCAAATAAAAAGCTATAACATTATGATAATAGAGGTAAAGTTCATTGTTTGTCAGGAACGACAGGTAACGAGAAGGATGAGATTTTGTAACGGAATTAAATATATGCGTACACTATTGATCGCACATTCAGTTTATTATAATCCCAAGAGTAATATGATGTACGCTGCAGTCAACGGGGAAAATACATTGGCTACGCTGCTGTGAATGATATTTATACAGAAGATTCACTTTTAAATCTAGATGATTTACGTTCGCGACGGGACTCGAAACGCTCTGGTAATCGTACAAAAGTTCTAAAGCCATTATGCGACTCTTCTTTAAAAGTAAGTCTGTTATCAAAAGTAAGAAGCTCTTCCAGAATCATAGAGTTTCCGCGCATCATGAGGAAGTTCTCCAAAATCTAGTATTCGAGAATCGTAAATTGTAATAAATGCAATCGTCGTGCAACTATGAATAACGTATAGTCACATTATTTTTTCTTCGAAGGATACAGTATCAACGTCTATTAAAATTTCATTCAGCTCTCAACTTTCACTATTGTAAGAAAACCAATTGATTGAATTGATCGAAAAACATCGCTTATGTATTGTACAAAGTTTTTGAAGGATGCTTCATTTTAATCGTGTCGCACGCAGCATCACGTTATAAACTTATTAAAATAATGCGCACAGTCACACACTGCATTCGTCAGATGAAAATCTGCTGTAATGTCGTATAATATTATATATCATTCTATAATACTGAAACGCGTGTAAAAAAATCGTTTATACCATTCGGGCTTTTATCGCCGTCACCTGCGCCATTCTACAGATTTTCAAGAATTCACCTAGTTTATAGTCTACGCGCGCTATCGTGTTATACATTTACATAACATTAATATTATTTAGTTTTACTTCCTTTCGCCTCACCGCGGCTCATCGTCATTACGACAATAGATGTGTTTGTTTGATTTCCAGGCTTTATAATATCTATATTCATCGGTTTCTAGAAATCGCATATACATAATGTAACTAATACGTGTAATATCATTATCGGAAAAAGTCCTTAGTCTCATCGGTATTTGACAATATTGTACAGTGGTTAGTTTATTATTATTTTTCTTCTTTTTTGATAAAAATTTTGATATATAAATTGAACTTGCAGCTACGCGAATAGCAGTCAAGTTGTTTTCTTTTGATATCGAATCCCGACAACCACACTCACCGCAGTTTTGATTCATTACAATCGCGCGGAGTAGAATGATATACCTACCCTCATCTTTGAAAAAAAAAAAAAAACTGATACACACCGCTGCTCTCTCGTTCTTCATCGTATCGATCACTTATTGCGAGTATATTCTCAAATGCACGTGACATCCAAGTTGTATAAATATATGTAAAAACTCGAGCTCGTATTATAGTGAAAGAACGCTCGCGAAAAGCGCAAGCCGTATTATAGAATTGTAGACCGTGTTCGCTAATATAAGAATCGGCTTCGTGTTCTCACCACCATATAGGATAATCGTCTAGACAACAATCGAAAAGAAAAGAAAGGAAAATTCTCCCTCTACAGAAATCACAATACTATATATTATAATTGGCATCTCAGTCAGCCCTATAAGTTGATAGGCCTGTCTCGCTCCTTGATCGTAGCGAGTTCATATTCTTACATTTGAAAGTTCCGTCAGTCTTCGGTCGATCGACAAATCTGAAACCGTGGCGCCTCCGTTATAAATAGACTCTCGCGCAGTTAGGCACATTCATTGACGCACAAACAATGTGTTCTTACATGGCTACTCAGGGGCTGCAGCCTAGCCGATGATCTCGGCTTCGCCGAGCCGGTACCTCACCGACTTCTTCTTGCAGCACTGGCGCGTCAGGCTCTGAGTAGCCATCTGCGAACGCTACGTTCCCACCCCCGTAGGCGGAAGCCCCTGCGGTCGGGGACAGAACGCGTGCTAGACCCAGTACTGGTTCCTCCTGAGCAGGGGGTTCGAGGTGGTGCGCTGGGAGCCGGTCTGCGAGGGGCAGGGCAGATCGGTCGTCTCGAAGCTGCTCCACTCGTCGCCGTCGGCCACGCCGTACGGGTACCGCGCCGAGACGTCGACCTCCGAGCCGCTTATGTTTTCCATCGGGCTCAGCGGTATTACCTGCGCTCGAGGGAACATCCGTTATGCACGCATTGTCGTTAAGAGTAAAGAGAAGCGATATTCGTATGCATACCTTGCACTGGGGTAAAGTCGAGGTGAGCGAGGGCATCATAGGCGGCAGTGGTGTGCTGGAGGTGAGGCTGTTGTTGCGATGATCGTTGCTGTTGTATCTCTTGAGATGAGGCGTGGCTGGGAGCAAGTGATCGGGTGGTCTGGGCAGCGGCGGTGGAATGACCGATGGCGAGGACGGCTCGACCTTGTCCTGGTCCTCCTCGTCGTCGTCCTCGTCATCGTCGTCGGCGTCCTTGTACCTCGAGAGTCGGCACCTTATGGTCACGATGACGCAGACGCCGAGCAAGAATACCCCCAGCAGCATCCCCAGAAGTAGGCTGTAGTCGTTGCTCATATTCGGCGCGATGGGGATCTCTCCCTCGTGACCGACGGGATCCATCGGTCCATCGAGGGAGTTGTTGTAGTAGTCGCTGGCGAGCCTCACTCGGAACTCGAACTCGCCGAGAGCCGGTTGGAACCTCGGCGGGTTTTGCGGCACCGCCAGTACGAACTCGAAGCCGTCGAGCACGCCGTTGATATCGTCCGAGGGCAGTTTCTTGCAGACGAGGTAAATCAGCCCGGATAGTATCTGCGAGTGCGAGAACTTGCTGATCTCCTTCTCCTGCGCTCGTCTCTCGCCCGAGGAGAGGGTTCGGTTGAGTATGCGCATGACCTTGGCGTACTTGGGCTTGCGGATGATTTTGTAAGCCGGATCCGTGTTGGCCAACCGAGCCAGAGGCGTCGCGTCGAAGTGGGCTATCGAGAGCTTGGTTCGCTCGCCGTTGTAGACCTGGAGACTCGGGTTGACGATCATCAGCGGGACCACTCGAATCGGTACGCGAATGTTGCGCAGCTCGAAATCGCTCACGCGCGCCGTCAGCTCGAGGCTGTCGTTACTCGCGGTCATGTCCTGCTGCACATAGACGACGCTCTTGGAGAGTAGGTCCGTGTGTCGGAAGCCCGAGCTGCGCTCCCTGGCGTGTAGGGCTCCGTGTACCGGAGGCTTGGTCACCTCGTAGCTGACCAGGTCCTGGCGAACGTTCGTGTCGAGCCTCAGACTGTCGGTGTCGATGCTCGTGGAAGTCAAGCCCTGTTGAATTTCCACGGGCTTGATCACGCTGACGTTCAGCCTGATCGGGTGGACGTTGATGTTGAAGATCCTGTAGTCGTGCGCGAACACGCCGTCGTTCACGCGAAAGTAGAAGGTGCAGAGGAGCAGAGGACCCTTGTGCTCGTAGACGAGTCGCGATGAATCGATATCGTGTTGGGTGAACATCTGCGCCTGGTGGATGCTGCTGCTCCTCGATTGCTGCTGCGGCTGTCCTTCGGCAGAGAGCAACAGAAGTCTGCCGTACTTGGGCGCGTTGATGATCTCGTACACGATACCCTCGGGCCCGGTGTCAGGATCGGTAGTGAGGAGATTTTCCCGCGTGATGGTTTGCGTTTGGTTCTGCACGACGTCGATGGCTTTGTTGATCTCGAGGGTGAACTTCTCGTCGTTCACGGGCGTGATGTCGACCGGCACGGAGATGTTCACCAGATTCACGTGGCCCGGTGAAAAGTACACCGTAAAGTCTATCTGATCCTTGAGCGTGTCCGAGTGATCGTGGAAGTAGGTGATTTTACCGCTCTCAGCCTCGCTCTGGGAGAAAGTCGTTAGGTTCAGATTACTCGGGAGCAGCATCACCTGACCGTAGTTCGGCTGTTTGACCAGGCGAATCGACACGTCGGGCTTGGCGATGGCAGCCTTGGAGCGCAAGAAGTTGACGATGCCGCTGATGTTGATGCTGAGGGATCCGGAGCCACCTTCCGCGACGCGCACCGGTGTCGCGCTGACGAAGTGCTGCAGACCACCGCCCGAGACGGATATGTCGATGTTGAACTCCTGGAATTGGTTACGACAGTCGTTAAAGTCAACCTCAGCAGGTAACACGATATGACGTATAACTCGTAAGATGTCCACATACCTGATTCTTTATAGGAGCTGCGAAGTGGGTCTCGACGTCGAAGCTGAAGCTGTCGCTGGCGGATAGGTTGTTGAACTGCTTCTTATGCTCGTACGCAAGTCTGCTGTTGTTGAGGTCCTTCTGGCTGAAGCGATCAACCTCTAACCAAGTACCGTCGCTCGTCTCCATGATGATCTTACCCATCCCAGGAGACCTCCTCACGAAGTACTTGACGTCCCGCTCGGAGTCGGTACACACGGACAGCAGGAAATCGCTGCTGATTGGCTTCTTCGCCTGTGGAAATACGCTCAGCACTCGATTTCGCTCGATCACTATCCGCACGGGCTTCGTGCTCACGGCGATCCGGTGCGTCTCCGTTGTGTGCTGGCCGTCGCTCACTGAGAAACTGAATTCCGCTTCGCTTCCATCTGCAAAGAAACATTAACAATTGAAACTTCATCTGGAAGCATACGATATTCCGTAGAATATATACAAAAAAAAAGTAAAAATCTTTCTCTCACTCGTGTGCGTGAAGAGGACCTTGTCGTTGTTGATCATCTCTTGAGAGAAGTTGTGAATCCCGACAGTCGGCGAGTCCACCAGCGAGAAGAACCCGTTGATCGCTTTCTTCACGTTGAACACGAGTTCTCCAGGCAGACTGTCGTTGTCGACAGCAGCCAATAAATTTCTGGTGACGCGAATCGATCCCCCTTGCCAGACGCTGAACATGGTTCGGTTAACGACGACGGGCAGCTCGTCGTTGATAGGCACAACGTTGATCCAGACGTCGAAGGGCTCGCTTCTCTTCATACCCGCGACGACGATCATTTTGAAGCTATCGACGGCCACCTCGTCGCCGTTGTTCTTGTAAACGATCTTTCTGTCGGCGAGCTGCTTGTGGCTGAACTTGTTCGTGGGTCTGTTCGTGGCGTTGAGTACATTGCCGTGGCTGGGCTTCTCGATGACTTCGTAGTCGGTGATCTTGCCGGCGAAGTAGGCCGTCACCGCGTAGATGTCGGCTTCGTGCAGCACGACGCTCTTGCCCTCGAGGACGGTCAAGTTCCTCGCGGCGACGTAGAGCTTGTCGGGTACGATGACGATGTTCACGCTGAGATTGCGCAGCCAACCGATGCTGTTGGTCACGTCGACGACGAAACGGTCGTGCGTCTGGTTGGGCGCTGACTGCACGTAATAAACCCGGCCGTCGTTCACGAGGCTCTGCTCGAAGTGCTTGACCAAGTGCGTGCCAAAGTCGAGATCGTCTTCCTCGAGATTCTGCTGCTCGGCGATGGCCTCTTCGTGAGTCTGGACCTCGAGGTAACCGTGTCTGGGCCACTCTCTCACGTGGTACCGGATTCTGCTAGGTGGTATGTCCGGGTAGCCGATCTCCAGACTCTTGCGGTTGATCAAAACGCTCGTCGCCTCCTCCACGTAGACCGTGCTGTTGTGCAGCACCATCAGTGGCTCCCAGTAGCTCTCAGGGAAGACCTTGACGGTGAATAGTCTCGAGTCCTCGGCACCGCGTACGCTCACGGTCAGCCGGAACTGATCCTCTTTGAGCGAAAGCCCGATGTGCTTGTAGACGACGAGGTTGCGCGCAAGTTCGTCCCGGTTGAAGGCAGATATCTCCCGACCGTGCTTCAGTAGCACACCGTACTTGGGCCGCTCGAGAAGCCTGAATAGCACATCACTGGCGTTGGCGTAAACGTTCGTCTCCACGTCCACGTCACGAGTGGTCAGGACGACCGAGCGGTTTGACTGGACCACTGCACCGTCAGCATTGAGCAGGAGCTTCGCGTAGGGCTGGCCTGCCTGGATTTCGAGGTCACCGTTGCTGAAGAGGTCGCCGTCGCTGACCGTGAAGTCGATGCGTTCGTACTTGTTACCCTGGTGTTTGTAGACGATCTTCTCGTCGTCGATGTCCTGCTGGGAGAACCTGTCGATGTAGTACATGGGCTCGTTCACTCGGTAGATCTGGCCGTTGCTCAGCTGTTTCACCCGGTAGATAATGTTGCTAGGTCGGGTGCCGAGGTCGTCGTCGGTGTAGAGCAGATCCGCCCGGGTGATGAGCTTCTCGGAACGCTGGACCACGTGGAATATACGTTGGTTGACTCTCTTTGGCGGGTTGTCGTTGCGCAGGCTTACTTTAACCAAAAAGTGGCCGATGTACATGAGGTCGGTGTCGTCGGTCGACATAGCCAGGAACTCGAACGAGTCTTCTTCCGTTTCCGAATCGTCGTGCACGTAGAAGATGGACTGAACCGCCAACTCCTCGGAGTTAAAGTGACTCGTGTTCGTTCTGACCGGTAGAGGTCCGTTGTAGATGCTCAGACAACCATGCCGCGGTCTCTCGGTCAGGTTGAAGCTGAGAGAGGTGACGCCGAGCTCGCCGAACTTGCTGAGGTGACTCGTTCGCAGAACCACGCGTCTGCCCTCCTCCACGTGGAGTACCTCCATGGCTTCGTTGGACTTGCCAGCGGAGGTTAATTGGTAATGGAAGTTGAGCGAGGTGGTCACGTCCGAGCACTGAGGCGCGGTCACTTTGAAAACGATGTGGTCGTCTATGGGCGAGAAGGCACGCCGGAAGTGACGATAGCGAATTCTGCCAGTGTCCACGTCCTGCTGACTGAAGGTCTGGCCGAGCCTGAGTATCTCGTAGTCGAGGTATAGGTGAGCAAACCTGGGCGTCTCCAGAAGACTGTAGAGGATCATGGAGGCCGACGTGACGAGCGGGTTGGTCTGGAACTTGAGCTTCTTCGAGTCGAGCACGACCTCGGCGCTGTTGCTGAAGTTGACGGGGCTTCGATAAACCTCCAGCAGCTCGAGTATGATGAAGGTGATGTTGAAGTCGTAGGTGGCAGGCGAGTGGACCTCTCTCACCGCCGCTTGGAACTTGAAGTTATCGCGAAGCGGACTGCCGACGTTGTGCAGGTAACGTACCAGCTGGTTCTCGAGGTCGCGACTGGTGAAGGACTTGGTGCTGGTCCAGGGCTGATTAGGATCGCGCTGCCGTTGAATTATACCGTAGCTCGGCACCTTGACCATCGTGTAGCGAATATCGACGCGAGAATCTTCTGCATTGGTGGCGAAGGACAGGTTGGCAGCTGTGAGGTAGGAGAACGAGTGGTGGACCACAACGAGACCGGTATTGTGTTTGGGCTTGATGCTCAACGGATAGCTGCTGACGCGGATGTGCTGATCCGGACTACTGGCATCGCCGTCGCTGACGCGTAGACCCAGGAACGCCTTCGTTTTGTCTGCGGGTATCGTCGGAATTATAATTCGCCTCTCCTTTTATTGCCGCAACGAAATAATACGAAAAAAAGACTCACTCTTGCCGGTGTGCACGTAATCGATGAGGCCGCTGACGAGCTCCGCCTGAGTGAACGTGTGGACTACTTGGCCAGTGGAGGCGCCGGGATTGCTGATTCTCTCAACGTATCCGACATCGCCGTCTCTCGACAGCACTGTGTACACCAGGCTCTCGTCCGGCGTATCGGCGTCCCTCGCCCAGACCAGATCCTTCGTCAGCGTTTTTCTCGTACCCTGCAATCACCATTAACTTTTTTTAATCTGCGGCCCCTTTTGGCCTATTAAAAGAAAATAGCGCGAGCGCGCACGATCGACTGAGTGGACCTATAGTCGGTGGCTTGTTCGAGTAGATATCGGCTCGTTCACACAAGTCCGCTTTAGACCGGGCGCAATATTATTCAAAAAAACACGCATTACGAAATAAGAACCAACGAAACATGTATACATACCTGCGCCAGTCTGATCTCAGCATTCGCCGGTACCTCCAATTTCGGCGGGTCGTTGACGGGCGTCACGTTGACGTGGAGCTCGAATCTCAGACTATCCTGAAAGTATCCCGGCAGCGAGTGCTGCTGTTGCTGCTGCTGCTGCTGCTGTTGGGACTGGTGTTGCTGGGATCTGGATCCAGCCGGTCCAGCTTGCTGCAACGCCAGGCGCAGTACCATGCTGTCCTCTATCGTCTCGCTGTCGTCGTGTTGGTAGGATATCTGGCCGATAAAAGCGCATCGCGAGTCGTTCATTAACATTGCAAGCCTCGTAAAACGGATCGCTGCCCGGCCAAAAAAGCTCGTAATCCGCACTCGGCTGGATTCTTCGCCGTGTATAAATCCAGTCCCTTCAGCTGGTACAGTCGTCTATTCTCGCTTCTTCCCCCCCCCCCCCACCACACCACGTATATGTATACGTACGTATATATATATATATATAGCTATAGATACGCAGAGGCTATATACATAAGTTTGAGACTGCACCATTAAGCCGGGGCTAGCCGGCGCGTTTCGCCAATAACTTTCCACGTGTTCTTTTACGGCCGATCTTCTCTCGCTCCCCCTACTCGCGCGAATTTAATCTAGCGGATGAATGTTCGTCGCGCGCGCGCGCGCGCGGAGAGCTACTGGTTTATGCGAGAGCTTTTTTGCGGCTCGAATCGTTCTTTTCTGATCGCGCGACGAAGAGTCTCGTTCTCGCCAACTTTTTTCCTCGGGATACGCACTCAACAGCTCGTTCGATGACTTTTTCGGTCGTATACTATATATATATATGTATATCCGCACAACGCGGTGCGAAAAACGCGTAGCCATCTGCTCGCAAAAAGAAACTTGGAACTGCATTGCTTCAGAATTGTCGCAACTGGAGAAGAAAAGCAATTATCGAGACTCCTTTACGCGCTGTATAAATTATATACGGTCTCGCGACATTTTTCCTAGGCAGCGTCAGCACATAGCTTATTTCTCTTGCGCGCGCGCGCGATCTCATCTCCCTCGAGCGATCGTCGTCGTCGTCGTCGTCATCGTAAAATATTGAAGAAACCCAGGGGGAAGGACTGCGTTGCGGCGGCTGTCTCACACTATAGGCGATGCGCAAGTTCAAAATTTAACCTTCGGTATATGAGCGACCCTATCGCTGTCTATATACCGTCTTTTAGTTCGCCGCTAAACTTGGATTTTCTTATTATTCCGCGGAGAGTGCAAAAAGTGCGCGTTGAAGAGCAGCGAATTCAAACGTCGCGGAGTGTATGATATGCGCTCTTGATATACCCTATGCTCGCTTTGTTGCGATGCAGATATACTTATAGGTATTATACGCGGAAAGAAAGGAAAAGTTTGCGCGCAGCCGGGTGTCTCTCGAAAAAGCCCGCAAAGGAGAGCTGGTGAAAAAGGTCGTGCAAAAATAAGCGGTAATGAGCCGACGCAGCAGCAGCAGCAGCAGCGGCGGCTTTTCCGTATAAATATAGAAACTCGCTAAAATTAGAGCGTCATAGCGCTGTGCGTTGTATTTTTGAGTCCTGCGCGAGGGGTGACGACTTTTTATCTCCTTTTTCGTATATTATACTCTCTGGCTGGGCGGAAAGTGCGCGTGTCTTTTAACAAACTGCGACAAAGCCGCTTATATACACTCGCGCAATGATATACCGATTGTTTCCCGGAACAATATGCATGGAAAACTCACGAGACTATATGCGATTCTATTATGCTAAAGTATACATGTATATAAGTATGCTACTACTATTATTATGTAGAGCGAGAGATAGACGGTTGTATTTTCCAAGGACGGTGCGTATTTTCCGCTTTGATACATCTGCAGAATGAATATTTTTTCCGGAAAAAAGTTTATATATATATATACACACACTCTATGTACGCGTATCCGCTATCTTAATTAAGTGCCGCGCTTTTAGAGGCGTATAATATATATATATATATAGTATAGGCGAGTTCGAGTTAATTAAAACAATGGGGGAGTATCTCTCTCTCTCTCTCTCTCTCTCTCTCTCTCTATATATATATATATATATATATATAATCCGTACTCGTTTGTTTCAATTAAATTATATATAGGCGTATATACGTATATATATATAACGTACCCGGTGCTGATAAACGTCGTGCAGAGTGAAAGGCATCTTGGCAGGCAGCGGCGACTTGTCGAGGTGGAGCTGTCCGTGAGCTGGAGGCGTCAGCAGACCGAACACCACGAAGGACTCATTCAGTCCGTACTTGGCGATGTCGAGGATCATGGAGATGTGCCGCTCGGTCAAAGTCCCCCGTTTGCCCTCGGCCACCGACAGCGAACGTACCGAGAGCAGCTCCAGGTTCAGCGGCAGGTTCGTGTTGAACTGATAGGTATATATATATATATATATAACGTACGAGTGCAACGTATTAAAAAAAAAGTTATATTCCGTATAGGCGATATACCTTGTACTCCTCCGTGTAGTTGGACTTGATGCAAAGCGGCTGATCGCAGGTGCACTTGAAGTTTCGCACACCGAGCTGAGAGCAGCTGGCACCGGGAACGCATGGCTCGGCCTCGGCGCAGGGGAATCCCCAGACGCACTTGGCCACCAGTCCCTGGCTGACCTTGACACTCGGCAGACCGAGTTCCTTGCCGTCCAGCATCATGTTCCTGATGCATCCCTTGTAGCTCAAGTCGCCGCTCTTGATGCCCTTGGACAGGGCCTTGGCCCGCTTGTTGAGCTCGGTGCCGCCGATGTAGAGGGTCTCGGCGAGATCGAGGTACCGGTTACCAGCCGGCAGAGTCATGTTGCGGCTCTGGCCGTCGACGCCGATGGCCACGAAGCTCGGGCTGAAGTCGATCTGCAGCTCGTGCCAGCGGCCGTCGGCGACGTTCCTCTTGTTCACGAGCTCGGTCGGGCCGTTGCCCTTGTTCATGAGCATCCTGACGCGTCCGTCGACGAGCTCGATCCCGAGGAAATCGGCGTGGGAGGAGTGGCCCGCGTTGAAGAGCAGCAGACCGGCCTGGGCGGCGGTCTTGAGCTCCAGCTGCCACCTGGAGCCGGATCGAGGTATGGATCTGGGGATCGCGGTGAAGGCGCCGTCCTCGACGAAGCCGATCTCGCTCCGCGCGCCGGCCTCGAACTCGGCCGAGCAGCCCCAGCTGACGGCCGTCGCCTCGGTCGAGTTGCGTCGGCTGCGCGCGTGCTCGATCACCCTGATGCCGTTGTACCAGACGTCGGCCATGCAGCCCCGGAGATACTCCGTGTGACCTGGTGCGCCGCGATAAGAATGAGCAAACGAAACTTACGCCGCGAGTATAACGCATCGCTCAGCTCGGTGCAGCTGCTATGAATATGGAGATTGCGAATTTCCCTGCAGCTTTGAAATTTCAGATCCCTCTTCTCGCCCGGCTTGTCTGTATATCGCGCTTTTTTCCCCTCCTCTCTTTTGCCGAATGATCATATTCGCGCGAGAGTTTATATACTGTGCAAACCGGAGAACGCGTTGAATTACCCGCGTAAAAGCAAGAGTGGAGGGATGAATTTTTGTTTGCACTATTCTGGCCGCGAGAGAAACACTCGCGCAACCATATTCCTGCTCTGCGAGCCGCGCGCGTATACGGAACTTCCTTCATTTGCATATATATATATATATATAATGTAGAGGCAATACGATGCGATGTATACGAACCGAGAAAGAGCTCGTTGAAACCGCCCTGGCCTCCGATGTAAACGCCAAAGTTGATGTTGAGCTCGAAGAACCTGCCAGGAAGGAGATCGCCAACGCTGTGGATACCGTCGATCCTGAGGGTGATGTTGGCGTCTCGTCTCGTCAGGTTCACCTCGTGCCAGCTCATGTCGTTGAGCGTCAGCTCCCGAGCACTGGCCAACTCCTTCTCGCCGGCTCCGAGGTTAATGTGTACCTGCGACGATCAATCATTCAATTTCAATCACACGAGAGGCTTTCTTTCTTTCTTTTTTTTTCATTATGAAAGCCGATGCGAATTCGTCTCTGGAGAGGATATCCCCGTATATTGTTTGCGAACGAAAACCAATTTATAATACATATATGTACGTATATGTGGGTCAAGATCCCGCGCGTCGAAAATTGAAACCGCAATTTCATCGGTGTATATACCGCGATGATTGACTCTGTTTTAGAAATACTCTTTCGCGGTTTTATCGTCGATATATCCTTTGCGACGGGGGAAAAAGAAGACCTATACTGCTCGAACAAAACATAGACAGTACAACGGACTTTTTCCCCGGTGCTTCGCCGCTTTCCTTGTATTATTCCGCTTGCAGCGAAGATAGGGATAGAGCAGTTGAAATTAATTGGCTGAACATACGTCCGTATCCATTCGCAACCGAATAATATTGACCGAACTATTTTTCTCGCTCGCGAAAATTTTTCACCGAACCGCAGCACGAGAGAGAGAGAGCCAAAGCGATTAAATAGAGCGTCGAGAGCTTCAAAGAATCCCTTTTAAAAGCTCTCTTGTAAAGCTCGAAGGAATCGCCGCGCGTTTTTCATGCGCGCAATAGCATAGCGTCCAATTAAAGAGGCGAGAAATTCCCGCGCGCCGACGGAATTCAATCAGAACACAGCCCCGACTGCAGTGCGAGAATTCGCTGATGCTGTAGCATTCCAATTACACTCTGAGAGAGAGAGCGCGCGAGAACTTGTGTGTTTTTTATTAATTTCGCAATCAAGGCCAACGCGCTTCTCAAATCTACTCTCGTGTCCAAGGCGGTAAAAAAGCTTCCATTAGAGATGCAAAACAGCTCTCTGACCACAAATCAATCGCACGGCGCGTCATCCCTTATATATACGCCGGACTTACGCGACGGTAATCGCTTATCTAATTATGCAAAATAGCGGGCGATAAAAAAATCAGCGGCGGTATCGATCCCGCCCGCGCAACGAGGTATTATTATTATAACGTAATTTTTCGTTTACTTTTTGCGAAGCGAGTTGTTCCCCTTCCCCCTCGCTCTCGTAAATCTGAGTTAATAAAGCCCCAGCTGCCCGTGAAATTGAAGGCAATTACGATTCTTCCCTCTTTCTTCGTTCGCCCGCGTTCGAGAGAGACGGTTTTTGCATATTCAGCTGCGTTCTCCTCTCCCGAAATAATTCATTATCTCGAGAGGCTTCACCGAAACCTTCTCTCTCTCTCTCTCACTCATCCATCTTTCATCACGGAATAAATGCAATAATCGACTTGTTTTCACGTTGATGCGGTCATTCCGGGAAAAAGCGGCGTAACTCCGCAGAGGGAACTGTGCGCGTTACACAGTATTATATAGCATTGTATACCGCAGTGATTTTACGCGGCCGTGTTAAATTACGGCTATACGCGCTTGTACAGGGGAATTGGCTTGCGCGTCGAGCGGTAAATACGCGGAACGTCGCGGCTCTCTCGAGTTACGATGGACACGCGACGAGTTTAATTTTCAAGAGGGTCGACAAACTGGAGCCGGATAATGGTTTGCGTATATATATATAGGGCTTCGGCAGTTTGCTCCGTATAAATATGTATATATATATAAAAGAAAGAAGTACATGATCGCTTCAAATCGATTTTTAATCTAGTGGACTCCCTGAAAAGCCTGACCGCCACCGATTGCGCAAAAAACGTTTCCTCGTGTGTGCACCCGAAAAAAAGCCATAATTTCCGTGTACATCGCAGTTCAACCGCCAACAACGCTTTTCCAATCGTATATATACACACACACAGGTCTAGCTATAGAGTCGAGGTCAAACAGCGTCCTTTTTTACACGCGAGCTTCGCGAACGCCGCGTGTTTTCCCTTAAGCGAATGTTTGCTCGGCCACACGTGTACACTGCGCCAACTCGACGAACACAAACAGCGCCATACGCATCCGTCAAATTATTGACAAGCGAAAAAAGCGCGCGCGCCGTTATATACGCTCGAAATTCCGCGGCGAACTTTCATGCACTTGAATTATCGCGCGCGATTTGAAAGAGAGAAAAAAAAAGTTCCCGCGCGCACTCGAGACCCTCCGGAGAATTTCTCCCAGCTGGAAATAGAGGCAGCTGCTCTCCGCAGCCGAGGGACTCGAGAGCCTGATGTGCACTTTTTTGCGAGTGTTCTTCTCGGTACGTATGTATATACGAACCTTGAGTCGACCAGACTCGAGCTTGATCAGACAGTAGTCGATCCTGCCGGCGGCCAACAGCAGCATCGCGTCGGACAAATGTGTGCGGAACCTGAATGAGATGTCCGTTGTGCTTTTTGCCTCTTGTACAGATAGGTGGATGTAGCTCGCGCCGTAGAACGACACTGTAATTAAGAAATAACTCGTGAATCTGTGCGTACGAAGAAACAAGCTGTTACTATATTATACACGGTATATAGATATATATGTATAACCGGTTTTTGATTAATCGCATTTTTAATTGCCGAGCGAGCAGCTCTGTTTTGTATAATAAATAGCCGGTGTAAACAACCAGCGCGCTAGTGCTGCCTCGAAATTAAGCTCTCCGCAAAAGTGCGAGAGAGACGAAAAATTACCAAGTTTTTTCTTTCCCGAGAGTTTACGAGCGAGCGCGCGTAAACTTTCGAGGGGGAGCCGCGCTCTCCAAAATCTAAAATTAGACGTATAAAAAGTGTCTTCTTCTCCCACTAAACAGTATATATATATGTATATATATACATACACTCGGCTCTCCGTGTGTTACTCTTATGTTTTGCTCTCTCCCATATACCGCGCACTATATATATATACACAGAGTTCTCCCTTGAACTTTTACAATACCGCATCTTCTGTGCACTTCACGTCCGATAAATATATACAGCGTAGTCGCTCCGAAAAATAAATTGCTGCCCATATCAAACGATTGCGCTATATAGCTTTCCACGATCGGTCTCCTTACCGAACAATAGGACAAGCGTTACATGCAGTATACGTACAGAGCAGTGGGGCGATAAAAGCGCCGATGATTTCGCGAACGCGCTATTTTTCACTCGCGCATCGCCGATTCCTCGAGCTTTATATATATATATAAACACAAGAGTCTTTACTACCGAGCGCGCGAAACTTTCGAGGAGCATCGATCGCCCGGTTTTACGACTTTTTACGTCCTTGTATAGCCTGTGTCTCCCTCGATGTACTGAATAATGCTTTTATACCGCGCTCGGATCGTCCTTATATACGCCATTGGTATTTTCGAATTCCAAGCTCGTATAATGACTCCGCGTTTTACGACTGTGTATATACGTGCATGTATATATATACATACAACACTGCGAGGGGACGAGAATCGCGATGTTGTTTTCGCATATATTTTTAGAGCGACGCTACGCTAGCGCGAAGGTGAATTAAAATTAAAGAAAATTTCATCCGTAGTAATTAGCTTCCTTCAGCCTGAAACACGCTGTATGTACGAAGACGAAAGCGAAGCATAATCTGCGAATATATATATATATTTGTACGCGAGCTGCCGAGCGTCAGTCGACGGCTCTTCTGCGAGTGCAGTGTATATACGCGGTAAACAGGGCTTATAATTATTTCATAAATTGAAACGCTCTTTCGAAATTAATTTTTCTCAAGGAGCTTCTTCGCTCGCGCGTGATATCCCGAAATATAATATAGAGCTATAGTTTTAATTCTGTAATTAAATATTTTTCATCTCGTTTCCGATATTTCGCTCGTTGAAACAGCTCGAGGCCGATATAAAAATTAATAAACAATACAACTTTGACGATATACGCGCGAAGTAGATTGACTTTCATATAGCCGTAGATTGTTCCCGTCATTTATACGTCCGCCACGAAGCTCCTTAAACTGCACCAAGAAAGTCAACAAGTTTTTTTTTCCAGCCCGTATATACATATATATTCATCGTCACCTTTCTCGTCGGTCTGG
Organism: Muscidifurax raptorellus; assembly: GCA_020010945.3. Taxonomy (NCBI): domain Eukaryota; kingdom Metazoa; phylum Arthropoda; class Insecta; order Hymenoptera; family Pteromalidae; genus Muscidifurax; species Muscidifurax raptorellus. Next base: position 11,671,968 of record CM052077.1, read on the forward strand.
CAGCCGTCCAAGAGGAGACCGGCAGTCAGGAGCGCCAGGAGGGTCAGCATCGTGGCTCTCGCCATCTTTCAAAGCGCGCGGCTCTTCGATTCCTGCGACTTGGCCTCGTTATTGTATCTCGAACTTTCCTTAAAAAATCTTCGCAGATGAGTCGTTCGTTGAGCCTCGATGAAAAATATAATTATTAGGCAGCGAATAATGATGAAATCGCAAAAGCGACTCTATGCATCATCAGCTCGACAATAGCGCTCCTCGCGCACTGGTATATATATATATTAGGCTCGAAATTGGCCTGCAGAGAAGTCTCGCTCAGCAGTAGTGGTAGTAGCAGCCGTCCATTATATATCGCGCACTTTCTTCTCTTCTTTCTCAGCTGCATCGACGGGGTTTTTCCGCTTTTGCCTCTTACATATATACATACACACACATCCACCCGCGTGTCACCTGCTCAACGTCATCCGACGCGCAGCTTTTCGCTGATGGGGCGCAGCTTTCAGCTTCTGATGCTCCGCCGTCGTGGCTTCATCCTCCTGCTTCACTCGAGCTATTTTCGTACAGACTCTCTCTCTCTCTCTTCCTGGTCTCTTTGCAGCTCGCGTGTGTCTGTCTCAGCGTCTGAAAGGTGGAAGAACGAGAGTTAGATACTTTGACAAGTATCCGAGGGTGAGCTTTCGCGAGGAATGCAGCAATTTCGGGAGAACTTTTTCAATATCTAAAACCGATACGCTAGTGTACGTATATATATATATAGCGCTTTGATACAGAATGTCTAATCAAACAGTCTATATACACACAGTATACGGTATGTCGCGCAAACTATCCTCTATATACGGTATACATATGCATATTAATATTACACCGGATATACGATAGGAGCTTTAAGCTGCTCGCTATATATATATATATATATAATATATATGCTGTATACACATTACACACAAAAGACAAATGTATATACACAGGTTACAGTGAAAGAGCGTATACACGCGTGTATAATATCTCGCTCTTATCTTTTTCGCTTTCTCCCTCGCAGCCCTTGGATTCCAAGAGAATAAAGGGAGAGTATAAGAGACTACGTCGAAGAGCAATTACGGGAGACAAAGCGCGACGAGAGCGAGCTCCGCACGCCCGCAAGGATCCCGGCTAATTCGAGGATGGAATGTGTAATGCACGACATCGGATTGGATTCTTTCTCCTTTGAGCCACTGCGCTATATCTTTGTCATGGAGATGACTGCTATATTACAAGCCCGAGGCCGACTCGGATGCTAATGTCACGCTCTGCTGCTGCTGCTGCTACCGCGGAGTATATATATATAAGTATACGAGCCGAAATTTACACGCGAGTGTAAACAAGCCTCAGTGTTGGATTATCGCCATCCCGGGGACTATCAATCGCGCGTAATATATATAGAAAGAATTTTCCCCGTTTCCGCGCGGACCCTTTTCTTCCTCTCTTATCTCCGGCCCCCCTATGGCGGAAATGTATATACATAAATATTCCGGAGCACGTAATATATAATAATATCGAGCAAGAGCGATAATAATTTTTCCCGGCAAGCGTCAAACGATTTCTCGCGCGGAGAATATATCCATGTGTCTGGAAAGTCCCGGGGGTGCGATTTCAGCGAGGGCTAAGTGGCTCTCGCGCGCGCGCAGGTGAAACCGGGAGCTCCCTAATACCGCGCGCACGAGACCTGTGTGTATCGAGAGATTAATCAAAACCGCTGACGGATGTGCGCTATATTTTTCCATTTTTTTTTTTATTTTTGCTCCACGTTTCATATTTTTCGCGATAAGAGCGCGAAAATCGATAGCCAGCTGATGGTCGCCGCGTAAAAATCGAATAAGAACGTTTATATAAACTGTGCACACACATATATATATATATGTATATATATATAAGGATACCGCACTCGTCGTCGCGTCGTATAATAAATAATGAAGGATCCGTCGCGCGAGCCAAAAACTTTCGCCCAACAATAACGGGCCATCGCTCTTTCCTTCCTTTCGCTACTCTCTTTCTCTATGAATTTATGCGCTAGATGTGCTATATAGTACATATATATATAGAGGGAGAGGGGGGGGGAAGGAGGGGATCTGTTTTTCTTGCACCGCGGCGGCACTTCGTCTTTCGCTTTTTTCCTCCCGCGCGCCTCTCTCTTTTTCCGACTGCCGCGTAAGTACTCGCAAGCTCTGCGCTCGCGCGCGTGTGTATGTATATATATACGCATTGGGCCAAGTGCAAACGTTTGGGTAATAACACGGATGAAAAATATTTTTTTTCTTCGCCCCGTCGCCTTTTCTCTCTCGACGAAAGTCAGCACACGTGTGCGTCACGGACTACGCGAAATCCTGTAGAGGGAAAGCTTTGTGTGCTATATATATGTATACGTTGCGACGCGGTCCTACTGTCCCGTAGGGACCTGAAAGAGCGCGAGCTCTTTCATTGCTTTTCGACTGAATTTGGAATGAAAAAAAAGCTCGCCGCGCACGGGCTTTTAGTCTCGGATTTTTTATCGTCGCGCGAGCGCGCGATGCTTATACACGTATACCGTATATATATATATATATATATATATATATATATATATATATATATATATTCAAAAGTATTATTATACATACTGCCGTGTATATAGTCGCGCTTTCGAATACACAAGCTGTATACGCGCAGCTATAGCTATCTGCCGGAATTATTCGTGTTTCGGGGCAACGAGATATTGCGCGAAAATCGTTACGCTTTTTTTTTCGCCGCGTGCAGCTGCTGCAGCTTTTATATTAAAGCGCGGGTACGTATTAATAATAAAACTCCGCTCGGCTATAACGGCGAATTAATTTGCTTGTATTATATATATTGCGCGAGCTGCGCGTGTGCCGGTTTACTCGCGTAATTTCGGGCTGTTGCGTATATACGTTACATATGTATATATGTATACGATATTTATCCAACGAGAATCGTATATATGTTATGTCGAGGTGGCGGGAACCTTTTGCTCTGAAAAAATTATACATTTACGTATACGTTAATAGGCTATATTATTGCGCAGAGGGTTTATTATAAATACGCCGCAGCGGAGATTAAAAGTCGAGATAACCTTGTATAATAAAAAAAAGAGCGAGAGAGAACGTTTATCTCGGAAAAAATCAGAACAGTATATATAGTCTATATATACATGCACACCCACGGCGCGAGAAGTATTTACATTCGTTCGTGCGAGAGATAGCGCGGAGAGAAGCTCGCGCGCCGGAAAATAAATAAAGGCGAGCGCGCGGGATCGTGATTTTGGGGAAAAATACACGATTATCGTGGCAAACCCCCTCCGAGCCGCGGCGACATTATGAATACATACATATATTCGCATATCAGTCCGGGGATCTTTCTTTCTTGGCTTTACGCCCGATTTGAGAATCGCCGCCGCGAGATTTATCGGCTGCCTTTCCATACGCATACGAGTATTATATATATATACCGCAGATTCGATGAATGAAAAATCCCCCTCAAGAACACTGCGTTGTTATAATACTCCCGAGTCTATAATGCATTATAAAACGGGAAGTATATAACGCGTTAATACAAACGGCAATTATAATTGTAATACATCAGCGCGGGCTGAATTAATTAGCTATTCGGCTGCGCACAAAGCAGCGAAATTTCCCGAGAGTCGCGGCGTTCGTCGCGTCCTCGCGCGCGTATATATATACATAAATCTCCGGTTCCGGAAGCCTTATTCTCCGGCGGACACACGCTTCTTCCCAGGAAACGTTTGTTTATAGCGCAATCGCGAGTTTATGCTGCCTACCGCTATATTATGCATAATCGAAGAAACCGCGATTTTGGCAATTTCAATTTAACCGACCTATATATCTATCGTACATGCGTATACCTGTATATATACTCGGCGAATTATCGACGAACCAATATGCGGTCGTACACGCATGTACATATATATATATATACATACATACATGCGAAACTAAGTTGAAAAGCCTTTGACTCTGAAAAGCGTGTTTGTATAATTAAGTACACAGTTATATCTGCGGGTAAATCGTCTTTCATTAATATTCCTCTGTGACTAGTTAATCTTTCGAATATCGAGTACACGCTTATGTGCACAAAACGACACGGAGAGAGTTCGTATAGATTTTTCTTCTCGGCATCGAGCAGAGCTTTTCGAAAGGGCTATATATACGCGAAGAGTTGTAAGCTTATAGTATACAACACGTGTCGAGAGCGTAGCGTTATGAACGACGAGTATTTCTTTGATGAAGAGACGACGTTATGCGCGAGAGGCACGATATTTTATATACAAACATTATATATATATATAAAATCTCGACATAAGGGTGCTTATATATAGTGAATGAGAGGCCTCCGCGCACTCGTCGTGCAATGAGATATATACTTATACACACACAACGATAATTTGCACGCATAAAAACAGAATCGAGGATTCTCGACGCTTGTGCGTGTGACGAAAATATAGAAGCTTTGATTCTTCGTTTAAATCTCATTTCCCGCGGTAAGCACGCGATAAAGCATCGAGAGCACGTATACGACAGCACACGCGTATATCTATACACAGAGAGCGACAGCGAGTGTGTATATAGACGAAGAAAGTGGGGGTGGCTCGCCGCTGCCGTCCAGGGGGCGAGACTCGAGAGCTTTCATTCCCTCCTCGAGTGTGCAGTATCTCATGCATTCAGGGCGGAATATTTGATGACATTCGGTGTCTGCCTCTCTATATACGTATACATGCAGCACACCTATATATATATAACATATACCTCACAGAGCGGGTGTCCCTCGCTCGAATCTCGGCCGCATCGGAGCGAGCATAACGCGCCGATGGATTTTCCGGACGCCGATCGATCCGCAGCCTCCTCCTACGTATATCCGCGCACCGGGACTCGGCTCTCTTCTATCTACATATACGCACTCGTCGCACGCGCATATTTGCAGGACACTCGCGAGAGCCTGTAATACGCGTACGCGGAGGGACACATGCCAACGGACTGAAAATTCAGAAGGAGAGCGGGGCAGACGGAGGAGAGATAGAAGGAAAGAGAGAGAGAGAAGCTTCAGCCGCGCCAGCTCGAAAGCTACTGATGAGAGTGATCGTTGCGCGCCGGGCGACGACGAGGGAGGCTGCGCGCAGGACCGCGACGGCGGCGGCGCTTTGTGTATATATAGCTATATGTGGCTGTACATGACGAGTTCGTGGACCGTCATCGTAGTCGCGAGCGCTGCTGAATTTTGAATGCTTTTTCGAGGCGCATGTGTACTTGTTATAATAATTGTTATATCGATTATATCGATAATATATGTTATATCGATACGCCTTTATATATCGCATTATATACACCCGATGGGTCTTCATTTTTATACTCGCCTCGCGCCTCGTTTCGGCACACGTTATATCATATATGTACAAGTCGTTGTCCCCCCCGACTCTCGACCTCTCCGCAATTACACCCTCTGTGTGTGTGTGTACATGCACTTATATATACCGTATCCAAGGCGTCGTGTGCTTTGAAGCTCTTCACAGCCTCTCCTCGTTTTCCTCTTCTCTCTAGCCTCGCTGTATACGTTCGGGAGGCGCAAGCTCTGCTTTCTCGCTCGCGCGCGCGAGAGTCTCTTCTTATCTCGGCGGCGACCGCGTATAGTATGCACGTATAGCGGCGTTTCTTGTATCTTATAGGCGCATATACCACGTCCTACTTTCTCTCTCGTTTTACACTCGACTCTCGGCTATTTCTTCCGAAATTTACTTTTTTTTTTATTCAGGTATACCGTATTTTGATAAATAGATATTATATAATCGACGAGGGAGAGAGGAAATAACGAGTCGTTATATCTCAGAGCTTTTCGAGTGCAGAGAGCGCGTCGGATGTTCATAAATATTTCGCAGAGTCGAGAGAGAGAGAGAGAGAGAGAGAGAGAGAGAGAGAGCTTTTGTCGTTCGGCATATCGCGCTTAATTATCGCCGCGCGTGCGCTATACATGTATTTTTACGCGCTCTTTGCTTTATAGGCAAGAATTTTAATTCCTCTTTCTCTCTCTCTCTCTCTCTCTCTCTCTCTCTCTCTCTCTCTCTCTCTCTCTCTCTCTCTCTCGCATAACTCGAGAATTTTTTCTCGCACCAGCAGGCTTTCTTTTTTTTGGTTGATTAATTAAAAAAAAGCAGGCACGCCACTGGCGAGTTAATAATGCATCGCAGCCTTAACGAGCCGAGACATCACACAAAAGTGTAACAGCGGAGTAGTGCATACGCACACGTGCAAGTACGAATATCTGCGTCTAACAATTAACGCGCTGGCCTCGAAAAGTAATTTTTGTATATATATATATACGTATGTATGTATAAATGTCCTGAATTTACCCGTTAATGCGATATTTCAAATTCTCTTTCACCGCGAACTCTGTATATATGTATACGCACTTGCTCGCAAATTAAGATATATATATCAAAAGAGCGATTACGTACACACGCGTTTCTACGCGCACATACGTACAGTCACACGTACATAAGTACATCAAAGGCCATCGACTTCCCAATAATATTTCGTCCCGCGGTTCTGTAAACGCACGTAGCCTCTATAATTAGAGCCGTCGTCTGATGTACGACGAGAGTGCGGTGTATATATATATATATATATATATATATATATATATATATATATATATATATATATATATATATGCGTATGTATGTGTGTGTATTATAATTATGGAGTCGGGTGAAACGCGATACTTACTCGCGGACGGAGTTAATTTGCCGAGTAATGGTAATACCTGCAGCGCAAATAGCGCTGATGATGAAATTTGCCGGTTTTGATTTTACCGAGCGAGAATAATTTCGACGTCCTATTATAATGTCACACAATGTAAGTGTTCTACTCTGTTTTTTTACACAATTGTATGACATAATGAACGAAAAAAAATTATTGGACTGTAAGGGCATGTTTTCGCGTTCGCTGAGAAGAACTAAACGCCCCATTTCGTTTAGTCGCATTTGGTGGCTATAAATTTGTGTTTTTTTAAATTATTTATTTTGTCATTTAAATCATTTTAGTTTTAACATTTATCTCCGTAGTTCTGTTAAAATCTGTTTTAGTCCTGTTTAAAATACTTTTTTATCTAAATACCAGAGCAAAACTTATATGAGCGTAAAATTTGGTTATTGTAAAATGCGATGCCTTGAAATGTATATATCTCAATTTTTTAATTAATAGACTATTTTTAAGGAATATTCCATAGAACAAAAGTAGATTATCAATGTTGTATGCGCTATTATGCTATAAAAAGATACATCATATCTCCCTATGATTTCAAATCGTGCGCCGAAAACTAGCACATTTAACAGCATAGATACTATAGGGGAGGGTGGGGCGTCAGGGTCACCCTAACATTAAATTAAGATTAAAAAATATTGAAACGGGTTTGAATAATACAAAAAATTGCGATCAATAGATAAACATGTTCAGAAATAAATGCCATACTTTAAAAATGCTGATGACGAAGCATAATATTAAAAAATAAATAACAAACTAAAACCCTTTAAAACTGTCCGCCGTGCCCCAGCAGGGGGCAAGTGGAGCATAGAGATGGGGCACATGAATTAACAACTATCATAAATTATATTTAAATAATTACTTATAATTGCAAATATATTTAGTGTACATAATATTTTAATCTTTATAAATAAGGCAATGTGAAATAAAACATTAAAAACCGTATTTTTATGTCAAACATTATTTTATTTAAATAAATCCATACCACTTTTATTTTCAAAAAAAGTATTTACAGTGTTCTTATAAGTACAATTACAGCCTTGTTTCAGTTATCACAGTTCAATGATAATACACAATTAGTTTTATAAAATTAACTTAAATTTAAAGCTTTGGCAGTAATTTCATCTATGCAGATATTTCCATATTCGTCTGAAACAGCATTCAAAATTGACGGTTCAATATTTTGCACCGAAAGTGTTTGTCATGCTCTTCAACATTTTGTAATGACAAAATATTGAAATGAGGAAATGGTGCTACATTGTCCATTTGTAATTGTCTAATAAATAAATTGGAGAAACAAGTACCCCATCCTGTCGCTACTGCTCCAAACCGAATTAGAGGTTAAGGGGGAACAGCTGATCTTCGCGGTTCCGGCTGTGACCACTGTACAGTATGCTCCCCGTGCCCCACCTGGGGTGTCCATCGTGCCCCATTTTGACACTTTTTTCAATTAATTATAACATCGCAATAAAACATTTTGACATAAAACTAAAAGCAGTGGTCGAAAGTTTAATGTTTCAGCTTCCAAATAAGCTTATTTTGGTTTCGCATAAACTTTATTTTCAGATTGAATCAAACAAATGAAAAATGAAGTCATCCTCTTTTTAATGCTCCAATTTTTAAACTCGCCAAATTAATTGTTAAAACATTTTAAATGGGTTAAAACTTCAGAGGAATATACTATGATAACTTTTTATTCGATTTCCAAAAAATTCAATTTTTATTGGCCTTTCTTGCTTATAATATTTGGGTGCTTAATTTACCCGCCTGCCCGTCTGTACCCGACTCTCATGTACTTTCCACTACGTGCAGCAATAGCGCGGATTTGAAATTTTCAGTCATGAGGTTGGCAGTATAGCTACTGGAGTTGTGCTGGAAAATAATTCTACCGCTCAGCAGTAAATGCTGTAAACATCTTTGGCCATTTCAGTCATTTTTTTTTATTCAAAAGTTCAAAAGTCTCATCAAAGCACCATGGCATGCACGTATTTACTAACATAAAAAATAACCTTGTAAGAATAGTGCTTGTAAATCGTTCATAATCTTTGACAAATATTTTTTTTTAATCACAATTATAAGATAATATGATTATAATATTAGTAATGACTTCTTAGATAACATTATATATTATTATTATTTATTATAATAAAGATTATCACAAAACACTACTTACCATTGCATTATACTTATACCTACAACAGCAAATGGCCAGTGTCCACTGATTGTTACTGGTCAGTGGTGGAACGACTTTCCAGTACAGCTCCAGTATAGTCATTGGTAAGTAGTGTTTTGTGATAATATTTATTATAATAAATAATAATAACAATATACAATGTAATCTAAGAAGTCATTGCTAACATTATAAACTATGAAAAATAGAAAATCATATTATCTTATAATTGTGATTATAACAAAATATTTGTCCAAGATTATGAAAAATTCACAAGCACTATTCTTATAAGGTTATTTTTTATGTTAGTAAATACGTGCATACCATATGGTGCTTTGATGAGACTTTTGAACTTTCGAATAAAAAAAAAATGACTGAAATGGCCAAAGATGTTAACAGCGTTTACTGCTGAGCGGTGGAACGCAGTTTTCCAGCTCAACTCCAGTAGCTATACTGCCAACCTCACGACTGAAAATTTCAGATCCGCGTTACTGTTGCACGTATACTCCGGAGTCCGGACTGCAGTCACTGGAGCCTGTCTAGTCTACAATGCGTTCTTTCCGCTGTTCTGGCATTCCGTTCCCCGGGGAACAGAACGCTGTTGTACCGACTGGAATTGGCAATATAACGGAGGACGTGACGTCATCAATATGGCGGTGCATATGGCGGCGGGTTGAGTACCAGATGCACGGGCAGTATAGGCGAGAGCACAATTGTTTTCGACTTTTTTCTAAATAGTGCATCCAATAAAGAAAATATTGCGTGACCGAAGATATTTCGATATATTCGTTCGTTTTACCGGAAAGTTTTTGTCGTGCAGTGTGTGCTACGAGTGAAAGTATCAAAAGTCATATCGGAGGACTCTGCTGCGATCAGCTGATCGTTTGTTTACGTGAGAATTTTTAATATAATCGTTTATGTAAGTATAATAATAAACTATAAACTATGGATCCGTAAAAACGCATGTAATAATGTAGAAAAATAATATATATATTTTTTTTCAAGATTTGACTCAAGAAATTAGTAGGAATTCTAACCTCCACGGACACCTTTCATCTGTGCAATATGAAAATAACGCTTGCAGAAATTTTCAGATTTGGAGATTGTACTGTCACAAGTAGAAATTTTGTGGAAGGGGAAAAAGTGTTAGCGTCAAAACATATTTTGAAGTGTGGAAAAGTAAATACAAATTCTGTAAACAGTATAAGCCTTTTGGCGTACTGTTTACAGACATCAGATCTGAAAGGTAAACCACATGAATTAAAAGGAGAAATTGGAAGAAATGGTCAAGTACTTGGGTTTCAATGCTCATGTAAAGCAGGACTGAGCCAAAAATGCGAACACATTCTGGCTGTATTACTTAACTGTTACAAGTAAGATTATCAATATTACAGTCAGTACAACATACTTTAATTGAAACATTAACTAATTAATTTGTTCTGTTATTCAATTGTAGCCACGACATCGATGAGTTCGATGATTTATCATGCACTGATGCAAAATGTGTATGGAGAGAACCACAAAAAAAAACTTTAGAGCAATATAAAGCTACCAGAGTTAAGGACCATGAGTGCTATTCAAAATCCTACAAAGGCTGTAAAACTATTTCATTGTCAGAAGATCAAATTAAATTGATAAAACAATTATCGCTCTCAACGGGTGAAAATGCTTACACAAAACATATGTAAGTGCCTATATTTATCATCTCATCGATCAATTTTTTATTCAGTGATTTTTTTTACAAAGTTTATATATACAATATTCTATGATTCTACAATTTTTTATGTATTGCTTTTGCGATTATTTTTTTAAAAGTATTGGAAGACATGAAATTTTGGTGATAAATAATAATGAAATAGATGATACTCTTGAAGTAGTTGAGGCTATCGTTAATAACGAAGAATCATCTGTAATGAGAATAATATCACAAGTAAAAGTACCAGAAATGAACGATTGCTGTCATGCGAGAATTTCTAATTTTTATACAGAAGATTTGGTTACTGCCTGTATTAATTCTGATCATTCCTTGTCTGACTGGATTAAGCTAAGACAATTCCGCATAACAGGCTCCAGGATTTATAAAATATTTACATACTCAGCAAATAAAAATCCTAATTGGCAAAAAAAATCTTTAGAATATTTTTATCCTAAAACTTTTCGATCTAAATACACAGATCATGACAAGAAATATGAAAAAGTAGCTATTGCAGAGTATGAGAAGCTGACACAGACAACAGTTACTACGTGTGGTTTAGTAATACCTAAATCAAATGCTTGGATGGGATATAGTCCCGATGGACTCGTAATGAAAGATGGCAAACCTTATATACTAATTGAAGTGAAATGTCCTTATACTGGGAAATCTAGTACCATTTCTGATATCATAAAAGATATTAAATATCTACAAATAAATGATGATAATACAGCTACGTTCAAAGAAAGACACGAGTATTACTGCCAAGTACAAATGGGAATGTCAGTTTTAAATGTCAAATCTACAGATTTCATTATTTATGCTTCATTTGATTCTACCTTTTTTATTCTAAATGTGCCATTAAATGAAAAATATATTGTAAATATTTTAACTACAGTCAAAGAAACCTATTGTACCCAAATGCTCCACTATATTTGTATGAATGAAAGTGAAAATGTTCCAGATAATAAAAATACGTAATAATAATTTTTAAAAACATTGTATATTATTTAAACAAAACCTTTTTTTATATTTTTATATGTCAACTTTATTCGTGCTTTTTTAAGGAAACGTTTACAAAATTAGCATACAAAACTTCTTTATAAATACATCACAGACAATTATAAATAATTTCACACAATAAATACTTATCAACATAGTCATTATACGTTAAATTTATCATCTTTTAATATTGGAGAGCTTAAATTTACTATAGCACAAATAATTGTCATTATTTGTTCTATCCTAGGGACGAGAAACCCAGGTACTTTAGTGCTCAAAATTTTAAATACTTTTATCCGCTGATTGGATCTTTCAATATGTACACGTGCTTTAGCAATTTTCGCATTTAATAATGCTTCTTCTTTGGAGAATTGTATCTTGTCTTTCAAAAATGGAGGTCTTACTAATTTGACATCGTGTTTCAAACAAATTTCGTCAATTAGAAATCCCTTGTCAGTCATGAGAGCATCACCTTTTTCAAATAATTCAATGAAGTTGCTTTCTTCAAAAATTGCTTTGTCAGAACTCCTTCCCATATAAGCATCGCTTAAGAAAGATATTATTCCAGCTGGTGTTACAGCTGTCATAAATCGCGCAGTATAGGTACTTTTATACGCTGAGTAAGATGCTAATCGGCAGCACAGATTCTTCGGTGATTGAATTGTAATCTCTATTACATCAATCACAGCTCGGACATCGGTGAAGCCATTAAAGCACTCAGGAATGTTTTTTAAAATTTCATCCTTTTCTGGCCAATAAATGAACTGCTCTAAACCAGCACTTAGTATATCTAGCATCCTTAAAAAGATTTTTCTACAATTCTCTTCTGTATATACTTGGAACATCACTTGCAGCATTCCATAACTTACATTCTGTTTTAATTTAATGAATGTCAAAATTATTCTATCTCTGGTGGATAGTTTTGAGAAACTCTTGCCGTACAAAGATGCTGATGCAGGCGTTACAATTTTGACAAGATTTTCTAAAAAATATAAATGATGAAAAGAAGGCAAACCAGTCATTGTAGACAAATCAATCTCAGTTACAATGAAATTTGAATAATTTTCAAATAGCACTTGCACTTCTTTATCTTCGGATTCCTGTAATTTGGTTTGGACTGCTTTATCCTGATGTAAAAGTGCAGGATGTTCTATTTCTGAAGTGACTGTATTTTCCAATACTGCTTTTTCTACGCTTTCATTTTCAATATTCTCAATATTTTCTAGACACTCGTTACTTGTACGTTCATTTTCAACTGTGTTATTTTCTAAATTTTCATTTTTGTATAAATTCGCTTGCTTACATTTTTTGTGCTTCTTTTCCAATGATCGATTACGCACCCTCTCTGTCCTTTTCAGATCATTGTTCTTTTTTATTTTAGTTTTTTCTGTAATTGGCTCTAGAGCTGGTAAATTTACAGACGGCACTGCAGACTTTTGTAGATACCTGTTCTTTGCCGGCATATCTACAATGAAATTATTATATTAATATAAATAATTAATAATAAAAATGTAAAATTTCAACGAATATATGAATTCACCTGGCAAGATATAATCATCTTTCTTGAAATGCAAAGAGCAGACTCTAGAAGTGGAAGTAAGGCTTTTTATTTTTAACACTTTTTCCCAAGCCCACCTTCTATCAACATATTCAGTGCAATTATATTTATTTATAATTGGAACCTGAATCTCACCAATCTTTGGGAAAGAGTGAAATCTCACTGTAGGATCTTCTCTTGACACACTTTGACAGCCAAAAACACAACAGCGAGTTTTGCTGCTGTTTTTCCGAGGAGAAAATCTCATGCCCTTTTCAAGGTTAGTTTCCATATTTCTATTAAACAAACAAATATTACATTCTAAATGTTTTCTGTAGCTTTTTATTTCTTGAAGTACTTTATGTAACACTTACGGAAACGATTGTATTTGAAATCCTCACATAAACAAACGATCAGCTGATCGCCGCAGAGTACTCTGATATGAGTTTTGATAATTTACACTCGTAGTACACACTGCACGACAAAAACTTTTTGGTAAAACGGACGAATCGATCGAAATATCTTCGGTCACGCAATATTCTCTCTATTGGATGCACTATTTTAAAAAACTTTGGAAAAAACTGTTTCCTCGCCTATACTCCCCGTGCATTTGGTACGCAACCCGCCGCCATTACACCGCCATATTGATGACGTCACGTCCTCAGTTATATTGCCAATATCAATGGAGTTTCCTATCTAGATAATTTGCAATTCATCTTCTAGTCTTCTGCAGGAATATAAACATAAAACATACATCTGAACTCGATAAGTTTGATAAGTGATAAATGTCTTCTTTCCTACATAATTGTCAGATGGTAAAAATTAGAAAAAATGACAACTTTGAAATTACAATACAAAATATCATGAAAGTAGATGGGTTTTTAAAAAAAAATAAATCCATACCACTTTTATTTTATGTACTTTATTCACTAACGGACTCCAATTTTTCTAGCTTTTCGAAGCATCGTTCGTCGTTTCGGAGCTATGGCCAAAATGTCGTCGTCGTGGATCAATGTGCACATTATGATGTGTGACTATGTGATGACCATGTCTCTTTGATGGACTATATATAACTTATATTGAATTCCTATCGGTACAGCAGAATTCTGTGCCTCGTGGAATGGAAATTCCATTATGGAATGCCAGAATAGCGAAAAGAACGCATTGTAGACAGGCTCGATGTCTGATCGGAACACACCCTTATGTTTTTGAGGCTTAAGATACGACGAATAAAACTGAGCGCGCGAAGCGCGCTGAATTTTGTTAGTAATTATAATTATAAATAAATGTTCCGTTCTATAAGGCGCAAATTCCCTATATGCAATTTGGAAACATGCGATCGAGATATAGAGACTTCAAACAAGCGCGATTTGATTAACAAAAAGAAATACGGTGGATTTTCTTCTATGAATAAGCTTTTAAAACAAAAATACAGAGCAGTTCAAATAGAAGCCTTTATTCGTTTTTTCTGTGAATGCACTGTTTATTATACAGGAGCTATAGGTTTTTGATTGACAACAGTATTTGCCGATACGCCAACTTTTATGAACTAGAGATTGCTTTCGAATAGTTGAATAAATGATGAAGTATGCCGAAGTTGTATTTACCCGCTGAGCATATAGGTGAGGTTAGGTATTTATTTTCGTGGTGTGTTATATATGTATATATAGTGTACATACAGAGAATATAGAATACTAGTGTACATATAGAAGGCCGGATCCCGGAGTTTCGCTGAAGCTAAAGCTCGGGGGGCCGACTGTTTAGTTCGGCCCCCCATAAGGTAGATGGCGCGCTCAACGGAGCTGAAATGAATCGCGCGGGAATTAACGTATTTCGAATGTAAAATATACTTACAGCTGAATATTCCACGTAGAAAAGTATTGTAAAAAATTATTATAAATATATACTAAATACCCTAAACTTTTAAAGCGAAATACCCCACGTATTTTAGTTTAATAAACAAATAGCTTTTACTTAAACTGTAGCACTTAAAGCTAAATAACCCATGTATAAATTTGTTCTTATAAAATAATATGCGTTTATAACAAACTTCGATTGTTAAAACAAAATACCCCACCAATGCCACTTTTAATAAACAAATTGGTTAAACCAAAATCCGAACAGTCTTAATTAAAAAACTGCTCTATCTATATAACTAAATAAAAAATTGTCTTCAATTGAAATTTAAGATCTGTTAAAGCAAAATATTCATTGTTACATTTTATTATATGAAGTGAATATTTTATTATTGTTAAAGGTAAGTATATATATATATATATATATATATATATATATATATATATTGCATATTTTACGTTTCACTTTCTAATATGAATTTAAGTCATATTACGAAAATATGGAAACTATTCTGTTGTCTATAATGCAATTTACTCAATTGTAAATTAAGATACGTCATACATTTAAAGTTGTAGTCTTAGTAGATTAATATTAATTGAATATAAGTTTTTAAATATTAAAAAACGCGGTTTTCCGCGTGCATGTATATGCGCGCGCTCAAAGCAGAAGACGCGAAGAGCTACCGGTCTTCGCCTGTCACTTTTTTCATTAAGCACATGGAAAACCGTTTGCATATACTGTAACTTAGTAACTGATTGTATTGAGTATTTAATTAGTTATTGTATTGAGTGTTTTATTACTTTATTAAAAGCATTAGCTGGTGTTGGTTAATATTAGTGTGAATATTAGTAGGATTGCTGGCAAAAAAAAACAATTTTTGTAGCTAATAATCTACGCTTGTTGGACAATTCTTTTGTGCATGCAGAGAACTGTATATGTTTCAAATGTTAGTTTGTAACAATCAACATTAGATAGTAGCTCTTATAAACTGTTTGTTGATGCTACTGCGTTTTCAATATGCCGAAAGACGTCTGTGCCTACAAAAATTGTAGGAACACAAAAGCCAAAAATGGGGACTTGACTTTCCATAGATTTCCTTCGCATAATATTGACGTGTAAGTACAAACAGTTTATAATTATACTGATTTTAGATTGTACAATAAAAGTCGTTTTTTAAAGAGCGAATCAGCAGCATACAAGTTTGTTTACATACGGTATGTAAGTATTTGTAGCGTCTGCGAATAACAGTGCAGCGGCGCGAGCGTGTTGTGTTTGTTTACCTTTTTGTTTTCGAATCTGCGACGTCTTTTTTGATTATTATTATTAACATTAGCCAAGAGCAGGAAACATTAATGTTTTTTAATTTGTAAAATTTATTAATTAATTGTAATTTGTAAACATTAATGTTTTTTAATTTGTAAAATTTATTAATTAATTGTAATTTGTATACTTAATTAATTAAAATATTTGTCTTAATCTATTCAATAATTTTAGATATTTATACGTATTGCAATTTTCCGAAGGGTACTTTGCTTTACACCTGTATATTTCAGTTAAAGTCCTGAATTAGCATTTATAGTTAAACCAATTTGTTTATTAAAAGTGGCATTGGTGGGGTATTTTGTTTTAACAATCGAAGTTTGTTATAAACGCATATTATTTTATAAGAACAAATTTATACATGGGTTATTTAGCTTTAAGTGCTACAGTTTAAGTAAAAGCTATTTGTTTATTAAACTAAAATACGTGGGGTATTTCGCTTTAAAAGTTTAGGGTATTTAGTATATATTTATAATAATTTTTTACAATACTTTTCTACGTGGAATATTCAGCTATAAGTATATTTTACATTCGAAATACGTTAATTCCCGCGCGATTCATTTCAGCTCCGTTGAGCGCGCCATCTACCTTATGGGGGGCCGAACTAAACAGTCGGCCCCCCGAGCTTTATAGCTTCAGCGAAACTCCGGGATCCGGCCTTCTATATGTACACTAGTATTCTATATTATCTGGTACATATATGCGTGTGTATATGCGCTTTTATAAACGGTCCGGTGCCTGCACAATGTTAGATCAAAGTTCTTTTATTTTATACTAAATCAAGTCTTCTATTTTTCTGACACGAGTACAAAGATTACACGTTTTTAAAATAAAATCTTTGTATAATTCTTCCTTTCGAGAAATTAATAATTTTTAATAATTTCACTAAACAAACGGTTAAAAAACAACATTATTTGCCATTTGGTTTCTTCAAAACAATGAAAACTATAAAAAAAGTTAGTAAGACATATACATGTATGTATACGTATAAGTATATATAAATATAGAGAACACCGCAGATCACATTCGCAATAACGAATAGATAAGTGCATCTGGAATTCAGATCAAATTCTGGAATAACCCTATAACGGAAAAAACACCGCAGATCGCAGCACGTTGCCGCCATTTACCTATATATATTTATATATCATATATAATAGTCATGTGGTTTTTGTAAACAAAGGGCTGTACCATTTTTATAAAGGTTATAACGTCGCGCATCGTGTAACAACAATTATTATCATTTAGGGGCAGTAAGAACCCCAATTTTGAACTTATGAAACAAGAATACAAAGAGTTATAGCCCTTTTTTCAAATGTGATTCTAATTTTCTCGTCATGGAGGATGAGAAGATCCACTCCGTGGCAACGACATCGGCATCCTTGGAATCCGACCCTACGATGACAACGAGACGATCGGAAGAACTTGAGTCCTTAAGAAGGATGTCGACGGAAAGTGTGTCCGATTCGAAGTCTACCATGACAGCTGAGGAAAAATGTGAACCTGTGACAATGATAAGATGTGAACCTATGACAGTATCAAAATATAAATGTGAATCAATGACAACAGAAGAGGGTACAAGAGGATCAATGAAAATGGAGACCGAGGAAACAGAAATAGAGACAAGGAAACGCATTATGGAGGAAGAGCTTCAGCCTGTTCTAACCAGGTTACCCTCAGACGAACCAAGTTGTGGCTCTAATTGTATTCGTATTAATAAAGATCAGGTACTTGTAGATTAAAATATATCAGTAAAAATGAAGTACTGATGATAATGAATCTTTGTTATTATTTTCAGTTCAAAATTGGTAGGAAACCTGATAATGATGAGGTAATACTCAGTGTATGGATATCTCGAAACCACTGTGTTTTGCATCGTGACAAAAGTAGTGATAACTGGTTTGTCACAAACTTAAGTTCTACTGATACATTGTTAAATAATGAACTTATACCAAGAAATTCAACTAGTGTTATTCAAGAAGGAGATGTCCTACAATTAAGTTTGTCAGATTGTTTTAGGTATAAATTTTTATTTGTTAAGAAGGATCTTAAATATATCAAACATCCAAAACTAGAAGCAAACCAATGCGAATTGGGAAATGTTTTGGATAAACAGAGATCATTTGTTGCTTTTCAAGAAACTGAAAGAAAGGATCTTGAGAAACAGTTATTTGAAAAACAGATGGAGCAGGAAATATTAAAGGAAGAATTGGAGAAGCTTCTTCAAGATCAGAAGCTTACCAAAACTTGCAACAATGAATTGAACAACCAGATAGCTGAGCTACAAAAAAAGATAGCTGTAGGCAACTCGACAGAATTAGAGTTGCAGCAGAAGTATCGAGATTTGTTAGGGAAATTGGAGGAGGAGAGGCTCAAATTTGAAGAGAAATTAGCTGAAGAGAAGCAAAAATGGCAAGAAGTTTTGAAGGAGACAAAACGAGAGAAGGAAAAATTAGAAATGTCTATGGTGGAGCAAATGGAAGAATTGAGAGAGAAGCTGGAGAAAAAGCAGCAAGAAGAGTGGCAAAAGAAAATAGATAATTTGCTGGTGGAAGAGAAGAATGTTCAATCAAAATTACAAAATGAGAAACAACTATTGGAACAGAAATTAAAGCAAATGGAAGTAGAATTAAAACAAAAAGAAGAACAAGCAAAACTTGAGCAACAGATGCAACTACAACAACAGAAAGAACAGCGAATACAACTTCAACAACAGCAAGAACAGATACAACAACAACAGGGTGTGTTGTCTTATTTAATTGATGTATTTTTTTCTTCTATTTTTTAGTAATGAATTTAATGTTTATCTTTTTTAATATTTTCAATCCAATATTTTATAGCAATGATTGCTCAACCTATAGACATACAAAACTGCATCATAGTTGAAATACCAAGCTCGGATCAATTCAACTTAAACAGTCAACTTCCTATATTGGAAACGATTGATTTGACAAGTGACATCGAGAGTACAAGTGCAAATTCTAAACATTGTCAGGATGAGGCTGTCATCGACAAAGTTAATAATATAATGGATGAACAACTGACCTGCAGCATATGTTCGGAACTCTTTGTCAGGGCAATGACTCTTAATTGCACACACACTTTTTGTCGGCATTGTATCGATCTGTGGATAGAAAGAAAGTTGCCTAATATGAGTCAAAACTGTCCCACTTGTCGTGCTAAAATAGTTTCGATGACGCGATCGCTTGTAGTGGATAACTTTATAGAAAAAATGCTGGAAAGCTTAACTCCAGAAGAAATGCAAAAAAGAAAACAGCTAATTCAAGAGCGAAGAAGTAATTATTTTGAATATTTAATTACAATTTTTCCTTATGTTCAATGGAATATTAATTTGATATTTTTCTTTCAGTGTATGCAGTAAACCGGCAGAAAAAGAACGCTCATACAAAACGGAAATAAAGTACAAAGAATACTATTAATTTATTGATATTAATCTAAAGACATAGTCGTTTAGTTTCTTCACTTTGTACAGAATATGCTCATTTATCAATAGCAATTATTTATATTAAGAAATGTGATGTATATATTTATATTTTTTATACGTATATTATCGTTCTTTAAAAAAATGAGTTTTTTTAACTTGAAATAGTCACTAATAATTAAAAAATAAATTCTTTAGTGATTTTTGATTAAATTTTTACTATTGTTTCAACCAAGTTCTGCAACATTAAATATTGAAAGTTCGATAAATTCATTTAGTATAGAACAAAATTAATTGTTTTGATTTCTTTTGATAGTTACTTGTAAAAACAGTTACAAATTTTGTTTAATAAAAAACATATTTATAAAAAATAGTGTTGAATGCATTTACAGTTGTTTAAAAAAAAATTCAATTCGTTGGAGAGGATATGAATTTTGGTATAATGATACAAGTCTTTCATCGATATATAATATATAATACATTTATTTCGCCAAAGAATCGCAGTTCAGCTAATAATATACTTTTTTCCTTGTGAAACTCACATGTTCTGATACTGCTATTAGCAATAGGTGAAATACGTTTGTTTGCTCGGCTTGGTTGTTTACTCCAAATGTATTTAATACTAGTGGATTGACAACTAATATATGCACTTTTGGATGAACAGACTCTCTTGTACTGTTTTGCTGTATGTACTT
This sequence comes from Muscidifurax raptorellus, assembly GCA_020010945.3. Lineage (NCBI taxonomy): Eukaryota > Metazoa > Arthropoda > Insecta > Hymenoptera > Pteromalidae > Muscidifurax > Muscidifurax raptorellus. The sequence goes on from CM052077.1 coordinate 11,692,478, forward strand.
GGTAATTGATAGAGAACTTTATATACATAGTAATTAGAAGGGTAGAAGATTAAAAACAGTGCATGAGCTTCTCGAGCTTCGACAATGACAGTAGTTTGTAGGCTGTGGTTGCTCTCGTTGTCCAAAAAAGGCTGTTTCACATTTTTTTAAATATATATTTGTGTTTTTTTCCTTATAAAAACTGTGTGTACTTGTGTGTCCATACATTCCACCTCGTTGAATCTCTCATCAGTTCAATCGATTCGGCAAAATTTGTGTTCGTTTGCAGCGCAAGCCTATTTTATCGTAATCTCTATAAAACTCCGGATTATAAACTTGTGTATCTTGTGTGTGTGTGTGTGTGTGATTACTCTCGGAACTCTAGTGAGCAAGCATCACTGCAGCCAAATAAAAAACGAATGAAACATAAGAACTTGATTTAATAATCATCATATAGAAACAGAGATTCTAACACGATAATACAATAGCGTTTTGGACTTTTCTTTTCTTGCGATATTTGTACAAAAAGAAATATATTTATATAAACTTAATCCCTATCTATAAGATAAATCCGAATATTCTCTTTTTTCGCGTATCTTAGTAATAGTTATGATAAATATTTACAGAAAAGAAACGCAACGTAACGAAAGTAATAATGAGAGAAATTAGTTCTAATACTCGTAGCCGCCATAGTAATTCTCGAGTATGGTAGCGCTAGTCGGAGGCTTTGTAGCTTTCTTAGCGTTACACCATCTGTGCGTCGCCGTTATCGTCATCTTCGGCAGTCAAGGAATGTCACTGCTGCTCACAGAAGACTCATCGTCCTCGCTGCTCGAGGAGGCAGACGTCTCTTCCGAGATCATTGCCTCGCCTCCAGCCTCCTGCGGTCGCTGTCCTGCGACTTCTTCCTCCTCTTCTTCGTCTTCCTCCTCGTCCTCATCGGTCGTCGACACTTCCAGCGCCACGGCTTTCGCGTTGCTGGTATTGTTGACAACTTTGATGTCGGCCTCGGCGTTGCTTGTGCTCGTACACGTCGTTTCCGTGACAGTGTTCGTCAGCGACTGCAACGTCCCAAACAAATCAAGATATTTTTTTGTTTTACGTTGAGACGTCAGTTTTTTGATAAGTGTTCTGTAAGGAATAGCAGAAAATTATTGAGTTACAAGGATTTCATGTTTCCAGATATATACATAGTTCGTGTGCAGTTCTATTATATCGATGCTAGATTCGATGAGTGAAGGTGGATTTATAGAGGTGTTTAAAATGAGACTATTCATTTTATTTTGCTGCTCGGATGGTTCGCTTTCAATCTTCTCCTTGACTTGAATGAATTGCCCATTATGTGTATGATAATAATTTAAAATAGAAAGTCAGGAAAATAGCAAAAAAAAAATTAAAAAAAAATAATATATAAACTGTACATTTATTAAAGTAAACACAGATTTACAGCTTTATTACAAACACAGCGCATGCCTGGAGAATGTGAAACAACAATAAACAAAATATAAATATTAAATATTTTTTTTTCGAAAGATATTGTAGTAATCTTTTCTGATTAAACTAGTGGATTTCACATTCTCACAAGAATAAAAATCTACACTCGCCTTAAAAACTACGTGAAAAAATAAGCTTATAAAATAATAATACTCTCGCAATAAACGGAATAAAAAAAATTTTAATGGAAATGAGTAAGCCTCATTTCTCTAGTATGCGCACGGTGTGACGACTGACGGCTCTACGAAAAGCTCATGAACAACGCCCATCTCTTAGACGACATTTACCCAGGATTGCGATGATTCGTTTGCGACGTTTCTGCGGCGTTGCAGAGGTGTCGACTGATAGGACGGGCTCCAAACCGGCTCATCAGTGGTGCTCACATTAGCCGAAGACTCGGTGACAGAAACGCTATTGGACCGCGCGCGACCGGCCGTCATGGTCGTTCGCCTGGGCATCGAAAGCCTGAGAGAATTCTGACGGGAGACAAAGCTGCCATTGCCACTGCCATTGCTTTCGTGGTGGCTGCTGCTGGAGAAGCGCCGCGATGAAGGGCTCGGGCTTTTGGTGCAGCTTGCCGCGCTGCTGCTCATCGTACTGTCCATACTCTCTGTTATATCTAGTGTCCAAGACACTGAGTCACCCTTTTCGACCATGTATTTCACCATCGAACATGACTGTTGCTGTAAATTAATTAATAAATAATATAATGGACCAATGGATTAATATTGTATACTTGATAATTATAAATTATAATCCAAATACAATATACCTCTTGGGATTTTTGTGAGCAATTTGAGTCGGCAGCATGGTCTGTGTGCTCGGGCCCAAGAGACTTGGATAGCCTCTGGGACTGAGGAGTCAACTGATTTGTCAGAACGCTTACGACCTCGCTTTTCTGACGTAACCTCCAGAGTAACTCCTCGTTTCTTTGCGAGAGCCGCTTATTTTGCTTCGATACCTGCTGTAGAGAACCCAGCAACACCTGAGCGCAAAAGAAAATTGTATCAATTATTGCTCTAAACAATAATAGATTCTAAATCTATACCAACATTGAAACAACAATTTCAAAACAAAATACATTTCGGTTTGCTATTTTTTAACGAAATACTCAACAAAATTAAATTTAAAAAAAAATAATTTCTCACCTCCTTATGTTGCTCAAGTTGTCTTTCGATTGACTCCTTACTCTGCAGCTGAGCCTTGAGATCTTCGCAGCGAGCCTCAAGACTCTCGCACCTGAGCTTCAGCGCTTCCTTGTCGTCGAGTTCTCGTCTGAGAAGATCAACCTCGGACCTCAACTGGGAGTTCTCCTGGCTCCGTATCTCGAGGACAGTGCGAAGCGATTCGACTTCCGCCAAAAGGGCACCTTGTTCCTGCGTTTGAGCTGCTGCGGTACGGACGTGGGCTAGTTCGAGCTCGTGCTCAGAGTTAAGACGTTCCAAGGCAAGACGCTGTTCGCGTTCCTTCTCTTGGAGAGAGCCCTGGAGGTTTTCGACTCGACGGCGCTCTTCTGCGAAGGACTGTTCCAGCGATGAGCGTTCGGCTAGCTCGCGTTCCACTGTATTGGAAGAAGAAAGATCAGTCAAGATTCAATGATGACTAGAAAGGTGAAGTATGCAAAATTGAATAAAGTCGATTTCAATCTTTGATAAGACCCCTCCGCACCCATTGCGAAAAATTACAAAGTCACCGCGTCGACTGTCATCGCGAAGCGTTCCTTGCTATCCCTCCCGAAATTTCACCGCAGCGATAATCTCACCGGCCCATCAAAAAGAAAAGCGGTCGTGCCGACACTTGGCACGGGCACGTCTCTGTTCTTCAGGGTCACAGCCTCGGGGACGAACAATCGCGCGCCGAATATTTGGCAGTGTCCGCGCAGACACGCGACGCAGCGACACGCCATTAGCATGTAAATCGAACGTGCCGGCACGAGAAACTTGTCGAGCGGCACTTTCGTTAATATTTTTTTTATTGCTTTCTAGACGAGTGAACTCGGATAGGAGTTGCGTTTTGAAGAGTTGGTTTCGTTAGCGAGATGTGTTGACTTTGAATTTAAATTGTAAGTTGGAAGTACGAACATCTAGGCGTGACTCTGATGTTTCAAAATATCTATATACACCTATGACGGCGATTGAAAGTAATGCTGCCATAAACAAACCATAGCAAGAAGAGAAAAATCGGTCTCTGCGTAAACTCTCCATAAATGCGCGTAGCCTTGGGCGCTCCACTATTTTTAAAAAAGCGTCGCGCTTCGGGCTCCGCGTAAATAAGCTCCAGAAATACGGATAGAGCAAGATGTAGGCCATCGCGGATATTTAAAGTCAATAAATCGCCTGCTTTTCCGCGATTTTATTGGCCTCCTCGTTAAAGCTCCGGTTAAAAAGCCAATAGTAAACGTCCATACGGAGATTCTATTTCTCCCAGGCGCGAGTTATAGCGAAATTAAAACACGCAGTTCAGATACAGCTCGAGTGATTTGTTTTGATTTTCTATCATACGAGCACGTCTAATATACGGTTTCCTATAACGTAACGCTTAAGTGGCTCTAGAACTTGGGTCGGTGCTCGTATAAGAGCCCGGGCGTCTATTCGAGGCGCTCGAGTGCCAAAACAAACGGGCTATAGACACGATTTCATTGAACCCGGAATTCGAGGCGTATACGCGTTTGCGAAACCGATCGTCTGAATTAACACCGATTCGAGGTATCTCTCCCCTCCACGCAAGTCTATATCGCACGCAACGGCGAGCCTTCATTCAGTCGAAACGTTCGAACGACAAAATCACGCGCGACAGCCGGCGCAATTACCCCGAAATAATATCTCCCGCCTCCACACTTCCGTCGTATATCTAACGTCTCGTTCGACTTCCGCAGCGAAAGAGTTAAAGTGACGACGGTACGGAATAGGAAGACGTTGACAGATTAACTTTGACTTACAGTCTTCGCGCAAGCTCTCGATGGCCTGTAGGTGCTCCTCTCGTTCCTGGCTGAGCGTATCCTCGATGCTGGCCTTGCGCTGTCGTAGCTCTTCGACTTCAGAGCGCGCCGACAGCCACTCGGTCTTCATTTTGTCGAAATCTTTGCGAATTCTGCCTTCAGACAGGTCTTCAAGCTGTAATTCGAATTGGATGCGTTCTCGTTAAAATTCAGCATATTGGAAATATAGTGGTGAATGATAGACTTTTCTATATATTTTTTTTAAGAAAAAAGTAGCGAGGAGAGGCACGATTGACCTGAATTGAATAATGCTCGCTTAGCAGTTCACTATACGGGAGGCGGTCGCGAGTCGCGCAAAACTTAATGAGTTGATTAATGTGAGACTATACCAAATACAGATTTTCCATGATTTAATGGATCGCTTGCGCAAGGATAGCTCCAAATCCATCCCCTTCAATAATGGGAGATCACAGAGCGGCCGGATACTTGTCTAATCGATCAATTAAGCTTAATTCACAGAATAAGAAGAAAAAGAAAAATCGTTTTCGCCAAATTGATGGATAGGAAAGAAATAACCTCATAAATCACCCCGTATACAGCTGCCTCTCAACGTAAAATAGCACTTCCTCTCCACACTCACCTGATGCGTGAAGTACTGCACGGTAATCGCGAGCGCCTGAACCGTGTCCTCGGCCTTCTTGCTCCAATCCTCCTCGTGCTTTCCGTCGAGCAAGTCTTTCTCCTTTTTATCCTGGACAATCAGTTGGAGATCCGTTTGTATCTCCTGTTCCCTGGTGTCGACCAGCAGTTTCTGACTATTGAGCTCGATCGTTGGTGTGACTACTCGCGACGCCGGCGCGCTGTTCTGGTGCACGTGGTTGTTCAGGTGGCGATGATGGTGGTGGTGATTGTTGTTGAGGATCGTCGTCGGGCCGTTGCTGTGCTCCTTGTTGTTGGCGGGTAGTGGCGAGGTGCTCGCGCTGTTGTTCGTAGTCGGCCGATTGTTGTTGTTGTTGTTGGCTGTGTTGCGATCTGCAACTTGGATGGGGAAAAAGAAAAGCACTGGTTAATTACAACATGCACAGGATTGCTCTGCACTTTGGCTTACTTTTGCCATGCTTGAATCTCGCCCGGTGGCCGCGTTTCGACTTGCGCTTCATTTTCCCGCTCTACTCTCCCCATCGCAGTATCTCACCACCCCGTCTCACACTCTCCCCATGTCGAAAGCGAGCAATCTCTATACGCGAGCAGCATCGCGCCGCATCTGGTATCTCGGGCACTTTTTGCAACTATTGCAAACTCGCTCGTCATTTCTCCCCCTCCTCACCGCAGATGTGCATGCGCCGCTGCAGGGAGAGCCTCGCGACACAGAAAAGCGCGCAGTGCGTGTATAAGGCGCGAAAAATTCCAGGGCTGTGTGCACGATCGCGTCCGCAAATGGCTTGAGAGAAAGAGAGAGCCGGCCGAAAATTGCGCTACTTGCCGGCACTACTGCCGTCTTGGTACTACACTACTACTGAATTAGCGCGCGAGTATAGCCGCTTCACCTTGGCGAGCCGCGTTTGCTTTGCTTCCCTTCCTCGCGGCTAGCTTGCAACTCTCTGGCCGGCTGCCCTCGCTCCGCTCTCTCCGTAGTACGTTCGAGGAGTAGGGAAAGAGTTGTGTGCGTGACTACGTGCGTGTGTGTGTGTGTGTGTGTGTGTGTGTGTGTGTGTGTGTGTGTGTGTGTGTGTAAGATGAGTTCGAGGCCCTGGGCTTGCATGATTGGGATTTGATTTGATTTTTCTCGGCTGAGTCTGGCCTGCAGACGAACGTGGCATGTGCGGCGAACTTTTGTTGCGGCTGCGTCTATTTTTATTTAAGGGACTTTTCAACTCGCTGTGCGTTTAAGAGGGACAACGTTTTTTTGTTGCATATTCAGTCGAGTGTGCAGTTGCTAATAATAATAATCGTACTTCGTTCCTGAAATTCATGACATTAACCTTTTGTTATATCAATAAACAATAGATCCTATTATGAATGACGATGGCTGTTATTAATTTTGTATGATAAACGCTATGAAAATGCGCACGTCAGGGATCAAAGAGTGCCCAAGAAAAAGAAACGAGTCGCCGGGATCTGAGATATAGCAAAAGAGAGCTCAATGCCACCGAGCGCTAAATTGAATTTTAAAAGGCGCAATAAATCGTTTAGCCGTTGACGCGAAATCTGTTAGCCCTTAATGAGTTCTACACACGTAGTAGCCTCGCAGGATTTAAGATGAATTACGAAGTGTCGACTCCAATGACTTATATATTTTCATATATATACCGTCCAACTAATTTTATTTTACTACCGTAATATACGCCGCGATTATGCCCATAGTTTCTTTACACTCTTATCGCAAAGTATAGGAAGCACACGAAATCATGAGTCTTTATGTAACGCCATTGTAATTTTCTTTCTCTTGGGTGTTTCGAATTTTCTGGAGTACCTTACACGCATCGAGAGTCTAAATGCCGTTTTCAACAATTTTAGAATTTACATTCATCGGCTTCCTGATTTACTGCGATTCGTTGGTACATTAGCATGAGGTACGACTTAACCGTGTCATCGTCAAGCTCTTCTCTCTCTTTCTCGTGCTTCGCTCTGAATTAATGTCTCGGGAGCTTAATGGTCCGCTAGAACGTGAAGATGCGGGCTACCTCACCCTACTATTTTTTTTCCTTTTCCTTCTCCTTAAGCTTAAATTATACTAATACACCGATTCCTCAGGTGTTTCCCGATATATCGAATTACACTTCTAATATAAGTTAATAACTGCATCGATTTTTATTCGAATTCGTATTGATTCGCGGCCAATTAGAATATGTAGCGCACGATAGCCGGAAAATTGTTCGTATCTATATTACACCTATCCACAGGTGTTGCACAAATACTAGCTAAAAAGAAAGCGCAACGATTCTCACACACGTGTACGTAAACGAATCTCCATAATAAATCGCGGCTCTCGTCGATCAGCCCCGCAATTATCACCGGCTCTCTCGCGCGCGCGCGTATAATTCACCTCGGCTTTCCTATTTTCACTCGGACAACTTCGCTCTCGAATAATTCTCGACATATTCAAAAAGAAGACGGCGCAGGTATCGAGAAATAAACAAAAAGCGCACATAGGCGACTCTTTCGCGAGAGTGAACCGACCGCTTTCTAAACTGCCGCCTTATCAGTCCGCCGGCTCAATACGTCAAACCCGCCGATGTATATAAATAGTAAACAAAGGGAAAAAAAAGACGTTCTCTGTGTTTAAGATCCCGCATGCGCAGAATTTTTCCCTTCGGTAGAGCGCCGATCTCATCGGAAAATTGATAGAAACCGGCATCGAGTCGCGTGCAGTGAAAGTTCAGTCTTGCGGCTTTCTTCTCTTCCGCGGTGAACGAACAGAACAGATATTGGGCTGCTGCTGGTAGTTTTGGCCGAGCGCTTCGTTACGCACGTCTGCCTGTGCGTGACCTAGACTCGAGAGGTATACTATATAAGTGTGTAGTAAGATGGAGAGGCTGTGTGTAACAGTTTATTTTGCGAGTATATAAGAGAGCTGCAGATGATGATGATGCTGATGGTGATGGTGTGTATACCCTATTTCTGCAGGTAGTGGTTGTGGCTGTTGCGTGAAATGCTTGGGTGTGGGAGGTTTTAGCAAGATTCATGAGAGATGTGTTCTGGAGATATGCAGAGTCGTGAGTTTTTGAATACGATATTGCGGTAAAAAAAACGTTAATTAGGAGATTTTGCGAGAGTAATTTTTTTTAATTATCGAATTTTCGTGCTTTTTGTTGGTTTAATATTATAATAGTGCAATTTGATGCTGTTCTGTTTTACTACTATATACGAGACTTGAACGGAATGGTTGATATCTTATGAAACGATCAATAGACAGACTAATTTTAATCGGTTTTTAATGAATTCGTCGTTCGTAAAAATCATGACGTCAGAACGATAGTTGAATGACGAGGAGGTGTCGCTGTAGAATATTAATAGCCCGTAATTTTCTTACGCTTTGTTTTGGTTGCGTAAGTCAATTGTCATAATTATAATAGAATTACATATATTAAAAAATGTATAAAAGTTCACGACCATATATGTATAACCATATAGCATTTAATTTAGGCAAATCAATCGTAATATTATTATAATTTTAATATTCACAACGTCAAACGAAATCTTCTCTAAATTATTCAAACAAAATAAATTTATAACAATTTTGATTACTAGGTGATTTCGATCGCTCTCCAAGCACACTACTCGCACGTGCGCCTCTATATAGTTCGCGTCGACGCAGCCGAGATTAGAAACTCTCTCGCGCGGAAACTAACGCAACTATATACATTCGCCTATCCTCCCGAAGAAACGAGGACGACGAATTTCGTTTCTGCGCACGCTTTTTCCACCTCGAAACCGTCTGTATCACAAGCCACTACTCGCCTAGACATACGCTCGCCAATTTCCTGCTGCTTGTTGCTGTTGTATTGTACGCGAACGAGTAATGGATGGTTAATTAGACTGACGAGTCGTTTTTTTTCTATACGAAGGATTTTTTTTGAGGCGAGATTTCTTTATGCGAGTGAAGTGCCGGTACCGTTTGATTTTACGCTCGGCTTACACACACGAGCACTTGAGCCGCGCGATTCGATGGTACTTGCGGTTAGAGGGCTGTAGTTTGCTGGAGTGTTTACGGCCGCGTGGCTGTATAAAACTGATCAATCGATCGAAAGCGACGAATGAAATCGACGATAGTTTTACTCTGTGTAGTGCCAAAAAATTCATCTCGTATACGCACAGAGTTACGGACTTTTATTTTTTAGATATATGTATTTAATTTAAAATTAGAGTCAATTCACCTTTGTTAGTCGTTGCGTTTTTCTGCTTTGAGTTAACGTTGGACTGAACACTTTTGATGCTAGGCGCTTTTCGGACAGTCGAGAGGTTTGATTCTGCAACGAAAAGAATGTCAGAGTTAGCAAATGTGATAACAATTACGCCACGAAAGGCATCGCTCATGCACGAGATTCCTGTTACAGATCGGACTGCACTTCCAAGAATCTTCAATGCTTACATATATGTAGTATTTAATTGTGAATGTATTGAAGTTATAATTTACGTCCAAATTTTAATAAAATCTAAGTTATATCTTCCTAAATGTCAGGATGAAATGCAGTTTTTTTAGATATTTTGCTCACCTTCAAAGATAGCCACAAACAATGTGGTAGCCATGACTGATGTGTCCACCCTGCGATATTTTTGACGTTAGCGTATTAATTCAAAGTGAACGAACATATATGTCAACGACTCGAGAAGCTTGATACGAGGCCTGATGTCATATCGAGTGCGCCGTGAAGAAAATTCGCTTGATACGAGTGCAAAATTATTGGGTCGCGAAGAGAGGATAATCGTCTTACTATATTCTCTATTAAAACAATAAAACGCTTTGAGTCTATCCTAGGTAAACGATCATTTCAGAGAAACTCAAGGATTACTGGCGTGATACATATAGCACAACGGTCCTAATCATGGGTTTGGCATTGATTAATCTAATGGAATCTAATTGCACCGCAATCACAAGCATTAGCTCTGAAGATTTTTTCCCTGCACGCACCGCTGAATATTTAGTTAGCGGCGTTATTTTCGTACGCGGTTAACCTAAATATTAAACAAATGTCACGACTATTCATCATATACCTCGTCGCTCGTAACGACGAATCAAATTAGCCAATCCAACTCTCGTTTCTATCAATCTATATATATATATATATATATATATATATATATATACATACATACATATAGGAATAAACAAACAATTCAGCAACCGATTTGTACGTTAATTCGAAAGAGCGATTACAAAAGCACGTCGCTTTTCTTTCTGACTCTATATTATCTAAAACGAAATCTAAGGAAACACAGTCAGGCCCAAAAGCGTACCACCGCTAATTGCAGCGATACGTACCCGGTGACAAAATCCTCTCGAATTTCCTCAGTCGCGGCGCGATCGAATAGACATGTATATGTATCTCAAGGCAGTCGTATCAGACGTGTAAACACATAATACCTATGCATTATTAATTTCCCGGCTACTGTCAGTGGGCCCACACGATAAAAGCGTGAGGCAACGGGGCATCCGAGGAACTTTCGACACTATCACCAACACGCACACGGACCAGCAAGAGACGCACAGTAACTCTCCGAGTGAAAATTGAAAATTCGAAGATATCGTCGAGACTCGTTGCGCTTGATCGAAGCCGTTTGCGCAATCCCGAATCACAATTCACTTCCTGCTCTGCCGATGAACTTCTGCTGCTACTGCTGGTGTTATAACAATAATAACACAGAGGCTTATTGTTGCTGTGCGAGCCAACTTCTCGTACACAGGATCGAGAACAGGATGTAAACACACGAGAGAAATCCTCGGCTTTCTATCTCACGGCAATCCTCCCGATTTTAAAAATCCACACACGAATAGCACCACTATCGTATATACGTATACATCCGACAGAACAAAACTTCACCGTCGAAAAATCATGCCGCACACATCACTCGAAAGATACAGACTACTCCGTACACAAGACACAGAGCGGTATTATATAGGAACGCCCGAGAGCTCCTGCCTCGTGAAAAGTGCGAAAGCATCTGCGGCGTGTAGAGGAAGGAAAGCGGCAAGCGGCGTAAGTGTACCGTTAAAATCCAAGGCGGCGGAACACTACGCAGTGAGCGGCGGCGGTGGCGACAACGACGTGCGACGGGGAAATTTTGACTGCTGCATTGTGAGCTGTCCTCGTGTAAGTACTTGCTAATGGCCTGTATATATATATATATATATATATATCTACCGTGCGACAATGGTCAAGTTGTAAATCCCTCCGAAGGGAGGGAGAAAGTGGTGGAGGGGATGTACGGGTGCAGCTGGATTCTTCGAGAAGATTTTATTGTATACCCATGCTTAGAGGATTTGAAGGGATGACGATGGAGGCGGAGGTAAATTTGGTAGTATTCCATTAGGAGGGGAGGGTACGACGCGGAGATTTTTTTTATATGTCTAGTCGAAATATAAGTTATACGAGAATGGTGCTGTTATTGGCCTGCTGTAAAAATTATAACGGTGCACATCGAGATAAATGTTTGGAAAGAAACGACATGTATTAACGAGACCTTACTTTAAGACCTTATTCTTTCATCTCAGAAAAATCCTCGCATAACGCAACTTTGTTTTAAAAAAAACTGCAAATCATCGTGAGCACATAGTTTTGAATTATACATTAGCTTCTTGAGCTAATATATTTGCGCACATAATTATTATCAGCCTCAGACAAATATTACAGAAAATTTACTTCCAAGAACCCAGTGCAGGTAGGAAACCCGAGGCTCTCTCGTAAACGAGAGAAACCGTAAAATCTGCTCGCGGTGTGAATCGGGAAATTTTGAAATGCGCGCGCTCTCGGGAACGTTATTAGCGTCGTCGTCGAACAATAAAAATACGGCGTAGCGGAGAAAGCGTCGTCGCGACAAAGGTTAATAATGCGGCGACATGCAAATTTCTGCGTTTGATGCGTTTCTGAGGTTTTCTACCGTGTGGGTTTCCAGATACGAATTTTATTCAGCAGTAATTTTCATAGGCGGTTTACGCGCTCTTTTCGCGCCGCGGAGTTTAATGCTGGCCGTAAATTGAGAGAAACGACGATGAAAATAACGCGCTGATTCGGTAAAAGTCTGAATTTGCAGTAAATTATTTTCTGACCGAGATCTGAAACTTCTAAATATTTGGTTTTATAATAAAAAATAATACTTTTTAATTAAACAGCATTACCAGAAGGTTCAAACGACTTGATGAACCCGTGCGAGTAAACGAGGCGTTAAAAAATCGATATAATTCAATAAAACGACTCTGCTCCACTTGACAAACTGCACTGAGCGCGGCGGTCCTCATTATCAAAAGGGAAACTCGCCTGCAGCTCGGCAACACCGTTACGTATGCCCACATTAACGCACACACACTCATATATATACTCACTGTTCAAATTGGAGTTAAGTTGATTGTTATTAGGCTGATGTGCGTCCATGCAGTTCTTCCTCGTCGGCCTCTCTGAAATTAACAACAAATCATCATCATTAGTTTCTTCAATAAATAATTGCAAACGTTATGTATACATATATCAGTAATCCAATTAGCAGACGTCAACGCGCTTCCTCCAAAATCGGAGTAGGTGTGCAAATTTGCGCTTCCCTGTACAGCACCCATCTCCTATATACGTATAATAAATCTCATGCGCAGGTATACACTCCGACCACGTACATCCGGAAACTCCATAATAGGTCGAAGGCTGGTCAAGTGCAGTCATATGGGCCGATGACATTTGACATTTTACGAGGAGAGCTATCAAGTACGACCTGCGTTTTTGATGCCGAGAAATTTATTGTATATAGGATGCGGACGATGCGATGCGAAGATAGGCGCTTTTCGCATTGGCGTCTGCTCTCTGATTTATTGAGACGGTTCGAGCGTTGCGTAATATTGGAGCTTTGGGTGTATATATATATTGTTTGACGAGAAATGTATACCTAGCTATATATTACTTTATGACCTAAGTGCGGGCTTAGGTCACACTGTGCTATAATAGTACATTACGATACGTGTGACCTAAGTAGCACTCTTTTGCACGGCCCGAGCGCAGCGAGGGTCCTAATTACACCGTGCAGAAGAGTGCTACTTAGGTCATACGCATCGTATAGAATTTTATAGCACAGCCTACCTAAGTCCGTTGTCACGCCTACCCGTGTCATAAGCAGTCCTGTTTTGCACCGTGAAGTTAGCACACGAGCGTAGCGAGTGTGATAAACACAGTGCAAAAAAGGACTACTTAGGTCACACTGTGCTATAAAATTCTTTATAGCACGCTAACCTTAAAATGACAACTTTATTGCGATTTTGAGGTTGTCGTGCTATAAAATATCGTATGAGACTGTTGTGGGAGGTGTTTTTCTACCTTGCTCGATTTACACAAAAAAACCTCGAGCAAGGTAGAAAACCATCTCCCACAACAGTGTCATAATATACTAATATGATACTCGTGACCTAAGTAACACTTCTGCACGGCGTAATTAGGACCCTCGCTGCGCTCGGGCCCTAATCTCACGCCGTACAAAAAAGTGCTACTTAGGTCACTTGTATCGTAATGTACTATTCGTATATACTTTCTCGCTGAATATTAAAATGTTCTCATGTATAAATTCAAATAAACTCCACCCCAAAGCCGCAATAAATATGCTATACTACAACGCTTAAGAAGCTCAATCAAGCCATTTGAACGAAACGACGGTGTGTGTCTAAGTATTATATAATCTTAATCCGTAATACCTCGTCGAAAGTCCTCGCTGATCGCGATCCAAAAACTAAACACATATAATAATAACAATACCTCCACGTTTGAAGCTGCCGAGTCGCATCTTGGCGGACTCGCGCCTCTGCTCTGCGACGCGCTGCAGCTGCAGCTGGGCCTGGCTATGGCCTCCGCCTTTCGAGGACTGTTGACCCATTTCGAAGAGAATTTATTTAATTCCTTTTGGAAATATTCTCCGATCCTTATTTGCCGGGGCTTTACTTTGATTAGACTTGAGCTCATCCAAGCTCAGAACTGGCGCCGGCTCGAGAAGCGACGAGGACGCGCAGCTCGTCGCTTCTCCACTTCATCCGCTCCATATTATCCGGCCAATGTGATCTTCAGGATGTTTTAATATTTATTTTATTACGAAAAGAATATCGTTGAAAAGCGTCTTCTTAAGTGTCCTTTCGCTATATTCACAGTCCTGTAAGCCACGTGTCACAAGCTATCAGCTGTTATTCATGTCGACGGTTCTAAAAATTCGTTTTAAAACTCATCACGTTTAGATTCTCGTGGTTTTCTCTTATCAACGTAATGCACACCTCACAGCAAACAGCCCACATTGAAATCAGCACAGTCGGCCGAAAATAAGCGATGACGCCTCAACTACAAAATTAAATTTCCCATTACTCCCGAATTTCTGCGCGACAGACCCAAATGACGCGAGGCGGTCAAAAATACGCGGAACGCCAGCAGCTATAACTGCTGTGTTCTAGTAACCCATCCATCCGCATCATAACAACTGTGCACACACAATCTTTCGATTACGCCATCGGGTGCAGCAGCAGTAGCATCATCGTCGTCAGCATCCAGTGTTTCTTCCGGTACGACGGTATTATATAGTACACGGCTCACCGGATTTCGGGCCGCGCGGCCGCGACTTTGCTGTTTTTAGACTGAGAGAAAACGAGCGTTGAATTCCTGGACGTTTTACGAGCCGCGAGACTTTAAAATTGCCGAGCGCGCGTATCGCCCCGGATCTTTGCGATGTTGTATATATGGGATTTGGTTGGCTGGGCTTATGGTTAGGCCGGGGGTATATATCACTGGTACTGTTGTTGAAAAAGGAGAGTATCTTCGTTTTATATCGAATATATTGGAACATCATTGTTCTTGCTTGTAAAAATCATTAGAAAAATAAAAAAATAATTTGATCTATCCATGGATATAGAAAAAAAAATCGATTGTCGAGTGCGCACAACCTCATACTCATTTGTTATGAAAATATTTTTCTTTTAAATATTCATAGGCAACCTCTTTCCGCTATTTTCAACCGGCGTATGTTATCTTACCGAAAGAAAGCTCATTTTTTGCGTAGAGACGCGCAAGCTCCTCTCGTGATTGATGGTTTTTAAAATCACAGCCAGCATAGTCCCCAAGCGATTCCGGCACAGCTATTTTTAATCAGGTAGCCTCTCTGTACACGTTCCGGCTCTTTAAAATTAGTAGCACGTCGTACACATCTCTTCCCCTTTCCCCGGAAAACTACCTCGAGATAGCAATTACTCGAACAAGAAAAGAAAAAATAAACACGGAGAACGGCTCGGTGTCCTCGAAATCGCGCGCACGTATATACGCGACACAATGAAGAGAGAGAGAAGGTAGGCGACAGGTGAGAGCACGTGGCGTCCTGATGCACCTGTTCTTGAAGAAGGAGAGGAAGAGAGAAGGAATTGCCATCGTCGCTTTCACGCAGAGAGCGGCGTTATACAGAGCAAAATCGAATCGCAGCAGTATGGCTCGATCAAGGGAGAATGACTTTCTACGGCAGCGAGTCATTAGTGGATTTGAAGATGGGTTGCGCTGCGGTTAGTTCGCTGAGCGTATTTTTTTCTTTCGATGATTCTCGTTCCAGCCTACTGGAACGGGATAGAGTCGAGCGTTACGGCTTGATGGCGATCGTCTTATGCAACATGCAAATGGAGTGTCGCGATTTTATATAAATCGTCCTACGCGTTGCACATTCGAGAAACAGGTCAGATGGCAACGTACTTTGAAATGTCCCGAGTCAGCGAAAGAAGCTCTCGCAGCTCTTGAACTTGAAGCATCGGAATTCCTAACGAACCTCTTTCTCTCTCACTGCCGACCGACAAAAAATCAGCTCGATCCCCCATTCAACGCATGTAAATTATACTCGATCGCGCATATGCTTACCCGCACTCACGCACACACATACACATATACACACACTGTGCGGTTCCCCTCACTGCGTTTTACATACTGTATCGTTCTCTTTTACATTCGTATAGGTGTACTCGCATAGTTTGATGTGTATGCATAAGCGGATGAGGAAACGACGCTGGTTAAAGGGTCGGTATTTTGAAACCTCGACGACGACGATGACGATGCACGTCTGCACATTATATATCATACGCACAGACAAGAGAAAACCACAAGAATCTCTTACGCACTTAACGTGACAAACAACGCGATAAGCTACACCCGTACATCACTTTTTGGATCCCGCGTAAATCCCTCAAAGCTCCAGGCACTCACATAACTCCACGAGTTTTTCCAAATTCAATGCGCGCGCGTTCATCACCGCGGTATCACTCGCGGCGAGCATCCATCCGGAGCATCGGCAGTCGCCACACTGCAGAGCAGGACAGTTACGGCAGTAGGTCAGCTTAGCAGCAGCCGGCTGCTGTCGTCCCAGCTGGTCCCTCCACACCTCTCCCTCGTGCGTTTACACACACGTATATACGTATACACACGAACACACAAGCAGCTTGAACGAGAAGAGAACGAAAGAGCGACTCGCACGACTGCGGCTCCGCCGCAGACTGCGCGTGAAAAAGGCGACGTCGGAAATAACCCCGGCGACCGACTGCAGCGGCAGCATGGAAGTCGCCGAGATGCCGTTGACCCGCGCCGGTGTGTGCGACTCGCATACGTGTGTGTGTTGCGGAGTATACACGCGAAGAGCGTGAGATGAGAGAGAACGCAGGAGAGACGGAAATATGGATAGTATACACCTTCGACCTCGTTCTCCGGGTAGCACAGTTCGTCGACTGTTACGTAAACTGTCCTCGATTCGATGCTCCTTTTCTCCTTTTTTCGATGAGTTGCTGTTACTACCTTTATCGGCTCTTTTGGAACGCTTATCTACGATGCGATGCAGTTCTATCCTTCTAGATTCTTCTCCTTCTCCTTCTTCTTCGTCTTCTCGTGCGAGCTTGAATTATCCGTGCGGTAACCATCAGAAGAGTAGTTTGTGTGTGTGCGTGTACGTGAGTCGCGAGCTATACACAAGTACGTGTACTTACATACATAAGGAGAGAGAGAGTCAGACTTCCGGCGGTGAGAGAGACGAAGCGAGTCTGAATAAAAGGGATCGGGAACTGCATGTAGGTGTATGTGTGTGTGTGAACGAGCTCCGAGTTGATCCGAGGTCGGCCGAGCCGGTCTCGCGAATCAGTCGAAGGCTACCAGTATGTAGATCGAGAAGGACGTGCGATACGGCTCTCCTCTTGCTTACTTCTTGAAGATCCGGGACATATTGATTGCAGATTACGTCGTTTCCTCTTCTTTTTTTATATTTAGTAGTAAATTTAACTCGACGCTTAATGGCACTTTGTTGCAGAGTAATGGATGACGATAAAATCGACAGCCGACAGCTTACATAAGTACAATGCATATGTTACACGGCTTTGTACGAGTTTTAGAACACTGCACATATAGAGCTGTGAGGTTGTGTAATCTTGCGCGGTGTTAAACAATTTGTTGATTAGCGCTGTTCTCGCTTAAACGCTATTTATTAACCTAGCGTAACTTTTTTCTTTCGAGTTCTTAATTTAATTAATCGGATTTACGAATATTGCTTTAATACTCGAAGAGGCGTTTACATTAGGTAAAACGAGCTGCGCTAACTGAATATATTTTACTTTATAAACGATGATAAAAATATGTGTGCATGAGAAATTGCTGTACAGTCTGATAGTGTGGAGTTAAAAGTAACGAGTTTATAGAGTGCCGATTTTTCAGCATCGACTCTCTTTTACTTTCACTTGATATATAGCGGTTTAAATACACCTTGCACCTTCATGAAGCAAAATTATATCCACAAACTAAATGGTTTCGAATGCATACTACATATTATATCAAAGCAAACCCAGCACTTTGTTCGCAAAAACGCATTAATATGCCATAATCAGCAAAACGATAACGACTGAATTCTGCAACAATACGCTTCAGATAATCCGGCAGACTGCAAAATACCAATGTATAGTGCCAGCTGCTCGCACGCAGAACTGCAGAATCACGTGCACGAATACAGATGAACCGCCAGACAGCGAGCCTTCATCTTCATCCCAATGTATACATACACGCTCAGAAATATACATATATCTCAAGCAGGAGCGACGATCGCGAAGCTTAACGGTACACGCGCATCGCCGCCGGTTCATTCGGATTCTAAGCGCACGGCTCGAGCCGGTTAAACTCCTTTCAGATCCTCTCTCCTGAGGTAGTAAAACACTCGCGGAGCAGCTGCGACGCTTCGTGATTCGAATTTTCAAATTTCTCTTCGAGATTCCAAATATGTATTAGCTACTCGCTTTTTATTAGATATAGGTAAGAGAGATTTTTTAATTTTCAATGCTTGTTTGAGCTTCAGAGTGATCGTAACTTTAACTGGAAATTGTGAGATCGTTAAGAGAAAAGAAGGTACTCACTCAGGGCCTCCTTGCTGTGCGCGCTGCTCAGGTCGCTGGCAGAGCTTCGCACAGAGCTGCGGGCCGTTTCCTGGTTCGGCGAGTTTGTCTCCGGACGACCGCGGGCGCGCCTGTAATGCATAATATTAATGGAATCGCGTTTTGTTACATTATATAATTTTTACACAATCAGAGACAACTTGTGTCATTGTACTAAAAATTTTATATTTAAGTTATTAAATACTTTGAAAAGAAACAGAAGAGATGTGTAGAAATAAAATAGAAATATGTATTATTAAAAAAAAGTTTTGCAATACTGAAATAAAAATAGCTGTTTTATCGGTCAAACAGTAAATGCTAGCGATCTGAATTACCAGCCGTTCATTAGATATTTATCAAATAAAGAGAATACCATTTTAAAATCTAAGCACTAAATTTGTATAAGCTGAATCGTCAATAACATATCAGTTGTAAGAATACGGCCAGAAGCATTGTATTGAGAACAGATATATGATCATAATGGAACTCCTGATGAAATTCTTAGATATGCATCCATTCACATTCAGTGAACAGTGAATTTTTAGGTGTCAAGCATTGTATTAAATGCCATTTAGATAACCTTATGTAGTCATATACCAATAGCATCATTATTTTGTGATTTAAAAAAGACTCACCGCTTGTCTTTGTTAGCATTATTGTTAGCGTCGCCGGCAGGTCGTCTCGTAGATGACGTCGATGCGGTGGAACTCGTGGAGGTTCCTAAACCCTGTAGCACTCGTGACTTAACTTCCTTCTTTAAAGATCGACCGCGCTGCTTACCCGCCTCGATCTTATTCATGACTGCATCCCATCGACCGTTCTTGCGCTGTTGTCGCTGAGTCCTTCTTGGTTCACTTTCTGTCTCTTCTTTAGCTGTAAAATCAAACATTATAAGTTGCGAGCTATTGAATCATTGCAATATTATGCTATCAAGCTTTAAAATGATTATAATTTCGCTAACCAAGATTTTGATTTGATTCGATCATAGTCTTGATTTTGGAAATGACATTCCTCTTTGGCATTTTGTATTTTTTAAGCGGTGCTGAATTCTCCTTGTTACTAATGTTGGATTTAGACTTGGTCACCGCATTCTGTTCGTTCTTTTGGCACTTGATCACAGTCACTTCACCTGTCGACGAGGTGGAATTTAATTCCAACGTGTCGTTTAGATCCTGTGGGGTCTGAAATAAAAACAATCGCATAATCTCACTGTCTTCAATAATTTATTTTATTTAAAAACGGCAATCGTTTTTAATAGAACTTACCAGCATATTTTTAGTGACTAGAGCGGGCATGGGCGTCTTATCCTGTGGCGAGGGTTGGCTCCTCATGGATATTTCAGTGTCACCCGTGTCTGTAGTATGGTCCCCGTCGCCGTACCCTTCGGCGTAGCCGTCACCGTCAATACCGACGCTGTCTTGGCGTTTATCTAGGTCTGAGTAGATGCCCGATGAGTCCATCTCCTCACCAGGCTCAAAACTTGGACAGCGCCGCTCATTGGGGGCGCAGAAGAGCGTGCCGTCAATCACCTGAGCTCGTCTGTCGCCCCGAATTATCTCTTCGTGTGCATCCGCGTCGCTCTCCGTAAAGAAGTCCGAGTCTGTCATCGGATCTTGCCTGGAAATTCGGACCATAATCGTCAATAATTTATTTGGACAAAGGCTTTGCAAATATTTGATTTGTTGAAACAAAATTTGTTACCTGCATGCAGCGCTAACGAGTAAATTGGACGCAGGGGTGGAGAGGGGCTCGGGACCTCGACTGGCGGGCCTCGAGTTCTCCCCATCTCCCTGGTATCCGGCCTCGAGGCTCGTGATGCTAGTGACCGACGTAATGAAACTCGTCGGCAGCACTTGAGCGCCGCCAACACCGCCAGCTGTGCAGCGCGTCTGTTGGTCGCTCGTATGTTCGCTCGTCTCCGTCGAGTCGATAGCCGTCGTCGTCGTCGTAGTCGTTGACGTCTTCGAAGACTGCTCGCTTATCAAATCCGCTGGTTGCTGGAGTATCGTTGGAATTTCCTCACCTATTGTATAAAGAGCCGATTAGTTATTACTTTTATTTCAGTAAATTACAGTGATATTCAATAAATATCAAAAGAATATTTACCACTGCAAAGTGTTTCTTCAAGAAGGTCAACGTCCTCGTGGACAATGACTATGGGATCTAGCGGCAGCTCCTCAAGGGAAGGGCTTCGATCGTTCTGTGGAATGAGGGCCTCGATCGATGGTACACAGGCGGCTATATCGAGATGTCGAGCAGCAGCTGCAACTACCGCATTATTTTTGCCGAGAAGAAATTTACCTGCCAAAGTAGAATCGACTTTTGTAGAATATCATTTTAAAGAAAAACAACAAGTTCTAGCTAAAAACAAAGAAGAATATTCTTGAATAAGTTATAAAATTGTAGTAAAGTTTCTCAATTAAAATCATTCCTCTTTGTTCAACTGAACAAAAGAGCGAGCACTCGGCAAGCGACTGCTCTTAAGATACCTGGATTGGCGTGTCCAGACAAGTTCTCGCAGGAGGGCGTTCTCGAGGATTCGAGTGCGACAGTAAAGTCGGTCATCTGATCAGGCGTCAGGATGCCCAGGCTACTCTCGTCATGCTCGAACGAGTTCTGCTTGGTCAGCATCAAATAATGCGGAGCTGTGGCCACCGGAGACTCGATCGCGAAATCACCAGCGTTAATGTTGCAGGAATTGCCGCCACCGTCGCTCACGTCCTCGTGCGACTGCTGCAGCTGCAGTGGCTTTTTCTTGATACTTCCGAAACTGGCGAGGTCTTCCTGAGATCTGCAACAGAATTCGAAATAAATTAGTTCTCTTATAACGTGACTTGATAAGAGAAAGAATAAACACATATTTTCATTAAAAATTTTTAAATTGTAGTCAAAGAAAATGACAAAAATATTAAGGCAACTTACCGAAGTAGATTGAGTTTATCTTCATTTAGGCGCATAAGGTGTTCCGCTTCTTTGTTGTCCGTCGTGCAGTTCCATATTGCCGATATCGAGTAATCCGAGTCCAGGAGACAGTCTGAAACAAGAGCACCAACAGCCATAAGCACGAGTCTTTTTCGTTTGGATAAACAAGTTAATCTTACTATCGCGCAGCTGTTATTTTAATCATCCCACACATCAAACCGACTGCCTTTTGAATAAATTACGGAAGCCTCGATTAGCATGTGTACCTATACATAGCAAACACGACCTCATCTTCGACGGCGTTGCATGCAGACGAGCGGCGCGTCGTCGAAATGGGACACGGAATCAATAAAGGCGTTTAGTATAATGGATAATGAATCAATAAGGGAAAATGATAAGGGGTCGGGGGAATGCGATAAGAGAAAACAACGAGACGTTTACTAGAATAAGAAATAAAGATGCCTTGAGGTTATTCAAATACATCTATTTTGCCCGGGAAAGAGAAAAATTGTGCTGTTTAAGTAGAACAACGATTCGCTCGATATTACGAACGCGAGAGCAAGCTGCTTCAGTTTTATTACAAAATTGTTTCCTTTAGTTACTTGACTTCTGCGCGAAATTCGAGATTTAAATCTTTTCGATATTACGAGCGTTCGTTGCATATTGCAAAATTTCAATTTCGAACATTTTCCTATGCTTCAAAATCTTTGATACAAAACTTCATACTTTTTCAAATAAATCATACACGAACAATACAATTGACTTCCGCACCTTTTTCGGCATCAGGCGTAGACCGTCGGCTCTTCGACTGCTTGTTACTACTGTCGACGACGAAATTGGCCGATTCCCTCTTGCCGAAGCCAAAGTGTTGTTGCTGCTGCTGCTGCTTGTTGTTAAACTGCGGAGCGCCTGGGATAGCCGAGGGGCTGCAGTAGACCGGCGAACGCCGGTGACCAGCGCTGCTGATCTTCGGTGGACCTAATGAGCGGATCTTCGGCAGCAGCGAGGGTCTTACCGTCCGAGGCAGCGGTATTCTGCTCTCCCCTGCATTCTGTAATGATAAAAATAAAAAGGTTCTACGTTATTCGTAATTCTTCTTAAGTGGAAATATTCTTGAATAATCCACGATAAAATACGAAACACAAATGATTCTCTCTCTTTCCACCACGAGCTACTATATATACCATCGCGAAATAATCGAAGATCCATCTCTCTGAAAAGCAGCCGTTCTACGCAACCAACCGCATATACCGCCGCGAAAAAAAGAACCTTCGCACTAAATCGTTCGCATTCCATTTCCTTCGCAAGCGATTCGCATATATAAAACATTCATTCACGAGATTTCCTTCTCTTTCGAAGAAACCGCCGCCTCATGTGGGCGGAACAAAAAAGCTCCTTATCGCGTCGACTTGCGAGGAAGCTCTTCTCTATATACGTATACTCGCGAGAGAGATGTTATCGTTCTCCCGAGCACAGTCTCCTTTTATTTATTCGCATCGAGGAGTATACCAGGGGGATTCGCTTCGTGAATTTAGCAGGAGGAGTAGGTACGATTGAAGACAGTTTCAAGTGCTTCGAGTGATTCGAATGAGGGTATTTTGGAGACGCTTTGACTTTCAATTTATATTGTCGCCGTGTTAATAATTATAAGTCGAGCTATATACTGACGAAAAAGCAAAATTTACAGACGACGAGCAGCTGAATTTTTTTTAATTCGTCGCAACGCTCAACTGCTGTCTCTGCGCTAAATTAAATAATATCCACGCAAGATGCGGTGGTAACTGTGGTGTCGTTTATCTAAAATGCCAAAAAGCGGACGTCGAAATTCAGCCGCTATATGAACCATCACGCGACGTTGTTAAATTATTCGAAATTCCTCGCGTGTAATACGCGACTTATTATGCAGAAATTTTGGTGTATACCATAATATGTATTATACAAACAGGACGACTGCATCATTCAAAAGTTTGCATTGCAGAGTGTATTGGGTAATTAATGAGCTTAATAATAGACGAGCGGCGAGTATGAATAGAGCGGCTTGTTTCGCATTAATTGCATGGCGTTCAGAGCTCATTAGACGCATTTCGAATAAATTGTCTCCGGGACATTCTTTCCTATTAATTGCCGCAATCATCGGGGTAGAGGATTAGAAAAATGCTTGCGCTAGTTTTTCGCAATGTATAAAGTTATACGAGAGGTTCGAGTGATTTATTATGCCGGAGGCGATTGTACGACTTCTTCTTTTGGATTGTTTTCTCGAAGGAAGTTGCAATGATGAGCGATGTTTACTTGAGTTATGGTACACTAAAGTGAAGCTTTTATATAATATTCTCTGTACATTCATTATAAGCTGTTGTACCACTCAGTAGTAAAACCTATAAATTATGATGAATTATGTTGCTTAAAGAATACGCAATAAGCTTATAAAATGGAACATTTTGAGGAATTCGATTGACCGCAGTGAAC
Organism: Muscidifurax raptorellus; assembly: GCA_020010945.3. Classification (NCBI taxonomy): domain Eukaryota; kingdom Metazoa; phylum Arthropoda; class Insecta; order Hymenoptera; family Pteromalidae; genus Muscidifurax; species Muscidifurax raptorellus. The sequence continues at coordinate 11,716,378 of CM052077.1, forward strand.
TTTTAATGCCTATGACTGATAAAAAAAAAATTAATGATACGGTTTTGTCATGACATTTGTTTTATCTCGCAATCAAAACACCACCAATCACTCGATAATTTATCCCATAATAAATCCCTATATTACTAATCACCATCTAAGCCACACGCCTCCATCATCCTCTCACCTCGTCAAAATCAACGATTATTCAAAGGCAACCTGTCATCACACACAGCGTCACCCGACCGACTCTCAAAAACGATACTATACCAGAAAGAATAAAAACCAACGAACGAAAGCAATCCACCACTTGTTAATCCACAGACACGCAAGATACTATACGCGCCGACGATCAATCAGCGGGAAAAGACGAGAGAAAAAAAGTATAAGAACATCAGAAACTCGCGCGCGGGGGCGTCGAACTGCCGCAGTAGCGACGCACGACACACTGTGTCGACGGCGGCCGAAGGAGAGAAGCGAGAGCCAGGCTCTGAATAATTATATTCGATTACGGCTTAATTTCCACTAATTCTAGTCGTCGCCCACTCTTTCTCCGGAGTATAGCCGACGACGAGAGTAGGAGAGAGTTCATCGCGTTATGGCTCTTGTTATGTGTTGCTTAACAACGTTACGTAACGATGGACAGCTGACTTTGAAGATGCTTTGCTAATTTATTTTTCTCTCTCTCTCTCTCTGTTATGATTTGGGCATCGTAAATATATAGAGAGATGTTGTGGTAGAGAATGAGTTTATATTCCTAAGTTCTCTCTTTATTTACATATACTGAAGCTGCTCGCACGCATATGAATACAATCGCATAAAGGATGGCCATGAAACTATAAGCTGTATTAATATATAAAGTTATGCTTACTCGGCGATCATCGCTCCACATGGGCAATTGAGTAATTATAATCGTATGCTTTCATTTACTTCTCGCCACAGCTGTTATTTCGCAACCGTATTCAGAGTAAAGTCGTGTTTCCACTTTATAAAATCAGCTTCTCCAATATTTCACATCTAACATATCAAACCGCACACGTAATCAATTAAACATAATTAATTAATTCTAGTTCATTCAACGCGACCATCAGACACGCGAATGGATGTTTCTCGAGCGCGCGAAGAACAACAAATCCGTGTTACACTTTACAAAATAGTTCGAGTCAATGTCCAAACGTCCTGCACGCGTAAGCACAAAAGAAACTTCCTCGTGTATATAGTACACACACGCACGCACACACACACACACACACGCACGCACGCACACACACACACAACAGGTGCGTACGAGAATAAACGAAGCGCAACAGGAAGATAACAACGCAGCAGGGGGCGACGACATTGAGAAAGGAAGGAAGAACAGGTGCGGGACGAGCCTGCATACACATGCACGGAGATTATTGCACACCAGGGCTCTCTCGGCGATGAATGTCCAGAAGCGAGAGAGACAGAGAGGGAGGACAGCTGCTATACCGACAACGCGATTGTTCTTTTGTTCGCGGCGAGCATTATAATATATAAGTACTTCAGGGAAAGGATTTATTGACATAAAATCTACACCTAATCTGCACTAAATCACCGCATTACTTTAATTAATCCGGAATTCCTGGCTGAAATATACAGCGGTGTATACTATAATATCAGCTTATTTTCAATCGTCGAACGCGCGCGCGCAATCTCGACAATTGGAGCCGATTACTCGCGCGATTCTCGCCGTCTCAGCTGATCGGCGAGATATACGGACAATTGAAGCCGACCGACTATAATCTGACGTAACGGTTTCCTATATCGATCTTGTACTTTGAGAAAGAAAAAATTTGCGTCTGGTATTGAGTATATATATGGTGTGCCAACTGGGTTAACGGGCCGTGAATCGTATACAGACTTTTACCTCAATAGATGTCACACGTCGTGTTTACCTGTGTCTGATGCGTTTCTGCCGTTGATTGCTTCTTGTGAGGAGAAAGTGTGCTTGCGCATTATAGAGGGGATTGTTGTGGCTTTCGTTAATTTTCTATGTTTGCAAATTGTCTGTGGCTTTAATGTGATTAAGCGCGAGAGAGATAAGCGTTGGGTGTATATATTGCACATACACTGAGAAAAACGATGCAATAAAGATTAAAATAACTTGAATAAAAATTACTATAATCTTAAGTAATAGCGGGACATACTCGCTCTGTGAGATATTTTCTTATAAATTTATTTTTTTTTAACATTCTCGATCATAAAAAGTATGTCAATCCATTATAAAAATTACTATACATATAGCAATTTTGGTTTATTTCTAAAATTACAACTGAAAAGGCGAATTTTTACTATATTCGTTCATAAAAAGTATGCTAATCCGTTATAAAAATTACTATACACATAGCAATTTTTGTTTTATTTCTAACATTGCTACTGAAAGAGACGAATTTTTACTATATTGGATAGCATAAATCATATGAGCGATACGCCGTGGCGCGGCGCTACGAATGCTCCATGGCGTCGCGGAACGGGAACTGGCTGTCGTGAAGGTTAGTTTTTGCATTGAACGCGCGCCAAGAAAATCGCCGTGATCTCCACGTGACAAGCGGCAAGCCGAGACTGAAGCCGGTGGATGCTATTTTTGAGCGTACTTAGACAAGACTTAAACGGTAAGTATGGTGTTATTTTAATGACTAGATGCCTAGATGTATCGGTATTTGACGCTATTTGTCAATGTAAATTTTTACAAGTCATTATTACTGTATTGCATGTGCAGGGCTCCTAACCTCCTTGCGTCAGCAACATTATCACCTTGTGATCCTTTCCATCTACCACGTCGCTTGTTTAATGTCATAGGCATAAATAATAATAAAAACATGGCCAGTGTTACTGCTAAACAGGTAAGCAGTGTTTGCTACGAGTAGTTTTAGGGAAATACATTTGACGATATGAGTGTGAGAGAGAAAAAGAGAGAGAGGGAGAGGGGGCGAGAGAGTTTACAATAGACAAAGGATAGCTAATCTCATAGTACTTTTTGTACTGACACTGATCAGTTGCTTTACCCTCAATTCACTTGATATGTCTGTTGAGATTTCCAAATTCATTATCTTGTATTTTAATTAAACTTTCAGAGTATAATCCAACGAATTGGTCTAGTAGATGAAGATCTTAGTGTAGATCAACTTGATGCCCGTGACAGTATAGATGAAGAGGACTTTACAGAAGCACAAATCAATCAATTTTGTAAAGGCGAAGAGTGTGATGCACAATCTGCAGTGCTCAATAAAAAGCAAATTAATGCTACTCCGCCTACAAATCCCATAGAGAGAGTTGCAGCGCTCAACAAAAAGCAAGTGAACGATACTCTGTCTGCAAATCTAAAGCAGATAACTGCAGTGCTCAAGAAAAAGCGAGTGAACGCTGCCCAGCCAGCAAATCCTGTTCAGGAAGTTGCTGTGCTCAACCAAGAGCAAGTGAACGCTCCCCAGCCAGCTCATCTTATTCAAGAAGTTGATGAGCCAAACGAAGAGCAAGTGAACGCTGCCCAACTAGGAAATCCTGTTCAGGAAGTTGCTGTGCCCAACCAAGAGCAAGTGAACGCACCCCAGCCAGCTCATATTATTCAAAAAGTTGATGAGCCAAACCAAAAGGCAGCTGAGAATAATCAGAATTATATTAGCACAGTGAGTACGCTTTATTGTTTTTATTCACCGTTTATCCTGTTTAAATAATATCTCTTTTAAATAAAAAAATTATTGGTATGTAGGGATTAGAAGATTATCTAAAAAAACATAATACTGGAAAAGAAATTTTGAAAGCATACCATTTAAGTTTACAAAAAAAAATTCCATTAAAGCGTACCATTAGATCCAAACTTGTAAGATTAGTAATTGATAGAGAAAAAAATTACGCTTTACGCAACATTACTCCTCAGGACTGTTTGGATAAATTTGTGTAAGTACTTACAAAAATTAAGAATAAAATAGCATTATAAATTTACACCGTATCCTCTATTATTACATTTCTTCATTTATTTTTAGAATTACACAACAAAGGTTTTTAATTTTGGCCAACGAAATCGCACATCTTTTTCAAGGGGAAAACATTTCAACGTATTATACACCATACGTCCAGGCAGGAAAGCATATAATTTTAGCCAGCGGCAAACTCTGGAATCATTTCAATTATATAAAAAATTGTTTGAGACAAGCTCAACTGTTGAAAGGGAAGTCCTATGATAAACAACATTTTATAAATGATGATGAAGCTGCAGTAATTGACGGTATATATATATATATATATATGTTTTGTTGGAGAAATAAATAATTTTGAAATTATTATTATAAAAAAAATATCGCTACAGAAAATGAGCACGTAGCGTGGCTCTCAAATCACTTAGATCCGTGGGAGGAAGTCATCAGTCATTGGAAAAGTAGTGTGGATGTACGCAGAAAACTTCTGCTGGAGACCAATATAACTGTATATGATTATATTCAAAAATTCAATTGCATTCAAGTTCAAGCTGGAAAAGAATTGGTAAGTCTATAATTAACTAATTTTTCTCATAAAAAATATTTCTTGTAATATAATTCAATATAAAACGATAATCGATTTCAGTTTGACATTGATTTCAAGGCGCTGTACCCTGAAAATCAAATAATTGATGCAGAGCAATGGGAGAAAATAAAAACATATTTAATTTCATACTTGGATGCATGTAGCAACATCAAATGTATTGCTGATAAAGCTTTTCTTGAAGCATTGAAGTCCCGCGATCTAAGTTCAGGTCAGTATACTTATTACGAGTGCATTGCATATAACCGTGTGTATATAGCCGTTTGTATAACCGTTTGTGTATATAGCCTACGTCAGTTCTTTTCTACAGGTTCTTCTAAATTTTTCGATATGTTTTACCTGCTCTATATAGGTATAAATTATTAACTGAAAGTCTTTTTTTTGCAGAAAAAGAAGATTATATATTACTGCACTTATTGCCTTATATAATTTTACCAAAAAGGGGCGGAAAAAGAAAGAGAGGTGACAACGCTGACCAGGCTCGAAGATTGTCTATTGAAGAACGACGAGAGTCATTTATAGTTAGAGTGGAGGTTGTATTTGATAGTTCATAATGATTTTTTTTTTATTAACATTTTTTTACCTTACTTAATTTTAAATTCAATTTTTGCACAGGCTGCGCAGGAAGTAATACCCAAAATACTAGATATAAAAGCAAGATACATGCGAGACCACACAACATTTCAACCGGTGATTGTGGCTGTTGGCGCAGTATCACGCATTAACAAATATTACGTAGTCATCAATGAAAAGTTTTTTGAAATTCAGACAATACTTGGAGCAGTAGAATTAGCTCTTAAAATATTTTTTACATTAGATTGTAAGTATCCAGAAAATACTAAAACGATTTGGTCGTTTTTGCAAATCGTTTTATTTGGTATACACTTACAATTCGATTCAACTACTGTTGAATCTAATATTTTAATTGGTCAAATAGCGAATTTGTAAAATTTGATCATTGAACATTATGGATGTGAAAATTTGTGATTACTGCCAAAGTTCATTCGATAATTTTAAGTTGTTGCTTAATCACATATCGGATTATCATCGTTCTCTAGATAATTTTAAATGTATTATTATAAATTGTGATAGGGTTTATTCATCTTATGTTTCTTTTAGGAAGCACGTTTTGCGAAAACATGCTTCACTTCTTGTCGAAACTGTAAGCGCGGATGAGCCGTTTGTAAAAAACGTAGATTTGTTACAAAATACGCAAGCGACTAATGAAAAAATTATTCGTATAGACAAGCAAGAGTTTAGCTATGCTAGCGACATTGATAGTTTAAACGATTCTGACGATTCAGTCGTTTATGATTGGACTGATTTAACTCAAAGCGACCTTGATTTCAATAAATGTAATGATTCGTTAAATAGTATTGTTCTAAAATATACTGCTAATTTATCAAATTTGAAAAAAATGCCTCGAAAATATGTAAACAGTATTATCAATGAAACAAAAATTTTCTTAACACAATTCTCGACACTACTCAAAGAAGAAATTACTTCACGTCTGAATAAGAGCAGCTCAGAAATTCCACACAGTTTAAATGACATTTTTGACGAGTTTTCTAACTGTTTACTGCCTGTCGATACAGAGCAAAAACGTTTTAGCCTATTTAAAAAATTAAATACGTATATTGAGCCGATTGGCTTTAATATAGGAGAGCGAGAAGAATACAAAAAAGTGAATGACATTCAAACGTTAATACATATACCTGTTAACGCTCAGTTTATTTCGCTTCGGTTAGTATTGAAAAAATTTTTCGAATTGCCTAAGATGTATGACGAAACTATTCAGTATATAGAAAGTTTAAACTCCGGTGATGTAATAATTAGTAATATTGTTCAAGGAAGTTTTTGGAAAGAAAGAATGACGCATTTTAAAAATAAGACGGTACTACCTCTTATCATGTATTTCGATGATTACGAAAACAATAACCCTCTAGGCTCACATAAGGGATTATCTAAATCTGGTGCAGTGTACGTAAGTGTTCCCGTATTACCCCCACTGTATCAAGGTAAAATAGAGAACATTTTTCTTTTTTTGCTTTTTAACACGATTGATAGAAAAGTATTTAAAAACCCGATTATTTTTAACAAGGTTATCGAAGAGCTCAATTTTCTTAGTGAAAGTGGTATAGAAGTTCAGTTGCCTTCTGGATTGAAACAAATCTATTTTGAACTAGCGCTTTTCGTGGGCGATAATGCTGGACTGCATGCAATTTTAGGACTAGTAGAAAGTTTTAGAGCAAAGGTTTTTTGTCATCATTGTCTCATCAACCAATTTGATAAAAATAGACTTTTTCTTGAAAAACAGTGTACGCTCCGAACAGTAGAAAACTATCAAAATCTCTTAGCTTTAGATGATCCAACTGTATCGGGAATCAAGGAAAAATGTATTTTACATGACATACAAAATTTTCATATGTCAAACAATACTTGCGTAGATGTGATGCACGACGTTCTTGAAGGGATTTGTAGATATGACCTTGCGCTAATTCTTAATCATTTTATTTATGATGTCAAATTATTTTCTTTAGAAGAATTGAATTTGAGAATACGAGGATTTGATTATGGATGTGGATACCACGTCAATAAACCTCCTGAATTCAATGAAGATTGGATAAAAAAAGGATGTATCGTCATCACGTCTTCAGAGATGTTATGTCTCGTCCAGAATTTAAATTTAGTAATTGGTCATAAAGTACCTGTCGATGATGAATATTGGCATATATATTTACTACTCAAAGAAATTGTTACTATAGTTACAAGTGATAAATTTCATCGATTAAGTCATGAATTATTAACAACGATTATCTATGAGTATTTGTCATCTTTAACAGAGCTTCATGTTGATTACTTAAAGCCAAAACATCATTTTCTAATCCATTACCCAAGATGTATGGAACGTTTTGGACCTCTTTGGAAGCTATGTTGCATTCGTTTTGAAGGAAAAAATCAAGAAGGAAAAAGCGTCGCCCAAAATACAACTAGTCGTGTAAATATTACCAAAACAATAGCTATTAAACATCAGTTGTATTTGAATTTTAGATTAATGGCAAATGTAAATAATGAGCTTGCGTTTAAGTCGAAAAATAGGAAAATACAATCAATCGACGAATTAGAAGAATATCGATGTTTTTCTCATTTATTAAATGAGTCTAGCATTGTAAGAGTTAAATCAGTATTTTTTTATGATAAAATAATTAAAAAAAAAAGTGTTTTCGTCAAGTTTTCGTCTACAGGACCTTTGTTTTATGAAGTTCATGAAATTGTTCTAATAAACTCTAAGCACGTATTTATTACAAAGAATTTCAAAGATTGCTTTTTCGATTTTCATTTACAGGCCTTTAAAATATATAATATCGATGCTTTTACTTGGGATATAGTAGAAGAAGAAGACATTTATAATAGCGTTATTACGAACTTGGTTTTACTAATAGATGGATATCATTATATTTCAAAAAAATGGTTATGAGTTAATAAATTGTATTTTTCAAATGTCATTGCATTTTTCAATTATCTTTATACAATAATATAATACCATCTATTGCATTTAATAAATATGCCCTTCCTTAATAGTTAGTTCCAACATATACATAGATGGCGCTTTGTTGAAAACTCGCAAGTGGTAAGATTCTTGGCTTATCTCTATATAAGAAATTTTTTACCATGGCAATGCATGTAATGCGTGCGAGCGTACAACGTTAGGTTAGGGTTAGGTCTAATATAATTACGTAGGATGCGATATTCATAATGTTAAATGCGAATTCTAAATAATTCTTCTGAAGTCAAATTCCAAGCGCAATCAGGTACCACAGACCAACAAAAAGTAACTTCGAAAATACATTAAATATGAAACGATAACTACAAATCTGAGTAGCAAATCTTTTCTGTTTCTTTCAATTTAAAATTCATTTTAATACAAAACTTTAAAATAAAAATTGTTATAGAACATTACAAATTTTATCCAACTTATTAAAACAAAAATTACTATACTATATAATAAAAATTGTTATGGAACATTACAAATTTTATACAACTTATTAAAACAAAAATTGTTATACTATATAATAAAAATTGTTATAGAACGTTACAAATTTTATCCAACTTAAATTTTACTATATCATATAGTAATTTTTATATTAGTGTAAGTATGTCCCGCTATTACTCAAAATTATAGCAATTTTTATTCAAGTTATTTCAATTTTTATTGTATCATTTTTCTCAGTGTATTGTCGATTTCTTACATTCCGATATAAACACTACATAATATTGTTTATCGTATACAATGTTTTGGAATTGATAATATACTTGAAAATTCCAATAAGCATAAACACGTGAAGAAATGCTTACCCTATAATATATAGTGAAAACAGTTTAAAGCCAACGTTGGCATTTACAATAAAAGAAAAAAAGAAAAGATAAATATCAGAAGATTTCACCAAACGCCATTGCCCAAGCGACTGCACCATAAACAAACAACTATTCCTGCTCGTACGTTTCAATGCAAATCGAACTGCCAGTCACATGCAGTTTGTATATGCATATACGCGCGTCCTTCCCTCCTTCGCTACAACTGCATTTATGCATGGTGTAAGCTTGGCCGAAGCCTCGCATCACATAAATTAAGGACTCGCATTATCAGGATTAGCGCGATGGCTTCAAATCCGCATCCAGTGTAATTCCCTCCAGACTTTACTGCGGAAGGGTTAATGGGACGCGTCGAATTAGTGGTCATACCCATTACCTATGCCGGCTTTCTCGTTTTCTTTCGTTCGTAGGAATGGCGTGGGTGGTGGAGAGGGTTTATAGTCTGAAGACGGAATACCTATTCTGGCGTGGCGGAAATTGGATTTTGACGTTTTTTCGATTTCTTTTTCAGCGGATGGAACTTACTGGGTTGAATAACTTTAAAAGCGGTGGTGATTTTTGTATAAATCATATTTGCGGACTTTGACTTCCCGAGGTTTCAAAGTTCAAATTCTCGTAGTTTATGGGAGTTTGTGCGAATAATATTTGTCACGTGTTTCTTCAGAAAATAAGAAAATAGTATATTGTACAATAAGTACGGGTGAAAATAGGCTTTTCCAAGGGAGGATGATACTGTTAGTCGGCACCGTAGTCGCCCCGAGGATGAACACAAGTGCTTTGATATCATTCGGATTTGGAAATATAATTTATGCCAGGGGATCATTCGAATCGAAGATTGATTTACCCAATAACACCGAGTTACAAATGAAATTCTATGTTCAATGTCCTGAATTACAAATGTGAAAAAGGTATAAAAACGGTGGCACAATCTGTTAAAGACTTCATCATCATTCACGAGCAGAAAAAGTCAGTCACAGAGAAGATTCATTTCGCAGCGCTTTCTCGAGAGGCACGTCAATACAACATTCGAATGCATTTTCTACCGTTGACTTAGCATAAGCTAATGCTATATATACTATTAAGTCAAACATCGCAGTTTCTAAACTTCGAGTATCTCTCTGAAGAACCCACGTCGATATAAATTGAATTTTTTTCCAAGCTTAAACAGACCGAAGAAACTACTCACAGTGCATAAATCAACGATAAAACAACATCTCGCATCCAAGCCATCATAACGACGTGTATGTATAATTATTATCATACCCTCTAATTACAGATTTTTCAAATAACAGGATTTTCACGGAAACGCATCAGATGAGAAGAAAAAACGGTACAGTGCGTGTGTATACGTATAAAAGACTATCAGCTTCTGCTCTCTCGACTTCCAGACTAGCGATTTTCAGCTGACGGCAAGAGCTGTGTGTGCTTCCTTTGCAACGCGAGCGAAATGTTGATCGATGCACTGCTACCCGGCGAAAAGTAGGGCGATGGACTTCCACAGGCTTTGCCTGGTTTTGTATGTTGTTTTTTTTCTTTGCTGTGTGGATTAATCGATTGAGAGGATCGTTCGCTACAAGAACGCAAATTGTAGTGTATTTATTCGTAAAACATACATTCGCATTTGTTTTCACTAGTAAAATTTACCTCGACCTACCCCCGTGAAAAATCAGTGTTAAATGCAACTAATAATTATACACCCCCTCAACTGACAAGCTTCATTACAAAGCCTGTTATATGAAATGCAAGCCGCTACACCATTTAATAGCCAAGCAGCGCAGCGGGCTTTCGTAATCCAGAATTAATGCCCGGCAATCGATTTTCTCGGAAATTTCACTTTGGGAAAGCACAAGGCTCGACTCGTTTGGATAGCCGCCATAGAAAAGCGGTTGCCACCCAGCAGCTGATCGCATATATACAGAGTAAAGTACACAGCCGCTCGAGCAGAAAACCACCCAGTCATTATCAATTCTGCAACATCCTGTATAGAGCGAAGAAGTCGATCATGAGATCCTCGATAGCGTCGTGGAAAAGGTATACGAAAAAAAAATCCGCCGCTGGGTTATTATTTTATTGGCCAATTTCAATCCGCATAATGAATGAAAGCGACGATGCCTATACTATACGACTATATTCTTGGAAAAATAGTTGAGCGGATGAATATTGAGTAATGGGCGCGCATTGACGTGATATCATATTTTCTAAAAATATAATAAACGTAAAATCATTTATCTCCCGTGAAAATAATAATCAACGAAAATACTTGGCTTAATTGAATGCGCACACCGGCGTGTCATAAATCTTCCGCGGCAATCGTCGACTCTCTCTCTCTCTTTCTCTCTCTCTCTCTCTCTCTCTCTTGCATCTGCGACTGTTTATTTACCCGCGATCGACACCCACAGCGCAATGAGCCTCGACCGACGACGCTGAACTGCAGTCAAGGCCATCAGAGGCGCCCGGCACATTCGTCGCACGATCCAAAACCGATCGATAATGAAGCGCGCGGTGCATAATACAACGAACGTATGCACCTGTGGTATATAGTCGTTAGTTAGCGAATTCCACGAAGTGTAGAGCCCAGCCGTATACAACGGACTGTATATATATATATATATATATATATATATATATATGTGTGTGTGTGTGTGTGTGTGTGTGTATACTAATTTCTGGTATTGGATTACTGCTTTTCGAGTGTGCAGGTTTTCGGTATGACTATTCGCGACGACGAAGTTGATCGAGCGCTTTATTGTTTGAATGCATAAGCGATTAATTCGCTGCATATTCGCTCGGCTTGCTCGAGAATAATGAAATTCGATAAAGTTGATATTGTGTATTGGATAGCGGACAAAAGAAATTTTTATTATAATTAAATTTGAAGAATAAAATATACAACTGCAACGCGGAAAACTTATTTCGAGTGTATTTTTCAGGCAGCTGTCGCTTTCATGTAGATAAGTAACGCACGTGTGCATATTTCAAGGCACAAACATGATCGATAATAATAAACGTATATACACACATGCGCACGAGTGCATATACGTATCAGAAACTGGTAAGAACTGACCAAAGACAGAAACATTCTAAGATAACATTTTGTCACATACAGCAGCCAATACTCGCGACAAACAAGACCTCGACACAATTCTCACTAAAACTAAATCTCCACGTATATACATAAACTATAATAGCGTAAAAAACATATGCGTTTAGAAAGCGAATCTTTACTCGTCAAAAAATAACGCCAGAGAATAGCAAGAGAGAAAACATCGGCTCTCGTATACATAATATTCCCACGTCGTCGTCGTCGTGGCGGCGGTGAAGAAAAGCGCATAGTGCACGTAACGAGGTCACTGCGGCGGCGGTTCATCATTGAGATGCAAACGCACCTCGTTCCCTCTTTTTTGCATTTCTATATACGCTCTGTGCCGCGAGATTTTTCCTTCCCGCACGAAGAGTTAGATTTTGTGACTGGGATGCTGTCGGCGAGATCGACAATGGACTTCTTCAGGCGTGTGACTTATGCTTGATTCGTGTGCCTTGAAACACTTTTTTCATACGATTCAACTTAGATATTCTTTTGATACTTGTCGTTGTATTGACGAAGTGCGACGTGAACCTGTATTATTATCATTCGTTCATTCGACACCGGCAATTTCGTGATACAACTCTACCGACATAGGATTATACTTGCAAAGTTATGCGGAGCTAAGAAACAAGCATCTCGACGTTTAGTTTCTTGCGTATACGACAACAGCGCGCTACACAGCTGTGTGTGTACTGTTATGATTTGCAAAAGAAATTACCTAAGAGTTAACGAGCCAAGCGTCGATCAAAGCTACAAGGTTGCATGTATAAATTATTCCAGAACCGATGATAATTGAATCAACAGGTCGGCATCGCACGAGAAGAAAAGGTTTGACGTATGTCCGAACGATGCGTATGGGAGATTATAATATTGAGGAAACAATGCTGCGGGATTATAAATATAACTATATGAGCTATTAATTCGATTCTAAATTTGAAATCGACGACCGACAAACCCATATAGATATCGAATCACGCATACTCAGCCTCGGGCCTACACCTTTCCATGCTATTAATATCATAACATTTTTTCCAACGTAAAACATGAAATTATAGTAACAGTCAAGTCAGGATATAAGTTATTATCGCGTAATTTTAAAAGTCATTTGTCACCCGCACGAACGATCGCAGTAAATAGCCGGCGCAGGTGTCTCTATTCTGAAAGTAATGACTTCGTAAACACCGTTAGAACGAAATTCCTCCATCGGGATACTATAAAAGCAAGAGAAAAATCCGCTCTCAATTTCAAATTCACGCACCACACTATCGTTATAAAGCTTATCACGGTAAAAAAAAAAGTTTACGGTATGTGTCGCGCGGGAAAGAAGCGGAGAACCATAAATTTTCCGCTTTATTTCACACCGCTATAGAATACACGAAGAGACACACGGCAAGGCATCAGCGTCTCGCGTTACGTATTAACTTCGCGCTCTCTCGCGTCGCAACGTAAACAGCTCTTTACGCGATGAAAGGGAAATTGCGTTTAAAATTATATTGTCGACCACCGCCTCGTTTTTAAAAAAAAGTATACGTATATACAATCGAAACACGGGAAACGTTCGTAGCTTCGCCTTTTAGACAGTCTGAAAATCATTCTCCGCTTTGCATAATATATACACGAAAAGTCATCCTGCACTATGCGTTTTGCGGAATTATTATTACGATCTTATTCTCCTCTGACTTAACTACGTCCGGCGTAAACACAAACCGTATATAGAGTTCGATAAAGATCACAACTGTATCTCTAGTGGTGTACGAACTATTACTCGAAGTATCATACCTACACACACACATACACACGCGATGAAAGGTGCACTGATACTGGTTCATAGTGTCGGCTTCGTTTCGAAAGATATTCGAACGTCGGCGTGTCTATCCTACATCGAAGGTAAATTTTTGGATTTCGTTGTGCGTTTTTCACCGATTGAATAACACATATAGAGGCACGTGTTGTGTTATGACTTTCACACGCAGTAGGGATCTCAGCATGATGTGTGTATATATTATATACTTGTAGGCTCGTGTTGCGTGGGAAAGACAGAATCGATTATTGGCTGATGTGTGTTTGGCACTAGCGCGCGTTTAGATCGTCTGGCGGCGATAACGAATTTTCGGAGCTGAAATTACGCATCACCTATACGCGACAGTGTATAAATTTATATGAGTTAAAAATACGATGTGTATATATATATAGCAATCAAAGACGCGAACAGGTATACATATAGTGAATTTTCGCGCCGTACCAAGTTTGACACATCTGTCACGGTATATAGGCGGCGGAGTTTGTTTGTTTTGAAATTTCACGACTGCGCAACACGGGAAAAAACATACGTATACACTTACACAAATACACCGACGACGGCTATCGTACACCATAGAAAGTCGGAAATTGAAAAATCCGGTATAAACAAACACCCACAAAGGCGTGTCCGGCTATTATAGATTTCACCTCCCCGAGCTAAATTCACATCTTCTAACTATACTGTGCACTCTCCGAGCGTAATATACATCCCATGCAAAATCTATTCCTAACCGCCATTAACATCTCGGGGCGCTCGCAAAACAACGCACAATATACATATATACAATGATACACACCTCACTATAATATAATTCTTCCCAGCACTGCACATGTATCTGCGCACTTCGGTAAACAGAAACACGACTGCGCGATGGTTCGCATAAAATACAACGGAAAAAAAGCACGTGGCGCGAGAGCACAGGTGCGCGGCCACAACGTATATGTATTGTATAATAATAATAATAATAATCGGATCTGCAGTGCAGCGCGCGAAGTGTAGCCGCCGCCTTGCCGGAGGTCACTGCGAGAGACTCGGCGGCATTCCCGCGCGACTATACGGCGCAGCTCGAGAAGAGAAGGAGAAAGAGAGAGACGGACTCGCGGAAAGAGAGGCCTAGATTATAGCCGCGGACTGACTGGCCGCCATGACTTTTCACCGTGTCGGTCTTTTCTATACTGATGCCGCGAGCGCGCGCGCGACCCCATAGTGCTGTGTATAATGTATACAGTGTTGTCTCTGTAGACAGAGAGGAGAAGGGAAATTCTATAGTGTAGGCCTTCTTCTTTGAGATTTCTGTGTCGATGCGAGGAGAGGGAAGCTTTGTGTTATATATATATGACTGTGGATATGTGTGTATTATATACGCAGAACGTGACGCGTGCCAAGCTGCGGCATGTATATAGGTGTCGGGTTGTTGGATAGGGTGAGATCGTCTTTGGAGAGTTTCTTTTTTGCGAGGTTGTTGATATCAGCTTAGGTTTGCATAATTTGCGTTGTATTCGACATTGGTTGCCGATTCAGTCTTGTTAATTGTTTCGATGAGTTTGTATTGGCGAGAGGAAACTCGGGTGTTGATAGTTAGCAGTGCATTGTATAGATGTGTTTGGAAAACTGTATTGTTAAGTGAGCAACTCGAAGATACCAAATTAAATATTTTTTCTTCGGCGAATTCTCAATGGTTAGAGAGTTACTTTTTAACCGCATGTGCATTTTTAACAACAATAATCGAAGTTGCTAACATCACACAAACGAAACAACTTTTTTTGTTGCAGTGTCTATTTTGTGCTGACGGAATCACTATTAAAAAGTTAGCGTTTCTACGAATGCCATAGGTACCAACAATTCTCGTTTACAAAAATTACCACATGTTTCACATCTGGAGCATCCACATAAACAGTTATAAATTACCTTCCTCTCGAACAACTAGGCCGTAGTCCGGAATTTCGCACCTAATGACGTTAAAACTGGTACGAAGCTACGCCTCGTTTCTTTGCTCGTGATAAGAATTCAAAATCAGATTAAAAAAATGAACAAGCGCCATGATTTTTCTATACAAAATAATTGCGACACCTGCAGCCCATTGTCCGGAATGCAATTGAGACGCTGCCGCGGCAGTGTTTTCCCATGATTCTTCGATTCTGCCCTACATGCACCGCAACAAAAGGCGGCGCTTTCGCTTCGCGTTTTTTTTTCTTTTAATTGCAAAGTGAAGTCTTAATTATTGTTTTTCCGACGCTTCGTAATAAAGCCTGCGCAGATAATAATAGTAAAAGTGTGTCTATATACATTTCGTCGCGATTCCTCAAAGGTTTCTTTTTCATCGTCTGTAGAAGTAAAGAGCTGTTATACAGGAAAAAGTACTCGCACTGAGTTAAACAGTTTAAATTTAGTAATAACGATAAAGGATAAAAAAATATCTTCTGTTTATTTTGTTATTTCAAGATAAGATAGTACACTTATGCAAATCAAACAACGAGTTATAACATTTCAACACTACTCAGGAAAAATACGCAAATAGCAATATTATTATCTTATCTTTGGCTTTTATTGTTCAAAGATGAATAAATCTTCAGAACACGTTACGTATACAGTTGAGCCGCGAGAGAACGAAGCAATCAAACATCGTATAATAAATAATCCGTGTGCAGTGGTAAAACACTACGTTATTACCATTTCTTCAATAACACTACTGAGAGATCTCTATAAGAGGTATTTTCTTGCGAAATGTCTATAGTCGCGTCGTACGTCCATTAAATGCACGTAATAAAATGGATGAGAAAAATAAAGAAATTATTATATACATACATTCATACGCATATAATTATGGAGCACGTATATAGTAGAGTTTTTCATCAGTCGACTCATTAAAAGCCTCTCCTTATATAATGCAGGTACTTGTTCTCGGATTCCTTATGCGCACACCGAGAGATGACTTAATTATAAGGATTATTTTTCTCATCGGTGTTAAAATTTTTGAGCTTTCATTTAATCAGAGACAGATATTTGTATTTTTATAAACGGATTTAATCAACTGATGCAAGTGTTACAGAAGCTTTTGGTAATAAAATGCAAGTTCCGTCCTTTTATAATACACTAATCCTAAAATTAAGTATACTAGCAACTTTAGACGCGCGTTCTTTTCGCTCCGTGTGGAACTTGTGGCGCCCTCACTTGAGAAGACTCTCTTATGTTAAATCTTATGGACGAAAAATAATACGAGCAGACACCACGAGCGTACCCATAAGACTCCTTGATAAAAGAGCCATCAGCGGCAGCCCTCTCCTACAGCGGATTGCACTTATCACTTTTTGAGGTTAGGAATTCAATTTGTATACGCGTGTTCTGATTGGCCAATGAGCAATACGACTAGTCAATCAAATAAGCCAGTTAAACAACCAATCGCAACAGGAATAGATTAATGACAATGCCTTTTTTAGAATAAAAGATAGGAAGAAGATATCAACCATCACTTTATTATTTATTTCTCATCGCCTAACAGACAACTTATGTTTTAAAACAAAAAAAAATCATGTATTCCCTCTACAATATTTTATTCGCTTTTATACACGAACCAGCACTTGAAGTTAAATTTCTGCCACATTACCCGCACACATCTCGAGAATCTCTGCACTAAAAATTTACGATGCTTTCAGACCTCTAAATCTCCAATAAAAAAACCAGCACCATTCGCGCGCGAGTTACGCTCGAACAGCTCAGAAAAGTCGACCTGCAAAGCCAAAAACCGAGTAAAAGTTTTATTATATTCAACGTCAAAGGCCGTGCAAACATACATATATATATATATAAAATGCTTCCGAGCACAGCATCATCATGGAGTCTGGAGCTAGGTTTTACCCCGAGTATTATAGCGAGCTGAGATATATTATGTGTGGTCGTCGCGGTCAGAACTTCTCATTGTTTTTTTATAAGAACACGTATAGCTGGTAAAATCACGTAGGGATGTGGTGATTTTTTTTTCAAGTTTTATGTAGACGAGAGCGGATTCGGATTTTCTCAGACAATTGAATGATACGTTGAAATTGCTAAACGTTTTAAGTAATTTAAGAAATAACACGTTTATGAAATTAATTTTCGCGCAGTATGTAGAAACTGCTGTACATACATGAAATTTCGTCATTACTGTATATAACGACTTGTGAAAAATTTTCAGTCAAAATTAATTTACACTTTTTGGACCCGTTGAACTTGATAATTTGATAAGATGATAAGAGTATACAAGTATGGCTGCGAATTCTTAAAAATTGTACGCAAATACAGTGTCAGAAAGTATTTTGAGAACCCGCGGGTTATTGATTTCTCGTGTCAAGAATTCATTGTGGTGTGCGAAGAAGCACGTTTTTACTGTCTGGAATTTTCTTGGCTTGTGAGAGTACATCGTTCGAGGAATCTTATATTATAGAAGTGTACATTTTTTAAAGCAATTTAAAAAATTGTTAGTTTATCATGAATTTTTCTCCGTCGCTTTTATCAACGAAAAAAGTAATAATCCACACCGTTTTACCGGTAACAAAGGTCGTCATAAATTACAAAAATTTATTGCTACTATAATAATAAATCTCACTATCAACGGTCAAGTTCACACGGATCGTATTGTCTCGCGCGATATAGTTAAAGGTGATCTATACGTTTACGTAAATGTCAATTTCGTAATCATCTTTTGTCATTAATACACCTATTTTTAAACTATACTCCTTAAAAAAACATTCTTTTCTAACGACTGTATTTACATAATAATTCAAAGCATTCGGTACGAAATTATGCCATTTTTTCCAATTGTTAAATTTGAATTTTTCAATGCCTATAAGCCCATCAACACATTATTTGCATTTGGCCTTCGTTGATAACGCGACATGAATAGCGGGAAAGTTGAAAAGGCTAGTTGATAAATCGAATTTTTTCCCTATCCTTCATTGTTGCGTATAATCCGTACGACACGACACTTATTCATCGATGGCTTGTAAATTCTCATTTTGTCGAGCTTGTTTCATTTGACGCATATTTCTGGCACATAACTCAAATTTTCATTTGTCCTTTCTCTTCGAACTCGATATTTTCTACAGCGAAGTACTTTTCGATAAATATGCGGGATAAAATCCGATGCATTCTGGACGCGCTCGATATTTTTAGAACTGCAAAGCTGGAGATAGAACAAGAGAAAGACTGCACGTTCGATATTCACTTTTTTTAATACCGCAATAGCATATATACAATATTTCAAATGCTTACAAAACAAAACTGTCACCGTAGCCACTGGCCAGCGCAAAAAATCGAGCAACTCTTGACGTCAACGCGAGAGATTTTTGCCGCCGCCAACTTTTGCATAAACACGCAGATAGCGCAATCGATTCTCTGGATTGTCTCTTTATTCAGAAAACTTCCCAAAACATAAAGTGATTACTTCCTCCGCCTTATATACGCTGTAAACCAGCGCGTTTCGCAAACAGGGAAGCTACTCTCGTTACGGAAATAAAAAACGACAATGCAATTCTCGACATCGCAACCACTTCAGCGGCAACGAGAGAGTTAGAAGAAAAAAACACGTCGCGGTCGTCGTCGCTGTCAGCAGTGCGGCGGCGGAATCACGGACCGCTGGATGCGAAAAGGCGCTTGTTTTTATCCGTCGAGGTTCTGCTATACAGCTACTGCTGCGACGAACCGAACGACGCTGCGTTGCATGTATATACGAGGTGTAAAAATTTCGTCGCCAGGTTGAGATTGTCGCTATTGTTTTTTTTCTTTTTCGACGAGCTGATGGGGATTTGTATATTTCAAATATTTTGAATCTTTGAATATGCAAAAAAATACGAATGCAGAAAATTATAATTTATTGCCAAGTTCCTTCAGCACCGGTCCCAAGCACACTGGCATCGTAAAAAAAATGCTCGTAAACACAGATATGGAGCTACATTAAAAAAAGAGTCAGGCGCTCCTCATCCTAATCGGTCACAACCCACGGATTCCGATACACTACCTTTTACATAACATAAACGAACATTGGAAAAAATAGATTATAGAAAACTCTCAATTTTCATGCTGACTCAGCCGCGTGAAACTCTTACTCTCCCGATCCTCCAATTCAAATGGGCGAACCTTATTTTTCCGTGCAACAACAAACTCTCGCTTGTTCGCTTTTTTTCCCGCGTCCTAATCATCCTAAATCAACAGCTCTCGAGTCAATTAGGAGCGAAAATAATCTCGGGAAAAAAACTTTACGCGCGCACGCGTATAGAAAGATAATGCCTATATATATTGCAGCGATTCAATGAACTCTTTTTCCACTGCTCGCGCACGCGTTTCGTTATATTGGAAAGCGCGAGCGCATGAGCCGAGATAATAGACTTTTTTTTTCGTAAAATTCACGCACCGCGAGGAGAAAAATAAAAGCGCGAGCGCGTCGTCGTTACGGAAGAGCAGAGCGAGAAATCGACTTATCAGCCGCGAGCGATTTTCGCGTCGATGCGGGTACACATGTGTATGTGTGTGTGCATCCGGTGGGTACATATTATACAGCACATATATATATACATGTGTACGGGATCGAGGCTGAAAAATCGCGGGTTATTATCGATGTCGCGGAAAGTAGTGTGCGAGTCGGTGAAATTAACCGATAGCTGCGCGCACGTATGTATATATATAGAAGGAGAGCTATACTTTTTCACCGTTCATTAAGCGCGCGTCGTCTACAGAGACTCCTTTCCAATGAACTTGTACAACTGCGCTATAACGAGCGGCAAGGGATTACGATAATTACTTCCATAGTTTTTGCGCGCGATATCGCTAAAGTATAAAATAAAATTTAACCTAACGTTTGAATAATGAGCGGGAGCCGTGGTACGAAAGAAATTTGTAAGCTTCTCCGAAAACGTGCGAGCGCTAAAAAAAGCGCGTATGCTAATTGACGCCGTTATAAGAGCGCGATAAATCTCCCCGACGACTATATACAGCCCGTGAGTGCGCGGGTAACCCGCAGGAGACAAAGTCCCGACTTTTTCGCTTTCTCGCGCACATTCTCGCGTTGCATATAAATAGAAACTTCGCAAGACACAAAAGTGGGGATTTTCCCCTCTTTGTTTGTAAAATCTCAATGTGATAACAACAAAAGCATCTTAAGTCCATAAGTATACGTGCGGGTTGAGCTGAATGAAATTCGTTACATTGATTTTTATCGAAGTTTATTCGGTACTTCTCAAGGTCGCCGAGAGATTTGCGAGATATTGAAATGCAAAAAGAAACTCGAGCTGCGGTGCGATCGTTATTTCATTGGTGGAAAATTAAATAAAAAAAATTCGACTATAGCTATTGAATATTAATGATTTATTGCGCCTTGCAAATCGAGAAAAAAAGATATATTTATAGACTGAAAATTGTATGGAGGAATTATTCATGACTCGAACTTTCATCTTTACGAGGGGATTATGCGCATTTTACTGCGCTCGCGCTTTTCATTAGAAAATTTGAATCGACTCTACTTATACTCGTTTATTTTTGCGCTGGTCCAGCGCACGATAATAGTTGAACCCGAGGCTTCTTCTTGCTTGAAATTTATTGGCAAAAGGTGGACGATAAACAAGCTAAAAATAAACCAGCCCGCGACACAAAACAGATATATATATATAGAGAGAGAGAGAGAGAGAGAGAGAGAGAGTACACGTAACTTAAAACTAATTTCGTGCGTATCCTGCTTCAGGAATTCTTTGTTTAAAGAAAGATGGATCTTCATTCTAATATGCGAAAAAAGTTTTGGCCTATAGTGGGAAAATGTTTAGCTAACGCTATTATTGACTAACGAGAAAACTTACAGACGCCAGTCAATTAGGAAAACTCATTTTCAAAAGTGTCGTCGTCGAGACAATCAAAGCCAGAACCATTACACCCGAAAGAGCGCCAAGAATGCCAAAATTTTGACTCTAAATTATTCTAATAGTATAGATGTTGACCGGGTAAGAATAACGCCGGCAACGTTGCATATTAACTGTTAAATTGATGACGATCTGTATTAAACATAGTAAACAGTATATACGCGGTTAGCCACGAAGTTCAACCATTCATGCGACTATACACACAACATCCGCTTCCGCAATATTATTGTCCTTCGCAAAAGTTATATAAAGCGGCGCATCAAAGTTTCCTCGCGATTATATTCCTGATGATAAACTTTGCCATAGTACTTCGCATTGCAACTTCACCGGTACTCCGAGCATTAATCTCGCTCCGAGAAAAAAAATCTCATCATCGTCATCCCCACACCAATATCCATGAACGTTTCCACCGCGACCTCGATATGGCCACCTACGCATATAAAAGGGTCCCGGAATCTTGGGTTACTTTTATATATACGAACGCGTAAGGAGAAAGAAAAAAAACGCTACCCCTGAGATCCTTATCGACACTATAGCTGGCGTCGAAAATTCGGCCAAGCTCTATGACTCATCCCAGACTAGAGTATGTACTGCGTATATACGTGTAGACCTATATATTCGCGCTCGGAAATACGGGGTAGTCGTACACGGAGAGAAATTTCGAAGGCTCAGCGCTCGATACTTTTGAAGCTACGGGAACACGGCTTCGAATTCGAAGTATAGATACTCTACGATTTTCGTGCATGTACGGAGCGAGACATGGTATTATTAGCAGTCGAATTGCGAGAGTGGGGACTCCAAGATTCTCCGTACCGCAGGGACTCGACGCTTCGCAGTCTCAGACCTCGAAACTTGGATACTATAGCGTGTCGGCTGGAGCTCGAAAGTCGAAGCGGTAGACGCTTATGTTCGTATCGCCAGAGTTCGGAAAATTTCGGGATTCGGGAACGACGAGAATAGACGGCAAAACACTCGATCGATAGAGATCTGTACGGCCGCAATAACATGGAGCGCTGAGCCGTCGAAATTTCTCTCCGTGTAGGTTTAGTTGCGATGATTAGAAACCGGCGATAAAGTCGTGAGAGGTTCGCGTGCGATTCTTGGCTTGATTCGCTGGAAACTCTGACCGTCATGCCTTCTTGGGGGATGATTGCTTCTGCGAATTGTTATTATTCCGTGGACGGAGGAATTTACTCTGACCGTGAACTATGGTACTGAAGAATAAAAACGTTGATATAAATTGTAAAATGTTGTTAGTTTAATGGATACGGCTGTAAAATTTCATTTTTCGTAGAGCCTTTAGTGATGCTCTTGACAATGGGGTACCAAGTCGGTAAAACCGATGACGTCACAATAGAACTGTAACACGCGCAGAAAATGTACCTACATATGTATACTTATAAGAAACTTTCCCGATTGTCGCTGGATAAGGCTATAGCTGTTGCGATTGTTATTCTTAATTTTGAGTGAACGAAATAGTTTCTATGCTACTGATATTTTTTATAATGATATTCCTTATTGTTAACAAATATCCGTCTGTCCTCGACTTCTTATTCCTTCGCGCATTTATTAATGATACTTACAATAACAATCTGTTCATAAATCCCTCTATAGCACAAAAATAGCTATATGCCCAACCGCTCTGAAGTTTCATTTTTTTAAAAGGAACTTCCAAATAAACAAAACACAAGGTTCCACGTAATCCCATCGTGAACATACGGCAACGAAGTCAACGATATTCGAAAACAACCTCAAAAGAGAAAAAAAATCAGCGCGTCCGTCTTTTCCGCGAACCCCTTGACAACAAAAAAGGGCTTCTCTTCTCTCGGAAATGCACAAAGTAAAACGTATCCGCTCACTCTTTCTCTCTCCGTCAATTTCGTTTCGCCATGACACGGCGCCGCGGAACAGGTGCACGACACCACTGGAGGGTGGTTGCAGTGCATAATACAATACGCAACCAACGATCCTTTGTCCCATTTCTCGGAACTTCTCGCGGATATTGCATACTTTATAGCAAGAAAAAAAAGATAAACGAGGAATATCCTCTCACCTTGGCCATCTCGGTTGCAGATCCAGATGCACGGAATATCACACAACACAGGCACACCGACGAAGGGCTACTCTTTTCCTCGTTCACTCCTCCTGGCGACGCATCCTCCTCCCGTCTCTCTTTTCTCTCTACATCTATATTAGTCCTGCACTTTGTCTCTACACTCTTTCAGCGTATGGCTGTACTTCTTCCGACGAACGGAGGTACACAAGGGGCGTAAGAAGGTTCACTCTCGAAGATGACGAAGAAGCAATAGCCGTCGTCAGGGGATGAGACTATATAAAACTGAACGATTCACAGTCACTCGCTCGGCCGATGGACGAGGAACGTGTGCGTGTGGTGGCGCGAGAGCGTATGATATTGATTCGAGAGAAGCAGGCGCCCGGCGACTCCTGCGCCGCTGCGCGCGCGCGCGCGAGCTGTCCCCTCCCCCCTCGCGCCGCTGCTCTTCTTTCTCCCCGAGTAAGTTAGTATTATGATGCTACCGCGTTTCTTTTTCTTTCTCTTAGAGGATCGTTTGATGCTTGATTTTTCGTTGTTCTCCTGATGTCGACGCTGCACCTACCTATATAGGTACTTATATAAGTATAATACGGCAGGCTTTGTTGTGATATGCTGACAGACTCGAGCTACGATTGTCTCGTCGCTGATGCGATGTTTCACACGTGTACTATATATGTATCTGTGTGTACCATGATTATATGTATATATGTATATAGGTATGTGTACCTATATAGAGAGATGAAAAATTGTATGTACAATATTTGATGAAGCGACGATAGAATAGCGGATGATACCGTGGGACGGATCTTTGCACTAAGTTATGTAATGATTATATAGATGGATTCGCGTCACTTTTGGCAGAATCGAGGTTGCAGAGGGAGTAAACACTTGGTTCGGGGGTAACAGGTTGGAATATGGAAGCTCCATATGGTCTGACCCAGTGACACGAACATTTGGCAGCTGTCAAGGATACGTTTGACCCCGAATTGCAGCGAACCTTTTTTAAGTTCTGCGTTAGATGTTTTATGATATGCGCCTACAATATCGCAATTTAAACGGATTTTGCATAGATTTGTTTCTACACGGGTTTTTTTTTATTATAAATAGCTTTGTTGTTATCTGCCACAAAAGATAAGATCGAAAAAAATATACATATATATATATATATATATATATATATATATATATATATATATATATATATATATATTAACACGAAAGCGTAAACTTTCCATGCAACGTTATCGTGTTGAACGTTTCTGCAGTAACTATTGTTATAGTACATTCTGCCTATTCGACTTCCTTCAGAAGATGTGTATACGTGTACATACATAATAAAAATTGTTTAAAACATCTTTTTACATAAAACTGAAATTAATTTACATAAAACTAAAAGAATAGAGTTCTATTGAAATAAAAAACGTCAAAAGGTTCGAAAAAACTAGACAAATTGATGATGATGCTTATAGACGTCTTTATTATCATTATAAATGCTCGTTCGATGAATAAGTGATCAATCATCGCAAACAAACGCCTGAGTCTCTCGCCTATCAAAAACCCGCTCCTTGCTCGCAAAACAAAAAAAAACACACAAATCCAAAACTCACCATCGCCGCATATCCGCGAAAATTTCTCCTCTCGCCTCCAAAAAAAGGGATGAAAAAAACGAGAAAGAATCTCCGAAACTTACACTCGCGCGTAAATATATAAGTATATATATAGCAAAAAAGATAGTAAGTATAGCACACAGGGCACAGCGGAGCCAACTGCCGATGCGATAATCCCCTCGAGCTCTATTTCTTATATACGGCTGTGTGCGTCTGGCTGTACGAAAAGAGAAAAGCCTCGGAGATTCTCTCTTTTTCTTCTCGGGGACAGTTTCGCGCGTCGGCCCGGGCTCTAAAAAGAGCTGCTACTGCCGCCGCCCGCGGTAAGTTTATTCTAGGCTTCGAGAGAGAGTTTATACGTGTGAGAGTGGACACACACCTGAGGATGTGTGCTCGCATCGTAGGAGTGGCTTACGAGCCAAAGATTTTTCTTTTATCGTTGGAGATTGTTAATTGACTTGAAAGACGATGAGAGTTTTGTTGAAACAAAGAGAATTACAGTGTAGAAAAGGGTTCATTCTTTGGACTCGAGATCATTGATCTTGATTGATATACATATGTATGTATAATAGTCGGTGATCTGTTAGAACACAGTGTGCATTAAAAAATTATTTTCATTATAATTGCGCCTTCTTATACGTAGCTATTGTGTCGCTAATATAACAAGAGTGCAGAAAGATAATAAATTTCGAAAAGAATTCACATAGATTGAAACTTTATTTTGCGTGGAAAAGAACATGAAATATCGTATCCCCAAAGTCGCTCTCTATAGCGACGATCTTTTGCTATACCCATTATCTCTCGAGGAAACGCTTTGTAAAAATAACATAGTAGACACGTAATACAAAATTTACACGTATAGACGATAGTCAAAAAATCGTATTTTTTTGTACTTTATAACTGCTTTTTTAATTTGGCATCTACTATTAATTTATACATACAATACATTTTACAGAAGTAATTTAGGCTTATGCAGAGCTGAATATTTAAACTTTTTAATAATTGTAAAATAAACATTTTGCCACACTTTCTGAGAACTACGAGTAAGCAAGAGTAATCGCCGATTTGTATTAATTATCTCTAAGAAAAATTACTCTTGATTATCGCTTGACTTATATTTATATGAGCTATCATAAATATCTTTCAACTAATATATATATATATATATATATATATATATAAAACAAGTATTTTATAATTATTTAGAAGTTTATGGGCATACTTATACATTCTAGATTACTTTTGTAAAACAATATTTTTTCTTAAAAAGGTCACGTAAACAATTGAAACATACTTTCAAAGTTATTGAAGATATAATCAACACTGAATAATTTGAATTACCAAACACGATTCCAAATCGTACGCTCTGAATGGAGATCTCGCATTGCGTTAAAAGTAAACATTTTTTACTCATCCATAGAAATATTATTTACTCTAAAGTAATAATTTAAAACAACATATAATATTTGCATACGTTGGGAATCATTAAAAATTGTCACAAAGACCATAAACATCTCTTTCACTGTTTTATAGTTACATCATTTTACGAATCACAAATTATGCACGTAGACACATATGATAATGAGGAAACTCCTTGCATTTTTATTATTTTAAAAAATAAGATTTTCGATATAGTATAGGTGATTGAGACTCTGTTTTGCGTTTTTCCTATATGTGGACATTATTCTTTTCTACTACAGCATATATGTTGTCGTTTTTTAATAGTTTACTACTAAAATTATTTGTCTACATACTCAACTTTTAGCTTATTCATCGTATAAATCAGTTGGTTCTCATCACTTGCACAATATCTACGACAAATAACTCTTCGAGAAATGATTTCCGAAGTAACGCACCGAACATTCAAAGTATTAGGTACGCACGCCTATTTTACCTTTTTAACATTGTTTTTTCTGTATTCTTTACTTTATTTCTACTTTCAAAAAGATGCTTAGTTGTAGGTACGCGCTAACGTACGAAGGAAACGATTTACACTGTACTTATCATCGGTCGTGAATATTTCACATCTTTTGTATTGTATTTTTTTCGGTTTCATTTCTTTCTTTACTTATTTAAGTTAAAATTCACAATATCAGCCGAGTACTACAGCGGACTTCTTAAATCCTTTTATCTCTTCGCAATATAATTTTTCTTTATCATATATATATGTATATCCTAAGAAGGAAAAGCGCTCTCGAGATCGATTATGTCTTATGGCGACAATGGATGCAATCAGTTTTGATATTATCCATCGCCTGATATCTGTATCATTTTCGGTTCATACTTATTGTAAATTTACAAAGATTTTTTGGGCAAAATCACAATGAAAGACTTACGATTGCAATGTTATTTTTTTAATAATTTTAAGTTTATCAGTGAAAAAAATCAAGACTATTTGTTTCCTACTTAAATTAATGCTAGAGCAATCACATTTTTCTTATAATTTAGATTAAAATTAGACAATTTTTCGATAAAATTACAATTATTAAAAAAAAGAAAGTGATTGACTTTAGTAATTTCATTACCTGTAATTTGGCTGCCCATTTTTACAATATATAATTGATATACATTATTTACTAATATTCGACGCGCTTTTCCTCAAACGCAGTTTTATTAATTTCTCGTACACACACCAAATTTTACGCGGAAGTTGAAATTTCGATAAGCCACGTAGATATTCTTTTTCGTACGCATATGGTTTATAACACATTTTCCTTTCGCTATACATATACAGACTCCAAACGGATTTTACGATTGACAGAAAACTTATTTTACATCATAAGGTTTTTTCATTATGGAATGGTTTATCTAGCAATCTAACGGCTTCTTGTTAATAATGTTTTTTTATTGTTTATTTTACACCTTTAAGAATATTTATAGATAATTATATATTTGAAAAAATTACGTTAAATTTTTTTTTATTAATTTGATCACCTTTCTCTTCTTAACAAGGTAACTTCGTCGCAAGAAAAATTGGAAATTTTATACTTCCTTGCCGGGTGTTCTTTAGTATAAGTCACTCGTTAAAGGATTTTATTTTAAGTTTTTTTTGCTAATCTCATTATTTTCATTTTATATACTTAGTAGACGACGATGTATTTGTAGACATACAGTTTTGTTGCTTTATTATCATTTTTTGTCTTCTTTTTGTTACGTTTAGAATAAAGTATTGTCGTATCTTACAAACGTACATAATATCTTATAATTTGCGCGACCGAGAGACAATTTTTTTTGCACCTCCTCGCTAAAGTTTATAGTCTATTTTGGCTGTAAAAATTTTCAGGCAGCGCGTTTTCAAAGTAAAGAAGAAAAAATTTCGCTATTCAAAAAATAACTAATTCAATATATAGTCATATATGCAGCAAATATATGCTGCACGAATAATATTCATTTTTGCTCGCAGCTTTGGCATAAAATCCACTTTTTTTTCATTTAGCTTTAAAGACACAAAGTTTTGAGTAAAAAGGCCTTCGAGTAATTATTTTAAATCTCGTTATTAAAAGAAGGCACCTTACATAAGGTTATCTTGTGTTTGCAGCAACTTTCATAAGTTTGTTTTAATGGTCAATGTTTGAACTTTAAAAATTGCAAAAAGGCAACCGCGAGAAGCGAAATAAATTTTTCACTATCGATAAACTCCCTTATAATATCGAATATCAAGTTTACTTCATTACCAGCGTACTGCATTACGATTCGTAATGAATAAAGTTAACGTCTTCATCTCGTATCGAACATGGACGCTTCTTTCCTCTCTCAAACTGTACAACAATAAATTATACATTCATATATTTTTCTGAATATAATTTTTGACTTTCATTTAGATTTCTAATCTACTTTCGTTTACGTATCACTATCTACTCAACTTTCAATTCTTTCCTTCCTTTTCGACCAAACTATACCGAAAAAGAAAAGAATAGAATAAATATAGCTAATAGTTACTTTAAAAGTTTCTTTAAATTTACCTCTCTTTCTCAAATAAAAACATATCTTGCCTTGTGGACCCGAGGGTAGTCGCACACGACAAACTAAAGATGTATATAAACGAAGAACAAAATATGACCAACAATTCATAAAGAAATACTAAATAAAATTAATGCTTTTTATCGCACACACACACACACACGCGCTTTCCATTTCACACACGCCTTTTCTCATGCGCACTGCAATATGATGTATAGTCAAAATAAACTAAAAAATATTGCGCAAGTCACAAAAAATAAAATAATAATAAAAATCTACACTTTCGAGTTGTCGTATGTTGTAAAGGCCATTCCCCTTCAACTTCCTTTATTTTGAGCTTTTCGTTTAAGATACTGAGCTTATGGCGTTGTGCGGCGTACCCATCTGCGTGAGAACCTTGTCCAGCCACTGAAGTGGTCCGTGCAGGTGGACTTCGATCCAACAGGGCGTCGAGGTCACATCCTGGCGATGGTACTCGGCTCCCCAGCCTTTTACAAACGACATCCTTAAAAAATATAACCAAGAAAATTTAGTTTGCTTATCCGAAATTATTATTATTCTTCAAAAATGCATCTTACCTAATTGTGCACATTTTTGTGAGTTCGTAGACGGCCTCGAATCCGTGATTAACGCTTTGTGAAAGCAACTGTGCAAACTCCTGATTATTGAATATCTTGAGTGAACATCCAGGTGGTATCTTGCAAACAGTGCTTGGATGGAAACCATGGTGATGATTACAGTTTCTCGACTGTACAAAGATCGCTGAGTCCGACAAACATTCAGCATATACCTCTCCACCAACATAATAAAGGTGCACCCCTTTTCCAATATGCCTCCTCGTGTTCTCGATCGTTGAATTCCTGTTGACATTAGATAGCTGACCCAAGCAGAAGCGATCGCTGTTATTGCTGGGATAAGTGAAGCCGTCGACGATGACAGAGTGGGATTGGCAGTGGAACACTTCGCCGACGCGGCAATTGAGCTCGTAGTAAGCTATCGACGCCCAATAGGGCGGCTCCTGATAGCATACCGGTGCAACCTCCGGGCTGCCTGTCGAAGTGTCCATGGCCGCATTGCTATTACCGCCACTGTTCGCGGTATTCGAGCTGACAGTGGAATCCGGTGGTGGTGAAGGACCATGTTGAGATCCGTCATCAGGAGGAGAATAAGCTGGAGGTGGAGTCTCTGGTAGACCATTCGAGCCATACGGACTCGTTGGGTTCGTCGTCGTTGATCCCGGGCTGGGAACTGAGCCGACTGATGAGATCGGGGAAGTTGGGTTTATACCTGTGCCAACTAGAACATACATAGACAAAATAAATATTTTTAAATTCAAAACGATACTTTTAAAAAAATATTCATATTTTAAACACTGTTGCCATTATTTGCTAATACTTTGAATAGCACACAACTTTAATAAATTAGACATTTTAGATATTAAACAAAAACTGTTCTTGCTGACGATTTATACCTATTCTAGAATTGTATTGAAATTTCTGCTTCAAAAGTTAAACCAGGAATAAATTATTCAAATAATTTGATAAAACAGGCAACAAACCTGCAGTAGTACCAGAAGAATTGAATCCAGTAGATGAGTATGAGACGTTGTGGGGCATGGTGGGCTCGGCGAGCTGTTGGAATGGCAAGAGCGAGTGTCCGGGCGCGAATTCGGAATGTCTCGGCACGAGTACTGGTGGCAGTACAGGGCTCTCCACTCGCTTGTAGTGATAAGGATTAATGCAGACTTCCTTTTGCTTGGCCGAAAAAGGATACTGACAGAGCTCTAGTGGCTTTAGTTCGTGATGCGACTGTAAATCTGGCCATCTCCACACCCTACAGTAGATAACATGAGGCAGACCCTTACGGTGAGACACTTGCAGCCTGCCATCAAGACTTCGGGGGATTGTTACACATTTGCTTGGCGTTCCTGGACAACTCAGAGCTCGTTCAAGCTCTTCAATAGCGCCTTTACGCTTTTTTAGTTTTTTGACGAGAGAGTCAACGGCTTTTTCCGCCCATTTCTCTTCCTCGTCACCCTGTTTCCAGCCCAGGAGCTTTTTGACAGCTGGGCTAGTGAAGGTAAAAAGGCTATTTAAAGAAGACATAGGGCCAGAACTCGATGATCCTTCTTCATCATCCATTGTCAGGATTGGCTAAGGGTTGTGGTCAGACACAAAAAAGTTTTGGTCGTTTTTCGTGGATTGTCCTTAACTAGTTCTAGGCACTGAAATTACAATATTTATACATTAATAATAATTGATGATTACGTATTTAATGTAAATAAATTATATATTTTATAGCTTGTGCCACATTTGTTCAAGTTCAACGTCATTTTATTAATAATTTATAATGTATATAATATTTAAAATAACGATTTCATATGAAAAGAATGAATCACACACAAGATTGAATTCATTTTTAAAAGATTCTCAGAAAAAACTTATCAAATACATAATATCCAGAATATTGTTTAAACTTGGGCACCAATTTAAAACAGTGCAATTATCAGGAATGTTCAAACGTTTAGCAATGGGTGACTCATTAAATGATTCACGAATTTTCATTGGCATAAGGTTTAATTTCATTTTAGAAACGTTCGTAATTATTGTAGGTGTGTGGATGGAAAAACCAAATGACTCTGGAATTCTTGAGACCTTGTGTTGGCCATGCAAAGTGGTTTATGCTTACCAAATTTAGGCTACATTTATGTGTCAACGATTCAACATCTTGTTTTCATCAATACTACTTCCATTGAAAAATACTTCGATGTATTGTCACAGTATAAATTTTCAGTATATGGCTACTTTAGTATAGTGACGTGAGCCTCTACTATAGTCTTGTATCCTCTTTTAAAACCAATTGAAGCTCAAATTTATCTAAAAAGTCAAAAAAAACAACGGTTAGTTAGTGCAAGCACAAAAATAAATATGCAGTCAAATACGCAGATGAAAAATGGGGCACTAACATATACAACGTCAAGGGAGAGAGAGGGAGAGAGAGTGAGAGAGCAAGACAAACAGACCAGCAGGCAGCTGAATCCAGATTGAAGCTAAGTGAGCCACAGAGATTACTCAATAAACGGATCCTTTATCTATTAAAAATCATCACACATCACCCTCTAGCATTTGCTCTCTCAAATTAAAATAAAAAAAAAAGAAATAAACTCAACCACTTCACAATCCACCTCCTCAGTCATTGACAAACCACCATTATAAAAAAAAACCCACTCTATCATATTACACCCTTTGAATGTACCAAACCACCCACAACAAATGCAGCATCTCACTCCCTCCATTCACTTCAACATCTTCAAAATATTTGACACCCCTAATATCATCACGAAATTATCGCTCTTTCCCTCTCCTTTCTCTCTCTCTCTCTCTCTCTCTCTCTCTCTCTGACCCTGAGAAAAAACAACAGCACCGCGTACCAGAAGATGACAACGTCGTCGCGCACTCACGTCTCACGTCTGGACGTAAACGTATAGCCGCTGACGTCGAGAGAGCAAGTCTCAGCGTCGTCCCGCATCAGGTGTAGGCACCCACGTATGAGCCAGCAAGTGTGTGTTTACCCTCGATTGCTCTGCTGCTACCTATAACCCGAAAGTTTCTTCAACTTGGCGCAGCGCCGACGAGGACGATGTTGCTAGTACTGCTCGACGAGAAGTGTGTACAGCACTGCGCTGCACTTTGGGAGGCTATGTGCGATCTCGTCTGTCTGTATGGATGAGACTCCGCACAGAGACTCGCAGTCTCCGTCCCTCTCTCTTTCTCTTCCTAGCTTTGCTGCTATCGTATCCTCGTGTATTCGTATCTATACTCCGCTGCTGCTGTTATATTGTACTGTACAAGTGTACAGTAGTGTACTGAGCGACGTCGGTGGTGGTGGAGCTGTATATGTAATACGGTTATTGGGGGAAAATGGCGGCGGCTCTGTTTACGCCTTCGACGAGTAAAAACGCACGAGAGCAGCGGCGTGTTTGCGGAAAAAATTGCGGCCGCTGCGCAAGCTGCTACCAGATGAGAGCTGCATAGTCCTGCAGTGCAGCTTAATGGCAGCTTAGCTCGACGATCCACTGGGGCTTTTCTTTGCTGCAGTCCGGAAGTCATTCGTGTAGGTTCATCTGTGGTCGTGGATTTTTTTGACCGAACGGTTGGACAGACTGGGCTGGGCGCTCGATTTGAAAAGCTTTCACGCTTTGTTTACATGTTGTTTATAAAGCTATAGTGACCACTTTGATCGCCCTGACATGCAGTAATTGTTAAATTTACATAAATTTATAAATAAAAAGATAATCACGAGTGTCATCAATTTGAATATTACATTGTTATAGGTAATTAATATTTTATTCTTGGAATAGAATCAATACACTAAATTCAATGACAAATGCCAATTCACATTTTGACAACGAATAATAAATAGTAGACAAGTGAAAAATAAAAAAAATTACAATCAAACAAGTTAAACAACAAAAACACAGCGCTCTGAAGTTGTTCTCAGCATGGAGGTATGTGGTGGTAGCACTGCTCATTAACTGTGCGTATATCCAATAAACATCGCACTGACTCAGTCAGTCCCACCCGCACTCGTCATTCAACTCAACAGAGGCTACAACAGAGAGAAAGAAAAGTCGATCGCGGCGTCGCTCGATACGTAGGCCATTATTAATCGTTCCCGTTCGTAATTCGTTCGGCTCGACACTATAGCCTCGTATCATACACGCGCCGCGCGCACGAGTGTTTCGCTCACTGCGTCAATCTCTCGAGTATCTAACGATTCCGCCAATAGATAAATATCGATATATCCTCAAATTACATATATCGCACGCGTGCACTATCGCGAGGATTCGAAATTATTGTTGGTTCTGTGTGATTTGATGCGGTCTGCTGTACCAATCCGCGGGAAATCAAAATCCTGGCAATTGCGCGTCTTCTGCGGGCTGCTGATGACGAGGATTCTTAGCGGTTCATCGACGACCATGACAATTAGAGGTTGGAGTGAGTTTGTTTCTCAAAATTGTTGTGGCTGTTTCTTGCACATAGTAGTACTGACGGGAGATTTTATATGGTAACACTTTTAACAGGTGCAGGTGCAGTTTTTTGGATTAGCTCGAGGAGCCTTTGATACTTTTAAATGGATAACGAATTTTTGGTTGTTCATAAAACCGAAGGAATGAATCCGCAACAGGGTATGAATGCTTCAGAGCTGGAGACCAGGGTTGAGATCTTAGAGAAGGAGCAGGATATGGAGGATGAAGAGGAGGAGGAGGAGGAGGAAGATCGCAAGCAGAATGGATTGCAAAATGTATTTGCAAAATTTATGGAAGAAAAACATTCCATCACGTATAGGAAACTCGTGGTTCCTCAGTCTATGAGAAGTATATACTGGAAATTCTTTGGATTCCCTGCGGATGACGATGGAGAAATTTTGACCAGAGTTAAAATTGTTTGCTTACTGTGCAAAACTCAAATTGCTTACAATAGGAACACTAGTAACCTGAGGATGCACCTACAGAATAAACACGTTCAGGAGTTGCTTGAGCTGGAAGCACTCAGTCCACCCAGGAAACAAGTAATCACCCCAGAGAGTAAAGAGAGGAGAGCACAAAAGAGAATGTTAAAAGCAGCAATGGCAGCAAGTTCACGGCACATATACACCACGAATGCCGATGGCACGGTGCATATAGGTGGAGACATTCAGTTTGTGACTGATTCGAGTGTTGCTCTTTCTGAACAGTGCATGGATGAAATGACTGTGAACATTAACAAACCATTAAAGTTTGTCATTAAGGATGGGACTATCGATAACGTTTCCACTAGTAGTAATCAAAATATGACTTTTATGTTGCCTGAAGACCAGCAGCAGCAGTCTTCCCCGAATAGCAAGTCTGTATCAGAAGCTATAGTAGAATTCTTAATAATAGACTTACAACTGCCTGAAATTGTACAAGAGCAAGGTTTCCAAAGACTCATAGCCACTCTGAAGTCTCCATGTCAAATACCTAGTAAAAATTCATTGGAAGAAGAGATCATCCCTACAACCTACAACACATTCAGAGAAACAATACTTGCCAATATTTCTTCTCTGACAAGTGAAGTAAGCTTAGCAGTAGAAGAATGGGTATCTAATTTTGGAGAAAGTTTCTTCACCTTCTTCATCTACTACCAAAGTCCAGGTGAAGCTGTCTTGGAGTCAAAAATTTTGTGTACAATGCATGGACCTAGAGATTGGGATGAGCTTCAATGGGGCACTGTTTTGGATGCTATGATGAATGACTGGTGCATTAAATTGGAGAAAATAACTGCTGTTATTGCATCGACCACAAGGTCACAGCTAATGAATGCTTTAACTAGCAGAGGCTTAACGGTGGTTCCTTGCTTACTACATTCTCTTCAAATTTGTGCACAGGCCATTTTTGAAAATTACGAAGTGAGTAAAGTTTTAACCAACTGTAGATCAATTATTGGAGCCATTGCGAGTAATGCTCAAGCAACAAATGCTTTTGCGGTGCAAGAACAACTTCTTGGGGTAATAATATTTTTGCACATTAGTTATATTCTTTTACATATATTTAAGAGATGTATTGATTTCCTCCTATTATTCGCAGTTGGAAGAAAATACGATGGTAATGGATTATCCAAATGTCTGGACATCAACGTACACAATGCTCCAACAAATGATTCCTCGTAGAGAAGTCATCACAATGGTCCTCAGCGGCATGTATGGGGTTGATCAAACTGTATTAGATTTAAATAACGAGCAGTGGCAAATCGTCAATGATCTCATTGATGTTCTCGAACCTTTCAAAGTGACCATCATGACCCTCAGTGAGGAGATAATGCCTCTAATCTCATTGCTGAAGCCACTGCTTTGGCAGCTGGTGTCGGCGCATCTCAAGGTGAAGGAAGAAGATTCGGCCACCGCGCGAGCTTTCAAGGAATCGCTGTCGAATATGTTATGTCATCATTACTCAGATCCTAACGTTAATTTGTTATTACAAATCGCGACAACCTTGGATCCTAGGTAAGATAATTGAAATATTTTTTGGTTCGTTTATTATTTTCAATTTGTTTATAAATTATTAAAAACCATACCTTATCAAGATTTAAGGAGGTACCTTATGCTACCGATGAAGATAAAAAAATGGTAGCAAAGCCAATAAAAGAGATGCTCACGAAACTCATAGAAGAAAATGAAGATTCAATCGAAGATCAAAAAGACTGTGAGCAAGTCGTTAAAAAAAGTCGAATATCAGGTAAAAGATTTTGCATTTTCTTTGGAATACAATCCTCTTTTTTGAACAAATATATTAAACACATAACCATTATTAGGAATGGAATTACTTCTTGGTGGTCTTCGACCTAATAAACCTGGTATGACAGCTGAAGAAAAAGCAAATCTCGAAATCGCTCAGTATCAATCAGAAGCAACTGCACCACTGGACAATTGTCCACTCCAGTGGTGGGACAAGGTCTCAGCAAAGTGTCCCAATCTCGGTAGCATAGCCAGCCGCTATAATTGTGTACCGGTATGCTGTCCGCCACCTTCCAGGATACCGGCTGACGTACAAATGGCTTACAATGCTAAAAGAGCCTCACTGCCACCCCATCTAGTCGATAAGATGCTGTTTCTGCACGGGAACCATAATTTAGTGTAAGAGTAGTGCAAACGTTGACGCAGGGACAATATACATCGATTTTAAGTACAGTATCACTGAAGCTAAATGAGTTTTACTTTTTAACTCAACTTTGAAATTTGAAATGATACTTTAATTTACTTTGAATGCAAAAACCATTCAGAAAATACTATGAACCGAAATTGTACTCAATTTGGTTTTAGTACTCCGAAACCATTTGCAATTGTATAAATTTTAAATTAAAACATCTACGATTTTGAGAATGTGTATAAAAAGTTTAGACAAAAAGGTGCATGAAAGGGCATTGACCCCGTTTTTGATTTTATGTATGTACTTTAGTAAAAAAAAAGCATGATTCTTAAATCTAAGAGCATTCTTATAGGAATATATTGTACATAAACATATATAGTACTTTGCAATTTAGTTCACTTTTCAATTTTGATACTTCATTGTTTTGATAAAAGAACGTTCAATATCCAATCATTTTGAAGATATGTACATATAATGGTTGAATGAAATTTCTATGTTATTTATTAACATATAATCTATATTAAGGTGGTCCCATAATCAATTAAAAGTCAGATTTCGTGACTACTTTGATTAGAAAAAAGAACTAAATACCTCGGTTTATCATAATTTGGTTTTTATTATTTGTTATAATTAAATTAGTCGCTTTTCTGTTTGTTATTTT
The DNA here is from genome assembly GCA_020010945.3 of Muscidifurax raptorellus. Lineage (NCBI taxonomy): Eukaryota > Metazoa > Arthropoda > Insecta > Hymenoptera > Pteromalidae > Muscidifurax > Muscidifurax raptorellus. The sequence continues at coordinate 11,753,989 of CM052077.1, forward strand.
GTAGCGTGAAATTCGAATTTTGAATTATCCGGGATCCCTTTAAGCAGTGTTTTAATGGTATTGAATGACAAAAATATTGAAAGTAGGTTTTAAGGTTCATAATTCATTGTAAATACGTCATACAAAAAATTGTGTATATTACTTAGGCAAATTTAGATTAGATTATTATTAATGAAGATTTATTGTTTTTTAATATTATGTAATTAAACAAACATTAAACAAAAAACAAATATATTTGTTTGAATTTTTTCAAGAATTGTTGAATAGACATTGACAAATATTTTTGTAAAGCTAGAATGTGGATTGCATTAATGATTAATATAATTGTTAATAAAAAATTGATAAACGCTTAACTTTTATTTAATTATATCAAATTCATTACAAAAGATTGTTATATATATTTTATGGGAGGCTAAACTGTTTTTGCATCCATTTTGATCCCTCGTGATACCTTGGATCACTGATACGCAGAGATGCTCTTTTACTAACATAGTAATACAGCACTGCAACTATAAAAAATAAACTTAGTACCAAGTATGCAGACACTTTTTACTACCATAAAGCGGATTTACTTTAGCCTGGTGGCTTATGACTCTATGCCAATTATGTACTTGAATTAAAAAAAGGTTTAAATGCTCAAAGATTTTAACTTAGTAATGCACTATGATGTTGAAATGTTATTTTTCAACTTTTATTGTTCTATAAAAGTTTAATACAGTGAAATAAAGCCACCCTACTGGTCTACACTCTTCTCGCTTTATAGTAGTTGAAAAATACACGAAAAACTTACTGGTTCGTTGGACTGAGTAAAGACTGTGATAACCCACTGACCAAAAATGAGTTAAAGGTGCAGACCAATGGATTGTCATATGCCAAGAGTGCAAACTTATACTGAGCACGATATAGGTAACACAAATGACTAGAGTCATACGGAATTGCGTGTATAAAAGTTGTATAAGTCCAGCCTGAAATTACGAATTTTCAATTTAGCATGTTTAAATAAAATTTATATACATTCATTCCTTTGACTTACTTGAAAAATATATGTTGAGAAAAAGTTTGCCAAAAGTATAGTCAAAGACATTATCAGACAGAAATCTTGAACTCTGAGAAATAGAACAGTAAATAAGATGATTAGTTATAGCTACTTTTATATATTTACAAATCAAAACAAGACTAACTTACACAAAAAGAACAAGTAGATCAGCTGGGCGGCTTCTCGCAAATGTTGCAAATGAATTTACACCGAGATCAAAGAGTAAAAATAAATATTGTAAAATTAATGTAAAGGTATATTTCTTGCGTGTTAAATGGCCCATTCGAAAGCCTTATTAGAAAAATTAAGTTATCATAGGTTATTGCTGTATTCTTTTTGAAATTCTAAGATCTATATACAAAAAGTTGCTATGGCAACCGGAATGAGAAATTCAAATCATGTAGGTAGATCAATGAAAAATAGGGTCACGGGAGCATTGTTATAAAATTTAATAATTGTCTTTAAATCAGACAATGATTAAATCACCGCATTATAAATAAATAAGATTGCATTGTAAATAACAACGCATTTATAATGCATTAATTGTCAGTAAATAAGCGTTTTAAAAATGAAATTTTTATAAAAAATATGTATCTCACCAAAAGTACAATTATAATTGGCTAAAAACAATTTGTAGATTAAAATATTTTAATTAACAAAAACTCGACTAAAAAAATTCATATTTGTGTATCCAATCTCCGCGGCTCGCAGCAATACTCGTCCACGAATCGACCAATCCTGTATCTCTACCGCGACTTCCTACGGCCTGATTTTCAACCTCAAAATCGCGCGGTTTCTTTTCATCCGGACACGCGGACAGTCCGTTCGGGCCTCTTTCGTTTTCACGCCAGCAAGATGAAGTAAGTGTTCGGGCGACGGCTGCCTCGGAAATCCGAGAATGCAGACGGCATCCGCGCTTTCCTGGCCAATTCGCGGTCGTCACTGTTCTCCCATGTATCGTTTAATTAACGTTTCATTAATATTTACAGGATCGGACTGTGCGCGTACAGCGGATACAAGATTTATCCTGGCCATGGCAAGACCATGGTCAAAGTCGATGGAAAGGTGATTATTGCTTGTTGACTCTTAATGTTAATGATTCTGTTGATTATAGCAAGTGATTATTGTGGGAACAAATCGATTTTTATGCTTTGACAATGTTCAATTGTTGCTGGAGTGATAGAAAACAACCCAGAGTGCACTTAACCTCAAAGATCATATGATGTAGTATGTGACCCTTATCTGCTTTAATTTTCCAGAATTTCACATTCCTGAATTCGAAATGTGAGTCTGCCCATCTGATGAAGCGCAACCCCAGGAAAGTCACATGGACCGTACTCTACAGGTGAGTGGCATTGTTTTGGTTTTACGTTTTGGAGCAGTGAGGTTATAAAGCTCACTTGTGGCTTGTGGATGAGATGCTCATTGCTGATTGATTTTGCAGGCGCAAGCACAAGAAGGGTCAGGAGGAAGAACAGACCAAGAAGAGGACCCGTAGGACGCAAAAGTTCCAGCGTGCTATTGTGGGAGCCTCCTTGACTGATATTCTGGCCAAGCGTAACATGAAGCCAGAGATCAGGAAGGCCCAACGTGATCAAGCTATCAAGTAAGTTTATACAATTTTCATGATCACTTAATGTTTAGTATGGATTTGTGCATGAAATTGTGAATAATAAATATTATGCATTGTAAAGTTATTTTAATCCATTAATATCCACGCGTTTCAATAAATTTCTCAAATCAAATATTTTCTACAATACTATTAGACATGTAAAATAATTAAAACATGATATATAATTGTATTATTTTACTACATTCCCTCATTATCATTTTATGATATTATATTACTTATGATATATGCTATACATAGCAATAGAGCATACATAATCTACCTTAGTAATTTTACCTTTTTATTTTATTACACTATTTTGTAATAACTAACACTATTATTGAAATTAAATTTTAAAATCATATGGTTTATTTGATGTAAGAAATTAATTTATTCCTTGGCTTCAAGATCATTTGAATAGCATACTGCATGCTTTATTCGTTAGACATTCGTTCCTCGGACGCGGCGTATCTTGTCGCGTAAGATTTCGAATGTCTTAGATTAATAACAAAGGGCTGCTTCACCCAGAATTGTGCAAATTGTATTACATTGTCTGGCTTTGCGGGTCCGCACATTTTAGTTCAAATAATTTCACTAACACTGAAATTAATTTTTTTAAATCTCATCTTCTAATCTATGATTTATTATCTCCAGGGCCGCCAAGGAACAGAAGAAGGCCCAGAAGGCTGTCAAGAAGGCAGCAGCGCCACCCAAACAGAAGCCTGTGCACAAGCAGAAAGCCACAAAAGTACAGCAGAAGGCTGCCCCCAGGGTTGGCGGCAAGCGATAAATTATTTCTTATAAAGCTTGACAAAAAATAAAGTGGTAAAACACTAAAAAAATTCACAAAATTTGTTCGTTATCATTCAATATCAAATCTCTTTAATACACCTTATTTCATTAGATTTACAATCAATAGTTAAAAATAGAAAAAAATAACAGTCGTGTTCTTTCGCATAGATTACGTATATGTACATCAATAATAGTATATTACACGGCGCAGTTGAGCGAAATATAGTCTTCACTTATTCTGCGAGATCTCCTTCTTGAGAACGGAGAGTTTAGTGAGAGCGAGGTCACGCCAGGCACGTCGCTCCTGGAGTTTGTCAAGCGGGCAGATCGCATTTAATTGCTCACTAATCTCATCAGCTTGTGGGCCCACGAATCTTGGAGTCGGGCCAAAAGTCATGCTAGTGTTGTAGATGCTGTTGTTGTAAGTCTCGCAATACTTTTTCATACCTTTGAAAAAAACATTCAAAATAAAGCCAAATTTACAGAGCTGTAAGGTAGTTTTAAGAAGATTAGATTTGCATTTGTACCTTCAGCATTAAGGTGGGCGGTCTCGAAGGGACCGAGGAAAGCGTAGCGCATACCGAGTCCCTCGCTCATGACAATATCGATGTCCTTAACATCGAGAACACCGTCAGCGACCAATCTCCAAGCTTCGTTCAATATTGCGTATCTATAAAATGAACATTTTATAAATTTAACATTTCGAAAGAGAGAATATGTTTTTGTAGAAAATTCAAAGAATTTGCAGTAAACTTACTGTATCCTGTTAAGAGCGAATCCATCGATTTCTCGGTTGAGTACAACGGGAGCTTGGCCAATTTCGGTCATAATTTCTTTGGTTTTCGCGGGAATATCTTTGCGGGTCCATGGAGCTGGAACGATTTCCACAAGTGGTACATAGTACGGTGGGTTCACCTAAAACATTATCAAAAAATACTTGTTATTTACCATTCTCTCATTGTCAATCTGATGACGTTGAGTTCTGACTGTTAGTTTAATTTACTATTGCTTGTTCAGGCAATAGTAATATTTTCTTAAATTTCTTTTGTCTCTGATGTATATACCTCAGGAAACAATGTAGTATTTACGGTTACTAGTAATAGTAATTAATTTTAACAAGAACTTGATTACATTTTAGTATTAGAGAGTATATATGGACGATTAACATTCTATATGGTTTATTTATATGTATTTAAAAATAGAAACGGGTAAAATTACAACTATTATTTTTGAATCACTATCAATAATCACCTTTTCTTCTTAAATCATACTCTTAAATGCTTATTGGTACATATCAATAATAGATGGATTATACGATATAACTTCAATGATAATTATCTTCTGAATTCATCTAAATATGTTCCCGATAAATATTTTTAAAAAAAATATGGGCTTCGAGTAAGCTAGTTTGATAAATTAATGTTCAAACGTCAGACTCGATCGTTACAAAAGTGCGTATCCATAAACACGCGCCAAGCCTCAAAAAATTGAAAATATTATCAAAAGCATTCCATTAAAAGAATGTAAATAAAACGCGCCAATGCTTGTCAAATTTTTTCACAAAAAGACAACCGCTCAATCAAAAACGTGCAATGTAATACGACACACTAATCGTCTTAAATAATTCAGTCTTATCATGTAAAGTCACTTCAGATACGTAATTGCGTGTTCGGATTCTCGCACGTACGTAAGTAGTTTACTACTTCGAGCGATAAGAAGCTTTCTGTTCCTCGCTTTTTTCAACGGAAAATCATCCTTGAGCTTAACAATTATTCCTGTGCATGTTGGGTGTGCTGTTACAGTCGCAGCTATTGTTTGCTTTATTAGAAAGAGTGAAGGTTACTTTTAACGATTACGTTCAATTTGTAGAGCAATTATTCACCTTAACGGTGTTTTCCGTTATTCGATTATTTGTCAAAGGAATTTCTATTATCTTTATTTTTTAATTTATTGACAAATACGCGTTTGATATGCCTGAAAATAATTCATATACCTACCTATTATAATAATATTATTAATAAATACGAGACTTACGGGGTGGGAAACGATGATTTGGTCGCGGTGCTTGAGTTTCTCACTGAACAGGGACGGCTTGAACGTCGAGGTTGAGGAGGAAAGTATAACATTGTCGTCGACCACCTTGTCGAGCTCCTCGTACAGCTTGATTTTCATATCAATGCGCTCGGGTATACATTCCTGAATCAGTTTCGCACCTTTTGCCATCTCGGCTAAGTTCGAAGATCCTGTGGATCGATTACATAGGATACCGAAATTACTTATTATATATTGCGAGAACAAACCTTTCCGATGTTGACGGAAAAATGAGATATTTCAAGAATATATTTTATCAGTGCAAACACTATATAGAATCGATTTTACTCACAAACGCGAGTTTCGAGCGTAATAAGAGAAACGAGAACGCAATGACGTAATGAGAAAAATGAAATCAGTAAAAATAAAAAATATGTTAGTAGCGATAACAGTCAAGGAGGCAGCGATCGCGTTATCGCATATATGAAATCGGTAAAAGCTTTGAAACACCTATGTGTACTTATATACACGATGACGTCGTTTTCACCATCACCGTCTTCATTATCGTTCTCGTGGAAATTTTGTAGTATACTTGACGACTATATTAATTTTTCGTCTCGCGTCTCTCGAAAAATCGACACACTCATCCAACCTATACTGACCTTTGATAAGACTGAACTGCTGGTCGGCGTTGAGTTTACCGCGAAGCAATCCATTAGCCTCGAGCCTCTTAAGCTGGTCCTTGATGTCCTGCAGGGCATTGTCGATCTGGCTCTGGACGATGTCGTAGATCGTAACCTGGTAACCGACACCCGCGAAGAGCATAGCCCAACTGCGGCCGATCAGGCCACTGAAATTAAGAGAAAAATAGACAGTTCGGTAATGGTTGTGAATAATAATGGTATATAAGTTTATCGATATCTATTGCATGACTGGTAGGAAAAATTTAATTTTTGTAAAAGTACTCAATCGATTGATTTATTGATCGTTTGCTTTCCAATCACATTGATATTGTATAGTTTTTTTCAATATAACTTCTACGCGAGGATAACAAGTTGTTATTTACTGTATCAGATGATAATAAAACGAGCTCTATCCTTGTTAAGTTAAAAATGATTGAAAACGCGATATATACCTTATCGAGATAGATGATCAAGCTTTTCAAATTATAATATTTGTCTCTAAAGACAATTTAAAAAAAAAATAAAATTAACGTATTTATAATATACGTGAATTATTATACTCGACTGTGTTGCTTTGTACACCAGTGCGTACGTTGTATCGAACGTGTTCGCTGCGGCATTATATTATCATTGAGAACGATGAAAAGCTTTGAAAAATCAAACGGTATATAACTGAAAGTTATACAATGCACTGGATCTGAAGCTATATGTAAGTGTCTGTTCTAAATATGCGTTACATAAAATATGGTAATTTGAATGAATGGGAAAGTCAACCGGTTTATCGGACTGTAGTATATAAGTTATACAAACTAGTAAAATGCAATTCCACCCGATATACTTAATTCTAACTAACAAATCCTTCAAATTCATAAAAAGTCATGCTTTCCCAACAAAACTCAATATAAATCAATCAATCAATCGAATAAGTCACTATAATTCCAGACTCGACTCACCTGCCGACAATACCGATTTTCTCGTTCTTCTGTGCCATCGTGCTGCCGTTTAACAACTGCTCCAAAATACCTTTCCGCACCAGGCTATATAAAAATCGCCAACGACGAGAGCCGCGAAGGAAACAGCTGACTGCTCTCGGGTGCGCACTACGACTGCGTCTTCGCAGCCGCGTGAGAATTTACACAAAGCGGGGGGTATCACATATATATACATTTTACGTATATACTGTCTGCTGTTATGTGGATAATACTTGTATCGCTATGCGTATACCTATACGCGAGCGAAATGCTCGTTTTCCCCTTCTCCGGCGCGAAGCCATTGTGGAATATAACACACGCGTGGCACGCGGAGAAGCGATAATGATGATTTCTCCCGAGAGAATTGACGCGTAATGCTGTGTTATGAGTATATATCGGTGGCTTTCCGGAACAAGCGCCTAAGTTCCATGTCGCCGCAAATTGAGTTAGGACCGGTTTTCGTATTTTAAAGAATGTATTTTTCATCAAAAAGTAGCAAAACCTACCAAGGTGTTCTCATACTCGTGGAATAGCCGCGTGTACAACCGCATAAGTCCGCCTGCCCGAGATCCATACCCGGACAAAACGCTAAAGTCCACTTGTATTTAGAATAAAAAGTGTCCTACGCGCGAATACTATTGCTCATCGTCGATTTTCGCCATTTTTAGGCATATCGAACAAGATAGAAAATGTTCCGTAGTCGAAAACGGAAAATAAAAATTTCGATATTCTGTACGGCAGAGAAGGTGCATTTTTTATCGTGGATATCGTCAAATTTTTAGGTCTAAATTAGTACATGGTTTCAAAATTACGAGTTATTTGTCGATATTTACGTGATAAGTTCAAGTTTCATGCATTTTGAAAAGAATTAAGAATCAACGTAAATCACGTTCCTCGAAGCGTACGCCTAAGTCCAAAGTTCCCGGAATAACCGCCCACACCAAGGGTTTGCTGTGATTACCGAAAAAGCAAAATGAATTTCAGAGCCCCGCGTGCATGGTTGATAATCTTTAGGATAGAGCTGATTGAACTGCTGACTTATCGCTCCTCTATTCTTTAGCTCCGATCTTGGAGTGGTATTGAGTCAGATATGAGTGGATTTTGAGTTTGGTGTCAGTAGGTGACTGTTTATTTGATGTTTGTAAAAATGAATATAATGATTGCATTTGTATATTGCAATATATCGCTGATGTCTGCTCCGCAGTACACACAAAACGACAAATAATCAATTGTCAAATTTGCAAGTCCCAGCTTATTATCGATTCCGACGGATCGGATGGAACGGGAACAATTGAGACTCCATTTATGTAGGATTTGGTTATTATTGGACGAGAAAAATCTTTGTAGATTAAAAAAATCAAGAATCATATATATGCAAGCGTTTGAAATTGACTGTTGGTAATGTTTTTTGACAAAGTGAAGTTTTAACGTTATCGAGGATAAAAAAAGCACTATTAACTTTAACGTATTTTTTAAATATAATATTCGCATCCGATTTTGTCAAAAATGAAGCAATATATATATATACCTATACATCGCATCCAAGAGGTGGACGACTTACATTGTACACGCATTATTGCGTTTTCTCAGCGAAAAATAGTTGCTCTGTATTAGAAATTCTCGAGTCCGAGCTCTAGTCGTTCTTACGTACAATGTATAAAAATAATTGATTGGAAATTGATGCTCTGATAAAAGGCATTTAAAAGCAGTAAAAAAGTCACGATTGACTACAAAATCAAGCGATTTTTCCTTTTTAAAAACTCTCAAGAGTTCACTGACTTTTCGTATTTTCTACCGCGCCTTATTGGGCTGACATATGCTCTAATATGCTCATTGCTACTGCTAGTGACAATCCCGTAGTTTGCGAACGCCGTCCGGTTTGGAGCTGATGCTAATTAAGCCCTTGAACTCGTTAGATCGCTCCGAAACTCCGAACCGGCCACTCGTTACGCGTTAATGTATCTTTTTATAAATAAAGATTATTCCCCTCAACCTGTGTCTACTCATTTAACCTGCGTGTCTCAATAAAAACCTTTATAAATTTTGTATTGGATCGAGGTAGCATTTTTAACCAACCGAGCTCGCATGAGAATTTTTACAATTTTTTATATCACTGTTTTCCGTGTAATTGAAACAGAAAAACTTGTAAAACGACCGTCCTTATTACAAACAAAAAAACACGATACAGCTCGCAAACCACATATCTCTGAAATTTGACGTCACTACTTCCTCGATCGCGATTCCGCGAAACTCTGATGTCTGCACGTACACAAACGCATATACATATCTATATGTGTATCTATACACATATGCGCTGACCATCTCTGGGATTCCCGGAGCAGATAAACAAACCAAGCCTCCTCCTGATGTATACACTCCCCTGACCACGTGACTACTTCCGTTTATGCACATATGCAGTATATGCACACCCATCCGATATCTCTCTCTCTCTCTCTCTCTTTCTGTCTCTCCAATTTTAGTACGAGAATCGACCCTATATAAATCGCAAAACGAAACCATTGTGATCCGTAACTCAGATTTCAAGTACTTAAGAAGCAAAGGCTCATCAGCAATACTTGCTCAGGTCTGAGCGGTGCGCGGGAGTCGCGGGGAGGAAACTGCGCGCGCGGCGCTCCGATTGGCCGTTGAACTGCAATAAACGTAGAGAGAGAGAGACGACGCTCACACACATGTCGTCTCTCTCGGCTCGGGGAAGAACAGAATCCGAGGCGGCGCTTATCAAGGTTATGACTGGCTACGTGCTATTGCTATTGTTGCGTTTCCTCCTTGACTCTGGGCAGATCTGACGCTGACATCAGTCCTCCGTCGGTGAGTACTGAGTTTACTTCGCAGTATATGTAGGATCTTTGACATTTCCTCCTGAGCTGCTGCGGCATACCCATTTGTTTGTGTTTTGCGGAGTACTTATTGGTAGTGTGCAGTGCACGTTGCACCTATTGCAGTTCGACAGTTTGTAGAAGAAAATAGCCATGCCAGATGCGTACGAGAACTACACGGCTTACTCACAGGTGCAGAGTCTCACTCCCCTGATGCCTGTGCACCAACAGCCGGAGAGCTTTTTTACCTATACCTATGGTAAATTACTTTTCTGTGAATTGCCGCTGTGTCTCTATTGCTGGGGCTTTTTTTATTGGGTTTTTACCTCGCTACTTGGCTGTTGTATGCTGTGCGAGTGTAAGAGCTGGACTGAGCTGGTTGTGTTTTGAATTGCAGATCAGCGCACCATGAGTACAGCTGGCTCGTTTAGCCCATCCTCGGTGGACTCCCCACTGATGGAGACCTGTGAAAATTTTTCTGCTGAGCATGTTCTCAACATCATTGGCCATCCCACTGAGCAGAATGCAGTATACGCTATAAGTTAGTATAATATTTGTAATTGCTAAGTACTCGTAGGAATCTGTTGGTATAACTGTTTCACCTTGTTTTATTCTTTTAGCTAACACAGAGCTTACAAACAATGTAGAGCTTAAAATCGTAGTGCAACCAGTGGACAAATTTAGGTTCAGGTACAAGTCTGAGATGATGGGAACTCATGGAAGTCTACTTGGTGAAAGAGAAGAAACTAGCCATAAGAAAGAAGTTCCTACTGCACAGGTTCTTATCCAAACATTTATATCGATATAGAATTATAAATTAGAATTAGGTAATAATGAAATTAATTAAATTAATTAAAACTTTTGTAGTTGATTAACTGCCATTACCCAGAAGCAGTGATTAGATGTACATTGGTTACTGCTGATGAGGATAGAAGATTTGCACATGCTCATCACTTAGTTAGGAAAGATGGTAATACAGATAAAGATGATCCCCACGATATCGTCGTTTCTGCTAAAAATAATTATACTGCGATGTGAGTAAAAAACAAAATCTGATTGATTTCACGTTCTAATTCACCACTTTAAATTACACATTAGGTTTTGCAATATGGGAATTATACACACAGCTAAGAAAAATATTAAAGAAGAAATCATGAGAAAGAGAAAATTTGAAGTTATGGAGGAGAAGAAAAGAAAAAATTTTGAGTATCCAGTTATCAGCACAAGAGAGGATTTGGAGGTTTGCTTCTTTACAGATAAAAATAAGATTTTGTTAATCTATATTAAATTGCCATGTAAAATTTATTAGATGAAAATGGAAGCTGAGAAGGCTCAAAAATGGATGAATCTGAACAGTGTAGCACTCTGTTTTCAAGGTTTTGTTCCTAGAGAAAATGGTGTTTTGCATCCAATAACTGATAAAGTATATTCTCGGCCCATCAATAATCTTAGTAAGTGAATGAGTTCAATTGAAAACCTAAAAATTCTACAGGTTTTTGTATTAATTTAATTATTGAAATAAATGAATACTTTTAGAAAGTGCATTGACTGGTGAACTGAAAATTTGTCGTATTGACAAACACATAAGTTCTTGTGAAGGAAATGAGGAAGTTTGGTTATTAGTTGAAAAAGTTGGCAAAAGTATGTAAAACATCTGTATCAATTTGCTGCTGTCAATTTTCAAAGAATTTATTTAATAACATTTTTTCTATTATTTTCCATAGAAAATATCAAAGTTGTATTTTATGAAGTGGACGACAAAGATAATATCATATGGAGCGCAGATGGACGATTTTCTGAACTTGATGTACATCATCAATACGCAATTGTATTTAAGTAAGTAGAATAATAACTTCTACAACAAAACCGTTCTTAATAGCTGTAAAGACATACATCGATAAGTTAATAACATCCTAATTGTTCTACACAGAACGCCTCCTTATAAAGATTTGAATATAACAGAGCCAGTAGAAGTTCTATTAAAACTTGAGAGACCATCCGATGGAGAAACTTCGAACAGTATAACGTTCGTTTATAAAGCATCAGATAAAGTCCTCAGTAAGTTTTTGAATAGAAATGACCTTTTTAGTTGACTTCATTTTGACCAATGAATTTTAAACAAATCACAGATAAAAAGCGTCCTCGCTTATCCACATCGGGAAGCATGGAGTTCGCACGTACCCCAGTGCGGACACCTCAATTAGATCTTTGCATGCCGATGGCAGAAACTTATATGAACCTAGGCGAGGGTAATATATCAAATCTTTCTGGAGAAATTAAGAAATTACTCAATGATGATCAGCGTTGTAATTCTGAGGAACTGGTGGCTTTTCTAAATGATAACTCTTCGTTAGAAAGTGAGAATTTTTAATATGACCCATCAAAGACACTGTGTGGATACAGAAGTTCATCTTAAATTTTGTTTTCAGAGTTTCACAGTTTGCTTACACCAAGCTTAGTTGAGGGTCTGGTTACAGATGGTGGTGGTCCAACTGAATTTGAAAAATCTCAACAAGTAAATTTATCATTATTACTTGAATCTTCATTAAATGATAAAGGTATTACTTTTTGTATTTATATGAGAAATTTCCATATCGCAGGACTTTGCCAATGATAGCCTCCGAAAAGTGACAAACGCTCTAAAAGAGGCCGATGGGACACCTGGTTCCAAGAAAATGGCAATTGACAAGATTCAGAATCTATTACAGGAGTCAACTATTTTCGGAGACACTCCGCTGCACTTTTCACTCCGTCACGAGCAGTTTGACACCGCTAAATATCTGTTACTCATTCTTGCTAGCGATCCGTCGTTCAAGACTATTATTAACATGCAAAATAGTGCACAAAAGGTAGGAGTTTTGCGGTGACTACGAGTGCAAAATATTAAATTAAATATTGATTTAATGTATATTTCTGTTATAGACACCACTCCATTTGGCGGTTTTGCAAAATCAAGCAGACATAGTTCGAGCCCTTTTGAGACTTGGGGCTGATCCGAACTTGTGCGATGAAGAAGATGCATCATCATTGCACAATGCAGTCATTGGTGAGGATTTTTAATATGGATTATGATTTGTTATTTCATATTTAAATTTTTCATTGAGAAAGTCAATAATAAAATGTTTTTAACTAATTTTATTATTGACAAAGATATCAATAAATCATTTTTAACTAAGTCTATTGTTGACTGTGTCAACAATATATTTAGGTATGAAATAATTTGTCATAATCTGCTAACAGTAAATGCGAATGCGTGTATCGACGAGCTGCTGAAGTCAAACGTCAAATTGAATCTGGAGGCGCATACCGAAGCTGGTTGGTCAGCGCTGCATTTGGCCGCGAAAGTTGGCTCATTACATGCTGTTAAGGCTCTCTACGAGGCCGGCGCCAATGTTAATTTAACTGACATGTCCTACGGAAGAACGGCACTACATATCGCTGTAGACAGTAATCACAAACACATCGTCGAGTATCTTTTGAAAAATGTAGGTTTAATCGTATCTTATTTTATCGCGACTTGACTTTCTTGAGATGCAATCAACATAATTTTTGCGTTTAGACCAAGATCGATGTAAACATGAAGAACTTTGGAGGTAACACTGCTCTGCACAGTGCAGTCGTCAAAGGAGGCAAGTGTGCTGAGGAGCTGATAAAAATCCTAAAGAAGCATGGGGCTGATCCAAAGATCAGAAATAACAACATCAATCGAGATGAAGAGGAAGAAGATAGCTTTGTGAGTATTTTTCCACGGCGTAAAATTAGATCTGTTTGATACGGAAAGACAGAAAATATAATTAAAACTTTGAATTCTGTTAGCCCCCACCAATCCAGACACCGATAGATAGTTCCACTACGCCAACCATAAAGAGCGAGAGTAGTGACTCCGATGATGATGCTCCTAGACCTGGAGAATCTTCTTTCGATCTTGCTAAGGACGATCCTAAAGTAATTACAAAAATAGTATTTTGTGCACTTGAATCGAATATTTATCTGATCACCACATGCCATATGTTTCTTAGCTTATGCAATTGCTGAGTGAAGGAAGGCCAGATGATCCTGTCCAAGAAGAGCTCGACCTCAAAGAAGAATCCGAAGATGAAATGATGCTACAAGATCGGGCAATATTACAAGCCTCGAGTTCCTCTGGCCAAAACAGGAAAAGTAGTACCCAAAAACGACCAGCCGTTCAAGCGACGCTGCCAAAGACGTTACCGACCACGGGAGTTCAATTGCAACCGGCCCAACCTGGTGACGAGAAGCTTTCAGATGCACATGTAAATCGCATACTGCATATCCTTGATAGGACTGGAGGGTGGGAAAGACTGGCTCAACACACGAATCACGGGTCGCTGGTCAGACTTTACAAAAAGCTGAAAAGTCCTTCGAAGGCATTATTCGTTAAAATCAGGGTGAGTGTAATTGTCGCGTTTCATATTTATTCACCTGAAAACACGAAGTATCATTAATATTGCGTTTTATTTACCTATACAGTTGCAGAATCCAGATATCACAGTAAGACAAGTGAAAAAATTGTTGATTGAGGTACAGGCATTCGAAGCTGCCTCAACTTTGGAAACTGGCCGATAGTTTTAAGGTACATATTTTATAATAAGGCTAGATGTATTATATTTTTATGTAAATATTATATAAAACTATTATTAAGTATTAATAAAGTTTATTGGATATATAAATGCATTGATTTTTTCTAATCTACTTTGGTTATTTGTACTATTTTTTTATTACCAGTACATATCTTTAGCACTCTAAAACAACACTACCATTTGATTAATTCTTTTAAATTACAGAATAATTAAGCATCTATAATAAAACCATTATCTAAAAGATAACACAACAGTGATGTATAATGTCGACGAAACGAGATAAGTGTAACCCGTGTAAAAAGCAAATAACCAGAAAATTCCTACGAAAGAATTTTGATAGTGTTTTACTAGTACCGATGCCATGAATTTGAATAACTTTTGACACTTGATGGAACATTTGTCCCAGTCATTCGAGCAACTGAATATGTACATTTTTTTTATCAATCATTCGTATAACTAAATATGCGAAATTCTGACATTGCATAGCAACTCTACTTACGTATTTTGGAATAGGTCGATACTGTGGCTAATAATTTTCTGACTTAGTTAAGTGATCATGACGTGTCTAAAGGAATAGAATAATCGTGTCAAGTTTGCGTGTTAACTAATGAAAAATTTCGTATAAATTTGTACAACCTCATTTTTAAGGATAGCTAGCGTCATGATGCGTGAGTCATTCTTTAGAGGGGTGAAATAGTCCGGAACTGACACGGACCCATTGCTATAGGATCACAAAGACCAATATAGCGCAATGCATGTAATAGACTGAATTCCGAGGGTGAGTTTTAATTTCTAATATAATAATGCATTTTGATTTATTTGATTTTGTTGTTGAAATTATAATAAAAGGACGTGTGTATTTATAAAAGTGATGGACAACGTCCTGCCTTTTGAAGTTCAGCAACATCTTGTCCAAGTCTTTGCCGAAACACTCGTGCATGTACGTATGTGAGGCTGGTAGCAAGAAGCGAGAAAAATCACATCAGTCCACATCAGGGCCTGGAGTATTTGTGACGCGACGCGCGTAGAGTCCCAATGCCTCGCATACACGGCTTGTTATTTTCTATTTTTTCTCCGTTTGGGAAATGCGACAATTTGCATACATGAAAAAAAAAATTGTCATACGACTCACTATAAATTCTGAGAATAGGGATTATTTTAGCACGACTCACTGTGAACTTCTTCAATTACGATTTACTATATAATTTTTTAATTTTGACATATGAAAAAGCACTCCATATAACATTGATTATTAATCTATCTATTTTAAATACATCCGTCGCAGAATGACCTCTATACTGTATTACCGACTTTTATTTCGTATTATCTTTTCTTCATAAAAGCTCACCTTACTATACAATATGTGGAATAGATTTATTTCTCTATAAATTAGAGATGGAAAATAAGGACAAGAAAAACAAAGGCGCGCGATAAATAGCACAATTTTATTGGCATATATTATTCAGTGTATACAATGTACGTCTACTGCGTCGAAGTTTACGATACATACATATCATAAACCCAGCACGCAAAATTAAACATTTGTGTTTTATATATTATTCTTGCCACTGCACTTCAAGCGTGACTGTTTAGAAGCTTTAACCTGCAGTAGTAAAAGTCGAGTGTGGTCCGGCTCGCGATGACTTGACTGAAGCAATAGCAGTGTCAAGACCTTGGAAAAAGACCTTGAAAATGATGTGTAAATATTTAAAAAAATTAAATTAAATCTGAGATTTACTGAGGTTTTGGGGGTGGCTTTAAATCACGAGATAAAATGTAATTTAAAAAACCGCTGCCAATTCATTAGCACGCAGCTTCCTCCAACTAAATTTATAGTTCCAATTAATAAAATATTTTTTGAATATACAGTATGTGACTGCTATTTTAAATATTTCCAATCTATTATTTTGCTGTTGTTTACCTATTCGTTTGATTGTCTATATTTTGTTCTTAGATTTTTTTTTTTAAAGTTTATAGTTTTTAATAAAACAAAAGATTAAGAATTTTATAAAATTTTTTCATTCTCGCCGCCATTTTAAAAAAACCCGTTGAATTTTTCTAAAAAAAAATCTTTCTTAATGTTCGAGTGTCATGATCACCTCTGATCATAGTAAAAAGTTTGCGTAATCATTGTAAAAAAATGCAAAAAAATTTTTTTTCTAAAATTTTTACGTTTTTTACGTTTAAATTGTCCATATTTTTTTTGTCGGTGTCTAATCGAAATTTGAGTTCAGATTCTGAAAGAGCATCAAATTTCGCGTAGGAATAGAGTTATTGCATTATTTTTGGTCCGATAACATAACAAATAAACACGTTGAAAAGTTAGTAAAAATTCTTATCACTTCGGCGTTAATGGCTTAAGACCCATAGGGTTCTGAAAGCTGTGCAAAAAACTCTTACACAATGTACAAAAAGTCCACCTTTTTCCAAAGTAAATCTCAATTAGTTTACATTCGTACTCGTATTTTAAAGAAAAGATTAAAGTTTTAACAAAAGATTGAATGCAATATAATGATTAACGTTTATACAGGGTATACAGGGTACACAAAAAATAATTGAAATTTTCTTATCTACGATTCTAAAGGATGTTATAAGCTGCGCAAAGAACTTAGCCGAGATAAACAAAAGATCTATCTTTTCTAAAATTTCAAGTTAATTAAAGCTTTTTTATTCCCGTAACCGTGCAACATATAAAACCGATTTTTTTAGGTTTTCGCTTTTTTTTTCTCAAAAACTAATCACCAAAATGACTTAAAATTTTTACAACATGTAGACATTGTTATTCTTTGTTATCATAAATTTTTTCAAAACAAATTAGACTGTTTAATTTGGAAGATATGAATTAAAAAAAAACACCCATTTTGTCATAACAATTGAACGAAAAGGTCAATTTAGAAAATCTTGCGGGAAAAAGTAGAAAATTTTATGCTCTTTCAAAAACACTATTGTTGAATTTTGTGTATAAGTTATATCATTTAAAAAAACAAAAAAAAATTTCAAAAATCAAAAAATGGCCAAATAAATGGCCACAATTGTCAAAATCAAAAAATTTTTTTTCCCGAATTCAGAATAAAAAAACACGAATGCATGTCAAATTTTATTATTATAGTCACGTAGTTTCAGAAATACGACGGTATGCATACATACACACACACACAGCCATCCGCACGGACATTTTCTAAAAACACACGAACTCCAAACTCCTCAAAACACGTTTCTATGAAGTTTTAGCAAAACTGAAAATTTTACTATTACAAAGCTTCCTATAGGATTAAGCAAAATTAAAGACCCCTGCTATAATAATACTATATAACGTAGATTAAGCGATGAACTAAGCTTATCAGTAATTGTCATTCCAACCTGCCTACGAAAAGAAAATTCAGTATAACAAAGGTCACACTGAGAACAGGTAAAAATTCTTCGCGTCATATTCGCCCAGCCGATCGCATGATATCCAACAATAACCCACCTAGATCGATCGGCCAAAAATACAGGGCGCGCAAAACCCATTGAAAATTCAGCGTTTCTCCCTACCCCAGTTCCACGTCTACCCAGCTCCAAATGAATAGCGGCAGCTCTCGTCCGCGTATATATGTATTGCATGTACGTACATCGATAATTTCGCTCCGCAGACACACAATATCCAGCCCCGGGATTTTCAAGCCCCGGAAACAGCATACGCGTATGCCTATGTATCCCCGGCGTCATTACCAGTGAGAAAAAGGTCCGAAAAATAGAATACGAATCCAGCTATACCTGCGGAGATTTCGAAAATCCAGCTAATAACAGTATGCGAGCGAGTCCTACTGCGCAGGCGCCGCACCCTCTCTCGCGCGCGGTGGCGCCATGTTGGTGAATTTTTCGCGCAGCCGCTGTATATATACACACACGGCGAAGTGTCCCGTTCCTCGCGCCAGGCGCCTGGATAAAACGCCATGGATACCTCATCTCGATCCCGTAAAAGTCACTGGAAACCCGGTGTTCATCCTCCTCGACGTCGCCGAGGAAGAGCGGAAGACGAAGCTGAAAGAATATAACGGCGGCGAAGGACGATGGGTATATTTACCGTATACAATACGATGAAGAGCGAGAGCGAGAGCGAGAGAGAGAGAGTAAGTTACATATATCCTGCGGGAGCCGCGGCCGAGGCGCGAGTGGTGGCGCGCGCGCGATTTTTCCCCGGGCAGATAGTCGGATTTTATTCTGCGCATGGAAAGCAATTTTGCCCAATCATAAATAGGGCTATTGTGGGGGGACACGCCGAGCGCCGTCCTCCTCTATATATACCCCCCCGACTTTCTCTCTATGTGTGCGTGTGTTGGCGCTGCTCGGGAGAGAAAGAGAGAGAGAGAGAGCTTGCGAGTCCCAGCAGCGCATTTCATACGCGGTAATGGTAACCAGATAGAGGCTAGCCTCCTGCTGCTGCTGTTCTTCCCCCTTCGAGCGTCATCGTCTCATCGACATACAGCACGTAAATATTATCATA
Organism: Muscidifurax raptorellus; assembly: GCA_020010945.3. Lineage (NCBI taxonomy): Eukaryota > Metazoa > Arthropoda > Insecta > Hymenoptera > Pteromalidae > Muscidifurax > Muscidifurax raptorellus. The sequence goes on from CM052077.1 coordinate 11,773,035, forward strand.
CACAACTGAATTAGATTATTACCTTCGAGTGGCTATCGGCTAGTGCATGTACGGGCACAGTGTCGAGTGAGTGAGTGAGTGAGTTAGTTTTTTTTATTATTGAGGGATGTGCGTGATATAGGTATATGTATATATGTATATGCACGAAGGACGACATATTTTCCTACGAGTGCTCGCCCGGAGAAAAAGAGAACGCGCCGCGATAATAAGTAGGTATACTCTATGCTATATTGTAATATTGTTGCTGGTCCAGGACGACACGCGGATCCGTGTGTGACGTCAGCTACTTGGCTCGATCGCCTGTCACGTCACGTCAAGCTCACACTTGTCTCTCTCTCTCTCTCTCTTACACACACACTCTCTATGTATATAGCTATATATAGCCGAGAGAGTCGAGAGACTGCAGCTCCTGGATCCAGTGTATATATATATGTGTGTGTATGTATAATATATTGTACCACGAGTGCGTACGTGTGTGCGTATATAGCCTGGATGTATAGGTATATGCTCGTACACACCGGATTGCGCTGCTAGTATCTATAGGTATATGTGCACTTTATTTTTGGCCGGACATCGCTATGCGCTCTTTATATCGACCAAAATGACTGACGCATTCGGTTTGATTAATAAAATTGAAAGCCGCGCTACAATTTGCCTTCGAATTGATCATATAGACGCGGCCGTTAGGATAAATGCAAGCGGATAGTACGACTCGCGTTTCTCATATACTGTATAAATATAACAGCTATTCGGTCGCGCTTATAACTAGGCAACGGGTATTTTCATTCCGAGCCCGATATAATTTAAACAATCAATACATCTCGCGCAGCCGGGAGAAAGAGAGAGATAGAGAGTGAAAGAGAGTGAGAGAGAGAGAGAGTCAGAGAGATACTGCATTACTTTGCGTATGCACACATAACCCGTGCACACAGTCGAATGCTGCTATTATTGTGCAAAACTATATATGTATAGCACACGTACGCGAGTGTGACTGCGACAATACCAATAGGATGTATAAACTAATGTGCCTAAAACGTACCGATGATACCGTATACCGCGCTTAAAGATATATTAGCATACACGTATATAGAGCGAGCGAGTTTTCAGTAGTAAACGCGCGATGCGGTCGGACATGCGACCGTATCGCAAATTATATATACTATAAAGGTATCTATAATGTGCCGTTTGAAAGAGGATTATGCACGTTTTTGGAGCGAAAAATGCACTATACTTTGGGATTAAATCATCAGCAGTGTAGTGCACGCTGTCGATGTGCCTGGATCAAAACGATGTTTTCCCGGGAAACCGAACCGGGAGACTTGCTCGCAGTGCGGGGCATATTATAATATTCAGTAATATGGCCAAGTGGAAACAACTCCGTGTCTCGAAGTTGAACTTTTATTTTTGAGGGCACATCTACTAGGCTAGTTTTTTGGGTTCCTTGGACCTGCCGATGACCCATTGCTTGTCAAACTTTTTTGCCGGTCACTTTAAATTCTCTTGTGGGAAGAATTGTCGAAAACTAGCCATTGTTCAAGATTCATGAATTCAACGTCTGCGGGGAGGATACGGTTGCTTAGATCAAAAATTGTTTACGTTTGAAAACAGCGGAAAATCATGATTATTTTGACTTATTATTAAAAATTTATTGTATTTGAAGTATGAAATCGTTAAATGATTTGATGGTTTTATAATATATTAATTAGCGTCTGTTTCTACGCGAATTTCAACTCGATGTATTATACGGATAAAAAAACTAATAAATTAATTACACTCGCGGCAGAGAGTACATGATACATAATTCATTTATATATATATGTATATATTTGATTAATATCATAATTATAATGAATTTTAAAAATAACTATAATATCGATTTTAATTCGTATTATATAACTTTACAAGCGAGGGTTCAATGTACATTTATTTGATTTATACAATATAAGGAACGTGACGATATTATGTATTACATGCATGAATTAAGATTTCAAATAAAATACGCAAATACTTATATTGCGCTCTCATCAATTGAGCTATATAAATTACATTAATTCAAAAAGAGATCGAATCGACATACACCTATACATATCTACAACGTACTGTCTGTATGGCACGTGTATAGTAAACATTTATTAGCATAAAATTACTAATTATTCCGCTGATTTTTTAAATCCCTATATATGTATATGCACATCATCGAAAGAGAGAGAGAGATAGAGAGCAATCCGCTTACATATAATTATTAAACAGTCTTTCAAACATGTATTTATAATAATATAATATATGCGCGTTCACAGCGAGTTGAACTATTATAAGTATAAGCCGATTTATCGACGTATTCAATATTTGAATATTATATCCGCAGAACGATTCGACTCTCTGCGCAGAGCGCAGCTATATAAACTATTAAAATTATATTCTCATCCCTCCGCATTTATAACCCAATATAACCGAACCTCGTTCCATAATACAACAGATGGAATATGGGATCAGAAGCCGCGCGCTCGAGGCCGGAGCTACCTCGCCAGCCTCCACGAGCAGCGGCGCCGGGAATGGAGCGACCAGCTGGCTGGAGTCCGCAGCCGCAGCCGTCTACGGGGCTCACCCCCTCGCCGCAGCGGTCTACCCGTTGCCGGCAGCTGCCCTCATCCTGAACTCGCTGCACGCGCTCCAGTCGAATGCAGCCGCGGCGGCGATGGAACTCGTCTGGAAGCCCGGCAAAAGGGAGCCACCCGACATAGACCCCGGCGACGAGGACGAGGAATCCACGGCGGCCGAGGACGCCGACATGAACAAGCGGAAGAAGCGGAGGCGGTCGAGGCGCAGGGACCGAGGTAGCGGAGGCAGCGAAGAGGAGCCCGAAGCCGATGGGACCGTTGAGGAGGACGAGGAGGAGGAGGAGGAGGACGAGGAGAACGAGGAGAACGAGAGCGCCGAGGAGAACGATGGCAGCGCCGAGAGCTGGGTAAGGGTTTATTTTATCTTGTAATTATTAGTTGCGCGGTGAAGTCTTTGTAGAATAACATCAGATGATAATTCGATATAGGGGGGCTTGTTCCGAACACTGTTTTACCGACCGTGCCATCGAATGATCAAAATTATAATGAACATGAAAAGTATGCAAAGTTTCAAGAGTTTCGAGATATATCCTATATAAAAAATTTTGCACAGAGTATAGCGAACTTGTGCACTATATCCAACAATGTCAATCTCCTTGCAGAAGGATACGCAGATGCCGATACTGAGCAGCTGGATGCTGGATGCGTATACCTCGATGCTGGGCAGGTTGTCGGCGGCTACGGCTGCCCTCGAGGCCGCGGACGCAGGATCGAATCCCACCTCGGACAGCGAGTCGGAGAGCGATCACTCGTCCTACACGGATATGTTGTAAGTTTATATCACTCCAATGGTTTCGTGGTTCTTATATAGCAGGGTGAAATGAACGGTTCTATTTTCTGACAATTTACTAAAAAAAGAACTCTTCTTTACATGACCTGCTGCAGGTCGAGGGAGAGTAGCCCGAGCAGTACTAGCGTCCGTAAACAGCCATGTCCCCGAGCAGCGAATCCAACCTCGCGAGCAAAGAAGAAACGCACCAACAACGCCAGCAGCAAAGCTCGAACAAAGGCCAACAATGCCAAGGAATCGTCGGAAGCTGCGAACACGGACGGCTCCTCTACGTCCTCTCAGGGCAAGAAACGTTCCTTGGCATTACAGCGCGTCAGGTACAGGTACTCGATCTTTTTCTCATCTGCTTGAAGAAAAGAAAAGACTATTTGAATTTCACTCGGCTCAAAATTTTCGTTATCCAAATGATGCATTTATGAAAAGTAAGATACGTCAATTGAAAAATTGAATTGCATATCAGGTACGAAAGAGAGGAGTACCGCTGCTCGTTGTGTTCGTACGCCTGCACCATCGAGAAGGCTTTTCAGAGGCATCTACGAGCTCATGCCAGGGGCACCGCAACCGAGAGTCGGGTGAGCTGTGCCGTTTGCGGAGCAGACCGCTCCTCCGAAGTCGACCTCAGCAAGCACATGCGTCGACACCGAGACAATCGTTATTTTTGCTGCGACATCTGTATTTTTCGCACCGTCCAGCTCAAGAAGGTCCGCGATTTTCACTATCTCACATTCATCATTGATTTTACGGTAGTTCATTTTAACTCAGCTAATATCCAATAGTTGATCCAGCATCGTCGAATGCATACCGGTGAAAAGCCCCACCTCTGTCCGCACTGCGCCTACAGGAGCGCTCGCCGCGACAATCTGCGCAGTCACGTTCGTCGCGTACACAAAAAGGAGAATCTCTACTGCGACACCTTCAGTCCCCGTGGCATGTTTATCCCCCCGAAGATCCAGCCACCTCTTGACGATCAGCAGCAAGCGCGACAATCCCAGGACCATCAGCCGGTCGAGCAACAATTAATGATCGAGAACGACGAGGAAGAAGAGGAAGAGGATGAAACGGAAAGTATCGCGTCCGAGCCGCCCTCTCCGAGCCAACAACAGCCATCCGAGCCCACTACAGTCTAGATTGTACTTTTATTATATGCGAAATTTCACTGTTGGTCGGCAATGCTATGCAAGAATTTCCTCGAGCTTTTTGTAAAGATTATTCGGGAAAGTGTTATATTATATCGAGGCAAGGGTGATGTATACGATTTAGACACTTATACATGTATACTACATGCACTTGTTAAATTGAACCCCTGAGCTTTTTCTTCCAGTCCAACGAAATCGAACAGCGAGATGATGGGATTATCGTTTTTGTCCCGCTCTGAAAATTCGTCCTTTCCTGCTTGTCATCGGTGCATATTTAGGAATTTATGCTTTTGATACTAAGTGATATATTTGAGTCGATGATGAACACTTGTTACCTAATTCATTTAAGATTTTACTATATTATACTTTAGGCTTAGACTTCCAACGTAGGTGCTATTATGCAAATAGTTGATGTAATAGACTGAAGAATACTATCGGTGATTTGTGATGTGTAAAAGATTTGTGACCATAAAAAGATGAAATATGGAGAAGCTAAAGCCAGAGATGCCCAATAGTTGCTTGGATTGTATACAAATTTGGGGTCAACGAAATGTTGTTATTAATTTAATGTATGCGATCATTTTTATTTATTTATTAAGCGTTTAATGACCTGTGATTTAGTTTTCGCTTACACTCGAAAAAAGTGGCGATTGAAGAGGCAAACAATAGTCGAAAAATATATGATAAGACTTCGTTATTTTATGCACGATAATTCTTATATGCCGTCGCACTTTTAACTCGCGCGTCCGTCCGACAATGTCCGTTCTTAAGTTCTATCTTCGTAACTATATAACAAATATAATTATGGTACCTAACCAGCAATCACTTGATTTTACATCGTAACAAATATACAGAGTTTATCAAGTTATACTTTAAAATTTCAAGAGATCCAGAAGACTTTAGTGCTTTGTAAGTAAGTTTATTAATTGTGATAATTATGCGATATTATAATCTTCTAGTTATATACATAAGACAGATTTTACGATATATATATAAATATATTTTTGAACGAATTTTCGTTAACATGCAACTGCATATTAGTTGATTGGGTAGATTACGTAGCACTTGATTGACAAATTTACTAGTTTCTTAGACATTGATTTGTAATTAGATGTGTAACATTGACTTTTATCTTTTGTGCCTTTTAAACTATAAATCGTTTGAAAAGTAGATCGAAGCTAAAAATCCATATAAATATATACGTATAGAGGAGAGTCGTAATTGGTACAATATAATCTTCCATTATCGAAAGTTAAGACAAGAGACACTGTTTTGAAATTCAAATTGCTTTGCTCATACAATTGTAATGACAAATTGAACAGCTGTAGTGATTCGGAGGCTCTCCCCTGTATTTTAATTATTTCGGGGACTACGACGAATAATAATTGTACGTAATAACGATAAATGATGAATATACGATATACGAGTCGTTTTAAACACGTTTAAGGCCTAATCACGTTCAATGTTCGACACCTACTTAAGAATATATGACCTGTGATTACGTCATTCGTTTTTTAATGAATGTGCTATATAGATATTTATAAACAAAGACTGATACGTATTTCGAGAAATTATGATGAGGAAAGAAGCGCGAAATTGAAGGAAAGAATTTGATCGTAAGATTTAATTGATCGAGTCAAATTTGCAAAGGAAAAAACGATATAAATATATATTTGGGCTCTCTGGAATGTAAAACTATGATAAACGGTGTCTCGTAAATGTTGTATGTATCTCGATACTTATAAGAATCTCTTTTCTTCCTTCAACAGCTGGACGAAAGTCAATACACGGTCTACTAGTTGATTAAAGGATTCTTGATAATTGCGACTTGCGAAGTAATTGATAATCCATGAAATTCCACAAGGTTTCAACTAGTCTGTCACGTACATGACTTTCCCTGTCTATAGAAAACATTAAGGTGTACGATATAGAATAGCTGAATCTTCGAGAAATTTTAAGTCTGTTACATACAGTATATTCCTCCAAGAGCTCGCTACGGTATAATACAAATTTCCAAATCTACTTTTTCCAATTAAATGTCTTACACAGTGTAATAAGATTGATGTCCTAAACATATTTTCGAGCTCACCTCGACGTTTTAACCAATTTACTTAAACTCAGTAATTATATATTATTCTATATATATATTTATAGAGAAGTAAAAAAAATTTCCTAAATAAGATATACGATGAAATAGTATACTGTTCCGTGCCAATATTTTTCTGTCTATACCAATCACACGATTATACATAATACAAATAACACGATTTTTCTCGTATTAAGATTATTTTGTCGCGCAGTACATATATTGCGCACATGTTATTTGACTAATACAAATTATGATGGCTAAGAGTAAGAGAGGGACGATTACAGGTGTGTGTTCCCGAGAGAAATTTTAACGAAAATGCAACTATGTGCCAATGCCGTAGTATATATAACTAACGATTAAACATTATACATCGATAAATAAAAAGGAATACGTCGTACTATTATTATACATACGGTTAATTAAAATTTTGTGATTTTATAATATAATGTAAGGAAGTCAATGAATCTTTAAATTTTTGAATTGTTATATCGAAATAAGACTTAATAGAGACGAAACGAAAGGTATAATAGCTTTCTGTGATTATGTTAGTTGATTGCATCAGGCGAATCTATTGTTATACGATTGCTAAGTAACTGCTGCACCATTACTTGAAAAAGTATTTTAAGTAATTGAAACCGAAACTTCAGTAATAATTGCTGTATAGCTTTATGCGATTAATGTTCAATTGAATTCAGATAAAGATTCCAATCACAAAGTACAAGTCAAGTACTTAAAATACTTTAAAGAGTATCATTCTAAATAAACACTACATCATATAGGACATACATCAGTAGAGAAAGCTGTCAATTTCATATTTGTATCGATAGTTTAAACTACATTAAGTCAATGTACAATTTTTCTATGAGATTTTGTATAATCAGTGTTCTACGAAAAATCAATTGTTTGTTCTTAATTTTTGTAAAAATATCCATTTTTGACAATTAATTTCACCTTTATTAATCATAGTTTCTTATTAGATATCCTTGTACAAATTTAGAAATTTTAAACTTTAATCTCATTGAAAGTTTAGCTCATCAATAATCGGCTTATTATGAATTTTGACAATTTTCATTAAGTCTATAATTCTTAAAATCCTCTATGTATATTACCTTTTGCCCTCTCCGTAAGTGTGTGTATATGTAACGTAGATCTACAACGAAAAAAAATTAATTAATAATAATTATTATAGTAATATTAATAATAATGATTGTTGAAAAAACTTGCCTTTAACTCTATCGAGTCGACGAGTCGACTTTGATAAACTAATATTTAAATAAAGGAATAAATATAATTATTTCTAATAACGAATAAATACGATTGTTCCACAATTAAGAATTTTTCTTTGATATTAAGTATAGAGCGTAAAATTACGCGGGTAGATGTTTTATATTAATTTTTCGCCGAGGGCCTAATTGTTAAAATGATCAATTGCCTATAAATTTTGCTAAAAAGCAGTTTTGACTTTACAATTTGAAATTTCTTAATTTACAAAAGAGGTTTGCGGTCAATGAAATTAAAAGACAACGATTTTTCTCCTCCCTTCAACGCAATTTAATTGTGTAAATAAGGTCGACATGAAATATGTCTATTACATTTGATGTTTTATGACAATTGGAAAACCTTAAAATTAAGAGTACACATAACGAATAAACACACGTCGATACTGTTTTTTCGAAGGATGTCCATGCAAATACGTGCTACGACTTATACAATCTAAATGTGATAATATTTACTATATAAATTATATATATATATTATATATTAAGAAAGGAAAACGAAATGAAACAAATTATGCAATTGTATAATAAAGTCTTGCGAATAAAGTGCAACGTATAGTGTTTACGTTTCAAGTGAAAATTTAATTAAAGGTGTGTCAACTGGTGTTTTCCGATTTCACTGCAATTTTCTGTGAACACAATGCGAGTCACTTTGTTCCATCGGCTACTGTCTCTCAATTTTACAGACAAACAAGAAAAATTAACGTATAAAATGCGAAGAAACCTGATGTGTATTTTAAAAGTTCAATGTATGCAGTTTACGAATAAATGATAAGTCAATCGTTCACTTTATATCTATAAATATTTTCAACCTCATCTATATTTTCACACACACACACACACATATATATATATATATATATATATATATATATATATATATATATAGATGTCACCCCGCGTGAAAATCTTATATGAGATCTCATTACGAATTTCAAACATATGAGATCGATATGAGATCTCAAATAGATTTTATTAGATCTTATTTAGATCTCACATTGATCTCATATGTTTGAAATTCGTGATGAGATCTCATATAATATTTTAACACGGGATGTCATTCTTATAAAATCATAATGTAAATTCAAATTACAAAAGGCTTTCGCGCGCAAACTATCAAAACAAAAATGGCGCTGATAGGAAAGCGGGAGGACCTGGTGCACGTGCCTTGGTCATCTGTGTAAGTATAAATAAATGATAATTTATATCGCCTTCAATAAATCAGCAATGAGCAATTTTAAGACTTGATTACTCAACGATGGTAACTTCGAGCCTCATGACTTACTAGCATAGACTGATCGAGTCCGAGAATTATAACCTCTTGAGAGTCGGCTTTTGCAAGGCATAAGTTAATTTAAATAAAAACATTGTGTTCCAGCGAAGAATGGCTCCAGGTTTACAAGCAGATTTACTCGGGAGATTTGGTCGAGCAAAACAAGGCTCACGAGATTTTGCTAGTATGGAAAGCCAGGTCAGCTGATTATTTATTATTATACTAAATATTGATTTTATCTCCTTCTTCTGATGTTAGATAAATAATTTAATGTTTGTGGTTTCACATCCAGAATACCAAAATTGCCTGTTGGTGTAGAATGTACACTAGGTTTGATACAAGTTTGTCTGAGGGATAGAGAATGGACACCAAAAATATGCACCGGTGAAATGAATATCTCGTATGAGAATGACTTGAGAATGATGTATTCAACGGTCATAATGAAGTTCTTGAATCACATTTCAAATATTGCACATTGCAAGCAGACTTCTCTTTTTGTCATTGCCAAGCAGTTAAATATTCCTGATTGGATAGTTGATCTCAGGCATGACACAGCTCATGGACATGAGTTACCATCTATAGATGTTATGCGTGTTGTGGCTAACATTCTGTTGACTTGGTTGCATGTAAGTTTTATTTATAAATATGAAAAAAACATTTTTATCTGTCTTGGCTTCAACTGGATTTTATGTATGCAGGAAGAATATTGGGCAGCTGAAGCTAAAATTCTGGAGGATTCACAAGAATTAGAGGACTCAGAGTATCTATATTCCAAACATGATGAGGATTTACTTCATTTGATTGAGTTGTGGACGGCTATAGGTCTGTACATAAAAACTAAACATGTTCGACTAGCAAGTCTTCCAGATACTGAAATAAAGTAATTGTAGTTTCTTATATTTTACTTCAGTTAACATAAGCCTAATTGTATTAATTAGCCTAATTATATTTTTATTTTACAGAGACACTCTCACGGAACTTTTAAAAAAACTAAACGTAACTTTTGAGGGAAAACCATTTATGATCAGCGAAACCACAGAGCTTTCAACCTTGAGAAACGTGTTATTATCAGAAATATCAAAAAATTTGTATAAGGGAGATTACGTACTAAGGAAAGAAAATGTTATTATTGACTCTATACTAACCAATGAAGCATTTCTAATAAATTCAGAAATCTTAGCTATATTTACTGATAAAGAATCCATAGAGAGGAGCACAAATTGCTTACCCCAGTCTTTGGTAGAATTCTGGAAGGATTTTCTTCTCTTGTTACAAGAAAAAAAAATATTGCTCTCGTTATTATTGCAATTGATTGAAGTCGTAAAAAATGAAAAAGACACAAACAAAAAACTTCTAGCATCTTTGTGGATAAAAGCTATTGCTCAAGCATTCAATAAACAAAAAATCGCTAGGCATGTGTATCACACTATGGAGGAAAAGTGCGATCACGAAAATAAGAAATTGTCGAATAAAGAGTTGCTCAAAGATGTCCAAGAAGAAATAGAAAACTCTTATCCAGAGTTAACCAGTGTCCTTAGTCTTAACGTGAACGGAGATTTCCCCAGTTGTCTCACAGATCCGAAGTTTGTAAGAAGACTGATCTTTAACTTTAATGAATATTCCGAACACTATATTCCAGAGATACTAAAAATTTCGTCAATTCTTGACAATGATTCAGTTGCAAAAGACAAATTAATGGAAGTTATAAAAATACAATCGCTAGAAGTTAAAGATAATGAGATGGAAATCGAAAATGTCGAACCAACAGACAAAGTGTACACTATTGATGACATCAAAGAGATAAAGAAACAGCAAAAAAGTAAACCAAAAAATACAGGATCCAATAAGGAACTTGCCGATTGTACGATTCGTAACAGAAATTGGAAATTGGCACCATGTAAGGCTTGTATAAATTTTTTGTGTAATTCCAATTAGAAAACACAAATATTATTCCAAAAATTTTCTCTAATTTTTGTCATACATTTTTTTCTAGTGGATTACGATTGGAATTCATGTCCCATCGGAATCCTACCATGGCAGAAGGACGATTTGCACACAATCGAACCATTAATGGTGCCGCCTTCGGAGGTCCACTATGCAACCATCAAAAACTCAAAGCTGCCCAAGATTGTAGATTCCAACAGATTGAAAATGCATAGTAAGATTCAGTGGGAGAATCTTTTGAAAAAGAAAAAGAAGAAGAAATCAAAGAAGGCAGCTGACCCGATTGAACAAACGCTTGTTAATCGGGCTGTGAGGAATGCAACAAGTTTACAACAAATGAACGTCGAGAGCTGACGAGAGTAATCCTTAAATAAATGCACATACATATGTTTAACTACTTATACTTTTCATATCAATGGCTAAACCTGAAATTTCCCAAATAAGGACTGATTCAGAGAAAATAAATACAAAGCCCATTTGAATATTATATATTATATGTATTTATTATTATTATTTAACACATTTTTGTACAAGTAAATTAGTTATGAATAAGTACAACTTGGTAGCAAAGAGAGATAGAATTAATTATTTCATTAATATTTTATATCATAGTGAGAAGAGAGAGGAGATATATCTTATGTAATTCATTCGTATAATTATTTTCTTTCATTCATTTTTTGTGTATACTTTGTATAATTAAAGTTTCATTTTTTATGTTTCTGCATCTTGCACATGACCTCCTCTCGCGCACAATGCCGCTCTCGGATCATCCTGATCACATACTTGTCGCCATCAATGAATTCGCGCGTATATTGGCAGAAAAGTGCAAAACGCACCCTTCCGCAGATGGAGAACATACATCGCGTACGCTGATGCCACTGCTCTATACTCGACCTTCATTCTACGCGCCGTGCTCTATAACTTTACTTGTAGCATGAACTTCTTCGCTTATTTGAACCTCAAAATTGTCATCTTATATACTTTTTTACTTTTTCTTATTTCTTTTGTTTCATTATTTCATCATTACTTTTTTTACTTCATCATCGTTATCATCATCATCATCACCATCGAATAAATCACGCGATTCCCTAAAGAAGAGGTAGAAAAAACAGCGAAAACGACGACAAATTCCCCGGGATGCGACGCGGGACGATATTTATGTATAATTAATATTAATTATGTATAATATTTATAATTGTTTTAAAATTCGAGCTGAAGGAGAGTCTGTCTCTCTCTCTGTCTCTCTCTCTTTCTCTTTAGTCTGTCAGACTGGATTCGCGCGAAAGAACCGCGGATCCCTCTCTCTCTCTCTCTCTCTCTCTCTCTCTCTCTCTCTCTCCGTCGTCTTTGACTTTGGAGCATTCTGCACTCCGCGAGAGAACATACACGGGTTATAATCGACACACGAGCCGTAGTGACAATTAAAAAGAGAAAGTGACGCAAAGCGGCGCAGAATAGACACGATAACGTTTTTTTATGAATTTTTTCTTTCTTTGTTTATTATTTAATCATGAATTTTCTTAAATCTCTCCCTACCGTTATTCCTCCAAATTGCACTCTCTTGCTCGGTCTCACGCATCTACTCGCGGACTTTCGCCTCTATAGCTACAACTCGGCGAATATGAGTGTGTTAGTCCCTTACGTCTTTGAGGATGGAATAGTTTTTCTCCTCTGTTTTGATTTGATGTACGTTTATGGTATAATCGAGTGATTTACATGTTCCGTCCTCTCTCTCTCTCTCTCTCTCTCTCTCTCTCTCTCTCTCTCTCCTTCTCTCTCTCACATTTCGATTTGATGATCCGTTCTCTCTTTCACAAGACTCTTCTCGTAGCAGCGGATCTACAAATCGTATATGTATACATATCTCGCGGACATTAATAACGAAACAACAGATCTCTCAGATACTTATATAGAAAAGCGCGAGAAAGACGCATGCATGTATATGCACGTGAACTTATACTCAAATATTCCCTCTAAAAACAGACTCTACCTCCGTGAATCGACACGCACTTGCTCTTGAAACGTTGTTTCCGCATATGGTATGATTCGGTATAAACAGTTTTAAAAAAAGGCGGGATTATAGTTTAAAAAATTCAAGTATAAGTCCTTGCTTAATCGAAGTAAAAAGTCATAAACAAACGTACATATTATATGCATGTTTAAAAACCTCGAGGAAAGTGTACACGTGATATCATATACCTATGTATCACTCCACTCTTCTGATATCATCGCACACGCACACGCGCACATACGAATGTTCGTCATCGTCACGTCTTTAAGTCGTCGTGTCATGGCTTAATAGAATCGTACATCAAAGTAAAAAGGTATTTTACAATGCCTTTCTAGATATTGTAATCCTCGGAAAGCGCGATTATGCCCTTGTTTGGTGGTTCTTATGTGTCATATACTCTGATATGCGCACGCGGGAGTGCTTGACAGTCATCACACGCTGGAGTTTTCATGTCTCCTTTGAAAATATAATATAGATCTAAGTCGACAAAATAAATACGATGCACTTAAAAATTAGCACAAACATATAGAGGCAGAAACGCTTGTACAGCTTCAGAATCGTCGCGCGAGTCATCGTCGCAGCATTTACACTCGGAAAAAATACACGCAATAATTCCTGGTCTTTCGTGTTTCTTTTTCATCGAGAGAGTCTTAATAAACTTTGTCCTTAATTACTACAGCTAATCGAATTCTCAATCGCAATTCGTCGAGTACGAATTAATAAAATAACGGACCAGTTCGAGATGAGGGTTGGAGGGAGGAGAGTCCGAGAGCTTCTCCTTATACTTTACAGTAGGCTAATTTTATCTTTTGAATCTGGCTAATTGCACGCAGAGGAGGCCCTCGACGTCCTCGCCCTCGCTTCGACTCGATGCAGAAGAGGAGAACTATAAGCTATCTGTTAAAACTAGTGAATTCATTCGGTCGTTAAAACGATTTAACAAATAAATTACAGTATAAGTTCGACTTAACAGCACGTCAAAACGTAATATTAATGATAATAATTATAATGATGATAATAATAATGATAATAATAATAATAAGAGATTCCTCAAAGCATTATACAAATCATCAATGTAAATTACGAACTAACTCCTTAACAATTAAGAAATAATAATAATAAAAAAAATAAAACACAACAATTATTGGTCGTGACCATATAATTTTTCACACCTCGAGATTCATTGTCTTTATTCATGAAAATCCTCAAATGGACACAGCGGTTCGCTCCAGCACACTCTCACAGACAAACGCAACTCTACGAGTTCATGAAATTATCTCTTTCTCTCTCAGCGACACGAAATTTTTCTCTCTCGAGTCGAATAGTCGCAGCGAGCTCGTGGAAGTTGGGCGTCGCACTTACACATTACAAAAAAAAAATAAATAAATTAAAACGCAGAGCTGTCGAAAAATAAAACGGTACATAACGGGGGAAGATGCGCGTATAAAAAAAAGAAGCGTCGAACTGCAGGAGAGACAAGACATCGTCACGTCCGTGCACGGCTTTTTTTATGTATATATATATAAACGTCGATACTACACGATATATACATATATGTATAAGCGTATTGCGTGATATATATGTATGTGTGAGATGAAGGGAGGTTCTCATGTCCGCATGACGTGTGCCTATACGTAAGATTCGAAGAGTGAGAAGAATCGGAGAGACCAAGATATATGTATATGAAAGCAGTGCACGCGAGAATTACATGTCTGACGTGAACGATGGAAAAAAGAGACTTAGATATCGAGATACTTTGCTTTACGTTTTCACTTTGAGACGAGTGTGAGGATGACGCAGTTTGTAACACAATGAGATGCTTACGTATACATAAAATTCGGCAAAGAGAGAGAGAGAGAGAGAGAGAGAGAGAGAGAGAGAGAGAGAGAGAGAGAGAGAGAGAGAGAGAGAGAGTAGGTAGGGGAGACTATAATGTTTATAATGGAAGAGAAAGATAAAGTGGTTAAAAGAGAGAGAGAGAGAGAGAGAGAGAGAGAGAGAGAGATACATTTGTTTATGCGTATATTATAATAACGATGCCACACGTCGTAATTCTCCCGCGCGATGAGTTCGAAAAATGTAAGATCGATATACTTATTTATTTGTTTATTTTATTTTATTTATTTTTTTGTCATTTCTTTCTTTCTTATCTTTTTCTTCTTCGTTAAAACGAAATATCCTCCGACAATTATGCATAACTTATCGAGAGACTTATAGACCTAAGTTTCGCGTCCGATTCGACGCGTCGTCACATTCATTCTCTCTCGTCCATTGTTTTATACTCCTATAACTCCTCAGTGATCCTCATTATACTCTATAATATATCCACTTAATTATTCTTTCTCTCCGATCGTCTTTCATCGTCGTCAAGTATAACACTTAAGTAACGCCCCTGAACCGACAGACATGTCCGACTGGATAGCGACGTGTCCTCGTCGTCACATTCCTCTTCTCTGTTTAACAATCCTACTACAAGGTTTAAAAAGTCTAAAACCGGAAGAAGCGGCCCGGGTGCGCGACGGCTCTGCGCGCGCAGCATTTTTTTTTTATCTTCACGGGGCTCGCGCGGCAGGCCAGCTGCTCGGCGCCCCTTGTTTCTCTCACCCCTCGATTTAAATTATTCCCTTTTTTTTCAATAGCGGCAGATTTTTCGGGGTTCGTCCTTTGTGATTTTGCGGAAGCCGCCAAATTTCGCGTATGCTGCATCGCTCGCGCTTATTATTTTTCTTTGTTCGTATCCCTTTAATTACTTTTTTTTTGTTTGAAGGAGAGTTTTTGCACTGCACACGGAATTTGCGCATTACACATGATGGGGAGAATAGTCGGTAAGCGCGTGTGATCTCACGAGCTTTTCGTCCTTTCGCGCCACGCGTCGTCTTTCGGGTTGTCTTTGTATCCTCATAGTATTGTATTTATAATAGGTATATACGTGTGTGTGGTTTTGATATGACGGACTAGCTTGTGTTGCCATTTGTTGCCGTAGCCCAGGAAAATGAATTATGTATGATTGTAGATAAGCGGTTGATGAAACATCTGTGTATCTGATGTTGAGTTTATGTAATTTGCCTATTGAGCGTGAAATCGAAAAATTATGTGCGAATAAAGGTGAAACAATCGAGCTGTCGCTCTTCTTACTCCATTATACAGACATTTACATATATTTATACACGTACTTATATACGATTACACATAATTATATTTCCTGGGTAGTATTTTACCACAGCCTGCACACTGAACGTAATCGAATTCGATTCAGCCTGTCGTTGAAGAAAGCTCTAGGTTTGACTTCGGTGTGAAAGCTTCGACGAACGATCCTTAACGCGAAAAAACCGCATAGCCTCGTTACATTGATTAGTAAAAAAAGTCGGTGTGTACTTTCGTAGCTCAAGAGAATACGCAGCCTTGTTGTAGTCCTTCGTTTACAGTAAAAGGATAGGGTAGTTAATGCAACGGCGAACGAGCGAGTTTGCAGGTTTGTTCAGTCGCGATGCCGGGCAGTCGTAATTATTCATATATATCGCAAAAACTAAACAGCTATACTATCTAGAAAAAGGAGAAAAACGACGGACAGTCCGGAGGTTTGTAAAAAGAGATCTTAACGCGATTAGGACACACGACATATAAATAACACACAATTCTTAAATTTTTCCAGATGACAAAGTAACAACTGTCGTTCTAAAATGGATTCTCTCGAATTACGCGCTGCGTAATAAGTCCAAGGGGTGGACGAGCGCTTGCGCAAAAGTCGAACAAACCCGTAATCTCGCGGCTGCCGTCGTCGAACCCAAGCGGAAAAACTACTACAGGGCGTCGCAGTACTGGCTCGCCAACGGATTTCCCTAAATACGTTTATGAATAATTGTACGCACGCGAACATACGGACAAACACTCAAACAAATACACACACGCACAGCTACACATACGCGCACACACGCATACACATACGCGCGCGCACACATACTCACACATACAGACTGACTGACAGACAGATATCGAAGAACGAGAAGACACACGATCACCGACTTTGAAACACTCGCTCACTCTCTCTTTCTCTCTTTCCGTCGAATGTGAATAATCCCTATATAATAGAACGACTCGAAAAATTCGTATAATTCTGTTAAAATGTATAATTGTTCTTCAGCGCGTAATTACTTTGTTTTATATCTTCGTCGTCTCCGTTTTTATTAACATATGCGTGCATAGGGAAAGATTTTATTATCCTAGAATTTTTATCAGCATCGTCATCGTGACGTTTCCCTTCGCTTAAGGACGAGGACAAGTATACATGCACGCGAGCCACGTGTCGTCTATATGTGATCTCCCTTCGTACGTACGAGATTCGAGATACACGAGATGTGTCCTACAAGCTGGCTGTCCACTTTCGTTCTCGCTATGCATATGTATATTTGTATGTTTTTTTTGTTATTTATTTTTTAATCCTTAACCCGCCGTACGGTCTCGCTTAAATAGTTATAATCTTTCGGCCTCGTGGCATCGCTTATCGTCATTCCTAGTAAAACGGCATGCAGTTCGTAGGTGTACGTAAATATATATTTTTTTAATGCGCGTGAAAGAGAGAAGGTTTTTTTTTGCTTTCATTAAAATGGTTTGCTTTCTGAATGTTTTTCTTATCTCGTAGAATGTAGCCGCTGCTACTGCTGCTAAATCGTCTCTGGTTCCCTCGGCTGCTTGATGTTTCCACAAACGTCGCGGCGACGATCGAGAGGCTATCTCGCGCATGCACGCGATACAGTCTCGTCGACAACCTGCTCGATGCTGCACCTTTTTTTGTTAAACTCGATGAGCTTGATAGGTTGCTGTTGGTGGTGGTGGTGGTGATAGCTGTTGTTGTTGTTGTTTTAGTTTTGGTGATGGTTTTTAGTTTTTTGTTTCTAGTGTCCGGGAAGAGACGAGCGATGGTGGTTGGTATTACTTGTGGCTTTGGCAACCGCTGTGGACTTGGGTATCGCCATTGTTACCTGCGGTTAAGCAAATTGCGATTAGTTTGGAAAGGCGTGCCTCTGTACTTCCCTACCTTGGAAATCCATCTTTCATTGTAAAATAGTTCTACTATCATTCTATGCGCTGTGTACATTTGACCTTTTGAAATATACACACAGCATGATTAAGATTACGGAATTGAAGCGAAAAAATGTCGCACGCGTGACGTAATAATACGCGCTTGAGTAAAGCATAATTTTTGAAGAGGCTCTTTGGCTGATACCGAGGCATAAGCAAATGCTCATAGATGAAAACAATATCGTAACTCGGTGAATTTGGGGAGAGACGAGAGAAATGAGCTCTATCCCGCAAATCATCATCAGCAACGGACGACAAGGCACGTCATACCTTCATTAAGAGGAGTGCGAGGCTCACGAGTGAGGCTGCGTTGTGCCATGGTCCCGCTTGTTTTCAGACTGCTGCTGCTGTTGTTGAGTCTGCGGCTGCTGTCCGCCCGGTGTTGTGGGCGTCTTGATGACCGTTGGCTTCTCCTCGTTAACCGGCGTCGGGGGCGCGTCCTTCCGCGGTGGCATCCTCTCGTTTATCGCGTCCAGACCCTTCGCCTCGGCGAACGATGTGATCTTGTGATTCGGTGAGAAGCCTTGCAGCGCTGCACATTACAATGATATATAGGTTGTTAATCGATTTTCAATTAGAGCTATTACGTATATACACTTTTATTGCTAATGAATTTTCGAGAAAGGCGCACGACTGAACGGACGATTTTCATTAATGACGAAGCCATTAATTCGAAAGAATCATGTATGTACATTATGTTGTGCCGAAATGGTAGGTATACAACGGCGCGTGAGACGGCTTTGAAGCACTTCAAAGAACTATCTCAAATGCAGCTATAATACGAAAGGAAAAAAGAAGTGGTATACAAGCACTGTCGCCGAGTTGACCGGATTGCGCGGAAAGCCGGACATAAATAATGGATATATTTACCGTTCTTCAAGGACGTCTTTCCTCCGGAAAGCGCACCCAGTGGCAGAGCACCGGTCGGTGTGAGTCCCTTGAGCTGTAACACGCTCTCGCTCTCCTCTCTGCGAAATCAAGGGAAAACGTTAAATCACATCTTATATATGAATGAGTGTAGTATATGAATATGTGAATTTTCTCGCTGTTTGATAGAGTTGGGTTTCAAACTTTTATACGCGATGGCTGCCGCTCGCGTAAAGGGTGCACTTACGTCTCATCTATATATATATGAAATTTCAAGGAATCTTGTAGTTTAGGTATTATCAATGTTTGACAAACGTTTATATATCTTATTTTACCAAGTTTTGGCAAATCTTGCATGTCTCACTTTTAACGAATTATTCGACAAACCTCATGCTCGATAAACTCATACACGGAGTTATTATAATATTTTCCGTTACAGCAAATTTTCCGAAATTTTATACCGCGAATTCGACGATCCAGAGATTCCACAGATGCTACGCAGTTCGAAATATGCATACAGACAATATCCTTCATCTATCTATCCATCGCGAATCTCCGCGTGCGTGCTTATGGATATATGTATGTATATATGTATATATCTATGTTCAAATTGCCCACTGACCTGAGCACGGAGAAGACGCGCGCCATTTTGCCGATGGCTCTGATCTTGTTCCGAATAACTTCCTTGCGTTGATTGGCTGCTGCACCTAGAATGTTCACAGCATAGCTATTAATTTACATACTCTCCTCTCTGTATCCCGCCTGCCGTATAAACTCCGTGTCTGTGTCTTGTGTGATATAGTGTCATCGTGTGTCGGTGAGTATATATGCTTTTATATATATATATATATATATATATGTATATATATGTATATATATATACATATAAAATGCATGTTTAAGTATTACAAGCGTATATATGCATACATCCGAGAGAAGCGCATACCGCGCGAGAAATGCATAAAGCTCGCGCGACTCGCGCGTTCCGATGCAAAGCAAGTTTTATATATATATACAGCGATTCTCATGGTCCAGCTGTCTCAGTGATAAGTTTACTGCGCGCACAGCAAGCACATCTATACATCAGCTGCAGCTCGACGGTGAGAATCTTAGCATTACTGCAGGATACGTATATACATAGCGCAAAAAAAATAAACAAATAACAGCTGAATCACAAGCGAACGAAGACGTACTCGCCTTTTTATGGCTCCTCTATAGAAGCTTCGAAAAACGCGCGTACGTCGTCGTTTGGGAGACATCGGCATGGAGATATCCTCCCTCGAGATGGTCCGAGTTTAACTCACGACTTCCGCTCTCTGATATGCGGTTAATGAGAGGAAACGGGTAATATGTGCATGTATTTATAACGGACAATCTCGACTATTTTCACGATCGCAAAAACACATAAGCCAAATCTCTGATGCAAGCTGCGGCGGCTGTATATAACGCGCGCGGTTATATTGCGTTTTAAAATGTTTTTTTAATTTTATCGGCTGAAAGCGGAAGCTCAAGCTTCTGCGGCATGCGTGTATATAGGCGAATAAGGAATATATGCGCATAATCGATGTTTCCGCTTGAATATTTGGAATATTGTCGGGGAGTCTATTATATACACGCATGTTGTAAAAAGTATGTTTAATACTATCCTATATAGGGAATTATTATTATACAATATATGAGATAAATTTTACAAAAAACGCTACTTCTATATTATAGCCAAAATAATACGTAATATACCTTCTATATAGTTCATAAATTATAATTATAGCGAGGTTCATATATATTATAATCATGTATATAATTTAAGAATAAAAAAATAAGATTTCGTATCATGCACTTTCCCAACAGCGTCTAAGTACTCAATCCTTCAGATAAGCCGTATATATACTGTTTATAATCAGCTACTGTAATACAAAAGTATCGCAGAACAATCTACTATACATTATTATAATACATAATCGCAAAAAAGTACGACCAATCAATCAAGATATACCACAATCAGAAATAAAAAAACGTCGGCATCACCTACGCTCGAAACAAAAAGACAACGACGACGCTCTTTTCTTCAGCATATATATTTTTTTTATAATCTCTCACGAGCGCGACGCTGCAGCTATTTTTTTTTCTTGGCTTTCGCGCGCGCGCATGGAAAATTGATCGCCGATAATTTTAAATTCAAGGCTCCAGCGCGCGCTCGCCTAAAAAAAGAGAAAGAGAGAGAGTCGTCGCTGTCGTGTCTACACACGCGGAGAGCGAACGACATTATATATATATATATATATACTTTCCGAACATACCAATTCGTATGGTTTTTTTGCCGTGTGAGCTATGGAATCGTTGCTTTTTTATACACATCGACACGTAAATATCGCGAGTTCTACGCAGCAAAGTGCATAATATATACGCGTGGAAGATTGCTCTCTATATATGTATATATACAAAGCTTTGCAAACGAATATTATATACATTTGGTTATAAGGGACGAGCCGCACTATACGTCGTACCAACTAAACCTACTAAACATACTCGGTAAACTGGCTTTCCCGACCAAGAGAATCTAATTTTTCTTTGAGTATCTATATATACATCGGTAAATTCTTATACATCAGAATCGAAAGAAAAGCTCGGACGTTACAACGAGAAAGAAAGGAAGATTTCCTCCGACCAACCATTTTCCCGGAAAAACCAGTCTCGCTTCGAGACTCGTCGTCGATCGCGAGAGAAAAAGTAACGCCTTCTATCACCCGAGATTTTCTTTACCCTGCGCTAAACTCTTCCTTCCGCGCGCGCGAATTTAACTCCGCAGATGCGACTTCCTATAATATGATGCTGCGCGGTTCGATTGAAGAAAAATGCGACGGTTCGAGCGCGTCTGTACGGGCATACATATATGTGTATATATCGGCTGGATATTATATAAGAGAGAGAGAGAGAGAGAGAGAAAAGGAGAAAGCTTTTGATCCCCTAACGCTTTCCTGCGAGCTTGCAGTGAGAAATTATCGGTCGCGACCGCGCAAGCTTTAATTAAGTCTTCTGAAAAGAGAAAATAAGTTTGTTTTCGAATGGCGATTCAGTTTGTAAGAATATTTGGTTTTTCGATCGAGCATCGTACACGTTCAATAGCCTTGAGGGATCAAGCTTTCCTAATTATATCGTCACTCGCAGAGAAGGTGCGGCGCACGTCTCTAATCTATAACTCTATACGCGTAGCGTAACGCAAACTCAACCTTCCGCGCGAGTGAGGCTTTTTACATAATATAAACCATAAATTTCCTCCACCGATATGTACAAGCATAGATAACACAGCGAAACCGTTCTTTTATCTCTATTATATTCGGAGATAAAGATGGCGAACAGACACGCCCAGGATCCTTGAGGCGGATCGACACCTGTAATCGTCTACGATGATTATATACATGCGCACGTGCACTTGATGTCTCTAAAGCATACATATATATACATATGTGGTGTACACATTGCGACAGAGACAGGTGCGCTTCTCTATAGATGACAGTTTCTTTGTCACGTTAATTCTATAATGGACATCCATTGTAACCGCGAGTGTCGCGACCTCAAGCTCTTTTGTTTTCTTATTCTCGCTCTCTCGGTGATATCATTCTTAACTCTTTGACGGTTCACTTTTGATAAATTTTTAGTCACTTACTTATATAAGCTTGTTAAGAACAAAAAAAAAGGAAAAACGAAGCTTTTCATTCTAGCGGCATTCAAGCGGTGCGTCAAAGGGTCAAAAATCAGGAAGCGCATAACAAGCCATGGCAGAGATATAATACATAGTAAAGCTGGTAGGTATATATGTAAGCTCCTAAAGAGGCTCGCGTGGCTGCTTTTGCGCCGCGACTTTGGGGTTGGAACAGGGGAGAAGCTGAGGGGCCCATCGCCGAGCTGAGGTCGCGTATATACCGTCGGTATCACTCGTGGGGTACGAAAGTGTCAGATTTACTGCGTTGGACTAAGAATATTTTTTTGGTATGATTTATTATTCTTTTTTTTTTTAAAAAGACCAACGCGATAAATCAGCGACACGTCGCACGGACGACACAATATCTATATAATACATATACGACAGACTCAATGGCATCGCCATGAGATATATCTCCCAATCGCTCGGGTATATAATATATACACAGTACAACAACACGTCAACAACTCCGCATCACCAACAGACACCATATATCCAAATTGTAACAGTACATCTATATTTATCGGTGGCTCATAGTATAGTATATTTATATAGGGTACACAGATAAGTGTATATATCCCCTCGCAATTAAGAATCAATCCAGACATGTACAGAGAGACAGATAATAAGACTCACCGTACGCGGTGGTTCGGTGGGGTGAGCGGCATCGGGTAGTCGTAGTGGCCGGACAACACAGTAGGGTCAGCGTCGACGAGTCAATCGATCGATCGATCGATCGATCAATCAATGCGGTCGTCGGGGTGTGTCATTGTGTGTGTCGAGTGCGCGATCACGAGATCATCAGCCCAAGACCAAGACGACGACGCAGGCGTGATTTAGAGGGACAGAAGAGTACCAATAACGTGAGAGCAGCGTCAACGGTGGCCACCGTTTTTTTTTTCATTTATATATATATATTTTTTTCGTTCATAGATGCATTTTTATGTATATATACAAATTTCGTTCATTCGCAGTTGTCACAACAGCGAAGGAGGAGTAGTAGAAGAAGAAGAGAACAGTAGAAGATATGCGCGCAGCACAGGTTTTGGTTTTGGTTTGATTGGCGTGGGTGAGACGATGGCGGTCGGTGGCAGACACACACACATATATATATATATCGGCGAAATATATATATATTTTTTTTGGTTGAAGTAGTAGTAGTAGTAGTAGTAGTAGTAGTAGTAGTAGCAGTAGGTGTGGTTCAGAAAGTAAAACAATACATAGAACAGACGAAAAACATGTGCACTGCGTAAATAATACATTCTCAAGCATATGTGCGTAATAATATAATAATAAGATGACAATAATAATAATAATAATAATAATTGATAAAATTTTCTCTCTGAGTATAAATATCTCATGGTATACGTATACATAACAATAAAATATTAGAAAATGTACAAAGTGACGTTATATACACAGTAATCGAATAATTCACAATTATATGCATATCATTCTTCACATTTGGTATACAGACGTGTATTGTAGAAGTTGGCACATAACAAGTGCTCTTATGATTTTATCATTATTATATCTAATGCAATAATAATCTCTATACTATACAGAGTGAGGACCATAATTCCGGCCCACCAGCAGCGATCGTCACGCAACAATTGATAATTTTCACTTCCTCCTTTGATCTCGCTCTCATCTGCAGCGCCTACTATATAAATTCACATATATAATACGCATTCTCTCATCAACCCGATATATATACACGCTATCCCCCACGTGGCATGAGGAAGGAACGCGCGTCTCCGATGATATAATCCGCGAACTCGGTATATACTATAAATTCTGATCTAGCACCTCTTCCGCCCGTCGAATTTTAAAGCTTGTGTTTGGCAATTTCCTTTTGTTTTCTACTCTCGGATAGGTCGCAAGATACATAAATGACCCAGATATATATGTACATATACATTCACGGCTTGCGTACGCGAAGCTGTGGATTCGAATACTCCTGACGTGTTTTCGATGCTAACGAAGCGATTGTCATATCAATAACGTGATTGCTTAACAGTCTTCCTCTCTACAAACTTTGTCAAAGTTTTTACCGACCAAAAATAGACTACTAAAACGAAATCTTTACTCACAGCCTTCGAATCAATATTGAACTATGATCAATGAACAAAATTTTGTAAGAAACGTTATATATCCCGCTGATAAATATCGTATCAACGATCGCCTCGGAGACCGGAGCCATCGGTCCTCTCTCACTCTATAGATATAAGAACTCTGCTGTCGGAGCTTCACCGACGTCACGCCAACGACTCTCCCGATGCAGGTCAGTCTCCGGCCTTGACCTTCTTATCATCGTCATCTGTTAGTGGTTTGTATGGTTATATATACACAGACAAGCCGCAGCGGCAAATCGTCCTCTTTGTCGAGGTCGTCACATCGGCGTGAGAGAAAGAAGCCCTCCGGGTAAATCCGACATCGATACACTGCTTTTTGGAAGGCACAGTTGTGAGAAATGGTCTATACCCGGCTTTGCGATGGCTTTTAAGCGATGCGTCTTTTATGCTTGGTTGTTATTATTATTTTTTTTTTTTTTTCAATTCAGATACGTGTTGTTGGTCGATTGGACGTGAGGCAAGTGACGCTCCGAGGACTATATGGTTTATAAATTACACTATGTCTATTATAAAACTGTAGATACTTATTAAAAAAATGGGGGGTAACGCTACTGTAGTATAATTATAATAATAATTATGATAGACTTGAAAAAATAAACTATATATATGTCGTATAATCGTAATCCTAAGAAATATATATAGGTGACCACGAGACTTAAGACTAGAACTTTGCTGTGATCTCCACGTATAGATCGGAGATCGCAATAAACTGAAAGCACAAAAAATCAAAGTATTAGTCGAAATCGGTTAAAACGATCGTGACGGCTTGCGACGATCTTAAGACTGTACATTGTATTGAACCGCTTTTCCTATTTTTTTTTTCCAGATAATTATTATCGTTGCAAGCCGCACGGCAGCTACGCCCGATCGTTTTAACGTCGCAGAGCTTTTTTGTGGTGGCTAGTGAAGAGAAAAAAAATCAAAGTTAAAAAAACTCTCTCAGAAAATTCGAAAGCGACAGCACAAAGAAAATAAAAGAACAAACCACCAAAAACAAACTCTATTAAGTTCAGATCATCTTAGTATATACACAGGTAAATTAGTCATATAGCCAGGAACAAAAAAAAAAGTACATTAGACTCGATCTGAAGAGTCCAAATATGCATGTACGGGTACACACGCGCGCGTCTAGACACGCGCAGGGATGGACAAGTATATAAACAAAATAAAAAAAACACACACACACACGGAAGCTAGATATATATAAATATTCCTGTACAGATGATCAGTCTAGTACTGATAGGGGACACAGAGACAGGGGTAGATAACGGACACGGGGGTGTATGCAGAAACACGACAGCATTTCCTTGGTAATCTTGCACCTAGGGTGTAACACACTATATATATATATATAGTTCTCGCGGAGCTACGAGCTTTCCAAAAGCTTTCTCTCGTCAAAGCCGTGTTGGCCTTTTGAAAAATTCGCAGTCCGCGAAGTTTCTCTCGGGGATATATTTGTATAATAGCAGTGCGCGCGAGAGCTCCGCGAGATTTCGAGTTTTCATATATCTTTTCATAGATATACATCTCGAAAATTCGACGGAACCCGTTCACTGAAATTCAATTCTGATTGCGATATAGGTATAAGCTTGCGCCAGATTGAATAGAGGAAAAATTTGCGTATTCAGAATCGAATTTTGCGGTGACAGTGCTATATTATATTTTATATATTAGAAAAACAGAGCTAAAGGGGGAAAAGAGGGTATCGTCGACGGTGCAAAAAAAAAAAAAAAAAATAGAACCAGAACAAAAAGAAACGAGAAACTGTGCTCTATAGCTGCAAAGTATACAACCAAACGAAAACTCAAAATCGAAAGAACAAAAAGAAAAAACTTGAAAACCAGAGAAAGAGTTGTGTGTGTGTTGTGTGTCTGTGTACAAATGAGAGCGTGTGTTTCATACATGTATGAGTGTGGGCGCGAAGATGGACGTAGTATGTATATATATAGCTGAGGGAGAGACATGGGCATATAATACAAGTGACGGGTGAAGAGATAGGACTGCACTGACTAATGGACTTGAACATGCGCAAAGACAATTTGTATATAGGCGATGTAAGAGAGTCGCTCGGCACTGAGATGGAGGGGATGATGTTGCACATCGCATATACGTATGATTCTCGCGCATATATATATAGACTAATTCTTCTCGTTTTTCTTTTTGCACTGACACGAAGGCGATGTTTTCATTTCACGCGAGCGAGGTTACCTACAAATATTTAAAATGCGATTGCACCGCGTTCTTGAAAAGTATCGATCGATTGTGAAATTTTAACGATTAAAATCACAAGCGACGAAGAAAAAACTGTATAAGCTCTGTATACGACACAGCGCGTAGTTATAAAAAGCTCCTCCGAGTCAACTGGCCGCATATACTCCCGTCCCTCAACAAGTTGATCGTTCGATTATCGAATCTCGATCGCGCGTCTAACTATCCTGATGATGTGCGCGCACGTGTCCCTCGCATAAACACTGATGTGCCACACAGAACGGCTGCGCCGAGCTATATGGGAAACTAAACTCGCGCGTCTCAATTATCAGACAGCGCAACCGGCGAACTATCGGCGAAACGTTTCCGATTGATTAATTGCGTTCTGCAGCCGAAAAACTTTCCTCGCCGCATCTGGCGATTGGATTACTCGACAGAGAAGTAGATCAGCATGTGAATGTAATGAGGTATATTTTATACATATATATATACGCAGGTATTAGACGACATCGGACTGTTTATACCCTGCGGGTTCGTGACATGCGTGAAGAAAAGCTTTTCTCGACTATTATTACTGTTTTATAATATGCGTGTGACAGCTCGTACATTATCTGCTTCTCTGTAAGGAAATCAGGCAAAAGAAACTAAATCAAACGGGTGAACGTATGAAATATAAGAGAGAATTAAGGTTGCAGTGTATGCAAAGAAAAAAGGAGTCATAAACAGAGAAACACAGTAGTTCAAAAGTAAACAAAGGAAAAACTGATTACACGCGTTGTGAAAATCCTCGCGGGAGGAGATATTATGTAAAACTGCACGCTATCGACGCAGCAGCAGCAGCACATCCGCAAATAAAAAAAATTAAAACACAAAGAAGTTAAATGATTAAAAAAGCAAAATAAGGGAAGAAAAACCAAACGTGCAAAACTCAAACAAGGTTAGGGCTATATAGGGGGATTTGGACATTCGTTCGCGTTACGTATATTTAATAACTGCATCATTATTGCGAACACGCCCGTTAAACCGCGTGTAAAACAAGTATTTAAGAGAAGGAGATGAAACATATTCTCTGATCCAAATAGCCCGCGTCGATAGGAGAAAGACAAAACTAAACTTTACCGACGAGCTTGCGTATGTGCGCGCGCGGGCGCGCGCGGAAGAATTGAATTGCGGAGAAAAGTTCGTATAATGCACTTGAGTTATTTGCGGACATCGCACAGAATCGGCGATTGTGTAGTTACATACAGCGCAGTCTTTTGACATAGTCGATAGTACAGACAGGGAGTGGCAGCATCAAACCAAAGATTAATTCGAAACTCCACTGGCGATTAATAGTCAAAAATTCACAACCTAACGGTTACAGAACACGCCATTGCGGAGAGAGAAGAAGGAGGAACACCGCACAATGTGTCCTGTGTCGTTGTTCTTTTTCTTTTTCATTTATTTTCTGCGAATCGAAAGGTGGAATTAAAAAGTTTCCTCTTCCTCCGCAACGATTGACATAAAAAATCAATCTCTGGTCACATAGTCTCTCAGTAGTTATGGTGGTTTATTTAGTTTGTTGCTTTTATTTGTTTTTTTTTTGCGTCAAGTAAGTCATCAAGCGGACTTACCATTCTTTTTTTGGACAACGACTTTGGCTGCGACTTTTACCGTGGTAGGAGGTTCGGTCGAACAACGAAGTTTTGAGTGGTAGTAGTAGAAGTAGTAGAAGGTAGTAGTAGCATAGTGTCGTGCCAAGATAGAGGAGGAGTCCAAGGCCAGTGTGATTGATACAAATATAATAGAGAAGGAGTACGATAAAAGACAGTCAGTGCATTTTTTTCGTTGCATTATTTTTTTCTGTTAAGTCTTAGTTAAGTTTTGTACATAGGAGGTGAGAATCAAGTAATAATTAAGTTTCAATTTTGGTCTTCTTCCTTTTTTTGACTTTTTGTTTGTTTCTTTGACTCGGTGTCGTTAATAGCGATGAAAAAAATTATGAAAAAAAATCTGAAGGAAATCAACGTCGACAATTAATAATACAGTGTAAATAGTGCCTTAGACATACAGCTTGAAACCTAAACGCTCCGAAGCTTTCTGCACTCGAATGGTACTCTAATTAAATCATCCGGTGTGTTAAATCGAGAGCTCGTCGATTATACGAGTGGGTTTGAGCTTCAACCTCGACTTCTTCTTCTTTTTCTTCTTCTTCCTCTTCTTCTTGTTCATGCAAAGTAGCGCAAACTAATGAACTCGCGAATCACGCAACTACCTCGGCCCCGCGCATAAATCAATTTTCGCGGGCGCGCGGGGCAGCACCCACAGTATCATTTACATCGTAACTACATGTTTTCTAGTGCGGATTTTGATCGATCGGCCTCGGCATCATCGAGTTTCATATCTGTTGATATTGCCCTGCAATAAACTACTCTGCTATTATATAGGCGAGCGTCAAAATATTTCCTCGAATCGAGACGAGATCGTTTTCAATTTCAGCGCACGAGTCCAGAAAAAGTCGGAGCGTCCGTATAGAGCCTGATATGGTTTTTCTTTTGCCGCTGTATTTCGAAATTTTTTTCT
This sequence comes from Muscidifurax raptorellus, assembly GCA_020010945.3. Taxonomy (NCBI): domain Eukaryota; kingdom Metazoa; phylum Arthropoda; class Insecta; order Hymenoptera; family Pteromalidae; genus Muscidifurax; species Muscidifurax raptorellus. The sequence goes on from CM052077.1 coordinate 11,802,724, forward strand.
CCATCATTTCCTGTACTCTGATCGAAAGCCTAGCGCTACATATGTGTGTATATACATAGAGAGACACGGAGAGTATATATTTACGTAAGTGTCTGGTGTGTATGACGATGCGAGTGAGAATTACAGGAGAGGCGACGAAATGACATTGTGAAGGTCGACTGGCGATGATTATGAACGGGATATAAGAGAAATAATTCCAGGCGCGATGTATGTACATTCGAGCGATTCGTTTGACACATAGGAGAGCGTGTTTTATGTACATTTTTTCATAACAATGCGTTACAGAGAAAGAGTGTGAGAAAAAATATATAGAGAGTTGTTTTGTGGAGATTCAGACGAACGTAGAGCATACAATTGCGGGATCGACGTTGACGGTCAACAGGACGAGTCGTTTTCCTTGAGAAATAACCCGTCGATGGTTTATGCGTATAAAAAATTCGGTTTCATCCGATACAATATTATCCGAGTATCGAGAAAATGCATCAAAAAGCTACTGAAAAAGTCAAAATGCAAAAATAGAAAAAAATATCTACGTCCCCTGACGTTCGCTGAAACACGTACGCAGTCTTGTACAAGCGAACGTCGCAAAGATGCATTGACTACGTTCGACTGATCAAAGCATGCGACACCAGGATCGAGATCGTTACGAGTCTTTTCTTCTTGCGAGGCTTCACGTGACAAACTCGATCGTGGCTGTACCAAATAATGAAACGAGAGCGAGCTACGAGGATAATCATAATAATAAGATAAAGTATAAAAAGAATAGAAGTAAAATATACAGATGTGCCTGGTTGTAGCATGGTAGTATAGTAATAATGATAATATAATATAAAGAAGTCAGGCTAATGTAGATGAATCGTGCCTTGAATAATAAAAATGTAAAAAAGAAGATAAGTATGCCAAAGATACGAAGTTCGTGTAAAGTATTATGTGAGAGAAACGTTCAGATGGCTAATTAATATGCACATTATTATTATACTGAGATAAAATAATAAAGAAGAAAATGTACGATAAAAGTTATATTAATGGCTAAATATTTATTCGTTTTCTTTTTGGTTGGATGCAGGAGCTTTGAGACAAAGAAAAATTCGATATATGCATAAATAGAGAGAGAGAGAGAGAGAGAGAGAGAGAGAGAGAGAGAGAGAGAGAGAGAGAGAGAGAGAGAGAGAGAGAGAGAGAGAGAGAGAGAGATAGAGAGAAAGGGAGGGAGGGAGAGAGTGTGTGTATTTTTATGTGTTGAAATTGATATCGAAAAAAAACTTTTTGGTGAGAATAGCGAAAATAGAAACTTAAGAAAGGAGATAGATGCCGATAAAGTGGACACAGTCCAAAATAAATATACATATGTACAGGGGGAGACAAATAAGAAAGAAAGACAAATAGTACTTTTTTCGTTTGTCCTCGAATATGGAAACGTGGAAAAAAGAGAAAGAGAAATAAATCAAAAACAGGTGTAACGCGCACGCGGTACGGCGCACACAACGTAGATAGAAAGAACGTCTAAAATAAAACAAATGTATAACAAGGAAAAAGTAATATCGAGTAGAGAGATAGATATAGAGAAATTCGGCACATTGACACTATCTATAGGTATAGCTATTTAAAATAACGACAATCGAAGCATTCAATTTTTCGACGATTAATAAGGTTGAATGATACTTCTTACCATCTGTCCGTGCAGCAATATATTTTCGTTTCGAAAAAGAAAAAAACAAATACATTTTTAGGTGCTCAGTAATCAAGATTCATTATATGATATAGAGATAAGAAAGAAGAATAAAAATGGTGCACTTTTAATGTTATAACTCAAGGTGCTCGTCAACTTAATATTGACAGTTTTTTTAACTATTCAAAATTAAAAGACTAAACCAATAGTGTAACGACTCGTATGAGGCTGATAATACTCGAAAATTAGCATAATCAATGCGAATGTAAATTTACGAGTTGTTACATTATCGTATCAATTGTATTAATTATGCAAATATGACAATACAAGTGTTTAAAGACGTCACTTGACCCTTGCACATGTATAAAATTGAAATGTGCCATATGGTGGTTGAAAAAACGTTTGTTCAAATAAGAGAGAAAAGTGAACGACTTTGTTGAGAAAAATTAAAAAGGAGGAAAAAAGAAGAAAGTTAGTGAGATGAAAACGAACATTACCTTCTTCGAGGGCATCGTCTCCGTCGCTCATAAGCTCGTCGTCCGAGCAAATGTTCAGGACGTTTACTAACATTTCCGTAACTGCACAGAAGAAAAGCAGATAAATATATTTTATCAGCATTTGCATCGCAGCAGTTATTATTCAAACTATTTTAAGTTTGAAATGATTTTTAAAAAAAATCACATCATAAGTTCATTCTACCTATATAAAAAAAAATTTGTTTTCACAAAATACCTTTTTCGCCAACGAAAGGCAAAGACCACGTGAAGACGTCCATGAAATTTGGTAGCCAATACGGATGTGGCGAGCAGTTAAATTGCCTAATGTTCATCACGTTGTTCTCGTATTTGAGCACAGCCGCCTAAATGATCAAAACGTTGATTAGTCGATGCAATTTTCAGCGGTTACGGTATTATAGCGCTAATCTCCGAAATTATCAGCGTGAATTCCTTGACACTTTGATTATCTCGTTTGTCGTCAAATAACACGACAATTAGATATTATACTGGACGAAATTAACCGCGGTATAAAAATAGTTTTTAATCAAAAGTGATTTTGCTAATCATGAAGCGTGCGTTGTCGCACACTTCATTCAGAAATACTTTTTTTCTGATCAACGATAAAAAAATTAAAATAATGATACATACGTAAAAGCTGGAAAGTCAAACCTTGTTATTGTAAACATCGAGATAATTTGGGGCACTGAAGATGGTTATCAGCGATGGGAAGCCCGTCGTCTGCGACTTGCGGTACATGCGATATCCAGCGTCCTGTGCCTCGTGCGCCCTAATGATACTCAGCAGATTGTTGTTCTGGAGGAAGTCGCAACACGCCGCATAACTGCAAGACACACATCGATACATTACATGATTAACATTGGTTTTCCATTTTCAATGGAATTTTTGCATTCCATCGTTCGTCTCAGCATCGAGGAGAATGTCGCGCATAAGTTTCGGCGATTAGAATCTCTCGTTGTTTTATGTCTTCGCGGTTTTCTATTGGGAGCAATTTGTATCAATAATTATTCTCGGCGTGCGCGTTTGCGTAACGCCAACGGTAATCTTTCTCTGTTTTGCTGTAGGTGTGTATGCGAGCGCGCGCGAAGCGCAAGTCACATCGCAGCATATTTAGACGCAATGTCGATTGTCTAGCTCTGAGTGACTGAAGTTATTTATTTTAAAAACATAAAAATTCCGGGAAAATTACATCTGCTCGCGTATGAACTGAAATGCAGATTCGCGCATTGGCCGGTCGAGACCGAATTTGACTGATATTTCACATTAATTGACCTCTAGTTAATACTAATCCCTGACCAAGTAGGCGAGAGTTTGACAAATTTTCGTGGGAGGCCGAGAAACAGTAGTGCACATTGTGATACGAGGGCGTAAAAGTATAGCCAACAGAACAATTATATACTTACACACGCGTGCATGTAAACATTGAGTCGTGATTTTGCGCTCCACCTATAAATCTACCGCCGCCGCGAGCATTTTAATTTTCCCAGGCTTCTCTTTTCATCCATAATTATCGCTCCGCGCAATTTTTTTTTCATTCATCCGTACAAGTCAGATGCGAGTAACGTATAAGAGTTTTATGTGAGATATATAAGCGCGAGTTAAGGGGCGGACATTTTAATTATTTGATTTTATTATGATAATGGCGGCGAATCGGTCGTAATGCGCGCGGCGCGGTTTTATGAGACGTGCGAGAGATTCATACATAAAATTGCATATAATACAATGGCGACTATATAATGAAGAGATTATAACAAGCGTATTTATGAAGTTTATTTAACGAAAGTATCCGTTGAAAAATACAATATGCATATGCATTCCCTCCGTTTTTCTTTGTATCGCTCGTTGCGTTCGACCTTTAACGCCGACATTACAAATATCATCGTCATTTGCTATGTATATTAATGATTTTATTCTCCGCGATCGAATACGTTTAACCGAGTTTCATGAATTATACAATAACACGCGAATGTATACGCGGCTGGATTTCACGCTCGCGGGGCTTACGTGCGCCTATATCGATTTTCGAGTCGAGCCGCGTGCGCCGTTTAAAAAATTAACTCCTCTAGTCGGTCGGTGAGATAAGCCCGGTGAATTATTCCGGAATATATATTTTGGAGCTGGACTTGCGGCTCACCTGTAGAAATACGAGCAGCCTCGCACACTGTTGTGGGAAAAATGCTCGGCGTTCTTCTCGTTGCCGAAGTCTTCGAGGGGATCCGACCAGAGAAGATCGCACATGGGTCCGAAAGCTGGCGGTTCTTTGAACCTGTCGAGCTGTGGGCATAGCGTTATAAATATACATATGTTAATTATATGTATTTTTTAACCGAGTAGTAATAAGGATGTAATAACGAATGGAAATGAAAAAAGTTACGAAATCGTATAATATATTTCTTCTTTTACAATAAGATCTCGCGAAATAAGCTGCAAATATTCAGAACATATTTTCGCGAGTTTATCCAATGAAAATCTGTACAATTCCGCTCGAAAATAGAGTCGGTCTTAAAACGTCAATTAAGAAGCGGTGATTGCCAATAAAACCGGCTGCTGTTTCGAAAAGCCGTTTAAACCGAATCGTTTCGAAGCTCCGAAATAGATGAATTTTTCAAATTTCCCGCGCGCGTTCAGCAGTAAAGCCACGCGAAGCTTCATAAAATCCCGTCGATTTCGAGCTCTTCCGGCGAATTTAAGGGCCCTCTTGGCACCGGCTCCAAAAGTCCGCGTCAAGGTCCAATGTCGCGCACTTGAAGAGAGATATATTCTTTGCCTGTCCCACCTTGCGTATGTCTTCTAAATTGTGAATTTCCGGCGAAAGGCCACCGTGCACACAGAGGAACTGCTGGTTCATGAGAGCTGCGAGCGGCAAGCAGTCGAAGGCGTCCATGCACGCGTCGTAAACTCTCTCTGAGTATTTAATTTTACCTGAAAATTGAGAAAAGAGACGCGTTGAACTCACGTGCAATTCACATATATACGTGTATTATTATTTTTCCTCATCGTCGCAGCCGACTTACATTCTTGTTTAAATGTGAAGTATTCTGTAAGATGCCGACACTCGTGGTTACCTCGAAGGAGAAAGAGTGTATTTGGATGGCACAGTTTCAATGCCCACAGGTACAATACGCACTGGAACAGCAGAGCAAGAAGATTATTAACAGCGCATAAGAGGAGAGAAATTCGTTGTGCCTGTGCGTAGCTTTGTTAATTAAAAAACGTGCGGTTATGAAATTCTAAAAGACAAAATTAGCCGATAGTCCCGTCGCAATACACGAGGCGAGACTCGTAAATATAGATACGAGGAAACTGATGAATATATTTCTTGCGGTGACAAGGGTCGACTTTAATTAAAAATTTTTAATTAATATTTCTTGCGAGAGCATCGGACAATTTTCATCAGGATCCCGTGGACAAGCTTTGAAAAAAAATGTCACACTGACCTCGATACTGAAGTAGCCTCTATCGACGTAGTCTCCAAGGAAGAGGTATTTCGTGGACGAAGGTGGCCCACCTACTTCGAATAGTTTCATTAAATCGTAGAACTGCCCGTGAATGTCGCCGCAAACTGTGAAAAAAAGTCGACGGTTATTTCGCATACATACGTATAATACGTATACTGTATGCAGAGAGAGTATTTCCCAATGGTATGCATTATAGCCAGGGTTGATCAGGATAATTGTCAGCGTCGAAAGCGATGCGTAAAATTGGAACGACGAAGCAGCGGCGATTTTATTTCGTTCGTCTCGCCCTTTATTTGTAATTACATCGAGTGAATGCGTGAATTTTCCGCGAGAGCAGGGATTAAAAATGCTCTGGTTTTCCAATTTGCGAGTAATAAAAAAAACTAATTATTCGAAAGTCCGTATACAAATGTATTTACATTCACTCGTTGTAAGAACACAGGCGGTGCGGATACGTTACACATATATAGACGAGCACTAAAACCCGTTATCTGATGTCCATATCGATCACAATATATATTATATAAGAATCAGCTCGTTTCAAACATCTCTATATATATAATCGGCCAAAATCAGTATATTGCACACCTGAGACCATATTATATATCTGACACAAACACACACACACACACAAACCGTCTACATTATATCCGCAGGAGAGCAGATCAGTTTGAGCGACAGCGAGGGAAGTAGAGATGGAATACACGCAGAGGGGGGAAGGATGAGCGATGCGTGGGAGGGGGTATATAATGTGCGTGTGTGCGTATATATATATATATATATATATATATATACTGACCGGTGACCGGCGCCTCGATATCAATCATCGTCTTCTCGGAGCGGAGGAGGGCCGCACCGTCGTTGATGATGCGGAGCGCCGCGGCCTCGTCGATCCTCCCCTCGAGAATGAAGTGCTGCTTGAGGACATCCGGTCGTGGCCTCAGCGTCCGCGAGTCGAACACCTCGGCCACGGTGAGCTTGCGCGACGGTGGGAATGGCACATCTGTGGAAGAAACGATTCGGAGATTATTATAAAATATAATATATTACATCATGAGAAGTATTTCATTTATAACACTGCGTCGTACAGGCTGAAACGGTCTCGTGCGTCAAAGGGAGCCTGTCGCGCGTCCTTTTTCAAGGAAGTAGTTAAGGGTTTTCCGAACACACCCTCCTGTATCATAGTATACATCGTGGCGCGATTCAAAACCGCATAAGTTTCACCTATACGTTTACATGTTTCCCCGTCGTCGCATTATAACCGCGCACACGTCCTCCGAAACTTCAACCGTCGATACGCGAACCCCTTCTAAATAATATACACGGATAAAGTGCGGCATACATATGGAATAAGGGCTGTCGGATAGGCGAAATTAGCCCCCGACGCACGATTATATTCGCATTCACAGCTGCAGCGCAGGAGATAAGCCTTCAATGTTCTTTGATACACGACTAGCGGCTCTCTGCGACTCCGACTACGACTCAACAGGTGATATATATATATATATATATATATATATATATATATATATATATATATATATATATATGTATATACGTATATACGCGCGAAGCACAGAGCCGCGGCGGCGCCGTCCGTCGGCAGCCAGTGAGCCACATAAGTCATCCTATATCCGATCGATCGAGCCATCCGTTCGCGGATTTTCTTAATTTTGCTTTACTTCCTCTCTTCATATTGAGTTTTGTGTCTCTGCTGGGCTGAAATCGGGTTTATGCGCGCTGTACATTATATGGCAAGTTAAAGAATCGCGTTACACGCACATATTAATTCTTTTTTACTTATTTCGTTATTTTAACAGATCTTCTACTCAAGCGAAGATTTTTACAGTCTTGCTACACGTAAAAACTCAATGTATACTCGATATTTAAATTTACCAAGTGTATAAGAACATACCGAACCAAAAGTTTCATTCAGTGGACGCAGCCAAAATAGTAGTGAAAACAATGCCCTTCATACTTCGTTACCGCAAAAACTCCTCTAAAAATTGTTTTTGTTATTAATCACCCCCCACAAAAGAGTATACGCCTAAACTTTGCAGCAGCAACAGCCACACTGCAGCGGGTAATAAAATGAGTGCTGGATCTCGCCTCGAGCCGAAAAAAAGACAAAGCAACCGCCATTCGTGCGGCGGTGAGAAAGAAGAAGAAGAAGAAGAAGAAGAGTTAAGAAACTCTCGAGGAGAAAACACGCGAAAAACGGAAGTCCGCAGGGCCGATAAGAGGCGTCGGTGAGCGTTCTTGGTACGAGGGGAATACATATATTCATCGATTCCGGAGAGTCGCCGGCAATGAATTATGGATCTCTTCGGGAAAACTTTCTGGCCGGCCCCTGATACATCAAGCATCGTCGCGCGTCGTCCTATGCGTATTTATTATCGGAAGAAGACTGTGTGCGGCTCGAGAGTATAGATAATATATAAGACGATGCCTATAGTGGTGGTTGGTGGTCGAGACTCGAGTCCTCGTCGGCTTTGTATTTATGAGGGACGGCTGCTGGTGCATTATTGAGTGCAGCGGGACATTTTTGGAAGGATTGTTAATCTTCTTTACGTCTTTCTCTCTCTGCACTTGAAGTTATAGAGCTCACTGACACACTCGAGATTATCCTTTGATGGTTTTGTATATCATCTCGTATATATTTAAAAGTGTGTCAAGCATTCTCTGCTTCGAGAATGAGGGGATTTTTCAAAAAGGTTGTACATTCAAGGCGGTTTTTTTATAACACACACACACAACTCAGTAGCCGACGCAAAGTAACGCTACATCCCATAATTAAGAGTGTAAACGCGCAAATCCAGATTAAATCCTCGAGTCTGGTATACACAATGCGAGACTCAGATAAATCGCGCTTTTTTAAAAAATAGATACGGTAAAAACGCGTATACACATACATATCTATATATATAACCGTGAGACTTCTCATATTTCTAATCTCGTCGTCGCGCGATGTGGCGGCCAGCTGCCGGCCGTTTCACGCAAACTCTGAAAAATAGATGACCCAATTTTTTTTTTTTTTTTTTTTTTGATCATTATTTACAATTAAAGTCAGCTGTTTTTCTATGTTTTTCATTTCTTCTCGCTCACATTTTTCGATACATACTTCCCGTTCCAAAGTTATTTTTATATACATGAATTTCCGTTACTTTTATTCGATAACTGAATTCTACAAAATTCTTTATAATTGCCCACGCGCCAACGCACAAAAATCAGTCAATTTGCCGTTAAAAAATTCATCGATAAGCTATAATGAAGGACCGACAAACAACAACAAGTCCCCAATGCATCGAAATCCCAGACGAAAAAAAGAACAACCTACAAAAGGTCAGCACCCCCCGATGAAATTAAAAATTCACGTCAAACTCGACTGCCACGGCTGCTGCTGCTGCATCGTGTCTTACAACCTCATGAAACATTCACCGATGTCGACTACGAGAGAGACGTCGCCGCCGGAAAAAACTCTTGCGTCTATATACACGCAAGAAAAAAAAATCCATAACGAATTCCGTTTGACCCTATGCGATTCTATGTCGCAATATATACATCCACGAATCCGATCGCATTCATGGCGAGAAAGAGAGACGGCAGAGACGCGATACACACGCGGGCTGAATAAATAAATTACAGCTGCCGTCGGGCCGGTGAGAGAAATTTATCTAGCGCGCGATAAAATCTGGATTTGTCGCGCCGCCGCCGCCGCTGCTGCTGCTGTCATCGGGTATTTTCGGTGAAAATTCGCGCGAGCGTCTTGTGTCGTTATCCGGTTTTATGGTTTCCTCTCGCGGCTGGAATTGAAATGCGTCTACTATACTATTGCGTTTTGGCATTTAGGAGAGCGATGGCGGGGGGCCAGCTGCTGCTGCTTCACTATACTAATACCGTGTGCAGGACGAAGGTCGCGGCTGGTGGTGCGAGAGCTTGAATTTCAATTAAGCTCGGAATGGATGCGCGAGAGAAAAATTACTGCCCGACGACGGGCCGAGAGATGGAGCGGTTTGATTTTATTGGGGTAGTTTGCTGCGGCTTTATGGGGTATTGCCTGATTTAACGGAGCCGCGCGAGTGAGCTATTGTGCGGGGAATAATTTACTTTTTATGCACAGCATTCGAGAGGTAGTGCCCGACGGCGCGCGTGTATACGGTGGTTTAACTGAGAAAATCAAACTGTAGTAAATATTGTATTATGTAACGTTTGATCGGGATGGCAATAATTCGATGAGATTAACAATTAAGCGGTTGAATACTGCTCGTAAACCAACGGTCAAATTGTGATAACCGCAGCTCGATCATCTTCCAACCCACACACGGACTAGTATTTCAGTCCCAGAATATACAAAAGCCCTCGATGCTTGATAAAGGGTGCCAACGGCGCCGGATATAATCAGCTATATATGTATGGTTTATAGGATGCTCGGCTTCACCCGCACAGGATCACGCTGCGGATATGTATACTAATAATAATAACAGTGTGAAGTTTTTTTTTACTAAAAATTAGCCATAATAATTAGCTAATATTAGTCCATATTAGTTCATTTTAACTAAAAATCGTTAATTGTTCTACCAGCATAAATGGCAGTTGAATATATTATGCATTATCCTAGCAGGCGTTCGCGCAGTAAGTGAGCAATTTTCTTTTAATCCACGAGTTTCCAATCTACAGATGCGCATAGGCTATAATTATCAAGACTTATTTATTTATACAACAAAAAAAAGACGCGAAAACAATTTATGCAACTTTCGTCAGGGTGCAATTCTTATCATGAATTCCTAATTGAATTTTCGCGCGCAAAGTTTCAGCCGCGCGCAAAAACCACTCTGCATAGTTGGCGTTATAACGACACTTTCAACTAAGTTTCTTGCTTAGAATTCGCGAGCTCGTCACATTCGAACAAACTATACAATTTGGCTGACCCGAATACCACTTCTTAGTTGCCCCAATGAATTACAATATCTCGGGCAAAAATTTAGACTACGATTCGTAACTGTGCGAAGAAGTTTCCGTTGTAAATATGTATGAAGTAGTCGCGCACAATGTAAACTACAGCGTCATCATAACCTTCATTTATTCAACGAACAGACATTTAACATCCATACCCAAGAGGATCATCACTGCGCACAGCTTACCGAAAATTAATTGCAAGTATAGCTTTGGCTTAAATTCTCACCGCACAATAATATTATCTATATATGAATACTGTTATCGACCAGGAGAAAATCGACATTTTTACTTTTAAACTGAATAAATTTAATTTCTAAACGTACTGTGTTCCCACAATCAAAACGCCACCGGCCAGAGAAACCCCCTCCCTCTGTTATATATATATATATATATATATATATATATATATATATATATATATATATATATATATATATATATATATATATATATATATATATATATATATATATATATATATATAACAGCCAACAACAGCAGTAGCGTATTAGCGGTCTACGTGGACACCACCACACACACGGCTGCTGCACAGCGCAAACACCAGTGAGAGAGAGAGAGGCAAATGCACGCGGCGCGTCGTTCATATATCGATTGTTATGTGGAGGAGGCAGTAGTGGCGGTGCTGCTCCCGTTTTGATAGACGATATAATAGTCGGTAAATCAATGCTTGCGCTCGGTAATTGTCAACGTGTCGGTCATGCCGCGTCGTGTATAGTAAGCTCCAAGAGGGAGGGGCCATGTGCCCTCGCGAAATTAATAGGGAACTGCCATACGAGAGAGAGTGAAAGAGAAAGAGAGAGAGAGAGCGGCGCGAACAACCGATAGATAGGGTTGGTCTCCAAGTGCAGTGTATGTGTATGCATGTACGCGTTGTATAATAACGGGTGATCTTCACTGCTAGCTGATGAATTTGCTGATAATTCGTTTTTGTGTGGTTTTTAATATTTTATAATTTTTAAAACGACTACTATTCTTTTAGCAAATCTTACTAAATTATATAATTTACGACACGTGTGTATGTATTCAAGTTGTTGCTGAACGGTATAGATGTTGTTTTTCTCTCTCCGTGTAATTTGAATGATGCATTTAACGAATTCCAAAAGAAAATTCTAATGCAATCAATCTCAAAATCATAAAACAATAAGCTAGCAAAAGGATAAAAATTAACAAGGCAACAAAAAAAACATCGATTCCCAGAACCGTTAACAAGTATAAACTCGCAATTCGATAACGAGTGGACCAAATAAGGACAGGCATTTCCGAATCAAGTGTGCGTTTGGACATTTCCCACCGCTGTCGAGAAATCCCACGAAGCACACACACCACACACACGCGCGCGCGCACGTATTTGTCGATCACGAGCAATTGATAACTTCCGATGAATATATTTCGTGGTATATGCGGCCACCGCTTTTAATTGGTTACGTAAAATTTAGATATCGATAGTTCCGAACTTTCACGCCAGCTCGTATATACATATATACTAAGACTCGGGAAGAAACTTTTATTTTCCAGTTTAGGACTTCGTTTCGGTTTACCGACGACGAGTTACAATTATCTTACACTGAATACAGATCGCATATGTTTTTTAGCCATATAAGCTTGATCCTGAATGATTGTTTTGGAACAAGATCGATTTGAACGAAATTATACCATTAAAAACTGATTCTGTTGAATACAATTGAACGAGAAATATTGGCAAGTTGCATTATAAGGTCGGTTGAAAAATGTATCAGTCAAATCGCGCTACTCGTGCGTTTCCTTCCATTCCGACTGTGTATTATAGAGTTTGGAAACGTGGATTATGCAAGAGACGCGTATCACAATGACGACCCACAACGAATTCTCATTAAATTTAACAAGATGCCTCATTTGGCTGTCCGAAACGAAGAAACAACAACTCGTATACGATGTTGAAATGTACTTGCTTATTGATCCGTATATATATGTATAGTATATTCAAGTTACATCTAATACGTAAGTTAATTAGAACGCGAATCCAATCAAACTGTAGAAAAATCTAACAGCCGATGCACTTACAGACTCATTCTAGTTTCTACTCCAACATTCGTCCTTCAACTTTCGAATCATCTATTTGAAAAAAGTCTGACATAAATAATTAAACAAAAATCTTATTTCTACTGAATACAAAATCAATACGACCTGCTCTTCGAACAATTCCTGGACGACACTGATCTGCACCATATTCCATCGTATACTCTACAGCGAATCCCCGGATTTTATAATACACCCCCTCTCTCTCTGCAGCAATTAACGCCGCTAATTAGGTGTGCTCGATGCTACTTTGTCAGACGACATTACTAGTTCAATATGCGCGAATTAGCCCTACAAAGAGTTGTCGTTTTGCTCGTTTTCTGCAGAGTTAACTAACGAGGACGTTAAAGTTTTGTTATTGTATACCGAGAGCAAAATTGCGACTGCCTGATGTTGGTAGTCGTATATTTTTACACCCTCGCGTTTTATTTAACTGTTTATTATTCGCCGAGATATTGCACAAATGGTTTACCCAGTGTATGCGCGTCAGACTGTAAGTAAACGCAGTAGTCGCCTTTTTGGTCTAGGAAATATAATGAACTTTAATATATGAATCGCTAACTTCCATTCAATGGTTCAAACCTACATACAATTTGGAAAGCGTCAGGTGTCCGCGTTTCAAATTTGCATATTTTCAATTACAACGTTTTTTTTGGTTGACAAAAAAAATGCGAAACAGTATTATCGTCTAAAATAGTTTCGAGCGAGCGAGAGAGACGACGAGGCGCGTTGACAAAGCGTATAGCGCGCAGTTCACTCTCACGCGTTTCCATTCCATTTTATCTCTGCAGCCGTAAAAAAGTTTGGTATCTACGCTAACAGATCTGCATTAAAGTGAACTTTTTTCGTATCTCTCGAAATTAAATTAAAATGCATGCTCGTATTCTCCATCATTGAAACACACTTTCGACCCAGTTCACTTCTCTCTCGCTCTTCTTCTTCTGCCGTCGAAACGGAAAAAAATATGAAGATGTAAGGCTGTATCGTAGTAAAATTCTCTCAGCTCCAAATTAAATGTATGTTTGATGAATATTCCCCGTAGTTTTTTTTAATCTCGTTAAAAAGATATTCTGAAAACGCAAGAATGCGCGAGTCCTCAAAAATCGAGGTGCTTATTTTCAGAACCGGATTTTATTTTTAAAAATTCAAAAATAAATGTGCAATAAATGTTTGGGATGTATTATAAGAAGAGAATTACATTTTTTTCTCTCCGATGTAAATATTTGCTAAAAGCTTGAGTCTCCGTTATATATATATATATATATATATATATATATATATATATATATATATATATATATATATATATATATATATATATATATATATATATATATACACGAAGCACAGCGAGCTGTCATTAAATAAAAGTAACGAAGTCTCATATTTAAGACGCTGTTAGCACTCGCACTAGCAAGAAGTAATGATGGCTTCAATAAGGCGTGAAATAAAAATAGACAAAAACGACGCTACATTTAGCTTAATTAATCCTTACGATCTGCCGAGCGAGTCTTCCAATTAATTCAATTATTTCATATATCCAAGCCAAGGATACCAACTGTTCCAATGAAAGCAAGAGATGAAGTTTGCTAATTATTTCGAAAATTTCGATGTTTCTCAATAAACCGTCTCTCGCACCCGTGTTTATTTATAAATACAAATACATATCTCAATAAAGTCGCCCGTCTGTGAAAATTGGAATTTTTCGCTGCTGGGAATATGCGCCAACCAAATAATTGAAAATTATTTGTTTCGACAATAATAATCAATTATACTTACAGAAATAAGCATAATCAAACAAACTAATAATTTAAAGCAGCATGGATCGTTACTGCAGTGTATAGTTAATCCTGGTGGTTCGTTTCACGTACATATGATAAGTGCGCATTTCGAGAATATTATCAAAGTAATTAATTATATTTTATTGCAAATAATACATCAGCAAATCAAATTTATACATTTTGTAGACATTATTATCATAAATAAAGAGCATTATTAAACTCATTATGAAGCTGAATTAATATACAATCGAAAATATCAACGTTAATTATGCGTAAAATGTGATGATGATTAATATAATTAAATTTATATACTCGATTTTATCATGAAGAATTCAAGCTAAAAACAAAACAAACATATAGGTAATACAAAAGAAAAACGAAAAGGAAGTGCAACATTCAAAAATACATTGAACTTCCACCATCAAATTGATGATATTTTTTGAAAGAATTTAACCAGGCTGACATTCAACATATTTAAGCTCTCGTGGTTGAGAATTCAATTTCATGAAGGTAATTATGCCATCAATCAATTAACTTTATTCTACCGTCATAATCAAATAACTAATAATGATACCGATCAATACGTTCCAATCACGGCAAAAAAAACTGCTAATTGTTGTATGGCATTCCAAACGACTGCTCAAAATTCTCCACATTTTGCCAGTATGGAAAAAATGAGAATCTTTTCACTGCTTTTTCAATTAACTTCGGATACATATACCTCTAATTATCAGGCACACACACAGTGATTCAATACGAAAAACAGTAAACAATCTTTCAACTAAACCGTCCCCATTACAGATACTCATCGAGTCCAAAAACGAGAACCATAACCATCGAGAACCACTACAGCCAAGCCATAAATCCAGTCACAATAAGCAACCCAAAAACCCAGCTAGAGCAGAGCATTCATTTGTCCGCTCGATCGAGAGACTGTGAGAGAGCACAGCTTTCGCGGCCATTGGCAGAAGTCCATTCGGTGTATTAAATCCCGGTTCTCGCTCACACGTGTGCGTGTATAGCAGTGCGGGCGCGACACTCTGGGGACACAAAGGATATAAATAAAATTCTCGATTCTCTCCCCACCCGCCAAGGTGCGTATGAAATCATGCTTCTCTCTCTCCCTCTCTCCCTCTCTCTCACTCTCATGAGATTGAGGGAGAGAGAGAGAAAGAGTCATATGCGTAAAAAGATTCGGTTATCCCAAGGAAATGGACCGTTATAGCATCGCCGTTTGGGAGAGTGATTTTTTAAATACTATTTTGCTTATAACCTCCGGCGCCATCGTTTCTCGAGAGCTGCGTCTTCTTCTTCTTTTCCCCACGATTTTTTCTCCGCTTCTATAGGGGTAGCGGATGGGATTGATTTTATCCCTATGTAAAGCAATCCATTGGTACCATTTCTTCGAGTGTTTATTTCTGCAGTTTTTTTTCTTGACTCGCCTTGGACGCCCTGACTGTTTTGCGGATCGATTTTATCTGGATGTTACTCGTATGTTCGAGTTTTTTAAATAATTATATATAGCCAATGTTTACCAGGAGGTCGATTTAATTTTGTCGGTATAGCAGGAGAGATGAAGCGAATGCTCTGGTTGTTATTTGCATATACGGTTCTGCTGCTGTCGCCGTTACCGTTACACAATAATAACTGATGTAACGAGTTTTTTTCCTCGTTCTTGTAAACGGTTTTGTTTGCTCGTATAACTCGAAATTTGCGATTTTAATTAAATATCAAATATTCAGGCTCTGTTTACAATATTTTCTTCGGAATTATGAAAAAATCGTGTATATACAATGTGAAGTCTATATATTCCGTTGATATAACAAAAATCAACGCTACCAATCACGCAGTGATTAATATACGTGCAACACAGTGCATATATGCATATATACGTGTGACGCAGTTTTCGTCACCGATTTATTCTATTTATAGCCCAATCGCGCATGATTCGTACATGTAAAATGTGAATGTCGCGTGCGAATCACAAGCGTCTCGAGAACGTTCGCCAGAATTAAGAGTTTTATTCATCCCTATTTTAGAATCACAAGATTAACGCATAAATTAATCTGGTATATTTTCGAGGCGAGTTCTCGCTATGCGAACACTATGTATCTTGCAAGATAAACTTCCAAACTCGTATGCCAACCACACGCATGACCATGATTTTCGAAAATGCAAATTCTTCATAATTATACACTTAATAAGCTAATGCTGTATTCCCACGAGAGACGTACCGCCGCCGAGCCATTCATCTGCGTTTGCCTAACTGCGTATGCGATGAATAGCTTACCGAATACGATCATAATAATAATTATAAAAATATCAATAATAACAATCATAGGGTTGAACGAAAATAAGTACGCGGTATATATACATGGTTGTGTGTGTGTGTGTGTGTGTGTGTGTGTGTGTGTGTGTGTGTGTGTGTGTGTTTGTAATGCCAAATCGATGAATAACGCAAATCGCGCTACATGTGGTCTAAAAATACGACGAGACGCCGAACCCGAGTGATCGCTATTTTTAACGGCTTCTAATCAATAAAAAGTGCGGATAATTGCACCGCTGACGTTGACACATTAGTTCATTCACTTCGTTTACGCTCGCAGCGTCTGGTGTGTAGAGTGATTGCATCACTACGGAATGATTCTCGCTATGTCAAGGATGTAGAATCTCTTCTTCCCGCTGAAGAATCGCAGTAGTTGAAGCGATTATGCTATATTTAAAATTATGACGATGATAACAAGTAGTATACATTAGGCATTATATAATATATTCAAAAGCAATGTATAGTCGTAGAGCAAGCGTTTATTGTCGAAAAACTATTTTAATAATGTTAATAAACCATCGGATAAAATAAATATAACAATACAAACGAGAAATACGAAAAGTTACGAGACATCGCAGCTATATGTATTTTCAAGTAGTAACAGTATTCCTCTTTTACTCAAGCTCAATTAATTAACGTCGAGACGCATCCTAGGCGTATATATATATATATATATACAGCGCAAGCGCATCACAAAGAAAGAGAGAGGGAGAGAGAGGGAGAGAAAAAAACGCATCCAAAACATTTCCTCAAACAGGCAACAAAACATCGTACCGACGAGTCACGCTCGTCAACTGCGATAAATTTCACCGATACAATTAATCAGCAACGTTTTACTACATACACATGAGAAAGAGAGAGGGAAAGAGACACACGGCCACCATCGTTTCGCAAAGCCACAGCAGCTCGCGTCGTCTTGAGCAACAGCCGGCGATGTTTTGTTAACGCGGGACAAAGTTGGAAATGCCTCGCGCAAGAGAGATCGATCCCTGCCAAAAGCACGTCGGCTGCCGCGTGCTGCGCGAAAAAGCTATGCGATGGTCGTGGTGGCGGCGGTGGCGCTCGCTCGGGTGGGATAAATAGAACGATTGTACTCTACTGCTCCCCCGCGTATATATATACATATGTGTGTGTGCGCGTGTGTGTGTGTGTGTGTGTGTGTGTGTGTGTGTTTATTTTATTCGAGTCGTACAGGCAGCTATACTACTGTTGCGAAAATTGCGAGGACGTTAATTAAAGGGGAAGGGAGGAGGGAGAGAGAGAGAGAGAGAGGAGATAGGACACGTACACATTTGTCCGCTATTCTCTGCGGAGTCAAGTTTGGCAGCAGCGAGAGATATTACAGCTTTGCTGAGTCTCGGCTTTGTGTTTTTATATATAAAATGTACATAGTTCCGTTTTTAATAAGACATATATGTGCTCGCGATATTTTTGGACCTATATACATACTCGATTTCGCCGGTATGCATTAGCTCGCGACGAGCGGCTGATTAATTGGCGGGAATTGGATTAGCCCGATATGGCTGAAACACGAAGTTATAATGTTATAAACGCTAATTAGCGTTGATCAAATCAAACTCTACTATATGCATAGTGACTTGAGTTTCCAACGAGGGATGAGCTTGTTTTTCGGAAATTCATGCTTAAACATGTATAAATATATATATATATATATATACATGCACGCGCGTGTATCATAGTATATATATATAGAGCTAAAACTAATTTGAGGAAAACAGAGTCGCCGCGTAAGGCCGCATTATTATAATAGACAGCGGAGAGCTTTGTCGGGCTTCGATCTTCGATTACAAGTCCTAATTTTCCGGGTATATAACGCTGACGCGTCGATCCGAGCTGACGAATAGAGCCTTTGGATCTCATCGCACACGCATAGCTGCTATATATACATGTATATAAATATATATGTATATACCCGCGGCAACGCGCGCGCTATTCGAAATCGCGATAAATCGATTTTTCGAAGGGCCTGCGCTATATATATATACTGCCGCCAACGCTTCTCGTCTAGCAACAAGTTGTTTGTCTGTATATGCGACATTGAGATTTTGCTTTGTTTAGCCTGGGTAAACATGCTCCGGCTTCTTTTTGTTCATCGCTTCATAACCTATTGATATAATGTTTTGTGGGATTTCGTTAACAAATAATTAAGACTATAATACAGCCTTTATCGAGTCCTGCAATGAAATTAAAAAAAAAACGAAAGTACTGGACGGATTTCGTAATAATATTTTTTTTAATAACGCTTACCAAAAAATATAATAACATTTTTGAACACGCTTTATTTCAGACTTCAAACGCATCTTCCCGGTAGCAAATCCTAAATCTTCGATTATAGTATACAAAGTTGCCGCAAATATTAGAGAAAACGGGCAATATTTCGTGCAAATTAAAGACACATTGTCTGACCGGTTTCTGGCATTTACTACTTCTGCTAAACAGCGAGCCACGTACACAATCTGAAATATAAATCTTCGAATAATTACACGGCTTAATTTTAAGAAAACAATCGAAAAACTTATAACCCATTTACATTTCCATCGGCAATGTCCATATTACCAAATTAAAAATTCCAATATATTCTAAAGCTTGAGCCTATCATCTCTCTTTCCATCGACTCACCTCGTATAATCATCGTCGAAGTATTATAGCAGTCCTCAAAAAATCAATATCAATTAAATTATTATTTTTAAAATCGCACGTGCTCTCGTGCTGGCCAGTACCCAGGATTGTTCCCTCGGATCCCCCCCCCCCCCTCTTTCGCACATGCAGTTGGCAAGCGCCCGGTTTTCGCAACTGTGCGTCCCCCACCGCATATAGAGTATGCAGCTATGCCGTAATAACGAGAGCGTCGAATGTGTGTGCGTTGCACATTCTTTTTCAGTGTTTCACGAGCGCAAAGGAGTCGAGGATTTTTCAGTTAAAGCAATTTTTAGAGAGTATATTATAAGCCTCGAAAGTGCGCTAAAATTGAATTTAATCAAAACAAGTGCACAGTATATAGTTCCGATATATCTGATGGGGATTTATCGCGTCAAATATGGAAGCTCTCTGGAGCTCGTTATCTCGCGAGATCGAGTTTCTTTTACGGATTGTGTGTGTGTATATAGTATGGGTATTACCGAGACTCTCATGAATCGATAAAGTCCTTATATGAGGCTATAACGCAGTTTTCATATAGAGAGGTATTACCCTGACGCAAGTTGTTAGAATAAGCCATTATTCCGCTGGATATAAAATGTGTCGCGAGATAACAGCGAGCTTTGATCTTATAAAGCCTCAGCGCAATGGTAGAATTAAGAAACTCTTTGATGAAAAAAAGTGGGACATTGTGATTTAGTCAGCAGAAAAATCGCCAATGACTCACTGCACACCGGCAATTTTTCTATTTACCAAAACAGCGCCGACCACACGAGTCTCTCCTCAAACGTCGGATTTCCGCAAAAAGAGCCGAGTCAAACAACAAAACAAATCATCATTTCCTCCTCCCCTGGTTATTCGCTAAACTTCAATCCTCTCTTATTTCTCCGGCTTGTATATATAAGCACACACACCCACACACACACAAGCGTCGAACCAATATTCGGTCATTCCTTCAACAACAGCAGCAGCAACAGCATCTTTTCATCGAAGGGTCGCTCGAGTAGGGGATGAAGAAGCACGCAGAAGTGGAGTAAAGGGGGAAAGAATGAAGACGGCGCCGAGATAAAGTTATTCGAGGTAAAAATAAAGAGAGTAGATTAAAGAAGATGAATTTTTTTATATATAAAGAGCCCGAGATCACTTTTAGACTTTTCTATTACGCAGCTGTCTTATAATGAAAATTAGAGTATAGCTAATATATTTTTTTTTGTGAACAGCTTGGTTTTATTTGTGTTCCGCACGGTTAACTCGTTAATTCGCCAAATATTCTAGGGTGAGTTTCGTGCGCTTTATTCAAACGCTATATTAACTTCAGTATATAAAAGATTATTAATAATACGTTATACAATGCATTGTTGTCCCTTCTCACGTAGGTTATTAAATTGCGATAAAAATTAAAATAAAAGCTATATAGGATAACAAAACAAACACGAAAATCTTTGCAGGAGCCAATCACACGTGCGTTATAAGCATCCTCCTTTCCGCATATAACATAGTCTTAAGCGCCGCCATAGCGGTGTGTATATATGCTATGTATATACCCACTGGCACATAACGATCGATCGGCCGAAAATTCCCTTCCCTTTCGCTCCCTTCTACTGGCTTCATAACCCATAAACACAGTCCGCGCCTACTGTGTCCTCCCTCGTACCCATATATATACATACCTATCTCGTCGCGTGTAACGAGAGCCAAACTGAATTATTCACGCATATAACACACACATATATATATATATATATATATATATATATATATATATATATATATATATATATATATATATATATATATACACACGAAAACGCGCGATTCCTATCGGCAAAGTCCATTTTTTTACGTTATTTCTTGTACAGATAAGCTTCGCTGCTCCGAGAGCACTGATACATTCCATTACGGATAATTGCGCCGGCCTTTTCGCGTGCGTATAATATTTGTTCTCTGCGACTTACATGAGCGTTAGGTGGTACGTATGGGGAAAAGCGCGTTTAACGCCATCAGACATTTTTGCTTACCTAATAAAATGGTTATAATTACTGATATATCATAGTATCGATAGCTACAGCGATCAAAGTAAGCACGATATATATATATATATATATATATATATATATATATATAACAAGTTCTGCGCGCTCGATTCCGCGAGTTAATACGAATCCCTCGCGCGGCGTGCTCGAGCAGAACTTGTGTGTAGCAGCAGCATAGAATGGCCAATCCGCTCGCTCAACTCTGAAGTGACTTGCGGTTCGAGGTTCTATACGCAGAGCGCGTCGCACGCGCGGGACAATATTAAAAGGCATTCGCTACTTTAAAAAGAAAAATTTCATCGATTGCCGCGATCGCTATTTCAATGCACTTGGGGCGAGTTTGAGATCATCCGATGGGTAAGGCAATTCGAGCTTTTCCATGATATAACGAAGCAAAGTTTGAGAAGCGTTTTGACGATATGAGGATGGCGCCAGTACGCGTTGGCGATGTCATGGTCACCGCACCAATGACATATATATATAGTAGAATATAGCTGTGGTAGAGCGTCCATGAACTCATATGTTATGGAGGTAATACCACTCTCAAATCAACATTATTTTTCAAGAAGTGTCCAGAATGCACGGTAAGATTGCAAATGATTTGTGGTATAGTCTTGTGCCAATTTGCAGCTAGTTTTATATAGCATAAATAGGCTATCGCCAGATTCTCGTTATACATAGTATACCTATAAATAAGATAACCTATTTCATAAAAAAAACTATATCGACATAACATTATCGTTTACAATTGAATTGCGGATTCTATACAAAAATGCCTTCGGTTATGGATAGTTCGGTATACAATTGCTTCCTTCCATACTCTCCACATGCTAAACATATTAGTTCACGGACACACCAGCCATTGCTTTGCATTATACGTTATTGTTACGGCAGCCATGTCAGCGCCAACGTCATCTTCCGGGCAGAGCTTGTAGGACAAACTTTCTCAAAGATATAACGTCTCTTGCACGTAAAAAGGAATGATAATAAGCAGTGGCGAAACAAACGATTCGTTGTGCTTCCATATGCCTGGTTGCGTTTGTTTACATGTGCAATAATTTTGTTAACAAATTATTAAATACACATCTTCCATGCATAATGTAACAACCGTGAAGTGCGATAAAATAAAAGTTAGGTCCGTTACTGAAGGAATAGCGCCGATTAAAGAAATTACTAATATTTAATCGTTTAATGACGACGAATCGTTTGTCCCTCCCTGCTCCTTCGTATTTCCTCGCTGCTTCTACTATTTCTTTTTACACACATACACCGACGTTGGTTTATTACACACAAAGAGGGAGAATTGTATTCCACCGGAGAAGCGATAAATTCCATCTATCTCTCCCCGATCAAACTCCACAAGTGTTTGCATATAACGCGTAAACACCAGTTCCTCCCCTGGAATCGCCCGCGGAGAAAAAAAGAGGCTCAAAGGAAATCTCGTATTCAGGCTTCGTAAATATATATATAGACATAGCAGAACGATCATATTGTACATAACCCAGAGAAGAAAATGCTATGGCTATGCTGCACGAAAATGGATGATCGGGAAAGGAGGCCGAGACAGACGGATGAGAGGAATCCTTGATCCCGCGCGTAGCTTAGCCTACATACACATCATAAGTATATAGGAGAGCTAAGGGTGGAGAGAGGGGGAGGGAGGAGGGGCGAGAGGGAATAAGCCCTAGCGAACAAACACTCGATCGGCAGCGCCTCGGGCCTATCTCTCCGAAATAGCATTTATAGAGAAAAGTCCGCCGCCTCTACGTGTAAGTCTCGAGTGTTTTGATTAGCCGTTTCGCCGCACAAACACACGCGCGCGCGCGTGGTACAGCGAGAAGCTTCTACCCCGAGAGTTGAGGTTATGTTCTCTCCCCCTCCCACCTTCTGTCTATCTCTCTCGCACATACGTGAGGGTGTGTCCGCTCAACTCATGCATCTCCCTCGCTTGGTGTATTTTCACTGAACGCGTGTTTAGGTCTTCCCCCTTTCTTTCTCTCTTTCTATTCGGAGAGCTAGGCTATGTTATATATACTTGTAGTCAAGGTGCAAAAGGAAGAGAGAAGCTAGTAGTTAGTAGTAGCAGCAGCAGCAGCAGGGCTGGGGGTAGGGAAAATGCAGAGTACGCCAGCGCGAACGTATCGATCTACCCCGGCGTTAAGTCGCGCGCGCACACGCCGGAATAGCAGGACGAAGAACCGTGAACTCGCGCTGCTGCTGCTGCTGCTGCGACTGGCTCGCTCATCTCTCTCTCTCTCTCTTTCTCTCACTATCTATGCTGTCAGCTGTGTACAGGCCTGTCCGATGCGTGTACGTATGCTTGTAAGTGAGCGATGAATTACTGCACGACAAACTTGCTTTGTTTTTTTGTTTTTTAAGAAGAAGAGCCGAAACTTTTTGCACGTTATAAGGAGATTTACGCGTACACTCGAGATTTTTGGCCAGCCTAGATTATACGTCGACGAGCTGCTGCTAGACTGCTGTGGAGAATGTCGCTGGGTCAGCGAGAGACGCCCTATATAAGATATGCATCGGGGCAAAAACACGACCCACTGGGTATACCAATACTCTTGTCGTACGCTCTGCTATATCATACTATACTATCCATGGTGGTAGACAACCACTAATTAGAAATCTCAAACAGCAATTCCCCGGAAGCAGCAGGGAAAGCCGAGCGAGGATAATCGAACGTTTAATCCGAGTTTTCAAGCTTAATTTTATACATGAGTTCGCGCCCAGCAGCCCACGGCGCTGATCCGACCCGCACATATATATAGTTAGTATATTATACGAGCTTACGACTGCGTCAGAACTAGCAATTCCAATTCACTTGCGTCTCCGAGACCGAAACTTTCAGCCGACGAGTCATTCTTGTATATACATATATGCATTTCTCGTCTTTTTTTCCCACGATGTATATGTATGCTACGGATGTGTTTTATCTCTCCGATGCGAAACACGCGGATAGTAATGAGCGGAGATAAAAAAAAAGACGTTGGGCTTTCGCGCGTGTGTATTACAAGCGAGAATAGGCGAGTCGGCGAAACGATGATGATTCGAGGCTTTTGGCGCTTATTGTACTACTGCACACAAACCATGGGATGGACGTCGATTTTTTTTGTCTGCGTTCGCGGGATCGAAGGATGTTTTTTAGCCCCGCGAGATGATGTACGTCTGTCGGAAAAAAAATCGATTGTTCTCGATATTCCGCCTGCCGGAGTATTGGTGGTTCCTTTTCTCTTCCCGATATGCTACGCTATACGTAACAGCAGTGAGGGTTGATTTTTGTGCGGTCGGCCGGTATTTTCCGAACTGCGTTATTATATTAAAATAGTGAAGCCTATATATATGAGTGCAGCTGGAAGCTTGAATGAGATATCGATTTTTGGACGAATTCGTACTATTTGATTAATCAAGGCGCCACGGCGGTGCGAATAAAAAAGTACAGTGTACGTTGATTAAGTTTTTGTGGATTCATGAGAAAAATTCATTCCTTTTTTCTTATTTCTGTTCGGATTTCTGAGGCTGCAACTTTATTACTTGCCACGATGATCAAGATTACATTTAATTGGATAATACATACCCTTTTCGAGTTAATAACAACATTTTTTGCAGTTTTAAATAAGTTAAAAATTAGTTGCCTCTGTGAATTCCGTTTTTGGTTGCGTATGAAATTATCAAGAAAAATTTTAAAAAAGAAATACGGAAGCGTTTTGCTATACATCAAATCTCATTGGATCTCCTGATTATAAAAATTACACATTTTTTCATTAGCACGGAATAAGCGCTTTAAGAAAATGCTAGCACGGAGTGCGGTGTAGTTTGCTTTTTAAAATGATGATTCACAATAATAAGCATTAATGAAAAAATTGTTTCCTTGAAATTGTTCGCGTAGTCGTCAATATTTTCAGTCGTATATTGTAATCGGTATCAATTAGCTATACATGCCATATTCCAAATAATCTGAACCGCCATCGTATTTTTGAGCTTCTTTTATTCTCTTTACTTTATCTCTGCGTATGACGTCTTTTTCTTGCAACTCGCGCGCGCGCAGCGGACACCCTCGCTCTATTTTATTTTTCTCCGACCGGATTAACATCTATATTAAAACAATTCAATCCCCCATCTCGCTAACGTAATTTCTCTTTATATCTAATCTTCAATTGCACTTTTGCCTCGGATAACGATGTTAAAAACGGCTCGGTCTCTGACGCACGCAAAATTAGACACTGCTCGAAATATATATTGTATACACGGCAGTTCTTTCGAGAGATAAAATGAAAACAATACAAGAAACAATGCGCGTCGCGTGCAAAAAGCAACGCGTTTGTCTGTATACATATATATTATGATGAAAGACCGGCTCGTCGAAACGTCGACGACGACGATGATAATAACAATAATAATAAAAATAATAATAATAATAAGCTTGGAATTTCGGAAAGCGCCATGACTTATTATAAAGTTAGCCAAATAGGTCGCGTGCACTAGTGTGTCTCACTCTTGGCGGCGCGCGACAGATATTTCCCCCCGGTGCCAAAACGCTTTTTTTATAATTCTCACGGGCGACTCGGGTTCTACTCTCTTATGTTGTGTAGCATAGAAAGCGAAAAAGAAGACGGACTGATGCCGCAAAAAAGAGAAGAGAGATGAGGGAGTTGAAACGGCAGTGATATATCGTCCGCAGAGATTTTTTCTCGTGCGCGTGGGATTTTGAAATTTTTTTTTTCGACGAATTTTCGAAACCAAGCGTATAATATGCTATTTGTATACACGTATAAGTTCTTTGAAGGTTCGAGACCGCTGCCGAGTGATCGGTTTGTTCATATTTAATTTTCAGTTTCACAAAGGCCAGCGCGAATATTTGCACAATCGAAAACACTATCTCGACGCGAAGTCAAGAAGCTATCGCGTATGTACTTAATAATAAAATATAAAAATCCTAATCAATTCGCGCGTTATAACGACGATCGCGTATATTCATAAGTGTGCTAATAAAGCGCGAAAATTTACGGGCAAGATCGAAGTAAAAATAATGGCAGCCTCGTAAAGCCCTCGAAGAAATGAACGCATATATTAACGCTCACGGCCAAGCGCGTAATACACTCAACTCTCTCGGCGTCATTAATTTTAACATATCCTATTATATATACTATACACTCCTCCGGACGTCGTCGCGTCATCGCACCGAAATCTCCAGACACGCGATTATACACACACACATATATATATACGTCGCAGAAGCAAAAGAAACACAAACGCGCGCGCGCGCACACAAAGACACAAAGTACAAAACCTAATCCCCGACGGGCGAAAATTGCGTGACACGCTCGTCATCGCAAAAAGCCTCGACGTATGTATATATCCGAAAGAGAGAGAGAAAACATCAACATGTGTGCAGCAGCAGCTCACAACTCGCGCGGGAATTCGCGCATGTCACAATGGCGCCGGTCGTATTAATTAGCTGCTACTATATAGCTGCGCGAGACGCGACGACTCCGGCTTAATTGCGCGCGCGCGCGCGCGCCGACCTTTTATAAAACAAAGGGCGAAAGCCGGAGGGTGGAAAGGGCAGCAAAAATTATACAATGCTCGGAGCATTGTGCGGATGAATAGCCGGGGGTTTTAGCATATTTCATGCGAAGTTAATCGCGCGCGAAACAGAGAGAACGAGCGAGCCAATGGACGACTCGTGTCTCCGCGCGTTATACCAGTGAGAGAGAAAGAGAGAGAGAGAGAGAGAGAGAGAGAGAGAGAGAGAGAGAGAGAGAGAGAGACAGATAGAGAAGTGAGAATCTGTGTTATGCGGATGCGTATTCATGAAGTCGCTCTGAGCGGGAGGGACTGTGTAGATTTTGCGTCGTCGTCGTTGTCGTCGTCGTCGTCTTCTTGTGCCTTGTTTTTTCGCGCGCGGTATAGGTTGCGCTTATGGATGTACGTTTGCATGCATAATGCCGAGTTGCGGACGGCTGTCTTTTGTTGTGTTTATCGGACGAGAGAGAGAGAGAGAGAGAGAGAGAGAGAGAGAGAGTTAGAGGTTCTGTGTGCGATAATAGTGTGCGAGGGCTTTGCATATTGGCGGAGAATTTTTTAAGTTTGACTGACGTCTTCGACTCTGCTTTTTCTCGTCATTTATTTATTTTATGCGAGCCGCGGAAGCGAAGGACTTTTTTGAGTAAAGTATGTCGGCTCTTTGGAACACGATAAGGCTTTTGATTGTGTGCAATTGTTAATATAACGGTTTTCGCCTGTTTTACCCATTGCAACCTTAAAAAATCTAATTCTATATAGCTTCGATCAAAATTACACAGTCTGATTTACCTTTCTCAATAGCGAATCATCTTTGCGATTCGATTGTTCGTTTCAAGCGCACGATAACGCCATGATATTATATTCATAAAAAAATGTAAAAGCTGGCGTTATAACTGAGAATAGAGCTCCGTGACTTATCTCGCATCGTTCGCTTCAGCTATTTCCTGCGCGACAGCGAGCGCCTCGAATTTATATATATACATATACATATAGGAGTAAACACAATTAGTCATCTTCAAATTTTATCTCTCCACTATACCAACGTGCAACCGCCGCGCAATTTCGCCTCTAACCTCGTTAATGTAAACTATACATATTAATCGTTATTTGATCAGTGAAACTTGTTTCACCACTACATTCTCTACCTATATAAATCGATTAGGCTGAAAATTGGCTTTCCGCGTCGGAATTTTTAGCAAACCGATTACACGCGAAAAAGTAAAACTGCATATATATACACACAGATTAAATTTTGTAACCTCGATTCTCTCATAGCCTAGACATACAAAATATCCATTAGAAACACACCGCGCGCGCGACGACGAATTATTTTCGTATATCACCGCCTCTAAATCATAACCGATCTCAACACAACATCAACAACGTACGCTGCGACCGATCCTTTCACCTTTTCTTATTTCTCGCCGCCGAGCTTTTATTTTTGCGTTGCTTCGAGTATAAGTATATATAATACTTAATCTCTTTCTCTCTCTCTCCATCTCTTTTCATTTCTTTTCTTTTCTGCGTCGCGACTCGCGGTATAAATCAAGCGTAAAATAGCGAATTACGCAACGCGTTTGCGCATTACACATAGGCAATATATGCGCACTCGGAAAAATATGAGTATATATCGGCGGGTAAATAAAGAAGCCTCTGCGAGACTGCGCGCTCTTCTCTTCTCTCGGTCCTATATATGCTCCGTGCCTATTAATAGCTCGAGGTAAATATCCCACGGCCAGAAATAAATATTTCCGCGAATATAATGCTTAGCTCGGAAATAAATGATGCGTTTTATTGGGAGGTGATAAAATCGATTTCGGCTACCCGATCATCTGCGCGCAACGCGTTATATCAAATGAGCCGCCGCGCGCTCGATTATTATCTCTTAATATAAGAAGATATACATATATACCAGTAATGGAGTCAATCATTTTTACTGACCACTGCCGGGATACATCATCATCGATACGTTATATTCCAGCAGTGTAAGCTACACAAGGAAAATCATTAAACGTCCAAAGCACGCAGCGACGTATACACGCACGTGTTGGCTATCTTTTTCGCTCCTCCCACCGCGAGTAGAGAGCCCATTATACTCGCACGCACACGGGATTTATGTAAATTGATACGATGCACGAAAATGTAAATGCGCGTCGATGTACACACGGTTATTATAGGCCTACTGGTGGTTAAATGACCGCTGGAGAGAGAGAGAGAGAGAGAGAGAGAGAGAGAGAGAGAGACGGTCCGCGCGCGAGGTCGATCATTAGATAAACGTCGCTCTACATACTTATATGTTTGTATAGCTACATGGCATTTTATATTCCGTCGAGTTGTGTATGTATATGTGTGCGCGGCTTTTCTTTCGGTGGAAAAAATGTATAATAGTATTTATGTACGTTGGAAGAGTGTATGCTAATTGCGCGTCAGCGCGCGCGCGTGCTGTAAAAAAAGTGAGTATATTTGATGTTGGAAAAGGTTTGTTTACGCTGGTATGCATATTTTACCCGACTGTTTTCGACCACAAAAATACATGTTGCGTGTGTGGGACGCTTTTTAAGTGGCTATTTTACCGAGGAAAATATTCGATTGTTTTAGCCGAATATATATGTACGTATAGTTGTTGCACACGTGCTCTCTGCGAGAGATCAATTTTTCACGTCTTTATATATATATATATATATATATATATATATATATATATATATACAAGAAATTTTCGAAAAAAGCAAGCCTCGCTACTGCGATACGTTAGACTATTCAAATTGACCTAACAAGTGCTTCATATATCTTGACAGGATTATAGTGGAATTACATTCGGAGAGAGAAGTTGCCCTTCAGACATGATTTAGTTGGCGCGATGAAACTTGCTTGTCACAACCAAAATCTTCAGTAGCTCTATGCTCTCTTGGCAAAACTTTCATCGAGCTAATCAAATATTCCTTGGCCGTGAGAAGATACAACTTTCGTGATTGTCGCTGTAAGCCAATCTGAGGGCGCGGACGCCATAGATGCCGGTGAGCCATTGTTTATCCGGCTGATTTAATTAAAATTGGATTTTTAGTTCAGCTTCTGCTGCGTGTCGTTGCGTTATATACCAAGGAAATGAGGCTATACGTTTAGCGAGCTGTCGACCATTCGAACGAGAGGAAGAAAGGGTTTTCTCTCGTGGGCGAAAGCCGAGCTTCATATACATGCAATATTTCCGTTCCGTCGTATGAAAAAGATATGAATTCTTTAATAAATAACTTTCAATTTGGCCGACCGATTATTTTGCCGCTGGTTTTTACTCGTGCGCTGAATTCGAGTTCCATTGTTTGCCCGTGTGCTTTTTCTTCTGCGGTAATAGAATTTTGTAAAACAAGAAACAATACACGTAGCTAATTAATTCCATGCAACCGGCATCGATTTTTTCGGAACAACAAAAAAAAAGGAAAGGTAATTCCGTCTTCCCGTTGCGCTTAATAAGCCGCGTAATACCCTCACGGCAATAAAGGAGGACACGTTAAGCGTCAATTTTTCTTTTCTCCGTCGGTGTCAGTGGCTATTCCTCCCCGATGACAACTGCCGTGGAGCCTAATTAACGCGGCCGGTCCGCTCCTAAACGAGACAAAGATTCGCGCACAGTGACCGTCGAAATCGAGTTTTCCCGCGCAAGGTTAACAAGTTGGCAGCCGGTGCGGATGCGAGCCGCGCCTAATCGAGAGAAATTAATTTGTCCGCACTGCTGGATAGCTACGCGTATTATAGCAGGGGCTATCGTGGTCGATGGCTCGTCCGACAATCTCTTTATTTTCTCGTTATTTTTTCTTCTCGCGGCGGACTCTTGCGGTGATTGCTTCGCTGAACTGATTTTGCACGGACTGTCGTATGCCTGTATGGTTAATTGTTGTTTATACGCTTTATGTCGAAAGTCGGTTTATCTAATCGCTTTATAGTTAAATTCAAAGGATAATCTTCCATTGCAAACTTTGGGACATGCGACGATACATTTTCATTGACGCTGACGCACTTGATCGATGTCAAAAATAACAAGTTGAAGCAACCTCTCTTCCGTATCCGCAAGCTCGTCATTCCCGAATAATTTTTCGAGAGCTGCACCGCCCTGTTTACACAGAAAAACCAAAGCACTCCCTCGGCCGAGGAGGAGCAGCATCTCCTAATTTTTCACAGCGACTCCGCCGCGATAAATCACCGACTGCTGCTGCGCAAACAGACACACAAAGAGAGAACATATACATCAAATATAAACGAGGATTTGAGAGACGCGCGTGTAATTCTGTTTGTCATATTTTACGTTAAATCTGCTTAAAAGCGGCCGGCGGACAGAGTCTACTTTCCTGACAAATATTAGATGAGAGCAAACGCGTGTCGTATAGTGCCGGATAGAGACTCGAGATAAGGCCGACGCGAGAGAGGAAGTGTCTGTGTGTGCATATGTATATAACAGCGCTGCGCGAGGATAAAGAGTTGGGCTGTTTGCGTGAAATAGTATTGGGCGCCTTTTGTAGGATTTGCTATATGCGTATGTATATATGAAAAATTTATCGGCAAATAACGCTTCCGCCTTCCTGTTATATTTTTCAGGAAATGTTATATATATATATATATATATATATATATATATATATATATATATATATATATATATATATATATATTACAATAAACTGCGATTCAATTTCCACTCATTTCATCTGATAAAAAATAATAAAAAGCGAGTTTCGCGTATATAAGCTTGCAAAATCCGTTTGTGAAAGAATAATGCATACCGCGAGAAATTTCACCGATCCATAATACATAACGGTCTATATATTCATTATTTGCTCTGCTTCTCCTTCTACACTGAGAAAAATTGGACAGTAAAAATTACTATCTCGGATAGTAAAGTGGTTACCAACTCGAAAGATATTAAATTTTACTATCTTTTATAGTAGAATTTACTACAAAAAATATTAATTTTTACTATCTCAGATAGTAAAAATTATTATGGCTTTCAACGAAACTTCCTCAACAATTTTTACTATCTTTTATAGTAAAATTCATTATAGGCGATATTAGTTTTTACTATCTCAGATAATAAAAATTATTGAATACAAAATATAGTATAGCAATTTTTTTGTAAAATAATACAGATGAATCAAAAATGAAAATAAAATCAAGAGTTGAAAAACAAGCTGGCGAAATAGACAAAGCAAAACCGGAGATTGCGCGCATAGCGCATGCGCTTGGCGCCATTTTCAGCTATGCCAGCGGCGGTCGCGCCACGCGCCGTATTTCCATTCTCCTCTTACCCTTATGCCGTAAAACATCGACTTCACCCGCTAGATGGAGTCTGGTAAATTCGTCTCGCGAGTGGCTAGAATTCTGGTTGGTTAGTATATAAGAACGAAAAAATGTCCCCATCCTAATAATTGTAATGCGAACATTGCGAAATATGTAGCGTTAAGTGCGATATGCGTGTAGTTGCGAAATCATAGGAATAGGGTTTAAGTGCTTAAGAAATTAAAATATGTACAATAAATAATCTCTACTATAAGCGAACCATAATCAATAAGCAAGCGATCAATCATAAGTTCGAACGTTAGAAATAGATTATAAAACTTTCGATTTTGTTTACAAAGGTTTAAAAATAAATTTTACTATACAAGATAGTAAAATTTATAATCTCAATATTTATTTGCTGGATGATAATTTTTACTATCTTGGGATAGTAAATTCTAATATCCGGAAAGTCTGTAACCACTTTACTATTAAAGATAGTAAAAATTCCTATTTTTTTTTGTAATTTTTACTATTAAATTTTTCTCAGTGTATAAATATAAAACATATATATAATACACATCATCATCTCACACACACATATACTTCGTACGGCAGGCGGCGATGAATTATTGCCCTCAATTACAGATATAAATATACGCATTTTCTTATATAAATCTTACAAATGCGATTAGCGCGAGTAGTATTAAGGTAAGAGGCTTGCCCGAGGATGAGCCATGATTATAGCGTCTATAGTCGCATATAATGCTCAATCCATCTCGGTTCGTTTCGAGAAGGTGAAAAAAGAAAAGAAAAAAGAACACGACAATCCATTCAAGTGGCCGGTTGACTTATCGCCGTCATCCGTCATCGATATAAAGGTATACATCAGGACAAACATTCGTGCACGCACTGTATAGGTCTCGAAAGAATCAAAGAGCGGAAAAAGTGCGAGCATTTCGCGCGGCTTATCACTCGGCGGATGCTGCAATTTTTTGCGCTCTCTCTCTCTCTCTCGCTCTCTCCATCTCTCTTGCTAATCGTATTTACGAATCGCCTAATTGTGAGGCGCGTATATTGCTCGAAGCCAATCGATATCGGCTGCTGCCGCTGCAGGAAATTAAAACATATTCAGTCAGATCAGATACGGCGGTGTATATTGAGAAAAAGGAGGACTGTGTACACTGAGAGAAGTATTTCTTTACTATAAAGAAATCATTTGTTAATAGTTAATACGCAAACTTAATACGCTATTATTGAAGTTTAATTGCATTTTCCAGTATGCATAACTAACCAAAACTGTAAACAAGAGTATTCTTCATATTAATACATAGTTTAAATGCAGTTCTAAAGTTAATGAATGAAAAATGCCAATTCTAACCTCTTTTGTTCACACATAACTATTTCTCAAATATAAACTTCACGGCTGCATTCAAACTATGTAATAATGTTAACAATACTTTTGTTTACATTTTTATTTAGTCCTACATACTAGAAATTGTAATTAAAGGTCAAAAATAGTGTATTAAGTTCGCGTATTAACTATTGAGAAATAGTTTCTTTATAGTACAGAAATACTTCCCTCAGTATAAGGTACCTATCTAATGATATATATATATATATATATATATATTATTATTACCCTTTTTTACAATCATGTTCGCGTATTTTCGTGTGATCTTCCCAGATTTGTTTATCTCTGTGTATACGGGATTATCGACGCGTGTGATGATTTCCTCACTGCATTATAATAATATCCGGGGAGAGAGCGCTTTCACGAGCGTGCTCGACCAATTATATAGGGTATATAACGAACATGCCGACGAAGAATTGAGTACCGAATATGGAATCGTATATCTATATATATATATATGACGCATATAGTCAAATTTAACTGTCGCATGCGGCGTCGACTCAAGTAGCAAAATACATGGAGTTCTGTACATTTTTACATACACAAAAAGAAAAAAAAACTAAAAAATATAAATGGATCGAGAGGAGAAAATATACATCAACGCAGCGTAAAAATAATACACAACCAGCGCGGCAGTAGCATTATAATCCAAGGCGTTTACAGACGAGGCAGGCTCTCAAGGCTCGTTTTCCACAATCTTGCTCGTTAAACAACGAGCCGAGAAACAGCAGGTCGGCGGTACAGTATAGGGAGGGTTAAAGAAAGAAAAAAAAAGAAAAGCAGCAGCAGCGGTGGCACATAGGGGTCGCGCACGGCAGCGGCGATAAGCGTAAGCCCATACGCGATTTACCTCGACGTTTATGCACACACGTTCTCTCTCGCTCTCTCTCTCTCTCTCTCTCTCTCTCTCTCTCTCTCTCTCTCTCGCCCCTCCTTCCCTCCCTCACTCTTGAATCATGGCGGTATCGATTTTTACCGCTAGCTCTCGCTCGCCTCCACCCCCTTGACCGACTTTGCTGCTGCTGCTGCTGCTGCTGCTCGACGCGCGCACGCCGAGGGTGAAAACTTGATTTTCAAAAGCAACGACGCCGATCGCGTTCTTCTCTCCCGCACACTTCGTGTATATACACACACGCGCGCGTAACATGTAATGCTAGAGCTTGTGCATACGTCTTATATCTATATATATTTATACATACACGTTGCGAGGGTTGGCCTCTAACGAGTGTGTATACACACTAGTAGCAGTAGCTACTGATAAAAAAAGAGTACAATACCTTGCGTGAGCCCGATTCTTATATATACTCACACATAGAGAGGCTTTTTTCATTCGCCTCTGCTCGCTCACTCTCTCTCTCTCTTTTGGTTTTTTTATGTAGCGGAGGCCCTGTATAGAGCGAGAGATAATTTATTGGGCGTACGCCGCCGCTATGCTATATTATATTATATACGCGACAGAGAGGGGGTGGGCAGATAATGAAAATTTATACACAGTGGGCAAAGTTTTACGCCGATGGAGGGACCGATTCGGTTCTTTCTTCTGCTTCTTCTTCTCTTTTTTTTTTTTAATGAGCTCGGCGGGTGCTCTTTTTTTCTTAATTATATAGGAATTATATAGGATATTATTCACGCACAAGTTTTCAACGGAGTGCGTGTTATTGTATACAAAAATATTTGCGGGCTGTGTGTAAAGACGCGCGCTGAGAATTCGCGGCCAAAACTGAGTGTATATAGAGTACAACATATGTATAAAGTAGTTGTCGCTGCCAAGTCTGTTTAGCGCGAGAAAATTTAACGGCGATAAACTGAAAAATTTATTGACCTGCGTATTATTGAATTGTGTGATTTCCGGCGCGCGTGCACGTCATATACCTGTGTCGATTCAAGGCTGCGAAGCGTTTTATAGTTATTTACGAATTCTCTCCAGACCCGAGTGATATGCGAGCATTATATATGTAACGCGCCACAATCAAACAGCTGCGTATATATACACGCGCGCGCGGTCTCTCTCTTTTTTTTATGACCATATTGTAGTAGTCTCATTGCGGGAGTGGATTTTACGTTCGGTTATATATAGGCTAAACTTTAAGGAAAAAACAACGCTTCTCTTAATGTATATGTATATGTATGTATGTATGTATATATATATATATAATCCGCGCGCACACTACGATTCTGATATATGTATATACGCATATATACATATCGCGTCGGTATAGCCGTGGCAGCGGCGTGTGTAATCGCTACCTGTTGATTTGGACTTGGCGCAACTGGAAAAGGTGACCACAGCGCGCGAAGGCCGAGAACTGGTCGGTTATTTCATACGTCGAATGTCTCTCTCTCTTGTCTCTTAATTTCTGTGCGTCATCTCCCGATAACGACCATTAAGAATATATTATAGATACTTCGCCGAGAGTATAAAAATTGCAGTATGGCAGCAGCGAATAATAATAAAACTCGGATCATTATATAATAAATGCGTTCCCGCACTGTACAGAGGGCAAAAACTTTCGAGTCTTATCTTAATTATCTGTAATAAATCATAATCCCCGGCAATAAAAGTAAACGTTACTGCCGCGACATCATCCCCCAGTTTACAGCGCGAGTAAAACGGCGCCTCGATACGCATCTCAAAAGCCATCTTCTTCCACTTCTCTCTCTCTTTCTCCTTCTCGTAGTGGCATATACACAGGGAGGCCAATAAGCAGGAGATTGTTTATCGAAAATGGCTGCTGCGGCAAGACATTTGTCTATTGCAAGCGCGTCCGCGATAAGCTCCCCATTATACTACCAAAATGTGCGAGCGATATATTATATATGTATAGGCGTTTCGAACACGAAAGAGCTGTTTTTGAACGATAAAAGTCAGCAGTGAGGCGAGATAACGTGTAAATATACGTAGAGCATCGAAAGACTCTCTGGAAGTGGAGAAACATCGTATATTATAATATTCTTCAGCAATTTACACGAGGAAAGAGAGATCTCGAAAATCGAAGATAAGCCGAGTACTGTCTCGGGTCATTAGGACGAATTGTTTGGAAATAGAGATAGTATAGAGAGCGTTTTCAAAGTTTCCTCCGGGGCAAATTTTCACTCGATGGTAATCGATTTCCATCGCGCTACTGACACACGGGGCTTCGAAGAAGAAGTAGAGGAATAAGAAGAAGCCTTCGATGGTACGTCAGCTGCTCTTCGAGGACTTCGCGATGCGGAAGTAATTGGGTCAATTGCTATGCGTTTCAAAAATAAAAATAATACATATGCACGTGCGGTGTCAAGACGCGCGCGTACCGCATCAGCGATATATTTATTTCTTCTAATCTTGATTCAGCAGAGAGACAAAGAGAGAATCGAAGAAGCAGTCGTCGATCTCAGCGAATTAGGATTTTCGCGCTTTTCAGCGGCTATATATATTATTATAATATAATTAATCATACCACGCGGCATATATTCAATTGCAAAGGATAGAAAGAGAAAAAGTCCATACGACGTAAAATAATTAATTATCCGGCGCGCGAGCTCTGCTTCATTACGCGGTCATTACGCCGCTCGAGTTAACATGAATCAAATGCGATGTGTTCTCAGCAGCGAGCCACGCCAGTGTTTATCAAATTTAATCATTCGCGCGGATCGCCGCGGTGAGTCTTTAACAGCAGTTCATATATCGGAAGAGAATACATTTTATGCTTATATATAAAGCTCGAACAAAAAAAAAGTTGATTTTACAAAAACCACGCTGATTTACTGAAATTTCCTAACCTCAAAAAGGTGTGTCCAAGATGTGTATTGTAAATATATATTTATAATAATATCATAATTTTTCTAAGAGAGACGGTGACACACTGAGACAGAAGTATTTGTTTCAACCAAATAAATTACGAAACTTTTGTAGGTCATAGCTTAATTCTTTCAATCGCTGGCTCAGGTTTGAATTGGTATTTTCAATATTTAGTTATAGTTACTAAATTTGGTAACATTGAACAGTTGATTCTCTCAGTGCGTGACCAGCATTTTTTTACCGCTTTTATCAATACATCCTAATATAAAGTATAGTTATTGATCATATCAAATGAACGAAAACCCAGGGTTATTCGCTATAATGTAACAAATCATTATACATTTTTTGTTTAATAACATACAACGTGAAATACGGTTCGAGGTGCAATCACCATTGGTAAAGTTCGCTGATCGGACGACGGCCCCTTAATAAGCTATCTCACGTTCGATCGTTGTTCTCAAGTCGAATCTGTATTCAAAGATCGAAGTTCCTATCCGATATAATATACATTCGGGAGCCTTGTTACAAGTGTGTCCTGGAGCTGGACTTCGACTGAAGTTCCGGCAGTTATCGATTCCTCCATAATTAAGTATTACACGGCACGATGAAGATCGAATACCATATTCAGAATATCGTCGCGCGATAGAACGAAAATCTTGCTAAAAATCTACGCCCTTCGATCAACAGTGTAATAATCACTATTCGAAAACGTGCTCCCGAGCACTATATATACAGTATAGAAGAAACGCGCCACCGGAGAAAGAGCCGCTCCTCGATGATCGAGAGAGCGAAAGAGAGAGAGAGAGAGAGAGAGAGAGAGAGAGAGAGAGACATCCATTGCTTTCAGCCCTCCCTCCCGAGTGCGGCCTCGCGCGCGCGCGAGTCTAACCCCGAGGCCAACGCTCGGCTGACCTTAAAACAACAGGTTGAGCGCCGCGCGCCCATGCGCTGCAATTTTGCCCGGGCCATCTCTCCGTCTCTTATCTCTTTCTCTTCTCCCTGCGCGCACACACGCGCCGAATTTCCTATATGTTTTATGGCCCTCTCCCCCTGTGTATCATACATACCTACATATATAAGGGGCATTTCCCCTTGTACAAAGGGCTTCTCTGCATGCTTAATTTTACGGCGCGCAACGATGATCGATCTCCTCGGGAGAGCGACTCGGCGACGTTTAATTTATTTCTCTCGTTGGCTGATGCCGTTTTCGTCCGATGCCGCCGGTGTTCTTTTTTTATGTATAATACGCGCGCGAGACGAGGGGTTGAGTAGCGCTATATGCGTCTGTAATATACTGTTCGCGCATAGTCGCCATGTTGATTCGGGAACGCAATCGCGCTATATATATATTATATGAGTTATGAGCGCGCGCATGATATATATTCGTGATTCATTGTTAATTTAAATTTCCATATCTTGGCCAATACGCTGCAGTTGACAGCCACTTCTATGCATAATACGCAATTTACGAGGTTATATTTATACACCGTTGCAGCGATTTCCCGTTGAAAAACGCAATGACAACGACTCTGCGTATATATATACATGCCTGCAGCAGAAAATTTTCGAATCTTTCCTAAACCCCAGCTAGCGGGGTACAGCATCGCAGAAAACGCGTATGTAATTTTAAACTTTTTATAGGCGCGCGCACGCGCAGTGTGTTAACGAGCAGTCGCGTGTATATATCGTGTCGGTGTATAACAAAAGCGCGAGATCTCCTTACGTGAGTATATAACATACGGGATGAAAACACGTCGTTTTTTCTTTAAACAAGTATCGCATGATTTTACTTTCGTGCAATAATGCATGCAAAATCAGAAGCAAGAAGAAGATTCACGGAGCAATGGTCAAGGTCCAATAAGTGGTAAAAGCGCGAAGAAGAAAAAAAAAATAGTCTGCCACGATCAAGCTCCGATGAATAATACACGGGGGCATCGGCGCGAGCTTCTCGGAAAGCTCGTCTATACGACGGCGTTCGCGTATATACGCTCGGCTCGCGTTCCAAACTTGGCTCGGAGCGCGCGCCGTGTGACCCAGTGAGAGGCACTCTTTCCTCTTTCTCTCTCCCTCTCTCTATCTCTTTCTTTCAACCGCTTCACGCATGCTCGGTGATGCCTTCCCGAGTAGCTGTTCTCTCGCGCGCGTTTGTTTCTCTCGCTCCCTCTCTCTCTCCCGCCAGAGAGCTCGAGCTCTAACGATTCTCTCCCGCTCTACGCTTTGGGCTATTTCAAATATTTTCGCTATTTCAATTTCAAGGTGCGCAAGCAGAAGCTATAGCGAGCTGCCGATGGATTGATTGCGTTGGATGTGCGGGTGAGATTGTTTCCATCCCTGTGAAAGAGGAGGGGGGGGGGTGGAGGGGAATCTTGAAAATATAATGAGGTTGCCACTTGATGAGCGCGAGTGTATTTAAGTGGGCTGGATTTAGTGGTGATTAGATGGAATTGAGTGGTTAGTTGGACCAAAGTGGACTGCTGTTGCAGCTACTGCGCTGTGGCGGAGGTTAGAAAACCTGGAATAAACCTGATTTATGAGGTCGCGGACCGAATGTGTGGCCGCGGTAGAATTGGGATATAGTGTGCGGCAACTGCTCTCGCTGAAAGCCGCCACTTTCGTGTAATTTTCTCTTGTCGATTTCAATGTACATTACATGGTTTCGTTGTGTGTCTGCGTTGAATGTGTTTATACCTTGGAATTTAGGTTTAGGCTCTAATTTGTCGCGCAAGTCAATAAATCGATTCGCTATTGAACAAAACCTCATCTGTCTCGACGCTGACTGTATATATTAGATTGGAAACCCAAAAAAATATGTCTCCTCAGCAATATTGTACTATAGTATAGCATCAGCATCAGCGGCAACGAATGAGGTTACGCCACGCGGTGAAGTCACACGCACGCTCAGGAGAGACTATATTATATTGTACGGTATAGCTTCATTATTTTTCGAAGAAACTCTTGTGCCAGCGAGATGAGAGAAACGACGTGGTATACAGCCCGTATCGTCTATATAGCGAGAGGACACTTCGTACAGTGCCAGTCACAAGTTTTTGATGGCCAGATCTTCTTGGCTATAATACATACACTGCCTGATGTTCCGGAAAGATGCAGAAGACGATATCGACGGAAGAAGAATAGAAGAATACTTTATGGATGAGAGGGCGTATCGAATTTATTGGAAAGTCGAGAGACGACGAGCATTTTGCGTCTATAGCAACTGTGTGTGCAGTGTGTGTGTCAACTATGAGAATAAGGATATTTGTTTGGGAGAAAATTGAGTTTGAACAATTATTTATGACGTTTTGCGAGCATTTACCGCTTCTTTTGAAGTGTCAAGGTATTATACACCTGTCTATATATTCTCTACGCAAATTCAGCGGACGAAAATTGACAGGCAAATATGTTTGTTAACATCATCGTCGGCGGTTAAATGTGTCAAAAAGAAAATGTTTTTTTTTCAGAAACCGCGCGGTACTAACCAGCTACAAGCGAGTCAATCAATGCTCTAAAAAAAGAAAAATACTACCGTATGCGTCACGTTAATTACATCTGATCTCGAAATTGAATCATCCTCGTAATTTTGCAGAAGCTGTGTAAAATTCACGTGCGCGCGCGTTTACGAATTACTCCATTAAAGCTATCCGCCTCTCAATTTCCGTAATTTTCACTTTGAATTCGAGATGAACCGGCGGCGCACACAGGGGAAACATTCGGAAGTGTATTAAAACCGATGAAATTTGCATACCATCAAGTCTTACAACATAAAGCGACTTAAATTTAGAAAGAAAAATAGACTCTCCTCTCTGTCTCTCGCTCGCCTTATCCCCGGGGAAAAATTGAGCAACGCTGCGCGCGAGCGCTTATATAGTCTCTCTCACTCGAGTCAAGTAGATACAGTCAAGTACGTTGAGACTACAATATTCACGTTACGTAACAGAAAACTGTCCTCACGAAAACCAGAGCCACACGTGTGTCCGCCGAACAACCCAGCGTCCACCTACACGAGACTGAGAGAGAGAGAGAGAGAGAGAGAGAGAAAACAATTCTGCCTCGGCTTTATTATCCACCAATCTCTCTGACTCTCTGCGCAGAAGTTGGCCGGTGGCACCTTGAGTAATCTCTGTCTCTTCTCCTCCTCTTTCTCCTCTCTTATTCTCCGTTTGTTTATCCGAAAGTTATTTGGAGTGCATTTAGTCACGCTTTTGTAATTTTTCGCGGCCAGCCAGCTGGGAATTTAAGGATCTTAGGGAAGGAGAGAAGAGGAGGCGAGTCTATTTTCGGGCTATTTAGCACTGAAATTGGAATTGGGTCATTTGAACTCTCTTCGCCGCGGCTGTCTTCCCCTCTGCCGCCGTGCTACTCTCGATCTCTTTTTGTGCGCGCACTATACTGGAATTTATCGACCTTTTCGACTACTGATGCCTCCTTTTTTCTTTCCCTCAACTCTGCGCGTGTGCAGGTGTGGTTTTGAAAAATCGTCGATAAACGTGCAGCGGCGTTATATTCACGATTCGGAATCGACAGTGTGTATGTATATGTGTGTGTGTGTGTCTGTATGTGGTGTATACGATGACACTGCGAGTTGTGTGGACGACTGCCCGATGTAACGCCGCGTCCATCGTCGTGTCGTCTACATAATATTGACTTCCAATAAAGATGAGAATCACCCGCTAATTCATGGGATTGAATATCGAACTTTTCTTAATTATTAAAAGCGAGCAATAGTCCACCCACAATAACTCGTCTAACATCCTCGAATTATCGCTT
This sequence comes from Muscidifurax raptorellus, assembly GCA_020010945.3. Taxonomy (NCBI): domain Eukaryota; kingdom Metazoa; phylum Arthropoda; class Insecta; order Hymenoptera; family Pteromalidae; genus Muscidifurax; species Muscidifurax raptorellus. The sequence continues at coordinate 11,844,946 of CM052077.1, forward strand.
ATTACAACCAATGGAGACAGAGAGGGTAACAATCTATATATATATATATATATATATATATATATATATATATATATATATATATATATATATATATATTATATGAAAAATTCAAAAGTTACCTGCTCGAACGTAATTAAGAGAGAAACCTCAACCGCGCGTGAAAAATCAGTCTGGAAAAAATGTTCGGGGAAGACAGAGTATATACATGCAGCAGCAGAGGATTAACAGGGAACAATCAGTCGAAAGAGCCCGGGGCACGAGTAGTGAATAATTGAGCGACATTAGGAACGGAATAGACGGTCGATTATTTAAAATTCATGCCGCAGCGAAGAGAGAGAGAGAGAGAGAGAGAGAGAGAGAGAGAGAGAGAGAGAGTGAGAGAGAGAGGCTCGTTACGCATTAAAAATGAACGGGCCAGAACCATTTATTTACGCACCTACGCCGCACAAGCATGAATTATACACGGCATAACTGTACACGCGAGTTGTGTGCAGAGTATATATATATATAGCTATATAGATGCTATACGGAGGTTTCCTTCTTCTCATCACGAGCGATACGGCCGGTGTTATAGTTTTGACCACTTCGTTTTGAAGTGATAAGCAATAACGAGTCTAAAAAAAGATAGAGATCTTTGAGTTGAAAATAAATCAAATTAAAGTATTGTGTATTGAAAAACCGTTCTTTCTGCGTATCTGTATAAAATGCTTTCTCTTGGATTCTTCCAAAAAGTCATATTCTCTTTTCGAAGAAAAGAGAGCATAATATAGCAATTGATAAACGAATCCCAACATTTTTATAGTACACAAACAACGCGTTCGCGGAATTCTAACCTGAACATGCGCATCATACGTCGAATTGCAATCTAAAAAGAGTTTTAAAGTCATTCAGCTATAAGACACTGCACATGCGATTTAACCTCTCTCACGCACACTTTTCCCACGAAAAGTTCGTTCATTTTTTCGCTAACATGGTCAATAACCTACTACCCTGAAAGATTGCCCTCTCTCGCGGAGTGCTTAAGTCTACGCTACTATAAGGTCACTCGGTGTGCCTATACTTCAACTTCGAAGCCGCTGGATAAAGTTTACGAAAGGAAAACTATATATATATATATATATATACACACTGTTGGCTAGGATATGTATTTTGCAAGTTTTCTTTTCCATTTTTCATCAAGACTGCATATACACGTTATGTATGTTATGAAAATGATGTTATCAGTTATTTTCTATATATATATATATACATACAGTTGCAACTATACTTTGAAGAAAGTCTGTAAGTCGACTGAAAAGTAAAGAAGAAGTCGAAGAACGCTCGATATTTTCGAATACAAACTTTCGAACTTTCCTTTTTCTCTCTACGGCAACACCCGATACCTGATCGCTTTCTTCCAGTTTGCACGCATGTTTCTATATAGCATGAACGAAGAAGAACCGCACAAAGCCAAAAAATAAAACTCCTGCAATTTTAACATCCCCGAGAACACTAATTCTCGCCCCATAAACCCTTCAATTTCACACTCGAAAGCCCGGTCGATGAAAAAAAAAATGTATATATATACAGCAGCGCTCCCCCGAAAAAAACACATATACACCAAGCATCAACCCCACCTCCAACGTATACACGCGCGCGCGCGCTGAGAATATCGAAGGGCACGAAGTGTACTCGTGGGAAAAGGAGCGAAGAGGGCAGGGCAGACGAGAGAGGGAGAGCAGAGGAGCCGCGTGACTATATCGCGCCGCCGCCGGCAGGTCGATAGCAATAGCGGAGCGCGGCGGCGGCGGCGGCGGCGGCGGCGGCGGCGGCGGCAGCATCGTGGCCTCGGCAAAAAGGAAAATCAATCCACATCCCCCCGCCGGAGCGGGGGCAGCCTGCAGATTGCCACCGGCCTGGAGGCTTCAAGTGCACACGCTGGGACGTGTATATATAGCAGCTGCTTTTCTCGCTTTTGACGAGAGGCTGCGACTTGCAGTGTTATATATCTATACGGTTTAATATGTACGCAGGCTATGGCGTTGTGCAGTGTGTTTTGACGAATTTCATGCGAGCGCATTTGTCATCGCAGTAATTATACAGTCTTGTGGATGAGTCTGTCTATATATATTGGAAGTTTTGCGCGTACACGTGTAATCAACTTTGGGCTATGAATTCTTTATGTTCGCGCTCCGATTTCAAAGTTTTTTTTTTGCGGCGAGGTGTCGGGACGTTTTGTACGTAATGCTGCCTTGTTCGTTCGCAAGTATAAAAAGAACTGCCGTTGGTATACTGCGGTGAGCGAGAACATTTTTCGAATTTCTCCTTTATGGGTCAGTGTATATTGCTACGCGCGGCAGCAACAAAAACGAAATTACTTATTTTCTACTTTAATGTGTATCGCAATTTACGAAATTACAACCGGCATTCAACGTGTATATATATGTATCTGACTGCGTTAGACGCTTTTTTTTATTTTAGATGCATTTGGCGTGAGAAAACGCAGTGTTTCTAGAGTTTAATTTCTAAAAGAAACGAAAAAAATAAGAAAATTATCTCAACTCTCAAGCTAATGGCCGTCTTTTTCACAAGCATAGATCGTCACGCTCAGCTCGCATAAATAAATTTATACATATACGGTTTACGCCAGTTGAAGTTGCCAGCAGCTTCATTGAAAAATTTTCAACTAGTTGCAATTAATGTTGAATTTTTTGCCTTCGGAATGCGAGCGCTTCATGCATGACAGGTTTCATTTCAGATATAATACATTTTTATTTATGTAATTATAATCCGAATTTTAACATGAAATTTAATTTTGCGCACAGCATGTTTTCCTCGAACATCATAAAAGAATTAAACAATATTTTTTATAGCACAGTGTGACCTAAGCCCGCACTTAGGTCACGCCTATCCGTGACCTAAGTAGTCCTTTTTTGCACCGTGTTTATCACACTCGCTACGCTCGTGCGCTAACTTTACGGTGCAAAACAGGACTGCTTATGACACGGATAGGCGTGACAGCGGGCTTAGATAGGCTGTGCTATAAAATTCTATGCGATACTCGTGACCTAAGTAGCACTTTTTTGCACGGCGTGAGGTTAGGGCCCGAGCGTAGCTAGCTAGAGCTGCTACTTAGGTCACACGTATCGTAATGTACTATTAAAAGTGATGAGTGAGATACATATTAACTCGATCTTGCTCACAATATATATTAATAATGTAAAAATATACATAATTTTTCTAAAATAGTTAGAAGTTAATTATTAAGGTAATTAAAAGTTATTTTTTTTTAAATTTCGTGTGCGTGGGATCGAGTTTTATTTAATATTTATTTCTTCTCTGTCTATATAGAAATCAAACGTGTAAATCAGCGCGTTTACAGCTTAACCAAAATATTATTGAAATTATATATAAAAATTCGTGTTCAATAAAAATGTATATAATTAATATATACGAATCCTGTCTTTTTTCAAACGCGCATGCGAGGTGTTCAAGTTACTCGTGTCATTCTGTTGCGTTTTGCCTGGACGTGTATCAAAACGAAGAAGAAATAAGTCTGTCGCCGTTTCGGGATGTTATACTATACTTAGACAAGAACAACAAATGAAATTCTGCCAAATAACAACAGAGTCGCCATCACGTGTCCGTCTCTTTTTTCTCGCAAAAAGTATTTTTCGACTCTCGCGTGACGCGTATACGCCTGGTATATATGCTCAAATTTAAAGAGAGATGTGTTCTTCGAGAAATATATGAACTTCTATACACGCACATTCCCGGTGAGCGCGTGTCTATATATATATACACGTTCGAGTATATATCCACTCGATCTTCGCTGACTATCCCCAGAAGAGTAGGCGCCGAAAGTAAGGAACGACTCTCTCGAGTTTCTCATCTTCGTTATAGGTCGTGCGTGGATTTTTGAAAAATCCCCGACACCTCGACGGGGAGAGTCTCTCAGTGAAACACGAGAAACATCGGCTCGGCTGACCAGCTCAGTTCGTTACTACTTGCAGCAGCGTTCGAATTTTATTTTTTGTGTTTATGCATTCGTTTTCGAGCGTGATCTTCATTGATTCCGAGAGAGAGAGAGACAACGTTTCCCTCTCTTTTTCTAACACCTACACATATTCTCGGCTCTTTCAATTATATACACGCGAGAGCGATTCAAATCTCTCTCTCCCTCTCTCTCTCTCTCGCTTTCTTGTAAATTCCGCGTTTTTAGCCTCTCCGCAATCAATTCCAGCTGCGAATACACAGGGATAAAAAAAGTGTACAAAGCGCCGAAGTTTATCACATCAACCGCGTGTACACACACACACTCTCCTGAGAATTATATTCACTCTCTATCCAAGGTCTGCGTTAGACTGCACGCGAGGTCGTCGCCGAAAAATTCCTCACTCGAGAATCTAGCCACACACACACACACACCCTTGAGGCATATTGTAACGATAGATCGCGTGTACAGGCCGTGAAAAAGTCTCTCTCGCTCTCCCTACCTCCCGGGAGGGAAGTAATAATAGTAGAGCTTGCGAGTCCGGCGAAGCGCACACGAGGACGCGTCAAAGCGGAGCTACTGCGCTTCGCTCTCGGGAGAGAGCTACTTCTTCTTTTTTTTCGAGGGGGCTGTTTTTTTTTCTCGCTGATCTAGATTGCGTGCGTCGGTCGGGGTGTGTATAATTCTTGTGTAGGAGATAACGCTGCGGGGGAAATTAACGCCGGGGGACACAACGAGTCTGCGGGCCCTATACTTTACATTTCCATGGATGGAGAATCGATTTTGAATTTTCGAATTACACACGATTCCTGGATTGAAATATGGTATGTGTACATTGCACTCACAAAAAGCCTCGCCGCTGCTGATTTGAGTGAAGTAATTTTCTTCGGTTGAGAAAAATCTCTGCATTATATATACATTAAATGATTTACGGAAGAGAACGCAGGAAAGAGAGAGCATAAACAATCGAGAGAACGAGTAAAAAATGCGTTCTCTCGCTACACTGTTACGCGCCGGTAATGGTCCAATCGATCAGCAAAGCCGTGTGTGCGCGAAATTTCGCTCTGCAGTTCGAGGCGGAGGGTGGGTTATTGCGACGCTGCTATCGTTTCGATTTTGAAGAGTGAGAGAGAGGTGGATATGAGTTATGTCGGCAGTTTGTCTACAGCGCATAATACATAATGAGAAATAAGCTTCAGTTGGGGGAGAGAAGAGCTGGATGGGTGGCAACTTGACACACGTGTATATTGTTATTAGTTTGGAATAGCTGTTTTGTTTTTCTTTCAGAAAAAATTGACATTTCACACCTTTGCGTTTACGAAGTACCGAGTTGTCGATTAGAAGCGTCCAGAACAACGGGAAAACTTTCGCAAACGTGTAAAGTCACGCAAAACTTTCCTCACCTATCGGTCTACTTATTTATTCATTTTTTTTTTCTAATGACATTCGGAGCTCGAAAGTTCATCACCCCATATTCAAGCTTTCCACGCAGCGCTATGTTGTTGTGCTGACTCTATTGTGCATAATGACCTCTCTCGCCCGATTTCTACTATAAATTCTTTTTTACGTTATATGTACCTATTAGAGATAGCCTAACATTTGGTTTTTCCTGCATAATACACGCTGTTCGTGGTTGTCTCCCGTATTCAAGTAGTAAAGTCCAGGCATATGCAAGACCACGTTCGCGCAAAACTTCTTAATTCGCCCTCGCATTCGCTGCGAAAAAAACCAACAGCGACGACGATTCTTTCTTCTCTTTGTTCCCTCTTTCTACTCAAAAAGGAAAATAAGCATTAGCGCCGGCATCTTCGTACGTCCGTCTTACCATTCCACTGCAAGCTCTCCATATGTCCAACTCAAGTCATCCGGAAAAATTGCGGCCATTCGCATCATCTTCGTTCTCTCTCTTCTTCTTCTCTCTCTCTCTCTCTCTCTCTCTCTCTCTCTCTCTCTCTCTCTCTCTCTCTCTCTCTCTCTCTCTCTCTCTCTCTATGCGCGGCCTTCGTCCTCTCGCGCGCGCACCTGGGACATATGTATATATATACACATATGTGTGTGCGTGTGTGCCTATGCAAGTGCGAACGTATTTACAGAATGAGAGGTAGGGAAAAAAGAGGTTAAGTATCATAACCTCAAACAAATTTGAAAGAAAGGAAAAAAAAATGTGTATATCACTTATGAGCCAGGGAAGGAGAGAAAAGCCGAGGGAAAATTTTGGTGAGCTGAGAGCTTTTCATTTCAGGAGAATTAGGTAATTGCGCGTAAGCAGCTTTGACCAGGGCTAAACAGCGGTGTTAACGAATTAAAGCTGCTTTTTAATTGCACCAGAGATTCTGTGGAAGCTGGTTTCACATATACTTATAAATATACACATACGCACACAGGCAAGCGAAAGCTCGTGAGCGAGGAACGCGAATAAGTATACAGATAGCGAGAGAAAAATCAGTGAACGGGTTTGCGAAATTGCAAACGCAAACTTAACCTAAAAAAAGTCCCGCCACCCCCCAAAGGGCCCTGAGCACAGCCGCATCTTTAGTAGATCTTTTCTTTCTCTATATAGATGGATACAGCAATTTCCTTCGCAAGTTGATCTCCCTCGGACTTTTAGTCAGGCAGCGCACGAAGGCAGTATAAAGAAGTCGCGGGGCTTATAAGTGGGAGCGCGGCTGGAAAGCTGCAGAGACATCCCCATTTTATAAAAATATTTCCTCATATCCGATCTCTCCCTCCCATCGTTTCGGAGCAGTGCTTGTAGCAGACGCCTATATACCGTCGCACGCAAGTTCTCTACTCTCGCTCTCTGTCTCTCTCTCTCTCTCTCTCTCTCTCTCTCTCTCTCTCTCTCTCTCTCTCTACCATCAGGGACACCGCCGTTCCTAACCTAAAACGCCCCGGAGTCTACGTATGTACACACGCGCGAGGGGAGGCTTGCGCACACACACTGAAATGGGGGGTCAACCCCGGTCTCCCGGACGCAAACGTTAGGGGTATGTAGAGTGAGTAAGAGAGAGACAGAGAGAGAGAGAGAAAACATGGCCCGTATGAAAACAAAACGAAAACAAAGATCCGCGGAAAGGAGATTCTTTATGCATCATATATACATATATATATGTACAGTTGAATGTACTCACTTTTGATAACCCGATCCGTCGTGGAGAGCTTCTGCGAGTTGTTGGAGGTCATTCTGGCGGTGGTGCTGTCTGCGGGTACGGTGGTGGTGCTGTCTAGCTCGGAGCTTTCCGATGGCGGCGCCGCTGTCGCCAGTGCTCTCTCTCTCTCTCTCTCTCTCTCTTCGCTTCTTCTTCGCTCCTATGCTGCGTGAATCCGGGCCGAGAGAGGAATAACGCTGCTGTTATACTGCTGCGGGGCCGGACACTCGCGCACTCACAATATACTCTTCTTCCGCTCTCTCCTCTCTCTCTCTCTCTTTCCTTTCTCTTCCCTCTTCTTCTTTAGGACGACGATGCTGCTCTCGTCTCTCGATCTATCTATCTACGATGTGTGTGTGTGTGTATGTATATTAGCGTATACCTACACGTAAAGACAGAGCACACGCGAGGGAAGGCAGTATTAATATAAGGATGTCGCGCTGCTCAGGCAAGGCTCGTCGTCGAGGCAGCTGCTGCACTCGCGGCGTTGGCGCACCGGATCATCCTTCTCTATCTCCACTGAGAAACACTGTAATAAGTGGGTGGGTGTGTATGTGTGTGTGAGTATGTGTGTGGGGGGTAGGTAGAGAACTGCGACTACTCTCACTGGCAGGTAGGTATATACATATACCACACCGCTCGCTGCTCTTCGTGTTCGATACTCGCACGGCTCTAATACTACTTATATATCTATATATATATATATTATCTAGATCTATCAACACTGGCGACGGACACTCGCGGGTAGCATCGTCGGCCTCGCACTACGCGGCGAGTAGAATGTGATGAGGCGACGACGACGACAACGACGACGACGGGAGGCCTGCCTGCTGCGCGCCTCCTCGACGACAACTGCTGCGCTGCGACGACGACGACGGAGCGATCGCGGTCTGCCGCCGCGAGCGGCGCTGCTGCTCGGCGAGACTACTGCTGCTGCTGCTTGAGGTCGTGGGCATTCGGCCGCCACCTCCGCTGTACGATGGACCTCGTATGTACTTGCTGCCTCTCTCTCGCTCTTCCCTCTCTCTCTCTCTCTCTCTCTCTCTCTCTCTCTCTCTCTCTCTCTCCCTCCTGTCAAAACTTCTTGGCCGCTCTTGTGCGTGAGTGTGTGTATATTATATATATATATATAGAGAGAGAGAGGGCTCTTCTTTGCGGTGGCGGCGGCAGCTGAGTAGCTGAGAGATGTGCTGCGTGGACGAGAAAGAGAGAGAGAGAGAAAGGGGGGGGGGGGAGAGGAGAGAGAATGAGAGAGTACGGATACTTCTGCTGACGGAACAGGCGGCTCTCTCTTCTCGGTGACGTTGCCGTCTGCTAGGCGCTTGGCAGCTATGGTGATCTTCTGCTAGCGCCGTGTCCTACCACTACGAACCCCTTACTACTTATCGCACTTGTATTATCCTCCTCTTGTGCACTCGCGCGCATAAGGGAGGCGGCGTATGATCACGCTGTATAGATTGTATTATTGTATAATGTGCATATGTATATAGACTGCGCTCCTCTCGCTGATGCTGCAGCCGCCGCGCGCCGTCGTCTAGACGCGCGCGCGCATATATTGACGCGCCGCGAATAGGCGAGGCAGTCAGCACGTATACCACACACTGTATATACTTGCGGGCACGCTTCTCTCTCTCTCTCTCTCTCTCTCTCTCTCTCTCTCTTTCTCTCTCTTCTTCTCTCACAGCACTTCTCGAATAGTAGGTACAAAGTTTTATAACCTACAAATCGCGCCGGACGACGCACCTGCCTCTCGCTAGTCCGTGATTTTGTTCTCGTTATTTTCTACGAGTATTTTGGAAGAAGGAACTGCTTGCTCAGCTTATTCGTGTATTGTATTATATATGTATATGATCATAGATATGTGTATCGATTGCAGCAGACAAGGGGGAGGACAGACGACTCGGTCGCGCGAGCTTTTGCCGAGGACGACACACATACACGGGTAGGCTGCAAGCTGTCACGACTCGACGCAGCTACTATACTATAGTATACAGCTGGCTGCTGGCTGCTGATATATTATAGTTACGCGAGCGAGCAGACAGAGACGGAGCAACTTGCGCGCGGCGCGTGCTTGCTTTCTCTCTCTCTCTCTCTCTCTCTCTCTCTCTCTCTCGCTCCCCACCTTTGTAGGTATGTAATGCACTGCGCCGTGCTTCGATCTGCTGATACTGCAGGCTAAGCTAAGCTATACATATATATAGTAGAGTGTGGTAGACGCGAAGGATTGGGTATAGGTGTGTTCGATGAGAGTTTTAGGACGATGTTTGACCGTCAGTTGGTGAAGCAGATTTTTCGAATTCGTTAACGTGAATTTCTTGTAATTTAACGAATTGTATGAAAATTTAAAACGTTTATTTATCACTCGAGTGTTCTCCCATATATTATACTCTAATAATTAATTCGATTAAGGGGGTCTCTTAGTCGAATTAAAAATTCAAATTTTACGCTACATAATAGCAGACATAATATGATTTCATTATATCAAATAATAAAAACGGCGAATCGTTGTCCTTCGTTATTTAATTATCTATCTTCCACAAAGTTTAAAACTAATATATAAATATCTCGCCAAATGGCATTTGAATAAAGTTTTAAGACTTATTAGTTTCAAACTTTGTAAAATGATAGATAATTACATAACGGAGGGTAACTTGATGGTTTATCGTAAATTGGTTTTTATATTATTTGTTATATATATATTTTTTATATTATTTGTTATATATAATCAAATTAGTTGCTTTTCTGTCAGCTATTTTGTGGCGCCAAATTTTATTGTTTAATTGACTAGCTTTATCGCGTATAAAGATTTAAATGTGTATATAACTTTCAAATAACTTTGCGCTCGCGATGCCGTTATTTTTTTACAGTGTGTGTGTGTATATATATATACTACACTTTTTTTATCTTCTATATAAATTCCAGCTTATTCGCAATCATCCCACGCGATTCAGCGAGTCAATTGGTTTATGAACAGCTCGTCGCCTCGGGATGCTTAATCCAGACCGTAATCGAACCCCCTTCCGCAGAAAATAAAACTTATCATCGACTATATACTGTGCACCGTCGTCGTCGTCGCGTCGACAACTTCATTCTCCGGACACATTTATCGCTATTCGAGCTATATAGAATCGTCTAATTTTGGAACGCGCGAGTATGACATGTATATTATCGCTAATCAACCGCATGGCGGATGCATTGAACCGCATATTTTATACACGTATACCGCCCATGTGCACATTTATCTTACCTCTGATATTCGCTACATATATCGAATATGTATATATTAATATATATATATATATTTAGTTATTATTTATATTTAGTCAGGTACTAAATCGGATACGCCTGCGTATAGAAAATGATAAAATATATGGTATGTATATATATATATATATATATATATATATATATATATATATAGTTTTAGTTTTGGCGCGTGATCCTCTTAATTTATTGATTGTATATACATATAGTGCGACTGCTGATATTGTCAATATAATTGTAATAATATGATATATGCCAATATATTGATCGCCCGATGGACAACCAGTCAGTGAGAGATCGAACAAATCGCGTATATATATATATAGAGCGGATTATAACTCGTTAAGTGCGGGTATTATATACTGACATTTTTGCTTGTTCGGATTGTATATGGTTTAGTTGCCAGAATCGGAATTTCTCCGGTAATCGTCTGAAACTCTAATTAGTTTCTTTTATACATGATGTATAAAAGTTTGTAAACCATTTTCACATCTTAATTATAACAGTTCTTATTCGTGTATATATATGGGAATAACTTCAAATTCAATTTCCAAAGTTTGTAGCACAAAAACGTGACGTCTTTTTCAAAATCGAACGAACCCCCTATAACGCAAATGTACGCCTCCAAAGAAATGTACAGTATAGAGCTACATCTATTAACACACTTTCAAAAAAGCTCGAGATATTAATTTTTCGGAAATTATTATATGGTTGATTACAATATACGTCATAAACTGTTAATGATCTGTTGATATAAATTAACCAGGATGAAAATGAAGCTGATTACACCGAAACAAAAGTTTTACTAAAAATTGAAAGGAAATAGGATTTTCAAAACACTCGATCTGGTCTTATTACACTTTTTATTGCCAGTGTCTTCCATCAGTAGCTTATCATTCATTTTCTTTCTATCCGGAAAAATCTGACATCAATTCCAAGAGTATATATGATAAAAGATTGCGTATGACCCTTCGATTTATCAATTTTTTTATCCTCGCGCACTATCTCTTCTTCTATAATACCTTCAAATCGTATCATTATCTATTTATAATATATAGTTGTAATCGAGGTTGTAATATAATAGAACCTCTTGACGCAACAGTATTCGTCTTCAAAACAACAAAACGAAAAAAACTCGTCCAACCAAAATAAACATACCGACGCGTATAAACTTATGGCGGCAATAGGTCAACTTTCAAACGAACTTTTTGTCATATCGCTGTAAGGTATATCATAATATATCTATTGTATAGCCTCGTCGCGGACAGTAACGTAGAGCCAAGAGTATATAGAGTAGAGAAATCGAAAAAAAAGAAAAAGAGCGGAAAGATAGCAGGAGAGAAGCCAGCGAGAGTCGAAGAAAAATAAACGCTGGCCTGGAGGCTTCAAAAATATTCTATCCCCGCCAGTTAGTATTTCGTGTGTCACCGCTGGTTTTAAGATGGTGTTAAGAGGAGTACATGTATATTATTTCAGAGCAAAAATGTTAGTGGAAGTATGTAATTTTGGCTGAATTTTTTTTAAATTGAATGCTCCAGTACCGCGACTTACAAAATTTCTGAAACTACAATAAATCAATTTCTTATATACTTACTGGAAGATAGAAAAACATGGCTTCTTGACTAATTCTAAACTGAAATCTTTATTTATAGATGTTAGAAATCGGGGTTAGTGTCGCCATCTCTATGTGATCTACGTGTTTAGGGGATCGAGCGCCCTTTAGGCGCTCGAGCTGTTCGACACGAGTCAATAGAGCAGTCGATTGCTAGACGTCGAGTGTACTAGAGTTTTTCTTGAGTTTAGAGTGTACGAGTATTAAATAAAGTCCAGGAGTATTTAATCTAAATTGTGTAGAAAGTCATTTACCTCTGACCCAAGAATTCCAATAGGTTATGGGCCCAGGGCACGCTTCCATTGCGCGAAAAAGCTCTGATTATAAAAAGTGTTTTTTATAAGTGACTTATTGTGTCTTGTGTCTTGTGTTCAAAGGTAGATAACAGATTTAGAGGTGAGTACTCTTAGAGATTTATTTTGCCGGCAAATTAAAGATGCTTAGAATGCTTCCGGAAGTAGTGAGTAGATTTGCATGCATGTAAAAATCAAATGTAAAGAAATATTTTTTTCGTTTGATTAAAGTCGACTTCAAATTTTTATTATTGCATTCTGTAATAATAAGGGTTTGTTTAGAGTTGTAGAGTAAGAGATTTTTCATTTCGGAAAATTTTTAGAGAATACTTTTAGAAAAATTTTTTTAGAGAAAAGAGAAAGCGTTGACGCGCAGCTACAGCCTTTTAGCCGTGTAGAACACTTGAAATCGGCCGGACACAAAGCCGGTCATAAAATCGACACATGTTTACAGCATGCAGGCTTGAGCGTGCTGCGTGCCGGGCCGAGATCGGGTGTTTATGGCTATTGTAGGTATTTATTTGAGTGAGTCACAATTCTCGAAAAATATGGTGAACAAAGGAGGGATTTTGAAAACTATACATTCTTTAGATTGTTGTTTTCATTATTTGTTCTTAAAGTTTCATAGATATTTAGAGAAGTCTGAATTTAGAGAGTGGCTTGATGGCTGTTATTTTTCGAGTTAATAAAAAATTATTAGAGTTGAAAATTATTTAAGTAATTATCAATTTTTAGAGAAAGTTTTGTAACACTGGCTTAAATAAGCAGACGTGCTTACAGGCCATGATCGTTGAATTATTTGCGATCAAAATCAAAATCTACCGGGGTTAACATTTAAATGAAACTAGCTGTGCAGTGAAATTTATTTGTTAACTAGAGATATCATGAGTTTGTGTAAGGGTTTCATGTATATGCATGATCAACCAACTTCCAATAGATCTTACTAGCTGTGCTTTAGATCATATATTGGAAAACGGTGTGTATATGTGAATGGCTCTGCATGGGCGCTTGGTTTCTCGTTTCAAATTACATAGAATTGCTGTGCGTTCTTTGTAGTTTAGAAGCATGAAAACATTTTATCTTTTAACTTTAAAGAATTTAGAGAATATCTGGTACTAAGTTAGAGTCTTTAAAGTTTAAGAGTTTTAAGTCTGGATTAATATATTATTATTTTTCAAGACTTATAAAAGATTTTTGTTTTCAAAATCCTGGATTAGATGGCAGAACAGATGGAGATTGATGCCAATGCTACTATCCAAAATTTAGTGGATTACGAAAGCGATGAGATGAGTCTCTTGGCTGATCCACAGGAAGCGGCAAATCAAATTGAAAAATTTGACGAGGCATCGCTGCTAAGCAGCGACAAAGAGGAACCGGAGTTTCAACAAGAGGTTGAGTTAGAGAAACTACAATCAAGTAAGAAATCATTTTAATGATTATTTAGTTGTTTTTAAATCGGTTTCTATTTCTGTTTGTTTTAATTTGAATGCTGTGATTATTTAAGAGATAATTTAGAGACTAAGATGTCTAGAGATAGATGTAAAGGCCTATGAAATTATAGAGAAAGAGTAAGAGAAAACCAGGTATTAATTTTGAGTTTTATTTTCACAGCAAAAGAAGAAACTAAGAGTAAGCCGTTGCCGAAGCCAAGAATTTTAAGCAGCGTGACGATGCCTGCTGGCGAGTTTGCGGCTCTTGAAATGAGTCAGAAACTCTATGCGCAGCAGGAGAGTCTTGTTGCTAGAAATGAAGCTGTCAACGCAACTCTAGCGGCTTCATTATCAGCGCTGGACAACATTATGAAGGAGGCAAAAACCATAATGTCATATATGGTTCAAATTTCCGAGAATAATTTAGAGGCAGAAAAACTCAAACTGCAAAATAAAGGAACAGAATTGGGTAACAGTTCTAATAAGAGGTCGATTCACGTTAATGGCGACGTTGAATCGAAAAGGAGAAGAGTAGAAGAGAGCACTGATTCTAGTATGATTGTAAATGCTGAAAACACTGATAGATTAGATCAGTGTATTCAGTTAATACAAAGAGTAGAGGATGGTACTAAAAATCATCAAATTTGTTTAAAAGGGGAGTATAAGCTTTCACAGAAGTCTAACTTTGACATTTGGTTAGATTACATCAAGCATGATCTAATGAGTCTTGATTTGTTGGATGTAATTGATTCAACAATTCAGGGTCCACAAAATCTTTCAGAAATGAAAGTATTAAAGAGAAAGAGTAATGTTAGAGGGATAATCATCAGACATCTTGATGAATTTTATCATAAGAGAGTGCTGAATGTATCTGATCCTAGAGAAATTTTGAATAAATTAAGAGGTTGTAGGAAGATTGAGTCAAATGTGACTCATTCTTCTGTTAGAACTAAGCTTTATCAAATAAAGATGAAGAAAGATGAAAAAGTAATGGATTTCTGTGAACGGTTTGACTCTATTATTAGAGAATATGAAGCATGTACAGATACTGTACCTTTGACTGAACAAGAAATTAGATCAGCCTTTTATCAGGCGGCATCTTCGATGGTTGTAGAACTAAGGAATGCTGACTTGATGTTTAGGCAATCTAACAAGAAAGAGATGAATTTAGAGGAGATAAAGTCTTTTCTTTTGCAGTTAGAGGCAGAAAAGAAGACTGAATCTAAAGAGGAGGTCAAAGTACAAAGAATTTTTAAAGAGAGCTCGTCGTCATCTGAGGAGAGGTGTTACAGATGTAACAAAATTGGTCACTGGTCTATGGAGTGCCGTTTGAAAGACACAGGCAAATGGTTTTGCTATTATTGTCAAGCGATAAAAACGCATAAGGGCAGTGACTGTCCTCAGGTAAGTGGCAAGAGCAATAAAGAGAAAAAGTTTAAAAAGAGAAACACAAATAAGAGTATGAATGAGTCAGGTGCGAAAAATAAGAGTAAGAGTAATAAAAAGAGTAACAATTATAAAGAGAAAGGAAATTTGAACCAGACATTAGGGAATAAAGAGAAAAACAAGAGTGAATCAGGTAAGAAATTATTATTTAAGAGTTTATTAGCAACAAAAGAGATAGTTAATTTTATAGCTGATTCTGGAGCAACAGATCACATTGTTAATAAGAGCTTTATTTTAAGCGATTTTAACAGAAGTGAAAATGGAGTAATTAAGAGTGCAAATAAAAATGAATTTGCAGATATTGTTATAGACGGCAAAGGGAATTTGTTATTACATACAGATGCAACTGGAGATGTTCTCAAGTTATCTGATGTAATAGCAGCAGAAGATATATCCGAGAACTTGTTGTCATTGAGAAAATTGGCAGATGCAGGTTTTTGTATATATTTAGATGATAAATCACTTAGAGTTTATAATAAAGAGACCGGAAAAACTATTCTAGAAGGGGCTTATCAAAAACCTAACTGGGTTGTAAGTTTCGAAGTTATCAAAGGGGATGATAACTTAAAGTTCAAGAAATATTCTTGTACTGCTAGAATGGTTTCATATCAAGAGGAATCGGAACAATCACATATAAGTATTCAAAATAAAGAGTCGTCAGATTCGGAGGGAGTCAGTAAAGAGTTTTTGAATGCTAATGATGTGATTGGGAGGGAGAATAAGGAGACCTCAGAGAATATAGAGGATAGAGAAACTATTAGAGAAGGTGATGATAGTACAATATTTAGAGAAACAATAAAAATTGACGATTTAGAGACATTTCAAGATGTTGAAGAGATATTCATCACGAATCCATTGGAGAAAAAGCCATGTAATTTCAAAAAGTATAATGAGGCGATGATCTGGCATCTGAGATTAGGTCATGCGTCTTTAAGCTACTTGAAGAAGTTGCAAAAGGTTAATAAGAGTTTAGAGAAAGTTAAATTTGACGATTCCATCTTAGAGTGCGAAGTATGCATAATGGCGAAAATGGAAAAGATGCCATTTAAAGAGGTAAGAAAAAGAGCAGAAAAACCTTTACAAATTGTACATACAGATACGATGGGGCCAATAAAGCCAACTTCATATCCAGGTTTTAAGAGATTTATTGTAGTGTTTGTGGACGATTATTCTCGTTTCGCAAAGGCATATGCAGTAAAAACTAAGGATGAAGCTGCTGATGTGTTTGAAGCGTATCTTGTATCAGCTCGTAATTTGTTGGGTAAAAATGAGAAAATTTGTTATATTAGATCGGATCAAGGCACTGAATTTACAGGTGGAAAATTTCTAGAGATATTGAGAAGAGAGAAAATCGAAACAGAGTTATCACCACCTTATACTCCAGAACATAATGGAGTTGCCGAACGATTTAATAGAACGATTCAAGAGAAAGTAAGAGCATATATGTTTGATTCGGGATTACCTAAGAGTATGTGGGAGTTAGCTGTTAATGCTGCAGTGCATGCATATAATAGGATTCCTCACAAAACTATAGAGTTTGAGATACCTTTAGAGAAATTTGCACCATATGCAAGTTGTCATTTTAATCAAATAAAGAGGTTTGGGTGCATAGGGTATATAAAATTACCTAAACCAAGTTCAAAATTTGATGAAAGAGCACTAAAAGCTGTTTTAGTAGGATATAAGAGTACTGGTTATTTATTGTGGCATCCGAGTACACGAAAGTTCGTCGAATCTCGACATGTGAGGTTTAATGAAAAAGTAGTGTATAAAGATGTTTATAAGAGTAATCAAGAAAACAAAATCTCAGAGTCAAAAGAAGAAAATAATCAGACCTGGATGAAAGAGTTTGAAGATGATAAACCTTATCAAACAGTACAGACGAAAGAACCTAAGAAAAGAGGTAGACCTAGAAAGATACAAAACAACAGCAGTGTACAAAAGAAAACTGTACATTGTGAAGATCTAGGTCCTTCTACAAGAAGTAAAACTAAAAGGAAATTAGAGTTCGCTGATGTTGCGAAAGCTGTATTTATTGGGAAACCAATTGAAGACATAAGTTTTGCACATTATGCTGGAGTTCAAGAGAATTTAAATAAAGAGGATAAACAAATTAGAGAAGATGAGCTGAGACATTGTTTGATAGCTTCATTAAATAGTGATCCACTCAGTTATCAAGAGGCAATGATGAGCAACGATAAAGAGAACTGGAAAAAGGCAATTAAAGAGGAACTTGATTCAATGCGAGCAAATAATGTATGGAAACTGATTCCAAGATCCAAAACGAGTTCGAATGGCAAAAAGAGTAATGTCATTGACTCCAAATGGATTTTTAAGAAGAAATTAGAGGCAGATGGATCCATACGTTATAAAGCAAGACTCGTAATAAGAGGTTTTAAGGACAAAAATGTATATGATTTGAAAGAAACGTATGCACCTGTGTCTAGACTGCAAGTAGTGAGATCTTTGCTTGTTATCATAAATAAGTTTGATTTATTTGCATGTCAAATGGATGTTAAGACTGCCTTCTTAAATGGAATATTAGACGAAGAGATTTACATGGAAATTCCAGAAGGTTTAGAGTTGAATGATCACTTTAGAGGTGATAAAGTCTGTAAATTAGAGAGAGCATTGTATGGATTAAAAATTAGTCCAAAGAAATGGAATAAGAGATTTTCCGAGGAAACGTCAAAACTTGGTTTAGAGAATGACTTGCATGAACCTTGTCTTTTCACCTGGAGAAAAGCGGGGAAAATGGCAGTCATACTGTTGTATGTAGACGATATGCTTATTGCTACGAACGACAGAAATAAATTAGAGCAAATCAAATGTCATTTAAGTAAGGTATTTGAGATGAAGGACCTTGGAGAACCTAGAAGTTTTTTAGGTATATCCATTGAAAGAATTAAGAGTGAAAAGACATTGATAATACATCAAAGTGCTTATATAGAGAATATTTTAAAGAGGTTTAATATGCAAGACTGTAAACCGCAGAGCACTCCAATGGTTACTCGTCAGGTAAATAATAGAGATAAAAAGAGAAAAGCAGAAGAATGTGTACCTGAGAGTACTAAAGAAAATAAGGAAATTAAAAGAGTACCTTATAGAGAAGCCATTGGAAGTTTGATGTATTTATCGAATGCCACACGTCCTGACATTACTTTTGCTGTGAATTTCTTAGCAAGAAAACAGTTAGATCCAACGGAGGAAGATTGGATGGATGTGAAAAGAGTTTTCAGGTACTTGAGAGGTACTGCAAATAGAGGATTAATTTATAGAGCAGAGTCTGAAGGTTTGGAGGCATTTACTGATGCAAGCTTTAGAGATTGTCAGGATTCAACGTCTACAGGAGGTTACGTTGTTAAACTTTTTGGGGATGTTGTCGCTTGGCGAAGTCATAAACAAACCTATGTGACACTTTCAACATGTCAAGCAGAGTATCTTGCAATGAGTGATGCCTGTCAAGAGTTAATTTCATTGGATAAATCGATCAGATATGTTATTGGAAGGACACTCTTTCCAGTAATAATTTGGTGCGATAATAAATCCGCTGGAGATTGTACTAAGAAAGATGGAAGTCACAAACTTAAAATGTTTGATGACAATTTAGATGAAATCCATAAGAGTCTTGTAGAGAGAGAGAAAACTGGTAATAGAAAACATATGGCAAATACTCATGGAGACTTTGTGAAACAATGTGTTGATGAACAAAGAGTTAGAGTTAATTGGATAACGACTAAAGAAAATTTAGCTGATATCATGACTAAACCTTTGTCTTTAGATGCACATAAATACTTAAGAGATAAAATATTGAATTAGAGTAATAATATGTAAATATTAATTTAAGAGAATTAAGAGTTATGAGGTTAATAAAATAATATTTTAATTATTTTGTTTGTTTTTGTTTGTTCACAGATAAACGCAAGGATAAAGAGTACAGTCTAAGAGTTTCCTGTTGAAATTTCAATAATTATATTTAAGATTAAAGTTAAGAAAGAATGTAATAAGTTTTTTATGTTTTATAGACTTTTGTATTTAGTTTAATCTTTATATATAAGGTTTATAAAGTTTTTTTGTTAATTTTAAAGAGCTTTATCGATTCGATAAAGGGAGGGAGTGTTAGAAATCGGGGTTAGTGTCGCCATCTCTATGTGATCTACGTGTTTAGGGGATCGAGCGCCCTTTAGGCGCTCGAGCTGTTCGACACGAGTCAATAGAGCAGTCGATTGCTAGACGTCGAGTGTACTAGAGTTTTTCTTGAGTTTAGAGTGTACGAGTATTAAATAAAGTCCAGGAGTATTTAATCTAAATTGTGTAGAAAGTCATTTACCTCTGACCCAAGAATTCCAATAATAGATAATCCAAGGGTATTGTTTATCAGGAAATAAGTTTTCGCAAAAAAGTGCAGTGTAAAAATACTTTTTGCGTAGCTACTTTAATATTAAAATCAGTTTGAACACAGACACAGAAGTTTTGCACTTCGCAATAAGGAAATGCAAATAATGCACTTAGAAATTAAAATGCACGATGGGATCAGGTTCTACAATAATAGATCCACTCGTTGAAAAAAAGGAAGTAATCAAAAGAAGATTAATAGCGGAAATATATACATATACACGTCTGGCCGGACTCGGCACTGATCTACTTATACGCGCGTTTTTTTTTTATATTACACTCTCGAGCTGAAATCTAATTCACATTTTCCCTAGCTCGTAAATAAAATCGAGTCATCAGCGCGCACGCAAAAATTCAAATTCCGTGCAGAGCCTCTCTGAAACGTATATATATATATAATCAACGGAAATGAAGAGAACTTAGCGCGCGTAATACATCATCGTGTACCCACCCAAAAACGAATGCCGACAACGTGAAGTAGACATATACTGATGTCTACTTCTCGTACACGTAAGACATATATATATACGCATCACGAAATTTACCGTAGATCGCGTGCGTCTTTTTAATTCACGCGCGTCTATATAATTATATACAATATACGCGCAGACGTGTGCGGCGAATAAGTCACGTAAAAAACACATATATACTATAGTAGCTAGATATACTTATAATGCTTATAAATCGAGTTGTGATATCGTGCGTACACGCTACAATAAGCTGTAATTATATGCTATTTTTTATGTTTCATTATACATGCTCGAAAGGGATTTTAATAAACAAGGAATCTATACGTACATCTGCATAAATGAAAATTCGTAAAGCAATAATAATAAATAGTTAGTTTCTACAAAAAGGTCGTCGATAGAAATGTTTTCAGTTAGTTTTATATCACTGACCTTTTGATGTTGGTATATTTTTGGAAACAATTAATTATCGACAATACGGTAAAGACCCTACTCGAAATAATTTCCGGCGTCTAATCCAATTTGGCATAGTTTAGCGCAGGTCATTTAAATATGGTAAAATTTCCATTTTCATTATAGAAAAATGAATTATAGCTTTGTATTGTCCGCTACGCAAACATCGCATATAGTCTCTCCGATAAAAAAAAGACTTTCAGTGAATTACAAAAAAAAAGAAAAGAAAAAAAAGCCATTTACCTACAAGCATGAATCAGCAACGTCATCAAAACATCGACTAATGTTGCTATAAGAGCATCATCAGCGCCATCAACGACAGCGATGACGCCGCAACATGACAGTCCGCAAAACACACATGTCAGAGACCGTCATGTCATACCTCTCACCTCGTCGCTACATACGCGCTGTATGCATATGTATGTATATATATATATATATATATATATATATATATATATATATATATATATATATATATATATATACATACATACATACATACATATATTACCTAAACGTATATGAGCATTTCTACAAAAAGAAATGCTCCAACTCCGTTAACAAATGTAAAAAATTTTTAAGGGGCACACCTACGGGGGGAACAAAATTACAAAAAATGGGAAACAAATACTATTTTATAGTGGCACACGTTTTTGCCAGCCACTTTACAATAAGCTCTTTTCTAATCTCGCCCGTGCAGTTATTTTTAACGAATCCTGGGTTCAAATTAAAGCTTTTATATCTTCTACTTGCATTTCAAAAATTTACATATTAACGCTTAATATAAAATCTTGAAATGTAAAAGTAGAAGAAAAGAGCTAGAGGAAAAAAATCGCTTCATTTCACTTGAATAGCTTTTTATGAACTTCGATCCTAGTAAAATCGATTTTTTTGTCAACTACCTTAGACATTAAATGCCAAAAGGACTACTTCTCATTGATTTTCCTATGTTAAACAAGAGTTAAACTGGAGACCTTAAAGTGGCTGGTAAAAATGTGTATCCTCCCTGAAATAAATATTTATTCCCCATATTTTTTCCGTATTCAGGAGAAAGAAGCGAAGAAACGTGATGAGATATAGAAGTGAAAAAATTATTCTTTCTCGTAGAAATGCTCATATATATCGCTTGCAGCGTAAATCGTATATACTATGTATATGTAATCCGCAGTAGATATGAGTAAGTAGTACGACCGCAGCTCAGCTGTGCAGTGCAGCTATATGGCTGGCCGATAACGCTGCGCTAGTATAGGTATGTATCTAACGCTTATTATTAGTCGTTCCGAAAATCCTCTTCGTTATCTATGTATACTTATAATAGGTATATAATCATTGACCGAATACTTAAAGGTCAATACAACTTTTCATATATAACGCAGGATTTTTTAATATTTTCTTCTTCTGGGAACAGGTTGTTACGCAACTTTCTCGAGTTATTTGTTATTTTTTTATCGTGTTGTTTTCATCGCTCTAAAGATTGATTCTGCTCGTATATCGACTAATATATACTTACTGATATGTATATGTACAGAATCAGTTTGTATAGAAATAAGCAGTGCTCTGTGTGTGTGTGTGAGAGAGAGAGAGAGAGAGAGAGAGAGAGAGAGAGAACGAGAAAGAGAGACGCAGTGAGTAAATGATCGCCAGTGCAGGAACTTTGTAGCCAATGTATAGAGAGACAAATTTAAGTTTTATAAGTATATATTACATATCGCCAGAGGTGTTGCATCGTATGCGTAACTATGCGACTGCAGGTCTGTTGAGATGAGGAACGTCGTTATCGATTCACTGCTAATGGGATCGACGAAGATTGCGCTCAATCAAATGGTGAGTTATAAAGAACGCTTTTATATATCTTTCTAGAAGCGCACTGGTATTTGAATAATTATGTACTTTACATGCTGTCTCAAAGTGAGTGTCATCGTCTCATATATGTATATAGTATGCCTGTTTTTTTATTGGCCATAAATGAAGCGAAGCCTTTACTTATATTTATACCACTGTGCGAGTCATTAGTGTAGCCTCTGCCTGGACAGGCATGTGATTTACGGCTTTTACCATGTTGCAGTGATATAGAGAACACTTGTCAGAGGCCTGTCGAATTGAACTGAAAGGTGAGAGCAAGATGCCTGCTCAACTTAGTAAATTTGCTATCGGAGCCAGCTGCAAAGATTATGCTCATCCGTGGTCAGATTCATGCATCAGTACCACGGCTGGTTTGGGTCTCCAAGCTGTGCAAGATTGTCTCAGGATATACTCTACACTCTACTTTGTGAGTTTTCTATTTGCAAGATTCATGATAATGACTAGTAATCACAATTGTTATATTATTAATTCAACTAATTTCTTTTAAGATTACACTGCTAACAAAGGGAAGGATACCTACATTAAATGATTTAAAGTTGACCTTTATAAGCATCATGCAGTCTACTGCATTTCTGTCATGGAGTGCCTTTGCTTATTCCATGTTTATCTGCATTTTCCGGTGAGTTCATATGACCAGCTTTCTTGTAGATATTAAATATCTCAATTTTAAATGTTTCTTAAAGGAGTTATATTTTCTTTATGTTGTAGGAGAATGTTGGGACACTTTAATATTTTAACCGTATCCTTTGTCCCATCTTTTTTCTCTAGTCTTACCGCAATCATTCTTGAGAGACCATCCAGGCGTACAATGCTATGTCTATATGTTTCAAATATTGTAAGAGTTTTTTCATTTATACACTTACACTTTTGATTTAAAATTTTTTTTAAGTATGATTAACAAAATATTCCGTTTTTAAAAACTTTAGCACAGATTTCAAATTTTTATGAGTCTTTCAAAATCTATGATTTTTTTTTAATAATTTATTATTGGGTATCCAGTGCCTGTTCATTTAGAGAAATATGAAATAAACTTAATATAAAAATAAAAGTTTAATAATTAACTTAAATTAGATAAAATATATTAACTTCATAGTAGAAAAGCTTTCTATTATAATTACCACAACTGACATAACTAAATTTTAATTCTCTCTTTTATATAATTAATTTCTTTTAATAATTAATTAATAATTCAGTTCTTGCAATGCCTTGTAAATTAAATTCGACTTTCAAAAAATTTGTATTTTTGACTTTCTTCAATAATATAAATATATTAACATTTTATTTGCTGACTTTGCAGGCCACCGAAACGTTGTTCAGAATGGCTGTTTCGCGAGGATATATATCTGGCATTCCCCATGGAGAAGTTTATATATTTGCTGCTGGCTTGACAACCTTGTTGTACTTCTTTAGAAGTAAAAATAATACTGATTCTATTTTCAGAGTTTTTAGGTAAAATAGCATTCAAAATATGGTAACGATTAGCTTGATCTCATTCCAATAGTAACATTAATATTGAAAAATTTATAAATTAGGCTTGGACTTGGTCCATATGAAGAAAAAGGGTTTCAACAACGAAATGATTCTCAAGTTGCCCAGCCAACCAGTTCCTATGCAAAAATTGATCCTAATAGAAGAAGAAAGCCATCGAATTCAATATTGAAATTAGTATGGGAAGCTTTAAGAGTATACAAACAATTAATAGATAAAATAAAGACGTTAGGAGGTAAACATCCCTCTTGCCCTCACCCAAATAGTTGTGTACACTACGTATTATCTGTAAGCATATCTACATTTAATTTTAGAAATTAATCAGAATTATCGTTTTTAATATTTTAAATTTCTTAAGGGTGGCTTAAAAATGTTCAGTATTGGATATGGTGTACAAATCGGACTAAAGTTAGTGTTCCAGATGAAGAATTTAATACGAAAGCCAAAACAATTGAAAGAGATTCTTTTTAAAAAAGGAACATTTAATTTAGCTTGCTTCCTTGGAGGATTTGCCGGCTTGTACAAAGTATATTTCATTTTAATAATAATGTTTCAAATTTTGGCATTTACAATAAATTTGTAATTTTTACAGTTTGTATCGTGTTCTCTTCGAAGAGTATGCAATAAGGACTCACCAGAACATGCTCTCATTGCTGGTTTAATAGCAAGTACATCTTTTGTAATGTATCCGGATAATACTATAGCTCTTTATGTCGCTTGGAAAGCAGCTCAAGTAAACATATATTCATTAGTTAAAATAATCTTTGTTCAATTCGTTTTCAATATCTAAAATAATGTTAATTTATAGTTACTGTGGAATGATGGCGTTGAAAAAGGAAAAGTACCTGAAGTCAAATGGTTTGTGATATTCTTATACTGCTTTAGTACAGCAGTTTTATTTCATGCTGCTATTGTAGAGCCGCAGAATTTGAGAATTTCGTATTGGAAATTTTTGTATAATCTATCAGGAGGAAGGTAAATATAATAACTTTCATTATTTCCAATTATCACATACTGGGTATTAATATGCTTTTCTCTTTCAGAATTGCTGCCATGTCTCGCATACCAATCGACGAATTTGGTTTAGAGAGTAACAAACATTTGCAAGCAATTCTTAAAATATCAAAAACACACGATAAGCACATTTATACTTTTTAAAAAATTATAGAAATCGTATTTTTCTATTACTTGATGACACCAAAGACATTCCAGCAGTAAATGAGAAACTGAAAAAAATATGTTAAACGTTTTTTGAAAAGTTCTTACACGTCTAAGTTGCCACAATTGAATATTTTTAACTACACTTTAATATCAAATTGTTAAGTATGAAAAATATGACACGAACTCAGTATTTTTTTCATTTGATTAAACAATGTAAAGTTTAACGAAAAAACTACGTATGTTTGTTCATTTGGTAAACAAAAAATAGACAATTTAATTTATTTTATAAAATGAACGATCAAAATATGTATATAATAGCTATACTAAATTTTCTTGTTGAGATTCACGAATATTTATCTATCAAACCAATGGTGCCTAGATATTGTGATAATGATTTTTTTCATACTCTTTTGCAATTGATACTTGGTTGACTATTTGTGCACTTATTATTATATGTTTTTTAATTCTTAAAGGATGTGTATTTATAAGGAATATTTTGTTACTACTTTTGTTTTGTCTACGGTTAATACACGGTATAGCTTATTTTTTCACTATTATATGGAATAACGGTTAATAATGTACAAATATATTTAATTCTCAAGTTAATAGTTGTAAAGGAAGGGATAGTTGGTTGAAGTATGGAGATCACAAATGAACAATAAAATTTGTATAAAACTGAACTTATCTCTATTTTTTAAAGTATATTACAAATAAACCACTGTATCTTCAAAACTAATTACACCTTATAGAAAAATACGTATCGCTCATATAATACAAACACTTCATTAAAAAATATCTCAATCACGTAGCGACTTTCTTTAGCAATTTTAAAGACTCCGAGTGACTTGTAAGTTTCGTCAATTGAGCCTGAATATTGGCAATTTTCACAGTGAGGTAAAGGGCGTCCTGAAAATGTTTCTGCGCAGATTTCAAACTCTGTGGTACTAGAACGCCGAACCATTTGATAGGATCCTGTAGTACCTCTTCCTCTTTGTTTGATTTCCTCAAACTTATATCGAAATTCGGAATGTCTTTTTCTTCCTCACCCTTACTGTAGCATGTTTCTAAATCAAAAAGTGATCTCATGTCATTGTCTTGACTGGGAACTTGTAACATGCCCACGCTTTCCTTTCCGCGGATGTATCGGGCTTTCGCGAGGTCTATGTGGCCCTGACGCAACAAGTTTTCTAGTTGAATGCTTAGGAGAACCTTTTCTTCGATTAGCTCCAAGTTTTGAATTGAGAGGTTGTCCAAGGCTTCACAGACTTCCTCTAGGCTTTGATCTAAAGTCTGTAAATAATTATTTTTATTTTAGAGGTACATAGTAATGAAAATTTTGAATTTTCTGTATGCATTCGTTCGTTTATTGTTTCGACTTAACAATAAATTTATATCTGAAAACTGTTTTCATTGCAAAATATTACCAACCTTTTGTTATCACACTTTTTCGGTAAATAACATATTCGTTGAATTTTCCATGTTCAGGGAAATGAGTGTCTGAATAATTTGTTAGTTGAGTGTAATACTTGATGAATTTTATAATTTTTGGTGCTGTTGTGTCATAAGTGACGACATACAAAGGCCAAGTATCGGGAGGCTTATTCAAATAGTTAAATTTGACCCATTTCGCTGGATTGTCAAAAAAGTAATCTGCTTCGTCATAATAATTCCTCACATTTTTTAAATTTGGTTCACAAGTTAAGAAGTTCATGGAAACATTTTTATGCAGATGACTGTAATAAGGTGTTGCATGACATTTTGTTAAAAAGAGAATGTCAACCTCGGAAGCATTTCTATGTTCAATTTCAGTTCTAAGAAAATTCATGACCTTCAAAGGTCCCTGCTGATGTTGAGTAGAAAAGTAGTATCCAGGAAATATATTGCTGATGATAAATAAAAATAGCAAAAATTTCTTTTTGGGTGTTGATATTCTTTGCTGAAAGTAACTTTCATTTACAACATAGATAAATATGGGGAGTGTTGGCAGTACGAATCGAAATTCTTTGTGAGCTAAGAAGGAATAAATGGCTATAGTCCACAATCCTGCTGAAAGGAGTGTTTTAGATTTAACTATTTTATTTTCACACATATTATGAAAAGAAAGTGCCAATAGGCCATAATTTAGTCCAAGTACTACAGGTAAACCAGATGTGAAATACCAGAAGAAGTGATTTTTTCCATATTGTTCAGATATTCCATCTAAAACATTTATTTGAAAGAAATTCCATGGAGTAAGAACAAATTTACCATAGCAAATTGTGTCTAGAATTGTGAACACAATCAAATAGAATATGCCAATTATAGCATATCTTACAAGATATTGTTTAGTTCTGTAAAGAAGACCAAAGCACAGAGGTATCCAGACAATTATAGCAGTTGGTCGTACAAATACTATAAAACCAATGATCCACAAGAATTTGGAACCTCGATCCCCTGGAGGTCTGGTCCACGGGAACTCGGATAAAGCAATGATAGTCAAACATGTTTCAAAACTGTTGATCAAAGTCCTAGTGGCACAATAGTACCAATACCAATTAACGCAGATTAAAAATAATGCAACTTTGCTGCCTGTCCAAACATAAAACCTGTAGTCTGCGTAGGCAGTCAAAAGAGCTTGGAATATTCTTGGTAAAACTATCAGCAAAGTAGCAGTGTCTAGATTTAAAAACTTGAGCAACGAGAACAAAAGTGATATCAAAAAGGGGTACATGTAGCTTCTGATCCCAACGATCCACTCCCAAGTTAAGTAACCATAACCAAAGGATAATTTGTGGGCTACTTCCAGTGACTGCCAGTATTCATCGGGCACATGATAAGTCTGAACAACGAAAACTGCACTGACCCTCCATACAACGAGCAAGAGAAAGAGCATTTTACGCTTGGGAAAAGTCATGATGAAAAATCTAGAAACATAAAGAGAGAAAACAGGGGTTATAAAAAGGGCTTTTGATTTTCAAATTTAAGCATTCAGGCTCAAGAACGTACCAAATCAGCAAAGCAAATCACTCATCTAATGTAAAACAGCGAACGAATGCATATATAAGTACACTAATTATCTCTTATCAGATTCAACAGCCAATGGCACTTGTAACTTTTGTAGCAATGGACATTATAAGAATCGTTTGGTACATACGTGTTCCATGTCTTTTTCGTGACCTTATATAGTTTGAATCCTTGATGTTTATATCTAATCGAAGCGATGTTGTTGTCGTCTTCTATAATTCGATAGGTATAAAAGTTTACATCAGGAGGTAAATAGTGTTCGCACGGGAACAAGTAAATAATGTACGCGGGGCGGGTTGGCAGACCGCTGCGCGCGCACCCGTAAACATGTGATGACGAATTGCGTCTGCTATTTTGTATTTTCACGTTTTCGAGACTATAATCGCAATAATTATAATAAGTAAGTAGTTCGTAATCGTTCGAACAATGGTAATTATTATAGTATAAATATTTCCGTTTAGTGTCGCATAAAGTGAACCTAGCAATATTAGAAAATCGGTGTTCTGCGATATGCTGTCAAAATGTGAAACAAATAGATAAATAAACGAATAGAATGTAAATCTACTTTAGAAAAAGAAGACAATAAAATATTAACATTTACGGCTGCAAACTGCGAATTTCGAAAAACTCGCTTACCTTACCCCCACCACAAGCTCGAAGCCGCCAATCGTCGCACTGGGAATCAGTCACAAATAAGTCACAAGGCACTTCGGAGTCGGAGCTGTACTTTATACTTCGGAGCTCGTCACATCCGGTACAGCAGCAGTCCGCCTATACGAAATTTTCTGTCTCGGTCGCATCACACGTCACACATACTTACATTAGTTGTATTACGCACACGCGCGCCAACGTCAACTCGACGACGTCGCCAAGTTGCGCTGCTCCGTTCATCGTCATACGTACCTATTTTCTTCCTCGAGTAAAGAAGTGGACGAAGTGACACAACGCATCATCATCGTGGACTGACTCCTTGAGCGAGTCAGGAGTGATCGGAAGACCGTCGGTGGAGAGACTCGAGGATGGCGGGAGGAGAGGACGATGGGCAGCAGGCGGCTACTAGCAACGGGGAAGTCGTGCCTGTGAGCGCCGATGGCGAGGTCGAGCAGAGCGTGAGTTTTCATAAATTGCCTACGATCATGTTTTTTAGTCTATATACTTATTTCGCCATCAGTGGGTTGGGTTGTCTATAATTCGCCAGGGGGTTATTGAGTTATTTTCGAGGTTAGGCATGCACGACGGGGGGTTGCTGTCGTTGGGGTGGATCTTTGTTTTTGTTGGCGTTGTTGAGGCTTCTCTTGATCCTGCGGAAGGTTTTGCGGGGAAAGCTATACCTGTGGTGCGGAGTGGAAGTACAGTTACTCGGCAGTGACAATTGCTTGCTCATTGGCCAGCGGTATTCGTGATTTAGATAAGAGTTTCAGATTGGATGATTTTTAATTGAAATCTCGTGACTGTGAAGAAATATTTACTTGCTGGAAGAAGTACCGCTTGATTGGATGAAAATTCGCGACGCCGAGCTGGGAGCGATTTTTATTGCCGACTCAGTATTTGTATAGGTATACTTCATAAAAATGAGAACGTAATTGGCACAATGGCTTCCATTGCATTCGAAACTGGACTTAGGAAAAAATGAACTACTTTATGTGGCATTAGAATGGTAACTCGTGATCGCTTTGTTCTCGTCTGAAATTAATGAAAGTATATAATGCTTATTACTGCAATGCTACTGTACTCTTTGAAAATTATTGTAATAATAATTATTATTTATGTTTCTAAGAGATACACCTATGGTTTTGCAAATTAATTTATGTTCAATCCATAATTACTAATTATGCAATTCATGTGAAAATTTTCCAATGCACTTGAGTTAAATAAAATATTTTTTATTCAAATTGTTGATCACGAGATAATAAATATGTTTTATTATGCAGGAAAACCAAGAAGGTGATCAGAGGCAAAAGCAAAGTTATGGCCAATCATTTTACGCCGTAGCCAAGACTTTGATCACTAGGGCTGTGATAATATACTTCATTAGTTCCTTTTTTCGGCGGGGAGCTAACAATACACAAACGCCTGGAGGTGCACCAGCTGTAGCTCCGAACACTGCATTTAACATCTTTGCTAATGGCACTTTATTTGATCTACACATATATCTCTCTGAATCGGAATATTTCAGGGATTTTAATGATCCCAAGGCCAAAGTATGGACTGAACATGGGTTGATTTACGGTGACTGGTACAGTGGCCCTGATGGTGATGGAAGCAGAGTTATTACACATTCCTTTGATCCACCAAAGAGGTTACTCAATAATGGCTCGATATACCTTCATGTGTATGTCACAAAGAATGGTAAATCACCAGATCCTTCAGCTGGAAAAAAATTGTTTGCCGGTGAAATGATGTCTTATTCTAGAAGGATGTTGAATAAGTTTAAGAAAATTAAGTATCAGAAAACGCATAATTTACTGACTGGTCAAACTAAGGCTAGTGAAGAAGAAATTAAGGTATCTGTTATATTTTATGATTTTTAGATTAAATTTAATTTTAGGTTAATTGAATTTTAAAATTTATTGTTTTTTCCACTTTTAGAAAGCTGAACTTATGGATCAAGAAATTTTATCTCACTGGCACCCAAACTTAACAGTGAATTTGGTAACAGACCAAACAAATTGGGTACAAGGTCAGGTACCTCCACCTTTAGATGAATGTAAGCTATTTTTAATTTTTGTATGTAAGAATATAGTACCTTACTTTAGGATAACATTTTAATATCTTTAATTTGGAATCTTCAGACATTGAGTTCTCTCATAATGGAAAATTCTACAAACCTGTTATATTCATGAATGACTTTTGGAATATGCAAAGGGATTATCAACCTTTGAACGACACAATCAAAGAACTCCAATTGCAATTAACTTATCAACCTTTGTCACTGTTTAAGTGGCAGTTGTATGCTGCTCAGACAATGAGAAATAAGTGGACTTCATCCCTACTAGGTAAATTGTTGGACAAATTTAAAAATAATTTATATTAATAATCCGAGAATTAAAGTAACGTGATCAATTAAATATACTTAATTTTTATTTATTCAAGTATTTGTGTACAAATGTCTAAGTTTAAAATTTACGTTTCTGCAGGTGATACACAGGAAGAGGATGGTGATGATCAAGACACCTTAAAAGAGACACTACTGGAAACTAATCCTTACTTACTTGGTATGACCATTGTAGTTTCAATATTCCATAGTGTTTTTGAATTTTTGGCATTTAAAAATGGTAAGCTGATTAATTCTTAAGTTAAATCTATTTTAAAAGTATGTAAATATTTCTACAACTTTTTAATTCTTATATCTAGACATTCAATTCTGGAATAATCGAAAGTCCCTGGAGGGCTTATCGGTACGCTCCGTCTTCTTCAATGTATTCCAATCCCTTGTGGTACTGCTGTATGTTCTTGATAATGAGACGAACACTCTAGTGCGCATTAGTTGTGGAATTGGCTTAGCTATTGAGATTTGGAAGATTAACAAAGTGGTGGACATCAAGGTCGATCGCTCAATTAAAGTTCTAGGTATCTTCCCTAAATTAATCTTCCAGGACAAAGGCTCTTACAGTGAATCGTCAACCAAGGAGTACGACAGACTTGCTTTCAAGTATCTATCTTGGGCGCTCTACCCTCTTCTGGGTGGTTACGCCATTTACTCCCTTATGTACCTTGAGCACAAAGGCTGGTACTCCTGGGTGCTGAATATGCTATATGGATTTCTGCTTACCTTCGGTTTCATTATGATGACGCCTCAGCTGTTCATTAACTACAAGCTCAAGAGCGTGGCGCATCTGCCTTGGCGCATGATGTCTTACAAATTCTTGAACACCTTCATCGATGACATCTTTGCGTTCGTGATCAAAATGCCAACCTTATACAGATTAGGCTGCTTCCGCGATGACATTGTCTTCTTCATCTTCCTGTATCAGCGCTGGATCTACAAGACCGATTTGTTGAGAGTCAACGAGTTCGGCTTCAGTGGCGAAATGGAAGCGCAGCTGGCGGATGAAAAGAAGAGGAAAGCTATTGAGAACAAAGATAGTTCCAAAGAGGATAATAAAAAGACGAAATAAATAATAATTGAGATGTGCTTGTGTGCCTGCTTGTACGTACGAAAGATTGGTAAGGTGGGTTATTCTTACAAAATGTTTTAGAGTTGAACCGTTAGCTAAAATTGCTCTTACCTGGTTGAAAGTTTCATTGATATGAAGCATTCTTTATTCAATTATACATTTGATTTTTTTATACTCTGTTTTGAACTAGTTTCAAAACAATTCAAGAAATAAGTTTTCAAATAACTCATTGAATATTCATACTGTCGTATCATCATGGTATTCTTGTGAATGATAGACTGAAAATTAAATCACACTGTGATCCAAATTTTTATAATTTCTTACTTATTTATTCTCTATTGAAAATGTTATTTTGATAACATAAATTGAATTTTGTGATACCAATGAAATTTCTTCACCAGGATAGCTAACAAAGTATTGCTGGTATTTCTGTGTGGAAATATTCTATTGTTGTAACAAGATTTCAAGTTAGTGCATGTCATTTATGAACGTGAATATAGAGTACAATAAATAACTGAATTATCTTTGAAATGGAAATCGTCGAGTTGATAGTGTTGTATTGTTTGTTTTTTTTTATATCTGACTATCTTTGATATACAAATGATAAATATAAAGCGATTAAATGAATTCTCCACGCTCCTATACCAGATACTTTGTGAATACGATTACAAGTGGTAGTACAAACATGTGCGCATGTACGTGTGTATATTATATTGAACTATGGAATTGAAGTGACATAGCGAAAGAAAATTTTGATGTTTAAAAAGAAATGAGATAGTGAAGATCGATGTAAAAAATAAAGTATGCGAACTAAGACAAGTATTTGTTATCTGTGAATTATAAAAAAATATTTATGAATAGTAAAATATGCGAGTCAGGCTTCCAGTTCATTGACGGTTAATTTGCAATGAATTGTTTGTCGATAGCATTGTGTGTATTGAGACAACTCGATCGATTATATATAAAGTGTTGATTCAGATCCAGCCGTTTTTAGAAATTAAAATCTCATTAATATTTAGTTAATATATAGTTTGTTTAAATAAAGATGTAGCATAGCTTCCTATAGATGGTGACAATTCAGCAATCAAGATTTTAATTTTTAAAAACTAATTGATCTGTTTTATACAAACTTCACTACAGATCTGTTACAAAACCAGTTTTTCATATTGATTACAAAACTTTTATCTATTTTTATTTGATCTTGGTTTAATTCCACCCCTTTCGTTATATCGACTGCCAAGCGTGCGCAAGACTTTTTGAAACACAAATTTTAGTCATAAAAAAGTTTAATAAGTATTTTAATGTAGTATGTTAACAAAAACATACGTTTTTCCAATTGTACATTTCTTAAAGTAATTAAGTTAGTACCCATTTTTAACATTGTTAAAATAATTGTATCAATGAAATTTTACTTCATCGCATTTCTTAAATAAATTTAAATTGTATCATAATATTTAAAAATGTTAACAATTTATTTTATTATTCTAAAGGTTGGAGGTAATTTTGATCGAGTAAAATAAATTGTTGGAAAAACAACTTTTCATCCGAAGAATAAAAAAGACCAACAATATGCTCACAAAATATTACTTTTATTCAGAGCGAATCTGTCTCAAAGACATTTTATCTTTGTATTCAACGCAGAGTTACAAGCAAGTTGTGTTTATGTATAAGTTTTTGTGTATCTGTATGTTTTTGTGTCAGTGTGACTGAATGTGTGCAAGTATGAATGTTTGAGTTTGTGTGCGCGCAAGCGATTTTCGTATCCGTACAAATCATCCTCCCTTATCGTCCTTTTTTCTTCAAGCCTCGCGCGCACGCTGAAATATCACCTTCTTCTCTTCACGACGCAGTCCTTTGTAATTTATACACAAAAAATCACCTCGTCGATAATGCATCAGCATCTACAAGAAACATTCCTCTATGTGGTATTTGCATAGATACAAAAAATTCATTACTCTTTTCGTGGGATTCATCAACCGATTCCACGTATCATCATTATCAATGTACACTCAGAAATTGATTCTTCTTGTCCTACCGCTGAGAAGCAGTAGTTGCTGATGAATTCGCCATAATGGTTTTAGCTATGGGAGTTATGTTGACTTGGCCGATGGTAGATGCGGGACCTGCTGCAGGCTCGACGATGGCCTGGAGGTTGGCGATCTCACCCGCGGGGTCACAGCAGTCGTTCATCGCCGAATGAATGAAGGCCAAGCTGCCCTCGCTTGAGGATGCCAAACTAGCTGACAGGGGAGGCGAACGCTCCTTCGGTGAGGCCGAAGAGGCTAGATTTACAGCGCCACTCGACGTCGACGTACAGAATGTCGCCTGCTCAAGCTTTCCATGCAACTCGAGAATTCGACCCTCTAGCAATAGATTTATCTCCATCTGAGCTTTATACTTGGACTCGACGGCTTCAAGCTCTGCTGAGTGTTTCTCCTTAGATTCTTGGAGGAGTCGCTGTTGATCTACGAGCTGCACCTCTTTGCCCGCATCCTTGTGCTCGAGATCGGACAGACGAGCCTTCAGGGATTCCAAGTGAAGCGTTTGTGATTGAAGTTGGCGGCGAAAACCTTAAGATAGCATTATTAGTATTGGGTTATTACAGACACGCGGAACGTTTGCTATATGAATAGTGTAATGCTTCTAACTCACTTAAAACTTCCTCCGACCATGACCTTTGTATTTGCGCAGCTTCTTGCCTGGCCGTGTGAACAGGAGCATTTATTTTCTCTTGTATTCTTACTTGAGCCTATTTAGCAAACAAAAAGATATTCGTTATTACATCTCGCTTTTGTAATTTTGTTTTAATTGTTAATTGAAAATGTATACCTCTCCCAGCAGTAAGAACCTCTTTTGTACAGCCTCCAGCATACGTTTAAGCTCCTCGCTTTGGTTGGCAGCTCGAAGTGCTTCTTTCAACTGATGTGCTGCTTCGAAGAGGGTAGCCTCGGCGGCGCGAGTCTTGTTCTCGTGATCCGTCACCTTCTTCTTCTCACTCTTCAACTCGTCCTCCAGCAGTTCGATGCGATCGTTTAGTGCTGCGTTTCGCTGTTGTTCTTCCTTGCACTAATTAATGATTCATAAAATTGTGTAATTGATTTTAAAATAACATCATTACTAGTTAATATTAATTATCACTTTGCTACCTTGCTTTGCCAAAGATGAATCGCTTCCTTTTGCTTGTTCAACTCTGTGCGAAGTTCAATTTTGCTGTGGCTTAGTTCGCTCTTCAGTGCTTCGATTTCGTTTTCTGCTATTTTCAAACTTTTCGTCTGCAGAATACAAATATTAATTAATTTCAACGCTTGTGACCATAATATCCATCAAGACAATAATTAAGAAATTCTTAATGCCGGAAAACCAACCATCGCGGTGTTAAGCTCCTCAAGGGCACGAGAATCCCTGAGCTTGCCAAGTAGTCTTCTGTTTCTTTCAGCGTGGACTTCCCTACGTTGACGCTCAAACTGCAGCTGCATCAGCATCAGCTGGATCTGTTGATTTGCTCGATCCATTTCACCCCAACAGCCAGCACTACTGGACTCGGTACAGACCTCGTCGTTAGCGCTTTGCTGCTGCTGTTGTTGTGACGCAGCAATACTGTTTTCCTCATCCTCTGGTTTTGTATTCTTTCTGGCACCTGGCCAGCTTTGCTTTGATCCTGATTTCCAGAAATTGATTGCTTTGTTTTAATATTTGACGTCGTTTCAATAAAAAAATAAGTCAACAAAAAATAAAAAGCTTACTAGACTTGGCTTCCCCATAGCCAGTATTTCTAGAACAGACCTCGATGTATCTTTCGAGCATGGCACTCGGCGAGAGCCTGGCTGAATCGGGGATACTGGCTTGAGCTTCATTGCTCGCACGTTGGTCCAGGATGTCCAAAAAGAAGCTCTCGTAAGGCAACAGACCGCAAGTTTGGGTCGAACGTTCACTCGTGTTCTCCGGTCTACTGGCCGACGTCATGTTAGGGCATGATTTTGCGCGACGATGAGTCTAAGGAAAAAAAACTAGATAAGAATAAATTGTTGGAACATGGCGCCATACGATTGATGCATGAGTCATTTGTCAGACTGATAGTACTGGATTCAGACAATACGATACTTCGTTCAATAATCTTTGTTTCTTTACAAATGCCTTACAAGAAAGCATAGTCACACGAAAGACAACCGACATCCGATCATGCCCAGCACTTATCTATACTCAAACAAACCTTCGAGTGTGGTATCGGCGTTGGATTCTTGCAGTAAAACTTGAGCAGCACTTTGCGCGATAGATCGTTGAATGTCTGCATCTCCTTCTCCGAGTAATCTTTAGTTTCAACCAATGTCGTCCTCTTTGCAGACACGATATCCGAAACTTCCTGATCCTCGAGCTGATGCTGCCACGTCTCGCCCTTCCCGTTCAGCATGGTATTGACCTGTTCGCTCGTGACTTGCGCCATCATCATCTGGGTAGCCGTTGGCGTGGACATCCTCTTGACGTTGGTCGTTATCGAGCTCGTCGCGACCAGTTCTTCTTCCTGTTTGAGCGAAGTCGTGCTTTGCTGCGCGTTCTGTCTGTCGGCCACGATCTTATTGAGCTTCCGATCGAAGATCGAGCTGCTGCTGCCGGAGTCTGCGAGGCTTGAAAAGAGGACAGCCGAGACGTTGCTCGTTGCGGTCAAGGGCGTCGGAGTCGAGGGTCGACTGCCGCTGGTCGCACCGCCCAGGAGGCCGTTGTTCCCGAAGGCCGAGAGCGCGCGCACTGCCGCCGAGCCCACCGGCATCTGTCTTCCTGGCATCTGACGTACATCCTAGAGTGAAATAAAAGGCCTGATTATGATTTCGATGTAGATTGCCGAAGCTTTCTCAGAAATTTGGACAAGCTGTCACCTTGGATAAATTGTAGGGTTTGAATAGTTATGTTAAGATGCAATTGTTTTTGGTTTTCAGATCGAGTGTGTGGAATACTCTTGTAAGTAGTTAATGCCGGGACTAGCCAGCCTCCAGAAATGTCAAAGTACAAAGTAGAGCATATTTTAATACAAATTCGATGATAATTCTCGATATTATAAATATACAATATCAACATTGGAGAAAACTACATTCACACAACACGTTCACGTAAATAAACGGGATCATTAGGATTCGAGACATGAATAATAAAATAGGCCAAACAAAGGCTCTCAATACGCCCCTAACTGAACTACTTCGAAAACTAAGTCACTCACTTAAAAGTACATAAATTTGAATTGATATCAATTAACTTAATAAATACCATTAACTACCCCATTCGGTGGAATCGTTTCTATCTTTAGACGCAAATTTGGTTTTTCACTTCTCAATATTCTTTTTCCCCTTCTACAACTCATCGTCATAAAAAATTCAATGCTTTCTCAATAGCAGCTTCGTCAAAATTTTCCTACAGTCGAAAGCAATCGTCGGTGAGATGGAGATCTATGACAGCCACTATTTTGTGCACATTAAACGCTTCCAACAACTGCTAGGTTTCGGGCCCTATCAGAGCCGTTTGAAAAATAATTGCAGTTTGGCTATACTAAGTTTTCTATTTGTTATTATGATAATACCTCAGGTGAGCATTGATTATTGCTCTGACTATGTTTCCACTGATTTTTTGATAAACACATCGATTTCGCGTTTGTAGGTCGTAGGTCTGTACGTCTACGCTGGAAAAGACAGCAAAAGGACCCTCGAGTGTACTTTTGGAATGTGTTACATGGTTGCAATTTATCTAAAACTACTCCTAGCTTGTGCTGCCAAAGAGAAAGTGGGTTCGATTCCAAGCCTCATTTCTCTATATTTGCTTTTAATTTATTTCAAAATGCATTTTTACGTCTGCATGCAGGTAAAATTCATATACGAATACGCAGCTCGAAATTTCCAGACCATCAAGGACGACGACGAACGTGAAATTCTCATCCGATACTCCGAAAGAGCAAGACTGATAACGCTCGCTTACATAAGTACGTTCAATCTCAGTTTCACCTTCGAAATTCGAGAATTCAATTTTCTAATCTTTAAATAGTGTTCGTGCTATCCGCGCTCGGTGTCTTCGTGACGGCGCCTCTAGCCCCGGGCATACTGGATGTAATACTACCATTGGAAAATGGCACGCGTAGCAAGTTTTTCATTCTGAACGGTGAGTTCCTTGTCAACAAGAGCGAATACTTCTTTGAGATATATGCGTTTGATAGTTTATGCTGCATCGTGACGGTGTTGATCGTGTGCGCGTCGGATCCCCTGTACGCTGCGATCTTGGAGCATTGTCTGGCGATTTTCGCTATCGTCAAGTAAGTTCTGATTAGTACTAGTATATGATTAGAACAATTATTACGGGTGATTAAATTTATCGATTGTCATAGGCATCGTTTGAGAAAGTATAGGATCAGAAAGGGGTTGAAGTACAGAAGCGCCGACGAAGCTGAGTACGAGGCCATTATCAGGGCAGTTCAGCTGCATAAGGAAATCATTGCGTTGAGTATAATTTGAATCGATAATCTTTTGCGCTTATATTTTTGGAATTATCAATAAATGTCATTTCAGGTTTATAGAAATTATTCAAAACTATTGCTCGTTGTACTTTGCATTCGAGATGTCAGTTACGATGGTTACCCTTACGACAAATTTTGTTCTGGTAAGCGACTCTATTATTATAGTCTATTATAAGGACCGATTATCCGAATATTCACGATGTTTGTTTTCAGGCTGTATTGAAGACTCCTGACTTGTTTGACCGCCTGCGACTGGCTACGGTTCTACTCGCTCAGACGGTACATTTATTTTATCTTACGTGGCCGGGACAGAAACTTATAGATCATGGCGAAGACCTATTTAAGGAAACGTAAGTTTTTTTTAACAGTCGTGAAAAAAAAATAAAGTAATGTAAAAAAAAAAATTTCTTATATTACAGGTACTTCAACGATTGGTACGAAAGTTCGGTCAAATGTCAAAAAGCATTACAATTCATATCACTGAGATGCCGTAAGCCCTGCAACCTCTCGGGCGCAGGGGTGTATGTACTGAACTTCACTTACACTCTAATGGTAATTATAAGAAGTATAATAATTTGAAATAGTTTTTCTTAATGATTTTAAGTAAAATAACGATTTCAGATTTTGAAAACATCCATCTCGTACATTACAGTGGTAGCTTCAATCTGAATACCAAATTTTTTTTGACATAATAAGAAAAGTCCTGCGCCTACCTTGACGGGGGTAGTCTCGGGTGTTGCCTCAACGGCTGCCTCGGGTGGCGATGTCCTGCTGCGGTTGTTGGCTGCAGTCGTACCGGCGCTAATGTTAAGGCTCGCGGCGCCTGGTGTTGTTGGCGTTGATTTTGCCTCGTGCTGCGATAGCGGCGTTGCCTGAAGCGAGTTTGTCGGGGTCGGACTCTGTGGAGACACAACCATGCTCGGCGACCAGAAACTGCCGTCCTGGCTGCCATTCGGAAGTACTGTGTTTTCCATTACCATCGGAAACTCGTTGTTGCTGCTTACCGGTGTGTACGGGCACGAATAATCTGGACGTCAAGATGGTGTATTGTTGACTTGTTTATAGGATCTTGATATAACAAAGATTTATGGATGTCGGAAGAAATAAGTACCTGATATCGGTGTGAAGCGCATGTTAGCAAGCGGCACTCCCGCCTCATCTCGGTTTGACCTTTCTAGCAATGAGAAACGACCACACTCGGCAACGACGTCATGATGCTCCATTTTCTTCCACCTATAATGTGAAAAATACGTTATTTTTGGTGTTATAAAAGACGACTTATTTCGAAGAAGCTATAGACTACCTTGACGACGAGATCTCTGAATCTTTGGACATTGTTACGAGCAACGGATGCATACGCACGGAATCTAGCATCGGACTAATAATTTTTTTAAAAATCGGTAGCTGATCGCGTTGAAGATACTGCTGTTTTAGAAAAGAGACGAAGTTGCACGGATACATAGCGTAGAGTCTGTAAAATAGGTGATGGACTCCGACCTATAATTAATATGAAATAAAATGTTATTGAATGCATGAACCAATTGAATGTAGATTTTAGATTAAAAAGATGAAATTCAGATTTACCTGTACATGGAGGAGGTAGAGTTGGTCTGCGTCGGAGCCGCCGTGCTGGTTCAACATTGAAGTTGTCGAAAAGGCCGCAGAATTAGCAGATGAGATGGATATGAATCGGTGATAATGGAACGATGCAAGTCTAGAAAATACTTCAAATATCTCGTTGAGATGAGATGTCAGTGCTGTTGGTAACATGGGTAACAAAGTTATCAATAACAAAAGCGCACTCATTAGTAGCACTATGTCTTCCTCCACCTGTAAAATTTATTTCATTTTGTTTAAATAAATTGTTAATCAACTGAATCTAAGTATATTCATTTATATTTTAAATTAAGGTGTATAGTATTTAATGTAATTTTTTGAATCTTTAAAAAGAGTTCACATCTTTGTTAAGTAGATATGTCTAGTAATAGTAAGACCGAACCCTAAAGCTATTTTGCTTTGTTCTATGAATTTTCAGTTAATTTTTTTAACACATGATAAGATACACATACCTTGAGTAAATGAAGCAGTTGTCTAAAGAGTGTATGACTAGCCAATTTAAACAGCCAGGTGGGTTGCCGTCGAGCCACATGACCCAGTAGAGTGAGCGTCCGGACCTTCTGCCCATTGTTGGCAGGTTTAGCTGCAAGAGTTTCTGTCAATCTATCAAATAGATGCTTGTCATGTGGCTCTCTCACTCCTGCGAGAACCTCAACAGCTCT
Source organism: Muscidifurax raptorellus (assembly GCA_020010945.3). Lineage (NCBI taxonomy): Eukaryota > Metazoa > Arthropoda > Insecta > Hymenoptera > Pteromalidae > Muscidifurax > Muscidifurax raptorellus. The sequence goes on from CM052077.1 coordinate 11,885,836, forward strand.
CAAAGAATCCGTGGAAAGATAGTAATCAAACAATCCATTTACCAACCAGTTATCCTTAGCTGAAAGTAGAAGAAAATGTAGCAAAATACTGGGTTGAATAAATTATACCTGATTCTACTGCTTTGAATCACTCACTGGATAAGAAATGATCATGAAAAACTTTTTTGATTTCCTCCACTTCGCTGAGCTTATTGGACTCGAGCATGTGAAACAGTTCGGCGACTCCTGTGCTGCTATTGGCATTGCTGTTAGTCATGCCGAAGGAGCCTGGTTCTCTTCTTCAGAGGGATGATTTAGTTAGCTCCTTTCACTATCCAACACGTTAAGCGAGAACCTGTAATGGCTCGCCACTGCTCGACCATCACAACACCGCTGCCCTTTCAGCCGTTCCTGTTCGACCTGACACCTGATGGTCATTCGAATCTTGCTTTGAGTCTCCTTCTGCAAAAGATAATGGTTTCCATAATCAGTCAAACATTTCTATCAATACTTTCCACATCAATCAATAACTAGAGCAATGATAAAGAAAAGTATTTAATCCAAGCTATCATTCCAAGGTATAATAAAACTGAGAATTGACTGTATCAAGCCAAAAGTATGACTATATTTAAAGCCCATGTATTTCAACTATTTGGATTCAATTCAAAGTTCTATTTCCTTCCAAAGCAAACGATCAATCTTCTAGTGTACACGAATCTCAAGCCTCTCTCTGGCATGCTAAATCCAATGCATAAATCTCTGGCCATTGAGATGGAAACCACTGATGCGGCATAGCCATTTCCATCAGTCCCAAAAAAATTACGACGAGCACAAGGTATAGTCGGATAACCAACTGAAAAAGTATATCAAATTGATCAGTGATACGTATAAGCAGCTGCTGAGTAATAAGATCCTTGCTTGTGTGTCTCTAAGTATATATACCCTGTGTTCCGCACTGTCCAAAGCAACAGCTCCAAAACAAAAAGCAATCTATCCTAACGAAATTCGCTACTGCAAAACGGAGCAAAACAACGAGTAAGTACAAGCATAAAGCCAGGACGCTGATCTGGGGAAGCCAGTCCAGCGAACAGCTGATTGCGAGCCGGGCTCGTGTGTGCCGTCCCCAACTACGCGACGAACTACCTGCGGATCACACTCGCGTTCCTTATGATACGTACTTTACCTCTGCATCGGAGGCAAAACGGATTTTTCCGTCCGGACACCTCTATAGAGCAGCCAAACAACACAGCGGCGAATGAAGCCGACGTTACTTGCTTATAGGTATACTTACATACCATACAGAGAAAAGAGCACTACTCGTATTCGGTATTCGTATAATAGGTGCACACACTTATACATGAATGTATATACCTACAGAAGTACACATACAGGCACACGGTTGAGACAAACAACAGAGAAAGAGAGAAAAAAGGTTGCACAATGCAATTTGAACGTACAGAGAGAGAGAGAGAGAGAGAGGGTAGTCAGCCAGTCAGTGATGTCTCCCTGACGACTCCCAGCTGTGTGTAGAGAGAAAGGAGCGCAGGTATATTAGCTACAGCAGCTATGCAACGGTTCACCCATGGATATAACCTCTCAGGCTCTCTCGCGCGCACACAGTGCGTGCGATCGTAGATCAGAGGGAGAGATGGGCGCAGAACAGCGACTAATAGTGAGCGAAGAGCAGGCGCATCGTCGTTGCAACGGACGGCGTATTCGGATGTCAGGTCAGGGCGTCAAAGGGAGAATATAGGTTCTGCGGTATATAGGTTGGTTCGCGGATCGTCATCAGGAGAGGGCGATAGTGCTGCCGCTATTGCTTTATATTATAGCGATGTTGATGATGTCGATAGTCTGCACTGCCGACGGGATAATACCTACTTATAAGTATTTATTCCTTCTTTATTGATATATTTAGCGCGGTGAAGTCTGCGCACAGGGTAAGTATATACCTGTATAGGTACTACCTAATAGCTAGTATATGTATATATATAGTAGGTATGTGTTATACCTTTCATCCTATATGGACGATTATAAAAAAAACACGATTTTTTTATCTGACAATTGAAAAGTACTTTTTCATTGAATAGGTTATATATTATATACATATATCACAAATATAGTCCAGCGGCCTTATTGTGGCCGCTGTATTTTGTCTGTATTTTGTATGTATTTTGTATGTATTTTGACCGCCGGAAGCAACTTTTTAAAGTTAATTGGCACATTTTGAACGAAAGATAATTATATATACATTTTGTTCGTATAACGCTTACTTTTCGAGATATACCTACGCACTTTAAATTTGAAAAATCGCGTTTTTTGATATACATTTTTGACATGCAAAGGGCTTGCGCTGTTCATCTAACATTAATTTACTTTGAAGTTTGAAAAATCTTTTGATTTTATAAAATTGAAAAAAAAAAACTCATAGTCTCTCGCTATCTGGCGCGAAGCCAATACGCAGCGCTCCAGAACGCGCGAACTTTCGGCTTTGGTAAATGCAAGAATATCAAAATCTTGTAATATAGTATATATATTTTATGTAATACTATATACATAAAGAGGCAGTGGAAAATTCTATGAAATTAAGATTCACTCTCAAAAACCTAAACTTTAAGTACAAACGAGTATCAGGCGGCAAACTTACCTGGGGCAAAAAAAAAAAATTTTGTATTTTTCGTGAAAAATGCTGGAAACTCTAAAATAGCCATACTGCAAGACTTCCCTTATCGAAGAAAGGGTATTTTCGTTCACCCGGATACCTATTTACGATGGCATTGGAAAACTTAACGAGCAATCAATGGAACTATTCCAACAAAATTATACTGCCCTATATAATTTCGAAAGAAAAAATTATACTTATCACATCGAACTTTCACACTCGATCAAAGATTCATGACATACTGTATAGACACTCTCCTCGCACGTGTCGCAACTATATACAATTAATCGCCAACCAAAAAACTTTCCTCATCAGTCAATCTCACTCCTATACATTCACAAGATTGTGAAAAAAAAAGGAAAAACGAGAAATATGACAGAGCTAACTCGAAAACTTTCACCCCTTTGTCGTAATGGAGCCTTCTCCCTATCATTAACTTCTTTTGTCACCTCGAACAATTAAGTACCGTGCAATTATCTTATGCGTCCACGTGTAGAGAGTGACAACTCGCCCACAGCCTGGAATAATGCGATCTTCCGCGAAAGAAAAAAGAATAATAGTCGAGTATAGGAGCGAAAGATTATACTCGGCATCATCATGGAGATATACGACAGCAGGTACTTCTACTTCAATAAGCGTATTCAGCAAATGGTGGGTATATGGCCGTACGGGAGCTACGCGAAGAAAGTGGCGATGACTGGATTCTTCATAATACTCGGGTTAACCGTGCTCGTGACCCAAGTACATATACGACTGATTTTGTCTTTGTATTAAAAATCCTTTTTCGATTAGGAAGCCGCATTGGTATTAATACTGATGACGAGACCTTTGTGCATACAGATAGCTCGACTGTGGTTGTACTTTGGGAAGGACCTGGAGAAAATAACGGAGAACATAGTCATTCTCATCTACATGTTTGGGATCTTGATTAAGCTTTTCGTGGTCGTATATTCTGAGACTCAGGTATGCCTGACTGCTATTAATAGTCGCATTGAAATGAGGAATACTCGCCTTTTTCAGATGAAAATCATGTACGAGAGCACAGCCAAGAACTTTCAGATCTACAACAAGGAGATAGAGAAGAAGATTCTGAAAAAGTATGGTGAGAGGGGTCGACTTCTCACGCTCGGCTACATCAGTATGTTCCTTTTTTTCCTGCGTATACCCGTAGGCTGACATGTTTATCTTATATATCTTCTATGTATCTAATTTACTCGCACATCACATCGATAGCGCCGTGGGAGTCAAAATTATCAGAAATATATAATGTGATGTCGTATATATAATACATAAAAGCATACACGGTTCATCAATTTTTTTTTCAGTATACATGATCCAAGCGGTTACAATAATCATAATGCTACCGATGACTTCCGTTCTTGCGGATGTAATCATGCCTAAAGCAGAGCCAAGACCCCGAATGACTTTAATGAATGGCTATTACTTCATCGACGGCTACAAATACTATTTTCAAATACATATATTTGAATCTATTGTCGCCGCATTGACGGTCTTAATAATGATTGCGACTGATCCCATGTACCCCGTGACCGTCGAGCATTGCTTGGGATTGTTTTCTATATGCAAGTACGTTAAGATAACACGAATAACAATATCTATTCTATACACGTATAAGAATTTGTTCAATGCAATGTATTCAAGGCCAATTTCAATCAGACTCTGGCGTACAAAATATACTGCATCTGTATAGATTTGTACACAATGCGTGGAAAATATATATATGGCTGAAGATTTTATATTCTATATTTATTAACATTTATTAACATTTTAGACATCGGTTGGCAAACTTCAACAGCAAGTTTAAAGACACCAAAGTGAACAATCCTGATGAATCTGTTGTAGACGATATGTATGCCTACAATGCGCTCAAACAAGTGATTATTTTACACAAAGATATTTTAAAGTGAGTAGCATGATATTAATCTACTTCTAAGTTTTGTTATCAATTTTATATTATGTTGTACTACTGATTCCCAGATACCATGAGATCATGCAGGCATCGTATTCACTGTACTTCTTGCTCATAATAGGAGCTAGTATGTCTAGTGTAACGATGAATAGCGTTATGGTGGGTACACATTGCGAGTAGGTTATATTTAAAAAAATAATAACATAAAGCGATTCTATGTACAATAACATTTGTGCAGATCCTGTTCAAAACCAATACGAATTCCTTCGAATTGGTAAGGTACACTCTGCTTTTAGTCGGGATAACGATACAGTTATTCTTTCTGAGCTGGCCAGGTCAGAAATTGATCGATTATAGCGGTGACATCTATCGAGATATGTAAGTACTATTACAAAATGATAATATCCGAATTATACTTGCCGAATTTACCTTCTAAAATAATTTTCCAGATATTGTAACGATTGGTACGAGAGCTCGTTGAGATGTCAGAATCTATTGAAATTCATGATGTTGAGATGCTCGAAACCCTGTGAGCTGTCGGGAGCTGGACTGTACGTGATGAATTTCATGAACTACGCGGCGGTAACGTTATTATTGTTCATTTAATCGTTATTTTACAATGAATTATGTATTTATAAAGATTGTAATATTATTGTTTAAGATTATTAAAACGGCCGCTTCTTACATCACTGTCTTTGCGTCAATATAAACCGAGTTACTTATCGTAGATGCAGTGTCATTCACCGTGACAATAGTTTATTTATTAAATTCTGTATATTAATGAAAAAGTCAACACAGCCGAAAAGTCCAGAGAATATATATATATATATATATGTATATATATATATATTATACTCTGAACGCCTGCAAGTCAATAAAATCGTAATTCCTGAACTGTCTGACAACATTACATCATCCTGGGTATGAGAATTCCTAAAGCTGCACCATAATCCACTGATTTCAAGTTTGATTCGCAGTCGCGCGAATTTACTGATAAATCTTTGCTTGAACACAATCATGGTGCCTGGTATGGGACCAGTCCCATTTGTGACGTTTACACTGTTATGCTTCCTAAGATTATGTATTTTGTCCGACTCCTCCCCCTTCCGTATCACTGTCACCCTTGTGACCAGAGTCCCAGAGAGACGTGTCCTGCTTGGGTACCTATTTTTCTTCGACTTCTCCACTGACTCCAGGGGGGCTCGACATAATCAGTATTTTGCATTCAGTCCCCACCGGAATCTGGTTTGATAAGGCTCAAAAGCTGTATGGATGAGTCTCGCTACCGCCCAGTTATTGGGTGCACAACAAGTTGGACCTCCTTAAGTGAAAAAACAAAGTTCAGTCGTATACAAAACAAAATATTGCGATGTTTTAGATATACCCAGATTATGCAGGCATCGTATTCTTTGTTCTTTTTGCTAGAAATGGGAGTTACTGTGGGTCTCATGGTATCGAATTCCGTTGTGGTAAGTATACTTTTGTTCCGCATAAGATTAAGACGATTATGGTGCTTTACTATATGTTTTGTTTGTATAATATATTACGTAGCTCGTGATAAAACAAAACGAACCCTTGGAATTCGTAAGATGGTCTGTGTCATTGCTGGGAGTTATTTTGCACATATTCTATCTGACTTGGCCTGGACAAAAGTTGATTGACTTTAGTGGCGACATCTTTCAAGACACGTAAGTGAAATGTAGTCAAAAATTTGTCTACATGAAAAATTCTCGATGTTAAAATCGCAGTGAAGACAAATCAATAAAAGCCATTCGGGATTATCTGTGTTAGTATATGAATAATTTATTGTATTGAGAGAAAAGAAAGCTTCGTGGCATAAAATCCTTTTTCATGGATTAATGTTACAACATTCAGGTAATCCCTCGTGGAAATTACACGATAATTTATCGTTAACGTGTTAATCAAATGGGGGTATTATTTATCAATATCTATTAATTTATAATATTTTAATTTTTGAAACTATGATTATTATCTCAAAAACGGTTGTCTTGAAAGAATTACATAAACCTGACTTTAATTTACTTTAAATTTAATATGTTATTATCAACATATTGTTTTTAAGTAGAAAATATAATTGGTTTCTATTCGAAAACTCGTGAAGACTTATACCAGGGATGAAAAAAAGATTGTATGGACCTATGTATGTTTATGAGTATGAGGTATGATCAGGACTGCGACGCGCATTTGCTATGAGTCTCGATACTGCATTTCCGAGATAGATAGATCTAAATAGAAACGCTTTAATTCACGACTATCCAGAAAAATACGTCTGATCTCTTTTTTTATTCCAAGAACGATTGATTATCGCGTGTGTACGACTATATTCATGCGTTCGTATTTATCTTCTCTTTAATTTCCCATTTGTTTTTTTAATTCGAATCATATTTCAACGAAACAGTAAGTATGACTTCAAAATCGCGATTTACTTGTGTTTTATTTCATACGAGCGATTTTTAAGGTATCATAATGACTGGTATAGAAGCTCACTAAAGTGTCAGAATCTGTTGAGATTTATGGCGTTAAGATGCTCTAGACCATGCGAGTTGTCCGGAGGCGGATTGTACGTGATGAATTTTATCAACTTTGCGACGGTAATTATTTAATTTTCTATATTTTCTTCCTTTATTTCTACAAAATGCATATCACGCTTGTTGTGACATTGAAAAATTATTTTAAAGATTATCAAGACGTCAGCTTCATACATCACTGTATTCTCATCGGTTTGAATATTGATTGGAGAGAAGATGACGCAATTAGAAGATGCACTTGTTAGCTCGCGGAAACGCAGTCATTTAAATGATATTGTAATAAATTATTTACTAGTTTGGCATAAGAAATAAGATTCCTATAACATGGTATCTGCGTCTAATGTACAAATAGAAAAACGTATTAATTCTTCCTGGTGTATTATTTTTGGCTACAGCCACCCCTTTGCGGGGTATTTAATCCGCAACGGATACCGAATAATAATTTACTTTTGCACCATATAAACCATCGCGTTATACGTCTTCGCTTTTATCGTCATTTTGCATACTATTAGATACTTCTATTTACATTGTAATTATGTACATACACTTCCTACTTCTATTTTTCTATATAATATTCTTACTTTATCCTTGAATTTTCTTAAAGCGATGCAATAACTAACTATAGTATCTTTTTAAGATAAACCAGAGATGGTATACTCATCTCTGGTTAAACAGTTACTGTAGCGTTTATAGTTAGGAACTACTTTAAAAAATGTATGCACAACAAAAGCGATATGTAATATTACTCTAATTTAGTTATATCACTTACGAGACTTTCATCACGGTAAGGCTACAGCCTGGACGACGGGACTGTTACTTTTTCTTTCTTAAATAAGTATAAATTCCAAACATTACACTTTTGAAAAGTGTAAATTTCCAATTGTGCATCGTAAAAGTGTATATATTCTTAGTTTTTATATAATAATTGCCGAAAAAGCAGTGCTGTCTGTAGACTTTATATAGTATATTTTTAAAAGACTAAATTCAATGTTCTACACATTCTAGTGTCGATAATTTACTCTTTCGTGTAAAGAATATATTCTTTAATATTTTGTAGCATGGTATATTGTTAACTTTTTATTATTCTAAAAAGGGGCGAGAATCAGGCACGAGTCTCGAATCTGAATATTCAGCTTGCAAGACTGACACAATTTTCCGTTTGTGCCACGGTAACCATTGACAATATACTTTTTGACCTTGTGCTTTTGATACAAGACGTAACACACTTATTTCGACCACGTTTATTTACTTTTATTTACCTCCGTATATAAAACGGACAACTGCAAACAGACAGTCCATTTGTAAACGATATGGTAAAATCCCGCATCTTTACATCAGAATATATTATTGCTTTTATCATTCTAAATACGGAAAAACTTGGCTGACGCGAATCTCAAATATTAAACCGAGCAAAACTAACACTATATGATTTGAGCCATGACTGACACCGACAATATACTTTTTGAATTCATGTATTATAGTAATGAGATACCTATGCCTTTTCCAGATGTAACAGTATTTACGAGTACTTATTTCGATATATTTTGTTTTGAAGTTCAATTATACCATCGATTTTTCGGTTCTGTCAGAAAAGAAATGCCATATCTAATGATTATTCTTTCAAAATGCTTGATTTGGTGTGACACTTTTGTCATACCAAATCATTTTTAGTAATAGTAAACATTTTTTCAAAGTTGAAACTGTGTGTACCGGAGATATGGGCCACATCAATTGATATGATTTTCATTTTTATTGCATATTGTTTTGTTCCTTTTAACTGCACAATGTTAGTGTATTAATACTTAAGAGTATGTATTTAGTAAACATGCCACCATTTAAAATTGCTGGTTTAAATAAATTTTGAAATACTGCAAATGTAAAATGAAGCTGATCGAACCATTGACTAAGACAATATACCTGGCATATATACATTCTGTTATAAAATTATATTACAACAGCGTCTTGAATATTAATATTGAATGTGTATCTATTCTTCTCTTCTAGATTGAAGGAAATATAATAACTAAGTTCTCGCACTTCAGTCTTGATAGCGCTACCACTGCTTTGTTAACATATGCAAATCATTTCTCTAATAACACTCTCGTTATTAACTTCATATTCTGTCTTCGTAAAAGTATCATGCAATCATCTTATGCATTGTATATAGGATAATGATTCTCGCCAATCCATAGTATACGTTTCGATGGAAATTTACGATAGCAGGTACTTCATTTACAACAAGTGCTTTCAAATGACGCGGGATCGATAAGATGATAGAGTACGTTCATTTTTTATTTTACATATTTAGAATCTTTGTTAGATGTTCCCTGCCCACCTTGCCCCGAAAGGTAAGGTGAGATATTGGATCTACAAATGATGTTTTCATGGCTTCATTGGATAGATAGATATAGACTTTTTTCTTGGTAAACATTTGAATTTTTTGCAAAATTAAACGCGAAAAATATAGCGTCGTTAATATTTTATTAATGTATATTTTTTTACCACTTTTGAGCCATTTGAAGTATTACATTACGCGACTTTGCCTCTTCTTAAAAAAAAACTATCGTCATACTACATTATTGTAGTATAACTATCTAGATAGATACTTCAACTACATTGTAATCATCTACGTGTACTTCCTGCTTCTTTTTTTATGCGCGTTTTCTTATATTCTTATGCTTCGATTTTCTTACAGCGATGTAAATACATAATGAAAGTATCTTAACAATTGTGTCTTCAACCGGAACGAAACAATAACTTTAATAAGATCTGGTAAGTATGCGAGGGAAGTGAAGATAATGACGTTTTTGTTAATATTTTATAAAGATAAAGGCTCTCATCATATGTTTACGGTATACTAAACTGCAGTTCCCGTTTCTTATAGTTAAGAAGTGCTTGGAAAGAAAGAGATACGGAAAATCGCGTAATAAGTATCTTCTAAGTTATATATAGAAATACGAAGATGAATATTTCCTAGCATTTATTATCTCAAATGCGGAAGTTTTTTCGAGAACATACTGGATGGGAATTAGTTTATTATATATTTATTACATCGTCGCACCCAACGAAGAGTAGCTCAGTTTAGATCTTTCGCCGGGAAAATCTAAACTAGGCTACTCTTCGTCAAGAGGATCGCGGATGTATAGGAATTGCGGTGAAGATTGCGCATACTACTTATTGAAATACGTGAAATTCATAACAAATCTCTCATTATTCAATTAATGATTCGTGCAGATTTTCATCATCAGTGATATAAAAATATATATCTTATACCTGTAAATAATGTACTATAATATACCTTTAACATTTTGATTCTACAAGAGGTAAGTGCAGACAAGTGCTGATATAAGCACGGGTTTTTACATGGTAACAACGGAACGGAACACGAGTAAACAATACCGAAAATTTTCCGATACAAAATTTCATAATCAAATTCAACAGTTATTAATAAAAAAATTTAAATAATGTTTTGCTACCGCTCAATGCTTTAGTCCAAGAGGTAAATCAAGTTCTTGAGATTTCAGTGAGTTTGAAACGGTTTAGCTACATTTTTACGATTATATTTAGGTTATAAACTTCCCAACGAACGGAAAAAAGATACTCGGATATTGATAACTTTCCGTACCGACTGCGTGAAAGCGCCCTGATTCCTCTGTCATAATTATTACAGTCCAACAATATAGCGATAAAATTCTTCCCTTCTTGCCTTGACAACTCACTGTATCCGCACACTGCACCCGCAAGCCCGCGCAACGGCGCGCACGCCCAGAGTCCAGCGAATAAACACTATAGCGCTATATCTATATATACTCGCGAGAACTAACTTATACACTTACACCTCGATATAACATTACATACATGTAGGTACATAAGTATATACTTACACGTGCCTCAAACGAAATATCCATCGCTGATTCGCTACGGCGCGACTCTGCATGCTCGGCTCTGCCCGACTAGAAATGAAAGTACGGCGAGGATAGGGGCCGGATCCGGAACCTGAAGTTCCCTGTCCGGTCCTGATCCGGCACCCGGTTTTGGCCCATATCAGGCATGTAACGGGGTGCATATCCGGGCCTGGCAAGATGCCGGATTTTCGTTTAATCGCGAATGCAAAATCAGGACCTTATAAGGTCCCTATTAAAATGCCTGAAGTCTCGTCATTGTATAAATCCGGTTTTTAGATCAGGGCCTTATATGGACCTGAAGTAGCATTCAAAAATGGAGAAATATAAATAGTAGTATATAATAGTTTAAAGAAATTTTCAACAATATAATTATAACTTTTAAAAATGGGTATCAATATAATTTATTTAAATTAGTTAAGCATTTTTTTACATTCCAATATAACACAATAAAATATATGAAGCGAACACTAGCATATGTCATGTTTACAAAACTCTTTTTTTTAGTACGCAATTTATACAAACATTTTTCATAATTAAAACTTGTAACTTCTTTTGAATCCATCATTGAACGTTTAATCTCTGTCTCTTTGCTCTGTAGTCATCCCAGTCCGAAGCATTGTTAATAATAATGCCAATAGTTTGGCATAATGCTTTGTCGTCTACTGTAAGTTTACCCTTATAACAATGCATCAGTGATTCTGTAAAAGATATTAATTTAATTAAAATAATAATATACGGATTGAAAATTGTTACAAAATTCATTTTTATATTAAATAATATTATTTTCTTACCTTTCAAACATTGATACAGCGAAGTATCTTTAAATAATTTTTTTGATTTGTCTTTGCTTTGCTTTTGTGAAGTAAAACTCATTATTACTTCTCGAGAGAGCAATTTTTTTATAGTCATATTACAGACTTGAAACAAATCATAATTTGTATTGATGGTACATATAAAATGACATTTCTAAAAGAGGCAAAATTCAATTGTGTAAAACCAGCTGAACAAGATGAACATTCTATAGGAGAATAAATTTTACATTTTAAATAACTCACCAAATCTTTAAATGCATCATTTGCAAGTTTTTCCTTGAAACTTATAAACTCATCCATAGTTTTTAACGGAAAATTAAGTTCGTGCGTTTCAGTGAACTTGTTTAGTGGTAATATTTCTTCAAATTCTTTAAAAGGCCTTTTCTCTACTGTGAAAGTTTTCAACTCATCCACATCTTTTTGAATATTAATTACTTTGCCATCAATATTAGTAACTTTTGTATCAAGCTCTGCAACCAGACAATAGGAAAAGTTCAGACTATGGATTATAAAATATTTACTGTAACTGTGATATTTCAGAAACTTACCAGCAATTTTTCGTTTTATTTCCTTTGTAACATTTTCACACATCTCTTTGAATATTTGTTTGATATCTGATACTGTGGCTATAGCAGATGAAATATTTTCTACAGCGATGTGCTCATTAGTTACTTCTACAATATTAATTTACAATTAGATCAGATAATAACCAACTCTAAATTTAATATGAAAATATAGTAATAGTACCAGAGGTTTTGTTTTTTGGTGGGTCAGGTAATTGATTTTTTGATTTTGCGCCTTCTCCTTCTTCTCCAGGCAAATTAGATTGTCCAATGCACGGTGGAACATCACTCATGCTTTCTTTAATATAATCTTCACGTACTGGGAACGTAGTTTCTACCTCTACCACTTCATCGAATTGGGTCTCAATTGCATCGTCAAGGTCTAGCAGGTCTTCACCGTTGTCACCTGGAATTTCTACATCAACACTGTTTATTACTTCCACAGTACTTTTTGGCTGGATTTGTGGCTGGATTTGCGGCTTTGGAGGATGCAATATCTTTGAGAGATGTGCTAATTTTGTGGATTTCTCTGGCTTGGCGAATTGCGCTGGTTTTGTGGGTTGTCCTGGTCCTGCGAGTTGTGCTGGCTTTGCGGGTTGTGCTGACTTGGGTTGTGCTGAATAAAATGGCTTCTGGTTACTCATACTTCTCAATAATGCTTGTGATTCATCAAATGTTTCTGTAAATAAATACATGACTGATTCAAAATTATTATCGACTAAATGTGAATATTATGTATTGAATAATGTTTTAACCAAATAGTTTGATTATCTTGCAAGGAAATTTAGACCAATCCTCTGGTGCTGGCATATTGGCGTTTTTCAAAAATCCAGGAAGCATCTGTATATCATCTGTGGTAAAAAATGGTTTCAGGAATTGCACACATGATTGTTGATTTTCTTCATGTAGATATCTAAAGGGTACGCTGACTCTAATGTTGGAATCAAAATCAGTGCCCTTGAATATCTCAACAGCTGCAAAATTTGGCGAGGTAACGGTAGCATCATCATCCATCTATGCATCATTAATATAATAGAATATTAATTTAAGTTAGTCGAAACTCTTAATTTCAAGAAGCAACTTTATAAAACATTATACTGCGAAAAGCTAGAAAAAGATAAACTTGCAGAAACAAGTTCAATTTACATTTAGAAGAGAAAGAGAAAAACAATAAAAATATTGAGTGTTTGAGAAGTACTATTTATTGGAATATCAAAATAATAATTGAATGATTTTAGATGGATTAAATATAAAGATAATTTTGGCATTTCCAAGATTCGATTATTAAAATATAAAATAAATATAGCAATGAGATAGGTTAGGTTATACTTTAGTAAAGGTTGATATACTTAAAACACTTTATTTTTCTCAAAAACATAGATTTTTACTTAAGTAATTAAACAATTATTAAATAGTTATTAGACAAGGATTTATCTGACCTTAAATTTCCAAAGTTTTGTTGAAAAGGCAGGCGTCAACGAAATGCTCGATCTCTTTTCCAAAGAAGTATCCAGTAGTCTAATAGTTGTAAAATAATTTTGCCGTAGCGTCTTCATTTCATATTAGCCGCTCGAGTTTTCCGAGTGTTGTACGATGATTGACAGTGAAAAAGTTGCGCGCGCACGCATATGTGAATTTCAGGTATAAATCCGGGCCTGACATCGAGTCAATTTTTTGTCTTCAACAATATTTACACTTGCAGCTACTTTTTTGGAAGATATTCTGCTTTTACCTGAAAAAGTAATGATTATATGAAGTTCTATTGAATCAATTTTATTTTTAATGCCTAACAATTGATTTCTCTGATTTAGGTTATGTTACCCTTCCGCTCAAAATATTTGAATGACTGTGGGTTAATTTAAAAAAAACTAATTAGTAATATTTTTGGTCATCTAAAACATGTCAATTATTTATACGATTTTGATATATAACTAAATAACAATGCATTGCAAATTAAATATATTAAATATTGCCTATGTAATGGAATAAAATATTTATGTTACTCACATTATTTATTAGTTCATATGAAGGATTGGTACAACATATAATTCTCCTACATCTTCTTCTAATTCAATGATGGTTAATAAAACCATTTTACATTTAACGGTGTCTAACGTAGTTGTAACCATTTCAGAGCTATCATTTGACGTAACCTTGAATATATCAAATACTGAGGAATTCGTTGGATAATCCAAGGCTGGCTCGATTACTTTTAACTTTTTCCCAACAAGATAAATTTGAGTATCATTATTAGTATTATTCACACTGTGCATGCTTACAATTTGTAGTATTTCATGATTATTTAACAAAACAACATTGTCAGGTGATTTTGTGCTTAAGTCACAGTCGTTGAACTGCATTTTTTGAATTACTAACTTGTCGCTCTTTCCTTTGGCTTTTTGTGTTTTTGATTTTGTAATAGTTAAGTTTGCGCGTTCTCTTAGTTTATTCTTATCAAATATGTAGTCTTCTTCTAGTCTGCGAAACAATTGTGATAGTGGTTTGTTACCACTTCTCAAATATTTCTTCATTTTTCCCAGAGTGTTTTCAAAGGAAAAAGCAGAAATATCATCCAGTGGGCAATTAAAATGTCTAACATCATCACTTAAATGCGTCAAACTGTGAAAGTTTAAAACTAAAGCGTCTTTACCGTACATTGATTCTTCTTGAGCCAGAGTAGCAAATTTTTTTAAGTAAGAATCCGCTTGGTCTAAAAAAACATTGTATAAGCTTTATTATTCCTAGGCAACCCAAATGCATTACATCTAATGGAAAATCTTTTACCATGTCAATTGATGGATTTATGGATACCAAAGGTGATATGTCATGGTGATGATCGATGTTTTCTAGATTTCTAAAAGAGGTATCCGTTCTTAATTCTCCTCCATCAACAGGAAACACAGTTTTATTATTTATTCTGCACCCATGGACTGTACAGCGTTCACACCTTTAATGCACTTCACAAATGCTCGAGCAGGGCGATCACAAATCATGCACATAACAGTCATAGTAAAATGCTTGCCATCAATGTCAATTCCAGCATCTAAAAGTTTATTCAACTCTTCAGTAAATTCCTTTAAATATAGTTTGACACATGTTGGCTTGTCCTTACCACAATGAACAGCTATTACAAAAGGTTGATATAAATTATTGTTTGTGTACACTTTTCCTAACACTGGCCAGAATTCCTTTTGGAGCTTGAACTATAAAGAGGCAAACCATCAAAATGAAATTGAAGTTTCAAAGATTTGTCCTCGTGTAAATTAGAGTTGACGATGCGCTTTAACTGTTTTTCAATTCCAAAATAAACATACTCTGAATCATCACCAATCGCATTTGGATTAAACTTTCTAATCTCATGCTTTGATTGGTATTTCTTTTTCATGAGTGTTTTAGATGACAGTGGAAGATTTGAGTGGTAAGGTTTTAATACTGATAGAAGACCATCAACATGTGAATACGGAACAATAAACTTTTTACTCCACATTCTCAAATCTTCAGCAATATCTAATTTATCAGAAGTTTCACAATTTATAGCTACATCCTCAGCTCGATTTGAACATTCACGTTCATCACTATCATCACTATCATCACTATCTGTATCACTTTCAGAAGAAAATCTATCAAAGTTTATCTTGAGATCTTGTGTGTCGCATTTACTTGTGCAAACCACAGTTTCAAAAACATTTTCTTTTTGACACTTTTTACTTGGAACAATATTAGCTTGAATAAGTGATTGTTCATCAGTTGTCATTTCATCAGGTTGAAAAATAACTGGTTGTACGACTGCTCCAATTTCATTTAGCAGAGTAGATTCCTCTTTATTTGCATCTTGCATGTAAAGTTTTTTACTGGAGTTTGCAGATTTCTTTTCAGATTTAATTAGTTTCCGTTTTCGGCGATAATTCATAATTCTCAAGCGATTACTTTGAGATAATCTTGCCAAATTGTTATACATTTTAAATATCTATTTTTCTACTAAAACGTCTAATGCATTTAACCCGACTACCCAAGATCTAACCTCAAACTGATATGACGACTTCAGGACTCATTCTGCACCAACGTATTTCCCGGATTATATTTTATTCTCCGGCTACATTCAGGCAATTTTCCGGATCATTTTAAGTCGTGCAAGCCGGATCCGGGCCGTACCTGCACCCCGTTACATGCATGAAATTTAACCTTAAGGTTACTTCAGGCTTGCCAACTCAGGGCCTAATTATACCCCCGGCACGCCGTACGCAATTTCTAATCGGGTTCTTTATTTTTATATTTTGCGCGGTGAAGTCTGCGCACAGGGTAAGTATATACCTGTATAGGTACTACCTAGCTAGTATATGTATATATATAGTAGGTATGTGTTATACCTTACATCCTATATGGACGATTATAAAAAAAACACGATTTTTTTATCTGACAATTGAGAAGTACTTTTTCATTGAATAGGTTATATATTATATACATATATGACAAATATAGTCCAGCGGCCACAATGTCGCATGCACTAATTTTTTTCAAATGTATTTTGACCGCCGGAAGCAACTTTTTAAAGTTAATTGGCACATTTTGAAAGATAATTATATATACATTTTGTTCGTATAACGCTTACTTTTCGAGATATACCTAAGCGCTTTAAATTTGAAAAATCGCGTTTTTTGCTATACATTTTTGACATGCAAAGGGCTTCCGCTGTTCATCTAACATTAATTTACTTTGAAGTTTGAAAAATCTTTTGATTTTATAAAATTGCTTAGTCATTAATTACACCGAAGTAGCTCATAGTCTCTCGCTATCTGGCGCGAAGCCAATACACAGCGCTCCAGAACGCGCGAACTTTCGGCTTTGGTAAATGCAAGAATATCAAAATCTTGTAATATAGTATATATATTTTATGTAATACTATATACATAAAGAGGCAGTGGAAAATTCTATGAAATTAAGATTCACTCTCAAAAACCTAAACTTTAAGTACAAACGAGTATCAGGCGGCAAACTTACCTGGGGCAAAAAAAAAATTTTGTATTTTTCGTGAAAAATGCTGGAAACTCTAAAATAGCCATACTGCAAGACTTTCCTTATCGAAGAAAGGGTATTTTCGTTCACCCGGATACCTATTTACGATGGCATTGGAAAACTTAACGAGCAATCAATGGAACTATTCCAACAAAATTATACTGCCCTATATAATTTCGAAAGAAAAAATTATACCTATCACATCGAACTTTCACACTCGATCAAAGATTCATGACATACTGTATAGACACTCTCCTCGCACACGTCAACTATATACAATTAATCGCCAACCAAAAAACTTTCCTCATCGGCCAATCTCACCCCTGTACTTTCACAAGATTATAAAAAAAAAAGAAGGAAAAACGAGAAATATGACAGAGCTAACTCGAAAACTTTCACCCCTTTGTCGTAATGGAGCCTTCTCCCTGTCATTAACTTCTTTTGTCACCTCGAACAATTAAGTACCGTGCAATTATCTTATGCGTCCACATGTAGAGAGTGACAACTCGCCCACAGCCTGGAATAATGATCTTCCGCGAAAGAAAAAAGAATAATAGTCGAGTATAGGAGCGAAAGATTATACTCGGCATCATCATGGAGATATACGACAGCAAGTACTTCTACTTCAATAAGCGTATTCAGCAAATGCTGGGTATATGGCCGTACGAGAGCCTCGCGAAGAAAGTATTCATGACTGGATTCTTCACGTTACTCGGGTTTGCCGTGCTCGTGTCCCAAGTACATATACGACTGATTTTGTCTTTGCATTAAACATCCTTTTTCGATTAGGAAGCAGCAATGTATGTATGTATGTATACTGATGACGAGACATTTGTGCATGCAGATAGCCCGACTGGTGTTGTACTTCGGGAAGGACGTGGAGAAAATAATGGAGAACGCAGTCATTCTCATCTACATGTTTGGGATCTACATTAAGCTTTTCGTGGTCGTATACTGCGAGGCTCAGGTATGCCTGACTACTATATTAATGGTCGCATCGAGATGAGGAATACTCGCACTTTCAGATGAAAATCATGTACGAGAGCACAGCCAAGAACTTTCAGATCTACAACCAGGAGATGGAGAAGAAGATTCTGAAAAAGTATGCCGAGAGGGGTCGACTTCTCACGCTCGCCTACATCCGTATGTTCCTTTTATTATATACATCTTCCTGTTATATATGTATCTAATTTACTCGCACATCACATCGATAGCGCCGTGGGAGTCAAAATTATCACAAATATATAATGCGATGTCCTTCAAACGTATATATAATACACAATAGCATACGCGGTTCATCGATTCTTTTTTTCAGTATACATGGTCCAGGCGTTGACAGTAATCATATT
This sequence comes from Muscidifurax raptorellus, assembly GCA_020010945.3. Classification (NCBI taxonomy): domain Eukaryota; kingdom Metazoa; phylum Arthropoda; class Insecta; order Hymenoptera; family Pteromalidae; genus Muscidifurax; species Muscidifurax raptorellus. The sequence goes on from CM052077.1 coordinate 11,904,598, forward strand.
GCTACCGTTGACTTCCGTTTTTCTGGATATAATCATGCCTAAAGAAGAGCCACGACCCCGAATGTCTTTACTGAATGGCTATTACTTCATCGACGGCTACAAATACTATTTTCAAATTCATATATTTGAATCTATTGTCTCTGCATCGACGGTCTTCATAATGGTTGCGACTGATCCCATGTACACGGCGACCGTCGAGCATTGCTTGGGATTGTTTTCTATATGCAAGTACGTTAGGATAACACGAATAACAATATCTATTCTACATACGTATAAGAATTTTTTCAATGCAATGTATTCAACGCCAATTTCGATCAGACTCTGACGTACAAAATATACTGCATCTGTATAGATTTGTACACAATGCGTGGAAAATATATAGATGGCTAAAGATTTTATATTCTATATTTATTAACATTTATTAACATTTTAGACATCGGTTGATAAACTTCAACAGCAGTTTTAAAAACAAAGGGAACAATCCTGATGGAACTGTTGCAGACGATACGTATGCCTACAATGCGCTCAAATCAACGATTATTTTACACAAAGATATTTTAAAGTAAGTAGCATGATATTAATCTACTTATAAGTTTTGTTATCAATTTCATATATTGTACTACTGATTCCCAGATACCATGAGATCATGCAGGCATCGTATTCACTGTACTTCTTGCTCATAATGGGAGCTACTATGTGTAGTGTGACGATGAATAGCGTTATGGTGGGTACACATTGTGAGTAGGTTATAGCGAAAAAAATTATAGCCTAAAGCGATTCTATGTACAATAACATTTGTGCAGATCCTGTTGAAAACCAATACGCCCTTCGAATTGGTAAGGTACACTCTGCTTTTAGTCGGGATAACGATACAGTTATTCTTTCTGAGCTGGCCAGGTCAGAAATTGATCGATTATAGCGGTGACATCTATCGAGATATGTAAGTACGTCTACAAAATGATAATACCCGAATACTTGCATTTACCGTCTAAAACAATTTTTCAGATATTGTAACGATTGGTACGACAGCTCGTTGAGATGCCAGAATCTATTGAAATTCATGATGTTGAGATGCTCGAAACCCTGTGAGCTGTCGGGAGCTGGACTGTACGTGATGAATTTCATCAACTACGCGACGGTAACGTTATTATTGTTCATTTATTAGTTATTTTACAATGAATGATGTATTCATGAAGATTGTAATATTATTGTTTAAGGTTCTTAAAACGGCCGCTTCTTACATCACTGTCTTTTCGTCATTATAAATCGAGTTATTTATCGTAGATGCAGTGTCATTCACCGTGACAATAGTTTATTTATTAAATTCTGTATATTAATGAAAAAGTCAACACAGTCGAAAAGTCCAGAGAATATATATTATACTCTGAACGCCTGCAAGTCAATAAAATCGTAATTCGTGAACTGTCTGTCAACATTACATCATCCTGGCTATGAGAATTCCTAAAGCTGCACCATAATCCACTAATTTCAAATTTAATTCGCAGTCGCGCGAATTTACTGATAAATCCCGCATCCTGAGAGCTCGAGAAGATATTAGTATAGCAACAAAAGTCTATAGTATCTTATTTAAAAAAATACCTTCTCAAAAAGAGATACCTATCGATATAGACATTTGTAGATGACGAACATATATCTATAGTTATAGTCGTTTTAATGAGCACCAAACGGCCTGCTATATACTTACATATACATATATCTCTGACTTGCTTCAGAACAAACAATTGCTCTCACTTAGAAAAGTACACTCATATGTGTATACTATAAAATAAGTCGGGCGTAATAATAGTATATTGTGTACCAAAAATAAAAAACCCACTTACAACTGACAATGAGTATAAACCATGTTTTTGTGATGAATGCAGATATTTCCATATTTTTTTGCTATAAAAATTGGATAGTAAAGTAGCCATTTCACAACAAGGCGTAGCATTCGGTTGTCATTATATATATTTATACATATCTGCATGGTTTTAAAAAGCACCCAGCAATTATTATGGCCCATTACCATTTTTCTTGCTAGCCTATCGATAAACGATCACTTTAGTCCCTATTTTTAGGCAAAAAAATGCATTTACTGTAGCCAGACAGTCTTGTAAACACGGTACTTCATCTTTTAAACACTAGATTCCAATTCTGGTTCGAGGGTATGCTTGAAAAAGCTTGAAGTGTTCTTTTTCCCTGTAATATTGCTACAGTGAACATAACGTATCTCATATATTACTCATTTTCTTTTTTTTTTTATTTAACAGGAACCTATGTTTAATATGTATATCAACTTATATCCAATTCATCTTCATTTCCTGCGTATATATACTTGTCAAATGTTCTAGTGGCAATGAAGTCAGCTGCATCGGGATCCTAAAAATTAACAATAATTATTATCAATTATTTCGATTAATTAATACTAAAAATGCATCATACTCAAAACATTATCTTAATATACTTGTCCATATCAAATTTTATTAACTTGATATCATTTTATCCTTAATTTCATTTTAACTTCAATGTTTCTATAAAGTGTTGCAAGCTCAATTGAAATTTAGGATAGAATGTAACGATACGCAAATTTACATCAAGATAAAATGGATGAAAAATTAAGTATGATTGAATAATGAAAAGCTGATTCAAATATTTTGATTTATGAGTTTATTGGGCACCAATTTTGCGATTAGATTATGAGCAAACAGCATATAATATTTTTATGAAATGTTTTTTAATTAAATGCTTCGGTATAGGATTATGTCAGTTCATTCAATTACCATCAGATGGTAAAAACCCATAGATAGCTTGAGCGTTTCGTAAAGATGTCTAAAAATAGTTAAACTCGCCAAAGTTTTATAAACAAATTCACAGAAACCTCTCAGATCCGATCAAACGAAAGAGTCACCGCATTGGTATTTATTTACTTCTATTTTATTTTTACAAGAATCTGAAAAACGGAACAACGCCACTATAACTTTAAAACATGTTATAAAATCTCACTCCTCGTAAGGAAAAGACATTTCTTTTAAAGAATGTAAATAAATCACCACGTATGCTTATTATCATCATCGTATCATTATTTCGAACGATTGCTGCGCAATTATCTTATGCATGACATAAGATGACGACTTGCACAGACGCGATCCGGATATGGTCCCTCGCGAAAGCAGAATTGCCTAGCGAGGCAGTTTTGTATAATGGAGATCTACGACAGCAAGTATTTTATTTATAACAAACGCTTCCAAAAGGCGCTGGGTGTCTGGCCATATCAAAGCCGTGTAAAAAATTCCATCATATGCGGTTTCTTGCTGTTGATTATGATTGCTATGCTAGTCCCACAAGTAAGATCTAGTTTGATGTTTTTAAAAAAATCGGTTTGATGGATGGTACAGCGACGATGGTGTGATTCTGTGCGCAGATAATACGGCTGAAGAAGTACATAGGAAAGGACAAGGAGAACACTATGGAGAACGTGTTTGTGCTATTCTACATTTTCGGGATCTATATCAAGCTTTTCACAGCCGTCTACGCCGAGGATAAGGTAAATGTTCGGTATGTATAAATTACGAAAGAAATTGAAAAACGAAGAATATAGTGCACATTTTCAGATGAAAATTCTTTACGAGAGCACGGCGAGAAATTTCCAGATCTTCACCGACAAGAGGGAGAAGAAGATTATGCATGAGTACTCCGAAAGGGGTCGACTTATCACGCTTGTTTTCATAAGTGCGCCCTTTTGCCACACAATCGGAACTACATGAATACAAATCCTATGTGATTTTTTTTTCAGTTTACATGACAGTGGCATTGGTAGTGTTCGTGTTACTGCCTATGTATCCTGTCATCATGGATGCGATTATCCCACTGGATCATCCTCGTTTTCGGATGTTCATACTGAACGGAGATTACCTCGTCGATAGAGACGAATACTATTTTCAAATCTATGTGTTTGACAGTATATCGGCTGCTCTGACGGTCTTCATTCTGTGTTCGACCGATCCCATGTACGCCGCGATTGTTGAGCACTGCTTGGGACTATTCCATATTTGCAAGTATATATACAAAACAACGGATGTTTTATTTTACGAAATATATACAAGTAATGAACCTGTTATCGGAAAGAAGAATCATAGATTATTGATAAAACTTTAGGTTCCGGCTGAAGAACTTCAACAAGCCACAAAGGATGAAGATGATCGATAAAAGCTTTTCTGAAATCCAAAGAGACGAATACGCGTACACTGCACTCGTCCAGGCGGTTCAATTACACAAGGATATTCTGAAGTAAACTGCACTCGTCGGTTATAATTATACTAGACTAAAGCAATAAAGTTCAGTCAAATGGTGATGCTGTGCTATTTTCAGATATACCCAGATTATACAGACCTCGTATTCATTGTACTTCTTGCTGGAAATGGGAGCCACTATGGGTCTTCTAACTTCGACTTCCATCATAGTAGGTGTATATGTATATATAACTTTGTGGTCGAAGCTACGAGATAATCAAGTGCTGTGTGTTTTGTGTTTGAAAACTTTTGAATAGATCGTAATGAAACTGGATCGGCCATTGGATTGTATAAGATATTTTCTGGTTTTCATTGGATTATTGCTGCACATATTCTTTCTAAGCTGGCCAGGTCAAAAGTTGATAAACGTTAGCGGTGCCATATTTCAAGACACGTGGGTGCACCTTCGAAATGATGATATGAATTTGTTTCTTCATATATTTATTCACAATATCTATATGTTTTCTTCAGATATCTCAACGATTGGTATGAAAGTTCATTGAGATGTCAGCGGCTGTTGAAATTCATGTCATTGAGTTGTTCCAAACCCTGTCAGTTGTCCGGAGGCGGACTGTACGTAATGAACTTCATCAACTTTGCTAGGGTAATCTTAAGATCTTTTCGTTCGCTTGTCCATTGTTACGATAATCGATATACTTATATCGTCACATTTCTCATATTATCTTAAAGATCCTTAAAACGTCGGCTTCGTACATCACGGTCTTCGCCTCGTTCTAAACTGCGATGAGAAGAGAATTTACAGTTGCAGAGATACATCAGTTAGCTCGCGTAACAGCAGTCATTAAAGATGATTTAATCATTTCTTTATTAGATGTGTGTTTGTACTTTGCCATGTCGATTGTATTGAAATACAAAACTGCTGTGGGGATTCAAAGTTTTCAATCGTTTGCGATACAAAATATCCTGGATCTATTACTCTCTTGAATAGAGCACAACCGCTTGGTGATACTGACGATCCACAACTGATCTAAAATGACGATGTACAACGAGAAATCATGCTTATTAATATTTTATCACGCATGCATCAATAGCTAGAAATCCTCGTCGCTATCACCCCACACTTGTTATTATTGGGTTATTACGAAAAGTATATATGCTTGTAAGCACTCCTCTTTTTTCTTACCACCTTCGCATCTGAAACATATATAGCACTAGGCAAATTAGCTTAATGCTTTCGGAGAAACAAAACACTTTTCTGCCCCTTTCAAGTTACACATTATACAGCGCCGACTATGTTATAATAATCATCTATATGCGGACTTCCTGATTCTCTTTTTTCCTACGCAATTTCGCGAGTCTTTTACGTCTATCTTCCGGTACATAATTTCAGAGTCGGCATATGCGCGAGAAATAAAGCTAACGATATTATTAATATTGCAAAGCGACTCGCGCCTGCGATTCCTGTGTTTCTATTATGGTATACTGTATTATCGTGGAAAAGATTGAAGCATATAGAACGAGATATAGAAAATAATGCAGTAATAAGTGCGTCGGCTAGATAAAAAAATATTTCCCATCGTTTATTATTATTCCCTTTGCAGAACTCTTTCAGAGATGCAGCGTTAGCATGCGATGGTCTATTATCATCTTTTATTTCTCGTACAATGCATATCGATGTTACTTGAATATGTACATTTAATAATAAGGCTCCTGCGAGTATTTCCCTTCACCGATGTACGTATACAGTGTATACGCGAAATACGGATATAATTTGCAAAGATTATCCTATAACGTATTTAATATAATATTCAAACGCGGAAATCGCACTTATATTGTTACGCTCGTTTCTTCGATTTTTTTTTACATATCCGCCGATGTTGTACTTTTAATACGCATTCTTTGAACTACAATACTCCTTGACTGCGGCTTTAATATTGTACGTTTTAACTTCATAAAAATTATTGAATCACCAAGTGTATTCATAGTTGTAAAAAAATTTTGATTTCAACTACATTCAATTTTTGGAAAGCCCAAATCACATTTATCGATAATTTATTTGTATTTATTTCTTCATTTCTTTATTTCTTAAACGAGTTTACCAGCCATTTACAACATTTTTACAAATATCATAATGAGGTCCGCACACAAGACTATCATAGTTTTTTCACATAGTTTTATGCAATAGGCAGTTTCTACTATAAGTCTATGAATGTTAAAAAAAAATTATTTGGAAACTTTATCACTCACTTATTTTGTTGACGCATGCAAATTATTTTACTATCACTTTCTATACTTCATTTTTCACTTCGAAGCGTAGACTCGTAATTGTCTTATGCATTACACATAGTATGGCGATTACGTTTAGGAATACGCTCACAATACCACTTATCTGACGAAAGAAAAATCGTGGTGTATACACGTGTCTTATGTCTGTGTCATGAAGATCTACGATAGCAGATGTTTTATCCACAATAGTCCTGGCGTTTTTACGTATTTTGAGATACTATGGTGTATTGATTAGTTATAAACAATTTACCGGAAATTATATTTCAAAATGTTTACTTTTTCGCCCAAAAAAAATTTTTGATACAGTGTGCGTAAAGTGCGATTTTACAAACTTTGCAACTTTTTGCATGTGCGAAAATTGATTCTAATCTCTCACTCGTGTAAAATCAACTTTTACGCACTTGTATCGAAAACTACTATTTTAATACAAATTTGTATGCAATTTCAGTAAAGTATCGTAATACATTCTTTTTAAATCCATTGCTTCTCGTATGCTTGAGAGTTGAAGATGAGCAGGGCAACCAGACGAGGTCAAAAAGCTTGAATCAAAATTGAGCAAAATTTTTGAATTTTGGAAATTTATAGGTAAATAGTTAAGGTTATTGAACTACTGATTTTTCTTCTAGAAAAAACAGCTAAGCCCCTTATTACTAAAAATTACTAAAATTACAAAATATACATCTGCAGCTAAAAAAATTCTAGTATTTAAAAAAAATTCATCGCGTACTTTCAAATTTACACTGACAGGAAAAACAAATTTTGCATGAGTGCTCCGAGAATAGTTGGTTTCTTGCACAAATGTCTTTATCGATCGACAATCTACCTGAGATCTATGAAGAGGAATACGCGCCCGCTATGCATAAAATCGACAAAATATAGTATACAGTTAAGTACTTTGTAAACATTTTGAAGCATACTAAAATACGAATTTTGTACAATCCGCTAGCTATTCTCTGTTAGAGCAACCGATCTGCGATACGTTTGATTTACGAACATTTACGAATCGCAACGATAAACTAACTACCTAATCATCTAATACATTTCACGGACTACATATGGATGGTTACGTAAACGTATATGCGAAACACGAACTAAACGGAAAAATGAAACAAATTAATGGAAACTAAATAAAATGCAGGTGTATATAGACATTTGCTATTACAAAAATAATATTTTAACGCTTTCGCTAAAACTGTAATAGAGGCTCTGTTATCTTTTTTTTTAACTTGTATAGAGTATACGTTAAGCACGCATGTAATTCGGGGAAGATTAAGCCTGTATGCAAATACAAGTGTCATCGCCCGTATTCTCTGCAATTTTTTATATGAATGCTACGTATGTAGTACTTACAGATATTTCGATTCTGTTAAACTTTTTCTAAATCTGAGACTGCGTGCGTAGCAGATCCATCAGGTACCATTTTACTCCTGCACTTTTAATGAAAATTGTTTCATTATTTTCTATCACAAACTATGATCAATATTTATAGTCATAAACATAGCTATTTCGAAAAGTGGTATATATACATCCGGCAGTTAAACTCTTGTATCGAGCAACAGCATCTTGGATATTTATTGAAGACATATAATTATACACAATTGCATATGGCATTTCAAAACTCGATTGTAAAAACGCATCGTAACTATCATAAGATCTCTTTGTATCAAGAAACACCTCCTAACTAACTCACACAATAAAACAACCAGCACTAGTGATTTGCTTTCTTCTACTGTAGATTAAAAAAATAAAGAAAATTTCTTAGTCCAAAACTGTGACTCTGATATCGCCACTTGTTTCATTAACGTATGCAAATCATTTCTCTAACTCTCCCGCTATTCACTGCTTTTCTCTCTTCGTGAAATTGCCGCGCAATCATCTTATGCATTGTACATAGAAAACGATTCTCGCCCATCCATACGCTACAAATATGCTCAGAGGCAAAAAAAAACACTGACGCGAGCGAGGTAGCTCTGCTTCAATGGAAATTTACGATAGCAGGTATTTTATTCACAACAAGCGCTTTCAAATGACTTTGGGAGTTTGGCCGTATCAAAATCGCGCGAAGAACTTAATCATATGTGGAGCTCTGATGATGGTTATGATCGGCATGCTGATACCACAAGTAAGACTGTGTTCGTTAGTAAGAATAATTCATAAGAAGATATTATATACTGATCGTGTGTAATTATACATGAGCGCAGATGTTACGGCTGAAGACGTATTTGGGGAAGGACATGGATAAAACGATGGAGAACGTTTTCATTTTGCTCTACACATTTGGGATCTATGTTAAGCTCCTCACTGCCCGCTTTGCCGAAGATAAGGTGAGCAATCGAGTCTATGCATGACGTTTTTTCATGGATTTATTCGATAGATTATAATTTGGACTTTCTTTGCAAACTTCTTAATTATTGCAAACAAACAGAAAGAATTGATGAATTTAAGGAGAATGATTTTGTCAGCCTTTTTGTAGATGAATTTTAATACAACCTTTTTGTATTGAACCATATGATGTGAATACGTTTCTTAAGTAAATGGTACAGCGTTTTAAAAGACTACTGTGTAAAAGCACCCCTATTAGTTTTCAAACTTTTCTCTATCATAACTAGCAAATTCTAACTTATTATACTTTTAGAAGTTGACAGAAATTCATATATTTAAGAATACAGTGATCTATTATTCAGAAAGCTCACTTTTTAAGGTTAGAAATGTATCCATACGTAGAGGTAGCGCGCGAAAATTAATAACCAATGAAAGGGTTAATAGAGGTGTTACAATAAGACGCCACTTGCTTTTGTTTTAGATAAAATACACGTAACTTTTTGTGCATTATGGTCGGAATCGGAATTATTGTATAAATAAACGAAAAAATAAAGAATATACCTTTGCAGATGAAAATCTTGTACGAAAGCACTGCGAAGAACTTTGAAACCTACACCGACGAGGTGGAGAAGAAAATTATGAAGCAGTACTCCGAGAGGGGTCGGCTGCTCACCCTCGCTTTTCTCAGTACGTATCTTTTTTCGCGTTATCGCGTTATATACCTATACCGAGAAACACTACAGTGGCGATACATCGATTTATTCCACACTCGACCGTAATATCCTGTTTTTCTAGCCTGAAAACCAAGGTAAACTTTTACAAAAATCCGTTAGCTCCGCTTTTTACAGAGCAAAAGGGTCGATAACCGGTCGAGAGTGAAATAAATACTATTATTAGTATTATTATTGTCCTGCTAGTGATGACTGCTCTCGACAGTTAACTCATATCAGTGCGAGAAATCTGCTATACTTTCGCCCTTTCTTGCACGATGTACTATTTTTCCAGTATACATGATCTCGGCGCTCATGGTATTCGTGATGCTACCGATGTACCCCATTATCATGGACGCAATCAACCCTTTGGATCATCCGAGACCCCGAATGTTTATACTGAACGGGGATTATCTTGTCGACGAATACGACTACTATTTTCAAATTTATATATTCGATTCTATTGCCTGTGCTTTGACGGTTTTCATAATGTGTTCGACTGACCCCATGTACGCAGCAATCATCGAGCACTGCTTAGGATTGTTTTCAATTTGCAAGCACGTATCAGTCATTTTTTATTTTTTTATCTAACAAGGAGACTCCGCAACTGTCGAGTCACGGATTCAGTAGGATCAATTAAAAAATGAAAGTCATATTTTAGGGTTTAGTCCCATATGTACCAATATTTATCGCGATATCGTTTTATCACATAAATTACAATATATAATGTAAATACTTTATATGTATATAAATAAGACTATATCTATAAGCGATCAATATAAATAAGCGATATTTTCTACTTAATAATATTTTGATAGTAACATATTATATTTAAAGTAAATTAAAGTCAGATTTCTGTAATTCTTTCAAGACAGCCGTTTTTGATATAATAATCATACCTAGTTTTAAAAATTATAATATTATCAGTAAATAAATATTAATAAATGATATCCCTATTTGATTAACACATTAACGATAAATTATTGTTAAATTTCTACCAGGGTATATCTCGATAAATAGGGCCCATGACTAAACCAAGAAATATGACCTCAATTTTTTGGATCTGCAGGTTGCAGACACTCCTTGTAAGTAAAAATACTGAAAGCCATATAATGTAAATAAACGAGTGACTGTGAGTTTTTAGATATCGACTAAAAAACTTTAATAAGTCATATGGGATACAGATGGTCGAGAAAGCAAACGCCGAGCGTTATGGAGGTGATTACGCGTACGCTGCACTCGTTAAAGCAATTATTTTGCATAAGGAGATTTTAAAGTAAGCTGTGTTTGGGCTGCTCTTAAATTAATCCTATCAAGTTTTCTTGACAATTGTTCTTCTACTATAGTAATTTGATATTTTCTCAGATACACTCAAATTATTCAAACTTCGTATTCCTTGTACTTTTTGCTAGAAATGGGAGCTACTGTAGGTATTTTGACGGCGACTTCCATTATTGTGGGTAGTGAGTACACTCTAACTTCTATAAAGTAGAAAAATCGGCACTAGAAACTATAAAAGTCATGATTTAATAGTTTCGTAAAGATTAAATGGTGGCTTTTATATTTTCTAGTGCCGATTTTTTTATTTTGTAGGCGTTAAAGTGATATTATTTAGTTCAAAAGAAAAATCTAAATCAGTTTAATTTCACACGACAACATGTCTGCAGATCGTGATGAAACTGCATCGACCCTTGGACTGCATAAGGTACCTTCTGGTTTTTCTTGGCTTGCTGCTGCACATATTCTATTTGACATGGCCAGGACAGAAGTTGATCGATTTCAGCGGTGCCATTTTTCAAGACACGTCAGTGTGCCTTCAAAAATCATGATCCTCTTGTTTCTTCATTTCATATGACATGTTTTTTAGGTATCTTAATGACTGGTACAAAAGTTCATTGAAGTGTCAGAACCTATTGAGATTCATGTCACTCAGATGCTCCAGACCTTGTCAACTGTCGGGAGGCGGATTGTACGTAATGAATTTCGTCAACTTTGCAACGGTAATTATTTTATTTGCTTTATTTTGTTCCCATTCTTGTTTTTCCACATGACAATAACTTACCTTGACACTGAAAATTTATTTTGAAGATTCTCAAGACGTCAGCATCATATATCACTGTCTTCTCATCGGTTTGAACATTAATGAAGGGAAATCTATGACCAAAGTAAGAGATGCACTGGTTAGCTCGCGTTGGAAAAGCAGTCAGTCGCAAGATGGTATAGAAATAGAATGATAATAGAAAATAGACAAATATTTGTAATCCAACGTATGGCCGTTGCATCAAATCGACGATTGATCAATACACTGAGAGAAGTATTTGTTTAAACCAAATACCTACATTTGTTCCAATTCGATCTTACCAGCCAGTTCGATTCAAAACAATATTTAGGAACGATGTAATTAGGAAATATACCAAACATTTGTAGGTTATAGGTTAAGTCTTTTAAACGCCGACTCGCATTTGAATTCAGTTTATTTTACTGAAATACGGTTAGTTTTTTGCTTATTCCAAATATAGTAACATTAAATCAATACTTCTCTCGGTATAGGCGGCTGTTACGGGGTATGTACAGTTTACATGTTAGAAGCTTTCTTTTATGTATTGTTCTCCTTGCTTTTGAGTGTTTTTAGCATTCATTTCTGCACTGAGTTTCATATTTAGTTCATAAATATTTATAATGTAATGTTATTTTCATGTAAACTTTTTCGACCTTCATGAATCAATATACAAACGTGAAAACCCACATCTATTTTTTAAAGGCGGAATTAAGTTAAAAGTGCCAAATTTTGTTTTCTTTTGACATAAAAAATGTCTTGCACAAATGAATAAACATTATATACCAACAAAATAAAATAGTAAATTTGATAACGGTATAAAATTTGACATAAAAATTACGAAAATCAGCCGGAAATTCCCGATTTTTTAATCAGATAATAATTTCATCTTGGGTTTGATCCCGAGTAAATTTTTACAACATCCGAAAGTAATATCTAAGTAAGAAATTAATATTATAAATGTAATTCTTAATCACTTTACTAAACTAAAAAATTATTCCTTAAGTAGCTATGGAAACCTTACTACAAACTCTTCATTACTTTAGGTATAAATTATAATGATCTACATAAATTTTAATTCCTGATGCATCTTTTTTCTGCAGATTTTATACAGAGATTTTCTTGTCTTAGTGGTAGAAGTATTTTATTTGTATTGTTCTTCAATCTAAAAGCAAAGGAAACTTAACGCGAGGAATTGTTTATATAAGAGATATGAAAATAATGTTACCGTTAATATTGTAAAGAGGCGAAAAGAATGTATGGACAATAAAAGCTTTACGTAAAATTACGCAATAACTAGCTGTCAGTTAAAATAGAAGGAATATTTCGTATTATTCGACGACAGACATCATTTATACAGTATATATATGATTGCATTGGAGAAACTTAAGTCATAATGAATATATAACATAACACAAAAAAGAGCTATACTCGCCTCTATCAAAAGTTATACTTCAATTTTTAAACGAATGCTATCCAACGACTAGAACATAATGTTTTAAATGAATATTATGTTTAAAGCAAGGTTTAGAGTGTAGACTTACGTCGTTTAGCTTCGGAGTCACAAACGTTAAATGTTCCATAATGTAGTGCACATCGTCCAAATGTTGATTTTTGTAAATTTAATATAAGCCAATGAATGTCATTTTCTCTTTTTTTCTCTCGGTATCAGGATTTTCATCTTCATTGTCATTCGAAAGTATATTTAATGTTTCATCCTGGGTAGCTTTCCGTTCAAACGACATCACTGATTTAAACAATGAAATAATAAAGGAGTGAAGTCTTGATTATTTATTTCAAAAACGTATCTATCCATAACAAATTTCACACTTCAATACTTGTCAGAAATTATTTCAAGAAATCCTGCTATTTGGAGTCAGACATACCGTACCTCTACTACTAGATTGACGGTCAGCGAGAAGACTCCGTTTCGTTAACGTATGCAAATCATTTCTCTAACACTCCCGTCATTAACTTGATTTCTCTCGGCGAAAAAAGTGCCGCGCAATCATCTTATACATTGTATATAGGATAACGATTCTCGCCCATCCATAGGCAATAAATAAGCTCATAGGCAAAAAAGCATTGGCGCGAGCAAGTTAGCTCTGCTTCAATGGAAATTTACGATAGCAGATACTTCATCTACAATAAGCGCTTTCAAATGGCGCTGGGAATTTGGCCCTACCAGCATCGTGTAAAAAACTTAATTATATGTGCTGGTCTGATAATGCTGATGTTCGGTATGCTGATACCACAAGTAAGACCGTGTTTATTCCTAACGATAATTTCTAAGAAGAAATGATGGTGTAATTATGTGCGTATAGCTACTACGGCTAAAAACATATTTGGGAAAGGATATAGATAAGACGATGGAGAACGTTTGGATGTTACTCTACATATTTGGGATTTACGTTAAGTTGTTTACTGCACGCTATGCTGAAGATCAGGTAAGCGATTGGGTATATGCAGAACATATTTTCATGGCTTGATGAGATAGATTGTAGACTATTTCTTTGGTAATAAACTTTTAAATATCTGTAAAAACTGGAAATAAACAGTTGATGTGTTTAACGTGAATGTTTTCATCGGCACATTTGTAGATGAGTTTTAATATTGTCCCATCGTATTAAACCACGAGGCAAAGTTTCGCTAAAGCCGGAGTCCATTGGATATGTAAACGTGAAATACTGATTTGAAATAATTTTTAAATTTTGCAGCTTTTTGAAATTTTTGATCAGCTTTGATCTTACATAATTATGACGCTATTTAAATAATCTTACGGGTTCCTTAAGTTTGTTAATCATTTTTATGTTCCAACATGCAAAAGAATCGTTTATTATAGACGGAATTATAAATTATGAATTAATTAGCGAAGAGAAAAGGGATGTACATTTTCAGATGAAAATCATGTATGAAAGCACAGCAAGGAACTTTGAGAACTACACCGATGATGTGGAGAAGAAAATTATGAAGCAGTACTCCGAGAGGGGTCGGCTGCTTACTCTCGGCTTCATCAGTACGTCTCTTTTTGCATGCATACCTACATACCAAAAAACACTCTGGTTATTAATCGATTTTTTCCAGTGTACATGGTCTCGGCGTTCATTGTGTTTTCGATGCTACCAATGTGTCCCATTGTCTTAGACGCGACCATCCCTTTGGACCAACCGAGATCCCGAATGTTTATACTAAACGGAGATTATATTGTCGACGAAAACGAGTACTATTTTCAAATTTGCGTATTCGATTCTATTGCCTGTGGTTTGACCGTTTTTATAATGTGTTCGACTGACCCCATGTACGCGGCAATCGTCGAGCATTGCTTAGGATTGTTTTCAATTTGCAAGCACGTATCCAACCCATTTTTTATTTTCTAATTTCTAAAGTAAAAATATTGAAAGTTATAATTTCAATTTAACGAGCAAGTGTGAGTTTATAGATATCGACTACAAAACTTCAATAAGTCGTATAATGAGATACAGATGCATGAGAAAATCGACACCGAGGATCGCTACGGAAGTGAGCTTGCTTATGCTACACTGATCAAGGCAGTTCAACTGCATAAGGATATTTTAAAGTATTTTGTATTAGCGTATCTGCATTTACTAAAGCAATATACCATAGAACTCTGTCGTACACGAAACACAAATTGCCTTGTTCTAGATACACCCAGATTATGCAGGCGTCGTATTCTCTGTTCTTTTTGCTAGAAATGGGAGTGACTGTGGGTCTTATGGTAGCGAATTCCGTCATAGTAGGTATATAATTTTGTTGTGTGAAAGTTTAAATAAATAATCAGTTATGCTATACGTTTTGTTTCTAATATATCATACAGATAGTGATGAAACGGAGCCAACCTTTGGAACTCGTAAGATGGTTGTTGTTACTGCTCGGCGTTATTTTGCACATATTTTTTCTGACTTGGCCTGGACAAAAGTTGATTAACTTTAGCGGCGACATCTTTCAAGACACGTAAGCCAACTTTTAAACCTGCTATGTACTTGTTTCTTTATTTCAAACGAGATGTTTTTTAAGGTACCATAATGATTGGTACAAAAGCTCATTGAAGTGTCAGAATCTATTGAGATTCATGTCACTGAGATGTTCCAGACCCTGTGAGCTGTCAGGTGGCGGATTATACGTGATGAATTTCATCAACTTTGCGACGGTAATTGCACCTGTCATTTAATATCCTATATTTCGTTCCCTTATTTTTACACATCGAACGCTTACCATGACATTAAAAATTTATTTTGAAGATACTTAAGACGTCAGCTTCATACATCACAGTCTTCTCGTCGGTTTAAATATTGATTGGAGAGATGTCAAAATTAGAAGATGCACTGGTTAGCTCGCGGAAACGCAGTCAGTCGAAAAATGGTATAATGAATTGTTTTTTTTTATTGATCGGTATCAAATTTGTCAAATTGAAAATAAGTATTTGAATGTATGAAAAAATAGATGAATATTTTTAGTCTAACGTATGACAGCTGTGCAGAATACTATAAGAAAAACGTAATCCTCAGGGCAGAGAGTGCATACGCACTGTATGCTCGAGGCCATGTCTGCAGTATACTTTTTTAACTACTAAATCTAACATGCGCTTATTTTATTAACCAATTTCATGACGTGAACTCTGTTATTTATTAATATTTTGTTTGTTCATTAATAATATAACATTGTAAGTGCGTCATTTGTGCTGTAAATGAACTTTATTTGACGTCTTTGCAATTTAAAACTTTATCACCTATCGGTCAACCGTAGCGTCTACCGACTAATACCACTTCGTTGTTGGTTACCGACCCGAAGGATTTTAACCGAAAGTGAAGAAGAAAAAAAAATGGAAGAGCAAAGCATGAGTTATTCTAATTATTGTAAGAGTTTAGACGTGAGTGCACAGGGCCTACGGATCTTTTCAGTGGAGAGGCTGACTGTGGACGTCAGTGGTTTTATGGTAAGATTATCATGATGAGCACATGCATTTTTAAAGATTATCCGCGTATGTAGTTGCCGCTTTCTGAAAAGAGGGAATCCAGTTTCTTGGAGTAATCGTCGGTAAACAATGTATCCATCAGATGTTGAGAGTTTCAAAGGGTTGAGTTGCGAGGATTTTCATATAGGTACCATTTAATTTGTGAAGACTTGAACCAGTACCTTACACTGAAATGTCATAAGTGCAGATGCTTCTAACAATAGCGTTAAAGGTTGTTGAGTTTAAAATGGTTTTGTTTGTGAAGAATGCTTTGGGAGAAAGATCGACTGGCTTAGTTTTATATTTTACAGCTTTTATGTAGTGGCGGATACAAGGTATCTTTGGCAATGACTTTACATATCATCAATCGATGACAACTTGCGAGAGGATAGAAACCCACCGAACCCATTCGCACCTCCAAGCTCCGTAACGTGGCGCACATGTGAATTTTAAAGTTACACTTCTCGTGATACAGAAACCAAGTTCAAATTATAAAAATAGTACATGACGATTCGCCTGGTTAAGTAGACCGATGACCACATATTTTTTTATTATTAACTTTATCCATATTTATACTTAAATTCCTATATACCAAAAGAAGCCTAGGTTTACAATTTTTGTTACTAGTTGGGCACTGATGATGGCTCAGAAACGCACATGCATCCCCAGCTTATGCAAGGCTTTTTATTTTCGAATAAGAACTATTTTGGACTCTCGAATTTACGGCAGGTATGCGGTCCCTCGTTTTATTGCATCTTTTATTACATCACTGTAAGCAAAATATTTTCCGCGCGCGATAGATAATGTCTCCTTTGACTCAACTAACCCTTCCCTTCGGACCTTGTCGGTGGGACCCATGTCGTCCCTCCGAGGTTGAAAGAGGAGCTTCGCTGGGGGCGTTCGTTACTCTCGCCCGAACTAAAGACTCGCCGAGTCTATAACAATTTCTGTACTTTAAGTTTCTGCATTGAATATATTTACGTTATAAGTAAATCGTGTACGATTATTCCAGTTATTTTATTTCTGATGTTAAATAAACTTGACTCGGAGGGATTTGGAGTGAATTTCTTTATTGCAACTGTACAGGAGTGAATTTCTTTAGTACAACTGTCGAGGTGAGCGGTCGGGCTAAATCTAAATCGCAACGTATTATTCGGCTACCTCTAAGCTATAGCGGAAGAGACGCGTTCTCCCCACTAGTATCCCTTATCTGCTGGACTAAGCATTTGACTAGTCCTGTAGAAAGCGATTACTACTCCAGGCTATTCTACCAATGCGCGCGAAGTATGCAAATCAAGTACAATTGATTGCCATACTATATCGAATTATAACACACCCCCTCAATCAATTGTTTCACAGATTACAGTATAAAAACAAATTCAATATTTACAAGAGTAAAAATAAACTAACATTAGTTAACGAGATAAAATAATTATTCACAAAATGTATATTAATATCACAATAGTCTTTAATAATTTCTTTCTTCTTCTTCGCTCTTGAGACCAACCCCTTCGATGAAATCTTGCAACTTATTCTTACCAGTGACCTTGGTTAAAGCATCAGCCAGCATATGAGTAGATGGAATGAACTTCACCATGATCTCACCACTATCGATGCTCTCTCTGATGAAATGATGTCTCACGTTTATATGTTTGGTTCTGGCACTGAACTTAGAGTTTTTGCTGAGATCCACAGCACCCTTATTATCACAATACACCTCAAGTGGTTTATCGGAATCCATTATCATGAGTTCAGCTGCAAATCTCCTCATCCACAGAGCCTCTTGAGTGGCAGATGACAGCGACAGATATTCAGCCTCTGTAGTGGACAATGCAACTGTTGGTTGTCGCTTACTATTCCAGCTGACCGCTGCTCCATGCAGCATGAATACATATCCTGTTGTGCATCGGGGGTCATCCTTGTCATAGGCTCCACCAGCATCGCAGTAGCCTTTCAGTTTATCGTCAGCATCTCTTGAGTAGATCAACTTGAGATTCTTAGTCCCTTGCAGATAACGAAAAATTCTTTTAACCATATTCCAGTGCAATTCTGTTGGAGACTGGCTGTATCTGCTGACTATGCTGACAGCATGTGCCAGATCAGGCCTTGTGGACTGGACCAAATACACTAGTGAGCCCACAGCACTCTGATATGATGCCTGAGCCGGATTGAATGTAGACTGCGGCGACTGGACGCTACTGCACTCACCATTGACATTCATTGGAGTGCTTGTTGGTCTGCATTCTGCCATTCCATATTCTGCCAACAGGGTCTCGATGTAACTTGTCTGGTCCAACTCTATGATGCCCTTCTGCTTGTTGACATTCACTCGTATTCCCAAGCACTTCTTGATGGGGCCAAGGTCCTTCAGAGCACAAATCTTCTTCACTCCATTTTTCAGAATGTTTAGGAAGTCAATACTGTCTGTAAACACCAGCAGGTCGTCCACGAAGAGAGCTACTATTATCATCTTAGACTGGTTGTAATAATTGTAGATACAGGAGTCGTAGCTTGACTGGATTAGTTTCAAGTCCTTTAATCCAGAATCCAACCTTAAATTCCAATTACGACTGCCTTGTTTCAAGCCGTATATGGACCTCTTCAATTTACAGACCAGGTTCTTGTTCTCGTTGACATAGCACTCAGGCTGCTGCAAGTACACTGTTTCCTTCAGCTCTCCATGCAGGAAGGCTGTTTCGACGTCTAAATGGTAAATATCTAGTCTCTTTCTAGCTGCATAGGCGAACAGGATCCTGAGAGAAGTATACCTAACCACTGGGGCGTAAGTTTCGTCGTAGTTGATGCCTTTCACTTGAGAAAAGCCCTGAGCCACCAGTCTGGCCTTATACTTGATGCCACCTTGATCGTCTGGCTTCTTCTTGAGAACCCACTTACTGCCAACCACTGATGCACCATAAGGAAGTTCACATAACTCCCAAGTATTGTTTTTTATGATGCACTCGTACTCTCTGTCCATAGCTTCCTTCCAACGATGAGCTTCAGCACCAGACAGAGCCTCTTTCACAGTCCTGGGTTCTTGAGATTCGCTGATGAGAGAGTACGTTACGTACTCGTCCAGATGTTTAGGTCGTTGTCGATTCCGCTGGGTTCTGCGTACAGGTGCTGTAGTAAACTCATCCTCTGAGTTCTCTTGAGTCTCATCTTCCAGAAATCTTGACACGGATCTGGTCAGGGGTCGAGAGTGATCAGATGGTTGAGGTTCCTTCACCGGTGAATCCTGACTCAGCTTGACGTTCTTCGGTTTCACCACTACTTCACTGCAAGACACTTTTCTCTTTCTGTTCATAGTAGACTTGCCCTCCTGTGCTTTATTGACAGTTTCAACTGTTCCACTATCATCCACTATCTTATCGACACTATTCTTTTCAGGTACTTTGATATTTAAATCGTGTTTTTCTTGATCACGTACACTCTGGTGTGAATCGACAGGAGTTCCATTGTTGACTGCTTCTTCTGGTTGCAAAACTGGAGACTCGAATGTCTCGAGGGGGAAGTATGCCGGTGTCGATGGTGGCTTCTCTCTATCCTCAAAAAATTCAACTGTGCTTGCCACAAACACTTTATTATCTTCTGCACTGTACAATCTGTATCCCTTTTGGTCATCGGCGTATCCAACCAGAACAGCAGGCTTGGACGTAGGCTCTAGTTTCTTTCTCTGAATACTCGGTACAAAGGCTCTCGCCATACAGCCAAAGATTCTCATGTGTGATAAATCAGGCCTCGAACCAGTCCAAACCTCCTCCGGGGTAATACCTCCCAAGCATCTTCTGGGACTGCGATTGGAAATATAACAGGCTGTGGATATGGCTTCAGCCCAGAACTTATTGGGAAGTCCACTGTCGACCAACATACACCTTGCTTTTTCCAGTAATGTGCGGTTTATCCTTTCAGCTCTTCCATTTTGCTGAGGTTGGTAGGCAATTGACGTCTCGTGCTTCACTCCCATATCAGACAAGGCCGATTTCAATCTGTTGTTCACGTACTCTCTGCCATTATCTGTTCTCAGTCTCTTGAGCCTCTGACCTGTCTGTGCCTCGACTAGTTTGATGAACTTGATGGTAACGTCTGGCACTTCATCTTTCTTCTTGATTATGTAAACAAATGTCTTCCTGCTATGATCATCAGTATATGTGACAAAATACTTAGCCATGCCCAACGACTGCTCATCCATCTGACACACGTCGCTGTGGACCAATTCCAGGAGAGTAGAAGCACGATTGTCATTGACTTTGAAAGGCTTTTGAGTTAGTTTCCCGGCTACACATGTCTCGCACTTAGTCATATTTTTCTCTTTAAAGTTCACACCAGTAGTTACTTCCTTCAGTTTGTTTAAGTAAACTTGATTTATGTGTCCCATTCTTTTGTGCCAAGTTTGGATATCCTGTGACACTGATGCACTGAGTGCCATTTCCATGGAAAGTACATTGCACTTGTCTTCATTTCTTGGTTTCAGTCTGACTGTATATACATTGTTCTTTGACACTTTCCCTTCCAGGATCCTGACATTGTTGCAGTCGTATACTTGGCACACTGGACCAGAAAAGATCACTCTTCCACCCTTTTTAATTATAGCACTGACAGACAGCAAGTTCACATGGAGCTGAGGCACAAGCAATACCTTTTCAAGCAGCAGTTTTCTCGCTCCAGTATGACCCTCATACAGCAGCGGCACGTTTCCTTGGCCCGTCACTTGCACTTTACCCTTGTTGGCAGCAGTAACATTCTTGATTGTAGACTTGCGTAGGTTGACCATGCTAGATTCGTTCGAGCACATGTGCATCGATGCACCCGAATCCAGTATCCATTCGTCTTGTCCAGCTCCTTTCAACGAGTTCAGTGTGAGCAGTGTATATCCTGTTGACGACGCGAGACTCTTGTCGATAATAGGTGTTACACGGAACGTCGAGTGAGTATTCCTCGAGGGTGTCGAGGTAAAGAGCGCACACACGACGTCATCTTCTTCGCTCTCGTCGCCCACAGCTGCCTCACATGCTTTCATTTCCTTGCGTTTCGGAGCTCTGCATACTCTAGCTATATGGCCATAACGGTTGCAGTTATAACATCTGACCTGCGAATCTTGCGAACTTTGCCCGAATCTACGATTCTGAGACCAGTTGCGCCCTCTGTTTGCTCTGCCGCGATTTGAAAAATTGTTCGTTCGTGACGAATGAGCCTGTGCGTGGAACCCAACATTTTGAATTTCGGAGCAACCGTCGGTGCTTTGGGCTTCCTCCAAAAGCTTCGTTTTAACAAAGTCTGCCGTGACTTCTCGGCCGGAGTTTGACAGAGCCATTACCATTGGCTTAAACGATTGCGGCAAACCCGCCAGCATTAATGCACCTACCAAGTCCGTCGGGATCCTGCTGCCTATCTCAATCAGTTTTTGCGATGCTCCGAGAATTCTTCCAACGTAATCCTCCATAGATTTACAATTTTCATACCTGGTGGTTGATAACTCGATGAGTAGGCTGACCTTGCTGTGGGATCCGGGATCGTCGAAGGTTTTGGCGAGCGCCTCCCAGGCATCCTTCGCCGAATTCGTAGCTCTGAGGTGCGCATAAATATCTGTTTCGACCGCCAGAATGATTCGAGATCTAGCTTTCTGTATCTTCTTGGTATCCGTGGATAGACTGCCCGATTCAGGAGCTTGTATGGTATCCCAGAGGTCCTCTCCTTCCAGGTAGGCTCTCATGGCCATGGCCCACGTCGAATAATTAGATCTTCCGACTAATTTATCAATTGAGAGGAAAACTCCGTTACCCGTTCGATTTGCCATGATTGAATCCTTTCAAGATGTCGGCACTCCAAAAACCCTTGTCACGCCAGCGCTCCAAAATTTTCTGCAACTCACTGTTGATACTGCGTGCGCGATCTAAGTATATTATAACTCGACTGGAACTTGTTCAGATCGTCGAAGTGGGTCCTGGGCCCATAACCTGATGTTAAATAAACTTGACTCGGAGGGATTTGGAGTGAATTTCTTTATTGCAACTGTACAGGAGTGAATTTCTTTAGTACAACTGTCGAGGTGAGCGGTCGGGCTAAATCTAAATCGCAACGTATTATTCGGCTACCTCTAAGCTATAGCGGAAGAGACGCGTTCTCCCCACTAGTATCCCTTATCTGCTGGACTAAGCATTTGACTAGTCCTGTAGAAAGCGATTACTACTCCAGGCTATTCTACCAATGCGCGCGAAGTATGCAAATCAAGTACAATTGATTGCCATACTATATCGAATTATAACAATTTCATTAGCGCCTAGCGAGACTTCAGTTCCTGAACAAGGCGAATTACTGGTTGCGTAATCGGCGTGTATAAGCGTCCGAGCGCAGCGAGTGAGCTTAACGCCGTGCTATGATGGACAACTTATAACACGAATATCATTTATTAATATTTAGTTTTTTCATTAGTAGGCTAGGAATCGTTCTGGATGTTTCAATGGAACGTGGAATTTTGAACGTTTTTTGTGAACTAACCACAAGATTTGTCATTTGCTTGGAGGTGCAAATTTATTTATTTATATAATGCCCGCTTAATCGATAAATTAATTAATTATCACAGGACAATAATATTTCTATAAATAAAGTAGACCGAAAAATAACGAACAAAAGCCGAGACTTTTATGCGTCATAAGCCTGACTTAAGTCTAGAACAACTACTAGCATAAGAAACTTTGATTTTGTCAGAAAAGATTAGAAATCCGCACTGATTTTTTAACTAGATATTTTCATATACACTAAGAGAAAAGCTGAGATTCTGTAAGAATACAATTTTGTAAATATAAGAAATAGGAAAAGTTAAATAACTAAGTTCTTACACTTCAGCTCTCATAGCGCTACTCTGCTTCGTTAACGTATGCAAATCATTTCTTTAACCTTCCCGTTATTAACTTCATTTCTGTCTTCGTAAAATTACTGTGCAATCATCTTATACATTGTATATAGGATAACGATTCTCGACAATCCATAGGCTACGAATATGCTTAGAAGCAAAAAAATCATTGACGCGAGCAAAGCAGCTTCGTTCAAATGGAGATATACGATAGCAGGTACTTCATCTACAACAAGCGTTTGCAAATGGCGTTGGGAATTTGGCCATACCAGCATCGTATAAAAAACTTACTTATATGTTTTGGCCTGGTGGTGCTGATGATATGTATGCTAATACCACAAGTAAGACCGCGTTTGTTCACGAGAATATTTTCTAAGATGAAATAATATTAATGGTGCAATTATGTGCGTAGCTACGACGACTGGAATCATGTTTGGGGAAGGACATTACTAAGACGATGGAGAAAGTTTTCCTTTTAGTCTACATATTTGGGATCTTTGTTAAGCTGTTCACTGTCCATTATGCCGAAGATCAGGTAAGTGATAGGATATATACATGGCGTGTTTCCATGGCAGTATTGGATGGTTTCATACCCTGATAGCCGAATACGTTTTCAAAATTAATAAAAACATTTACTCGCATAAAACTATTCTGAAACTTTTATGTGAATTTTTCTTTAAATTAAAAATAGTTTTAATAAAAAGTACCATATTTGTTGGGTTCAAACTTAATTACTAAAATACAAAATTAAGATTTATTGAAATTCAATTTTAGTAGTTTAATAATTTATTTATACATATTCAAAATTAATAATTTCGGTTTTATATTTATGAACAAAGTGAAATCAATTATTTATTTAGTATTTATTAACATACTTACAAACTTGCAGGCAATAAAAATATTTACTTTTTTAAATAATATGTTTAAAAAAAATTATTTTAATAATATTTTCAGAAAATGCTTAACACAAACTAACCGTTTTTTAACACAATGTTATAACCTTTGTGAAGCCTATAAATGAAGTAGTTAGCGTTGAACGATGATTCGTCGACAGATATATCCGGGTTAGATGGCGCCAACATTTAAAATTTAATATTTAAATTTGAATGGTAAAGAGTTTAATAAAAATAATAAAAAACGATAGTATTTAGAGGTTAGTATTAAATTTTGCGATTAGTTTTGTGACAATTAATTATTATGCCATAAAATAAATAGCGAATATCTAACCTCAAAAATGGAAGAGCACATTAACCTACATTGCATTGGGCGATACATGATTTTTAGAAAGATACAAAATTAACCAAATACATACATATGTATTATATTATAGAGTGTGAAAATGTTAACGTTTGAGTTCTTTTTAGAATGTAAAGAAAGACGTGCGTAACGATATTAAACGCGCGAAAGGCGGTCGATTTTCCTAGTAGTTTAAATATAGTATTTGCTTACACTCAGTTCCTTATATGTTTATGTGAAAGAGTTCCAATAAAGTAAAGATGCTCTTCTATACATAGCTCTTAACTACCTCTGAAAAATTCAAAATTTAACTATTACAAAGCTTCCTCTAGGAGAAAGCAATAATTTAAGTTAACAATGACTTATATTAATTCAATTATGTTCTATTTTTGGAATTTAAATTTCAGCTGAAAATCTTGTACGAAAGCGCTGCAAAGAATTTTGAGATCTACACCGATGAGGTGGAGAAGAAAATTATGAATGAATACTCTGAGAGGGGTCGGCTGCTCACTATCGGCTTTATCGGTATATCATTTTTTTCACGCAATCACGTACCTATACCTATTTGAACACAAATTAGTCCTATTTTTGAGCACATATTTTTCCTTTCTATTATATATGTATATATACGTTTTTCCAGTATACATGCCTGTGGTGGCGTCGGTGTATATAATAATACCACTGTGTCCAATTATTTTGGATGCCATCATCCCTCTGGATCATCCGAGAATGCGAATGTCTATACTGGACGGGGATTATTTTATCGACGAACACGATTATTATTGGATTATTGGGTTATTCGATATTACTGCCATTATTTTGACAATCTTCGTAATGTGTTCGACCGACCCCATGTACGTAGCGATCGTTGAGCACTGCTTAGGGTTGTTCTCAATTTGCAAGCACGTATCAATCATTTTTTATGTATTATTTTTTAAAGTAAAATGCTGACAGCTATAATTTCAAATTAATGAGTAAGTTTGAGTGTTTAGGTATCGGCTACAAAACTTTAATAAATCGTATAATGAGATACGCATAGATGACAAATTCGGCGCCGAGGACCACTATGGAAGCAAGTTAGCCTATGCTGCACTTGTCAAAGTGGTTCAGCTCCATAAGGATATTATAAAGTATTTTACATTCCTTTATCTGGATTTACTTAAGGAGGTCCGAAAAGCAATTTAAATCCAGATTGCGCTACCAAATAGAAAACGACAAAACCAACTAATTTACTTAAAACAAATAATAAAAATAACATTACGATAATCTAATATCTTACAGAATAAAGTTTTAATTATCGTAATTTTGAGGCATTATTCAAATTTTATTCTGTTAGATGTAGCGAAATAACCTTCAAACTTTGTAAAATGATAGATAATTAAATCACGGAGGGCAACTATCTCGTCGGTTATGGTGATTTTGTTTTCATTATTTCTTATATAAGCAAATTATTTTGTTTTGTCATCTGCCATTTTGTCGCGCTCAATCTGGATTTAAATTGACTTTTCGACCTCCTTAGTCAATGGTCAATAGTCAGTCAATGGAGGTAGACTATAGCTGCCCCCACTCGACGACATGTTGTTCGGGCACTCCAGGCTTGCATCCATTATGCTAGCCATCCTACGTTACTAAAATACCCTCACAATTAGAGTGAACAAATATTTCCTCTAATAACCTATCCTTTTCTTCCTTTCGAAAGCCTTTTACTAGCCTAATCTCTTATTGATAACTTCAGCTTTGACCCTACAAAAACCGGACACTTAAACAAAAGGTAAGAGGTTGTCTTCCTCCCCGACCCACACCACCTACAACTGCCTGAGTCTCGCAGTTCCATCTTGTACAGATCGTACTCGACTATCCACTGCCACGTCAGCCAGCTCATCGCAAACCTGAGCTTGTTTCTGTTCAGGCTTCTCATGGTCACTCGCCATTCCTCCGGTGGATTAACTCCAATGAGCTCTATTGCTTGCCTTAGCCCTGTAATCCTTTGCCACTTAACGACTAGCTCTTTCTTAAGCCAGTTTTTTATCTCCTATTGAGCTCGCAGGAAGTTATGGCGACGTGGCAAGCCATGGCCCGGATCCCACTCGCCCCTCTTGCTGCTAGTCTGTCCGCTTTCTCATTACCTGGAACTTCAGAGTGCCCTGGCACCTACAGAAGCCTTACGCTGTTAAAGCAGAAGGTGACAGGCTGATCAAGCGAACACGATTTCACTAATATTCTCTCTCTCTCTCTCTCTCTCTCTCTCTCTCTCTCTCTCTCTCTCTCTCTCTCTCTCTCTCTTTCTCTCTCTCTCTCTATCCCATGCCCCGGCTTCAACACCGTTTTCGTCTTTGGAGCTGTCAGTGAATCACACGATGCTCCCTTCAAAAAGGGTATAAGTTCCCTCTTTTTACTCCTCTCTGTCCGGGAGCATGACTGTATATGGTTCAAAGAAGACTATTGTCTCCCCTATCTTATCGCATCCTCTATCCATTATTAAAGGTAGAATGCTTACCCGTAGTTTCTCGTCTTTGTAGCACCACTGATTGCCTTATCCAGTGATGGAAGTTCCAATAGTCTCTCTGAGGCAACCATTGGTGTGGTTCGCATGGACCCTATTATCCCTCCCATGACCAATCTTTCCAAGTGATTGCTGATCCGCCTAACCTTTTTCCTCTGTTTCTCCGGTGAGTGGTTCCACCAGGGAGCCTTGTATCTTATAAAATATCTTATAAAATCTTGCAGCAATGATCGATATCCTCTGCCGTCACATAGGTGACCGGGAAACTTCCGATCTTCGCCTTGAGTTTCTCTCTACATCCTTCCCAGCTTGTTTTCCTTGCATTCTTCTTAAGTACATGGTCCGACATACTTCGTCCCTTATTTCATTCTGAAAATTTGGTCTGCTACCTACATTTACGATATCCATGCCCGTTGAGGCCAAGTAGTTTTTCTCCTCTTAGGTTATATTTTTATGCTGCCCCAGACGTTATGTTGTGCATTCGCATCGCAACCCATAACTAGCCCAGAGCCTCCGTTCTCACATTCTCGTATCAGCGTAACAACCTCTCTCCGTTTTCTCCTTTATAGGAGTCCCAGTACCATTCAGACCGGCAATTCTGCCTCTCTAAATCCAAGGTTTTTGGCTTAAGCATATGCCTGTGCGCAGCCTAGTCATTCACCAAGCTTAACTGCGGAGGCGCTTTTACTATGATGCAAATTGCTTTGCTTGAACACAATCATGGTGCCTGGTATGGGACCAGTCCCATTTGTGACGTTTACACTGTTATGCTTACTAAGATTATGCATTTTGTCCGACTCCTCCCCCTTCCTTACCACTATCACCCTTGTGACCAGAGTCCCAGAGAGACGTGTCCTGCTTGGGTACCTATTTTTCTTCGACTTCTCCACTGACTCCAGGGGGGCTCTACATAATCAGTATTTTGCATTCAGTCCCCACCGGAATGGGGTTTGATAAGGCTCAAAAGCTGTATGGATGAGTCTCGCTACCGCCCAGTTATTGGGTGCACAATAAGTTGGACCTCCTTAAGTGAAAAAACAAAGTTCAGTCGTATACAAAACAAAATATTGCGATGTTTTAGATATACCCAGATTATGCAGGCATCGTATTCTTTGTTCTTTTTGCTAGAAATGGGAGTTACTGTGGGTCTCATGGTATCGAATTCCGTTGTGGTAAGTATACTTTTGTTCCGCATAAGATTAAGTCGATTATGGTGCTTTACTATATGTTTTGTTTGTATAATATATTACGTAGCTCGTGATAAAACAAAACGAACCCTTGGAATTCGTAAGATGGTCTGTGTCATTGCTGGGTGTTATTTTGCACATATTCTATCTGACTTGGCCTGGACAAAAGTTGATTGACTTTAGTGGCGACATCTTTCAAGACACGTAAGTGAAATGTAGTCAAAAATTTGTCTACATGAAAAATTCTCGATGTTAAAATCGCAGTGAAGACAAATCAATAAAAGCCATTCGGGATTATCTGTGTTAGTATATGAATAATTTATTGTATTGAGAGAAAAGAAAGCTTCGTGGCATAAAATCCTTTTTCATGGATTAATGTTACAACATTCAGGTAATCCCTCGTGGAAATTACACGATAATTTATCGTTAACGTGTTAATCAAATGGGGGTATTATTTATCAATATCTATTAATTTATAATATTTTAATTTTTGAAACTATGATTATTATCTCAAAAACGGTTGTCTTGAAAGAATTACATAAATCTGACTTTAATTTACTTTAAATTTAATATGTTATTATCAAAATATTGTTTTTAAGTAGAAAATATAATTGGTTTCTATTCGAAAACTCGTGAAGACTTATACCAGGGATGAATAAAAGATTGTATGGACCTATGTATGTTTATGAGTATGAGGTATGATCAGGACTGCGACGCGCATTTGCTATGAGTCTCGATACTGCATTTCCGAGATAGATAGATCTAAATAGAAACGCTTTAATTCACGACTATCCAGAAAAATATGTCTGATCCCTTTTTTTATTCCAAGAACGATTGATTATCGCGTGTGTACGACTATATTCATGCGTTCGTATTTATCTTCTCTTTAATTTCCCATTTGTTTTTTTAATTCGAATCATATTTCAACGAAACAGTAAGTATGACTTCAAAATCGCGATTTACTTGCGTTTTATTTCATACGAGCGTTTTTTAAGGTATCATAATGACTGGTATAGAAGCTCACTAAAGTGTCAGAATCTATTGAGATTTATGGCGTTAAGATGCTCTAGACCATGTGAGTTGTCAGGAGGCGGATTGTACGTGATGAATTTTATCAACTTTGCGACGGTAATTATTTAATTTTCTATATTTTCTTCCTTTATTTCTACAAAATGCATATCACGCTTGTTGTGACATTGAAAAATTATTTTAAAGATTATCAAGACGTCAGCTTCATACATCACTGTATTCTCATCGGTTTGAATATTGATTGGAGAGAAGATGACGCAAATAGTAGATGCACTGGTTAGCTCGCGGAAACGCATATTGTAATAAATTGTTTACTAGATTGGCATAAAATGTAACATTCTTGTAACGTGGTATTTGCGTCTAATGTACAAATAGAAAAACGTATTAATGCTTCCTGTTGTAATATTTTGCGTGGTGTGCCATCCGCAACGGATGCCGAATAACGACCAACAAAAAGCTAGTCTGGTTGCGATGTTCTTTACCCACTTTTGCACCATTTGACGCTTCCCATTTCTAATTTTCTATATACTATCCGCACTTTATTCTTCACTTTTCTTACAGCGCTGCAATGGATATACATATAAGTATTTTTAAAATGACAAAACTTGGCTGGGCGCTAACCTCAAATATCCAACGAGCAAAACTGACACTATATGATTTGAGTCAAGGCTTCTCCGACGACATACTTTTTGAATTGATGTATTATAGTAATGAGATACATGACATTAACACACGTAACAGTATTTACGAGTACTTATCTGGATATATTTTGTTTTGAAGTACAATTATACTCTCGATTTTTCGGTTCTATCAGAAAAGAAAGGCAATGTCTATTGATTACTTTCTCAAAATGCTTGATTTGGTATGACAAAAGAGTAATAGTAAAGATTTATTTAAATTTGAAACTGTGTGTACAAAATAAATAGGTTACATTTATTGATATGATTTTCATTTTTATTGCATATTTTTTTGTTCCTTTTAACTGCACAATGGTAGTGTATTAATACTTAAGAGTATGTATTTAGTAAACATGCCACCATTTAAAATTGCTGGTTTAAATAAATTTTGAAATACTGCGAATGTAAAATGAAACTGATCGAACCATCGACTAAGAAAATATACCTGGCATATAGATTCTGTTATGAAATTAAATTACAACAGCGTGCAGAATATTTATATCTAAAGTGTATCTTTTCTTCTCTTCTAGATTGAAGGAAAGGTAATAACTAAGTTCTCGCACTTCAGCCCTCATAGCGCTACCTCTGCTTCGTTAACGTATGCAAATCATTTCTCTAATGACACTCTTGTTATTAACTTCATTTCTGTCTTCACAAAATTACCGTGCAATCATCTTATGCATTGTATATAGGATAATGATTCTCGACAATCCATAGACTACGAATATGCTTAGAAGTAAAAAAATCATTGCCACGAGCGAAACAACTCTGCTTAAATGGAGATATACGATAGCAGGTACTTCATCTACATCAAGCGTTTGCAAATGGCGCTGGGAGTTTGGCCATACCAGCATCGTATAAAAAACTTACTTATATGTGCTGCCCTGGTGGTGTTGATGATATGCATGCTAATACCACAAGTAAGACTACGTTTGTTCATGAGAATATTTTCTAAGATGAAATAATATTAATGGTGAAATTATGTGCGCAGTTACGACGACTGGAATCATGTTTGGGGAAGGACATTACTAAGACGATGGAGAAAGGTTTCCTTTTAGTCTACATATTTGGGATCTTTGTTAAGCTGTTCACTGTCCGTTATGCCGAAGATGACGTAAGTGATAGGGTATATACATTGCATATTATTTACATGGATATATTGAATAGTTTGATATCCTGATAGCAGAATACGTTTTCATAATTAATACAAATATTTAACTTGCAGACCTTAATACGTTTGTTGATTTTGGTTTTTATTCGTTTTTAGAAGTCCATATTATCAAACTTTTATGTAACGTATTTAAAAATAGTTAAATAAGTACCATAATGTTTATTTGGAACAAATTTCATTACTGAAATACAAAATCAAGATTTACTGAAAGAGAATTACAATTTATTTATGAGAATTAAAAATTTTGACTTTATATATAAAAATAAAACCAATTATATATTTATTATTTATTAACGTACTTAATGGCATTTACTCTTAATAAATTGCACGGAATGAAAATACTTACTTTTTTGAATAAAATATTAGACTAAAAATCTTTTATTAAAAAAACAATGATTTTAATTATATTAAAAAAATACTAAAGGGAAAGAAATCGTTGCTATTAAGAAAACCTGTGACTATCTTTATATAGTATATTTCGAAATTTCTCTACAATCAGCTCTATTTCTCAGTGGTTTTGCTACAACTTGTTGATTTATAGAATGCTTTTCTTTGTAGAATACTTAAAATTTGAGGCACAGGTCAACAAGACTTTTAATCAATTTTTGAAAGTTTCCTTATTTAACGTATATATTTAGAATCAAGTTCAAAATATATAGGTCACTATGCAATGATAAAAGGGGTTCCTAAAAAAATGTTTGCTTAAAAATCGTATGACATCATTTTATAACACTTAAAAATCAAGGATAAAGTGCTCTTATTCAAAACGACGTAGAGCATCAGAATAAAAAAAAATTGTTTTTAGTTTGTGCGATATGAAACTCCAAAAATTTCAGCCCAATCGGTCGAAAATTGCTAACGAAAATATAAGGCACTTGCATACCGTGATCGTGCCTAAAAAGTTGTTTATATTTGTGAAAGAGATCCAATAATGTAAAAGTGCTTTTTTATGCATAGCTCTTAACGAAATCTGAAACACTGAAAATTTTACTGTTATAAAGCTATCTCTAAGAGGAAGCAATAATTTAAGTTAGCAATGATGAACTTATATTAATTCAATTATATGTTATTTTTGGAATTTAATTTTCAGCTGAAAGTCTTGTACGAAGGCGCTGCAAAGAATTTTGAAATCTACACTGATGAGGTAGAGAAGAAAATTATGAAAGATTACTCCGAGAGGGGTCGGCTGCTTACTATCGGCTTTATCGGTACGTCATTTTTTCATGCAATCACGTATAACCTATACCCATTCAAATACAGAATATATATATATATAATTTTCTTTTAGTATATATGCCCTTGGTGGCAGTAATATTTATAGTAATACCGCTATCTCCCATTATGTTGGATGTCATCATTCCTTTGGATCATCCAAGAATGCGACTGTCTATACTAGACGGAGATTATTTTATCGACGAAAACGATTATTATTGGGTTATTGTGTTTTTCGATATTATTGTCATTTTTTTGACAATCTTCATAATGTGTTCGACCGACCCTATGTACGTGGCGATCGTCGAGCACTGCTTAGCATTATTCTCAATTTGCAAGCACGTATCTAAGACATTTTTTGTTATTATTTTTTTAAAGTACAATACTGATAACTATAATTTTAATTTAACGAGTAAGTTTGAGTGTTTAGGTATCGGCTACAAAACTTTAATAAGTCGTATAATGAGATACACAAAAATGAGAAATTCGGCGCCGAAGACAACTACGGAAGCCAGTTACCATACGCTGCACTTGTTAAAGTGGTTCAACTGCATAAGGATATTTTAAAGTATTTTACATTCGTTTATCTGTATTTACTTAAGGAGGTCCGAAAAGCAATTTTAGTCCAGATTGCGCTACCAACTAGAAGACGACAAAACAAACTAATTTAGTCGAAATAAATAATAAAAATAACATTACGATAATCCAATATCTGACTGAATAAAGTTTGAATTACGTAATTTTGAGAAATTATTCTAACTTTATTCTGTGAGATATTGAGATATAACCTTCAAACGTTGTAAAAATAATAGATAATTATATTACGGAGTGTAAATATCTCGTGGGTTATCCTAATTTTGTTTTTATTATTTATTATATAAGGAAATTCTTTGGTTTTGTCGTCTGCTATTTTGTGATGCGCAACCAGGTTTGGAGTTCATTTGCAGACCTCCTTAAATAAAAAACAAATAGAGTTTTGTCGTATACGAAAAAACATATTGCAATGTCTTAGATATACCCAGATTATGCAGGCATCGTATTCTTTGTATTTTTTGCTAGAAATGGGAGCTACTGTGGGTCTCATGGTATCGAATTCCGTTGCGGTAAGTATACTTTTGTTCCGCATAAGTTTAAGTCGATTATACCGGTATACTATATGTTTTGTCTGTATAATATATTACGTAGCTTGTGTTAAAACTAAACGATCCCTTGGAATTTATAAAATGGTTTGTAATACTGGTCGGCGTTATTTTGCACATATTCTATCTGACTTGGCCTGGACAAAAGTTGATTGACTTTAGTGGCGACATCTTTCAAGACACGTAAGTGAAATGTAGTCAAGGATTTTTCTACATGAAAAATACTCGATGTTTAAATCGCAGTGAAGATAAATTAATAAAAGCCATGCGGGATTATCTGTGTTAGTAAATGGATAATTTATTGTAATGAGAGAAGAAAATGCCTCGCGGCCTAAAACCCTTTTTGATAGACTAAAGTTGCAAAATCCATGTAACAAATAGAAGATTGTGTGAATCTATGTATGTTTATGAGTATGAGGTATGATCAGGACTGCGACACGTGTTTCATATCACTCTCGAGAGTGCGTTTTCTAATAAGAATCGCTTGGATACGTCTAGATAAAATTGCTTGAAGGTGTGTGACACCTTCTATTAATGTGGTTTTTGTTTGTTAAACGTTTATATCGAGATTCTTCTAGCTTGAAGACTGATTCAGTGAGAGCTAATTCACGACTATCCAAAAAAATACGTCTGATCTTTTTTTATTCCTAGAACGATTGACTATCGCGTGTGTACGAGTAGTACAACTATATTCATGCGTTTATATTTATCTTCTCTTTAATTTCCTATTTGTTTTTTTATTCGAATTATATTCCGACGAAACAGTAAGTGCAGCTTTAAAACCGCGATGTACTTTTTTTTATTTCATACAAACGTTTTTTTAAGGTATCATAATGACTGGTATAGAAGCTCACTAAAGTGTCAGAATCTATTGAGATTTATGGCGTTAAGATGCTCTAGACCATGTGAGTTGTCCGGAGGCGGATTGTACGTGGTGAATTTTATCAACTTTGCGACGGTAATCGTTTAATTTCCTATATTTTCTTCCTTTATTTTTACAAAATGCATGGCTCGCTTGTTGTGACGTTGAAAAATTATTTTGAAGATTATCAAGACGTCAGCTTCATACATCACTGTATTGTCATCGGTTTAAATATTGATTGGACAGAAGATGACGCAATTAGAAGATGCACTCGTTAGCTCGCGGAAACGCAGTCATTTAAATGATATTGTAAAAAATTATTTACTAGTTTGGCATAAGAAATAAGATTCCTATAAAATGGTATCTGCGTCTAATGTACAAATAGAAAAACGTATTAATTCTTCCTGGTGTATTATTTTTGGCTACAGCCAGCCCTTTGCGGGGTATTTAATCCGCAACGGATACCGAATAATAATTTACTTTTGCACCATATAAACCATCGCGTTATACGTCTTCGCCTTTATCGTCATTTTGCATACTATTAGATACTTCTATTTACATTGTAATTATGTACATACACTTCCTACTTCTATTTTTCTATATACTATTCTTACTTTATCCTTGAATTTTCTTAAAGCGATGCAATAACTAACTATAGTATCTTTTTAAGATAAACCAGAGATGGTATACTCATCTCTGGTTAAACTGCAGTTACTGTAGCGTTTATAGTTAGGAACTACTTTAAAAAATGTATGCACAACAAAAGCGATATGTAATATTACTCTAATTTAGTTATATCACTTAGGAGACTTTCATCACGGTAAGGCTACAGCCTGGACGACGGGACTGTTACTTTTTCTTTCTTAAATAAGTATAAATTCCAAACATTACACTTTTGAAAAGTGTAAATTTCCAATTGTGCATCGTAAAAGTGTATATATTCTTAGTTTTTATATAATAATTACCGAGAAAGCAGTGCTGTCTGTAGACTTTATATAGTATATTTTTAAAAGTTCGTGTAAAGAATATATTCTTTAATATTTTGTAGCATGGTATATTGTTAACTTTTTATTATTCTAAAAAGGGGCGAGAATCAGGCACGAGTCTCGAATCTGAATATTCAGCTTGCAAGACTGACACAATTTTCCGTTTGTGCCACGGTAACCACCGACAATATACTTTTTGACCTTGTGCTTTTGATACAAGACGTAACACACTTATTTCGACCACGTTTATTTACTTTTATTTACCTCCGTATATAAAACGGACAACTGCAAACAGACAGTCCATTTGTAAACGATATGGTAAAATGCCGCATCTTTACATCAGAATATATTATTGCTTTTATCATTCTAAATATGGAAAAACTTGGCTGACGCGAATCTCAAATATTAAACCGAGCAAAACTAACACTATATGATTTGAGCCATGACTGACACTGACGATATACTTTTTGAATTGATGTATTATAGTAATGAGATACCTATGCCTTTTCCAGATGTAACAGTATTGACGAACACTTATTTCGATATATTTTGTTTTGAAGTTCAATTATACCATCGATTTTTCGGTTCTGTCAGAAAAGAAATGCCATATCTAATGATTATTCTCTCAAAATGCTTGATTTGGTGTGACACTTTTGTCATACCAAATCATTTTTAGTAATAGTAAAAATTTTTTCAAAGTTGAAACTGTGTGTACAGGAGATATGGGCCACATCTATTGATATGATTTTTCATTTTTATTGCATATTGTTTTGTTCCTTTTAACTGCACAATGTTAGTGTATTAATACTTAAGAGTATGTATTTAGTAAACATGCCACCATTTAAAATTGCTGGTTTAAATAAATTTTGAAATACTGCGAATGTAAAATGAAGCTGATCGAACCATTGACTAAGAAAATATACCTGGCATATAGATTCTGTTATGAAATTATATTACAACAGCGTGCAGAATATTTATATCTAAAGTGTATCTTTTCTTCTCTTCTAGATTGAAGGAAATATAATAACTAAGTTCTCGCACTTCAGTCTTGATAGCGCTACCGCTGCTTCGTTAACGTATGCAAATCATTTCTCTAATAACACTCTCGTTGTTAACTTCATATTCTGTCTTCGTAAAAGTATCATGCAATCATCTTATGCATTGTATATAGGATAATGATTCTCGCCAATCCATAGTATACGTTTCGATGGAAATTTACGATAGCAGGTACTTCATTTACAACAAGTGCTTTCAAATGACGCGGGGTCGATAAGGTGATAGAGTTATACGTTCACTTTTTATTTTACATATTTAGAATCTTTGTTAGATGTTCCCTGCCCACCTTGCCCCGAAAGGTAAGGTGAGATATTGGATCTACAAATGATGTTTTAATGGCTTCATTGGATAGATAGATATAGACTT
This sequence comes from Muscidifurax raptorellus, assembly GCA_020010945.3. Taxonomy (NCBI): domain Eukaryota; kingdom Metazoa; phylum Arthropoda; class Insecta; order Hymenoptera; family Pteromalidae; genus Muscidifurax; species Muscidifurax raptorellus. Next base: position 11,941,471 of record CM052077.1, read on the forward strand.
TTTCTTTGTAAACATTTGAATTTTTTGCAAAATTAAACGCGGAAAATATAGCGTCGTTAATATTTTATCAATGCATATTTTTTTACCACTTTCGAGCCATTTGAAGTATTACATTACGCGACTTCGCCTCTTCTTAAAAAGACTATCGTTATACTACATTGTAGTATAACTATCTAGATAGATACTTCAACTACATTGTAATCATCTACGTGTACTTCCTGCTTCTTTTTTTATGCGCGTTTTCTTATATTCTTATGCTTCGATTTTCTTACAGCGATGTAAATACATAATGAAAGTATCTTAACAATTGTGTCTTCAACCGGAACGAAACAATAACTTTAATAAGATCTGGTAAGTATGCGAGGGAAGTGAAGATAATGACGTTCTTGTTAATATTTTATAAAGATAAAGGCTCTCATCATATGTTTACGGTATACTAAACTGCAGTTCCCGTTTCTTATAGTTAAGAAGTGCTTGGAAAGAAAGAGATACGGAAAATCGCGTAATAAGTATCTTCTAAGTTATATATAGAAATACAAAGATGAATATTTCCTAGCATTTATTATCTCAAATGCGGAAGTTTTTTCGAGAACATACTGGATGGGAATTAGTTTATTATATATTTATTACATCGTCGCACCCAACGAAGAGTAGCTCAGTTTAGATCTTTCGCCGGGAAAATCTAAACTAGGCTACTCTTCGTCAAGAGAAACACGGTGAAGATTGCTCATAATACTTATTGAAATACGTGAAATTCATAACAAATCTCTCATTATTCAATTAATGATTCGTGCAGATTTTCATCATCATTGATATAAAAATATATATCTCATACCTATAAATAATGTACTATAATATACCTTTAACATTTTGGTTCTACAAGAGGTAAGTGCAGATCAGTGCCGATATAAGCACGGGTTTTTACCCTACATGGTAACAACGGAACGGAACACGAGTAAACAATACCGAAAATTTTCCGATACAAAATTTCATAATCAAATTCAACAGTTATTAATAAAAAAATTTAAATAATGTTTTGCTACCGCTCTATGCTTTAGTCTAAGAGGTAAATCAAGTTCTTGAGATTTCAGTGAGTTTGCAACGGTTTAGCTACATTTTTACGATTATATTTAGGTTATAAACTTCCCAACGAGCGGAAAAAAAGTACTCGGATGTTGATAACTTTCCGTACCGACTGCGTGAAAGCGCCCTGATTCCTCTGTCATAATTATTACAGTCCAACAATATAGCGATAAAATTCTTCTCTTCTTGCCTTGACAACTCACCGTATCCGCACACTGCACCCGCAAGCCCGCGCAACGGCGCGCACGCCCAGAGTCCAGCGAATAAACACTATAGCGCTATATCTATATATACTCGCGAGAACTAACTTATACACTTACACCTCGATATAACATTACATACATGTAGGTACATAAGTATATACTTACACGTGCCTCAAACGAAATATCCATCGCTGATTCGCTACGGCGCGACTCTGCATGCTCGGCTCTGGCTGGCGCTCTCTGGCTTGGCCCGAATGACGGGAGTATATATATAGTATGTATACATATATAGGTATAGTGTAGTAATAGCAACAGCAGCAGCAGCAGCACTACACCGTCGCCGTCTGCGCTCCTCTTCTAGTTCATTGTTTGTACATGCACAGAAGAAGACAGCTGCAGTCTGCGCCTCTGGTCTAGTTGTCCTCCTGCTTCGGAGAGGCGGCAGTGCTGAGAGAAGTAAAGGACAACCCGCGAGAACGACGTCTCTACACACGACCCGGAGATGCTGCTGTTCCACAGAAGGTGCGGCGATCTCGTTAGTCTCGTCAACGGCCAGTGCACCGCCGTCCGGGATGTCACCGAGTTCAACTTCGGCTTGGTTTTCAGTGCTGAGCCGCTTAGGGACGACGAGGTGTTCCAGGTCCGGATTGACAAAAAGGTGGATTATTTTTGGCCTCTGCTCTTTTTTGTATAGATGTGCTTTTAGAGTTTGTTTTTGTTTGGTCAATGGGACATGATACAGGGAACGTTGATGCAAGCGTTATATTATTATCAAATCTCAAAAGGGAGTATTTATAAATGACGTTTATGGGTCAGTGGATACAGCGCTGAACTGAAATTCAGGGTTGACTGGCTTTGCAGATGTCGTTTTTTTTTTCCTTATAAGTACTTGTGATGATGATAACGAAGACCGAGGTTTACGTTGGAAAAAGATGATTTGCCTGTGTTGGTTTATCTAGGTTTGCGATATAAGTATATTTACTGGGTAAAGTTGTTTATGGAAATCACTCTTCTAGATAATGATATGGAGTGGCAGTATAGAAATCGGGGTAACGGCTTGTGATCCTGACAACACCAATTTGCCAGCATCGGCTACTAGCCTACGCCATGGTTCCTGGATTATGACAGGATCTAGTATTGTATACGATGGTGAACCCATTTTAGAATTATATGGTACTGATTTAAGTACGTTAGATGAGGGAAGTACTCTTGGAGTATGTCGGACTTCAAAGGTAATACAAATCGGAGCAGTAACAAATATATTCTGCAATGTATGGCTTTCATCATCCTGGATGATCTGATTTGTTAATTTCAGGGAGAACTAGTTTTCTATGTCAACGGATCGCCACAGGGCATAGCAGCAACAAACATACCATCTCGAGTGTATGCAGTGATAAATATGTATGGAAACTGTATTCAAGTTACGACAGTACAACCACCGTCTGGGTCAACTTCAAATTGTAGCAATGGTGAAACAATGAGCCATCAGATAGAAATTAATAATGATTACACGATGGATGAGGCTTCTAGTTCTTCAACCACAAACTTAGTAGCCAATCTAAATGTCAATCTAAATGTTTTACCAAAAAATCCAAGCCTAGCAGCCATACGAGAGGATAGATTGAGGTTTCATGAAAGAGTAGGCTCTCTAGTTAAATTGTCAAATAATGCACGCACAGCAGAAAGAAGAAGGCCGTTAGATGAATTTAACAATGGAGTAGTTATGACTCACAGGTCCCTACGAGATAATGAATTGTTTGAAGTGAGTAGTTTTTTTGAGATCTTTGTGTAATTAAAAGAAAAACAAATATTCTACTATTTATTGTATTTTTAAAACAGATTCGAATAGACAGACTAGTTGACAAATGGTCTGGCAGTATAGAAGTGGGTGTAACTACACACAGTCCAACTGCCTTGGAGTTTCCTGCAACAATGACGAATATGCGTTCCGGCACAACCATGATGTCTGGTTGCGGTATTTTGACGAATGGTAAAGGCACGCAGCGCGAATATGGTGAATTCAATTTGGATGAACTTCGAGTAAGTGGATAATCAAGTATTATTTCTAAAAGTGTATTATTTAAAAAGATAATTATTAAATCATTGCATCGTAGGAAGGTGACAGAGTAGGCATGATGCGAAAGAGCAATGGCAATCTTCACTATTTTATAAACGGCCTCGATCAGGGTGTGGCTGCCAAAGTTCCTAATACAATCTGGGGCGTTATAGATTTGTACGGGATGACAGTTAAAGTCACGATAGTCGATCGCGATGAAAGGGAGGAACAGAATTTAGTTACCAGGAGAAATACGTTACAATTACAAGGAATCAATGGTTAGTATACATTTATGAAATTTTTTTTAAGTGAAATATTTATATTCGATTTTTTTGAGGTTTTATTAAATATTATTATTGTAGAAGGAGGAGAAACGGAAGAACCCTTAGATAGATTAATGTTCCATCCATGCTGCGGCACTCGAGCGGATGTAATTAATAATGGACGCACGGCCCATAGACCTAAGTAATAATTATTATTTATTTTTTTTTTAATTTCGTCCTATTTAAAAGTCATTCCTCTACGGTAACTAAACTATTCGTATTTTTAGTGCCATCGACGATTTTAATAATGGTGTTGTACTAACGTCGAGGCCTCTAAGACCGAATGAGCTGTTTGAAGTGAGACTGGACAAGATAGTCACCAAGTGGGCTGGCTCCATCGAAATCGGAGTCACCACACATTCGCCCACAGAACTTGAGTTTCCCTTTACTATGACGAACGTCAGGTAATTCTTTTTTCATTAAATCTTTAAATACTCTTACTTGCACTCCTCTATTTCATTTTCATTCTACTTGCGTCTCTCAGATCAGGCACGTGGATGATGACTGGCAACGGCGTAATGCACAATGGTACTACTATGATCGACCAGTATGGCCAGAACTTGGACAGGTTACAAGTTGGCGATCGAGTAGGAGTTATGCGAAAGGATAACTCAACTCTGCACTTTTATGTTAATGGCTCAGATCAAGGAGCTGCTGCTAGTGGTGTACCTGAAAGAGTTTACGGAGTTATCGATTTGTATGGCCAGGCAGCCCAAGCTACTATTGTGGATAACTCGGACTTCTGCAGCCCGACGACCATTAATTCTAGTCTTAGCAATACTACTCTTTACTGGTATGGCACTGAAAACGTTAAAATTTGATCTCGATCAAATACATCTTGACATAGATTCATTTAGGGAATACTTGTTTTCGTTTTCGAAACTTTCGCATCTCTTTCTATTTATATATCTGTGTCTCTACAGAGTAAAAACATAATTATAAGTAGTAGCACCCAAATTATTTTAAGTGTGTATATTCATTTATTTGATTTTATTTAAAAGATTTGTTTATGTCCTGTAGTGATCTGCGTTTCCACCATGTACATGGCAAAAATGCCCGAATCACAAACAACGGCCTGACAGCATCACGACCACGAGCTCTTGGTGAGTTTAACGATGCAATTGTAGTGGCCAATCGAGCTTTACGAGATGGTGAGATGTTCGAGGTATCCATTGATAAGATGGTTGATCGATGGTCAGGTGCTATTGAAGCCGGTGTTACTGCCATAAGGTGCGTTGCGCTAATTAATAAGCTAAATTTTTGTCACGTAATAAAATATTTTTATTTATTTATTTCTTTTATGATAGACCTGATGAGCTAGAATTTCCTTCCACGATGACGGATATAGATCACGACACTTGGATACTGTCTGGTTCTACAGTGATGCGTGATGGCGTAGCTCTTAGAAATAATTACTCCTGTGACTTAGACAAACTTGCCGAAGGTAATCGGATTGGTATGATGAGATGCGCAGATGCTAGTTTGCATTACTACCTTGATGGAGTTGATCAAGGAGCAGCTTGTACTGGACTGCCGGCTCATGTATATCCGGTTATTGATCTCTATGGGCAGTGTGCTCAAGTTAGTAGTGCATTACTTTTATTCACAGTTTATTGATAAATAAAAAAATACATATATATATTTTTTTATTTTAAGGTAACAATAGTCATACCAGAACGTCGTGATATAACACTGCATCAATACCTTCCATCAGAAAATAGTACGACGAGTCAGCAGCCGACTTCGGTCGTCCAGGCTCTTGCCCAGACGGAAATTACACATAAATTTCACGAGTCGGTGGGTTTAAATATTCAACTGGACACCGGTCGGACAGTGGCGACACGCTGTCGCGAGTACAGTAATGCCGTGCTGCTTAGCGAAACAGCTTTAGAAAATAATGAAATATTTGAGATCAGCATTCAGGAAGTCGCGAGGGAATGGAGTGGATCATTGAGGATAGGATTGATCAGTAATGAAAGTGGCAGTTGGTTATCTTCTATGAATCTTGTACAAGGGATGACTTCTATCCCTGCAGATGCCTGGTACCTAACGGGTAAGTGTTTATTACGAATAAAATAAATATGAAAAACTGCAAGAGTTACATTTAAGCTTTATCTTTATAATACAGGTAATCAAGTGCGGCATAAAGGTCAATGTTTATGCTGGAATTACTGTCCTAGCTTGGACTGGCTGCGCGTGGGTGACAAAATCGGCCTAAAGCGTACTAATGAGGGCAATCTCAAGTTTTATGTGAATCGAGAAGACATGGGCGTGGCGGCTTCCAATGTACCTGAGATGTGCTATGCAGTTGTCGAACTTTTCGGCAGTACAGTAGCAGTTTGCATCACAAGCACAAAACAACAAAACACGGCTATTTCACCTAATGCCAGTCTAAGGTTGCAGGATTCATTAGAACTATTGCTGGATCCTATGCCACCGGGCATCAGAAAGTATGTAAACTAACTAAATTGATTTAGTTATCAAAATGAATAACATAATACTTAAACAGTTTTTATTTACATACATTTTCTGTTTTTAGTGAGGTCGGAATGGATACATCAGTAGATACTTGCGGCGAAGGTAAATTAATGAATGAAATAGTCACAACACCAACCCAATTGCCGATAGCTTCGATAGGAGAAACCGATTGGTCCTACGAGTTTCACGAGAATCACGGTAGGAATGTACAATTAGAGAAAAAGACTGTTGCTAGAAGAGTAGCAAGCTATAATCAAGGTAATATAATAGTTAAAAATGTTTATTTGCATGTTTCTTGAGTATATATATATATATATATGTTTCAACGATTGTTGGTTTCTATCATTAAAGGAGTCGTAATGTCCAGTAAGCCCTTAATAAAAAATAAACTTTTTCAAGTAAAAATCGATAAAATTAATGAACGATGGGTGTCAGGAATGTTGTGTGGAGTCTCGTGCATTTCTCCCGAAAAAGTAACTTTCCCAGTGACAGCTCTCGGTCTGAAGAAACATTCCTGGATTATTTGCGGCGACTGGATATCACACAATGGAACTAAGGTAAATGATTGGCAAAATTATTGCCTGACATAAAGTATGTCTGAAAATGAACTCAATGAGTTATTCCATTTCATTTCGATAGGTGCGATCCTCCTATGGTGCAAATCTAGAAACTCTACATGTAGGTTCAACGGTCGGCCTCCTGCTCGACGAGGATTCTCGATTACACCTATATATTGACGGTTTGGATCAAGGCGTTGCCGCCTCGGACCTACCATCATATGTGTATGCAGTGATCGACCTGTATGGTCAGTGCGAGCAGGTCTCTGTAATCGGTCCGTCCGCCGAGGCGATGAATCTGCCTCTGCTCAACGAAAACGAGATGTTGAACAACGATATGAACAATGCTACTGTCTCGGCTATGGAAAGGTTAGCTCTAGAAACAGATGATGTTGAGAATTCGAGGGAAAAGGCTGATCTGGAGTGTCACGAAAAAGAGAGTGGAGCAGCGATGCTCGTTGATGAGATGAAAGATGGCTTAACTGAGATGAGTGTTCAGGATGAAAGTGGATGTAGTGAAACTAGAGATCAGGTTGATGAAATGGACAACTTGACTAACGCGACGGCTAGGGATAATGATCTAGCGAGCCGGAATTCACAGCCTAGTAACAAGGGTATGAAACTTATTGCAATGAAAATATTACATTATTAGTTAGCATTATATTAGTTAGTGTATTCAATAGAGCTTTCATTAGCTGTATTCTTTGATTATAAATTTATAATAATCTTATTAAGAAAAAATAGGTTGATAATAATTACCTATCATTGATCTTTGAACAGAACTAAAACAAGCGCCAGCTTCATCGACGATGTCAAGCAGTGTGCAATCGGATACAAACTGCTCGGAACACTGTTCGGACACCGTATCCACTTCGGAAGCCACGAGCAACATTCCAGACAACAACACCTACGGTGATAAGGATGTAACTCCTCTGGCCCTTCATGATAACAACGTTGCGGCTGCTGTGCCCACTGGTTCCGTTGAGGACAATTGCGATGCTAATGGCAGCGGTATTGAACCTGTCGCTGACAACAACGATTCTTGCACGAATGTTGAACTGAATAACGCAACCAACATTAACATCAAGAACGGCTCAGTTATAAATTCCACCAACATGACCAATTTAAATACCGCAATTAGTGGAAGCAACGCTAACAATGCCATCAATGAAAGCATTGCATCGAACAGCTCGCAGAACAATAATAATGCAACGACAACGCCGAGCTTAAATATCAGAACGTGGCACTCTAATCATTGTGCGCCTAGTGCACCGCAAGAGCTTGTGCTAAATCTTCATCGGCATTCTTTGGTAACTAGATCTTTTCTTTAATGTTGTTATTTTCCTATAAATATTTATTGAATAAAGTCCAATTCAGATCCAAATCATAAAATATAAGAGCAGAATGCTAACTTTTTTTTTACATTTAATTTTTTAGTTTTATGTCAAAATTTTTATCTTAACTAATCAGATCTCTCGTAATTTTTTAAGTGACTCTTATTTTCATCAATATCTTACTATTTATTAATGATCCTTTTGAGAAATTTGTTATTCATTTAACCAAGTTATCATTCTCTTTCGCAGCAAGGATTTCAAGTCACCAACAACTGTTTTTCGAACAATATGCTGACTACAACCACTCAGCAGACAATCTCTACGCACGCCTCTATGCCGTCCACGCCATTGGCGACAAGCAACCATATAACGCCACCACCATCCAAGAAGTGCGAGTACCTCAAGGCCTGCGTCCGGTTAAAAAAGTCTCTTGTGCTACCCGACGAGTTCTTCTCGCTGGATGAAATTCTCTGCTATTGTAATTCTTGTTTCAAAATAGACGGGGATTCGGTTATTTGTAAAAAGGGTGAACCACTTGCTGAGTTTGCTATACCTGTGGGTTGGGTAAGGTTCCCTCTTAAGCACAACATCAATGCGAACCAAATACCGCAGAGCACGACAGACAAGTGGCATGTAGCTTTCTATGGAACGAGAATAGACACTGTCAGGTAAAATTTATTAGAAAAAAACACAATACAAGATGTAATTTAAATTTCTACAACAAAATGTTCGTGGCTTTCAGATGGATTCTTGATAGGGGTGAATTATTAACGAAAGAACAGCTGAACACCGACTCTTTAACGACCGGTACTAGTACCGAAGATCAAAATCCTCAAGTTGTATTTTCTCCAAACATTAAGTGTGCTACCTCTGAGGAGTTTATAAAGCAATACTCGTACGTTTACGAACACATTTTTAACGAAAAGCAAACAAATACAATGGATCATTAATGAATAATGATTGAATTACAGATACATCGATACCCAATTAAACAAGAAAGTCAATGCATCGACTGCCTTCCAACTGCTGGTGAGGCCCGGCTCGTATACGACTTCTAGTAAGAAAGACGGACTGGACTCGCAGCTGGAGTATATAGAGTGGGCTACCAAAGAAACGGGAGCCACCGTTATCATAGCCCTGCTGATTCATCTTGATGGCTTTTGAAGCGACGTTTGGGCTTTAAACCGTGACATAGTTAGCGTTAACGTAGAGATTAAACAAGTTCGCGCATGTATAGTAACGTAGTCATGATTCCCTCACCTCTGTTTTCTAAATGAGAAATTATATTCGTGTGAAAAAATTTGTACGTTCGTTCGATAGTAAGAGCTGTATTTTGTTCCTTGGGAGAGAAAGAAAGAACGTACTTTTTATTTAAGATAATAAGTTTAGCGAGCTTTTAATGTATTTTGGAGATTTAGATGAAGATGGAATACTATCTTATTGAGCACAGAGTTTTAATCGCGCCATACTTGTTCCGATTGAAAATACTCGTGAGTGGATGAGTAGTGGTCGCGAGTATTTTCGACGATGCAGCGAGTACTTAAACGTATGTTTTTAAACTCTACAACCAATAAGTATTATTAATATTATTATTTGCCTACCCTTGTACCTAAGTCATTCGAATTTACCATTTCGTTTACTTTACTCCGTCTAAGTTAATTTTGAATTTATCCGCATCGCGTTTATAAATATATATATTTAAACCAATACACATTTTCTGTGATACACCGTAATTGCACTCGGATGAGAGTTGCGTCGATTATTGCGCAATGTAAGAAACAACGCATTTGATTTAATTTCACTATATTTATAAACAAATGAATTCAATTTATAGTTTATAAATGTACTGCATTCAGAGCTCAAAAAAATATAATTGTTGAGCTTGTTCGAAGGAAAGATTACAAATCGGAAAAGATGAAATACCACGAGAAAATACAGAGTAAAATATTTCTCTATTTATTTTTCCAAAGAGAAGTGTTTTTCTTGCATCGTAAAACTATTCTCAAAAGGAAAACGATACAACAAAATGAAAGAACGATCTTCATCGTTTTTGTTATATATATGTATATGTATATGGAGTGTGAAAGATAGAGAGGCGCTGAGGTTTAGCAATATATGAATTCTATTGTAAATCATTGAATGAATGCGTATACGCGCACACAATTGTGTACGTTACGAAAGTAGATTAATTTTTACAAAAATATGGCGATACTTGAAATACTTATTGTTAAATTGCATTGGGCATGTATGAAATGTTCAGTAGCAGCTACAGCCGTTCACCGAAGTTACTGATGCAACATTGTGGTACGACATCTTATACCAAAAAATAACAATAAACGCAATATTTTGAGTCAGCAAAAAGATAAATACAGCTTTTTGTCTAAGTTTCTTTTTATTTTTTAAAAACCTAATGGTGTTTTGGTACAATCTAATGTATCTTACTTTACTACGACATTTTTTCCTTATATAAACGGTGAAACACTCTACAGCATACCAATAATTTCTCTTAACCCTTCGATTAAACTTTTACTTAACTGTAAATGCGACATCTTCATTTCAACAAGAATACATTTTCTAACCCGTCTGCGTAACTCCGAATTAAAGTATTTGAAATAATCAACAACAAAACACATTCTTATCGACATTGACTTGCGACGACGAGGACAAGCTATGCATTATGAGCGGTGTTAATACATGATTTCCTTCTGTCATTTCTCGCATGTACATACGCAAGCGAAATCTCTTTAAACCCAGACCCGGCAGTTCTGGTCCCAGGAGCAGCTGACCATCGCCATGCCGTTGCCAGAAACGCTTAGCGATGTTACACGATTTTCGTGGCCTTGCAAAACTCCTTTACGAAATTCAATTTGTATTTTAATCTGCAGTCTCTATAGAAAAACATATTTTACTTTTTAGAAAATCGCCTCACCATTGTGTTGAATCTTGAGGGTGTCCCAGATATGAATGTTGTTGTCGTCAGTGCCGCAGAAGATGAACCGCCCGCTGAAGGAAAGTCCGCAGGAGGTGAAGCCAGGATTGGAGTTGGGTGGCTTGAAGGAAGCAATCTGCTGATCTGCGCGCAAATCCCAGAGTCGCGCAGTCTTGTCCTCCGACGCCGTTACGAATGCGTTTCCCGACGGATGATACTTCAACAGTTGTTTTGAAAAATTAAGTATGCATTCAGATTGTCATAATAATCAAATGTATTTATCAGGTCAGTTTGTAATGCTCACTTTCATTGTGCAACAAGCTAATGGATTTACTAATGTCTGACTGGTAGCCGACATTTTCTACTATTAACTTGACAAGCTAATCGCCGTCTCACGTAACTCGTCATTTTCTACTTACAACCAAATCATGCAAAGTAATCCAAGACTTACACAAACGGAATTGACGTCAGCTTCGTGGCCGAAAAATGTCTGATGAGCCACCTCCTCCCTGAGGTCCCAGAGCTTGCAGGTCCTGTCGACTGAGCCGGTGATGTAGGTATTACCATCTGGACCCAGACTTAAGCTAGCGATGTCGCCTGCATGTCCCGCAAAGTCCGTTGTCTTTTTGTTCGCCTCCAAGTCCCAAATGCAACTGTATGAAATTACGGATAACGAGAAAATTGTAATAACAATTTTACTTCAAATATATAGATACTCACATCTTCATGTCACCGGATCCGGTGATGAGATGGCTGTCGTCCAGGAATCTGCACGACGACAGAAAGCCTTCGTAGCCCAAAAGCTCGCGAGTGATCTTTGCAGAGCCTGTGGCGTCACGGTTGTTGACGTCGTAGACGGTGCACATGTTGTCCATACCACCACAAGCGACGAAATTGCCCGAGGGAGCGAACGCAACGGACATGACCCAGGCCGAGCGCAGAGGTATGACCTGGACCTTGTTGCCCGTCCATGTATCCCAAATGATGAGCTTGCCGTCGAGTGAGCCCGTCACGCAGTGCCTGTAATTTCAAGGTTTTTCTGTCTCTATTCTTAATTTTGCTTTTGATTTATATTAAAAAAATATTATTTGTCATTAGCTTTGAACAGTTATAATGCTGGCGATGAATAAATGGATTTTTTACTTTGTTGTTCAAAAGCTTAAACGCAGGGCTTGTATATAACAAAGATAATGTGTTATCATTGTTCGTTCAATTTAACCCAGAAAGCATATACAGTAACAGCTGCGACTCTTCTCAGAATGCGACAAGGCTTCAATAGCACTAATCGTCGGATTTAGCTTTACCTATACGATACATATTATATTACTGGTGCTGCTCATATGTATAAGGAAATAATAATAATGAAAGGACTATACATATACGTGCACTAGAGACAAAAAAGGTAGATTTGTTCTCGTATTGACTATAATCAGAAACAGAAATTAAAAATCGACGAACCTACTGTCACCACTAAAGTGTACCGAGTTGACTTTGTTGATGTGACCCTTGAGCATTTTTTTCGTAGACAATTTTATCTTCGGCGCGTCTGCGACACTGCCGCACACTTCCTCGATCGACGTGTCCTGGCATTTCTTCTGATCTTCCTATAATATCAAGTGACATAATTTATACTTTCGCTTTTATATTTATGAAATTGCGTATAAGTTATTGTATATTTATAAATTTTAATTGTCTCGCGGAATCGTGACTGACAGAGTTCGTTATAGAGCTTTTCACGCGAAACTGGATCAGGATGATAGAAATTACATCACAATGCGGCGCGAGAGGAGCTTCGCGTGCTGCGTAATATTGTAAGTGTAATTAAATCACGGTGAAGCTTATAATGGAAATGTTTAAATCCTTATTGTGATATAATTTCTACGCATAATGAATAAATATTTCAGCTTTTCTTAAATTATATAAGCGCGGCGGTAAAATGTCAAAGTATCAAGATGAAAAAGTTAGGAAACCCATTATTTACTTCTCTATATAATATTTATATATGCATTACTGTATATGAATTAACGCAGCCAACACGTATACATGTACAGAAAAGCTCTTTTGAGCTCAGTTTCCCGATAACGTCTCTCTCGCTCCAGTTTCATTCAGTTTCTCCATAACAATACTTTACTCGATATACAATCAGAAGAAGAACGCTTCAAACCCTCCCACCTTGCACTTGTTGATCAGGTCATCGAGTTCCTTCTTAAGAGCGATGGTCTCGGCGTCGTCCTTGCCCATCTCGTCTCTCCTTACCTTCTCGCAATTATTTTAAATTAATTATATCGCTGCACTCTCTCTCTCTTTCCCTCGCAAGCGTAAAAAAAATAAACAAGGCGTCCACTCGGAAAATCGGATCCTCGATCAGATCGGCGGCAGCCGATCCCGACTTCGAGTCGTTTCAACGCGAGAAGGAAAGAAAAAACTTTTGGCTCGTCCTCCTCGGCCTATCCCAGAAACTGCGAAGAAGGTACGTCGCGCGAGTGTAGAGTAGGAAGCCTCAGCAAGTACCGTCGGCTACTACTGACCCAGTAATCGTATTAAACCGCGCCGCTATTCCCAATCCCATTTGCTATGCCGACGTTCGCGCGCGCGCAGCTATATATTTCTCGTGTCTATGCGTATGCGTCGATGTTATATATACATACAGGCCGCGCGGCTTAAGTCGATTATAGGCCGTGCGTTCGTATATGCATATATATATAAATGTGCGAGTATAACACATGTCGCACTTGCGCGCTGTGCGATTTTTTTTCTTTCTTTTGTTTGCCGCTTCGTGTTTTGCGGGGGTGGTTTTACGTAATTCTCTTTTTAACCGAGCTTGATGATGCTGGGATATATCGCGTGTATGTAGGTATAGATGAGATGGACGAGAGGGTGCAATTCATTTGACGATGCGTAAACATGCTTTAATGGATTGGCCGCGGGATACCATAGAAATGCCGTGGATTTTACACACGTTTCTATATCGATTGTACCATTGAAGTATGTTTTTTTCTTTCAGAATTGTTATCAAATATAATATAACACATACAAGTAAATACGAATCGAGTCATTTTTGAAATATAGGAATATCGATTGCATTACAGGCAATATAATATTCTTCAATCTATTTTTACGAGAGAAGGTCATCGATACACGCACACATTTTCTATTCGAATTATCGAATAACGGAGTCGTCGTTCGACAAAAGCAAAAAATCCCTCCCAAAACAGTTATAATACACATCGGGACACGAGGAAACTTTTACCGCAGCTTCGACCTGCCGCAACGAAAGCGGAAAAGCATCGAACCGCGCTATAATACGGTTATACTTCTTTTTACCCCGCAAGCGTGTCGACATCACACCCGCGCGCGCTTTGGTCACGATCACGCTTCGCTTCATCAGCTACGGCATTATCACAGCGAAAGTATACTCACATATATATACACGGCTCGATCGGGATCTCTTTCTGATCGGAGATGCGTGAAAAGCAACGATCCTGCAGAATGACGATGCTTATATATATACTTATAGGAGAGCAACGAGTTAGGCGCACTAAAGAAACGCGGAAATTTTCGGAGCCGCGGTTGTCCTCCTCGTCGTGTCACGCTTCCCACTTTCTCGGGTATAAAACCCGAATCTGAGCGTGTCTCGCTTTCAGATCGGCCGGGATCGGCTGCGTGCGTTCGGTTCACTCGATTGATCGTATCGATTTTGCTGGAGAGAACGTCTTTGAACGTCATGATTACGCGCCTAGCCGGATTTTTCGCCCTTTTTCTCTGCGCCTCGGCCTGTTCGGGACGGGATGGCAACTCGATCGCGGATGACAAGAGCAAGTACAGCTGCAGTCGGAATTTGAAGCTGAGCTCGTACGTGAGTAGGAATAATAGAAACTCGTCGTGCGAAGAGCTGGAGGACAGGGGAGTGCCGAGGATCGTGCGCTGGAGCCAGGAAGGGACGAGGTGTCCTTTTGAAGCGCGGGAAAAAGGTATTAATGTTGGTTTTTATTCGATTTCAGTCGGATTAGTCTGCGAAATAATTATTGCGTTTGTCTTTTAAGTATTGAATTTCTGTGGGTGAATAACTGGATTGAGAAAATTGTATGTTTGTTTAAAATTATAGGTAAAGTCAATTTAGCCAGATACCAGGGGCGAATCTAACTTTGGAAATGACGCATGCGTTCAAACGAATTTTAATAATTTTTTATATGATTAATTGAAATTTCTGTAATGCAATTTTCAATTTAAATGGTAACATGATAAAAAAATTGATTTTCTAGGTGAAAGAAAATCATATAATAATTTACAATAAAGCAGGAGAAACTATAGTATATTTTTATAAGTAATATTTTATTTTTCACTCAATATTTTATAAGTAAATATAAAAATAATAACATTTGCGCGTTTCACATATTTGTACTTTACCGCTTAACACATATTTCCCTTAATATGTACTATTACTGTTTAATCACAGAAATTACACTGAATGGTTCCACACTCAAGTATTTATCATTAGTAACGAAATTTGTTTATTCATACAACGTTTGTAAAACAACTTGTCATAACATTTAAAATCTCCAAGTACGTCTTCTATAAAATTGGTCTTCATGGATAATGGGTCGTCCTGTAATCTGGGATAACTTACTGTCTACAATTTCTCCCACAAATGTATAACAATATAAACAGCCAACTAAAATGCCACCAAGATGTCCAATAAACGACGAGTTTGGAACTAGAAGATGAATCAAAAGTAGCTCGGCCCAGACTGCAAATTTACTTGGTACTCTAAAGCCTCCCACATCGGTAGGTCTGTCATGTTCCTCACATACGACAATGACTTTTATGGCAAAAAGAACTGCTGAAAAGCCAATGGCACAGGAGGTGTAGTAAGCGTAATCCGTTGTAATCTGTGTCAGTGCATATCCCAAGAAAACATACATCGCACTACATCCCAGGGATAGTAGTCCGATAAGCAAGGCAAAGTTGGCTGTTCCATACATGGGCTCCAGATAGGAACCTTTTAGGAGAAAGGAAACCATGTTGTAGTAGAGATGCATGTCTGATCCATGTTCAAAGTTGGACACCACAAACGAACGCCAATCTTTGTGCTTGAGAATTTTTAATGTGGAGATACACACGTCCTCTGGATTCCATGGCACTTTGATCAGTCCTGCGTATAGAAGACTTTGAACTGCCATTCCTATGAGAGTAGCAGGAGGTATCCTGTCGATTCCGAAATTCATAGCCTGTGATGCTAACAGTACAAGTCCGTATTGCAGCCCTGGTTGCCTCCTTTGTGCTGGTCTCATTTTGAATTATCGTTTACAACTTTGCAGTAATAACAAAATACAAACAAAGTTTCCTCTTCTTCAATCATAAATCACTTGAACTCCTCTTCCTTTCTCAATGCTTATCAAAAGCACAACCGCGCAACATAAACATTTGAATCTTTATTACTATCGCGCAATTAAACACTAAACCACTTCAATCTCGTTTCTCTACAAAGACTGATGAAATTTCTTCTAGTCGCTTGTACTTAACTTGCCTGTCATCGGATCGAGACGATTCTGCACGGGTTGCTCTCGTTCAAACTGACGTGTCTTTTTCAGATTCACTTATATACGGCGACTTTCGGCGGCATCTCGTTAGAGAAACGTTTGTTTGTTAAAGGTTAGGTTAGGTTTCTCTTTTGTGACGTCACAAGAACTCGAGCATATGTGGTAAAGTCTCGTTCATAATGGCTTCTTTGAGGAGCCATACAAATCTTAAGATCCATCTTCCATCGTTTATCTCAAAAAATTCATTATTATTATTCTGCAACTAGTAACAACCGCAATAATTTCATTAAAAGTACTTTATGATTACGTGTATGTAAATTGACAGTATGAAAAAGACAGAAAATTTGAAAGAGAATTTGTGAACACAGCTTTAAACTATTTTGCGCATGCGCAGTAACTGACGTTTCCCCGTTGCCCCTCTTGATTTCCGAGACTCCCGCAGTATGTTATATTCCACTCGCAAGGAAAGCGAATAAGCTTTTCTCAATAGCCCCACGAGATTGTTCTAATTATGTGCATGTGTAATGAAAGTCAGCGATGAACTGTTGAAGAAAAAACTGTTTCTTCGCTATAATAAGTGATTCTAGTCCGCGTGAATTAAGTGCCATAAAAAAGCCAGGGTCGCGGTGTGTCGCCTCGAAATCTTTGTTTATACTTACTTGAGTACTCGAGAAAAACATCAGAGAAATGTTGGAAGTGTCGGTCTAAAACGACCAGCATCGAAGCCCTCGTTAGTCGATTGATCAAGTATAACAAGTGGCGTAACGAAATTCCAAAATCCGTAAAGCATTTTCAATAAGGAAAGCTTGTAACTTAACCTAATTTATACGTGCCATAGTAACAAAAACAAATCGCAACAAATAGCTTCATCGAAGGATCTATACTTAAGCGTAATCCTATACTTTGTCAAACATCAAAAACTGACAATCTCGAAGAAAAGACAGAAATAAAATCAGTACGGCAGAGGAAAGAAAGCGAGAGGAATTCGGGGAATCGCATTACATATTATCTAAAGCTGATTTCACAATTCCAGTGCGAGATAATTCAAGCTCTGATCGCGTTTGCTAGTCGATAGAAACGAGAATCTCCAAGAAAAACAATGTGAAAATAAGAGTCTGTAGTCTTCTTTCAATTTTTAAATCTTTTTAACAATAACCTACACCGGAGACACGTCGGAGTTCTTCCATTCATTCGATCTCAAACTCGAATCAATATATTGCTGATCCTATAAAGCAATAAAAAAAAAGCTCGACCCACTGTGAAATCATCCTAAAAACTCCCGCGTGGGCGACGGACACCGCATATACATACAACAACACACGCGTGTGCACTATATCTCCCTCCCTCTCTCAGAGCTGGGAGCGATCCACACACACACAGCATCATCAGCTGCTGCGTCGCGCAGCGACTCGCAGTCAGAGAGCCGCGTGTCCGTCGAGATTACGCCGTATACACAAGCTCCTCTTTCGTGTGATTTCGCTTCAACGAGACTGAGATTTTTTTCTCGATTTTTCGTCATGAAGAGCTGGACGTGTGTCCTGCTGGCGGTACTGGCCTGCGTCGCCGCTGAGGAAACTGGTAAGGAGTTGATTTTTTTTTAAATTCATTAATTGGAATGAGCGATTGCGTGTGTAAGGCGCGGAGACTGTAGTGAGATCCTTGAATGGCTGTTGATTCTCGAATGAATTAACGTCGCGAAGCTCGTGCGACTTGGGTGGGAAGGTAGATTGTGGGTAAGAGTTTCTCGGACGTTTGCCCATTATTGAGGTTTGGCGTGAATTTAATCGTACCATCACGATGGTAATTCATTGCGTTCATTGGAATTGTGCCAAATTAGCGTGCGTAAATTGTTATACGTATACGGTTTCAACGTTATACTACCGATCCGATCGTTCTCGTGTGGGGCGAAACGCACGAGAGCCGCTCTGTGCAACATCGGATCAACGTTCTCTGATTGTTGTGTGTATATATATAGACATATACGTACACAGGATGCTCCAATAATCCGAGGTAATCAACGCACAGAGAGAGAGAGACTCTCTCGGGGTACACTTTGAGAAAACAACACCGCCTCGTGTCAGCTGATAACGTTGAAAAATTATACACAAACGACGAAAGGTGTTTTTCAACCCCAAGGCCTACGTGACGAAGTTCACGTCGACGGATCTGAAAACCGAGAATGCGATGCGATATAATGCCGAAAAAGTCGCCGGTTCCCCGCCCGCGGTTGGTCTAATATTACGCTTTGGGAGGGACATGCTCGTGAATAACGCGTGCATTCGAGATAAAAATACAAATTTTTTTCTCCCGCGTGATCTACATGATTCCTTTACTATACACCTCTTTAAGCGCATTCGTAGCGTCGAAGTTTGATTTTAAATCTATACCTGGATACATCGTTAAGAGCTTTTCGATTCAAGAAAGCTCTCTTATATCTCACGATCTTTCGCATAATTATACCGACAAAGTTTAAACATTACAAGCTAAACAATAAATACGTATAAGCTCCTTAAAAAAAAATACATTCCACATCCCAGCGACTTCCCTGCCACGTCGTCGGCCGCGAGAGGATTTCTGGAAGAGCTGCAGCGAGTACAAATCGCTGCGCGCGCGCGATATACATTACGGGCCGCCGCACAGCCGCGAGAAGCGCGATGCGCTTCAGCCGCTATACTTACTTTTCGTGCCGGCACTACTTTATACACAAACGGACGCCGCCGCTCCCGACTCGGCTAATGTGTATATGCGATGATGTCAATTATAATACGGTAAGTGTTAGAGCATCGACGCTATATGGCTTTCGTTATACGCGTATAATACTCTTCTCTCGAAATGATTATTGTCGGGGTGGGGGGAATTTCAATGGTGTGAGTCGTATACATAGTGATTTATAAATTTTTGCTGAAGACTCTTGCAAATTCATTGGTTCCACGACTCGCGCACGTAAACTTTACGGGAGCCCTTGAGCACAGATATGAAGCATGCGCGCTCGGTACGTTGGCCCGTATAAATTAATTACGCGAATTTCGCCTGTTTATTTATCGACCCATAATACTTTACGCGGGGGGCATCCTATATTTCATTAACCTCCCGCGCATCAGACTTATAAATCGGCTATTAAACGCTGTAGTCATAAATTAGCCGCGTAAAAGTATATTAGCGTATAAAATACGTTGCCGCTGCATTATAATAATAAACACGCGACAGAAGCTCGTACCTTTCTATAATATGCATATAGTAATTTCAAACCTTCATCGCTGCTGATGGTAACTTTTTAATTCGTATATCTGATGCGAGTCGTAATTTGACGTGTGTTATACCTGTCGGATTTTCATATAATACGTATTATTATACGAAATGAGGAGACTACGCCTTTAGGCATATTATATTATATCGTTATAATAATTATGTCGAGTGCAGTACTTGCATGTATAGTGAGGGATTTACTCAGTATAAAGAGGCGGAATCATTAGGCCGTAGTGTTCGCTGCATTGGTACAACATTTACATCAAGCAATTGCAGACCGTATCATAGATACTCATCGGATCTTATTCTCGCATGTGTAACACTTTCCTATATATGTACGTACACTCCTGACCTATATATTAACGAGCAGAACCGCGAGTTTCTCTTGCGTTTTTGCAGAATTGTATATTATTAATTCGCATTTATAAAGATACAGTACAATATATAATTATATATCAACTAAATGAATTTTTTCTTATCACCCCCAAACCAAAGGCAATAAAAGCCCACAGGGAGTCAACCTTATATCATCAACTCGTAAAAACACATAATCTCCTTCCAAACGGTACCAACACCCACAATTTAAGGTGCAACAAGCCACGACCCAACACAAACAATTGCGTCCCTCTACGCCTATACTTATAACGACTGTTATTCAACTTCTTCCGTAACGGCCCGCGCTTATCTCGTTTGTTTCACACAGACGACGCGCTGGTCTTCACGGTCGCGACGAACGAGACCGAGGGTTTCCGGCGTTACCTGCGCTCGGCCGAGGTCAACGGCTTTGCCGACAACGTCCGTGTCCTGGGCCTAGGACAGCCTTGGCGAGGCGGTGAAATCAAACTTTACGCCGGCGGTGGACAGAAGGTCAACTTGCTCAAGGAGGCTATCGAGGAGATCAAAGATGATCCGGATAAGATTGTTATTTTTACCGACAGGTGAGAGATTTTTTTTTTGATTTTTCAAAAATGCTACGGATAGTCTCGTCAACCATTGATAAATATAAAGAGTATTTTATTTGACGTACTTGCGCACGTAAATTCATTTGTGCTAATTTAATTTTAGATATAATAATATTGCTTTATCGCATATATTACAACGATTTCATCAACATCGCGTGATAAGCTCCATTTTGGCCATTTTCATCGTTTTATATATATACTGACAGTAACACTTCACATAACCGTGAAATGCATTCAATTAATCCAAAGCAAAATTGTCACACCGACAGTCCAAAATAATTAGATACGCTTGTATATATAAACAGCGCTTATATCGATCCGCGTATAATTTATACATAATGGACAACTGCACTTTTGAAAAATGCTTGCTCCGATGAGTCGCAGTACACAATAGGGCGGTATTTCACTCTAAATGCCCGTGCGAAAATTCTCGATGCATATATATATATATATATATATATATATATATGCGCATTGGTATAAATTGTTACCGCGTCTGTAGCACAAATCCTGGTACTTTGCCGACCACGCTGAAATATTGCGTGGGCTTTCGATTATTCTTTTTTCCAATCGGCTTTTTGCTATTCATTCGGAATATATAGCTATGAGAGCAATCGAGAATTGAAATTCTCTCGGCGCGGATTTGTATCTGATCAAAGGAAATAAAAGAAATGAAAAAAAATTGAGATACTAATTAATTTTTCACTCCGTCCACAGCTACGACGTGATATTCCTCAGCTCTCTGGACAAGATAACCCGGAAATTCAAGGAATGGGACGACGCCCGGGTCATATTCTCGGCCGAGGAGTACTGCTGGCCTCAGAAATCCTTGGCCTCGGAGTATCCACAGGTGAAACGTGGCAAGAGGTTCTTGAATTCCGGAGGATTCATCGGTTACGCTCCCGACATCTATGCTATTTTGAACAGCGCTGAAATCAAGGACAACGACGACGATCAGCTGTTCTACACCAAGGTGTATCTGAATCCCGAGCTCAGAGAGAAGCATAAGATCAAATTAGATCACAAGTCTGAGATCTTTCAGAATCTTAACGGAGCTATTCGTAAGTTGTTGTTTTTTTCCAAAGGACTTTGATGCTAGTACAGAAACATACTTGACTTTTTTACATTTATCTATATAACGTTTGATATTCCAGATGACATCGAGCTTCGTTTCAAGGGTAACGAGGCCTACGTTCAGAATACGGCCTACAATACTGTTCCACTGATTATTCATGGCAACGGCTTCAGCAAATTACTGCTGAATTCTCTTGGCAACTACGTGGCTCAGGCCTGGAGCCCCGAAGAAGGCTGTCTCAGCTGCTGGGATCGAACCATCGAGCTCGACGTGAGAAAACCCGAGGCTTACCCGAAAATCCTCATCGCCATCTTCATCGAAAAACCTACGCCGTTTCTCGAAGAATTCTTGAATAAGATCAAGGATCAGCGATATCCCAAGGAGAAGCTGCATTTGTTTATCCGCAATAATGTACCTTACCATGAAAAATTAATCGACGAGTTTGTGGAGAATTATGGAGACGAGTATCGAAGCGTAAAGCAGATCGAACCGGAGGATGGAATCGCCGAGGCTGCTGCTCGTGATTTAGCTATGTAAGGGTTGTTATTATTAATCCGCCTCGCACTTATTTGGAGGTAGACGAAAATCAAAATTCAATTAATCACTCATTTATTGCTACTCAGGAATTACTGCCTTTCTGTTAAATGCTCGGGCTATTTTTCCATCGATTCGGAGTCCCACTTGGACAACGTAAATACCTTGGAACTGTTAGTGGAGCAACAGCGTGGCATTGTAGCGCCACTGTTGGTTAGACCGTTTAAAGCCTGGAGTAACTTCTGGGGAGCCATTACGGACGACGGATTTTATGCCAGGAGCTCTGATTACATGGACATCATTCACCATGAACGAAGGTGAGGAAAATGTTTGTTTCTTCATTTTGATTTTAAATTGACCCGATATCAGGATGAGATCAACAGTAAGTAGAACACCTGTCAAATTCAACTAAATTTATTGTCACATTTGCTTTGAATCGGAGAGTAGAAAAGACTAAAAATACAAGCTGCTTGATTGTTCTTTGAATACACGCAGGACAACGGTTTTTCATAATAGAAGCGTACATATATCGATATAGAAGTAGTTAATTTTTTGCAATATCTCTTAGAGTTTGATCGTGTACTGAGAAGAAACTATTGGAATATAGAAAAATACGCGCTTACATCTTACAATCACAGGAATCTTTTTCTAATTATTACGCTTTAAAAAAAGTATCCGTAAAATTATCAAAAATTCCTACAAAACTCTTTTTTGACTTATTGAGCGATCATATATCTATCGTTCAAAAGTCTAGAAAAATTTCTATAAATACTCTCACTCACTCTCTCTCTCTCTCTCGCTCTCTCTTTCTCTCTCCAAGTTTCTTGAACTGAGATCTTGAAAGGAATGAATCGATTGCTATTCGCCGTCCAGATTCCTCCTTTTCAGTTAATCATCAGACAATACAATCCAGTAATCAAAATATCAAATTGATGAAAAATTAAAGCAAAACCAAATTTCATTTCAAGAAACAAGAGAGCGCACAGAGTTTATAGCAGCCTTCTTTTGTCCAATTTATAAGATTTATTCTCAGTACAAAGTGCGCATAGAATAAAAAATCAGACTAATCGAAAGCGATGGAGAAGTCAGTCTTGAAGGATCTCCGGTCGATGCTGTACATATTGTCGGCGGTGCACTCGTAAACGCCAGCGTCCATCTGCGTCGCTGGGTCGATCTCCAGCTTCGACTTGACCTTGTCCTTGCCCATCTGCCACTCGTGTACCTGGAGTAATATCAAGAATTACGCACCTTTTTTATTCTCATGTAAAAAATTAATGAAATTTAACTCAGCAGTTTCGTACACTTACGTGCAAGTAGAGATGGGTGTAAATCTCGTTTCCGTCCTTGTACCAGGTGATATGCGGCCGAGGCGTTCCACGAGCGACGCAGAGAAAAGCTATCTTGTGTCCGAGAACGTACTCGAGATCGAAATGCGAGGCCAGCAATATCTTGGCGCCCTGAAAAAAGGAACAATATCGTTCAAGCACACGGAATATATATAAGGATCAGATAATTTGTGTAATATGTGTCAGGGTGAGAATACGTACGTGCTGATTATTGTAGTACTGATCGCTCTCGGGGTCGCGGTACTTGCCGGTTATCGGCAGACCTATCTGCACCCTGGATTTGCTCCTGCTCCTGGCGCGACCTCTTCTCGCCGCGATTTCCTGACTGCCCAGCAATAACAGCAGGCACATCATCAGCAGACAAGCGCAGCTTCTTCCGCTCGACATTTTCTAATGACCTGTCGAGACGTGTGCTCTTTTTAATTGTATTCGTATCATTAGATGTATCAGAGGGGAAGCGTTTGAAGATCAGCGACGCGTTTAACGTAGTAAACGGATATTACCGAATCGGTATATCGCCGTTTGAACTATTACCTCAACGGAATAAGTTAATTGTTATACAAGTGGATGGGATTAAGCAGAATTTAGTTTGCGATAGATCGTGTACGCGCTCTGACAGAGCCATTAATATAACAAGCCGTCATCTGTCGCTTCGCATGTGTTTACGTTAACGTTAACATTTGCATTTCATCCCTATAATGAACGCTGCGTGATTGAGATTAATGATAATTTCCAAAACCAATCTGTATATACTTCAATCAAAAAAACATTCTAATTGAAAATTGTGCACGGAATGGACAATGAGAAATGATCGTCAATCTCGAAAATCTCCTCAGCCCAACTGGTATTCCACGCATGCAAAATTATCACCGCCGCATCGGCCGCGAACAAAGTCAATAATACATTCCCATCATCTAACCACTTGTCCGCATCACAAACGCCTGCGACAAAACCACCACCACCACCACCACCAACAACAACAACACGCACACACAGACGCACTCAAGTTATATAAGTATACATATAGTTATATATCGAGAACAGCTTACTCTCGGAAGCAGAGTGATAAGTAAATATCCTCTCGCTTGGTTGCGCAGACACGGTATAGCGAACGGGCCCAGAGCTGCGCTACGAGATAGCCGGGAGCGCTCTGTTACGCCGACGACGACACGGAACAGTCCGAGCTGCTTTCGTCTCCCCTAGCTCTCCGTCGTCGTCCTGTCCTATCCATTACGCTGTGCCGCGCATAGGCTAAACTCAACTCGGGGACCGGGGGGGATAGTAGGAGAGCAGTAGCGCATTATCGTGCAATTGCCCAAGCGATGAACCTGACCTGATGCACCGTCGTCCGGATCTCTATATAGACTCGCGTATATACGTATGTACATTAGAATAATTATACATAGGTATGTGTATATACGCGTACTCGCATCGGTCCCGGTATATCTCTTGCAACTATGCGGATACTCGATCGGATTTGATGCATGCGTGGGAGGATTCTAAAAAAAGAACTCTGGGATGATGTATAGGTATATGACTGTATATATATACTTTGAGTGGTGCGCGGGAGAAGTTGTTATAGAGAGTGCAGCGGCGGAGTGCGATGATCGTTTTGATTAAGGAGGATGATTGTCCAACGCCGAGCGAATTTGCTCGACGCGATATGCTATATAATTCTACCGCTTTATATCGATGCTGTAATGCAATTGTTCTATAATGGCTTTGATATATTTGGGTCAGATTCGTGAGAACTGGAATCGCTCATAAGAAATCACTTATTCTGCATGCGTCCTTTCAAGAAAATATTTCCCTGGCTTAGAAGCGATTTCTATATCGCACACCTAAAAGGTAGAGGCCCGTAGGGAAACAAGTACGAAAAAAAGAATTAATAGATCCATCAAGCCTCTATCGAACAACATCGCGAGGATCAAAGCTCGTCAACACTGCGTATATCGAATCCACGCATACGAGTGCATAGATAAACGAGAGCCGGCATTTAATCTAGAGGTGACGATTCGCGAGAGAATAGAGAGTTTAAGAGCCCACTGCGAACCTAGCGAGGCACTCGCGCACACGCTGCGATGAGTGCATTTTATATTGGTATAGGTATATATGGTATGAGAGGGATAAATCACAAATGCCGCGACCGCTATATTGTGAACGTCGCACAGCGATCCTCCCAATTACGGTCGTTAGGATATTATATATATATATGTGAATGTGCTCACGAGAGTAGGGATATAGATATTATTGCGCGCAAATTTCAGATTGATTTGACTTGGTGTTATAGTCATGCTTATATGTTGGTTTATTGGGTTAGGACTAGGGTGCGAGGTTGAATTTATGGGTATAATATAAGAGGATTAACTGGTGGATTTTTCAGGAAGGCTAAGATTTAAAACATGAGTTTTTTTACAAAGAGTATAACATTTTTATTATTTATAAAGACTCATTTTTTCGCGATTGAAGAATAACGTGGGTTTAATTAATGTTAATACCCACTTCAAGAAATTATGAATTTAATCAAATAAAGAACTATTATATCCAAATGGTTAAACTTTAATTAAAATAATGATATTGTATGATACGGTCGAGTTGAGGAGTCGGCACACTGAAATTTTGGGGAGAAAACATGCTTTTACCAGCTTTAACATTTATCAAGCTAGTTACGAATTGTATGCGTCAGCAATTTTTTAATATACCATCGGGCGTTTTAGAGAAAACAAAGTAATGGTTCTATATTTCTTATAATTCAGGTAAAAAATTGTCAAAACTAAGTCCAAAGATATCTATAAATTAATAAAATTAAGCGTTGCGCGTGTGTAGCGTAATATTTTCAGAAAGATGCTATAAGAAAACAATAAAATTTACTTTGCTTTTGCATTTCGAATTCGGAAAAATAATCCTTTTTTTAATTTACGTTTTATAGTGAATTTTTTAATCTATGACATTTTTGAGATTATGAGAGAAGTAATTGGAACTAACCAACGAAATGCAATTACGGTTTTTTGTTTTCACTTAATTACTGTGACTGCGCGTAGAATTATGTAAATTCGATACGGCTCCGGTATTTAAAACTATATATATATATATATATATATATATATATATATATATATATACGTTCATAGGTTGCAGACCGATCAAGACCAGAGCATTATTGTATATATATACATGCTTCACCCATAGTGCAATTATTTCCTAATAAAACGTATCTCGAGGGGACAAGCTTCGACGTTAATGCTCGATATTGTTATATGCCTATATAGTCATGCCAAGTCACCAGGAAGACTATTTGTGCGATAAATATAGACATTTTACGCACAAGTTGCTTACCCTTTATTATTTCGTTGTAGCAATAGTTACCAGTCGACAATTGCATCAATTTTAAGCATCGAATTGAAAGAAAAGATAACATAAAAATATGTACAATTTATTAGTAAAAAACTATATAATATTAGGCAATGATTGCAATAGAGCGTAAAGGATCAAGAGGATTTAATAAATATGGGTTTAATTTTGGTACAAAATTTTTTATTCGTTTATGATATGTATATAGTAACTCTACTCGAACAATAATAACCTGCCTGTTGCGTTTCAGATGAAAAACCATACTTGATAGTAGCTATATAAAAACCTAGAGTAAAATTATTTAAAACTATGAGTGTATTAGTTCACTTAGCTTATAACAATAAAGTTTATGTACGTAAAAAAGATTCAACGGCATGATGAAAAAAAACATTAGCATATAGAAATTAATTCTTATAGTGCACCCCACAAGCTGTATCGGACAGTTGATCAACGTAAAATAATAATTGTGCACATATAGCATCATTTCTATTTATCAAGTTCATAAAAGTTTTGCAGCCTCTAAAGGAAAGTATCCCGTCTACGCTAATTTACCCTTTCCATAGCTTTCTAATAATAATTCCTTCAACGACGAATACTCCTTTAGTTTATCTATATGCGAAAAATTGTTCTCTATACAGGCGAAGACTCGGAGGAAAACGTTGTGTGTTAAAGCAGCGATCATTCAAGTTCAAATGCGAAGAGACATATTATATATAGAGAGAATGTTGCGAGCGATGGGTTCGTTCTAATACGAAATCATGACGTAGTCTGTGCGAAAACCGCGTCGGTCGACCGCGTACTGATTGTCCGCCTGACACTCGTAGTAGCCGGCGTCTTTCTGCGTCGCCGGGTCTATCTCCATTTTCGACTTTATTGTGTCGTTTCCCATAGGCCACTCGTGAACCTGAAATTAGTTGGAAATTTTTCCACTGTTATTATTATTGCTTTGGTCATTATAATAGGGTATATATGTAATTTTGATATACGCGGGTGCCCGGCTACACCGAGACTTTTCTACTTGGACTTTTCTAACTGTTATACTACTTATCCATTTTTTTTTCGTTCAAAAAAAAAAATTAATTAGTCTTAGTATATAGTTCATTTAACTTGCAAAATAAAAAAATAGTGTTTATAAAGTTATCGACGAAATATTGTAGCAAATCACCTGAAAGAATTTGTGATGATACAATTCGACGCCATCCTTGAACCACGTGATTTCCGGTCTGGGTATACCGGTGGCCATGCAGAAGAACGTTATTTTCCTGCCCAGCATATAGTCCAGCTCGAAATGCGAGGCTTTCTGGATTTTGGCTCCCTGAAACAAGCACACGCATGCACACCGTAAAACAGAATTAACTTCTATACGCACGAGTCGCATCGTCGAAACGAATATATATATATATATATATATATATATATATATAGGTATAACAGCCCACATCTGCATCATAACAAATGGAAGTTCATGACGCCCGACGTGCCGTATATCTAAGCATTTTAGTTAATAGTTTTTCCACTGGCGTTTTGAATCGACTCGGTTTGGAGGGTGACGAGAGGACAGTTATTAAGTCTGCAGGCGGCTATTTTTAAACGCGCTACTCGTGGAACTTTGTTTCATTTGCAGGCATCGGCTGTAATATATAGTTTATCGTATACCACAGACGTCAATGTTTTTTAATGACATCTCATTATACTTCATGAAACTTCAAATGCGTACGATCGAATCAGAAGTGAAATCGTGACAGATCGACCGTGATTTCCCTGTAAATGTTAATCACCGAATACACTGCACTCCCGCGCGAGATGTAAAATTATCAAACAAAATTAGTATATTATACGCAACGTAAGGCAAGTTACACACGCGAAATATTTTTCTACTCTACTGGCCGTGAGGCGTAAAACGGCGACTTAAAAAACACGGAAAGTGCGTATGCAAAATTGTATCTTACGCCCGATGAGTATACGCAAAGAGAAAAAAGAAAAGACAAACTCACGTCCTTGTTCTCGTAGTAATTGATGGCACCGGGATTTCGATTGGGTATGAGAATCGGCATCCGCGATCCGAACATACGTCCGCGGCCTCCTCTGCCGCGGCCTCGACCACCACCGCCACCCTTAGCCGCTTCCGCGGACTCGATGTCGATCATTAGCAGTAGCACCAGCGCGGCCAGCCCCACCAGCCGCACCGAGCCGAGGCACCTCTTCATTTGACCTTGACACAAGAACATGCAGATCAGTTACGCACACGGTATCATGGCTGACGCTTATCGTCGCGGGGAATATTTTCTTTTTCTCAGCAGAGATCTCTTGGATGAATGTTCGAATCGCGTGGGCTCTTGCGATGATAAATCGACCAGCTCTTAAACATCTAGTGTATATGCATATGCTTGCGATGTCAGCGATCGATTTCAACGATGATATTATACTATAAATACGTACGACAACCCCGCGAACGTCGTCGCTAAAAAAAAAAAAAACACGAGGATAAAGCTGAAAAAGTCTCCCTTACCAGCTAAGAAAGAACGACTGGACAACTCCGTCACGCACGTCTTTCCGGGGGCGTCCGAGAGGCCTCCTTCAACCGACCACGCGCGTGTCACTGACGCGCGCAAAGTGTCACTCGCGTGAGTATCTCCCGTGCGCGGCTGAACTGCCCCTATCCCTCTATCTTTCTCTATCTCGAGTCATTGTAAAGAGAGAAAGAGAGAGAGAGAGAGAGAAAAGAATAACAGCCACGAGCTATGAATGAACGAACCGAACGTCAGGGTATCAGATGGAAAGGCAAGCCACGCACTAGTGCTGCTGGACGCAGCCGAGGTGACGTTATGAATCTCAATTGGATAATTCAGCAGGCAGTAGTGGCCAATCGACGCGCGCCCGATGCTAATGCTCCTAAGGGTAATGATGATGATGATGCGATGGGACCTGATGCGAGAGAACAAGACCTCTGATGCTGCGTGCGTCTGTGTGTGTGCTTTTTGTTCGAGGTGGGGTGTATTGTTTTCAAACTCGTCTGACCTCTGCTAACGTGCTGAACTCTCCTTGCGGATGGCGCACGTTGATTATATTATACATGTATATGTATATCCTGGTTAATTTTGGAGGTCTCACCTTGGTGACATTATGTCTGATACATTGTCCGGAGAGTCGATCAGTTGTCTATTAGATATCGATACTTGCTTGTCGTAAATCAGTACCGGCAATTCGACTCCCCCTTGTTCACAGTCGAACACTTTTCCAGTTACAGGCGACAACGCGGTTGACCGTATACCTCTACGGTCTTTCCACGAACGTCACGACGAGGCTCGTTAATCATCGTATAAGCTCGTTATATTAATCTCAGCCAATATACCGGTAAATTGCTGTTGCAAAGAATAATCGATTTTCGACTTTTTCTCATTCCAGGGGCCTGTGGAACGTACCGTTCGTCAGCAGCTGTTACCTGATCAACGCGACTCTCTTGGAGAACGAAGCCACCCGTCCGTCCTACGCCGAGACGGACCTCGACGCAGAGATGGCCTTCGCATACGCGAATCGTCGACGGGACATATTCATGTACGTGAACAACCGACTGGACTTTGGTCACCTCATCAACTCGGACAGCTTCAACATCTCACTGACCAACCCTGACATGTACCAGATGTTCGACAATAAACTCGACTGGGAGAAGCGATACATCCACGTTAACTACTCGGACAATTTCCTTCCGGAGAATAAGCCCATTCAGGTTAGAGTCGTGTGGTTGTGACGTTTTTAGTAAGTCTGAGGAGAATCGTTTTCGGCACAATCGTATTTTTTGTTTGCAGCCGTGTCCTGACGTATACTGGTTCCCGATCGTCACGGAGAGATTCAACAAGGATTTCGTTGAGATCATGGAGACTTATGGAAAGTGGTCCGATGGTTCTAACTACGTAAGTCTGGCTGGATGGAATAGGTCAATTTTATTATAATCGTGATAATTTTTATCCTAATAATATTTGAACGTCAGAAATGTTAAAAAATAAGAATTCTGAAAAGAGAGACACATCCAATTTTTCTAAACGATAAAAAAGGTCGGATGTTTCTCTCTAATGCTCTCAAAATTTGCCCTGAAAATCTTGGGCTAAAAGCATCATCGTCATCGTAAGAAACGCCATCACGCATGAACACGATGATATACAGTATTTAACGTAATTAACACTGTTTTACCCGACGACTCTCAGGACCCAAGGCTGTCGGACGGCTACGAGAACGTACCGACCCGTGACATACACATGAGCCAGGTCGGTCTCGAGTCCCAATGGCTCTTCTTCCTGCGCAACTACGTGAAACCCCTGCAGGAGCTCGTCTTCCTCGGCTACTTCCACGACGTAAGCTGACAATCTTCAAAAGCAATACTCATCTCCCTTTTTTCTTTTGCTCCTGCATTCTAGGACCCGCGCCTCGAAAATGGTTACGAAGCCGTGCCGACGCGCGATATACACATGACACAAGTAGGTCTCGACGAGTCCTGGCTCGAATTCCTTAGAGTCTATGTGAATCCATTGCAGCAAGCCGTTTTCACGGGATATTACGACTATGTAAGCGTCTCTTTCGAGAGAAAGATTTATCAACAGAGTTGCTCTGACGAGGGCTGCTTGTGATTTTTTGGGGGATGAAAATATTTGTTTTAAATCGGAAGAAATGTTTATTGAACTGTTACTTTTATTTTTTTTACTAAAAATATTTCAGTTTATAACAGCGTTGTTTTATTCTTACAATGTCAATTTTCTTTCGGTAGCATTAAATAAATTCAATAAACGTGTCTTCCGTTTGTAAATTGCAAGCACTCAAGAGGTGATTTAATCGGTATGTGGATAAATTTGCAGTAATCTTGGATTGATAAAGTGATGTAGAAAAACACAATTGCCATAGCACATGTGGATATCAGCAACTTAGCACTGCTTCTGATTTTAAGCTTTATATTTTATGTTTCAAAAATTTACTTGTTATTTTTATTAGACACAAGATAATTGATTTTATGATTATTTCAGTTCACCTAAACTAATGTCATTCCATCATCAGCTTGTCTGTATGTTCTTGTTTCACTCTTACCAACCATTTTCATCAAAATTTTGCAGTAGTAATCCATTCCAGAGAAACGAATCATTATCTTTCATTTCAATGAAAAACATCAATTTTATGTGTCAATTCTTAACGAAAAACCAGTTTCCTAATATCTTGAACATAATGAAAATATTACAAAAAAGATAATATGACAAAATTCTTAATAATTTTATAATATTTTAATTATGCGTGATAAAAAATTTAATTTGAATAATGTTTTGTCGCAGGATCTTAAGCCAATGTACAAATACGCACATAATACTTTTTTAAAAACCATTCTTTTGTAGCGTTTTTTCGTTAGATATTTTTTGGTAGTATCAACGTTCTAATCTTTACAAATCACATTTTTTTTATTTTAACTCGAGCGTATTAAATTAAAATCAAGTTTAAAAACGTTTCAAAAGAATCTATCATACCAAATATCCCCTTTTCTATAACATAATCCAAATTGCATAAACTGCGGTTCATCTCTGTCATTTTTACCTCAAAAACAGCCACCTCGATCTCTGATGAACTTCGTGGTACGCTACCGTCCAGATGAGCAGCCGAGTCTCAAGCCGCACCATGACAGCTCGACTTATACAATCAACATTGCTCTCAACAAAGTTGGCGTCGACTACGAGGGTGGAGGCTGCCGATTTATCCGGTACAACTGCTCCGTCACTGATACTAAACCCGGCTGGATGCTCATGCATCCTGGAAGACTGACTCATTATCACGAAGGATTAAAGGTCACAAAAGGCACGAGATATATCATGATCTCTTTCGTCGATCCCTGAACTGCCAGACTGGTCAACGGTGCTTTCTAAAGACTAATCTAAACATTATGTTTTTGAGATTTTTTAAAAATTTTAGTGATCGTTTATAGGTTTTTATAAGTATGTTTATCTAAATTAGTTAGAATCTCGTTGATCTGATGTGTTTTCACGTTTGATTGTTCGGTGAAATGTCTTTTTTTATACAGGTTTTAAATAGATGTTAAAATGTTTGTACCCATGGAAGATTTATACAAAATTTATGCATTTTCTTTAAGACGACCACAATGAGATTAAAAAAGCACTGAAAAGGAGCATTGCTTTCAAATGACCAAAGTGTAAAAGATGATGCTTCGAAAACGCACAATGCTTTTCTTTTGTACCACGTAATCTTTTGCTGAAGTATAACATTACTTTATTTTTATAAGTATGACTGCATTTACCATGACTATAAAGTGTTCAGCGAACGCAAAGTATGATAATAAAGTGTAAGCGTCGATATTTGTAAATATTGTCTATAAAAAAACAAAAACTTGACTAATAAAGAGAGTTGTTATATAGAAAACAAGTCTGGTTATTATAAATATTTATCTTATATTTTCGCAAATAGTTTAAAATTACATTCTTTTTTTCTTCAATCGATAGATACACAAGCTGCAATTAACGCAGAAAGAAAATTTTCTTCATCAAGTTCCTTGATATACTTGCAAAAACGAAATCTCGATTACACTCGACGTACTATTTCTGTGTCCTTAGAGCCCAGAAATTAATACAACAATTAGGAACATCCACAAAGAAGATACTCATTTAATTACAACTCATATCTACCATTTGTTTAAACTGCAAAAGAGGTTTGCAATTTTTCTTGTTAATTATACATACATATGTATATCGTTTTTCTTTCTCTAAAATGTATTTACAATATAGTAGAAAAGTGATGCTTTGAGAGTGCAAAATCGAATTGAACACTGCACTTTTCAGCTTATTTTTTTATCTAACTTGCGATATTGTTACTTTTTCCGTAAAATGTTTACTCTTTCACATTGCGTTTAAATTATCATCTAGAAAACCTTGTTCTTTGTAGAATTACAGTCCTATAATATTCTGATCACGTCGAAGCTACTAATGTTTTTTTTTTATTTTTAGCACAGCGGTTTGTTGTTACAAAAAATATCTTTTTTCTCCTTTTTTTTCTGGAATGTCTAAGAGCGCGTGCAAAACGATCCTTGTGACATAACTAAAATGCACATTCTTATTAACTTTTATATTCATCGTCGTATTATTATCTAGTAAGAAGTCGGTAAGCGGGATAACTATGTGTAGAAACGTGCGTGTGTATTTCAACAATTGTTCTTCATCGATGGCACCGTAATAGAGATTAGAAAATGTGACTGCCATAGCGAGCCATCGACATAAATATACCATCTATATATATATATGTATATATAGAATTCAACTATGAATAAAAAACAGGTACCGACTGTGGTATTGTTTTTCATTGCATTGTCACGCAGGACAATAACGTTTATGCATGTTTTACGATATCAACAACTCACTAAACGCATATCATATTTATACCTTAATAAATACTAATAATATAACACGTAATAGTGATTTCCTAGTGTTTTATTATTTTTAAAAGTAACTTTTTATAACATTTGCAAGAACCCTCGTTAAAAAAATACATACATTCTCACCATATCTTTCAAACTCATCAAGCACATTTTCATATTATATATAGCTATATTAAAATAGATTTTGTTTACTGAGAATGATGCAAAACAATAAGTTACACATCCTCAATAAATAAAAATACATATCACGCACGAAATCGATAATTCGTTCATACCCTCGCATGCATAAACGCCATTATTTTGACCAGTCGAAGTGGCCAACGCAACGAAATCAAGGCCCTCGTGTCGGCCCTCTCCATGAGAAAAAGAAGAGTTTTGAGGGGAGGGCATATCATGTGTACAACAACGCGTTCTCTCGTCATCGACATTTCACCGTTTTTCACAGAAAAAAAGCCTTTGTTCGTTCGTTCAATATCTGCCAGTTCTCTTCAGTTCGTTAAGCTGATGGGTGAGCTTTTCCTCCTTGGTGCGCCTTGCTTGGCCGAGTTTCCTGCACTCGACGTACGTGCTAAGGAAGCGTTCAACATCGATTTTACGGTTTAAAAAGTCTTGAGCTATTGTCTCGCTCTGCTCCTGGCTCTCATCGGCAGCCTCGCGTAAACAGTCTCGAATGTGCTCGGGTGCAAATACCTCCGATAGCTGATTGTACTGTTGAATCAACTTATCGTAGCGAGCCTTCAATGCCTCGACCGTCTGTACCTTTTCGGCCACATCCTCGCGCAAATCTTGTAGTTGTTGCTCCTGGTTGAGATTTGTTGCTAAAAGAAAGAAGAGTTAAAAAATACATCAACGATCTTTGAATTAGGCATCAATAAGAGATAACATGTTTACTAAAACTCTTTTCCTGCAACTTACTCGCTGTTTTTTCGACCCAATCAATGGCGTCCTCGACCGCAGAATCGATATCTTTAAGCTTCGAGTGTTTCTCCAAGAATTCATCCATTAAATCCTCGTCCTCGTTCAATTTTTTCAGCTCTTCTGTCGTCAAGTTATCCAGTTCAGGGAAATCCTCGACGCTTGGCTTACTGCTCTTGTATTGCACTTGATTTTGCATTGACGGCCCCACGTTGGCATTGACATAATGCAAATTTGTGTACACGTTAGCCCCGGGACTCGATGAGTATTGCTGCGTCTGCTTATACTGGACCGAGTTTTGAGCATTGGCCAAAAACTGTCCTTGTTGTGTATATTGCTTTGGTCTCGACGGGTCGCTGGCGATATTGTACGCGTTGCCGGCATTCGTGTAATTATAATTATATATGCTTGGAGTGACATTAGACGAAGAGTACTGCGGGAACGAAGCGTTATAGTAGGTGTTGTACGCGGCGGGAGCGAGGTCGTGCGGCTTCCATACGTACGACGGCGATGCTCTTCCAGCTAAATCTGTGTAAATAATATAGTCTTCTATCATTTTTTAGCGCGAACTTGCTTTAATTGAAATGCTTTTGCAATGTAAATAAAACGATGGTTTTTAATACATAATTTGAATTTAAAAGTAGAATTGTAATACCTCTAAGCGGTAGATTTGATACTGGAGAATTATCCTCTACAAATTGTGGTGGATTTTTACTAAACTCTCTAATGATAGCTTGCACAACACGGCCAAGATCACTGTGCACTGTAAACTGAAAAATTTACTTCTATTAGTTTAAGTTTTTCTGTATCCTCAATCAGTTATTAGATAACAATTATTACATTTAACAATCCTGGAGCGCTAGTAATTTCACTGTGCTCGTTACACCATTTGTGTGTTATCGGAGGTGAAACTCTGAGTACAGGTTTTTCCAGTGGAAATTCCGGTGATAGCGAGACCATAATGGCCATACGTTTGTCTCCAGCATCAAATTGCACTTGGTACTCAACATCTTCTTGCAGCTCCAGAACACTGAAAAATTGTGCATAAATTTACTTATTGTCGATGCCTATATTAAAATTACTGCAAAAGAAGAATAATATAATTTAATCTAATCATAGTCCTTAATATTCCTTTTCATTGACTATTCAAGATGAAACAAAGGTGCTTTTGTTTCTCTTTACTCTAGCTATTTCATCATGTGCTCAAGATCTTAATTGCAACATCACATTCTAACTTGAAATAATGGTTTATTATCGGTTCTATTTCATATGAATTTGCAATTAAATTGTTTCGACAGAAAAATGGAAAAACTATTAAATCTCGTAAAAAGCCATTTCGGAAACAAGTTTGCTGTTAAAGTTGGTGACTTTCCAGACTAAAACAATAGATCTGCTCCAAAATGAGCATGAAGTCATAAACAAGAACGGCTTCATTTCAACAGCCAACAAGCTGCGAGAGAACCGTCTCGAATATCTTAATAACCAATAGGTAGAGGAAAATTTCGGGGTAAGAAGGAAACTCTTTCAATTCACACGCAATGGATTGAGCTGGCGACTCATATATACGCGAATTATAGGTTAATTGTGGGTGGGCTAATGTCAGTCTCGTCTCTTTCGCACTCGCTCTTCTCAATAACCTTGGTACCCGACTTGACTCACTTGTCGTTGAAGATCTTCAGCGTGTCGATCTGACGTTTTCTCTTGACGGCGGCGTTTTCATTCTCTCCACGGAATATTCGCGATAACATTTAAATGCCTGAATTTTGAATAACTCATTCGCCAGAGCTGGGCCCCGAGAGCTTCAGCAGTGCAGCTTCGTGACTCAGAGCGTCTGGACTGGACTGTGATGGAGTTTCCGTGTAAGTATATGTGTGTGTTTTTCCCTTGGATTGCTGCTGCTGCTGACGGAGGAAAGCGAGGCCACTGCTGCGAAACCGACTGATGATTGAATCATGTACATACGGTACGCGAATGTGGACGGAGCGGGTGTATATCTGTACGAGCACTACTTATATACAGTATACAACTTGAGTAAGTATATACTGCGTCTGGATGGACGGGAGCTGGCTTGAGGAACGTCGCGCGCACGGAACAGCTGTTTTTCATTCCGTGACCGACTTCGCGTTGCTGTCCGATCGAGACTATCGAAAGTCGCGATACTAAGGCATGGGGCAAACGCGCAAATTGCGGGAGCGTTGAACGTGTAAACATTGAGGACTTGGTAGTTTATGGTTTCTTTGTTTTCGTTGTTCATTAGAAGAAGATTACAAATGTAAGTATTTATAGAAAAAGTAAAAAATATTTATTGTCATTGTTGGATTCAGGATCCAGTATCTGAGTCAATAAAAAATATACATGCAATTTAATACATCTATAGGTATGTACGTTTTTACAGATGTATTTACAATGAAAACATGTACTGGCAAAGTAATTCACACTTTAGAGATTCCTCAGTTTAATTTTAGTTTTGTCGTTGGGGTGAAATTGAATAATGTCTGCTTCTTCTAAGAAGTTAACAAAAGTTAATACATCTGGAGTAACACTGATGTAGAGATCGTCGCCACCTCGGTTCAATGCTCTTGTAAGAATCTAGAGATAGTGAAATTGATTAAGCATTACGTAACAGTTTAAGAAATTAAAATAAAACATTATACTTACAAAAAGTAAATTTTGAAATGCTCCATTGTTTGGGTATAAGGTCTCGACGACATATGCCTGTTGAAAGATACATTTTTTTATAAACTGAATCGATGAAATATATTTTTTATTATAACACATTAGCCTGTAATGAATGCTTACCAAATCTTTTTTAGTATCACCAAAAATTTGTTTAGTAACAATCATTTCGGCCTCAAAATTAGTTTCTACTTCCTTATCACTTGCACTCAGGCATGCCTCTTTTATCAGTTGAAATGCTTTTTTTTTCTTTTCCATACTGTAAATATTGATATTTCAATAATGAAAAAAATTACACATTAACTGTAGTTTTAAAAATAAAATTAAATATATATACTATGCAATGTCATTTTCTAGTTCTGCAATTTCTTCATCAATAATTTTATCTAGTTCTTCCATCGTTTGTACTTCATCTTCAATTTTTTTAAGAGCATCAGAATAAAAATCTGGCGTATTAGGAATTGTAAGATCCTTGGGCTGCTCCTTTCCAACGAATTTAGCCAATGACTGCGCAAACTTAAATCTCTTTAAAAGAATCTCCTCCTGTGTAATACTCGGCTCCAGTGTCCTGACTTCATTATTCTGTACGATGTTGATCAGCTCCTTGACTCCCCGCTCCCTCTCGCATTTAACATCCTTCAGATGCTCATAAGTATCCTCCAAAGTAAACTCCACCGAACCCATGTCATCGTCATCGCCAGATGCCATGTTTTTCACACCAAAAACTTCTGAATTCACTGTGCTAATATTTGGACAATGATAATCTCAAAGCAACAGTATCATGGATCCAACTTTCCGAAACATTCCTCAATAAAATTTTTCGCATGAAACCTCCACACTCCGATCCACTTCTGAAAAACAGGAAAAAAAATCTCAATTAAATATACTTCTCCAAAAAAACCTACATGGCATACTTATAACGATCTCAATAACAAGCCTCTAATACTGCTCAACGTTCCGTAATGGACCCTGCAGTCCTTCAAACGAAAGCAGTGCGCGCGTGCATCAAGAGCCAGTCTCCCCGATAAAATAAACTAAAAGATACATGCATATACTATATAGCAGGAACAGGAAGTAGCAAGAGAGCGCGGGCTGTAGCAGCCAGCGCTATAGGTATAGTTTGCCTGCTTTTTTTATCTCAGCGCTGCATCGTCGTTCCGCTCTCTGCAATGGGCGACGTCTGCTAATTCCAACTCCGTCCTTCTTCCTCCCTCTCGGCTCACCAATCAGCTGTCTCATTCGCTCCGCAAGAACAGACCAAGCTATCACGAGTCGTGCTGCAGAAGTCAGTCCCCATCAGGCGCTCTCTAAACAGTCTAAACTAATATATATACCTATATATACGTATATATATATACTAGTAGCGCGTACGAGAGCGTATATATATAGCTATATACAACACATATGGAGAAGTAGACATCAGTCGGGCTGTTTATCGAGTAGCTGATTTTCACGCACGCCCATACGCCGCCAGTCCTACGCGCGCGAGCTGCTCCGATGGAAAGCCGCGTATGTTATGTGCGTAGGTCTGCGGCAGTAGATAGATCTGTGTAAGCTAAATATAAGGATCAGATTGGAGGCGAGTGTGTTGTTGGGAAACGGAGATACGAGCATGGGGGCTGGAGTTTAAAGTGAGTTGACACGACGTCTGCCCGCGACAATTGTTCTCGTAGAAGTGTATAAGTATCTATACGGGAGGAGAAAAATGACTGAAGTCGTATTGTTATTGTTATCATAGAAAGCGGAAGGAAGATAGGAAGAAGCTGTTGCGCTTTTATCCAATCAACGACCCAGCGCAAAAAGAAGACAGTCGCGGATCGAAATCTCAGCGTGTGTTTACTTATATACATATATATTATCAATATTATACCTATCTACGGACTGCAATATCTAACCAAAGCATCGGTGAACAATCGATTATCCTTCGGAAAAGTGTGTTTCTCTGGCCGAGTGGGTTCGTGGGGAATAAAAAGGTGTCGCGTGTCCATTTAAGGTGTTCCGCTGTTGATGTTTGATTTATTACCGCATTCTCATATTATACCTACGTCTAAAGGGACACAGTGTATGTACAATCTTCGTTGGCTGGGACGGCGACGGCTCGCGACCTGCATACTGTACGTATAGCTGCATATGCGAGTATTTACACACGATACACGCGCTGAGTACCTATGACCATCGGGACAACTGGGCCGCACGCACTTCCTCTTTAACTAGTTTCGTAGCGCTCCGGCCTGTATTATAAACGACCCACGAGTGAGTCTGCTTGTTTACGTTGGCCGTACTTTATCAATTGCATTTGGTTTTGGCATTATTGTATTGATGAAGCAATGAGGAGAGTTCTTAATTGACTGGGTGCTTGTAGAACGTCAAGAAGATGCCATGGCTGCCTCGGCGACGCATAACGCCGAGGAGGAGGCAGCGAACGTGGAGTCCGAGTCCGAAGGGAGCAGTATCTACCAGTGCAGCTCTGTAATATCTACCGTACCAGATAGGCATGGGTTTCTTGGTGGCACGCAGTACAGTCCTGAAAGGTGGAATGCATTCTTGTAAACATTGCTCTGCGCACGATTGGCAATGCAGGTTCTTCTTAACTGATTATTTTGTTTTGCAGGAAGCAAGCGATACCTCCAGAGGTAATTCTCAGGAGAGAGAGAAAATGGATTCGGATGCTAAACAAATGGAGCACATTTATGAGCACAAATTACCGAAAAGTCAGAGAGCGTTGTAGGAAGGGCATTCCTCCATCGGTTCGACCTAGAGCATGGTTAAACCTCTGCGGTGGAGCACTCCTACTGAAGGAAAATCCAAATTTGTACCAAGAGTTGATAAAACGTCCAGGAGATCCAAAGTACATTGACGATATTAAGAAGGACCTTCACCGTCAATTTCCACATCATGAAATGTTCGTGGAGAATGCTCCTGGACAGCAGGAGCTGTTTCAAATCCTAAAAGCTTACTCGATACTGAATAGTAAAGTTGGATATTGTCAAGCACAGGCTCCTATAGCCGCTTTTTTACTGATGCACATGCCAGCTGTTCAAGCGTTTTGGTGTCTTGTGGCTATCTGTGACAAGTACCTTGTTGGCTATTACAGCCATGGAATGGAAACTTTACAACGAGATGGCGACATTTTGTTTGCTTTGCTTAAAAAGGTTTCACCTGTAACTTATAAGCACTTGGTAAGTTGTAAATTGCAAATTAGAAGACATTGTAAGTTTTACAAGAAGTTTATGATCTATTCTTTTTTAGAAAAAGCAAAAAATGGAGCCAATACTTTATATGACTGAATGGTTTTTATGTGTCTATACGCGAACACTTCCCTGGGAAAGTATTCTCAGAATTTGGGATATGTTCTTGTGCGAAGGAGTGAAAATAATTTTTAAAGTTGCTCTTGTCTTATTGAAAGGAAGCTTGGGCAGATCTTGGCAAACGAAAAAATGTCCCACTATGTATGAAACATTACAAGTTTTGAAAAATCCTCCTCAGCAGATAATGGAGGAGGACTACCTTGTATATCACGTGAGTATAACACGCCAACAATTACGAAAGCTCACTCACATTTGTAAAATGCTTGAAACTCATCTGGCCATTTTATTTCAGATACAAAAATTGAATTTGAGTGAGGAAGATTTTGAATACGAGCATCAACGACAAATTATTAAGCGCAGAGCAAAGGACCAATCTCAACATCAAGGTGGTAATAATTGGACTAGTTTGTAAAAAACGCACATTGGTTTTGTTACATTACAACAAACACACATGCGAGTCGGCGTGCCTTTTCCTCATTCCCATAAGTCATATCATGAGATGAAATGCAATTGGCGTTGACGTTAAAAATTTCCAAAAAGGGTCGTGCAATTTTTCCACGAACTAAAAAGTAATTCATTTTCCATATTTGAGAATTCCATATTTTTTACAAAATATATATATATAATATATCTATATTTAAAGCATTTCTTTATATAAGTTAGATTGAAGAGAAAAACTTTTCTCTGACACCTTGGTCAAGGTGAACGTTGAGAGGAAAAACGTAATTATTAGTGGAATGTTGCCATTATTCTAAAAAATGGTGAGAGTGTGACTTACTAACATAAACATTATATGATAAACAAGTACCAAAAGTATGATTGTTATACTGTCTTTTTCCGTCGATATTTATGTATGTACAAAATAGCTCTTGTATGATGTATTTTTAAAATATATATAAATAATATGATATTGTTATATATATAAAAATAAACATTGTCAATAAAATTGGTACATTGCTTCCAATAAAAGAACAATTAAATTTATTTTTCATTTAGTTTCGAATATATGCACAATAATCTATAACAATAAGTAAAAATACGTTCTTTGAACATTTTCATGAATGAATGCGAGTTTACGAAACTCGTGAGAATGCGTCTTACAGTCTTACTGCCTCTCTTGCCTCTTGCCTCGCCTGTACCACACCAATAATTCCTCCGACTGCGACTATATCTATATATGTATTATATATAGATATAGGCTTGTTTTAGTTCACAACTACACACACAGATGCCTATATTTGTCAAGTGTTGTAACGTGTGTATACTTATATATACACACTAGAGTGCGTGAAACGAAAAAAAATGTTATTCTTTTGTAAGCTTCTATAATGACTCTTTCTCTCGGATGAGACAGTGCACAACAGGTCTCAAATAATCAAAGCACCTAGTACATCATTAGTACGTGTTTTTAATCTCCCTACGCTCGACTCGAGCGAGAGATGACCAAATGGACGGCTCTAGAACGAGTAACGCATACTACACACAAATGCTTGGTTGTTCTTGATTTCATGTGATTATAGGTTAAATGTATGTTTATACTTAGATTTCAGTTTATCTAATTAAAGAATTTCGCCTTAATTATCCGTGATTATCTTCGGCATAGCACAAATTACGAAACGATGCGATGCGCTGGCGTGCTCCGAATTCATTGCATTGGCTGTTGATTCGAGACTCTGATTTATTGTTTCAGGGGAGAAGGAGAACGACGACGATGAAGATGATAAATGTAACACACAATGAAGAATAAAATGCCACAATTCCGTAGGAAAAAATCTACCAAATCTTTTCCTGTCAAAGTTTGTACTCTAGATGCTGAACTCGAATTTAATTTAGAGGTTAGTATGCTGGGACATTCAACAAGTACCTAATTGCGATTTTCAACTTGTGGAGATTGGTGCAGGGCATTGAGTAAAAATAATCTGTTCTTTCAGTGGCGGGCAACAGGAAGGGATTTGTTTGATTTAGTATGTCGCACAATAGGTCTTCGAGAAACATGGTACTTTGGTCTTCAGTACGAGGATTCGAAAGGTTTCATATCATGGCTAAAATTAGACAAAAAAGGTTTGTTATTCAAATTCTAAATATGTTAACAGTACAAGTTGTATTCATATGGTAGCAATAACAATGACTCATTGCAGTTCAAGATCAAGGTATTTCGCAACAGTCAACCACGCCATTCATGTTCCTAGCCAAGTTTTATCCAGAAGATGTGGCAGAAGAACTTGTACAAGAGGTTACGCAGCATCTTTTTTATCTCCAGGTTAAGCAGGCTATTCTTTCTATGGATATTTATTGCCCACCAGAGGCGTCTGTATTATTAGCTTCTTATGCCGTTCAAGCAAAGGTTTGTTGCTTTTTCTTTTTAGGAAAAATTATCTCCCTATAGTATTTAAACTATAAAATCAATCTGTTGTTAATTTAAGTATGGGGATTATGACGAGGCATCTTATCAACCAGGAATGCTTGCCAGTGAAGATTTACTGCCCCAGAGAGTTATTGATCAATACCAAATGACTCCTGAAATGTGGGAGGATAGAATCAAAATTTGGTATGCCGATCATAAAACTATGTCCAGAGATGAGGCTGAAATGGAGTATCTGAAGGTTGCACAAGATTTGGATATGTATGGTGTTAACTATTTTCCCATTAGTGTATGTATAATATAATTCAGTTTATACAACTTGTACCGTTAAGAATATTACACTACCGTTAACGTAACTATTTTTTTCTATAGAATAAAAAAGAAACAAACCTTTGGCTTGGAGTGACTGCTTTGGGACTGAACATTTACGAAAAGGAGAACAAGCTGACGCCAAAGACGACATTCGCATGGTCGGAGATCCGACATATAAGCTTCGACGACAAGAAATTCATCATCAAGCCGGTGGACAAATCATCGCCGAACTTTGTCTTCTTCTCGCAGAAAGTTCGCATGAACAAACTGGTAAAGAAAAAATCTGATGTTGGGCGCTGGGTGAAGGGAGGCTTACAGGTAGCTTTAGGTATGGACGAGCGTAATAGTGACAAGGCCACTCGCGCCTTATTTGTTAAGATTCTGGACCTGTGCATCGGCAACCACGACCTGTTCATGAGGCGCCGCAAGCCAGACTCCATGG
Organism: Muscidifurax raptorellus; assembly: GCA_020010945.3. Lineage (NCBI taxonomy): Eukaryota > Metazoa > Arthropoda > Insecta > Hymenoptera > Pteromalidae > Muscidifurax > Muscidifurax raptorellus. The sequence goes on from CM052077.1 coordinate 11,985,917, forward strand.
AGGTGCAACAAATGAAGGCCCAGGCCAAGGAAGAAAAATCTCGGTAATGTTGCCTACGATTTCTCATATCAAATGCTTTTTGTCTCTGCATTGCGTGAGTACAGAATAATTTCAATTTTAAGTTACGCTTACCGTTTAATCGATGGCTAACAACCACGTAAGTTATACTTATGCTACACTCGTTTTTATCATTTGTAATACGAGCGCTTACATAACATTTTTCCAACTAATAGATATAATATTGTTTTTCTTCAAGAATTACTTTATAATATGTATTTGACAGCGAGAAAGTTGATATTGATATGCATGTCGTTTACATACATTTGGTGTTGGGCTTTTTCATTGCAACTCAAATTTAATCTCATAAACTATTAGAGACGAATACTAATACCATAAGTTAAAAAATAAAATAAGTAAAAAGAAAATGAAGTCATTAAAGTCAAATTTAAGAATTAATGGAATCAGTAAAACTTTGAAGTTCAGAATGGTTATCCATCAGACAGTGACCCTTTAATAAAGGCACTTGTTTTTATCAGGCGACAAATCGAAAGAAATAAGCTTGCTCGGGAAAAACAACTCAGAGAAGCTGCAGAAAGAGAAAAGGCGGCAATGGAACAAAGGCTTTTACAATACCAAGAAGAAATAAGACTTGCTAATGAAGCACTTGTAAGTTTTCCGCAATTTGAAGATTTACATAAATACAAGTTTTTTTAATCACCATTTCCTATTTACAACAGAGACGTTCTGAAGAGACAGCCGATTTGTTAGCTGAAAAAAGCCGCGTAGCTGAAGAAGAAGCCATGCTTTTGAGTCAAAAAGCATCTGAGGCAGAGCAAGAAATCACTCGAATTAGATTAAATAATATGAAAACGGAAGAGGAAAAGGTCCATTTAGAACAAAAAACTAGAGACGCGGTTCGGCTTACAGAAATGTTAGTGCAAGAGTCAGAAAAACGAGCCCTCGAGGAGAAAAAATTAAAAGACGAACTTTTGCGAGCTCGTATAGCCGAAAAAGAAGCAAAAGAAAAATTATTAGAATTTTTGAGTAGAAACCATTACACTTCAGCAATAACGGTAACTATGATATATTTTTTTAAATCATAAATGTATACAAACAGCAATGCACTATTTACAATGGAATCGATATTTCGTTTCAGCCTGTACCAAATCTATTTCCATCCACACAGGTTCTTCCTTCCGATTTGCAAGCAGATTTGCAAACGCTTCAACTGGACTCGGAACCCTTGTCATCCGATGTTAATTGTTACGATTTGATCGCGGATGGAGACGTTGATCAGCTTTCTTTGGAAATTGAAAAAGAAAGAGTTGATTATTGGGAAAAGAGTAAACACTTGCAAGAACAATTGCGGGAGCTTCGTTCTGAAATCGAAGTACTGAAAGTTGGTGAGAAACAATGTGAACTAGATCAACTTCATGAAGAACAGGTACGACTTGGGGAGAACAAGTATAGTACGCTGAAGAAAGTCAAGTCAGGCTCAACGAAAGCCAGAGTTGCCTTTTTTGAAGAGTTGTAGTTTTTCGAAAGTATTCGGCGCTATAATTTTCATATAGCATGCTGCTTTATATGTTCCATAATAGCGACTACTCTGGAAAATAGAATCAATAGCTGTTTTGCTATTTTGGCAATTGCGAAATTCTGTATTATACGTATAATGTAATTAGACGATATATTAATGTATCTGCATATCGTTTGGAAAGCAAGACGCAGTGACTTAGGCTGTGGTATCCATGCGCATATGAAATCGCACACATTTTGAAAACTGCGAAATAGAAATTAACATACACATAGTTATTTTGATATAGAAATTTAAGCTTTTTATACTAACTGTCGGCTTATCTACTTTTCTTTTTAAAAAAACGCTTACAGTAGGTAGGTCGTTTTGATTGTAAGCGATTTATTAGTCAGTCTATGAGTCTAGTTCGCAAAATTAGAGATAACTCATTTTTAGATTGTCCAAAATAAGTGCCTTGCGGTGCCTTAACTATTATCGTTTGACTGTGCCTTTTAAAATTGTTAAAATACATATATAAATTATAAATATCTGTGCTCTATAAAAAAGACGAAATTTCTTCGTCCTATATATACATGTATTTACTCTGACAATATATTTTGTTATACTTTGGAGAGAATGACTGAGATGATGAGTAATAAATGTTCATTAAATGGTGGACAATTATGTTAAAAAATATCGAGTGCCTTACATTATATCTTACAAAAGTCAATTTTAATCAATAAAGCCTATGGATTATGTACAGAATATCTTATATTAATTCATCCTCCTTCCCTATACAGTAGTAAACGTGTGTTTTGTTCCCAAAGTTTATCACATACTTAGAGTTGAACTTGTATACTTACAATTTGTACACAAATAAACAACGTTATAAATATAATTTAATTCTTAAATCTACAGAATAATCATTACATGCTTTCCTGGCATATTAAAAATATCTTGAACTACGATTAGCATCCTTTCAAAATACTTGGAAAATTATTGTACATAAAGTCGAATAAGATGATCTTCTTTGGCTGGATATCCAGTAACTGGGCATTTTTTATTCTTTCTAACTTCTGGTAAGATACAAGTGTAACAGTAGACAAATCCAGAAGTAGATATTGCAGTGTGAATCCAAGGTGGTTTTTTACAAATGGGACATATACCTTTATATTGTTTTGCAAATTCTGGGATCTAAAATAAGGAATCTTAATTTTATAATACAGAATTAAAAGATAGTTTGCAATATAAAAGAATTATTATTGACCTGAGGTGCTGGTGGAACTGGTAATGTTGTTAAATTGAAATTGTGATAATGCTCTTGATTCCACCAACGAAGAAATTGAAGGAAGAAGGCACTGACTTCAATGGAGCGAACAAATGAGAGGCGAATCACCTCCAATCCATCATTTGCAGTAAAGCTTCCATGACCTAATTTTTTGAGTAATTCAATCAAACCAATCTCTTCGTTGTCATTTGCATATGTCAAAGAAGTTGAAAGTAATCGCAAAGACAATGTTGGATATTCTGAGCGATTAGACAAGTACAATATATATTGGTACAAAGTTAATACTTCTTTTACAGCTCTAAGGATCCTATACGTTTTGGCAACATAAACTTTCCATTTACTTTGTTGTGCCTAAAAATAGAAATCTATAAAGTATATGCATCACAAATTTACAGGAAGATAAATAGTAAATAAAACTATTTTTTATACTATATACTATTTTATACACTATATACTTTATATACTATAACTATTGTCTTACAGTGTTTAAGTCAAGATTTTGACTCTCCCAATTTTCAATTTTCCTTTGCAAATATGGAAATACAACTAAAATTATAAGTGAAAAATTCAGTCTCCTCTTGTCTAAATTCAATCGCACTTTGGAATCTTTCAATACTATGCGCTGCAAGCCATAAAATGTCTCAGAAAATGAAGCAGCTGTAATTATAGATACAATTGCGAATCAATCTATTGCGTTTGTGATAAATTATGCTGTTACAAATTTACATTTGGTAATAATTACAATAATTTTTGAGGTAATAGTGTTGCAGAGTTGAGATCAATACAAGATAAACTTCATCTGACCACTGATAGAGCCAAGCATACTTGTCAGGATTCACAGACGCTATAAACTAAAAAACACAAGTCAAAGTAAATTTACATAAAAAACATTGTTAATAAATATATGTATATATACACACATACAGTTATTATTTTCTTTGCAGCAGGTTCAAGTGTGGCGGCAAGTGATTTCTGTGCAGCTATTTCGAAAATCGAAGGTTTGGCAAATACAGTTCCCGTAAGATGAGCTCCTCGTTCCGCCATAATTTATTTTGAGTTTACAGGTTCGACTATTTTACATGAGTTTTTTTTAATATGAGCTATACCTAAACTTTACATGAAAATAGTTTTAGTGCAGGAAGAGCCGAGCCGAGGGTTTTGTTTTCGTCATGTTCAAAACATAACCTTTCGCGCAAGAGACCTAACTTATCTTACACGTGAAAACCTGTAGAACAGGTATGCAGTCAATATGCATTCATACTGGAATAAGTGAATAAATAGGCAAAAAATAAATCATTTATTATGGCGAAGTAAAAAAAAAGATTATTATATAACTAATCATTTTTGATAATTTATAGCGCAGCGTATATTTTCGTATTGTATACCGTGTATACATTGTATACCGTCAAAATAATGCGGGATCTATACAAAATTTATATATTGTATATACCATTGTAAAAGGGACGGAAAAATGTAAATTAAAAAATCTTATTCATCCTTTTTTATATTATTGTGCATGTGCTAGGGGATATAAGTGATCGCGTGTATTATTATTTATAGATGCGGCTATACCATAATATAATAGAAATCCGCAGACATATCCACGGCTTTCATAATAATATGAATTTCTAAATAAAATAGATTGCATTTTACAAAAATAAATAAGTAATATTCAGTTATATATACTATATATATCAAGAAATATGTAATTTTCGGGGCAGAGTGTGCAAAATGACGACTTTGCACACGGCAAAAGTCCTAATATTGGAAAAAATTATTGGCGCAAGTCAAATCCGCGGCATATATCTAAAAAAGTTATAAGCGTAAATCTAAAACGTATACGAAGTTCTGAAAAATGGCTCCCAGTATGGCTAATTTTAACTATTCCAATTGTTGTTATTTCAAATAATAGAAATATAATGCGTACGATTGTGAAGAATTAGTTATGTGCATATAAGTGTTATAATGAAAAAGCACTTTTTTGGTTAAAAGCGTCAACGTAAACTGCAGAGAATTATCCATATACAGTAAGACTATCTCCTAATGTATAATTTGGATAGGCAAATCGCGTCAATATTGTTTATGAGAATCGCTATATTCGGTATGACTTTAATGTTTTTCGCAGCGTCATTTAATTCAAAAACAATAAAAAGGAACAAAAAACCACTAAGGGAGGGGGGAATTGGCATTTTTAAGCACGAGTATAAAAAAGTCATTCACCCTTGTTTTATGTATGTACACATCGTCGTACTTTTTTTTATAAGGACATGAATAGGTTGTTTTTCATATATTTAAATTGGATAGACCGCAGCCAGATAGATAAGTCGATTTTTCTATTGTAAACGCGAAAGAGACTTAAAGGCAAGCTTTATATAAATGTAGAAACAAATGTATGTAAGTTTAATTATGAAGGAAAAAAAAGAAGGAGAAAAAAGGTATATAATAAGGAAGTAGAAAGTAAGAATTAATTTTTGTAAAGTGTGAGTATGTATGGTTTTGGTAGTATGTATTGCCCAATGTCTGGCCGCAAGTGGCCGAAATAAACTAACTAACTAACTAACTATACGTATATATTGTATACGCGAAAGATGGCTTTTTTCATGCACGTTTCGTAAAAAATATTTTAATATTCTTTTTATGTTTAACGATAATATATAGCTATATAATCCGCGGAAATTGGTAAGCGAATAATCTGTTATCTATGGTATATATATACTCAGTATAGAAAAACTGTACTGAAGGAATTATCCTTTATGTGCGCTTTATATAATATCTCCTTTTTATATACCTTATTCTCTTTTTCCTTTTATTATAGCCTGTTATTATTTTATAATCGGCCTACTCCGATGAGAACTTGATGCGGCCATGAATATAATGATTACTCACAGTGATTTCTTATGTGTTATTCCGGCATCCAATATGCTTTGTCGCATCTAGTTTGTAAAAGCTCGCAGTTCATGAATGGACAAGGCGCGTAAATCAGCTACATAGGCGTGCGATATATACACTTCGCAAGTAAGATACATCTATACGTTCATATATCGCAGATATATACTATATGATATATATATACATCAACTCTTTTTTTCTCATCACACAGCAGAACAATAAATTATAATAACTATAGCGAACATAATGCTAAGCATCTTCGAAGTGCAGACTTCCGGCGGTCTACTTGTAGTCCTGGTCCTGTCTGTCTACTATACTACTTACCTCACCTCAAACTTGGACTTTTGGAAGAAACTCGGCGTGAAGGGTCCGAAGCCGCTGCCGCTTTTGGGCACAACGAGCGACATCGTATTCGTCCGCATGTCCATGGCCCAGTACACTTGCCGGGAGTACGAGGCCTTCGTCGGCCTGTTCACCAACCGGAAGCCCGTCCTGATGCTGCGCGATCCCGATCTCATCAGAAACGTTTTCGTCAAGGGCTTGCCGGTGTTCCCGAGCCTCTGCTGCAGCAGCTCCTCTTCCTCGAGCCGGAACGCTGGCGGCCGCTCGGACACAAGCTCTCGCTCGAGCTCTCGCCTACCTTCACCTCCGGCAGGCTCAAGGAGATGTTCTACCTGCTTAAGGAGTGCGCCGAACACCTCGACCGGTACCTCGGGGACCTCGTAGAGAGGAACCCGGTGATCGAGTGCCGAAACTCGCCGGCAAATTCACCACCATAGACGACATCGGTGTCTATGTGCCTTCGGACTCAATATGAACGCCATCGACGGCGGGGACGAGGTGAGCGAGTTCCAGAAAACCGCCCGCAAGATCTTCTCCGCGTCGATCTTCAATCGCATCAGGATCCAGCTGGGGCTCACCGCGCCGAGGCTGCTCGATTTTCTCAGTCCGATATTCTACGATCGCAAGATGAACGAGTTCTTCATTGGTACGATCGTTCAGACTATGGACTACAGGAAGAAGAACAACGTTAAAAGGCACGATTTTATCGATCTGCTCATGGACATCAGGGACAATCCGAGCAAGGTCAACGATATCGCTATGTATATAATGTTATATAGGTATAATGAATACTTGTATATTACATTATACATTAATTTCTCTCCATTGCAGAGATGACGGATACCTTGATCGCCGCCCAGGCCTTTGTCTTTTTCCTCGCCGGCTTCGAGACTTCTTCGTCGACCATAAGCAATACGCTGTACGAAATGGCCCTGAATCTAGAAATAGATTGAAAACTTTAGTATTGCAAGCCAAAATAGTTTATTGCGTGCACAGAGTAATAATACTCATAGCTCTCATTATTCGCCCGAGTGCATTATTATACTCTTTTTCTTATGCCCGGCGGAATTCAGTAGTTTTAATCTATGGAAAAAATTCCTTGGAAACGGTTTTATGCGACGTTTGTAGAAACGAGGTGATTCTTGGTATTTATGCTATTATATACATGTAATTAAAAATTACTCTATCAATTATTTTATAACATTTTTAGAATATAATTGACGAACATTTCTTTCTCAATCATACATACGCTGCAAAATTGAAAAAGCTATCGTAATGTTATATTAATTACATTAATAGCTGCAATATAGATAATCGGTTTTGTGCGCAGACAGGTTTATGTATGTCAGAGGCGACACGATCACGTCGTCAAAACATAAATGATGATGTATATACTCAACGAAATAAAAAAAATGATGCGAGAAAAGTCATAAAAACAGATTTATTAGTCCCGAAACTTTGCAAACCACTTTTTTAAAATTAGACTCGAAACTGAATACGAGCACAGCTCATGTTTAAAGCAATTTGATTGTAACACATTGTAACTTTAAAACATAAAGTAGTAAAATCTTTGCAACGTGTAGGTATACCTGTATATACACAGTAAACGAGAAAAAAAATCACTGCATATACAGGAACCGAGAAACTTATTCCAGCGATCAAAAGTTGGACCTCATTACACGGATCGTATTACCTATACTTACAAAAATACTAGGCTATTTGCTCTTCCAGATTATGAGTTCCCGTACGCACATATAGGCAAGTTCGACTATTCTTGATTTAACGAATCATTTACGCGCGCCTAGCCGGCCAACTTTTTTTCCTTCCATACTATAGCTACAGACTCTGTATAATTATTTTCTTAGCTCGATATTATCGCGAAGCGGTGATGTCAGCGTCACAGTTCTCCAAATTGGCAACTGTGCACTGTGTACTTTAGCAAACGACGAAGATTAACGTCGGACGGCACTGCTAAAAAATGCATCCCCTTGTTAAGCTGAATTCGTAATAGCTATGCGCGCTGCGATATATATATGTATATATATGAAAGTTCGAGAATCGGGTAATATGTGTGTTGTAGGTACTAATCTAATCTATTAGATTAGATGTATTATAGGTACTAAGTACACGCGTAAATCGCAAGACGGTCACGTTTTTGCCGACCATCTGACTAATAATACTTCGTGTACTCTCAGAAGAGCTGCATATACGAACCTTTTTTTTATCCAGTAAGTATTGCGGAATGAAGTAGCGAAGACGAATAGCATATCGTGACATGTAATATAATAACATTAATTTATTGCTTATAAGTGAAACATATATAAATTCACGTGTTTAAACGGCGAATGGTAATCCACAACTCCCACCACCGAAAAATAGGTAATTTATTATATACGAATAAATTTTCACGGAATTGATCATTTACTAACTCTATATTATCATAAAAAAAATCGATGCCAGCGCATACAATGCAGCTTCCTCCAAACTGATGTATCGTTCCTATTATGTAATTGTTCAAATTTCAATGAAGAATTATAAGCAAAAACATGCAATATATTTTTGTTAAGTACTACTATTTAACCATCAGAATCATTATCTTATATCTCTTATCTCTCTCTCTCTATTTCAAAAAACGAGCACTGCAAATAAGTTTGCACTTTTGCAGCACCCCTTGCAATAATTAGTAAAAAACGAAATTCAGTAAAAAAAAAAAAAATATTGAAGCGACGTAAGATGAGCGCAGGCGAAGAGTACGACAAACTGGCTCTGCCGATGATAATCTCCAGTCAAGTCGTCGGTAGCTGGCCAAGTCGCGCCGAGCTCGAGGGTCAGCGTGGTTGGCGCGTCCTGGTGCACCGTTTGCATCGTTATCTGGCCATTCTCCTTATATACCTGATCTCAGTGGGCGTCGCCGCCGAGGTTATCGTCTTCTTCGGCGAAGACATGAACGAGACCATCGAGTGCGCATTGATCAGCTCAGCCTTTTGCATGGGAGTCACGCGAACCATAACGTTCGCCAGACATCAGCCGGAGATGCTCTACGTCGTCGAGACCATGAGGCGGGATTGGGTTCGATCGAGCACCGAAGAAAGAGCATTACTGAGGGACAAGTGTCTCATTGCCTTCAAGCTAGCCAAATTCTTCACTATCAGTGTCATCGTCACCGGCTCAGCCTTTGTCGTCATGCCGATGCTCGAGGTTAAGCATGATATACCGATATACGTACACTTAGATCGATGTACAGTATCACTATATTGAAAAAACTCACAGCACAATAATCCGCCAGGGTAATTACCGGCTATGAATTATTACTGTATGTATAAACAATGGTATGTATAATCGCACCCGATCGCGCGAGCTTTTTCAGTAGTGAATCTGCAGCGGCGAATCGTTATTAATACACTTTTGACTTTCGTGTACCAGCTGAAATTTAGCAAAGACGCCAAAAGAATGCTACCCTTCCGCGGTTACTTCCTCTTCAACCACACGCTGCCCGGGATCTACGGCTACACTTACTTGGCGAACTCGATAGTGGGCGCACTGGGATGTACGACAATCGCCTGCGCCACGAGTTTTAGCCTCATCTCGTCGATCCACGGAGCTGCTAAATTCGCCATTATCCAGAAGGATTTCCAGAAGATCGACCATACCAACTGGAACAACCGCGAGATCGTCGGGAGGTGCGTTCGCCGACATCAGGAATGCATAAGGTGCGAGCATCGAAAGCGATAATCGTCGTTCGTATAAGCAAACATATTTCTCAACAGATTTGCAGAAACGGTGGAGAACATCATCAACGTCCTGGCGCTGGCACAGTTTGTGATAAGCACTGGCCTCATATGCTTCGCTGGATTCCAAGTGACTACGGTATAATGAGCGTGATATTGCGCGTATATGCTTCTGTATAACGTGGATATAAAGCGTCGAATGATATTGACAGATGATGGAGGACAGAGCTCGCTTCACTAAATACGCATCGTTCCTTAACGCGGCGGTGACGGAGCTCTTCATATTCAGCTACGGCGGCCAGGCGTTGAAGTCCGAGGTAACTCATTGCAATCATTTGGGATAACTTGTACAATATATGTATATCCGCAAGTTTGGTACGAGGCGCACTTCACTTATTCTCTGTCGATATAAAGAGCGAAGAAGTCGCAGACTGCGCCTACGCGAGCAACTGGATCGGTAGCGTGTTAAGCACCAATCTGAGAATGGTCGTAATGAGATCCAGAAAACCCTGTACCATTACGGCGGGAAAGTTCTATGACATGTCATTCGAGTCGTTTTTGAAGGTAAAATGTAGCCAGTTCAACTCTAGATCGCAGCGTTCGATTATTATATACTTCTATTTGCAGGTGCTGAGCTCGTCTTTCTCGTATTTTACGGTCCTGCTGGCTATGAAAGAAGAATAATTTGCTGCGAGACTTGCGAAACGAAGGCGTATTAAAATTAAAAATAATATATACTAGCGCTCCAGGGTTAACCATGCAGCGTACTCGTTGTTTAGGAAAAAAGAGAAAAGAAGATAAACGTAAAAAATATTGCACGACGATATTTTATTTAGTTTATTGACGATACGATTTATAGGCTACGATTTATAACCAGGCTATTATCGCGATAATATAGTTTGAAAGTACACGAACAAAATTTAAAAAGACGCAAATACTGATTCACGTTGACTCTGAAAAGCACCGTGTTACAAAAAGCGCATTAAGGAGACATCGTAATTTTCAAAACTCCAAAAGTTTTATATCTTCAGCACATTTACTACGAAGAGACTTTTCATTACGATTATAACAATCCGTTTTATTTTACGATAATTATTATAAAAATATTTAATTGTGTACTTTTAAATAAACCGTTTATTATAAATATAAGCATACATCATTTTTACGCACAATACGCTATACGATGGTAAAATCTTCAGTTTCGTACTGAAAGTGAAATTTATTTTTCATACATTTTTATTTTCTATTTTTATTCTAAATATATGCTTTTCGGGAAATATAATAACAGTATCGTCGCATTTTCAAATACGATATAACATTTTGTCTGGATATATAATAAAAAAAGAATCATAAAATAGAAAGAGTGCAAGCATTCAACAAGTACTCAATGATATATATTAAAGAGCAATAGAATATTGCCGAAATTAAAATAATTAAGCAACTTGATAAAATGATAAAATCTTTTTCTTAAAGTTAAACCATTTAACACAGAAGTATTACATTAAATAGAGCATTTTTCTTCAGTTATATAAGTAAGTAATCTTTATTTGTATTTTTGGTGAAAATAAAACGGAACGTTTCTCTATACAGTATAACATAAGTATAGAAACGAAGAATCCGTTGAATATTTTTACGCACAATAAAGCGTAAAAAATAAGTTTTTATCATATAATATTATTATATACACGCAAAACGTTAAAACTATTCGTCAGTCTGTCGCGATTTCAATATTAATAATATTAACTACACGTCTGCATGTGTTATCCAAGGGCAGCGAGATCGAAAAATTCTTTCTAATAAACAAACAGTTAAACAACTACGAACTCAAGCTCAAAGGTACAACACGATTCACCACATCATAAACGAAGCCCTCTTGCTATTATGTGCCAGCGGATTCAGACACAGACTGGTCAGCACTCTTACAGCCTCTTCGCCATCGGCATCCTTCGCGTAAAGCGTCTTTCTTTTTCCGGCACCGGCGCTGCTCCTACTGAGACTCACAAAAACTGGATGAGTCTGATGCATCGCTTCGGTTTTCGCCTGGAACAAATCCCTCTCGAACCTCCTGCTGGTCAGGTACGGATTCTTGGCGAATTTAGGCGGATACGGGACGGTCGACTTTCTCAGACTGTGAACAGGTTCTACCTTGGCCGGTGCCTGTGGGGCTCTTCTCTTGTAGCTCAAAGTGCCATCCCTTTCTTTGCTTCGCGAAGATGACGACAGAATAGGAGGGACGAGCGAGTTTCCATTAGCGACGGGCAAAGTAGAATTATGATGCATTCCCACGAGTGGCACACCTGCGAGAACTGCCTTATTTCGGCCGCTATCGCGCAAGGGCCTGTACTCGTCTCTTCTGGGGCTCCCCAGGTTCTTCTCGTAGACGCTGATCTTTGTGTTGACCAGTCCGGATTTCTCCACGGCCTTCAGCGTCGCTGTCTTTTTTTCTTCGCTCACTGCCACCGATTTCCCCGACAGCGATCTGTAGGTCGAGTGCAGAAAACCGGAGGACGAGTTCTCGATGAAGTTGTAGTTACCCTCGAGGCTGCAGTCCGTGCTGTGGTTAAGGTCCAGCTGTCTCCGTCTCCTGCGTCGTCTTCGCTGTTGCGTCGATCTCAGGGTCGATATGCTCATGGCCTTTTTCCTGGGTCTACTGCTGGGGGCGAACCTGCTCTTGGTTGGCAAGCGAAAAGTTTTTATCAAGATCGCTCGCTCGTTCTCGTCGCGCTCCGGTTGTGCTGGATCCTGATTTCGAGGGTTCGAGTAGTACCTCTCGGTCTGGATGTGGTTGATATTGTTGTTGGTATCCTCGGGTACATCGATTGGATTGCCCCATGGTTTGATCGATTTTACTTGTGGTGGAACATTGCCATTGTAGTATTGGTATTTTTGTCGAGAGGATGGGGTGCTGGTGATGATGTTCTCGCTGCCCTCGAGCCACCTTCAAGACTTGCCGGCGAACGTGTTGCCGGTTGTCATCGACAGCCGGTGCTCCATGTTTCCGCAACCCATTCCTAGGAAGCAATAACGCTTTTAAAAAGCACTTCAAATGATCGCGCGCAGAAGCGCAGATTCTATATGTAATGAGGGCAAGAATTGCGAGCTGTAAAGTAGGTATCCTCACCGTAATCGTGATCGTTCTCGTTGAAGGGGCTGAGAGTCTGGGTAGAGGTGAAGGTAGACGTCTGCGCTTGCTTCTTCTTCCTGTGCTTCTGCTTCTTGAGTCTCGAGCAGGCCAGTAGTGTGCTCAGCAGAGCGCACAGCTCTATCAGAACGACGCCCAAGCCTATCGCTAGCAGAATCAAGGCTTGATCTTGAACCCAACTTTCGATCATGTCCAAGCAGCCCTGATGTGTAATTATTATATTTTACAAATGATTTAACATGAGAAAACGTTGTATATAATATTCGTTTACAAAAATATAGTAATTTTCGATATACATACGGAAGCGTGTCGCGCGTGCTGATGATCGGCAATATTGAGCGACTGACACAAGGTGAGATTCATGGGTTCCGGATTGAGAAAGCCATCGGGATCGAAAGAATTGTTGAGAAAACAACAGCTCAGCGGTACGACCAACTCGCGTCTACCCAACTCCTGGAGACGCCACCATGATGTTCCGTAATTACTGCTGGCGTTTATACCGCAGCAGGAGAACTGTAAAATATTGCGTGATCGCTCGTTATCTCATTATAGGTGTATATATCTCCAGCGCAGCTTACACTTATAGGCAGTATATACCAGGTACGTTGTATATTTGGATTGAGTGAAATGGATATTACTTTGGGATAATTGGCCGACTTGGAATAAATTGTATCAGCTAAAGTAGACGAGGGTAGTGTGCGGTGAGACACACTTGCCTTACCGATATCGATCTGCATAGATACTTGCCGATTTATCATCCGCACATAAATTTATAAAATATTACACACTTACAGATGTCTGGGCGAGATCAATGGCAGCGGTAAACTGTTCCCGTCCAGGCAGAGCGTAGCTACGTTGTAAAGCCCGAAGTAGTCGAGGGGCCCTGACGTCCACCCCCAACAGGTGCGGCCAAAACACGACGATCAGACACAGCGAGCACTTGCCGATCAACAGCAACACGATAACGCTCACGTACTGGAACAGCCGATTATAATTAGCCTGCAGCGTTCGATGATTTCACTATACATATATACGCCGAGAGAACTTTCTATGCGGGTTATTAGTTTCCACAGGCTATATAATCTGGGTCGGTATATATATATGTGTGCTTTTTTAGAAATTTCGGTCGGCTTTCGTAACGTTCGGCTACTTTTGCATCTTTAGAGTTATTAAAAAATCGATACAACATTTTTTTCGCTATTGTTTACTTTGGAAACAGATCGTTTGTAACCCTGAACAAAATTAAAAAGAAAACGCGCTGATTGTTTAACGACGACGAGGTTTAACGTATAATGTATACATGTAGCTTTGAATAGCAGAAACCGAAACAGTACACATATAAATGGAAAACGAGTTCAATGCACGACTCGCAATCGCGTTCGTCGATTCGAGCTTCTCACGCGCGCCGTGTCCTATATGATCGCGGTCTATGAAATAAATATATGTTCATCGCGGCTTTCCTGTATATATCATCGATGCGACTTTTCATTGCCCGTTGCACGATCTCATATATATATATATATATATATATATATATATATATATACCGCACACCTCTTCATCGTCGCAAATCGAATTAAAAATAAAACAATTATGATGGCACTATAATAAATATACATTCGCCGTGTAGAGGAAAAAAAGAGCTGTGCGTATATATCGGTATAACGTATACAAAAGCACCGATGGTGCAACTGCGATATAGATGGGTGCGACAGGTGCAGAGAATATAGGCCGGCGCAAGAATCGTTTCCGTTTTGCCCTCGTACGTAACAAATGCGGTAAATTCGATTGCAGGGGGGCTTTATATGCCAGCATATGGCTATATATGTATATGTCAGTATAATGTAGCCCGTACGTGTAATTGCGGTTCGGTGTTGTTTGGAGCGTTGTGTGGCGAGTTTTTTTTATGGGAGAGGGGTGATGATGAGTTTCCATGTGCTGTCGAGTGTAATTTCATTGCGTTTGTCCGCTCGGTATGTACTTCTGTTATTACGCAGTTTTTTTGTATAATAGACTATCGAACATATTTTATAAAATTTATTTCAATTCGTACACTTAACAGAAAAGAACGTATATAACAATAACGTAAACTACAGATATATAATAAATACAAGCAAATTTAAAGAACAAAGTATATACTCACAGAAGCGGTGATGCAGCAGTTGTATAGACACGAAGCCCAGCATCCGAGTACCCCAGTGATGGCGATAACGAATCCAACGCCAACAACGAGCAAAGCTGCGTAGTAGAAAATCGGTTGCTCCGGATGAGTGTCGCTCGAGCCGAGCAATCGTGACAGCAAAACCCTGTCACTGTCGGCAAGCAAAAGTGCGCCGAGTGACATCAGCACGAAGCCCGACATCTGCGAAAGCGAGACGAATTTCATTTTCCGCGTAATAGTATATACAAGCTGCGTACAAACTCTCGAACATACAACGAAGCGATTTTCCGAGTCGTGCGCGCGCTCGACTATATAATAATGGCTATATACCATAGCTGCGGCGTCTTGTCACGGCAAATTGAATTTTTAATTCTCTTTTGCTTGCTCCGTTGGAGAATAGCACTTTTTCTCGATTTCTCGAGAAGCGATGGGTTCTATATATGCATGCGAGGGAAACTTTATTCGACGTCGCTGTTGCTCGAACTTTTGGATGAGTAGTATAGAGAATTGAAAAAAGTTTTAAAGAAAAATTCACTCACAAGAAAAATAATGTTGGAACAGCACATGAAGACCTTGGAAAGGCCCAGCCTCGTCTTGCCCTGCATTATCCTCGATTTTTCAAACTTCAAATCCTCTCCAAAGCCTCAAAACTCATCGTTTCTATACTGATCACACAACTCGCGTGTCGCGCATCGAGATCGACCTTACAAAACAGCGGAGAAAAAAATAACGATTCCAAACGCTAAGCAATAAAAAAAATATAAAACGCAACAATCAAAACTAGACCTACCGACACCGAGTCCGCGTCGGAATGCCGGCGGCGCTACACTATGCCAGAGAATGAAAATCGCGTTCGAGTTTCCTGCGGTGCGCGCGCTCGGGGTTACCTCATGCGCGACGCACTGGGCATGTATTATACACATATATAGCACCTCAGCAAACGGAAACGGAAGGAAGTATGGGGGGGGCCCCCACCTGCCGGAATTGCGGAAGAGAGCTTCGAACCTTTCTTTTCAGCTTTGTCGTCTGTTGAGACCGTTGTGCGATGGGGTGTAGTTTTTATTTTAGGTGAAACGAAGACATTCGAATATTATATGATGGATACATGCTGCTTGGATGGTAATTGTTATAATTCGGAGAAACTGTTTTCGAATTTGTTAAATAATTGCAAGCCACGATTTCGTTGAAAAATTGGAAATATATTTATTCAGCAAATGAACTTTTTTTCGAGTTATTCTTTCACTATTTACATGATCTCGGTGTACCAAAGATTTCGTTCACTCGAATAGAAAATCACTCGCTATCAATTTATGTTTCATCTTCGTATAACGATATTCATGCGTACGCAACACTCGCACGTGGTAGTGGAGCGCAATAAACAAAAAACGTGAAAAATACCAGCGAGACTCGGTAACGCGCTTGGCTCGCGCTCCCAATCAGTTTAGTTTACTCGTTCCACGCGTACCGAGCGGATTTCATGCACATCATTGTAGGTGCTCAGCGAGCCTATCTCCTGCCTTTGGATTAATTCATCCCATACACACAAACCAGCTCGCGCGCTCTTGTTCTCTCTATCTCTCTCTCTGGTCACCCATAAATGGGCCATGTGTACGCGCGTTATGCACATACGTGTACGTGCGCTTTTCAAAGTAGCATTTAAAAGTCTAATTTGCTGCGGCCACTTGAAGCACCTCCGGAGCAGCCAACGTCGTCCTGCTCACGTTGGGTCGTCTCGCCGAGTTCGGGTGGCAGATGAAGAATCTGAAAATTCGAGGATGAGCTTATATTGTTTGTGCTCGTGACACGTTATCGTCTGTATAAACATAGAGCTGAAGGAAATTCAATGGTGTCGAACCTCGATAAGGAACTTTTTCCGGCGTAGTTTGAAAGCTAAATCGGAGAAAAGTGATTGTTGATTGACAAGCGTGTTAAAGGCGGGAAGTTTCTTGATGTGAAGCAGGCCGTGGTAATCTTTGAAAATGGGATTCGTTTCTTTTGTCGAGCCCGCGAAAGATTCCAGGCTTATCACCACGTCTGTCATATGCTCTATTCTTTGTACGACACCAGTCTATGATAAAAAAGAATGAATTGTATAAAAATGAATTTTTCGCAGGTACAAAGTACAAAAATTATATAGAACTGATTGTATTCTTACCGAATAATCATCAAAGTTGAGAACAGGAACTGTGAGTACTGCTACAGCAAAGGATTCTCGCAATAGAGCTCTGAGCATGTACACAAATTTCAACAAATCACTCTGCGTCTGCTCTTCTGAGTCACCCAGCCATAATCTGGATCCCAATGAATTGATTGCAATTCGCAGCACATTTCTTTTGGTGGATGTTTGCGAAATCAGAAACTCCCCTTCTCTCAAAGTCTTTTCAATATTTAGCAAAAGGTCTGCATAAGCATTGTTTTCAAAGATGTCATTTCGTTTCTTTACATTTTCTCCATCCCATGTTATCACGTTTGCTTTCTGTAGAGTTTCTTTCTTCATTTTTTTAGTCAGATCATAGTAGTGTCCAAATGTTGATGTATCTCCTGGAGATGAATCAAACACCTTCATGTTCTGGTAACGCCATGCAATTTTCATTTCTTCATTTTTGCTGGAAGAATCATACTTTTTAGTAGTTTCTTCATCGACTGCTGGTAGTTCTGCCAAGATGTGGGATGGCTTTGAATCTTGTGAAGCGACAAATAGGGAATGACCGTTGACAACTCCTTCGACAATGAAATATCTGTACATAACTTTTGCATAGGTACTGTAGGCATCTTCCTCTGAAAAGTTAAAACATTAAAAATTAATCAATATTATTACTGTTATTTTATACACAATTTTATAATTTGCTTTAGTTTATTGAAATTACCAATTAGAAAAATCGACCCAATAGGTAAACCACCTCCTATAAGACAACAAATCATATTGTTAATAATTCTAGAATTTGTAACAATTGGATATAAATACCAACATTAAAACATACCAATAAAATGATCCAGTGATGGAATGCCAGTGGATACCAAGAGTTGAGCATTGCGTGTCGCTGGCTTAGTTCCAGGAATTATGGGCATTTGCGCCTTTGCGATTGTCACATTCGATGACATTTTTGCACACAATCGTCACGCCGTATTTACTAAAATATCTCTAATAGAAATACGAATATAAACAAACAAACTTTACTAACATAATATATATAGTCTTTAAAAAGTATTTTAAAACAATACCATACCAAAGTTATTTACATCCAAACAGAATCCTTTTACTATTAAATACACAGCCAATTAACTAATTTTATTTATCAACAAGATTATTTCATCGCGAAGTTTACAGCTATTCTGATGTTGCACTATGCAGCTGATTGGCGCACGACGCCATTCTAGTCCATATTAGCACGTGGTCGGTCCGCGGCGCTTCCATGCGATGATATATATATACATATAATATAATCCACATCATATATATATAGCGTATATAGTTGTTATAGCGATGTCAACGCTGTCATATAGGATATACAAACGCAATATAGCAAAAATCGTAACCTAGGCAATTGATCTGTTTACATCGCATTTTGTATCCAAGTGTTTAGTCTAAAACACGCACCAATCGAACCTATTGCGAAATGTGCGTTATTTAGTGGACGTTCGTTGGCATTTTATCGAACAATCACGCGTCGACACCACTAGCAACATGCTAGCAACGCTATTCTACATATAACAACCGGTAATAATAAGCTGCTTTACTTAGTGCTTAGTAGATTTTAGTGCTGGTAGAAAATGGCAAGTTTGCCTTGTTTAATTTTTGTTTTTTTTTAAATTTGTTCATTATTTATAAATACTATATTTGCCTGTCTGTTGATCTAATTTTAATAACTTGTATTATTACACATTTTCAGCTGTCAAAAAAAGCAACGAGTACACTCTTATCTAGAAAGAAGCCTTTTGCCAAATTTGAACTGACCGAAGAGCAAAAAGCTGATATTAAAGAGGCATTTGATTTATTTGATCCTGATGGAACAGGAAAGATTGCTACAAGAGAATTAAAAGTTGCGATCAGAGCACTTGGTTTTGAGCCTACTAGGGAGGAAATAAGAAAACTTGTTGCCAACGTCGACCCTGATGGTTTAGGAAAAATTTCATTTGAGGAATTTCTGGATTTAATGTCAAGTAAAATGGCAGAAAAGGACTCTAAGGAAGAAGTGTTAAAGGCTTTTCGCTTATTTGATGATGACGGTACAGGAAAAATATCTTTTAAGAATCTGAAGCGAGTTGCAAAGGAACTTGGAGAGAACTTGACTGATGAAGAACTCCAGGAGATGATTGATGAGGCTGACAGAGATGGAGATGGAGAAATTTCTCAGGAAGAATTCCTCAGAATTATGAAAAAAACTTGTTTATACTAATGAGTAAATATATATATTTTTAAAAACTTTCTTTTCAATTATGTCTGTGCACTTGTACTTTATACAATGTAATTTATACAATAAATGCTTTGTAAAATCTTTTATAAATATCAAATGTGTGATTTAAAAAAAGTATAAAAAATAGTATCTATTCATTAAAAAAATATTTATTAACTAACACTGACTTTTAGCTGTTGAAGCAGCTGTTGTTACAAGTTTTCTTATTTGCTCTCCACGAATTTTGGCTTTAGATACACATTTACTTAAGAGTTTTTGCGACATTGGGATTCCACCAGTTTTGTGTAACATGCACATGTGTTTTTCATTAAATACTATGGTTAATGTGCTGAGAGCCAATTTCTCTTCATCTTCAGTTGGGTCCGTAATGAGCAGTTGACTACAAGAAAATGAAAATTTAATATTTTTGAATAAAATGTGCAGATTTTTAAAACCTTACAACATTTAACAACTTACTCTTCAAAGATGGCAAAAGTAGTACTAGCAGGCAGCTGTTTTAATGGTACACTGATTCTCTTTTTGTCATCAACTTTTGTAGCCCCTGTTTCAGCAGTGTATTCCACTATGGGCAATGTTACTACAACAGAATATATCAAATTAATTCAGTAATTAATTTTTTTATTACATGTTTACTAAGAAAACACTTACAAATTTTGAGCGCTGCTACCAATGCTCCGATACATGCATCAATTACTGAACCATCATAATCTATACATACGAGATCGCAATATAAAACCCACACTAGTTTGTCCTTGTGTATACAAAGATCTTTTAAGTCTACAGCTTGCGAATTCACTAGTATCCTTTCAACAAGTTTTGTAGCGCATTGTGCTTCTTCACCAGGAGGTCCAGGCCTAAATTTTGACGATGACAATGGTGACAAGTCAACATTTGGAATAATATAGCCACAGTCTGGTGTTTCAGCCTTGGGACAAGCTAGTTCCTGTGCATCAAAACAATACATCATTATGATAAAGTTATTACTTTATCATCCCCTTGTTTTATTTAATTTCTTAAGTAGCTATAAAGAAACACATACAGCTTTAATGCCACAGACTACGGATGTGTTTCCAATTTTGAAAACAGCTGAACTATCTGCTTGAGTAATTGAACCAATGTTGACACTCACTGGGCGAAATGATATAAACTCTCTGCCATCAGGCCTTGTGTTTGAGGCCTCAAAACAGAAATTCAATTTAAATAAAAATATTTTATTCAATAAAATAAGCAGAAAACACATTATAAACTGATAATAATAAGTGATACTTACAAAATGATCTCGAAGATACTTTGCTGGATGAATTGTTCTAAACATTAACCAATTATTTAAAAAAAACATAAAAAATTAATAAAAACGATGTGTAAAAAAATAATTCTTACTTAAATTGCGATTCCATTGTTGCAAATTATAGGTCGACGGAGAACATATTATTGTAAACTAATTGTTCACAAAAGGTTAGGTTGATTGAAAGTGTGTGTTGCGCGCGCCAATGAACAATCGTGATGTGATCGGACCTGCAAACCGACCGCGCACGTGCTTTTGAACAAAACTATATCTTATAAAGTTTTCCGAAAATGGCAGCCGCAATCAGATTGCAACAAGCACTTCGATTGGGAAAAAAATCATTTTCCCTTTCTGTAACTAAAATAAATAAGACATATAATTACTCTGTATTGTCCAGATGTCGAGGAAATACATCAGGTGTGAAAGATCATTTATCATCTTCAATCGAATATTGTATTTCTTTCAAAGACAGTTTAGGGTTAGGTGTTTAATAAAATTTTTTATTGTTTGTTGAACTACGTAATTTTATAACAGTTATAAACGTGAACTACTTACTTATTTAATTCGAGATTTTATAATAATTGTATAATATGTAGTAAAGTTTGTTATGCTATGCTATACTTAAATACAAAATTGAAGCAAATAGATAATCAATTTTAGCTTGTTAATTAAAATTTGGTCTTTATACGATTTTGCTGACTGTAAATGCAATTAGCTGAAGATATCGTAGAATTCAAATATATTTTTCATAATTTGTCATAGCATGGACACTCAACCAAACAAGATTTCTGTCATCCCAAGCTGCTCCAGAAAGTTCTACCACTGTAGACTCCAATACCGACGATCATAATATAATAAAAGACACAGAAAAGAAAATAGGTATAGATGATTGAATATTTCTTAAGATAGAGTCATTTATTGTATAGCATATAGTATATATGTACCAATCAGTGTTTTTGTATTAACTTTTATTAAATTTATGGTAGGTGACACTGACAAACATGAATTTCAGTCTGAGACTCGAATGCTGTTGAATATTGTTGCCAAATCTTTATATTCTGACAAGGAGGTAGGTTATCCTTAGTCTTAAATTAAATCTTAAAACATATAACTCTACTTTTTACTTAATTCATTTAAATTATGTTTAACACAGGTGTTTATCAGAGAATTGATTTCGAATGCTAGTGATGCTTTAGAAAAGTTACGGTACTTAAGACTTTCTGAAAATCTATCCGCAGATCAAGGTGGAGATAGGAATCTGGAAATTCACATTGCCACTGATAAACAAAATCGTACTATTGTTATTCAAGACACCGGAGTTGGTATGACAAAGGAAGAGTTGATATCGAACTTAGGAACTATTGCGCGATCTGGTTCTAAAGTTAGTTTTAGTTTAAAAATGTTTAGTAACAACTTTTAAATTCACTTGACCTTATTAAATATAATTTTCAGGCTTTCTTAGAGGAACTAAAAGAGAAAAAAGGCGCAGAGGAAGCTTCTAAAATTATTGGCCAGTTTGGAGTAGGATTCTACAGTGCTTTTATGGTTGCTGATAAAGTTGAAGTTTTCACAAAATCATATAAAAATGATTCAGAGGGACTTTATTGGGTATCTGATGGGTAAGTTGATTAAGAAATGTATTTATTGTAATCTTACGGCTATGTTTATTATAATCTTTATTAATAATCAATTTAATGGGGTGTAGATCAGGTGCTTATGAAATAGCAAAAGCAGAAGGCGTTCAACCTGGAACTAAAATCGTGATACATTTACGCAGTGATTGTCGGGAATTCAGCGATGAAGATACTGTAAATGGTAAACTGATACCTTTTATCACTAGTAAAATTATCAAATATAACAACGTAGAAAAAACTTCATTTATTTATTTATTTTTTTAAGGTATCATACAAAAATATAGCAACTTTGTTGGTAGCCCTATATTTGTTAACGGAAAAAGAGCAAATACTATCGAGGTAATACTAAATTTCGTTTTACATTTTATTTAATAGAGTAAATACTTAAAGATTTCTTCTCGTAGGCTTTATGGATGCTTGATCCTAAAGAAGTCACTCCAGAACAGCACACTCAGTTTTATCGTTTCATTGCCAACAGTTATGATGAACCAAAATTTATATTGCATTACACTACTGATGCTCCAGTGAGTATAAGAGCACTATTGTACTTCCCAGAAGGCAAACCAGGTCTTTTTGAGATGGCAAGAGATGCGTCAATCGGTGTTGCACTTTACAGTCGCAAAGTTTTAATCCAAAATAAAGCCGAAAACATCTTGCCTAAATTTCTTAGATTCGTAAAAGGTGTTGTTGACTCCGAAGATATCCCTTTGAACTTGAGCAGAGAATTGTTACAAAACAGTGCTTTGATTACGTAAGTGTTTTTCACTAGTTTTCATCATAATAATTGTTATATCTAATCAAAGCATAATTTCTCCGCGCAGAAAGTTGAGGAATGTTCTCACAACCCGCATTATACGTTTTTTGCAAGAGCAGGCGAAGAAACGCCCTGACGATTACCTTAAATTTTATAATGAATATAACACGTTCTTCAAAGAAGGCATTATTACCAGTACAGATGATACCGGAAAGGTATTTTTTCTTTTTATTTCGTTTTGTATGTTATAATAATTAATAATTTTATCGGTTATCAAAAATAGGAAGAAATTAGCAAATTATTACGATTTGAATCTTCTATGAAAAATCCTGGCGAAGTAATTGGCCTTGTAGACTACTGTGATGGACTCGCAAAGGATCAGAAATATATTTATTATTTAGCAGCTCCAAAGTAAGTATTTTTGTTATAGCTTATTGTATGAATAAAAATATATGGTATACATTCATATTATTTTGAACATTTTAGTCGCACTTTAGCAGAACAATCACCGTACTTTGAATCATTTAAGAAGCGGAAGTTGGAAGTGTTGTTCTGTTACGAACCTTATGATGAGCTCGTTTTAATGCACCTGAAACGATACAAGTCTTATGACGTTATATCTGTTGAAAAGGAGATGCATGAAAATACTGAAGCTACCGAAAAAGAAAACACTGGTGCTGAATTGTTCTAAAAACATTTTATAAAATTTTGTTACAATATTTACTAAACTATTTCATTATTTACTAGGATGTCTTAATGAAGAAGCACTAAAAGATCTTATCAGTTATATAAAAAGAATATTAAAAAATAAAGCTCATGATGTAAAAATAACGAATCGTTTGGAGTTCCACCCATGCGTCGTGACAGTTCAAGATATGGCAGCTGCAAGACATTTTATTCGTTCTCAAAGTCATCAGTTCAATGATGAAATGCGTTATAGTCTTCTTCAACCTCGTTTGGAAATCAATCCTAATCACCCGTTAATCAAAAGACTTATAAAACTAAAAACTTCCGATAAAGAAATTGCCGACATGCTAATTGAACAGGTAAATTTGATATAAAAAAGTCTATGAAGGGGCTACCACATCTTTTATATAGATTAATATACTAGGAATGTTAATTTACCCTTTCCTGTATTCCCAATTTTAAGAAAAATGGCTAAATATTGGAATCTGAAAAAATTACTAGTTATAGTTTTTGTTGCCGTTTTTGCGCGAAGTAAGCTCGATAACAGGTCCAATATTTAAATAAGCGGGTCAATTTAATATTGCTAGTATAAAAAGTATGGTAGCCCCTTGAGGGTAGAGAAATTAATTAATTTTTTATACTTTTCAGTTATTCATGAGCTCTATGGCTACTGCTGGTCTCGTGGAAGATTCAAGAGGCCTTCTAATAAGTATGAATCAACTTTTGACTTTAATCCTCGAAAAAACAGGCGATAAATAGGTAGTAGATTGTACTCCTACTGATAGGTGACTGAGATACTTGTGAATTAAGTTAATATTTTTTGTAAATATTTCGAATCTTTATGTATTGTTTAATATATTTTTTTATACAAAAGAAACGATGTACTATATTGTGTAAAAATTAAATCGTAAACATTAAATAGGCAAATATTGTTTCATTTATTACAACTTGACCTTATACAAATTAACTTAATGTAATCTTAAATTTATAACAATTTAAGCTATTATGCAGAAATAATTACTTTTGACGATATGTTGCTATTTTACTGAGGGTTTATTTTCTTGTATCTTTTGTATCGTATTTCTTGACGTACTTTTTAGGCCTAATGTAACAATTAAAGTATAATATTTACGTTTTCAACAAAAATTATATACAAACAAATTTGAATATATCTGCTATTTTTCACGTAAACTAATTGTTCATACTTGACACTATTATCAATTTCTAAATGGTTATTAAATTGAATGTAATCATTTAATTTTACGAATCAAATACGTAATATTTTTATTGTGTCAAGATAGTTTAATAGATCTTCTTAATTTTTTAGTTTTCATATTTATGAACATATTTATTTCTAAACATAAAATTTCTTTGGATACTTGATGTATTTCTTAAAAATTTACTTAACAGAATCGAAAATAATATTATGGTGTTTGAAAGGTTTTCAAAACAGAGTCCATACGAAAGTTTAATTATATCTATCAAAATTTGAGTGTGAAAAAGTATTGATTTATCTTAATTCAGAATAAATTATCTAGTGTTCCCGTGCAAGATCGTTTTCAGATTTAAAATTTAAAGAGATAAAGGTTCATAAATGAACAGTTCTTTTTATTTCTCTTCATATTTTTGTTCTCTCTTATTATTTTACATATTCGTGCTGCGCTCATTATTTCTCACTTATACACATTATTTCGCTCATCGAACAACGCAAATATATTACATAAATCACCCTGTTTTGCGTCTTTTCACATGCGAGCATCGATGGCGTCGAAAATGAGCATAAATTGATTAAGTATTTTAAGTTTTAATTACAAAAGCTTATGTGTTCCGATGCCACCATGCATCGTAGGGCAAGAACGCAGGAACATAAGAAACGTTCGATCGACTTTAAAAGTCTATATTCTTTTTACATGCTAACCTATCATTCTCGTTCATTCAATATATAAAAAAACTTTTTACACATACATTTTACATATATTTCGATTAAGCTGCCTTCGACAATATTTACTGACTTTCAATCTAAAAGAGAACGTAAACAGAACATCTGTGGTTTTCAATACTTCTAAAACGGAATGAAGTACAAATGAGTCAAAAAATATTGGAGTAATACATTTTTCGCTCAATTTGCTTTCAATCAGGTTTTTTCAATAATAACATAATATGTTATACTTATATGGCATACATGCGGCGGAAATATACAATCATAAATATATATATATATATATATATATGCGTGTCTAATGTATATATTATAAACCATTGGCAGTTTAGAAGACAATGTTCTGAAATAATAGAATTGCTATCAAGTGCGTTAATAGGAATTTGTAAAAGTTTTACAGTGTAGCCAGTCTTATAGAGATAAAAGATATAGACTTGCTAAATTATATTTCTTTTCTTTTTTAGAAAAATGTATGCAGCACCATCCCTCGTATTTTGAAATAGCTTGTCATCTTTTTTGAATAAGGCAGTAGGTATATTGAGTTATATTTTCTTTAAAAAAAATTGTTTCGTGCCTTCCAATAAAGACTACAAATACTGATGAATAAGTGAAAGTCTGAAAATAAAATCTATTTTTCTTAATATTTCATGAAAAGTTGACAATTTTTACCTAACCTTAGAAATGGCTCATTTATCGACTTTGTCAGACCGCACTTGATAACGCGTAAGTCGCAGTGAATATTTGTTTCATTATTCCATCAATTATTCACCATATATCGTCATTATTGTACATATAATAGTAGTTGCAATTATTTGATCATCGACGTATAAACATTATTATCATCACAGTAAAAATAATTTATTTCTTCTCCTTTACTAATATTATATTATCCTAGGAAACTAATGCCTGTATCTTAATTACATATGCAAATTTGATACAATTTGCTCGCTCCATCTACAGTTTCTTTTTTTTTTATACACGCTTTTCTTACACAACTGAAATTAATTAGCGAAAATGATATTTTTTTTATTTAACTATTTATTAACATAAATTACTGCTGAACCTAAAAAAGTAGGTTTCATTGTAGCACGTGTGATGGAAATGAATCTTATAAACAGTATATGAATATTTTTCTTTTTTCGGGATTGCATAAATAATATTCCATTCATACAGTCATACAGTTCTCTATGCAATTGCAGTGCTTACGATAAAATAGAAATGAAAGCTCTTTTCTTATATAATTCGTAGAAAACATGTTAAACGATAGTCATTGGTCTATTTTAATAAATGAATCTTATCATTATAGTATAGGTGCAGCGGATATTTCGATTCGCACATCATAGAAAAATCAGTCCAAGACTCAAAATTTTGTTAATGTCATTCAAAATTTTTGGCGTATTCTTGCTTTTAAACACAACTTATCGTTTTAAGTACTAAATGTAGGGAAAAAATGTTCGCACAAAGAATTGAAGAATCGCTCTCTTACAAATACGTAAAGAAATCAGAATATAAATCGTAGAATCCTTAACAGCAGATATCTGTACAAAGTTTCGAATTGGCTAGTGCTTAGTAATAAGTTGTCGCTATTATGTACATTAAAGAAGAGCCGTGTTGCGTGCCGCTTAAAGACAGTAGGCGCAGATCTTCGCTTGGCTCAGGCCCGGTCAGACGGAGGTCTGGGTGACTCCGCCGGTCATCCAAGCTCGGCCGTTACCTACCTTCTGCTGGGCGATCTCAAACTCGGAATCATCGATCTCACAAAGGTTGGTCGAGAGGTCGCTATTACTGTTGGCGCCCCCGAGCAGCGAGTTTCTCTCGTCCAGACCACCGGTGATAACGGAATCGAGCTCCGAGCCGTTGTCGAGGCGCTGCTTGCGGGGACACCGGTTACGTCGCGCACTCGGAAAACCATAAGGCACTACATTGTCGTCATCCTCATCTTCCTCATCGTCGTTCTCATTGTTCTCGGGCTCGTCCTCCTCGTCGGAGAGGAGAGTACCAAGGGTGCAGCCCCCATTCAACGGAATTGTTGCCATCATTTCGCTTTCTGCATCCGAGTGGATGTTGTAGTGGGGCAAGTAGGAGTTCGGATGGCGGAGATAGCTCTCGGAACTCTTGTACTTGTATTCGGCTTCGCCACCGCTATCGAGCGGATTCAATCGCTGGCTCTCAGAGAAGCCGTGCTTGTGCGAGAGGTAATGATCGGATAGGTCGGTGCCGCACTCTGAGTCGCCGACGTACTCGGACTCCTGGTCTTCATTTAAGGTCTCGATATCGCGACTTGAATCCATTACGCCGTGTACTGGAATTTGTTAAATTCATCGGTTTACTATATTGAACACGCACTTGTAGTCAGACTACATGAATTTGTATACTTACGCGTAGGCACTTGATGAGTATTGGACTCGTTACTCTCATTGCTGTGGAAGCTGGAAGAGTCCGGTACTTCGCTACCAGGTACTTCAGTTATGTTTGGCAGAGGATTTTGACTTGGTCGGACCCAATCTGAGCAGTCCCAGTGATAACCTGAAAACGTTGTAGACAACAAATGTACTGAAACACGCTCATGCGAAACAGCTAGTCATTCGTGACCCAGAACTTATTAAAATCAAATATACAAAGAACGGGTGAACGCAAGCTGTTGCGCCTGATTTTTTGTACTATTTCGTGTTTCATAGTGAGAAGAAGAAGATGAACAACTTACCACCGACGATGCGAGGGTCATCCTCGATCGAAGAAAGCGATGCAATAGAGGTTCCACCTCCGTGGGTATTGGTTCTTCGTATTGAATTTAGTAAAAGTCCTCCAGTGGTCGGTTCTGGTACCACTGGGCTCGCTCGTTTCAGGTCTGCGAATATCGTTAAAATCTCATTACTCAATAATACTCACTAGGCCTACGATCTTTAAATAATGATATTATCAACACTTTGCATACAACATTAAGTATACAGCGCTTTGCCCAAAAGTATTGAAATGCGCTAATGCTGGATAAAGAACAAATTAAACGACGACAAAGTCAGAGCGCAAATAAAAATCAAAAGTGCGCAGAGCTTCTCTCAGGGTAATTGGATTAAGAGTCTTAGGAAGGACAGGATATTAGGTCCTTTACTCACCGTTCTTGATCTTGGTTGCATCAGTGATAAAGGATGCGAGCTGCATCTGTTCTTGCCAACTCGGCTTATCAAGCGGTGGTAGATCTGTGAGAGGGTTGCTTGCGTTGACGCCCGGTAATGGTGTACCAGAGGATTGTTGTAAGGCCGTGCTGCGATTGAGATTGCGAAGATAATCCGGGGGAAAGTTCTCAAGCTCATCCCCAGCACTACCGTAGCTGCGTAGGGTGTCGAGATTGTTGAGGGCCACGGCAGCTGCGCTGCTACAGCTTAGTAGGACCTGCTCGTTGTTCGATGACGGGGTGTAAGAGGCGGGACGGGGAGGACATTGGGGAGGGCATTCTCTCTGCAACAAAATAAACGACTATGATAGCTAAATGAAGCGGTAAAAACTGCAGCTAGCCCTCATTATGTAGGAGGCAAATATATGGCCAAGCGACACTAGCGATTGTCAAATCGAAGAAGCCAGTGCCTAATTTTATTTTGCTCTTTTGCAAAAGGCAAAAGTAGTAATGTATAATGATGGCAACTAAACGAGCGAGTGCAAAAGCTACACAAAATTTAGGTAAATAAAAAAGTAGATAACTCTTCATTGTAAATTTATAGGTTCTGATTAATTATTTTCAAATTGCATGCATCGCGATTAACCGGAGCGTGAGAATAATTTTTAACAACAGTTGACAAGTTTTAAAAATTAAAACGAATAAAAAAACAGTAGTGGATAACGTACTTGCACAACTTCTAAATTACTGAGCTTGGAGCTGCGCTTGTACTCGTGATCATTGTGTCTGGACGAGTTGAGGACGATCTGCTTCCTGGTCTCATTGTTAATATTGTTGGCCCTCATCCTTGTTCTTTTGCTCCGAATCTTGCGAAATGTCACGAATATCGCCACTAGAAAGATGTTCGCTAGAATAGCGATTCCGATCCACATGAGCTGTTCCCAAGTGATATTCAGATGATTGGATATGCGGCTGGTGGCATAGCCAGCTGGATTACCGCAATTCAGACCTGTCATAGATGGAGGACAAACACAGCGATAGCTTCCAAGTTCGTTTACACAAGTTCCACCGTTGGAGCAAGGATTGCGCTCACACTCATTAATGTCGAGTTCGCAACGTTCCCCAGCAAAACCCTGGCACTTGCAAATCGGGCCGCTATTTCCCTCTTCACAGACGCCTCCATGTAGACAAGGATTTGGACTACAGTACCTGAAAAGTCAGTTGTCCTATAGTTACCGGAATTAACATCTTTCTATAAATATATACCTATTTGATCACAATAGATTTTTCAGAATTAAAATGTTTATGCGTACCTGCCAAACTCACAACGTTTCCCGGCAAGACTTGGTCCAATGCAGTCACATGCAAAATCGCCGAGTTCGTGCAGCACTCTGCATCTGCCTCCATACAGACAAGGCGACGAAGCACAAGGATCGGTATCAATTTCACAGCTGGCACCTCGAAATCTAGTATGGCACTGGCATTCGTATCCTCCGTCTTCTGTTTTGCTCTCGGAACAGGTACCTCCATTTTGACACGGTTGAGATCCACATACTCCAGGCGGAGCCAGGACTGTACTAGCCTCGCAGCTAAATTCAACGTTAGCGAATCTTTTGAGTACAACGAGACTGCTGGTGGATCCGCTCATGTGCAGCGGCACCGAGACTTTGGCAATTCGTACGTCATCCATGCAGCCAACAAAGCCACGCTGTACGTCCTCAAAGCCGAGAATCGATGGGTGCGACCTTACCTCGGCGCCGAGGTACAAATCATCTGACTGAAGATTTAAAATATCGTTGACGCCCGGCGCGGAGCCATGAGCCAAGTGTTTTCCATCGACAGTGAGGGTCGCGCTGTTACTTTCACGCTCGAGCTGGATTTCATGCCACTGGCCATCACTGATGTAGAAACTATTAACACGTACTAAACCTTCACCGCTGCCCAGGTCGAAGCGATATTGCACCGCACCGTTCACGATTTCCAGTACGTTGTAGTCAACCTTACCCGCAGCATACATGAGGTTACCAGTTGGCTGGACGCTGCGGATTCTGAGAGACAAGCTAAGTTGATTTTCGATGGTCTGGCGGACAAGAGATTTGTCGATCTTGTATCGGGCGTAGCTTTTACCACTGAAAGAGATAGGATTTCGAGGTATGTAGCAAGACTCATCGTGGCACTTAGAAATGTCGATATCGCAAGTCTGGCCAGCAAAGCCTTCAGGGCATTGACAAGAGTAACCTTGAACCGATGAATCTGGCACGCAAACCTTGAACACAGGACACGGTCCTCGAGCGCACTCGTTTACAACGATTTCGCAGTGGGTTCCCGCGTAACCTTCTTTACAAGAACATTCGGTACGATGTCTGTGCCGGGGCGATACGAAGCTGGTCACATCGGTGGCTATGGGTGTGATATGCTGGGAGTCGAGGACGATCTTGTCATGGCATTCACCGTAAACGCAGTAACCCTTGCTGCATTTGAACCTCACAATTTCCTCAACCACCAACTTCGTTGAGGCCTCTAGTTCTTCAATGTGTTGATTCAGCGCCTCACGAATTGCTTCGGATGTGTAAAACTCGCCGGGATCTGGTTTCTTCACTGCAAACAACACGTCCAGATCGTTATGCACTACTGTTGCCAACTGTCTCACTGGCCTAGATTTAATGACATTAATCTCCGCATCCGTGGATGGTTGGACGCTCAGTACTGCAACGTCCTTCAATCTACAATTCATGGAGTTGCGCACTGTACGCACAAAGCCCTTACGATGCTTCAAAACAAAGTCTTCAGGGCTAACTTCTCGGAAGCGTACAATGACAGAATTCTCCAACATAGTATCAGTAACCAAGTCAACCGTTACTTTGACAATCGTGTACGAATTAAATTTGCCGTCGGTCACGCTTACATTAACCCGATATTCTCCGATATCAAGTCGTGGCAATGCAACTAGCGTACCATCTTGTTTGTCGATCTGGAAGAGATCGGTGTTAGGCCGCGAGGGTGAAGTAGGTACCAGGCTATACTGGAGGGTGTCGTATTGATCTTTATCAGAGGCGTGAACTTTGCCGATTATGCCGCCTGGGTACTCGTCCATGTAGGAGTTGATGTTGATCTCCAAAAGTGTGATAACGGGTGGGTATTGTGACTCCTCGATAATCTTGACTAATACCCAGGCGTCTGAGTAAAGCGGTGGGCTGCCATTATCGAAAACACGGATGTGTAGCAAATACTTATCCTTGACGCGGTTGCTGAACTTGGTGGCAGTGCGCAATGTGCCGTCTTGCTCGAGTCTAAAGGCGTCACCCTCGTTTCCAGATCTGAAGTCGAATGTGTAGGGAGCAGCATTAGGCTCTGCATCAGCATCTGTCACTGTAAACTTGAGAACTGCATAGCCGAGAGGTTTATCCTCCTGGACAACAGTGGTGTAATTGTTTTGGGAGAATAGTGGTGGATTGTCGTTGGCGTCCGCGACCTCGATGTTGACGATGACGTAGTTGGAGAGAGTAGGAATACCGCTGTCTTTAGCGTGCACTTCGAGTACGTAGGAGGCTATTTGCTCGCGATCAAGTGGTGCAAACACCGTAATTTGACCGGTTTGAGAATCGATGGCGAACTGTTTCTGTCGGTCTCCCCGCTCGATCGAGTAACTGACTTGGCCGTTCTCATTGCTATCAAGGTCGTTCGCAAAAACTTGCACAACTTCGTCACCTGCTTTAGCATCCTCTCGTACAGAAGCACGATAGGAAGCTTGGCTGAACATCGGTGCGTTATCGTTGCTGTCGAGTACCGTGATATTAACCGTCGCATGGTTGGTGAGTGGCGGGACTCCACCGTCGATCGCTTGGATGGTAAGAAAGTAGTCCTTAGCGCGCTCGTAGTCCAGTTGTTCTGCGATCGAGACGACACCAGTTTTCGTGTCGATCTGGAACTTCTTATGCTCGTTACCACCTACAATCGAGTAGTAGACGTCGGCATTGACGCCCGTGTCTTTAGAAGTAGCCAAAACGCGGGCGACCTCAGTGCCTACGGCATCTATTTCGGGTACCCGTGCAAAGTAATATTTGGAGGTGAATTCTGGCGGATTATCATTGATGTCTTGAACGTTAACGATTAGGAAGGTGATACTCGAGAGCTGCGGTGTACCTTGGTCCATAGCCTGTATGCTTACGTTGTACATGGCCTTGGTCTCTCTATCCAAGGGTTTTGCTAAAGTGACGATTCCGCTGTCAGGAGAGATGATGAAGTGATCGTTTGCAGAGTCAAGGAACTCGTATCGAATTTTTCGATTGATGCCGATATCGTCGTCCGTAGCGTGGACTTTAGTCACAAGAGTGCCTACTTCTATGTCCTCGGGCAGCATAGCACTATACGATTGCATGCTGAATCGAGGAGCGTTGTCATTGAGATCTGAGATTAGAATTTCCAGCTGAGAGGAGCACTCCCAAGATGTCTTGTCACGATCTTGCACGTGAGCTGTGAGTATATATTTAGCCTGGCTCTCTCGATCAAGCTGGCCGACAGTTTTGAGCACGCCTGTCTCCTTGTCCAACGAGAACTTTTCGTTCTTCTCGCCAGTTAGATAGAATCTTAATTTAGCATTTGGTTCATCATCATAATCAGTAGCGAGAACTGTGAGGACGTAGCTTCCAGGATGAGACCCTTCAGATAGCACTTCTCGGTAGCGGTACTTTAAGCAGTACGGAGGATTGTCATTGACATCGAGGACTTGGACTATGACTCTAGTTTCGAAGACAAATTTCCCATCAGTGCCGACGACCAACAATTCGTATCTATCGGTCGTCTCGCGGTCAAGGGCCTTAGCTACATAGACCTGTCCCGTCGAGCGGATGGCGAATTGCGAACGTGGATCTCCAGAGATGATATAAAAGTCCAAAGCTGTATTCAATTCGGTATCCTTGTCCACAGTGGTGAGTTCAACGACGACTGTTCCAGGAAGAGCATCCTCTTTGACCGTCGCCTGATAACCGGTCTCAGCGGACAAAAATGCTGATGGATTGTCGTTGTAGTCCTTGAGCTTTACCAATACAGAGGTACGGGCAAAGTGTCGTGGGTTGCCATTATCTGTTGCCACTACCTGTACAATAAACAGAAGCATACATTATTATATTGGACATCAATTATAGAAAATAAATGTTATATTATACATAATTTGTATTGTAAATTATACGGTATTAATTATACTCTTTCGATATGCTGTTATAATAGTACATTGAAATATAATCATTAATTATAAATCAACATTCATCATGAAATTGTATTGATCTAATCAATGGGATGTGAGATTGTTAACAAACACTTGAAAACGACTGATATTCAGTAATTATTTGACCTATTAGGTTTCAAAAAAAATAATAAAATTAACTCACCTGAAATTTGTACTCTGGTTGTTTTTCCTTATCCAATTGCACAAGACTGGATATCCATCCGGTGTAGGCGTCAATTGTGAATACGTTCGCTAGCTCTCCGATGTCAGAACCAAAGGAATAACGCACCTCGCCATTGCTGCCCAAATCATTGTCATGAGCCACAACTTTCAATATGCTAGTGCCTTCCTCGATGTTCTCCGCCACGGCAATGCTATATGGATTGCTCTCAAACTTCGGAGCGTGATCGTTCTCGTCGAGTACCTGTAAAGTGATCTCCGCTAAGGCCGTCAGCGTGGGACTGGAGTCTGTTTCTGCGAGCACGCCAATCATATAGCTATCCTTGGCTTCTCTGTCCAAGTTGCCTGACAGAGTTACACGACATGTCTTCGGATCAACGGCGAATGGAAAATCATCGCCGGCCGAAACTAGGCGACAGGTTACTGTGCTGTTAGTGTTTGTGACGGTCCTTAGACGAGTGATGGGAGTACGGATTGCACTAGTCTCAGAGACGAAGAACTTGTCTTCTTTACGCTCAAATAAAGGAGGTACGTCTTCTGGTCCCATGATGTATATTTCTACGGGTACGTCGACATGATGGGAGGTCATACCTTTATCTTGAGCTCGGATAAATAGTTGAAATAGTTGATTTTCTGTAAGAAATTTATAACAAAAAATTATATTATTTATTTATTAAATAGCATAAAGCTAATAAACTATGTTTATTATAACTTACCCCAAGGCTTGGCACTCTTCTTCAGGAAAAGTGCTCCAGTGTCAGGATTTATACCAAAGATGTTTTTGATTTCCGAGTTTTGCATCTCAAAGATAGAATAGGTGATCTTCGCGGCGTCGCCTTCGTCAGCATCTAGAGCCTTGATTTTCAAGAAGGCAGAGTTAAGGGTCAAGTTGCCATATATGCTAGCCTTGTACTCTTTAAGTAGGAATACAGGGCTATTGTCGTTTTCATCAGCGACTTTAACGCGAACGATGACGAAACCGGATTTACCACCTCCATCACTAGCCATAACAGGTATTTCAAACAATTTGTGTTCTTCTCTGTCTAAGCTCTTCTTAGTTACAATGTCTCCTGTTTCCCTGTCGATTTCGAAAAACTCGTTCAAATAGTCCGAGTTGATCGAGTATTCAATGGCTCCGTAGTCACCAAAGTCCTTATCCGTAGCCAAAACACTCGTAACGAGTCTGCCAGGAAGCTGGTTTTCTAGCACAGACACCTCAACAACTGGATTAGGAAATTTGGGATGATGCCTATTAGCTGGTAAAATCTCGATCTTTATCCTGGCAAAGCTGGTGTAAACGCCGTCACTCACAGATACGTTAAGTAATGTCATCTTATCATCGGCGAAATTTTGCATATTAATCAAGGTAATGATACCGGTCGACTGGTCAATGCTGTACGTTTGCTGGTCATTGCCTCCGACGATAGTATAAACGAGCTTGTCATCTAGTAAGTCAGGGTCAGAAGCCGATACAACAGTGACGAATTGACCTCGCTCAGCTTCCTCCGATAAGAAGCAGTTGTAAGACGGTTGCTCAAACTTGGGTGGATTGTCGTTCATATCAATAACACTCAACCAGACGTGAGCAGTGCTGGAAAGACTGGGCACTCCACGATCCATTGCTACGACGGTAAAATGGTGTGAATCAGCTGTCTCATGGTCGAGAGAGCGTTTAAGGTATACGATGCCCTCTTCGGGGTCAACGTGGAAAAGGTCCAGGGTGTTCTCGCCCAGCTCTTCAGCAGTACGATTTTCAATAGCGTAGCGAATCTTTGAATTGATGCCCGTGTCGTTATCACGAGCGACAAGGCGTAATAGTTCTGTACCAAAGAGCGCAGCTTCCGATATACTAATGTTGTAGGAGTCCTGGCTGAACTCAGGCGGACAGTCGTTGACGTCAAGAACCAGGATGGAAACAAGAACTTCCGCGTAGACGCCAGAGACACTGTCCGTTGCACGCACGGTTAGCTCATATTGCTTCTTTTGCTCGTAGTCCAACTCGTCTACCACATAGATGACACCTGCGATCAAAGAAAAAGAGTCTAATAAGATAATGGATGTTTTGAATGTTGTCGTGAGACATGTAGATACCACTAAACGAATTTATGTCGTGTAATATTCATGGCTTTCATAGAAATCTCATTCATGGCTTTGCTACATGCCTTAATGTAGATATCGGATATCTACAGTAGCTTAAGCGAATAGATTCGCTTACACCTACAGAAAATGACATTGAAAACTTTTTAAACTACATTTATCTCGAATAAGATAAATGATCTGCATAATATTAGTAAAGCACGGCAATTTTATTTTGAGAATTCATTTAAGAATATAGACTAGCGTTTAAACAGATTTTTATGTCGCGTCCATTTTTTCAATGTTCTCTTCTGTTCTAGAAGTTTGTACATTTTTTTACTGCTTTTTGAAAATACATATAGAAAGCAATAGAAATGACATTTGAAAGAAAATATAAACATTATTGTAGTACAAAATACAGATTTCATAAGATCACAAGACAGGAATAGAAAAACGTTAAAGCTTAACAATAGAATGAATTTTTTTCTCTAACGAATTATGGGTTAATTGCAGAATAAAAGAAATAATGATTGATGTTTCTTGGAATATAATAACTTAAATTACTTTAATTACAATCACAGAAAACTAAACAAAAGTAATTCAAGTTATTAAAACTAAAAAAACGAGCATATATTCTTTGCTGTTCTTAATTTGATTAAATGACAGCGTGACTAACGAGTAAAGTTCGAAAACTCCATTATTGTGTGCAATTCTTTTATCGTGCAAATAAAGCTGGCGATGTGATATAAAGTATAATTCTTTTGTGAAAAGAAATCCCGAGTGATTGATTTTAATTCTTTTGTAAACCGCGACATTTTCCAAATCCATTAAATTCAAATGGTTAAAAGTGGTTGTATTTGAAATTTAAATGTTTGATATTAAACATTACTGGGGTTTTGTTTTGTACGCTATTTTTCTTGAATGTAGCGTATGCCTATTTACATTGTGTATGCGAGGTTTGCAAATGTTAAAAAAAGAAAAACATGAACAGAAAAACAATCATGCGCACATAAAAAATATATAGCGATGCTAGAGCATGATATACAGCAACACATAAGACCGATTGTTTTCTTTGTAATACTCACAAGGACCATTGTTACTGTCGAGCGCTGCGAAACAGGGAGAAAAAAAACAATTTAATTTACAACTTTTTACTGCAATTTCATTTCGATGACAGAACAACGATATCGAGTGAGCGTTGTAGTAATACTACGGATATTGCTTTCAAAAAGAAATAAACGTTTATAAGCAAAGTGCAACTATGAAAAACAATGCGCTCAATCGATAATTATTTACAAATTCTCGTTTGTAGAACCTTTTTTACTTTCACTATCGGGTGGCTATTTATTTTTACCAACTTGTATTATAAACGTGATAATTAAATTATTCTCACCTGTGTTGAAGTCCAAGGCAAATTCTTCAAAATCATTGCCCTTTGTAATACTGTAAATTAGTTTTCTATTCAGAGGTGATTCAGCTTGGATGGAAAGAGCAAGTGGTGAATGAACCTCTATACTTTCGAGAACGCTATCAGTGTAAAATTGCTTATCAAAAACTGGCATTGATCTATCAATGACTTTGACATTTACTGGTATTTCCACAGAACACGGACTTATTCCTTAAATTAAAAATTAGACGTTAGATGTTAAAGTATGGTTAAAATTTTGTTAGGCGTAGAAACTGCATCGTACCTCCATCGTATGCAGCAATCATAAGCTGATATTCTCGATTATGACCTTCAAGGTTCTGTTTCAATGATATTTCTCCAGTTTTTCGACTTACTTTAAAAAGTTCTCCATGTCCCTTTTTTAATTCATATCTTACTTCACCATTGTCCCCGCTATCCAAATCAATAGCATGGACCTATACACAAAAGGACATTAAATTTCACATAGTCACATTGTTTTTAACAAAAGAAATTAAATTAAATTAAAGTAAGCATGAATAGAATAGAAAAAACATCACTCACCTTCATAATAACGTCAC
This sequence comes from Muscidifurax raptorellus, assembly GCA_020010945.3. Lineage (NCBI taxonomy): Eukaryota > Metazoa > Arthropoda > Insecta > Hymenoptera > Pteromalidae > Muscidifurax > Muscidifurax raptorellus. The sequence continues at coordinate 12,024,272 of CM052077.1, forward strand.
CTTTCTGTGCGTCAACCGACACTACAGCATAATACGGCAAATTAACGAAAATCGGACAATTGTCATTGATGTCCAGCACCGTGACATTAACAATGGTATGGGCGACTCTTTGCTTAGGCACTTGACTATTGGCCTCGACGATGAGCTCGTACTTGTCAACGGTCTCCCTGTCGAATCTGATACCCGTAGTGCTTATAGCTCCGGATGTCGGGCCGATCACGAACATCTCTGTGGGGTTAAGAATGCTAAAGACTACGTGCTCGTTTAGTGCACTACCCAGAACGTTTAACACGGCAACCGTTGAGATCTTTGTCGAGTTTTCCACAACGGTTCCCTCGTACACCTCTTTTTGGAAGACGAGACCGGAATTTTCCGACTTTTCAACTTTGATGCTAACTTGTGTAACGCTCGAGTATTTGCCGTCTGAAGCCCTAACATGTAGCAGATAGCTCTTCTTCATATGCTCAGGGATGTTGACTGTCAGAGCACCGGTCTGGGGATCTACGTTAAAAGCCTGGCCTTGATTTCCATCTATTATGTCGTACCTACGACAGCAGAACATGATGTATATATTTAAACGTTTCATTTTAAGTATAGGCATATAAATGACAAAAACAGAATAAAATACCTCAAGGAAGGCTGATTCGTATATGCATTCGTGGAATCTGGATCGTAGGCCTCGAGCTTCACAACAGCTACATTTTTCCACGTTGGAAGGAGAACAGTAGCATTGTAATCGGACTGCTGGAACTTGGGCGGGCAGTCGTTGACGTCGCTGACAGTGATGATAACCTTGGCAGTGCTCTCGGAAGACAGCTTGGGTTTACCGAGGTCCGAGACCTTGACGTGAAATTGGAACTCAGGTATGGTCTCGTGGTCGAGAAGCATGACAGTACGTATAGCACCGGTACTCGAATCTATGTGGAAGAACTTTCTCGGAAGCTCCTCGACGATGTCATAGTTGAGCAAAGCATTCAGTTCAGAATCAGCGTCTTCGGCTTTAATAACCAGAGGCGAGCTCGTGCTATTGGCGCTGAACACCAGTGAGCCGATACTAGCAGCTTCGCTTACCTTTAAAATAATTATACGGCATTAATAGAAAAACAAAAAGCTTTCTATAAATCATTTAAGATTGTTTACAATTATCAAAATACCTGTCCCGTATAAACAGCTTGTACAAATTGAGGTGCATTATCGTTTCTATCCAGTACGTGCACGATAACGTTGCATTGTGCGCTGGCTCCCGACATACTCGTTGCGGCGATTGTCAAATTGTAGAATTTCACATCCTCGTAATCCAGCTTCTCCTGCGTGCTGATGACTCCAGTACTCGGGTTAATGAAGAAAGCCTCGCCGATATTTCCAGATACAATTTCAAACTGAAGTGACGAAGTAGATCGAGCCTCAATATGTTTGACAAAACTGCCGATTTCCTCATTCTCGTAAATTTCAGCAGCAAGCTCTCCGCCGCTTCTGACGAAACGCGGTGGTGCGTTGTCTGCCATCGTCACCATCACGTGTACCGGGATGCTGTTGGATAACGCCGGTGAACCGTGATCCGTCGCTTTGACTAGGAGGATGTACTCAGAGGCAGTGGCAAGGTCCAACTCGCGAGCAACGCGGATCGTACCGAGATCGGGATCGATTGAGAAAACATTGCCGACGTTACCCGAAGTCATCGAGTAGCTCAGCTGGGCGTTTTCTCCTCGGTCGCGATCGATAGCTATCACCTATATAGGAAATTTTAATAAATTAGTTGCGTATACAAGAATACTCGGTCGTTTCCGACTGAGCTTTTCTACGATTTAATCGGTACAAACCTGAACGATGGCAGTGCCGATAGGCGAAGTCTCGAAAACCTTGCCCTGAATGATCTCACTGATGAACATCGGCGCATGATCGTTATGATCGTGTACCATGACCAGTACTCGGGCAAAGTTCCTCTTCGCTGGCGTCCCCTGATCCTTCACCATCACCGTTAGTATGTGTTCCTGAATAGTCTCCCGGTCCAGCGCCTCGTTCAGCGTGATCGTCCCGGTTAACGAGTCGACGTGGAAGATTTGCAAGGAAGCCTGGCTCTGCGCGTTGTGCAGCGAGTAAAAGACCTTTTTGTCCTCGTCGAGGTCCTGTGCATGCAGTTGGAGTATCGCCTCGCCTTTCTCCACCACGTTCTCCGAGATCTCGACGTGGTAGGTCGACTCGCTAAATTCAGGACGATGATCGTTGATGTCGATGACCTTGACGAAGAGGCTCGTACGCGCCTCGTTCACCCCGTCGGTTACGCTGATCGTCAGGTTGTAGAAATTCTGGGTCTCCCAGTCGAGCTGCTTGGCCAGTAGAACGTTGCCGTCGTCACGACCAATCACGAACTCGTCACGGGTATCGCCTTCTGTTCGAGCATAAATAATTAAATAAAGCTACCATTCATAAGGGATTTTGTTATTTTGAACAAATAGAAGCAGTGTCGAATTAAGACAATTTATAAAACTCTTTGAACCGGGCTTCAGGTTTCATTATAAATATTATAAATATTGTATAAACACAATGCAATAATGTAAGCATAAAATTTTGTACTCACCCACGATGTCATACCAAAGGGTGTCGCCGTCGTTGTCGGTGGCTTGCATAAGGGCGACGAGAAAGCCGGCGTTGTCACTCTCCGTCACTTCGACGCTCTGGTTTAAGCTCTTGAAGACTGGCGGATTTGCCGAGTCCTTCGGCGTTTCTACGACCTGCACCGAGATTCGCGCCTGGTGGCTACGTGGAGGTTCGCCTTCGTCCGAGGCTCGTATCTGGGGAACAAGCAAGAGCGTTATTTTGTAATAATTTGTGTTGATTATTCACCATCAGAATTCATTAATGCTTCAAAAGTCTAGGTGTACATATACTGTACGCATTTTACGTGTACGCATTAATGATGAGGCGCAGTATGAGTTTAAAAATATGCGCATAAAATTACGCGTTTAATAATACGAAATTTATTCACTATATAATATGCGCCTGAACGCGAAGAGAACTGGTATATATTATTAAAGCTGCAATTGTTAATCGTCAAATATGCGCTTTTACGCAGATAAACGTATAACAAAAGGATTTTACGTACATTCGCATATGCAAAGTACACGCGCACAGACGCGCGTGAATATAAAAAAGAAATATTTACACTTACAATCATTTCGAATTCCTGGCCAGCCTCGAAGCCCCGCTGCGAGTAGACCATTCCCGTGTCCGGATGAATTTTGAATTTTCCTTTGCCCTTTCCGCTCTTGATGCTGTATTGAATCTTGCCATTCTTTCCGATATCCTGGTCGTGCGCCAGCACCTAAATCCAGATTCATAGTTTCAAAATCAATCCACATTGCTCCGTCTTCTCTCCGGGCTACAAGCGAGTGTAATAAATCCTACATATATATACATTCGTACGCGCAGCTAACGAAAACAGTATATCATATATATTTATAGGTCGTCGATCGACGTAAACGCGCGCGCGCAGATTGGTGGCCGCGAAATACACATAATATATAGATAAAGCATCCCCCTCATCGCATGCACGCGAAAGAAATAAGTAAGCCGGTGCAGCAAGCAAAGCGACGCATACCAGCGGTGCGAAGGCGGTAAATTCATGCTCCATCAGGCGAGCGCTAAATTGTGCAGTGGGCTCGCGGACAGCTACGACTGCGTGCGTGTGCTGCGGATATATATATACAGATAGTGCTTTACTGGGACTATAGATATTGGTCTACGTGGAACAGCGAGCCCGGAATCTGCCGGTATAGCGGTGCGGTTAGTTAGTGCGTTCGTAGCTTGTCGTCCTGGAATTCGACGCGCGCTGCATCGGCTGCCGATTTTTATATAATACGTCGATTTGATCCTATGTGCAATATATGCTCGCGCTTCGAATGGGGGGCTTGGTGTATTGCCACGTCGTTGACCGATTCTACGCGATTTCGACGTACATAATTGCGCGTAGCCTATATATATAGAACGAGAAAAGAGGTCACGAGCCGTCGCTGTAAAACATACTACTGTTTACGAGTCGAGTACCGATGGCAGCGAAACGGATATATTATACAAACTTAAACGCGAATCACCGATAATTATTATGCTGCGCGAACGTTTCGTTTGCGAATCGCGTCGCGTGTACACCTCCATATATCTATACGTATATTATATAGTAGGCAGAGAGTTTTAATGCGCGGTAGCGCGCATGTTTATTACGGCACCACGGCATACGGCGCAACAGCCCCATTCAAAAGCGAGCTCCTTCTTGCCGGTTAGTTAGACCTGTACTATACCATACATACTGCACGCTTCGACGACATTGTGCTCAGCCATGCAGAACACTTACAGGCTGACCATTACATAAATGTCAAGTGTGCCCATATGTGTGTGTGTGTGTGTGTGTGTGAGAGAGCCTTTCCATATATGTATACATATACTTACGCGGAATATTCACACACGTGTGTAAGTAATAGATTGGTAGCGTATAAAAGGGAAAAAAGCAAGGATATTTCAATACACCGGGTACACGCATCGTTTGTACATATATGTATACCATATATATCTTTAAAAATAACCATTTTCCCCGTGGCTGAGCGCGAGTGCAAAAGAAAGACATATTTCAAGTGGCGCGCGCATTACCCAGTCTCTCCGCTCGGCTGATGCACATCGAAAGCAGCTTTGCCGATCAAAGGCAAATTCGCGAGGTTAATCGAGCGGAGCGGAGAGGGAAAGAGAGTGTATTCGCGAGAGTATGTGTGTGTTCACGAGCGAACGTCGAGGAATTTAAGGGTGGAACGTGCAAGTGCTGCTGCGGCTGCTGAGAACGAGCGGTGCAACGGCCGGAGATGCCAATGCCGCTTGTGTGTGCAGTAGCTATACCATACAGCACTGGCATCGAGCGGAGAAAAAATGTTTTAATCAATTCGCGGTTCTATTGCTGGATACGCTTCGTTTCGCCGACGCGTGTGCGCGACTATTCATTGAAATGTTCCGTGTGTTTATCGATACTTTAATCTCCTTTTTTTTCCTCTCTCTATATCTTTATTTTTCGACTTACAAAGAGAAACCTCGTGCTCTCTGTGTTCGCAAAATTGAAACGCGTAATTAATTAATTTACGACAACGTATACAGTTCAAATGATACGCGATCGAACAAATTTGAAATAGATTTTCTCCCGCGCTTCGCTGGACCGAGCGTATAGTGTCGTGGTTAAATTGGTTAGTGTGATAGAAAGAGAGCATGCAGGATAGACGGCAAGGCACCTTACCCTCAAGACACGGTCGCCCGTCAGGCCGTCAGGACTAAAGGTCTCCCAAGTCCCGTTTTCAAGCAACGCGTCGACCGAGAGGTCCGACTCCCGCGACCTGTCCCTTCCCGACTTCTGTCGGGAATTCGAGAAAAACAAAATTTTTAAAATATAATACACATTTTCATTAGTCCTTTTATTCTTGTATATAAATCGAGTCAATTATATAGTCATCGAAATGTGCCTGATGCAGAACCGTATGCAAGTATAATAATAGGGTAAAAAGCATCACACTGAGTCCAAGAGAGAAACACAAGCGTGATTTCTCCGTGATTCTGCATCGCTATTATGCTGCATTATACACTGTAAACACGATGAGCTATATATACAGGGTAAAAGCTTTTTCTTTCGGGGCCTCGTTTTTCTCCCTTTTCCTTTATTTTCTCTCATCCCCCCTCGTGCGTCGGTTCTTTTCTCTCGGCCGACTTAAATCCTCTCGAACGAGTCTCTGACGCCTCCGCTATCTACAATCTCGACTTCTTAGCAGTGGCTTATCCGTGCGGACTAGCTATGTACATTGTACACTCAATTTGGTCGGAGGGGGGAGGAGGACAATGCAAGAGGAAGAGAAGCTTTTAAACAAATCGCCCTCGGGCGCGGGTATCGCGTTCGATCCCCACTCCTTTTTCCCATCGCCCATTTGATATTCGAACACTACTAGCTTTTGCCGGAAAAATGCGCGCTACGCCTCATATACAAACTCTCGCGCGCTTTAATACCCTCGTCTATAACTACCTCTCGGAGTTGGGCTTTTTATACATAACAAAAGCCTCTCTCGCGAATGATAAGGGGCGGCCCTCGACCGCGCGAAACGTCAACTGTACAGTTAATCCAAACACCTCTCTCGCGCGCTATTCAAATTCGAAACTCGATTCACGACACAGGACACAATGTACAGTTATATACACGCGGCTTGGATGTGCGAATAACAATAATAATGTATATATACATGTGTGTATTAATAAATACGCAATTAGCAGCGATTGAAAAATCTCTCTGTACACGCAGTGCAGCGCACACGTCAAAGCAAAATGAGTATATTGCATATAGGGGCAACGATGATTAATATTAACAGTGTATTGTATTGTATATATATATATATGCGCTGGGCTCGATTCGACAAACAAAATAACCGGGGATTGATGTGTATATATAGGAGAGAGGCGTGCTTATTTACACCCGTGTAGTCGTGGACGTGAATTTATGCTTTTTGCCAATGTAGGTTAAACTTGTTGTGCGGTTATCTTTTTTCACAGTTACAAGCTTGTATTGGTATAAACAGATAAATTTAATTTCAGAAATTTCAATAAAAAAAGCGTATGCGAAGTATTACAATAACTCTATACCTGTGCGCGCAATGAAGCTCGTAATTGTCGGCGCTGAATTTATTATACGAAAGTTATTTTTCGTAACGCGCACAGCCAATTGCATTGTAATCCGTTCATATTTTAAACCATCGTAAACGCTCACATCAATTTCGCTAAAACTTTCGAGAATGCGCAGCGATTTTTTCGCATTTTACCTCTACAAAATCCATTACGAACTTACATTATAACGTGCAATCAATAAAAGGAAAAAATATTAAATTAATTTCAAACTTCAAACTAACGCTTTTTCAATCTCGAAAACCCGCTCTGAAACACCTCAGCGTCCATAACTGCACGTGCACGCGGGGTTCTCCCCAAAACTTTGGAAATTCGTTGCACATCTATATATAGTATATATAGGTATGTCGACTAGGAGTTCGTACCTGGAAGAGCGGCTTGTCGAGGCTCGGTGAGGCCGGAATCTGAACCATGTAAAACTTCTCCTCGAACACGGGGCTGTGGTCGTTGACGTCGTCGACCTGGACGACGACGCGCGTCGTCGAGGACAGCGGTGGCCTGCCGTCGTCTCGCACCGTCACCTGTAACCATTTCAAAAGTTAATTACTTTGAGTGACCCGACTGCTTTATTTGTTTTTGCTTTTTGTTCAACAACGTTGATTATCATCAAAAAATATTGGAAAAGTAAAGATTTGCAATGCGCGGGAAATCCAGAAAATTTGATTCGACAAAAAATATATAAATGCACACGGCCTCCGTTCGATGAAATAATGATAATAAAAAACTGCATCGCGTTTTCGCTCTTAATATAAATCCTCACCCCCATCGATACATCGATATATATATCCCGTTTATTTGTTTTCCATACATATACATATACGTGTCGTAATATGGTAATTGGAGCGTATTTCAAATAAAATAGAACGGCGGAGCCACTCTCGTAAAGCCGTCACTTTCACGCCGACCACAATGAGCTCGTGTAAATCATCCCCCTTACATACAAAACCCCATCGCGTAGCCGCGCGTTTCGCCCTGTGACCAAATTCGCGAGACTCGAGGCAATCCCTTCAAGTCGGCACAATCACAGTCGACGAAATCGATTATAATATCCGCAAGGTGGCAACAACGGCTTGCAGTAGAGGGCTTAAGTCGCGCGCGCGCGCATTATTATCTCAATTAGTCGATAGGCTGCGCACACACTCACGTGTATGTGTGTATATACCGTACACGCGCAGACTAGGAAGGAGAGAGAAAGGGAGGGAGTTGGATCGTTAACCGAGGGAGTATAGCGAGTTGGACTTGGACGAGGAAAGTTCGGGAGGGGTGTGACGCAAAGTACCTATCAGGCCACGAGGTGTATGTATGTATATATATACATAGCGCTCTTGTCGAAATTTAGTTTACGGGCGCAGGTGTCGCTGATGAAAATCATTGCGGCGGGCCAACTCGCATTATTAAACGCCCGCAATGCGGGGGATTATCCGGGCTTGTTGAGCGTGCGGGGGCGGCTCTCTCGAAAAGCATCGGAGCTGGGATGACTCGTCGCTGATTTTCGGCTTACATATTATTACGCGGCTAAGATAAGAGTTTCTAAAACAGTTTTCGCTTTTAATATGCGTCTACCGTGGAAATGATTAACGGGACGTATTTCGCACAGTTCACTGTTGTATGTTATATAGCGATTTAAGCTAATTATACAGCCTTCGCTCTATCGCGCCCCCTCGAGATCGCAGCGAACTTTTTAATTACACGGGAGCTTGCGTATATACTTCAAAAGAAAATCCAGCCAAGCACGCTGCAGGTCTGACAGCTGCGGGAGAATAAGGGTTTGTATATATACACAGAGCCATCTCCAATATTTGACTCGGCTCTCCTCCGACGTCCCGGCTGCACGTTTTCTGACTTCGATACAGACTCTTCTTCAGGCATCAGACCGCAGAAAAGCAGCGCGGCGGCGTTTTTAAATCGATGGCTTTTCGGCAACACATTCCCTTCAACATGTGTATATATAATAGTAAGTTGTCAGTCGCGTCCGTCCGTCACGTCTGTTCGCGCATCGGAAAACGCTTAGAAAGCCAGCGCATACGTAAACACGACCGCTTAGATAAACCTTATCGCGGGGCTGCGGAACGATTCGAGGAAGTAAAACTCGCGCTTATATATATATACGTATACACACGCCTACACGTAACGGGAAAAGGAGCCGCGCGGTACACGCGATCTCGACTGGCGCCGTCGTCGGCGGAGCCCACTTTTGCTATTGTGTACTGCGCGGTTTAACCGTGTGTGTGTGTGAGGAAAGCCGTTGCCTGGTTTTGCACTGCTGCTGCTGCTGCTGCTGCTGCTGCTAGGATAGTAAAAAAGAGAGGAGAAGCCGAGTGGAGCATTCTAAGCGATTGCACATTCTTGTGGCGCTGGGTATAGAAGACGAGGAGGCGAAAAATGCCGGGCGCGACGCTTTTTGGGACGGATGTTTGCCCGAGACTTACATGCAGATATCTCGCAAGCGGGATCTTTGTGCGATCTTTGGAACGGGACTTACGTTTGTTCTCGTTGCTTGTAAAAAGTGCGGACCGACGCATTGCCGGAATGCTTTGCCCCGTCGCGCTGATGACGTGCCTGCTTTTTCGACCTTTCGTGTATTCGCTTATATAAATATATCTATGGATAGAGGAATGTATGGTCGCTCGTGTTTTTCTACACGGTATATACTCTCTTAATCTAGAAAATCACTCCTCAAGATTTGAGAGTATCCGATAACGTACGTAAATTTCCAAGCACGCGAATAACGAGATTTAAATGAAAAGTCGCAGGCTGCAGAAATCTTCAACGTCCCAATGTATTACCCGCGTGTATACCTACTCGCGAGGAGCTCGCAAGCTTAATTTACGAGACGCCGTCGGGAGGCTCGAGGCGAAGAATCAGCGCAGCTTTTTCCGCGGGACGCGACTAGCCGTTATTAATCGCACTTCATTTTTAGCCGACGCTCCTCCTCGCGCCTCGAGTGAGAGCGCCAAAAAGCTTTTCATCAACAAGACGAAGCCGCGCGACGTAAGAACGCGGGGAGAAAACACGAGGCGAGCGTTTATCAGCCGGATTATAGTATATATATATATATATATGTGTATATATATGTATATATATATATATATATATATATATATATATATGTATATATATATGTATATATATATATATATATATATAGAGTATGCCGTTGCCACTTTACACGGCCAATTAATTTTCCCGCTAGTTTTGCGCTGAGAGAATGGGCAAATAGGCATTTGTAAGTTTTGCGGCTAGCTGAGCGTTTTTGTTGCTCACACTGCGTGTCTAATTATGCTGGATATGTGAAAAAGCTGTAATACCCGGGCTGTTACAGCCGGATTAATGAAAGTGTCGTAGAGTCTTCGACGTAGCGTTTTATTACATACGTACGTTCTTCGTCGGGAATCCGTTGTTTTTCTTTAATTAGTTCAGCCAGCTCGGCCATCGTAATAAAAGCCGAAATCCGTGCGGTGGTGGCTGCGTTTACAGAAATTCATTATAAAAAAAATCTTTATACGCAAACTCATTCCCGTAAAATCTTTATACCACCGCACAGCACTAAACTTATTAAACTACACAAGTTCATAACTCTCCGAACCACTTTCTCTCTCTCTCTCTCTCTCTCTCTCTCTCTCTCTCTCTCTCTCTCTCTCTTCCTTTTTCCTCTTAATACTCGCGGACGAGCTACTACCAGCCGCGTTTTATTCATTCGATGGTGTACATACCTTCAGATTAAAATATCTGCGAGAGCTGCTTTATATTTAGAGTCTATATTTCCATCATTTTTAATGTAATACACACTCCTGCATATATATATATATATATATATATATATATATGTACACACCGAGACGCGCGGATCCGAGAGTAAATATATCTTTTTCTATACGCGTATGTACATAGCGCGCAAAAAATAACGTCGAGAATGCATGCGCGCGTAGAGTGCAGTGATATCGAGTATTTAAAAATATGTACGAAAAATACAGCAATTGATCAGGAATTTTTCGGTCCGCGAGAGCAAGTCCCATCGAAAGATGAATGAATGAATGAATAAATAAATGAATGAATGCGGATGAACGGCCAGATGAATGATGCATGAATACCAGCAGGAGAATCCGTGCGCGCGGTATAATGACGATGCATCGCTCGGTATATTCCCAGCATATAAATCTCATACTTTTCCGCGTATATATATAATCGGTCACCGTTTTTCGTACGCGTATAATAATACCAATACGCTATATTATACACCCATGTGTATAAGTACGTACGAGCGTCGTTTGTGTTTTCGAGTTTTCCGCCCGTAAATCCCTGCGACTACGCGCCAAGGGTCTACGGCACGCACGCGAGGATTTGGAGCGAGTCGCGTCTTGGGGCGCAAGTTTCGAATTCAATTAATCGTCCGGGGCGCGAGACCGAGTGCACAGCCAGGACGACCACTGCTATGTAGCTCCAGTTGCATTAGCAGAGCCGCGAGAGTGAGAGAGATGTGTGCGCGCTGCAGCTATACATATAGGTACATATGCGTATATAGATGCGATGCTCTCGGTGCGGTCCTTGGAAGCGAGCTATTGTGGCAGACGAGCGGACCGACGGAGAGGAGAGTTGGATACGTTTGGATGATTAACGGATTTAGCGTTTCTGGGCTGCTGCGCGCCACTGGGGCCGGTTTTACGTGGAATTAGATCGAGATTCGTTGGTCTATCTTGGATTGGAATTTTTACCTGGATTATATATTCCGAATGAAATACGTAGTTGGAATAGTAAGGAGGGATTTGAATTTATTCCGTTAATAGAATCAGCGCGCTCATTTCCTTTTCCAAGATATTTCATATAACTAAGTACGTTTCTTTGACAGAGTAAAACAGCACGACGCGATATATAGCATTAAAAGTTTGCAGGATAAAAGAAATATAAACTTTGAATGAAAAGGGCAATCGCCTACAGTTTCAGAAGAGTGTAGCATTTACACGAACAGCAGCAGGTTCCTCGAAATATAAAATCAAAGCATTCGCGCGCAAATTATCTTGAACTCTACGTCAATAAGAGCGACGTTCCGTAGTACACTTTAGATAAATCAACTTGTTGGAGGCGGATCACTTTATGCGCGCACTTAAAAGTGTCTCAACTTTAAAACGAGAGAGTAAGACAATAACGCGCAGCTGCGAACAAGACGATCGAATGGATGATCGTATATCGCTCCGTACGCGCAACTGATACATCTTTGGGATGGGTCAGTCGTCGTCGCCAGTTGCTATTATAGTGGGCGGGGGTGGCAACGAGTCGCAAGTGTATTATGAGAAAGGCAAAGGGAGAGGAGAGGGCTAAAGAGCCCGACAAAGAGGAATTTCTCGTTTCGAGAGAGAGAGAGAGAGCCGAGAGGGGACTCGTTTAACTCGGTTAGAAAGACAAACAAGCCGCCTTAACCACCCGTATCGGTGACTCAAAGCGGCACTAACGAGATTTCAACGGCCCGGCCGCGTATACGTATCGTGTGTATGCGAAGAGTCGGCGGCAGCATCAGAATCGAACTTCGCACTTTCTCGCGGTGTACCTATATAGTATAGTCGTCTCGTCTGTGGACTAAGAGAGTTGCTCACTTATATCGTTTATTTAGACGAGTTGCTCGCTCGATAAATGCCTCCTCCCACTCGCGACTTCTTCTTTTCGGTGTTTATTTGCCTCGACTTCATCGACGACTGTATGTAATCTAAATTGTTCTTGTACAACAGAAATAGCTCGTGCTGAGTAAACTCGACTCCCAAAGAGTCAATAACACCAAAAGGCCGAATTACACAGAGAGTTCTATCTCTCTCTCTCTCGCGGCGAGCATCTGCGAACTTTCGATTGAGTATATGCATATATCTGCAGCGAAATTTTCGGAGAAATATCGAAAGCTCGGTGAAGTTGTAGTCGTATAGGACACCGCCCTCCACCATGATGTATGTATATATCTATAGGGGTACCTACGCCTGCCGGCTTCACTTTGAAACCAAGATGAAAGTCAAGAGCGATCGCGGATAAGCGCTCTTTCGAGCTTCGCAGCCCGTTGCTGCTGCTGCTGCTGCTGGCAAAGGGGCCAAAAGCCTATGCATATATATCAGCCTTATAAAAGCAGCCTATTCCCTTTCAGCTTGATTCTCTCTTCCCCTCTGCCCCCCCCCCCCCCCCATTGTCGATAGTTGTTGCAATTCGACTTAGAATCGATATTATCGTTACTACACGTTCGCTGGGCCGATATTATCTGTTCTGCGTTGGGCTGTAGCGTACAGGCGTGGAGAGTCGATGTGTATAATAACGTGTGTGAGAGAGCAACGTTATCTGCTGGCGTGGAGGGAAAGATAGCGGGCTGTATAACTCGCATTTTTCTTACTTTCGGGAAGGTTCGAGAGTTTTGTGTTATAAGCGCGTGGGAGAGGATGGGAGAAAGTTGGGGCCAAAGTATTGTTCAACGTATTTTCGAATCAATTTTAAAATTCGACTACGTATCAGGAGGGGGATAAATAAATCGTGCCCCGGGAAACAAGACCGGCCACTTCGGATTTTCGGCTTTAGAACTGCTCTCGGGTATACGCGGCAGGAGGATAATTCATCACAAACTTGAGCGCTCGTATGTATGTATTCGAAATTTCGATGGATAAATATTACACATAATTTGCGCGTAAAAAAAAGTTTCAAGCTATATTCGAGCTTTGCCCACATCCACAAACCTTTATACGTATATATGCTTCCCATACCATTTGCCGGGATTTCGCAGATTCTTTCCCGTTAAATAAACGACTCGCGCGCAGGGGTTTGTCCCGCGGGACTATATAAGGACGCGACGCGAGATGCCTTCGTCGTTGCATACAGCTTCCATTCCCTCTCTTAGCACTTCCCATCTCTAGTCGCATCGAGCTCAGCTGAGCTCATTTTACTTTTCAATTCTCGCGGAGCCGGCCTATATATGTATGCGCGCGCGCCCGATTTTCTTCCTCATTTCCAGTCCGACAATATTGAGTGTGGAGTGCTTCTGGGGAGACATCGGAATATTCAGAGAAGGAGCAGAGATAGAAGAGGACACACCTGTTAGCAGCAGCACCTCGTCCCCGAGAGCAAGTTCGACACTATTTTCGGGCCAGCCGCGAGGGCCAACTTCATTACAAGCCAGCGCTGTGGGTTTAAAGTTCGACTATATATATATATATGAGAGAGTTGGATGGTATATATGTTCTGCGGGCGTTGAAGAGTTTCCGTGTGATTCTTTTTTCTCTGTCCGGAAAGTGAAGAGGAGAGACTGAAAGGCTTCTTTTGAGACGGGACATTTGCATGATTCGTAGTTTTTGCGGCGGCAGCGGTGTCTTTCTTTCTCGCGGCGCCGAGAGCGAACCAAAAGGAGGTTCTTCAATTTTGTCTCCTTTTTTTCCCCGGGAGATCGATGCAGATTGAATTTTTTTCCGAGAGCGCATTCAGATTTCCCGCAGAAAAGTATAGCGCGCGCATTGAGCGCGGATTTGTTTAGCAAACAAATCTCACGTCCATTATTCGGTTAACGAGACAGCTGCGCGCTCCATCATTCACAGGACGATATATAGAAGCTGCGCTGCCGCTGCCGGCGTCGCGGCAGGCTTATATTCTGAATTACTTTACATCCATCTCGATGTTCCGCCGACGAGTCGACAGCTCGAAAGAAAAAACCGACGGCAGCTCATCCAATTATCCGTCATAATTAAACAAGGGCAATTTCGCCGGGGCTGAAAGTGAAGCAAAGGCTTCATATTTCCGGAAAGCGAGCCGCTATCTATATATTTTTCGCCCCTGCAGCCTGGAAATGGCTTTTAGGATGAGCAGCGAGAGAAAACGAGGAGGCGGAGGAAAGACGGATGTTTTCGGCTGCGCAGCGGGGCAGCGAGTGTGCGGAAAATAAGGTTAGGAAATTAATAAAGCGCAGCGGGGCTCGGGAAATGGCTTGCGCGCGAGAGCTTGTCGGCAGCCGGGTTTTGTCGATGCAATTACCCCGAGCGCATCTAAGCCCCGGCTCGGCGAGTCGTGGGGATTTTGTAAAACTGTTTGCGGATTGCTGGAGAGAGATGCGCGCCCGACGAGGGTGCGGGGAGAGCGAGGCGAGCTGTGTGCAGCCTGTAAGGAAATTTTCAGCTCAAACAACTTACCTCGAGTATGTGCTCGGCCTGGTTTTCACGGTCCAGCTTGCGGCCGCTTGTCGTGATCAGACCTGCGGGGAAGACAGAAAATTTTATGCGTATATTAGATGAGTATATGCCTTCTTTGAGTTATTGTAAAGAAATATAGTTAAGCTTATTGTATACACTTTGTAATGAGCAAACTTTCAAGAACCGACGGAGTACATAAGATCCAAGTATTTGGAAAATCCACGCAAGGATTGTATATATGTATATGTATTACTTCTGCATCCACCTATGCGAGTTTACAGAGGCGGTTATAACAATGCAAGCGCGCGGGAGCGCATGTATACGCGGAGGTGCGCGCAAATTTCCCGAACTTCGGCAGGAGCAAACAATCTTATAAACAGAAATCTGATAATCTGATTAGTGTATTCTCGCGCGCAAACCTGCACGCGCGGGTATCTGCGGGAACCAAAGTCTCGAGTGAAATGTGCGTTCAGTTCGAAAACCCACGAGCATATTATAGGGGTTTATACAATATCCGCACACATATTTAACACTGACGCGTATAGAAATTCGAGTAATAATATTATAGATTCGCCACGACGAGAAGAGTAAAGTTTGACAGTTTTGAGCTTTCGTATACAGAGTGTGCAAGTCAGAATTTTGCGAGGCTTCGACCGTCAACGGCTATAATCAGGTTAGTTGAAAATGAAGCCCGCGCGTGGACGCGATGCTCCTTTTATGCGGCATTATGTATAGACGCGCGAGAAGCCAGTGCAAGAGAGAAAGCTTGCGGCGCTTAGTTTTCGCCTGTTTGTCCAAAATTCGGCGCACGCGTATACGGACGCGCAAATAAAGCAGGAAGGAGCAGTTCGCGTCGGACCTTTGAGCGGATTTTCCGTTACATCGGACCGATTACTCCGGCAAAGCTTTGCTGCTGCTCTCTATGTAGTAAATCGCCGAGTAGTAGAGTTCGGGGTTTTGGAATTTTCAAAGCACACATATATTATATACTCTCTTGTAATATATACGGTAACGCATAATCGAAGCGCAGAAATAACCACTCGACGCTATATTCGAAGCTTTAATCAGAGCCACTCGAGCAATCGCTATGTATAGCGGCCTTGTTATTATCGTTAATTATTATTGGCGAGCTTCGAGTTTATCTTGCTGATGCTCGCGGCTCTCGAGTGTGTCCGTGTGCGCGTGTAACTCTACGTGACGTCTATAAGGTCTTGTTTTGCGCGAGGGTAAAATAGCATATTTGCGTTGAATTGAGAACGGACGAGTCCGATGTATGAATGGAAACCGCACTTATCTCGAACACACACGTGACTGTGAACTTTTCTCGGATGATTCAAAGTTACTTCACTATATATATATATATATATATTGCGCGATTGCCCTGCGAAAATGAACTTTCGAAATACTTTTAAATTCACTATATATACATCCTACACATAACTTTCAAATTTTACTGTCACAAAGCAGTATAGAAGTGCTCTTCTTAAAACTCTAAAACGGGCATACTCGAGTAAAAAGCTTCTTTTTATGTACGTGGATCCAATATCACGTTGGCTTTCTTCGAATTGGGCTCAACTATATACGGAGCAGCTGGAAAATTAAAAGCGACGTTCTCTTCGGGAAGGGCATGCAAATAAGACGCGAAAAATCTCGTTACATTAGGAAATATGATAAGCCTTTGAGGAGCTTCTGCTTCTTCTTCTACCATTCGGTAAAGCGAGTAATAGCCTCCGGTAAATATGTACCAGTTGGATTTGGCCTGCAGCAGCTTCGTGCTCTATACACACCTATATATATCTTCGAAAAGACACTCGCGTCTCTTGCGATCTGAGAGATAGAAAGAGAAGAGTAAGTAAGTGGCGTTGTGTACTAACCGCTGGTCGAGTTGATGAGGAAGTAACCCTCGGCGTTGCCGCTGGTGATGGCAAAGCTGAACTGCTGGGGCGAGACGTCGCGGTCGAAAGCTCGCATCTGAAGGACGCTCACGCCGGCGGGCGAGTTTTCCAATACTGACGGATAGTAGACCGGCTGCTCGGTCAGCGGAGTGTTGTCGTTCTCGTCCTGCACCTCCACGTAGACCTGTGCAAATCGACGAAGAATTGATTTTGTTTTATATATTTGTTTGGTTTGTAAGATTTTTTTGTTGAAATCATATGTTTGCGCTTTCATAACGGGATTTTCGATTCAATAAGATTTCTAAAGAAATGACATGATGAAAAAAAGGAATAAAAATAACTCGAAAAAGTATCGTTATTATTATCCGACAGTTATTTCAGTAAACAGAATCCATCATATTCCGATAATGATACGAATCAGGCATCCATTACTCTCACAAAAGCAGCTGCCAGAAATAACTCGGGAATCATTTTCCATCGGTGAGGAAGAGAGAAGAAATACGTAAGTAGATAAATACCGGCACTGGCACGGCACACGTTAATATACAAAAAGGCTTTATCGTATTATATAAGCGTATATATAGTTGCTACTTATTTTCGACACTTATATAAGAGCGAAATGAAAAAATTCTTCGCACATACCTGTAATTTCGAGCTGAGAGGGACGACGCCATGGTCTTGCGCGTAGACCGTCAGCCAATAGCCGGCTTTCGCCTCGACATCCAGCACAGCCTTTGTCCTTATGTTTCCTGCAATCAATCAAAGCGTAACCGACGTTATTGTCAAGCATGTGTGTATATAAATATATATATTAGTTATATAGTACGAGATATATCCATTATGGTATACCATTATCATTATTCTTATCATTACACATACTAAGCAAACTCACGCGCGCGGCGGACGAGAAAACAAAAACGATCATTCGCGGGAAACAATATCGCGCGTGCGTGCGAGGCTGTATTAAAAAAAGTGGAATATATAGGGGTATAAATAAATAAAGCAGAGCAGCATTCAGAGCGCGCCGCGGTAATTACGTTTAACGCTATATAGTTTATTATATTTATCGCGCACACAATGGTGGGCGGTGCGCGCATTCAAGTTCGAAAATGAAATTTTTTGAAACGTGTATATAAATATATATCATGTAATACATATATAGATATATATCATACACGCTCTAGCAAAGGCTCCCTTCGTAGTATTATTACAGCAGCGCGGAGGCTGTTGTTTTATTTCTCGTTAATTTCGCTCAAAGAGAATCATGGTAATTTTTGCGCGCGAAAAATGGGCTGGCTGAGTATGTGTGCATGCGTGCAGCAAGAGTAGGAGGAAAGAAGTGAAATTTAATTCGCTCTTTCGTTCTCCCGACACACGCACTAAAATTAAATTCTCGGGCTTCGTGCTGGGACACGTATATACATATATAGCTGGGACGTACGAGAAGTGCTTTGTGAATTACGGCGTCGCAGAGAAAATCTCAGAGGTGTGCATCTATATTATATATATATACTTGCCGGAACGTCGCGCATAATCGCGTGTTTTGAATTTTCCATTATCAACGCGCGTGGCAGTAGCAGCCGCTTTGGGATGAATCCGTGTATATATGTATATGGTTATGAGGTGTTTTAGAGAGTCGTGGATTATAACAACATTAACATCTCTATGAGCTGTAGTGGCTCGAGCGTCGATCCGCGTATATGATGGTGTGTGTTTTTGGTATGCATAATGATATGGAAAATCAGCAATTTAGATTCGCCGAAAGATCATCGTCGTTCTCCGTGTCTGTCATTAGAATAATATAGAGCGAATTAATCCGATTTTGATGATCCTGACTGCGGGGGGACTTCCGTTGTTTATTTGTTTGACGCGTCGAGAGCGAAACCGTACGCGTGACATATATATATATATCTATATAAATTCGAATGCGTCCCAACGCGCGCGAGCTCTCGCGGCCATTAATCTAATTTGCGCGTATAAACTTGTGTATAATAGAAAATGGGCGCGAAATAAATATTAGTTACTATAATTCGCCCAAAATCACACGACGCGCGCAATCGTGTTTTCAATGTTAATTAGCAGTAAATTTCAAATACATTGTGCGCGGCAGTATATATAGCGTATACAATACCCCTCATTATCGTTCGGCGACACCGCGTTATCATATCTCAAAAAAAGAAACTTTAACTATATATATATACGCGTCAATGGGTCCATAAAAGAACAATCATCGTCTCTCTCCTTGCGAAAGTGACCCCCTTGATTTCGGCACCGCCGAAAAAGCCCCGTGTTAGCGTATTTCTCCTCCTTCCGTCGTCCAGCTTCTCTCCCCGCATAAAAATGCTCGCTCGCCTCGTCGCTCTGTGTGTGTGGGCTGGTTCGATTCCAGCGGCATGTCGTCCAGACGCAGACACAGTCCGATAAGATTGCAGCAGAGCTGCGGAGCGTGAATAAAAGGAAGAGCAGCATCAACGAGGTAACACGACCAAGGCGGATCCGCTAAGAGTCTTACTGTCGACGTGGCTCCTGCGCGCTCTGCACTCCAGCCACTTTGCTACGTCAAATTGCCCCCGAAAGCCTCTCGCGCTTCAGCGAATAATTAAAGTGCAAACCGAGAGAGTCTCTCTATCTATATGTGTATACGTATAACTATGTAGATGCGCGACCGGGCTTTATATTATAATAATATAGGTGTATAGACGCCGTGAAAACGCAAGAGGTATAGATATAGGAGAGAGAAATGCACGAACGTGCATTTGACGATGATTCATAATTTTGCGCGCGTTCGTTAATATAAAGATGCCTGTATGCACATGCGGGTGTGGTAATAGTGTAATTCTCGAATTACGAGCCGTTAATGAGTCGTGCTTTGTAAATATACGTATACATATATGTAGGTATTATAACTCGCAATATATATATATGGCGCTCGCCGTGCGTATATACATTTCGGAGGTGCTCGTGTACCATAAACAAGTGCCATGGATTATCGTGGGCGTTATATCGCAGTTTAAATATACGGTCTGTCTCTCGATTAGAAAATAAAGACTGATCAGCATAGCTATACGCGCGAATGATACTCGTGCGCTCGCTCTAATGAAACCGAAAATTCAGTCCAGCAGCTGCAGGGAAATGACGAACGAGTGCTCGTGCCGAAGTTTAGTTTATGGCTCTCGGTTGCTATACACACCCCCGCATAATTATCGCTACTATTATACACACACACAGATACGACGAGCGAGCGAATATATACCGCATTGGTGCGCAGCAGTACACTATATATACCGGTGGTATCAATCGGATTTCTAGGCAATTTCGTTCGAAAATTCGTCGCACGCAGAGTGAGGAGAGAGAGAGAGAGAGAGAGAGGGAGAGAGAGAGA
The DNA here is from genome assembly GCA_020010945.3 of Muscidifurax raptorellus. NCBI lineage: Eukaryota > Metazoa > Arthropoda > Insecta > Hymenoptera > Pteromalidae > Muscidifurax > Muscidifurax raptorellus. Next base: position 12,044,380 of record CM052077.1, read on the forward strand.
GAAAGCTAGAGAGGACTACAAAGCCAGCGTCGCTTGTATTTATCGCAAGAGAGGCAAGAGAGAATTATTTATCGCGAGCGCTCGCACGCCGGTGGCGGCTGCTGCTTCGTCCAATTATTTATCGATGCGGGGAAATTTGTACGAGGAATTATTAATTGCCGGCGTAATAGTCCGGTACCACCGCATGCCGCGCACACACAGTCGGCATCATTTATTGAAAGAGAGGAAGGGGGAGGAGGAGAGGGAGCGGAGATTTGAAAATTAGCGCTCGAGTAAGGGCGGCGGCGCGACGATCAATCGGGCAGTTTAGTGTGCCGAGACTCTTGGGAGTAGTGCGCGGGGGCGTACAGGGCTCGTGAGGGTTGTCCGTTATTTATTCATATACGGATGGACATAATAAGCTCTCGAATTTCGATTCGCCGCTGTACTGATGTGTGGCTGGAGGCTCTTATGAGGTAGAGTCTGTATCAGGGCTATTATATAAGGTATATATATATAAAATAGGTGTTTGCTTTAATGGCTGCAGGGCGACGACATGCACGTGGTCGCGGATTATTCGGCTCTTTGCAAGTGCGCTTAAAGACGAATCGGCGGGGCTAAGCTTATAGCCGGATATCGTTTTATATTTTGAATTAGGAAGGATATCAATTACAAAGAATACAATAAACGGATTTTACAAATCCGCATGCGGTTGTTATTAAAAATTACAAAATTTCCTTCCGTCGCACTTCTGCAATATACAAGACATAAATTAATTGCGCGCGAGAGCTGCAAACGGCGCGTTAAAATTTCAGCGCGCATCGTCAGCGCAAAGTGTACGTATATATATATATAGGTTTATTCCTCCTCCCGGCGTGTCCCATAGCGGATATTATACAACGACGACTTTGTGAATAACCAAACCGCGCCAGGTAATCATAAAATAATATCGCCCGGATTTAGAGATATCGTTGCTAATAATGCTTACGTTTGATATTGCACGAATCGCGAATCGATATATATTTAACTTGAATTCTATATATCGCCGTACGTATATATTATTATACATATTATATATATATGACACGCGTAATGGAGCCCGCGCGTCAGTAAACCGCGCAAATCGCGTTACAATATCGTATACGCGCTACGCTTTATAATAATAAATATTATAATCAATACACGTCCTGAGTACGTATAGAGTTCCGAATTCATATGCACAATTTTGAGAAGCAGATAGCAGTCGTTAAAAAAAAAGCAATAAAGCGTGCGTGTCTTGGGAAATCCGGAAAGTATTTCACACAAACTGCGCATTTTCCAGCCACCACAGCAATGCGGTGGAGATTTTGAAAAATCGCAATCTTTTTCTTCTGAAATTTTAAATAAAACGGAGATCTCTCTGCCTTCCGGCGTGTCTGTGAAAGCTCCTTTTTTTAATCTCGTTCGCTGTATTATACGCGAATAACTTTTATATACACGAGGATAAGCCTCTGGTAGTTAAAAAGTCGCTGGCTAATTTAAAAACAAAAAAATTCTCGCAAAATAAACGCACACTTCCCGAAGCCAGCCACCGCCTGTGACCTCCTTTCGAATCAGTCCCATCGACGCGCACGCGTTACTTTGATTAATATATATACGTATATACAGTCCTCGTCACTCCGACTTTTCAGCAGCTCTTAAGAGGTTTTCCACAGCGGGGTAAAAAAAAATAACCCGGAGAGCTTCTTTTCATCGAAAAACTCGCGGATCGCGAGAGAAAGTGTATACACGCAGAAAGATCGAACGACGACGACGACGACGTAGACGAGAGTGGTAGTGTGTATATGCGCGATGTCTAATGACGAGGAGTGCCGAGAGGACGATCGACGTGCTCGTCTCTTCTCTCCGGCATTCAAGAGCGCGTTAGTTACGCTGCGCTGACTCGTCGTCCTGCTCCATAGATATATCCTCCACCTCTCGGCCTCCCCTGTCTCTCTCGTCTCTCCTCTCTATATAGCTATGCGTACGCGAGAAGCCATGCGAATTATCTCCGGAATTTTGCCGACCGAAACAGGTGGCAAGCTCCGCATACCTTCGCATATATATATATATATATATATATATATATATATATATATATATATATATATAAATAATGTATTCATAATGCACGTATATATAGCACGTACGCGCAGTCTGCGTATGGCTGTTATATATATGTATATGAAACCGAGAGAGACTGAAGTGAGGCAGTCTTATAAGTGCGCGCACGATATACACGTTAATTAGCACCGTGGAGGCCGCATAACCTTTCTCCTTGTGTAGAGGGGGAAAAAGAGACACCTCTGCAGGGATTGCGTGTGCGAAAATTTTAATTTATCTCTTGTTTCGGCTCTTTTTCGTGTAAAATATACGTATAAGCTGTACACGCTACTCTTGAATTTATGGATCCGGGCACAGTGCCGCTGAGCTGTTGCTCTCCTTTTTACACATGATAGCGATGATCGACTTTCTCGTCTCGCGAAATGGATCGATATTCATATATAATATATTCCCCCTTATCTTGCCTCGATATAATGTTTTTTCCATTACAAATAAAGAAAAATCTATAATATATACATCGTAAAAAGAGCGTGTATAATCCCAACGGATCGCTTCGTTCTTTTTAATTCAACCAAGAGAGAGAGAGAGAGAGACAGAGAGAGAGACAGAGAGAGAGAGAGAGAGAGAGAGAGAGAGAGACAGAGAGAGAGACAGAGAGAGAGAGAGAGAGAGAGAGAGAGAGAGAGAGAGAGAGAGAGAGAGAGATAGAGAGAGAGACAAAGCAACGAGCTTATGACTCAGGGAATTAAAAGCCAAAGCGCGCGCGGCTTTACCGAGAAATATAAGGGTCGGCCACGTCGACACGGATAACAGTAGGCAGGAGCGACAGGCTAATGAATAGAGAGCGTGCTGTGCTTCAGCGCGAGGAGGAGACAATGAAATTACGGCGGTCAGGCGTATATAAGACAAGCCTCGATCGAGGGCTGCGCTCTACGGCTCTCAAAGCCGATATTTTCTTCTAGCGCCGGAGCTCTCTCCTAATTTCATCGCGGTGAGCTTTATACTTTGAGGTCGCACAGGAGAAAGAAAGAGAGCGAGAAGGGGGCAGGAGAACAGGTCAGGACTTTGGCCTCGGCTTTTTCTACGTTGCGGCTTCCTCGCGGCCGCACACGTTTTTCAATAAGCCGCGGTGTTATCGATGATGACTAGGCTTTACGGCCTCGCAAGCTCGTGGTAATCGAAGTTAACTCTCCTGTCGAGGGTGCGAGGGAGAGGACTTTGTAGTTTGGAGAGGCTGGCCGGCCCGAGGTTATTAAGGAACGACGCAGCGGTTGAAAGCTTTTTAGGCTGTTTTGATTCAATTTTCATAACTTTATGGATTATCCCGACACGTATAGATTATATCGATTGCCATACGATATAAAATGTGGTGTTGTATTGATTTTTTTAAATGCTCGACTATATACTAGGTAATAAAATTAAATCTCTCGGAAATCCGAATTTCGTTCACTTGATAATTTTGAACCTGCAGTGATGAGCTATTTTATACTTCACTTTTTCTCGCGCGGATTACTCGTCGGCATAATTAAATTGGACTTATGCATACTAATTATATTTAATAGCTTATCCTCGGCATTTCCAATTACCGTGTCCATCTTTTTACAAACATGATGATCGTTTGTTCATCAGCAAATCGATTGGCGCGATGATTAACGCCAAAAGTACCAATATATATAGGACATCAGCTTTTTAATTAATTCCAACAATACTACTCCCTCTAAAAATACCACGCTTTCACTCTCGAGCAGAGCGCGATTGTCGTCGAATCTATATATCTTTAGACAAAGTCCCTCGTTTCACGCGTATAGGCGAACTATCAGTCGAAGAGAGGGAGAGTAAGAGAAGGCAAGTATATAGTAGTAGCAGCAGTCGATTAATAATGCAGGTAAAGAAAACGCGCCTAGCGAAGCGCACAACTACCGGGGCATTGACGTCGGTCGATTGGATTCCGTTGAAACCTGATTAAAGAGAGGCTGAATTCGATTCGATTAGAAGCTTTGTTCAGTTGGCCGCGCAAAGAGAGCTCGAGGCTCTTCACCTCGAAAAGAGAACGAGAGAGAGAGATATATTATATACACGACGATGCGACTTCCAGACCAATATCCATTCGCTATGTGCTATCTGTCGCGTTTCCGAAAGCGAAAAACTTCTTCTCTTTCCCGCCCCCCTCCCTCTCACTTTCTGGAAAAGAATAAACTTGCAGCGCGACGAAATGAAACGCTGTAAAACGCCCGTCTATAACTATATATATATGAAGTCCGATAAAACGGCGATCAGCCTTCCTTCAATCAGCTGGATTTAGATTTTGATATATGGCACGCGACTGTCGATCTCTCTCTCTCGTCTCTTCTCTCCGTCTCTCTGTTTGTTGCGGAATCGAATCGGAGCAGCCGACGCGCGGAGGGGCGCTTTATCCTCTCTGCCCCGGCCGGATACGGTCATCAAACTTTACGGCCTAGCTTTTATTGCAGGATTCCTAAACTACGCACGTGTCGATAGCAAAGGACGAAGCTGCTTCTTCCAACTAGTCGCACAACTCTCCCCTTTGATACTTCCTCGACTCTTTCATTCTCACATACAGAGATCGAGAAAGGGAGATCAAAGAGAGACGCACTCGAGGTGTGAAGAGAGGTCGTGGTCCGCGCAGTATAGCGCGAGAAAAAGAAGTACCTGTGCGCGCGCTGCAGTAGCTCACACACGGATTCCTCGGCTCTGTAGAGAGTACTCGATCGATGGTACCTACGTGCAGGTAATAGGCTGGAACTACTCTCTCTCTTTCTCTCTCTCTCTCTCTCTCGTGGCAAAGGGGAAGTTATACCACCGCCGCTGCTGTTGGCGTGTGTTTGAATAAATGGCGCGCGCGGCCCACCCGGAATCAACAATCTCTGCACGCTATACCCGTTAGATCAGGGCCGCACTCAGGGCTGCGCGTTGCGAGAAACTTATTTTTCGGAGTATATGAATGGGCTTGTTTGGAAGGCGGCTCGTATATAGGCTCTTCGTTAGCGAGGCGCTTTGGATTTTCTAGCGAAATATATAGCCGCTGCCGCCGCCGCCGCGGATTTTAGGGCTTCTTATCGCGAATGGCTGGCATATACGCCCCTCTTAGGAACTGCAATTTCGCGCGCTGCGAGACCCAGGATCATTATGTAGTGTTGCGCAGTTTCGGAGAGCTGTACGTAATTTTTTTTTCAAGAGGTCTACGAGGCCGTTGCACCCTTATCGTGCTCAATAAGATAATCTTGCTCCGTTGAGTGAATATATGTGGAATTTTTACTCGATGTAACGGAATCACTCGGAATATCACACATCGAAATTCCTACCGATACCCCAGCACACACGTACCCACACACATCGAAGAGAAAAATGAGACTCTCGCGGGTAACGCAAAACCATGGAAGCACGCTCGATCTCGTTAGCCGCTATATCTTGCATAGTTTATGTACCTACGCGTAAGCTCTGAGCTCCGGAGCACCGCAACATACAGTGAAGCACGAAATCCGTCGGCTCGAATTCGCGGATCTGCGAAACTATTCGTCAAAAGCAATGTCGAACGTTTCTCCATTCCCCGAGGCCGCGCATATAAAGGAATATTCTGTCAGTACAGTAACACACACATACACACACACGTAGACGCTTATAGACGCACACAGCGCGACAGAAAATCGCACAGCGATTTGCGTCCCAAAGCATTTGTATCCTTCGTTCGACAATCTTCTCGGCAGCCCGTAAAGCCGTTGCAGCAACGGATCTTTGGACGAAAAATGACGCGCGAGCGCTCGGCTTTCTTACGGCGCGCGCGATAAAAGATTTTCCGCGAATGCTGCCTCTTTTATTCCCGTTCAATCGAATAGAGGAGGGATATATATATTATATGCGCGCGAGCGGGGACTGGCTTTGTTTTTTACGACGCGAGGCTGCGATTGCGTATATATTGTAAATAATATATGTGTATATACGCAAGGGAGTGTCTTCTGATGTGCAAGGAAGTACATGACGCTGCGTAACGATTGAATATTCATCCGTTGAGAGAGTGAGACAGAGGCTGCTGATTAATGATTCGGGAGGGGGGCAGGGCGAGGAACTGCGCTCGTTTTCATGAATTTTCAGTTACGCGCGTAAATGAATTATGCATTTTAATTTACGGGCCGATTGAGCTTTTTAGCTGCGGCACGGGCAAATTGAATTTTTGCCGCGTCGGTGTGGACCGCCGCGGCCGAAATTACAAGGATATGGGAAAAACGAGCGAGAGTGTATGGATACATCGAAATTATATATGTTAGCGCGAGAAATTCGATAACAGATGTGTTCTTCGCACTTTTAGCCTCCGGTCGATCCGGCGAGCTAATCAACGCCACTTACTCAAATGACCCTGTGATATAGCCTATTTACCCCGGAATGCCTATACACATTCATCAGCGTGCTTCATTTTTTTTCCATTCAATCGGGCGCCCGCCTACGAGCTTCTCCCTCCCGGCTCTAACGAACATAATAATGGCTCGTAATGAAGCAGCGCACGCTTTCACGAGAGATGGGGAATACAACTGTACAGAATTTCATATATATATAGGGGAGAAAGATATGGAGAGGAGAGACAAAGGCCGATCCAAACACACACCATAAATCTAGTCACTGTTCGAATGAATGAAGACTGCGGGGATATAGATGGAGAGAGAGAGAGCATGAGGGCCGCCGCGTCTGATGCTCGTCATCGAAAATCGATGATGCGAACTTCTGCTCCGTCATACTCGTCGTCCAAAGATTATATAGCCCTTCACGACAGAGAGAGAGGGGCACCACACTGCGCCAAATCTTCGTCTATATCAATTTATAATGAACGAGCGATGTAGCAGCAGTAGTTTCGCGAAACGCGCGCGGCCCGGAAATTATTAATGGCTCGTCGTCGTCGTCGTCGTCGAAAAAGGTCTGCGAGGACAAATTGTGCCGAAAAACGGACGAGCAACTACTTTGAGAGAGGACGATATATTTAATACACACGGCGCGCATGCAGAGGATCGACGAACTCTCGAGGCTCGTTACTCACCGCGCGCGCGCGCGAGCCGTTATCCGAGGACTTCATCGCGAGGGTTTACATTTCGAAACTTTGGTCATTAATTTCATCGCGCGCGCACTGCCTGACCCTCTACCTCCCCCCGCACAGTTACACACATACACAGAAGCGGTATCTTCTTGCTCGTCATTTTTGCGCCCATCGTGGATGCCTATAACGCCTAATCCCCGTATCAAAGTGAGGCCATCGGGAGAAAAAAATTCCATCTATATCGGCAGTTCGCGAGGAGAAATCCATTTCCCGAATCATCGCGCTATACTGTATACATAGCATCGTGAGAGCGGTGTGGAAAGGGGGATGATAAAGGCTGAGCCCGGGAAAAACATCGAGTGAGAGAGAGAGAGAGAGAGAGAAAGGTCGAGGGGGTGTGAAAGAGCGCACGCCGTACTTTCCGACTGTTTATTCGAATATATATCTCTCGCGCTCGAGCGAAACTCGCTAAAAATAATGTTATTCTCCGCCAGGAGAATATTCCCTCCTTCTCTTATTCTCTCACTCTGTTTCTCTCTGCTGATGCGTTAAAAGTTAGCGCCGGGCCATTATTGCGACTTTATTTGTATTTCCGAGAGACGTTTCGCGGGCAAGAGCGGGAGAAAGTGAGAGAAGCGAGCCATTACGCTTTTCTGGAAGACGCGCGCTTTTGAGAGGAGAGGATTCGCGAGCGCTTCTTCCGCGACTAAGGGTACCGTGTATTTTAAAATCGCGCGTGGGTATTAATGATCGAACTGTTATTATTATTATTAGTATCATTATTATCTAGATCTCCATGAAATGCATTAAATATATACCGCATTAAGTGTAATGGAATTCGGAATACGCTTATACAATTCGCGAGTGAAGCGCGTTCATTCGACTGATCCAGTTATAACATCAGGGTATTAATAATTAACCGAGCAATTAATGGCCCGGCTCGCTCTCGCCCTCTATATAATTTACATTATTAAATGATCATTTCCTCGAGAGAGAGAGAGAGAGGGGAATATATAACCAAATTGACTACGATAATCCGCTGCTGCGTTCCGAAAAAGAGCAGCTAGCACCGATTAATAATTTAGAAGTACGCGCGAGAACGCGACGGCGTAAAATTATCCCCCACAAATTGGAGTAAGTAGAATAGAAGCCATAGCCGTGTGTATATATATGTACTGCCATACTGCTCGCGTATATACATATAGGAGAATTGCGGGGGCATATATTAGATGCGTGTGCGCCATTCGCGCATTGCATGCGCGAACGAGAAGCAGTAAGACCGTTAGCATAAATCATTATTATTTGACCGCACCCTTGGCGCACCGGCTTCGGCCCGCGTATATACATCACTTCTTTATGGTTAATGTGTGTGTGTGCGCGCGGCCAGCAGCAGCAGTAGCAGCAGTCGAGAGTTTGTTCGGCCGTGTTAAGTGGAGGTCTTGCGCTGCGCTGCTGTATATATAACACACGCGAGGAGCGAAATAGGGTAGAGCCTATTTTCTCTCTCTCTCTCTCGCTTGACTGTCTTATATTGTCTGCGCGGAAATTTGAGAAAAATAATTGGGAGGAAGCCGACCTGGCTTTTGTGAGCGATGGTGTTGTATTATATGCTGCCGCTCTTGTTAATTTTTTCTCAGGCGCAGGTGATTGTTTTCTTTTGGGCCGCAGGCTGCGCGGTGCGAGAAAAAATTCGTTATAATAATTTTTTATGCGAGTTCGGACCTGTTGTTTATTCTTGCGGTGAAATTAATTTTGTTTTTTTTTGTCCGTTGTTACGGTTATATGCGCATTGGATTATAAAAATAAACTGCAGGTGCAGCGCGCTCGAAGCGGTATAAAAAGAAAGACAGACAACGTTTAACACAGGTATATATAGTGCAAGTGTACGCGCGAGCATAAATCAATTTTCTTTCCCATCAATATCTCCGTTCAGCAGCCACGGCGTCACCTAATATCCTCCGAAAAAAGCCATCCTTTCTGCTCCTTCGTGCACTGTGTATATATACACAGAGTGTATATATACACGTGTTGCCGAAATCATACAAGCTCTCGGCATACAATATACAACTCCTCGGCCGTGATTTATCGAGTTGCATCGTCAAAAAATACCGGCCGTTCGCCGATGCACAAACGACGACGACGACGACGACACCAGAAGCCTCATCCCGTTTTTGCGCGCGCGCGCGTCTTGACTCCCGTGGCTGCGGTGCTGCGTCGAGCCAACAGAGAGGCAAGCAGGCAGGCAGAAGTCTGGATTCCAGGTGGTGTTGAGTTTCGCGGTTGCCGGAGCTCCGAGGTCTGCGGCTTTGTTCGACTACATTACGTTATACGTCTCTCTCTCTCTCTCCCTCTCTCTCTCTCTCTCTCTCTCTCTCTCTCTCTCTCTCTCTCTCTCTCTCTCTCGTTCCCACGACACGGGAGTGGAGCAGCTACTCTTCTCTTCCTAGTCGTCGTCTTTCTCACTCCTTCGCACCCGCAAGCCCGTCGGCGAGCTTTGCTTGCCGTTGCCGTCCTCTGCTGTTGCGGCGGTTATATACGTGTGCATTTAACAAGGACCGAATCCTTTGATGAATAATGAAGCGTATTTGCGCGTTCGAGGCCTCGTTATGCCTTCTGTGCGCGCGCCATTTGCCTTTGCTTCTTGTGTGCGGTACCGACTGCTGAGCGTGCGGTTTTTATTTATTTTATTTTATTTTATTTTTTTTTTTCGAGAAGTCGTAAGCTGCGCGACGAGCTTTTGCGAGCGCTTGCGTATAACATCATGGCAGACCTGCTGACATCTTTGCGCTCTTGGCGTCAAAGAACCTTTGTGTAGATAGGCGGAAATTGATGCGTATTATTTTTTTTTCGTTTTATATAATTGTTTGAAGCCAGCTGCTAATACACTTTCCTTCATGTCATTCAAAGTGAGAATAAAATAATCGTACTCATACGCGTTAATTCAAATCTCTCGTTGTGTGCTGCAGCTCTTTATAGTCCATTATAACGTCATAATATTTTACGAAGTAGCATAAAATCAGTACGGTGTTTAACATTTTGCGCGGCATTATAAACAGCGTAATTTAATCAACTTAATTAAGGAAACTAAAAGTTGGCGCTATGTCGCTCTTTTTTTTAACGACAAAAAAACCAATGTGATGCGTTCTCCAAAGTTGTTTTTTTCGAGAATATACTTTTTGCATTTTTACAACTCCTGTGTACATACAACAACAACCAACACTCCGTATTACAATGAAAAATCCATGAGACTTTAATTAAATTAGAAGTATTTAATTAGCACAGTTAACTTTCATTAAAATGCTAATCCTGTCGGTGTTTTTCCCACGGCGCAAAAAAAAATTCTCTCATATCACGAGCTCTCCAACCAAAATAAACAGGCTTTTTATCTCTACACTACGCACTGCTAGAAGAAGAGATATCCTGCAGTACATAAACAATCGCAATAGGTGTGATTAAACTGAATCAACAGACAAAAAGTATTATGTGTGAATTTTAGCTTTCAAAATATAGATCGACTGTACGTATGCAATCCGTCAATAATGCGTGTATGTACAAGCTCGCAAAATTTCATCGCGATATTTTATTAAACAATAAACAGCTCGTGTCGAAAATTAATAGAGACAAAAGGGCAGAACTAATGGTTAATTAGTTACCGTTTCAATTTTCAATTCAACAACAACAATAACAATAACAATAGTCATTGTTCCAAAATCTGCGACATAAAAGGAGCGCGATTAAACAGTAAATTTGCGGAACTACGCCCTGAGAAGCTCCGCTACTGATGTCGTATATACGTATATTTATTAATGGTGCTCATTTAAATAACTACAGAACCGTCAACCCGGTCGAAACAATTCTTTGGCCTTTCATCCTGTCGATCGCCCCCTCGAAAAAGTTTTTACAGCGCTCGAGAAGGTATGTTTGGATTTACGCGCTATATAGACTGCGTCGTCTATTTCGATACCTGTTTAGAGCGCAAATAACATTTTTTACGTTGCTATTATTCGCTCTATGTTTGTGTGTATATATGTATACGTCGTCCCGGAAATCGACATCTGTCAGCGCTTTCACTTTTTGCTGTTATGTTTCGCGCGCAGTATAGCACGAAAAAATATTAATACGCCGTTCGTTAAAATTTTAAAGGCAAGGAAGAAGAAGAGATATGCACGCTTGCTCGAGAGTAAAAATGAGTTCTGCGTTCATGTGTATAATGTTCCGTATGAAGAGATCATTTTTCATTTACAATGTCTATAGCCTGTTCGGCTTGAAAGCTCGTATAAACACGAAGCCTCATCAGGGTTTTACAGTCTCCGCTTTGCTCTGTTTATCGCGGCGTAAAATGCTAAAAATCAAACTCTATAGTACGCGGACTGCAAAGCAAGGAGAAAAAGACCAAATCGAGCGCTCGGCGTTTTCCAAAAATATGTTTCACACAGTCGACCGAAAATATTAATCGTTCGTCGAGCGAAGCGTTATAACCTGGAAAAAGCTAGCGTTCAGTGGGTGTCAAAACGAATCGGCGGCGAAAAAAACGCCCGGCGGCACTGAATATTCAATAAGTCGCGCGAGTGTGACGCACAGTTCGCGGGAAAATTCAGCGGTGATTGCCGATTGACGGTTTTGCGCCGGGTATGAACGATTAAGGGAACAACGCCCGGTGGTGCGAATCAGCAAAACATTACTTCGATTTCGATCGGCGCAGCATAATTAAGCGGCATATTGTGCGCGCTTGCGAGCTTTTCGCGAGGCCCATGTTCTTTTTTTGTGCAGCTGCAGGACCGTCTGGTCGTTGATGATGCTATGTATCCATACGCTACTGCTTCGATTCATTTGTTCTGATAAAATGTTTATCAAAATTTTTGTTATAAATAACGCATTACAAATTTTTGCACTAAAAAAATGTATAATACACCATCGCAGCGCGTCGCATGAAATATAAAAATATTAATATCGAAAAAGCGCGTTTACTCGGTATAGAAGATGTTGATGAAGTGCTCGTTCGTCAAGAGTGATTTCCTTTCGGATTAATTGAAATTTCTCTCCTCTACAAAGACACGCGAAGAAGAAGAAGAAGAAGAAGCACTAGCAGTAGCCTCTCTCTCTCTCTCTCTCTTCTTCTTCCGCGCGAAAATTGTCGTTTTTTCATTAGAGGATTGCTCGTAAAACGGCGTATATAGCTTCCCCCTGAACTAATAACGCGATAATACCGGAATCGATCGATCGGTCGAGCCGTAGAGCTGCTGAATTGTCGAGAGTCGAAGATTCGAATTGCCAGAGCTTACTCCGCTGTTTTCTTTTTTTCGATCCCCATTCCGGCTTTTATTGCATAGCGCCAAGTCTCTTTCTCTCATCGTCGTCGTCGTCGTCGTCGTCGTCGTCGTTGTCGTGAAATATAAGTACCCGTCATGCGAAATTTCATTACACCGACAATCGGAAAACCCATAATCGCGATCCATCCACGCTCAGTTCCTGAACACGTTATAATAACTTTTCGGCGAAATTTCCACCATCGCAAAATACGACGCGATAATTTGACCATGAGCCCGTGCGAATCATGCGAACTTTATTTTACTTTCCACGCGTGTGCATGCAGCGATAAAACGTCAGCGACGCGTGTATTACATTTTTTTTTTGTATGTCCGCGTGTATAATGCATATACCCACGTGCACTGCGTAGGCATATTATCGAGAACGACTTTTAAAAGGAGATTCGGTGCGCACGGAATTTACGAGGATCGATGCTCGCGCGCTCGCGAGGGCATTTTTACGAGGGCAATTTTCCACGTGGCGCATTCGTAATAAGCCCCTCTCGATATATAGACACGCACAACACGCGGCTATATACAGTGTATATAATAGTAGCGGCAGTGACTCTCGCTGCTGCTTTTTTTTGCCGCTGTTATCTCTTTTTCGTCGCGCGTGCCTGCGCGAAGTGCATAAATTGAGTCGCTGGCGCGAATGAATGAGGGTGTGGAGAGACGCAGAGGGGGACGATGATGCGGAGTATATTCTGTGTGTGTGTGTGTGTGTGTGTCGTTAAGTGCGCGGAGGGATGAAATTGTTATTTTTACGCGCTGCATTCGATGCGCTACTTTCAAGGGGATGTTACACCGAGGCTATAAGTTGAAGTTCTTTGGGCTTTTGTGTAAGCGTATACTTTGTGTGAGAGGTATTTTTGATTTGTGTGCTCTTATATACTCCGAGTGGTGGAGTACGAAGAAAATTAATAATAATTAGTAAGTAGAAAGTTCACCCTCGTTTGAATTTCTCAGTGATTCAAGATCGCTGCGTGCGGCGTGAGGATAATATCTCGTTATTATATCAGAAACAAAAGACTCGACCGGGCGCGCAAAAATCCATATACTAATAATTCGCTCTCGGGATCCCTTCGAGAGAAAATAACCAACGGCATAAATCACGAGCACACGCGTGTCGAGTCCGTCAAGTGATTTATAACCCTCGCGGCGAATATTTTTTTAGAGTATATAGCTTACCGGTGTGTATACACACGCACTCGTGGCAGCAGCAGCTCTTTCCGTTTCATATATCGCTCGCAATCTATTCTCTAATAACTCGACATCGCTTCCTTCTTCTTTTTCGCATATACTTCAACAATAACGGATTGCGGCTCATCGACGTCGTGGATATAGACATCGATTACTATATATACGCGAGTATAGCTGAATTTTGTGAATAATAATAGAAACGCGCGTGGAAGTATAGCTGATGCAGGAAGGATGAATCGAACGCGCGGGGGAGCAGCTAATCAAGACGAGACAAGAGGCTGCGTCAGCTGCTGCTGTTGCTGCTCTCGACGGCATATATAGAGGGGAAAAAGTGTATGTGTGCTGCACGCGGGCGAATGGCCTCCGGGCTCAGACACGCGCCTACTAGCTGCTGCTGTTGGATTCTGGAGTTGTGTGTGCAGCGGTTGAGTGCGTGGGAGGGAATTTTTAAAGTTGGGTGGTCTGGTATTGTGTCACCTTTTTTCCTCTTTTTCTCTCGGTATGGTTAGATGCATAGGAGTAGTATTCATATGAAAATACTTCTTTTGAATGCATGCAGTATAACGGTAAGATCGATCGTTGTATCGGTATATATGTATATCGTGACACATATGTAAAAACAATATTTTCAAGCGTAATTGCCGTTTCTTTATACATATACGATTACACAGACACGCAGACGAAATCAAAGTCAACGTCGGAACAAAAGCTATATAAAAATGGCTTTTTGCAAGATGTTATCAAAACAGACCGTCAGTCAAAGTTTCCCGCGCGTAAAACGAACCGGAAAACCAGGATAACAGGCGTACAATGACGCATCCAGTCAGAGAGAAAGAGACGACTCGCGCAGACACACACAAACATACGCACACACTGTCGATAGCAATTTTCGCGCTCATACATTCGGTCGAGCCGTCAAAACCCCGAAGCGAGTTCGATCAATCACCGAGGCATTACTCCTTCGAAACACATGCATATACACACACGGTTTCAACTCGAAAAGTCGCAAAAAGGGTGGGCCTTCTCGCTCGCTTTCTCTCCCTCTTTCTCTTTTCCAAGAAAAATCCCAATGCGCGAGTAGTTCTCGCAGTCTCTGCGAGCGCGTGCCGTCACTCCATATTTCTCTCTCGGTCAGCGCAGCGAGGGCGATCGATGCAAACGAGTTTTAAAATTAACGCGGCGCTGCCGGCTCATATTGCTCGCGGGAATTCCTGCTTATACGGACGAACTTTAGGCCGAACTTTCTGGCGTCGCTTTATATAACGCATTTCAAAATATATAACAGGGAGAGAGAGAGAGAAGCAAGTTTGCCAGCGGTCGCTCGATTCTGATGCTGGATTTAATAAAAGCTCTCCCGCTGTTGCGACGTAGACGCGCTGGTGTCTCTCTCGGCCCGGCGCCGCACGCGAGCAGCTTCGTCAAACTAACTTGTAGCGCGTGTGTGTTCGGGGGGGGGGGGGGGGGGTATGCCCCAAAAGTGCAGCAACGCCTGCAGACTCTAGTGTTCAGCATCGCTGCGCTCTTTCCTGCTCTCGCTCTCTCGCTCAATGTATATAATCATATATTTATTCGACGAGAGCGCGAGCGCAGCTTCCTTTACATTATTAAACATTCGCGCATTTTAGCATATAGACGAGTTGGGAGGTTAGGTAGAGAGAGAGAGAGAGAGAGAGAGAGAGAAATAGATGCCTAGCGATGATGATGATGCCTAAATACCGGGAAGTGAGGATGTAAATTCATTTTACATGATGAGATGGGCTGTTAATTGGCTCTAAAAAGGGGGCAGTTGGCTTGTAACGCGATTTGCTACGAGTGTATGCGCTGTAAAGCTTTTCGTTAGTCGGAGGGATTTTGATAGGAATATATAATATTTCGTTTTATACATAAATGATTGTTATTAATATTAAGTCAAAAATCAATCTACAGCTAAAGTATAATAATTTAAGGCAATAATTCAAGACATGAAGAACAAGCCCGACAGGATGTTTAGGGAAAGTTTGCCAGGAAAACCATAAATATAGATAAACACAGCGAGAGGCATCGGCGATTGGCGAGTCGGGCACACTTGCACTATACCCGCGTGCGTGCGTGTATGTAGCTCCGTTATACGTGTGTACAGATCTAAATAGAGGCGAATACACGTACGCACAGGGAGAGGGAGGCGTGTGTGTGTGTGTGTGTGTGTGTGGGAAACGGGCGGCTATATCGCAGTTTCGCGTGCTCGCCGGCAAATGGAGATTCGTTGTCGTAAAATAATTGATTTATTGCGTTGCTGAAGCGAATTCGTGCCCGGCCACCGAGCTAAAACAGAGAAATGATGCGCCTGTACGAACGAGATCACGCGGCTGATGCTGCTCTGTATGGGCCATCCGATGAAAAAAATGTGAAAGAAAGAAAACAATGACGCTGTTGTCGACGATTTACTCGGTAATTTATGGCTGGTTAAAGCTCCTATTGCGAGCTACGGGATTTCGAATTATAAACATATTTATATTATAGAGAGAGGAAATACACGACGGATTAATTATATATATTTCGGTTTGTAGGCCGCAAAGGATCTCGTTGGCGAATGCAGTGACGAGGAATCTCCGGAATACAGTTTTTTTTATCATCGGTATCAAATTCATAGAATAATTAAAAAATATTAAACAGATTATATCTTAAATTCTACGAATAATTTTGTAGAAATTCGTTTACAAGTTTCAGATACAGTGTACTTGAACGGGGCTCTTCTCTACGGCTCTTATATAGAAGACAGGCGGCTGTATATTTAGCAGTTCAAAGTACTCGAAGCTTATACTTTGAACGCGGGAAATTTCTTCCAAGGCACAAACGCGGATGATGAAAATTCATGAAAAGGTGTGCTCGAGCAATCGTCGTATATAATTAATTGAAGTTTTAATCTTCGCGTAAATAAACATTTTGCTTACATCGAATCTCCAAAATCGGCTCACAAAGAGAGAGCTATATAGACGGTCGAGTTCGCATTAGAAATTCAATTACCACATCGTCCCTAATACCCTCCCACTAAATAAAAAACGAGCCATCGGAGAGAAGCCACAAGGATGGAGAGGGGGGGGGGGAGAGGAGCAGCCCAGAGGAATCTAAGTAGCATTGTACGTCTGAAAGGGCATTTCGGCACCGGCGGCCACCTTCTCTCTCACGACCCTGATGAGTTTTCGACCCTCTAGCAAGTGAAAAACCGTCTGCGAGCAATTTGGAAAGATAATGCGGGCGGCTATCAGCGCCGCAGATTCATCGAGAGCCTTATTCTCTCCTTTTCTCTCTTTTCTTCCGGCAAAGGAGAGAGAGAGAGAGAGAAAGAAAGAAAGAGAGAGGGAGAGCTATCCCGATTATTTCGCGGACGTATATAAGGGGCCGTTATTGATGGGCCGCCTCGAGCTTCTGTGCGACGAGAGGGTTTTTCGGTTCTGGGATTCGCTTCGAGCGATATCGCAGTTTTGAAAGAGAAAAAGAGAGAGAGAGAGAGAATTACAGCTAACCTTGCGGAGAACACGATGGAGATGATATTGCCGAGG
Source organism: Muscidifurax raptorellus (assembly GCA_020010945.3). Taxonomy (NCBI): domain Eukaryota; kingdom Metazoa; phylum Arthropoda; class Insecta; order Hymenoptera; family Pteromalidae; genus Muscidifurax; species Muscidifurax raptorellus. Next base: position 12,061,527 of record CM052077.1, read on the forward strand.
TTGTTTGTTGCGCTTACGCATGTTTTTCATCGTTGTTTTCAAATGATGCATGTGCTTTGTTAATTGGATTTTATTTTGTATACTCGAAATGCCTGTCATGGTGCTTTGATATTTCTTGAAAAGCAGAGTAGAGCTGTTTTACATGTACTGATTTTGATTTTTGTACAATTCATGTCGATCAAAGTTTTAATTAAAGAAAAACGAAAAATATTTTAATTAACACGTAAATATAAATATACACACGCCCACGTATATGTAAATATTAGGTATTTAAAAAGTCCGCAGTATATATATCTGTAAATAATTGGCTTTTTTACACGTGCGATCGAAGTTCAACAGCGGAAAAAGGTCTGTCAATTAACAATAAAACTAGCCTAAACTCAAAAACGTACCTAAAAACAGTTATAACTGAAAATGTTCATGTATAGAAAAGACAATAGATCGCGTCGTCGGCACAGCGTAACTATATACGTCATTCCGAGTTCATTTGCGAGTTTTGATTAGTTAGTAAACAAAGCCCCCATTTTCTCGCGCTCAAACAAACATACCCGCGCTATATGCAATGCGTTATAACCTGCAGTTACTCGAGCGAAGAGCATTTTTGCCTCTCTCTATATATCTCTCATATAGAACGCGCTTGTTTCATGCTCGGCAGGTCACTCACGGCGCATATGTATATGATATAAGCAAGACTGTTTCTCGCACGCGCGTTTCTTCGACTGTAAAATTACTTTCGCAACGCTTACAACCTACGCGCGAGCGTTTGCATTTTCATCGATCGGCCTTCGAGGCATCTGCAACGACCGGAAACTCCGAAGAACACTAGTTCGCGAAAGAAGTATAGAAGAAGAAGAAGAAGAAAAAGAAGAGGAAGAATAAATTCTTTGTAGCACTAAAAGGCATCATTACAGCCGGAAGCAGCCCTCGCTCGGTCTGGAAAAAACGGAAGTTGGCCAGAGGGCTCGTGTCCGCTTGCACATCAACTTTCTCGCTGTATTATAATGTAGTACACGTTATATACGTTCCCTTAACTCGTATGGGCACCTCTCTCGCACCTATATATATATATATATATATATATATATATATATATATTAGCTGTTGCACGCGACTACTTCTAAATCTCCGACTGTATCGCAGTAGAGTAGAGAGAGAGAGAGAGGGAAAGCGGCCAACGGACTCGCGTCGCGGTTCAACGGACTTGCGCACGCCGCCGCCGCCGCCGCGGCTTAGCTGCATACTTCGGACTAACGATCTCGTTATCGCGCAGCCACTATATACCATCAGGCTCTTGGACTCCGATGTGTATATGTGTTCGTGTGCGCAGCTCGGACCTTAGAAAGCACTCGCCGCCTTCGCGAATTCCGTGTAAACGCACGCGCGCGCAGCTCTTGCTGGGGGCTTTATAGATATATCTGCAGCAGCTGTTGGGACGCCGGAGGGGGAATCGATTTGCGAAAATTGAGGATATATATATGAGGATGTAGTGGCTGCGAGTTCTCTGAATCGGCGGATGTGTTTGCGAGTGCGTTTATTATTCTCACATCAGTGTTAGAAAGCTTCATATAACGTATATCGAGAGCATTTTAATAATTTTAATAACCGATTGCGCACTGCATGTATCAAAGCCCGTCCATAATCGATACTTCGATGACAGTCGCGTCACAAATCAGAAAAAGAATTCAAGACGTGTCACGCGAGAGCTATAGGCGACGATGCATTCCCGCGGCAGCCGATAAAATTCTCACAGGGGTGCATCTCCTTGCTCTCTCTCTCTCTCTCTCTCTCTCTCTCTCTCTCTCTCTCTCTCTTTCCTATACCACCTACCGCGCGTCGAAAGAGTCCCGCAGGAGGTGTGCGGTGCAGCGCCGGGATGATATCGCGCCCCCTGGGATTCGATAAGCCTCGTTAAAAAGTTGCCGCCTGCGTATATATACCGCCGCCACGATGCGGGATCCATCCTTTCCACACCTGCGCGCATATTCTAGCGCGGCGCACACCTGATGCCTGCGCCGCGGCGGCGTCTTTCAATAATTATATGCCTTTCTATTAAACTTGCGGAGGGAGACAGTTTTGACGTCGGATCCGCTGCCGTCGCCGCTGCTGCTGTTGATGGAGGTGTATATATGGCGGCTCGTGTGGGAAATATCGAGCGCGTCCGTGTGGGAGTTTGAAAAAGTGTGTGTGTACAGGTAGCGAAAAGAGATGCGGTTTTCAATTTAATAAACGGCCGAGATCTATTTACATGAATCTTCCTCTCTCGCGACAATTTGAAAAGTCACCGTCGCGATCATTCATCGTTACTTCCCAATCTGTATAATATGCGCGCAATGTGATCATGCTAATTTAGTATTCGCAGAGAACCTCGATGGTAGAAAATTTATTACCCAAAAACGGCTAAGGAAATTTACTTCGCTAATTATACCCAGGGCGCACGTCGAAATAGCATCGTTTATTATATTCGCAAACTCAACATCTTTATCTGTTATATCAGATATCAGCTGCAATAACAGAGACACGCACACATGCTACCGTATCCTAAATTCAAACTACCGATTCAATCATGCAGATTGGTTGAGGCGGCCCTGATGATTCAAATGAAATCACGATGTTTGAGAGCCCGAGAGCATTTCGTAATCGCATCATCCCGACATGTATAAATTACCCCGACATCAAAGTAATACCACACATCAGCGTATACACTATATATGTATATATAATAACAATTCCCACTGCGAGTTTCGAGTGCATATTTATAAGCGCATATACACAGAGTATCAGTTGGCGCGCCACACGCAGAATATATATATGTATACATATTCGGCTCTGTCGAAGCGCACCGTGGCGCGATAAATAGCGAAGTCGCAAAGCGTGCATCGCCCGGGAAATACCTCGGGAGGAAATAAGTCGTCAATTGCTTTGATAAGCTGCTGCTGTCCCCCGCGTTTAAATTGCCAAAGCAAGCGTGAAAGGAAAGCCCGTGGGATAGAGTGCTGTATACATATACGTGTACAGGAACTCTCCCCATCCCTCCTCTCGTATACACATATATACATAAACGCGTCGAAGGAATCAAGACGTGTTCCTTGCTCGAGTATATATAAAGGCGATCCTTTTTTTATGTATATATATAAAGAGAGCGAGTGTGGTAGTGTACACCTATATATATATATATATATATATTACGGGAGCGCGCCCGCATATAATAAACTTCCGCTTACGCAGACTGCCGGCGTGATAGCGTCGTTTCCTATACGGGCGAAATTCATCGCTCTCTTATAATATATACTCTCTTTATATATTACACATACATACGTATTATATTATTAATCCCCGCGAGAGCGGATTTCTCCCTCTCTCTCTTGTTAATATAATACCGATGAATAGATGCCATACGGGAGATATATTGCATTTTTTTTGTTGATCTCGTGCAGTGCGTGCAAGTCGGGTTAGAAGAGAGAAACGCGAGAGACTCTGGAAGACGGATTGAAATTCCGGCGGCCCGTCGTCTTCGCGTCTAATCCGCCGAGCGAGCTCCTAATCGCTATCGACGCACGCACGTGTATATATACATACAATGCGCCGGCTGTTTTCGCGAGTTGATTGCTAATGCTTCTCCTAAATCAACGTCGGCGGGATTAGCCGCGCGCGAGCGAGAGAACTCTCGCGCCCGGCTTAGTTCCTTATATATACACGTGAGAGAGTGAGAGAGAGAACAAGAAGAGAAGAACACCTGCAGCAGCACAAAAGCGAGCCGCGGCGTAGTCGATGCGTGAATTGTGCGACTCGGTTCATTTGTTTTTAACCGCCGCTATGCGCAGTGTGCGGTGACTTCTCCTGCGCGCGACTTAATGATTCTCCGAGGAAATTCCAGCTAGAAGGAGAACGAAGAGATTGTAATTCCCGTAACCTCTGCTGCGCAGTAATGTAGCCACTCGCGCGACTGATTCGATTTATAAGCGAAAGACCTCTCTTTCTCTTTCTCTCTCTCTCTCTCTCTCTCTCTCTCTCTCTCTCTCTCTCTCCGTGCTGCGGGTTCGATTTGTGTTCTTGAGAGCTAGGATGGCTCTTTGGGGGATTGGTATTTAGTCGTGTCTTTAAAGACGCCATTTGTGTAACACTGAGATCTTTTGTATATATGTATACGCTGATGATCACGAAAATACCTTGGATGCCAGAGGTCATTTAGCTCACAAAGAGAGAAAGAGAGCAAGTTTCGTTGTTTAATTTTAAACGTAGCGCTTCATCGTCACCAACGTTTTGATTGCACTCGAGTCTTGAAGATTCAACAAAAACAAAAAAGGCCACTGCGCGGCTTCAGACAATCGCAGGAGCAATCATCCTAAACGATTATACGCAAGAGCGCAGCAGAGGAACTAACGACACCGTCAGAGAACGCGCTGCCGTCGTCGCTACTCTGCCATCTGCTAATTGGCCTGGAGAAGAAGGGGGGAGGAGGGCGCACCGACGACGAGTGCCAAAAGATACGGCTCCAATATAACGCCTCTCTCCAAGACACAGAGAGAAGATAGAGCACAAAGCTCGTCGGCCTCGGGAGCTTTTAAATTTTAATTAAACGACATCCATCCCCTTCGGACGTCGCGAGCTAGGCGCGCAAGTGTGCCCTGCGTGCGATGAATAACTTTGGCCAAGTGCCTCGCGTCTGGGAAGTTTGTGCCTCCGCCCGCGTGCGCTTCTTCGTATAACTCCGTAACCGTGTAAAGACTCATCAAATTAACGCGTCGGTCACTGCCGAAGAATTTCTTACAGCACACACATACACACACACACACACACACACATACAAAGATGTAGCGAAGAAGGAGGCGGAGGAGATTCGAGGCAACTCTGGTATTCAGGTGCACCACGCAGCGACTGCCAGCTCTTATCCGCAGCTCTATATAGTCAGGCAGACGGGTAGAGTGTAGACACCCGCGAGGCCTCTACTCCTCTCGTCGCTCGCGATCGTATCGCATTGCTTTCACTGCGACGGTGCAGCAGCGCAGGCACACACATACACACACAAACACATATCCGAAGAAGAGGTTCGCGCCGCGCTGTTTACATCCCCACAGGACTAGAGCGCGAAAATCCAATCTCGTCCCTGTCATTCCGCGATCGATCGTAAAGCCGTCGTACTCCTCGTCGTCGTCGTCGTCGTCGGGGGGTACCACCCCCTAATTCAATCGCTATGCGCGCGATTCAAACGCGCCGCGTGCACTTTTAGCTTCATCGCGTACCGACGACAACCAGTGGATTCTTCTTATTCTCTCTCTCTCTTCCTCCCTCTCCTTCTGCTCGAGAGAGCTCGACGATCAAAGAAAAGTTCCTCTCTCTCTCTTTCTGCGATGCAATAAAAGGAGAGTTGGAAAGCAGCGCTTGACCTACATCTTTTTCTCTTTCGTTCACTAAATCTGTCTCGTTTCGTATGTACGTACGTACCGCGAATTCTTTCCGGACGACCATTCACCCGTACATCGCACAGTATAGCCCTGGGTGAGATTCATCAGTTCCCGCCGGTAAGCATTGTCCGCTCGCAAATAGGAGGGTGAACTCTTGCCCGTTCTATATACGCGATCGTTCGGCTTCTTGTCTCACTTTATATATACATATATACGTGAAGACAGAGAGGGAGGACCGGCAAACTTCCGAACTCGCGCAGTCGCGAAATTACTTTCGCCGCGAGCGCCTGAAATATTCCCTCTGCGCTCGGCTACCTTCCATAATTAAATTCTCCTCTTTTTCTTAGGTGTATATATACATACACACACACACACACACGCACACAGTAGAGTCGAGAGTGAGAGAGCGAGCTGTTTTCGACGGCGCGCGGCCTCAAGTGCCACCAGCGTTCTCTCTAATTTTTTTCCAAACTCCCGGAGATACTTTAATTAGTTCGTTATATACACCGCGAGCGAGCGGGAGCAATCGCTAACTTTGCGCTGATGCGCGAGATGCTTAATTTAAAATATATACGTATACCTTTATATGGGAGAGGACGCGCGTATATTATACGCGGGGAGCAGCATCGCGCAACAAGCGAGCGGCTGCTTGGCTGCTAATTAAAAAAGACTTTCCACGGCGGGATTCGAATATCTTTCGACGCCGTATTTATATATATATATATATACATATATAGAGCTGTATAGTAAAGACGAAATAAAAAAAGAGCGAAGACAGAAGAAAGAGCACGCGCGGAGAATAAAGGCGCGCATAAAAGTCAAGTCGTCGTCGTCGTCGGGAGCCCTGGGCGAGACACACTACTACTCCTGTGCAGGCCATGCATAAAGAATATTGAATCTGGCATAAATGGAAGATTTAAGAAACACGTATGCGGAGACGCCTTCCGGACGAATAATATCGAGCTCTCCGCGCGCATACATATATATAGTCTCGCGAGCGTTCCTTCGCTCGTTCGTTCGGCGGCCCGCACGGAAATGCATGCACGCAAGGCATGCAGAATTTTATTTCTGCTCCGTGACCCGAGCCGCCTGGCCGTTTCTTTCCCTCCGGCGTCGTCGTCGCCGCCGCTTGCACCTTTAGCCCCGCACACTTGTAAGCACTGCTAGAGAGAGAGAGAGAGAGGTGAGGTGAGGTTAAGGCTCGCATCGCTGAGCTTGATGTATGAGCCGGCTCGTGAGACTGTATAGTGAGAGAGAAAGACGAGCTTCCTTTGCTCTCCCAAACCTGCTGCTGCTGCTGCTTGCTCTCTCACACACGTGCGACTATATATTATAGAGTATTGCTGCAGCGCGGAGCGAGTCTGAGGAGCAAGACTGCGCGAGAGTTGTAATCGGTATCGCGAGGATTTTCCCTCTCTTTTTCTTGTTCCTTTGCCTCTTCGATGCGGGATGCCAGCGATTCCTGTTTTACCATCTCGGAGTGCAGGAATTTAGCTGAAAAATGACAAACGCGCATATAATATAGCTATATAATATGCGCGTTTGTCATTTTTCAGCGGGATGAAATTTTATGGGAATTCAAGTATTGGCTGATGTATTGCAGACGCGCAATTATAACTTGTGCGTTAATCAAGCGTTTGATTAGATCACGAGTGCTGGATACAGGCAATCTCGTTAAGGATAAAAAAGGCCTGTAAATAATTATACGATATAACCAACCGACAAAATCTGCGGGCGCATGTATATATATATATATATAATTATTGAAAAAAATAGCATTAATCCACGCCGATGTACACATGCGCTAGACGCGGTTCAGACATGCTTCCCCCCCCCCTCTCTCTCTCTCTCTCTCTCTCTCTCTCTCTAATCTCATTGAATATTCAAGCCCACGGAATTATTATCGCGGTGCAATAAAGTCTAGTTAATGAAGCGGAAGTCTTCTTTGGCTTTTAATATATTTCGGTACGCTGTTAATATAACCCGCGATTAAGTCGTTTATATACCCCGATCACGCATATTGCCCAGGCGAATCGCGTCGCGGCGGTATAAGAAAAGCCCGCGGGGAAATGATTCGCCGATTCGCGCACGCCTCGTCATTATTATTCTCTCTCGAAGCCCGCACCTGCGCGATTTTTTGCATCCGCGCCGAGTAGCAGCAGCAGCACGTATAAGAGAAAGGACGCGATTAATCTACTTCATGCGCGACACTATGCCAAAGGAAAGTACAAGGAGAAGAGAGAGAGAGAGAGAGAGAGAGACAGAGAAAGAGAGAGGAAAATCGCTGACAACGCTGACGCGGCAAAGTGGCTCCGTGCGCTTAAACGAGCCGACCGATTCCGCCCATTACCCTATGCTAACCTACTCGCTCTTTCTTGCGAGAAGGAGAGAGTGAGTGGAGCGAAAGAAATTGCTCCGATAAATTCGCGCGACTTTTCTCTCTCTCTCTCTCTCTTTCATACAAATACCTTCTCGATCTTACATATTTTTGCGTTCCCTCCGCGCGACCTATAGCCCCCAGCGTGACTGGAATCAGCGAGTCAACCTCGGGTTTCTCCTCGCTTCCTCCTCTTCACCGCAACGTGTATATTCATTCATCTTTCGGCTTGATGAATAAAAATACGCGTCGCGTTATACACCTATATATATAGTAATTCGCAAATTCGGACCGCAGTGCCAGACACGATATACGTATACCTATATATACACAAACACAGGGGGGGGAGAGAGATGGAGCTGGCGTGCGCGCATAGTGTCGTGCGTCAAGTGCATACTTCAAGTCGCATGCCGGTGCGGAGGAAGCGCCTGCCACACCACGCCCTCCTGCGTGCACGAGTATGTTTCTGCATGCTCGGCCGGGCCCTCGCAATTAGCCATGGCGGAACTCGCGTTTTTTCTTGCCTGCAGCTTTTTTTTTGTTTTGTTTTGCGAGATGATGGGAAGGAGGGAGCGACTCTTTACTTTCTTTTTTTGTCAGAGCGAAGGTTTTGTTCTTCTTTACGAGCGGCGGAATGTGTCATTTTCAACTCGAGTTTTATGCGCCGCGAGAGTCTTAAAAAAATACGACGGACGGAGAAAGAGAGACTTACCGGAGGCTCTGGCCCGTTTAGCCGCGCGAGTTTTCGAGGTTGCGTAGTTATGTGCATATACGTGTGTATACAGTATACTGCGGAAGTGGCTTCTTACCTGGAACAAAAAGAAGACGGGTGTTTGTGAGAAATGAGTTTTGTTGAGGTAATATTTTTATTATTATTATTTTTTTTTGTAATTTCATGCGCCCCGTATCTTTTGATACGTTTTTTTCTCGGTGATACAAAGCAGATTGTTAGCGTACGATATATAAACCTGTATAAATATAATCAATGAATTTCGAAATAACATAGAATGAACGAAGAAAAAAGCCGTTATCAATCTTAAAAAAGTCAATTACTGTATACATTCTGCAGCTATATTTGTCAGGAGTAAATATAAATTTTGATAAAGCTCCAATTACTCCTACCAATTTTCCATTATTTTCCCCCATCGATTGGGCAATCGGCTTCGCTCTCGCATCGGTTATTAATCAAAAGCACATAAACAACTTCCCGCGCAGCAGCTTCAAAATACTCGCAGCAGCGAATTAATTAAAAATCGTGAATAGCGCGACGCGAGTAAGAGAGAGAGAGAGTCCATCTCCGGCGGGAAAATTGTATTTGGGGTTCGCACGATGCACAGGCAAAGATATACATATATCTATAGGTGGCAGTCGATCAGCAATACCAACGCGCGCGCGATGCGCGAAAAAAGTAGTAGCAACCCAACAAAAAGTACAGCCGTGATCGCGTGTGTACCTATACGCGCGTGCAGCACATGTATCGATAAAACGTCAAACGCAGAGGGGATAAGGGGCGCGAGAGCCCGGCGTTTTAATATTCGGAGGCGACGAAAACTCCATTGCAGCTCATGTAAATTCATGCCGACAAGAGGAATCCGGCGCGTCATTGCGGCTGACGAGACTTTTCGGCGACGCGCGAGATTTCAAGGTGTGTGCGTGCGTGTACGTTGAACGATGGTCGAGAGGATGTGCCGCGACGTTATACCGAGGACGCCGCGCAGCTGGACGATTCTTCACGTCGCAGGACTTGAATGGGAGAGGAATTTTTCCTTTTTCGTCCTGAGAGAGAAATAGAGGACGGCTTAGATTATATTAGAGGCGAGACACGCGCAAGTAGCGGTGATAAATTGCGATAACGCTGACGCGCTTTTGATTTATTAATTGAATTCGCGGCTCTCGAGACTTGTTCAATTGTATATATTAATCGGTTCGCCCATTCAATTCACGAGTATTAAACATTCAGCTGCTATTCTAATTTAATGCCTGTAATTAAACGTTATTAATGCTATACCTCGATCCATATATTATAAAGTCTATCCGAACTCTATGCGTTTATCAATTCATGAAAATTCTAAAAATACAAATGCTACATCTATCCATTAATATATAGGTATACGTGTTCCATACGAGAAAACATCGCAATAGGAGATTAAAAATCGGCCGGATAATTACATTCGCCGGGAGGAGAGTGCAATGAGATATATTCGTTTGAATAAATAATCACGCCTGCGTATACATGTAACGGTCCCGCAGATAAATTACACCCGCCCTCTCGTTCTCTTTCTCTCTCTTCGCGCATCGCATCAGAAAGGATTATTATATCTATAAAATTCAATACTTTTTTTGCGTACTTCAAGTTATTCCAATTGAATTCTCTCTCTCTCTCTCTCTCTCTCTCTCTCTCTCTCTCTCTCTCTCTCTCTCTCTCTCTCTCTCTCTCCCTCCCGTAGAATATGCGCAGCTTTCGCGATATTAATTACAAGCTCGCTCTATTCCAATCCGCTCTCCGAGTAGTATATTGCAGAAGCACGACATTGAGAACTTTACGTAATAACGATTTCATCTCTATAAATTATCAATTAACTTGTCCATTACGGAAGCTGCGCGCACGAGTGGGATTTCACGCTATTGCTCGACATTATAGTAGTTTGATGGAATTTGAGTCTTTAGCAGTATGCCACTGATTCAATTGCACACACGGTATACGAATATCAGTCGTCGTCGTCGTCGTCGTTGTCGTCGTCGTCGTCGACGTGGAGCTATATATATGTATAACTGCAGCATTAATGCGACGGTAACGACGGCGTACTAATGTATAATCGTTGGCACTCTTTTATTCAATTATTAGTCGCTCGGCGGCGCGTTCATTAATTGTGCGACGACTGCGCTCGAGGATTCGATATACATATATACATACATAAAGTCTTTGAGTCATATGGAAAAAGTAAATTGCTCGCTCGTTATATTGATTAATGAGCCTTAATTCGCCGTGATTTAAAATACGCGACGATATATACCTGTCGTTCGTTCGGCGCTCGATGTGTTAATTAACCTCAGCATGCGGAGTAGTGGCTTAATCAAGGTAAACCCGAAGTCGGCAATGTGCTCGCGATGTGATTATTATTATTATTTCGAAATTTAATGCGAGCTCTATTCCACTTCACGGCGGGGAAAAAGAGAAAAAAAACTCGGCTCGTACGTGCAGCGTTCAATAAGCAAACTAATTAAATTTCATATTGAATTTGAAGACTGAAACTGCTTGCTGTCTCGTAACTATGGGGTTCGATCAAAAACTCCATGTATAATAAACAAATACAAGAGAGCAGACTCATCGTCGAGAGATATACAGGAAAAAAGCCCCGAGTCATGACGTGTTCGCAAGAAAGAGAGCACAACAAAGCTCGTCAGCGATAAATTCCCCAATATAATTTTCCATCGTTGCGGCGGGCCCCGAGAAATCTCGCCTGGCTGCTATACTTTCTCGAGTGTATAATACGCGCGCGAAAAGAGTAAGTATTGTGCAGACAGCAAGCGCATATACGGAGGCGGGCGGCTCTGCGAGAGAGCTTGTGTATAGCTGCCGAGTCATAACCTGTAACCCGTTCGCCTAGATCGCGATTACAAAGAGCAACGAACTGCGTCTCTCTCTCTCTCTCTCTCTCTCTCTCTCTCTCTCTCTCTCTCTGCAGCATATATACACTCGGTTGCAGGGCAGCTGCACCTACGCCAACGCCGCCGTATTGCAGGCGCGCATTCCGATGTTTATTGGCGAGAGCGCGCGGATAATATTGCACGATATTATTTAGAACATCCGAGTGAGGAGATCCGCGCGCCGAAGCCTGTATCGAGATTGCAAATTATGTACAGGACGACGAACAATTACATAACGTTAGAACGAACGTTTATTATACTTCCGATATTATGTCTCCGATGGACGAGTGTGCAGGGCTTAACGAATTATTAAAAATTGTATTTTCTTCAATCAAAGATAGACTAGTTCATTGTTTATTATACGATCTATATACGATGGCAAATTGACTGTAATGTATATTTAGCCTGATGGATAATTGCAATTAAGTTCAAAGACCGTGAGTTCAAAGTAGTCTCCAAGTTTAAAATCCAAATTTCGACGAATCAAAGTCGCCTCTCTATATCTTGAAGCTTCTTCGAGATAATGATCGAGCGCATATAGATATGTATATAATATAGCGACCATCTATTCGCTTTACACAAGAAGACAAACGGCGATACAAGTAATACTCGAGTTTGTTTAAGATCGCCGGCAAATTTCTCGTTCCCAGGAATAAGAAATCTCTCGATAAGGCAATTTCGTCAAACGCCGAAGCTGTTTCTTCCTCTCGTTTTATATACTACAGGCCAATATCACGAAGAATTCATGAGAGAGCGAGCGAGAAGTGTACGGCGGGGGAGACGTGCCCAGAGAAATGGAAACACTCGACTCCCGGCTCCTCGTTTATGTCCTAATTGACTAGCAGTTCTGTTATCTCTTCGCAGGGAGGGGGAGGGCTTCATCCCTTTGGTAAACTCGAGCCGTGCCGGGGAGGAGAAAACCGGGGAAAGACGAGGCCGTTATCTGCTACTTTGCCGCTTGTGTGTATCCTTATTGCTGATCGTTCGCTTTCACTCGAAACTTTTCAGCGTTGGTGCGGCGGAGCTTATCGTGCGCTAGACTCTCACGAGAGCGAGCCAGCGGGAATTCGCTTATCGGACCGTCCGAACAATGCGGTGAAAATGATTGGATGTTGAATTGATAGGGAGAAAGGGAGAGCACGTCTTGGTATAAAGTATAAAGTGAGCCAGTCGTATGTACACATGCCGTGATTATCGTTATGGGACACACGCTATCTTTATATATATCTTTTGATGTTTCAATTATGCTTTCTTTCTTCTTATATGCAACGTGTGTGAACATTTATACACGTCGTGCATATCGAAGCGTATTAGTATAATACATGTAATTATCATAATATGCGCACACGGGCCTGCGATGATTCTGCAAAAGCGTATGTATACTATAAATAATATTCGCCATAATTCGAGAAAGTCTGTCTCCGACAATTGAATATATACACACGCACACGAATATACGAAAATAATTTCTCGCGAGCATTGAAAGCAGCCCACCGACAATAGCTTTCACCCATCCATTATCATCCACACCACAATCGAGTCCCTTCCACCTCGAGCGTTTTCTACGGTCAGCTATAGCGCGCTTTAATATAGCCGTATCTATCCGGCTCTACGGTCAAGCCGCGCTATATATGTGTATATATATATCTAGAACAGCCAGTATATAGTAGCGAGAGAGAGGTCAGGTGAGAAGACGCGCAGCGAGGACAGAGTGTAGCCCTGGGATATAATTTGAGTTTCGGATGGCCTGCCTCGGGTTCGCACACGTAAGTGCCGATAGTTAGAGGGCTCCGGGCCGGAAGTTAGGCGGATTAGTACAGTGCCGCCGTTTCCAAGAAAACGCCCCGGCACAAGACGTGCGGCGGCCGCTACTTTGCGATGTTGGTATATATATATATAGTACACACAGATATATGCGCAACTTATTCTGCGTTGTCTCATGAGGCAATTAAGTTAATTTCATTATAAACTCTCCAAGCGAGAACGCCGCGTTCACAGACGCAGATGTAGGCCGCGGCTAGTCTCGGTTTTATATTGTATGTGTGCGTTATTATATGAATTTCTATGGTGGGTGTGTGTGTGTGTAAGGGGTTGTTGCGTCATCGTGGCGGCAAGAGACACTCTGCAGAGTGCAGAGAAAAAGGACGTGTCTCGCAATTGTCTGACCTGCGACTTAATGGCGAATATTAAGGTTAATTTTAATTAATAGCTTCGTCTTTCGCTCTTCGCCTTATTGGCGCAAGAGAGAGGACGCATAATATGCATGATTAAACGCTATTTCGCGTAGTTACAAGCAATTCGTTTTTTTCTCGGAAACGCTTACTCCCGATGTTTTTCTTGCGCGTCTATCTTCAACTTCGCGGCGGAAAAAAGTTTGGTTAATCAGTGCGCGAAAATTCGGCTGATGCTGCGCGCAACGATAAAAGACAAACAGCGCAGCGGCCACAGTTAGTCTTGTGTATACAATACTTCTTTTTGTGCCGTCCCGTGTCGCGGTATCTCGATCTCGTAATTGGACGTCGCTCGCATGAAAAAAAAAACCGTTTCATATATATGTATATATATAGGTAGCTCTTACAAACTGTATACAGATCGTTTCCCCGGAAAGAAATACGAGTTTCTTCCACGTCGTGTATACGCAAGCATTTAAACAAAAGGACGAGGAAGCATCGCCTTTTGAGTACAGAGTATACAAAAAAAAAGAAGAGAAAGCCCTACCGTAACGAGAGTATAACATAACGCGCGCAGCGGGCTGCTTGCAAACCGCGGTACAAGAGAAAGAGAGAAAGAGAGGGAGAGAGAAGTGGTCAGTCCCGGCGACACGTGAGCCCATTGACGGGGACTACTCGTGTATATACATACACCCACGCGAGCCCATTCACGCGGCGGTCAATGAAGCGGCCCCGTCCGCGCCTAATTTGGTACAAGTCGCGCCGAGCTTTCACTCCCCGAGGTTACTCCTGCTGGTTATATTGCGTTATATAGTAGGTGTGTGTGTGTGTGTCTAATATACACACGGGCGTAGCTGAAAAGTCGAGTCGAGAGGCTTTTGAATAACTCGCGAGTACGCCACTGTTGTTTATTGAGGATCGAGAGCCGCGGAGGAAATCCGGTCTAGTATAGGTATATGTATATATATATATATATATATATACAGAGAGAGAGAGAGAGAGAGAGAGTTAGTAATGGGTCGGAGACGTGGTGGCGGTGGCTTTTGCTATGCAGATCAATGGAGTAATTACGCTGGTGCGTGCGGCGAAGTTGGAATGCTGTGTTTTTGGTTGATGGCTCGTGATGGGAATTCGTTTGGGTTATATACCGAGAGGAAGAGGAATTTCTTCTCTGCTATATGTACTATGCAACGTCGCTTCTAATTTATATTCATTGAAATTTTTACGTTTGTCGAAGATCGACTTGCTTTCAAATCAGATTTCCTGCTCGCTTTTAATCGAAGCTATATAGCTTTGAAAAATTTTCTATACTCCGGACGATTATTTAAAAAATGACTTTCAATGCTATATATACCATCATGCATATTCAAATTGAATATATACTGATATGTATAATAATGAAAGAGTCAAAGCTTCGAAAAAGGTTATATCCAGACAGCGCGATTCCAAATCAATTTCTCTCCTTCTCCCATAATATTTTGCGTCAAAGCCTTTCCTCCGGTTATATGCGTTATATATATATACCAGCTCGTCGAATCCCCTGAAAATACAGACAGGCCAAATATACAGAAAAAAAGCGTCAGACGCAAAGCCAGCTGGCAAAAAAATAAAAGAAATCGCGACAGATAGAGGAGGAAAAGATCGAAGAGTGCATTATTTCAGCCGTATACGCGCGCGCGAAATTCGTTAGCCCGACGCAACATATCGAGCTGCACTGCTATGCAGAAACGGGTTTCCATTGAGCTCGACCCCGTGATTTGCATATCCGCCGTCGGGCTGCATGCGGTGTGCGCGCGATAATGCCCGAGGGAGTGCGAAATACTTTTAGCACAAGAGGGGGGGGAGGGCCCCGCAGCGCACAATAAACAGAAGCGAGCCAAGCTGTGCTGACAAAAAGGAAGACTATATACATATATACGTATAGCGTGTGTACGTATCTATAGGTATGAGTACGTACCTAAATACATACATATATACCTTCCGGGTGCGCCGCAACTCGCGTGGCTCACTGAACGCGTCAGCTCCATCTTTACGTTCCATCAGGACAATTAAATTACACAAAGCGCGCGAGTGAATCGCGAGTAGCATCT
Organism: Muscidifurax raptorellus; assembly: GCA_020010945.3. Lineage (NCBI taxonomy): Eukaryota > Metazoa > Arthropoda > Insecta > Hymenoptera > Pteromalidae > Muscidifurax > Muscidifurax raptorellus. Next base: position 12,077,215 of record CM052077.1, read on the forward strand.
GGACACGCTACGGAATCCGTGCGTGTATATACATACACACATACACACAGCGAGTGCGGGTTGCTTTACGTCCCTATATATATTATACGATCTTGATGCACGACACGCTTTATTCGCTGAAAAGCGCGATCGATCCGTCGATTAAAGGATCTACGAGGGGCCGTTATACTTACTGTCTCTCCCACTCTCCAATGTTTGTTATTGCAACTCTCGCGCGCTGATTCTACAGCTACTCCGAGCTTTAGCGGAATAACGACGGTATAGCGTATATATATCTGATCGGGTTTCACTTATACAAACAGCGAGTTTTTCATATAATAATCAAGTTACTCCTCATAGTAGCGCACGTGCAATAACAGCACGTTGGACGGATCTAACGATGTTTACTCGGCACAAAGCAAACGAGAAAAAAAAATACTCTGAACTGTAAAAAATTCGCGCTGCGCCGCCGTTACTTATAAAACAACAATTTAAATTCAATTAACGTTTCTCTCGTCGAGTATATAAATATATATATGTATATATATATATATATATATATATATATATATACATGTAGATCTCGTTCGTGCGCTTTCACGAGCGGTATATCCAGGCCCAGGGACAGTTTTTTTTGTCCGGAAAGTAATTTTTTTTTCGCGCTGCTCCCCGACAAGCTCGCATATGGATTTTTTTCGGCGTCGCTGCGACGAGGAAAAAAATACACTCTGATGGATTTGCGCGTGCTATTTGTAAGAATTCCGATCCAGCCGAATTGCTGCGGGTGTATATTGAGGGGGAGAAAAGGTCATTCGGCATTTAAATTGGACAGGGCGGCCTGGTTGTGAACGTCGGGATCGGTTTGAAACGCGTGATAACTGGTGTCGGTTTTGAAAAGTTCGCACAGCAGTCTTGAATTGAAATCACACGCGGGGGATGAAAAAACTAGTTTGGTGCATTTTTTTTGGTGAAACACGCAGTTTGCATTACATAACATATTTAGACTATCAAGAAATAAACGTGCAAAATCGTTTATAGTCATGTATTATAATTATCGAGTTGCTTAATCGCGATATTTTTTAACGTTTTATAATTACAGTTTATATAATTAAATTGGAACTGTTATGCACAAGCTGTAAGACAGAGAGTATCGGCGTAAGATGTATTAATTTCAGTATTGTCCCTTATTCATCGAAATGTCATTTACTGTATAACACACATAACGAAATTCAATTATACAATTGACACATTTAATTTGACATAACGAACCCCCCGCCGTACCAATTTTTCCAATATGCGCATCTACACGAAAATCATGCATCGTTTATTATATAGAAGACGAAAGACACAGCGGCGACGATAAGATCAATGGAAACATGCGTCAGCGTGCTCATCGTTCTCTATATCCCGTATAATTGGCAATTATTGCGATTAGCAGTATCTAGAACCGGAATGAATTCGGGCGTGTGCTCGCGGGAGGTTATTACGCTACTGCACAGACACAGAGACGATGCGAGAGAGCGAGAAGCATTTGTTCTAATTGGACGGGATTGTGGTTATACAGGACGATGAAACCGCGGCCGGTCCACTCACCGCGCTCAATACATCATCATGCTCCGAATCTAAAAGATCAATATAGGCTCTACGAATTCCACTCGCCTAAATTTGATCCCCGCAAGAGGGGGGGGGGCTGGAAAATTGTGCACAGGCATACGCATACACCATGCATATAGGTATAATATAAACTCGAACGGTAAGAAGGAGAAGAGAGAGGAAGAAAGGAGCCCGGAAGGAAGTTTCATTGTCGTCCCGGGCGCAGCTGCATGCAGATACCTCCCCACACCGAGAAGTCCGGAGATTACGGTTAGCTCGGCGCTGACACTTGGAAGACGTAAAGCTAAACGAGGCCGAAAGACGTTCGCGCGGCCATTGTTGCTAAACGGCTGAGGCTGCACGAGAGAGAGAGAGAGAGAGAGAGAGAGAGAGAAACTCGTTTTGCCAACGCGCCTGATCTTATGCATATAGCTGTATATGTGTATTATACGATTACAGTTATTGCCGAGGATTTCACCGAGTTATATATATATATATATATATATATACGTCTCGTTTTTCCCCTCCGAATATCTAGATTATATCCGCGATGTGGGTCGCGTTGATAAACGCGCCGGCGCGAGTAGACCTTTTTAAATTAACAGCTTTTTTTCCCTGCCTATACTCCTTTTTCCGCCGAGGATATTTAGCGTAATGCGATGTAATTCATTCGTCCGACGCAGCTCGCGCGCGGAAAATGTCGAAAAAATTAAGCCCGTGCGCGCTTGATAATTAAAAGGAATAATTTCTAACTTCTATACATCTGCAGTGGGTCCTTGACCCGACGCCCCCATATATAATATACATGTATTGAGCATGGCTGGGAGGAATTAGGAAAAGTCAAACATTAGTTTTTCAACGTAGAAATTTCACGCGTTAATGGAATCGTAAGCGAGGAGCCCAGTCGATACGATCAGTAATCATTGGGCAGTTTCATTAGTGCCGTGATTATTCACCAGCCGTGAATTCTCGGCGTTAGATCAATCAAGAGAGAAGCGTTTTTTTTCTTCACTTGTTTTTTCTCAAATATCAAACCTACGTACACGCATAATCATTCCGATCGAAATAAGATCTGCTCAAATATACGAACTCTGTACTGATCACAGACTTGATCGCTAGAAGATCAGAATGCGAGCGCGCATTCGACAACGGCTCTAAACAGAGACGTATAATTGCAGCTGTGCATCATCAGCGGTAGGCTTTTCGCCGTGACAGCCTCGCCGCGGCGAGATCCCGGGAAATTGACGTTTGCGTTTCAATGGACGCACGCGTCAATAAACGCGCGCTCGCTCGTCCTCTCGTGGTAATTAGATGAAGTTTCGGCGGCCGCTTGCGGTAATTATACGTCGTATAGGACGTACAGCGCCCGACGACGCATGCTAATCGCCGTTATGTAAATACGCTCGAATGCATAATGACCTTTCGGATGTACGTTGTGCGTTGGATGGAGCTCGACGTCGTCCTCCCCGCTCTTGGGACGCGAGATCGAAGGCTGCGCGCGTTTCCAGCAGGAAAACTTTATTAAGTATATATGCGACCGATAGCTTCTGGTTACTCGCTTCGACTACTTCCCTCGCTCTCTGCGAATGTGTATTCATGAGTAGAAAGAGGGAGTGTTTCCAGGAAGTATTATTCTCTGTGTTATGCAATATAGCGTTATATGCGAAGGAATTCGTAATTCTGCATCCGAGAGATTGAATTTCAATCGCGTTCTGCGGCGGTTGTGTTTTGAGCGCGATTGCGTTTTTGTTAATTTTTGCGATATAGGCGGTGTAGACGCAAAACGGAAACCTTGGAGAATACTAATTCGTTTTATAGGAAGGAAAAAATAGATTGGAAGCAACGATTGAATTCGAGCGTAAATAAATGCATCGTCGATATCTGAAAAATCTGATTTCATCGTTTGAGCAGCTCGGCTTTCAAAGTACCGAAAATTGATTTGCACGATCGTGGGCGTTCAAAGAGTCTGATCTCTGTATACGGCATGTACGAAGTGAGTATAAACTTCAATTCGCTAAATCCCATAAAAAGAAATGGAGAATACAAATCCAACAACAAAAGAGTAAACGCGCGCACCGTTTATATCCACAGAAGAAAGCGTTTCCCGCCAGAAATTCAATCCTATCATACAACGCGCTTACGGCCAGTCGCAGTAGCGTAGAAGCTCCCCTATATATACGGTCTCGCTTCCTTTTTTCGGGAAAATCAGACGGCCATATAGAGGCAACCAGCCGCAACACTACCCTTCCGGCTCATCAGGTTAATTGATCGGCGGATTAGCCAAGCTCACCCCTACACCCCTTTCGAAAGCATATTAACTCCCGCACACACTATTGGTCGTGTCGAATCGCAGAGGGAGAGCGAAAAAAGCCGCGCTATATACAGTCCGATCTGTTTTTTTCGAGAGTGGCGCGCTCGCGGATTATCCGCATTACGGGGCGGATCAGCGTGCAGGGTTAAAGTAATCCGCCGCCGGACCGTTGGTCTATCCCAGCGCTAGAGAGTTCCTCAACCTCTTCGGAGTGCGATAATTATTAGCAGGCACGATGCGAGAGTGCGATAGAGAATTAAAAAAAAATATGCGGATCGTTGGGAGTGCTGCAGGGGGTATATATATGAAACTCGGAATTCACAGCTCTGTGCAATTGGTCAACGGTATATACTATGTAGTAGAGCGCCGGGCTTATAATCATCCGGCTTCTAAATTAATTGATTAATTAAATAATTAATTAATTGCGCAATCAATTAACGGCGCGAATTAACAAACGGCAAACATCACGCGGTATGTTAGTCGCAGAGCTTTCTATACGTGATAGTCCATCATATAACAACATACACGTATAATTTTAACGGCTGCGAGAGGGTAAGAGAGAGGGAGAAAAAGAGGCTTCGATTCGCATTACTACGCAGAGTTAGACACACAGCGCGCGAGAGACTGAGAGAATATTCCGGTGGAGGAGAAAAGAGGAACAGTGCGCAGGTTGACCAGGGGACTCGAAAAATTCTGAATTATTCATGCGCACCGTAGCCTGATTATCATGATCCACGCGAGCCGCCTGCACCCTCGCTTTATCCCACAGCATCAGCAGTGAGTCTGGCTTCCTACTCCCTCTCATATATAATATCAATATGGCTTCCGTGCTATACTATGCTGCTGACCGTCTATCCCTCCTTATATTTTTCCTCTCCTCGCTCTTCCGCTTAATTTTACCTCGAAAACGCTCGGACTCGAGTGCCGCGCCCATTATGCGCGCTATTCGGCCACGAGGTTTTGCATCCGAGTATTATACGCGCGTATATATACCTATAATACGGTTTTATGCTTAAGCGACTTTCGTCGTCATATACGAGCTTTCTCTCTCTCTCTCTCTCTCTCTCTGCCTCTTTTTCCCTCTCTCGATCGGCTGTAGCTATATACTCGCCCGATGCAAATTAGGATGGCGGCTACTCGCGTTTTACGCGGCTATTACACGAGATCGGGGCTGCAGTATATGCCGTATAGCGCTCAAATGCAGAAAAAGCAATATAGCCTCCGGACGGAATATGTCACGCGGGTCGTCCTTTCAGCCCGAATTTGAAAATGAAGCGCGTAACGTTTTCTATAAAGTATATGTTAATATCGTTAAAAAGCATCTTGTATGCATAACTCTCAATTATCATATAAAATGTTCCGATATTTAATATATCCAACGAGTTTGCTTTTCGCTTAATTCCCTTAAAAAGGGGATGCGATTTGAATTTCCGCATGCACATGAACATAACAACAAAAGATGAGCTAAACGAGGGAATTTGTAAAACGTACGTTTTACAAATTGGGCATATGAGCTCGCGAGCGTGTAACGCCGCATGGTTCCTCGATATACAAACCTTGTGCAGGAAAAGAGTATATAGAGCAGTACGCGCACGATAAAACGAAGCTTATATATAAGTTCGCAAAAAGAGAGACGAGCCAGAGAGAGTGGATTTAATCTCTCCGAAAAGTCAATTCCACAATCTTGATGCATTCGTAGCCGGGAATTTTTTCGAGTCACTTATAAAGCCATTTAGCGCGCGGAAAAAGCGCCGAGCGCGCGATTTGCATGGAAAAAAGGGGCCGTATTAAAAATCGATTTAAGCTGTGTGCGCTCACCGCCGTAGTCGGAAGAGAAGCTCGATGTGTATGGGCAGTAGCTACTGCTCGTTGGAAAGTTATTGGATCGGGAGAAGGACTGGGTAAAAACGATGCGCGCTCGAAGCGCGCGACACACTTTTGGAATATAAGAAGGCTGATATTAGATATATGTATATGTATTCGGCCCAACGAGTTTGATATATCGAATGTACAATAACGCTGCTTTTTTGTTTTATTAAATATAGTTGTTATATTCGTTGAATTTAATGAAATATATAATACATTTAATTAAAATTTAATAATAAATCCTTTGAAATATAACTACTGATATTAAAATTTTTACGCGTGTTTTCGAGTAATCGCAAGCTCTGAAATGTTCTCGAGAAAATGAGGATTATAATATTTCTTATAGAGCTTTAGCTCCAAAAGCAAAACAATGAAGCAAAATATATACAAAAGTGCATAATAAAAGAGCAGATTAAAATTCTTCCTCTAAAAATCCTCAAAAATATAAGAAAAATCTTTATTCGCGTATCAACACAAAGTCTCGACCACTATATAAGCTCGCTCGAACAATGCTTTCCCCGCTTCGAATACCGTCAGCTTATTCGCTCTCTCTCTCTCTCTCTCTCTCTCTCTCTCTCTCTCTCTCTCTCTCTCTCTCTCTCTCTCTCTCTCTCTCTCTCTCTCTCTCTCTCTCTCTCTCTCTCTCTCTCTCTCTCTCTCTCTCTCTCTCTCTCTCTCTCTCTCTCTCTCTCTCTCTCTCTCTCTCTCTCTCTCTCTCTCTCTCTCTCTCTCTCTCTCTCTCTCCCGGATAACAAGTCTCCATCCGGCAAACTCTCGGCCCATAAAAAGCGCAGCAGCGAAAGATCATCGCGCCTCCCTTATATAACTTTGAGGAATTCATCCGACGACGACGCTCGCAAAAATTCGCCGTCGTTTGAAGCTTGCACGCGTCATTTACTCCCACCTCTCTATTCTCTCTTCCCTAAAACTTGCTCGCTCTTTTGTCTGTCGCTCTCGTAGGTCTGATGAAATTCCTCTCGCTCCAGGACGACTGTATTATTTGCGGATGAGAGTCGCGCGGCCGGATTCGTCGTCGGGTATAACGCGAGATTAATTGCTGCTGCGCACCGGTCCGCCGCGAAATAATCGAGAGAATACCATTCCCAAGTCGAAACAAGTGTAAACGTGCCGAGATGCTCGAAGTTTAAAACGCGCGTGTCAGGCGTATATATGTATATACACGATAGCGAAGCACGCGCGCGTGCGGGGGAGTTTATTACGCCCGCGAGGGCACGGCTACTCGTAAAATAAAGTGGAGCTTGTATAATATCGCAATAATACACAAGTTCGAAACTCCCCATTCGGACGGACAATAAGCAGCTCGCTGTAAAAGCTCGCGTCGTAACCCGTTATTGTATTATTTCGCGTTGTCGTCGTGCGCGCAAACCTCCCGAAACTCGACCCGCCGCGAATGAATTTTTCGCGCATTGATAAACAACAGAACGCGACCTCTACTCGCGACCCTGCGAACTAGGCCAAGAGGCGTGCGAGTACGTATATATACACATATATATGTACCGGTAAACAAACGAGCTTGCGGCGTACAATTGAGCGCGCGTCTATACAAAATGAAAAAGCGGGTTAGGCGAAAATCGGGGATCGTAATATAATAATCCACGCGGAGCTCGAGCGTCTTGGCGGCTTTCTTTGCCGCTGCTGCTTTTTCTCCTCGAGTCACGTATATCTGGGGAGTCGAGCACGCACTTGACACGTAGCTCGGGCCGCGTATCTATGTTTATCCGTATATAGCATCAGCAGCGCACGTATGCCGTACTACTGAACACACCTGTGCGCCTGTGTGTATATATAGACGAAAATCGAGCAGGCAGCATAAAATATCGCGGGATATTTCTTACTATTCGCGTCGCTCTGCAGTTCTATACTCGAGATCGCACGAGTACTATATACGAGAAAGTATATTACTCTCATTATACCTACAATATTTTTGAAATAATACATTCGGAGGCAAGAGTGCTAGAGAGAAAGGTAGTAGAGACGTTATGCGTAGATTCGAATATACTCGGATCAATCGCGTGTCCTCAATCGTTATTAATCGCATTTTTCCGTAACCGCAAAAACCGATATATAGCCGCGCGCGCGCGAGTGCGGCGGCATAATGAAAGGACCTCGGGAACGGAGGTATAAATCAGCAGCCGACTCCGATTACGCGGCCGCAGCTCTCGTTTCGCCGGGCCGCTGCGCTCTCGCGCAAAAATCGGAAAGTATGGATGGCTGATCTATGGGCTTTCGGATGAAGAGGCCGCGCTAAATTTCGGCCATTCGACGTCGTATATTTATCTCTCGTCGCTCGCAAGAAGCTCCTCTCTCTCTTTCTTTCTCGCTGGAATTACTGCGCTCTCTCTCCACCGCTGCCGCTGCTAGCGGTATATATACAGTCGGAAGAAAAGGTGGGTCGGAAAGTATATAGCAGCCAATAAAGACATCGAGCCGCGATCTTTTTTCTTCCTTCCTTGCCTTTCTTATACTTCCTCCTGCACCTGCGCAATTCCTTTTATTGCGATTGTTACCGGCTCGAGAGGAAGAGAGAAAGAGAGAGAGAGAGAGAGAGAGCGCGCGCGCTGGCTTTACAAATTTCTTCTGGCTCGAAGTTTGGTCGAAGCGCGCGCAAAGTTGCTTACCGGGCCGCTCGCTCTGTGTACGTCGATACAGAGGGAAAAAGAAGAGACGCGCGGTGACGCCATAAACGGATAGGAAAAGAAGACGATCGAGTAGTAAAGTATAGCAGCGGCAGAGGCCGAGTGTGCGGAGAGTCCGGAGGAAGAAGGTGCGCACGCGTATCTATATCTCTTATACATATATATATATATATATATACCAGGAGGAGGCGGCAGCAGCGGCGGCCGAGGGAACAATTCGTTTCACTGTCTCCCGGCCGTGATAAATCGCGATGGCCGGGCAATGGGTTCGCCGTTGCCGCCTTCACATATCTTCCTGCCCGGCCACTCGGCACGTTTCTCGATCAAGCAAGATTTCGAGCCGCCACCGCCACCATGGCAGGACACCGGGAAAAATTACGGAGCCGGTAAAAAGCTCCGGCAGACAGAGAAAGATGAGAGATATACGCTGCTGCTGCTACTGCCGCTGCTGCTACTTCTACTGCAGCGCCGGACAAGTGAAATCGAAATCCGCCGGCCGACACACACTTAATCACTTCAATTTTCGCGAGGAAGCCGCCGCAATCTCGTAGGTGCCGCATGTCCTTTATCACTTGAGTTTCGTACGTGTTGCGGTGCGCAGCGCAAGAGCTGTTATATCGGAACTGATTTCCCGTCGGACTTATACTGCCCGCGTCGCTGATATATTTTAATTGTTTCGTATACAGCGCTGATGCCGCAGGAGTAGCTTACAAGAGTAGCCTGATAAGCTAGCGTTAAATCAGTTGCGTCTCGAGCTTTTTTAGCCGACGCAAGTATGGCTTTTAAGCTGCGACTTTTTCCTTCCTATATACCGAGGCACAGCGCGCGTAAATTGGGTCAATTGCTCATTTTCAGCTTCGCTTATATAGAGGACTGATGAGAATTTCGCGCAATCTCGAGAGAGAAGACTACTCCGTGTCGCTCTGCTGCTGCGCGAGGTCGAGAGCTTGTTAAAACGTGGCGTGCATCCGAGAGTATATATAATAAGGAATTGAGTTTTCATATAACAGTCGATTCCGAGAGACTCCTCTCTTCCTCGATCTTCTCCCGCGTCTTCCATCCCCATCACCACAAAACTGAAGAGAAAAAAAATCACCGAACACAAGTATACAGCCAGCCCGCATTGATACAGTTTAATGCCCGCATATAACACGGGCAGTCGCAATATCGTTAGAAAGCCGAAGCATCAGAGCAGTACAGCGACTCCGAGAAACACTTTTTCCAAAGGCCGCCACCAAACGAGCGAGCCAATAGCCCTAACAAACGCATAAAAGCCCCCGCCGGAACATAGTGAGAGAGAGAGACGCGGAAACCGATCGAGGCAGATTAGGCCGAGCTCGTCGAGGCCAACTCATCCGTACAGTCAACGCAGGAGCTTTCTCTCGTTTCGTAACGCGCTGCTGCCTGGAGCCTATTTCTACGAGCCCCATTTTTTACCCGAGTCATTTGCCCTTAACTGCATATAACTTGGAATCATGACGCTAGCTCTCGTTTTTCGAGAGCGCCGCGGCGGAATGGAAAAATCGATGCGAACGTTCGCTTCACGGGACCGCCACACTTACACGCTCGCGGGGAACAATGGTATAATATAAGCGGCGCGCTGGGCGGGGAGCTCTTTTCGAATCCTCCTTTTAATGTCTTCGCGCGGCACGCCAGCACGTTCCGCGAAAATTATAACGAGACGATATTACGTTTTTTTTTACATACTGAGCTGCGCTCTTTGTTGTGTATCGCATTAATTGCACGTTTGCGATCAGAAGTGCGTTAGAGCTCAAGTTTTTAAATTGTTTTTGAATCGAAGGAAAAAAAGGACGCGAGAGTGACGTAAAGAGACGTAGACGCGCACTACCCTAATTTTTTTTTCTCGACGCGTTCACGCCGTGATCCTGAATTTACGAAACACGTCACGATTCAGGCGGACTAAGAAGTCGGGGAAATATTAGATTTTGGACGGAAAATTATTACTGGGAAAAGGCTGCTCCGGCCGCCGATATATCTATGACGAGGGAGATGAAAGGCACACATATACTTGTGGCTTATATGCTTAATGCAGCCATCGTATATTCGTCATTGGTTTATATTCACCTTTCTTTCTTCTGGAGTATAAAGAGCGGATGTACACTACGAGTGCTAATCGAGGTAATTGAATTCGAAGCAATTCCCGTCTCGAGAAGCCATCCTAGTAACGTAGTCCTTCCACTCTCTCTCGCTCTCTTTTTCCGAAAGTATATTTCCTTTGAACCATCGGGTTTTGTTTTGCCTGCGTATACAGCTCCTTTACTCTTCTGATGCGCAAGCCTTTGCCGGATAAAATATTACTGCAAAGTCCTTTCCTCCTGCATCCTTGGGGAGATCTCATCTCTCGCGTCTGTGCTACAGAGCAGCGTCGTCGCGGCGCAGCCTCGGAAAATCAGAAAGGCAACGTCTTTATGCGAATGCGCGCCGAGAGCGCACGCAAAGTCAATTCTCCGAGTTGAAAACGTAACGCGCGATAGAGAGAGAGAGAGAGAGAGAGAGAGAGAGAGAGAGAGAGAGAGAGAAGAGGCCCGGCCCATAAATCTGAATAAGAATTATTTATAGAGGTGCCCCCAGAGAGGAGCCGCCGCCGCGAACTTTTTCCCCGGGACGACGCGACGAAGACAGCCCGCGCGAAACTCGCGCGCATCTGTGTGTTATGCGCGGGCGGGTTTCTACTGGGAAAAGACGGCCGCGAGGCCTTTGCGCGTATGTGTGTATATATATCCGTTCACACTCCGCTCCTGCGCGTTAATGGAAATTTATGAAATTCGAATGTTTTTCTTTCAGGCCGCTGACCCAGATTTTATTTTTCTCGCACCGGGCTTCGCGTGTTTTGTGTGTGTGTGTATGTGTGTGTACAGTGTGTGTATATATACTTGTTGATTCTTCTCGTGCTCTCTTTGGAATACGAAATCCAAGTCGCTGCATTATGCAGCAGTTATGTACGCGGCGGATGGCAAAATACTGACTGATTACCAGAGAAAGAGAGAGATCGTGCAGCGGCGAGGCCGATTTTTCCTGCGGATTTTAAAATTAAAATTCAATTTGAATATGTAGATTGGCGGGAACGCAATCAAAAAAGCTTGCGAGAGCTCAAAAAGTCTCCGCAGCGCGTGCGCGAGTATACAGAGGATCATCAATATCCTCATACTGCTAGCTCTCCACCTTTTCCCCTTTCTATGCTCAGCTTAATTTTTCACGTAAAATCAAGTATCGCGAGCGACAAACCTCAAAGCCAGTCTCAAAAAAAAGTGGAGCACCAGGTACACGCGAACCCGTGCCCTGTACATCAGGCGAGTTTTATTAATCGCTTCTTCCTTCCTTCCTTCCTTCCTTCCTTCCTTCCTCCGTCGATCTCTACTCGACTAATCATCAATCTCGGCCTGTCGAGGACGCGTCTTTTTTTTGTGTATCCTCCACTTGTCCGCAGAGTGAGGGAGAGAGCCCAGGTTCTTATTTACAAGCCGGTACCGCGGAAACGCAAATTCGATTATTTTCCGTGTTTTTATTGCCGGAAAAAGCTGCGGGCCAAGATCCCTTTGACTTGGGTCTTTGAATAAACCAGCTTTTCGCTTGTTTTATTCGTACCAGCACGGCCTTTGACCTGTTACATGTATATATACACTGCACAGTCAAAACAGAAATTAAAAGCAGACGTATTTGTAGTGCATATGCAATTAAATGTATATCCCGCTCGATGTGGCAGCGGAGATAATTAATCAAATAACTCAAGTTCAAGAGGCAAAAAACGCAATTTATATTCGTTGTCACGAGAGATTCCCGAGCTTGCGGACGAAAAGCCCTCGCCAGCTAGGATGTATGTATGTATATGTAAGAAAAGACCGTCGCAAGCAACGCTCGGCCGCAGGTGTGAACTGCGCGTGCTTTACATTTCCTGTGCTCTCTCTTTCTCGTGCGAACTTTTTTCCATTGCTCCTAGAGCTGCCCTTCTCAAGCTCGACACAATGTGTTGCGAAAACCGACACCATTCCGAGGAAAACCTGACTCATGTCGCCACGTCAAACTGTGCGCTATGCGTCGAGCTTTATGTGAGCGTGGGTGTGCATCAAGCTTTCGCGAAGTTTATTAAGGCTGCCGCGGATGTATGGCGTATGTCTGCTCGAAATAATTCTCGAAAAAAATGCAGCAGCAGCAGCAGTGAAAGAGACTTAATCGGTTCTCGATGGATTATTATTAAATACATGCGTCTATACATGTATATTCGCGATAGGGTAATCCGCTCAGCTTAATACTCTCATTATGCAAGCTTTCAAAGCATCAACGATTCTGTTACGCGTATGTATATATGTACTTATGATGTAGACGCACCTGTGCACCTCGAGCACGCGCGAAAAAAACGACTAATACAGATATATAACTCATCTATACACTGGACGTAAACTGACAACTGCTGGACAGTTGCATCAAAAAGTCCTAGATATTATACTGACCCAGTAACCCGGCACACTTTACCCTTTCCCTGCAGCATCTTCCTCATAACGCTTTTCGACGCGCTCGACTTTTTTCCTGCACCGGCGGCGCGCGAAAAAGAAAATAATTATCAGCCGCGCGTAACAACTCGCTCCTCGGCACCGGCACTCCACTTGAGAGGACGACGTGAGAGGCGGGTCTGGAGAAAGTCCCCGTGTATGCACGTATATATACGTACAGAGCGTCGATCGGAAAAACGTCAGTCAAGCCTGAGAGAGCAGCAGCAGCAGCCGCCCGGGATCCTGCGCTGGGACGCAGTCGGAATCGTTAGAATAACCGACGAGCCGAGGAGCCGAGTGCGGCCAGCCGCAGAATGTCTCTTTCGCCCGTACGTCGCCCCTATATATATATATATATACACTGATCATATCGCCTGTGCCTGCATATGCATATAGATATACACGTGCGACGACGAGAGCCAGCTTTGCTATATATATATATAGTAAAGGCATATATAGACGTCGCTGCAGCTATACATATATACGTGTGTGCAGGGGGCGACATGCCGTGTGTTATACGTACATAGCTTGCTCCCCTGTAAAAGGAAAGAGCGAAAGAGATATACGCTGTGCACGCAACTGGCCGGAGGCTAGGCAGAGATTTTAGCTTAATTGAATTTCTATCAAAGGCCGGCATTCTCTTTCCGCAGCGGCCCTCAGTGCGCCACGACGCAATATATGTATATACACTCATCGACGTTTCGATCATCCGTTACTCGGCGGAACTGAATTTCATTCTACGTGTTTTCAGTCCTGACGAGCCCCTCCTCCCTCTCTACCGCTACTCTCTCTCTCTCTCTCTGTGTGTCGGCGAGAAATGTGGAACACGACGAGTCGATATGCGCGCGGGGAGAACGTTTTTCTTTTTTGCCACTGTTGCCGGCTGTTTTACACGGCGGGAAATTAATGGAAGTGGTGTAATATCGCGTTCAGCTGATATATACAAGCCGAAGGACAGTGTGTTCGATACACTCCGCTCGATGTTTCGACAATGAATTAATACGCTTTTTTTATTATTGATAATTTAATATTGTACGATACTGTCGCTATGGGAATTACTTTACGTATATTAATAACAATAAATATGTATCACGTATTTAAAAATGCAGAGTGTGTAATCTCTGTAAACGCGTATTTCGGAAAATAAATGCCAAAATCTGATCGATTTCATAAAATGTTTTGAAATTATTACTCGATAACGCGCTTTAAATATTGCCCAATAAAAATGAGCGTATAAAGATATAAAACGCGACTTTACACCCGCTGTAACGAGATAGAGAGAGAGAGAAAAAAATAACGCGATTAACCGTAAAAGTCCACGTTATTCATTACACGCGCGGTAAATTCAAAAACAGAGAGGGAGCCGAACAAATTTTTATCGCCAGCTCAAATTAACGTCCCACGCACGCTACTCGCAATAATTTTCCCATCACTCGCAAACTGCGAAATCAAGCCTCGAGCACCTGACTCTCATCGACGCCCTCCATCAGAAGAAACCCAATGCGGAACACCACGCGAGCTGTGTGCACCGCCACAGCAACAGCCCTATCGTGATAACGCGATTAATTGCGCGTTACACGTCCCCGATTATAGCCACGGCTACTCGTGATGTTACCCCTTGCGCGACTGGGGGGAGGGGGACTATATACAATTATAAATACACGCCTGTGGCTATTATACGCACGTATACACATACATTTCTCTCGCTCGCACACCGTTGTTATCGCCGCGATATTATCCGACGCCGTTTATCCTCTACTCCGATCCATCTCCGTTTCTTATATTCTCCGCTGTGGAGGCATTATAGGGGGTGTGTGTTGGCGCGTGTGTATGTGTGTGTGTGTGTATACTCGAGTCGCGGATTAATTCAGAGCTGTGGAGTGGGTATATAGGCGATTGCGTATTATCAGAACGGCTGGAGTATATATGTGGCGCATCAGTATAGGAAAGAGCCGGTGCGGCTGTTGCAGCTTCTGCGGTTTATCATCGGCGGATGATGGCCGGCGTAAAAGCCATTCGTTTCAATGCGCCTGCATTCATATAATCCGCGCGGCCCACTAAAAGCGTGCTGATGTCTCTCAACGCGCCTTTCGTCTCGGTAATCAGGAGCCGCAGCTTCCGATGTATAATGTGTACATGTATATTACACGCGTGTATGTATTTACTGCAGAGCTGGGACTTTATATACACTTTAAAAGTTTTCGATTCATTGGACGAAGCCGCGAGAGAGCTGAGCGCGAGTGGGATATATGTATTTATATATAGGTCGACGGCAGCCCGTTAATCCGCGAAAATATTCTAGGGGAAATTCGAGAGAAAAAAATGAAATCCCTCGAGCCGGGTATTATGCAAATTGATCTGGACCCCGCCGCGTGTCTATATTTACACGTTTTATTTATTTTCGATATTTCGTGCAGCAGCGCTGCCGGTCCGTCTCTCTTTCTCTCTCTACAGCCGGGGGATTTTCACGAATCGATTTGCGCAGACTGGTAGATTTTTCTCTCTCTCTCTCTTTTCTTTTACTGCTCCTTCTACAGTAGCTGTATATATACGGCGTCGGCGCGCGATATTTTCCAATCTCTTCTCAGCTAGTAGCTTAAATGATCGAGCACCAATCAGGAGTTGCAATATATGTCTGGTTGGCGCTTTATTTCTCTTCTCGATCTGCAGTCCTGGAAATCGAACATCAGAGCGAAGAGCAGAGAAAAAAAGCACACGTGAATTTTATTCATCTCCCATCCCTGAACACGGAGATAATAATTTGCTCTCCGGCAGCGTGTATATATATATATCTATATAGCAGCAGCACGCGGAAAGACGCGGAAATTGATATATAAGAAGCAGGCATATTAATAATAATAAAAGGCAAAAGGAGAGCTGCGAGAGAAGATTCCGGAGCGCGAGCTTCTTTAATCTCCTTATCGGGACGTTATATACATCGCATCGCTGGATCTTGAGCGTATATAGATACCGATCTAAATGAAACGGAATGAAAATTCCATAGACCGAGCGAGGAGAGGAGAGAAGAAGAGCCGTACGTTTAGGGATGCGCGCCGGCCAATTATGCCGGTCGATCTTGATAAAGACTGCTTCTTGTCCCGAGGATGTGTTGTATTGTTATGGGCTGCTAGGAAGAGATTCTTGCTGCGAGAGGGAGAGGATGAAGCTCGCCGAGGCTGAAAATTATGATAACGAGAGTAGAATTGTTTCGTGCAGGGAATTTGATGAATTGCCCATGGATTTATTCGTGAATTTTCTCGCTTGATCGAGAAAAGTGGCATGAATTGAAAGTATCACGATGAGACGATATTATTATACACACGCGATTAATTTATTAGATATCGTGTGGATCTGGATAATTTGATCGATCGCGCTTTATATACATTGGCAAGATTGCTCTTGATTAATAATCAAAGAGCACTTTAATCTGATATTAACCAAACCGCAGGGGCAGTAGATCGCATTAATATTGTTATCGTCATATAAGCTGTCCAAATAATGCCCAATAAGTGATTGGGGAGCCAAATTATGCGTATAATATAATATATAAAATCTGAGAGGTTGCATTATAATCCGGCACTGAAACCAAAACCGCACAGGAGCCTCCCGCACCGATATTTATTTTCCAAGACTCTCAAGTCTCCTCCTCGACTGGCATTGCGAACCTACTCCTTCGAGTATACCTACTGCTTCCGGGAGCGCCTTCAACGCGTCTACGATATGTGGGGGCAGGTCGCGAGTACCGCTTGCCACACATGTATGCGACTACTCGTTCGCATCACGCAACCCGTGCATACCACGTATATAGTATATGTTCATACGCAGAGAGAGAGAGAGAGAGAGAGAGAGAGAGAGCCTATTACGAGCCTGAAAATCTCGGTGCCGCGCGAGTTTCGCCACCGCCCACCGATCAATTGTAGCTAATAACTGACTACGTTTATAATTACTCCGAGGAGTCGTTCAACTTTGCCGCGCATGGCGAAAACGTGCCGCGACGCGTACATGTGCTAACAATGCGTCCCACGCTCTATACGCGTATTATATACGCGATTTTTTGTTTTTTTTTTGCGCGCACACGCGCGTGTGTGCGTATGTTCCAAAGCCGACTGGACTTTTTTTCATGCGAAAAAAAGGACGGGCCGCAGTTCGCAAAATACCACGCACGAGAATGGATTCGGCTGTATTTTTTTAAGTGCTCTTCGGAATTACAGTTTTGCTGGCGCGGCGAAATGAAAAGCCGATCAATCGATCCCAATAAAAAACTACGCTTTTCGCGCCCTACAGTTCCTACTGCGCGCTGTAGCTGTGGTATGCAACGTATGGCACACGGCGCCCGGCTTTTGGGGGGAAATTTTCAGCAGTATTCGAACTGGCAATGATTGCATGTTATGCTGGGTATGTAAAAATATCCCTTGTTGCGGGCCAATTTTTTAGGGCTTCGCAAAAATTACACGCGAGCCAGCTAGTATATGATTAAAAAGCAATTGCGAATCGATCAATACTCCATAGATATTATATATACATACCATAGCTGTGCATATTTACAAACATAAAATCTCGTTTATACAGCCGCCCCCGCCATTCTCTTCATCGGTCATTCCATGCCAGTAAAATTATCCAGAAATGCGGACGGTATTTAACGCTCGACAAATAAAAGCCGGAGCATGGAGAGAGAATAAAAGCCAGTAGGCCAGGAGTGCGTGATGGCGTCTTGGCGCATTAGCCATTCATGAGCGGGATTCGTATGCGCGCCGCCGCCGGTGTAAGGCCGAGGCATTACGAGTCCTCCACGCGAAACTCGCGGCGCGTTTCGTGACTTGTAATTGGATGCTACCGGACAGAGGATAAGGCAGGAGGAGAGGGAGGCAAAGAGAGCTGCATGGCTGCTGAGCATCGACGCCCACGGCCAGGGCCCGTAATGCGACTTTGATTTTCAGGGCTGAGCGACGCGGACGTCGAGATTAAATTGGTTTTGGGGTGGCGGCTGGCTGCTGCTGAGCCGGTGAGCGTCTTTTTTACTCGGTCTTTTGAATTGACGCTAGTCTTGAGTTATGGCCCGTGTACTCGAGCTTTCAGGATATGAAATTTTTTTACAAGCCGATTTATATAGAGAGAAAACTTTGGAATGTATTTGCTTGATTTCGTGCGCACGCGATAACGCTTTGACACGAGAGTTAATATTGCCCATATACAAGGTATTATTCGAAAACACCACGTACACGCTGTTTGCTATTCACATCAAAGCGATGGCCAAGCGTGAAATTAACAGGCCCGAAACGAATCTCCAACACAGGCTGTTGAATCTCCATCTCCTACTGCTGTATATATATACACAACAAAGTATACGCATTTGCGCTAAATATTGGCGCGTGATATCAGTTGACAAATTGACAATAATATTGATAAACACAAAAGTCGTTTCTCCCCGATTCGAAAATGATATCGTGGAAATTCAGCCGAGCAAGATTCTTTTCGCCTGCAGCTTTCAGTTAAAGCGCGATCGAGCGCACGTGTTTCATATATTTATTGCGCGCTCTCGAGTTTTAACACCTACTGGCGCTCGGCTGAAAACAATTTCAAATTCAAATGGGCTGACAGATGTCGCGCCAGAGAAGATTGGATTACTTTATTGTTAATTGCGTCGGCACTGCGACTCTCCTCTGAGACTATATGATGGGAGTACACGTTTTTGAAAAGGGACTTTTCGAATAAATTTCTCGCTTCTCTTTCTCCATCCCTCCGTAATATATACATCTGCCGGAGATGGAATAAATGAAACAGTTTCAACAAACTGTTTATGGTGATTGAGAGCCGGCTGGAAAAGGGTTGTAAATTCGATGGATCGTGCGTCGTGAAATTTTGAACCATTGCAGCGGAAAATCAATATATTTGTAATCCCGTTGGGACGAGAATCGCGAGCGATTGATTAATCAAAAAGCTTTCAATAATACCCTTTCTGTAACGTAAAAGTTCGTCCGAATATATATCGCTAATTAACGGCCCTTCGATCGAAAAAATGTATTTGAAGAAAATCCTTTTGATCTTCGTGTACTCGCGCGCGCAGCCGTGTAGCAGCATATAGTTCTACTCTTTGGAAGTACATATCGGAAGCCGTAAAAAAACCCCGAGCGCACAGCAGAGACCAGGTAAAATGCAAAGCATAAAAGGTAAAACATGAAATACGAAGCATAAAACGTGAAATAAAGGGTGGCGGCGGCGGCGACGTAGTAGGTGCCCGCAGATGAAAGGAAGGAAAATCGATTTTCTTATACAGCCACCTACGTACGCGCGCTCTCGAGATATGGAGAAGAAGAGGTATTAGAATCGATGATTTCGCGCAAAGCTCGCCCCCGCGGGGCTAATTACGACTCGGCGGCCAGACGTGCATTTTTTTCCGTATCAACATTTACCGCAATTATCGCGGTGACCGTGTAAAACGCCGGGAGAGACTTTTTGCCGGCCGGCTCGTTAGAGCTCAGTCGTTGCCCCGCGATGCTAATATTCCCTCTCGTTTCTACCTCTACCTTGGTTATATAGAAAATCCATGTGTATGTGCTGCACTGGGTCGCGCCTGCCTTCCTCATCGCTTCCTTCCGTCGGCGATTATTGCGATTAACGCAAAATTCAGGAGAGCAGAAACACATAGCATAGACGTATAACGCACCGACTGGTTTATTACGTTTTATGATATTCTACGGGATTTGCAAGTCGCTGCCACTCGAGTGTGGCCTGCTCCCGACGAGGCTTCGGCTTTTGGTATAAATATTTTTCCAACGGATTCATTAATTTTTACTGCGACGATGAGGCACACGTAAAAGCGCAGCATAAAGTTTAACGAACGCGCACCGTTCGAAAAGTTTTTCATGCGCATTTTCACGTTTTTCAAATGAAAAGTTGCCTCATCATTTGAGCAGAAACGAGCTGGAAATTTCACATTTCCTTCAGGGGAAAAAATTACGAAGACACTCACACTCACGGATATCACATTCGACCGTTGCTACGGAGGAGACGCAGCAATAGCGAACGCACAGCACGCGAAGCTCCTTTCTCCGCGGCGGCTCTCGCTTCAATTATAAAAATTTCGCGTGAAATTTTAACGGCCATAGAGAAGAAACTCGGCTCCCCCCGAGAGTGCAGCGCAGCCGCCTCTCTCGCTTGCTCTCTTTAGAAAATGTTTCAACGCTGCACTCGAAGATTTATCGCCCGGCTTTCGCCGCCAAGAAAGCGGCTACGGCAAACAATGTTAGCTCCGTTAAAAACAGTGCACCGTCCGTGGGCGGGAGGCCTCCATCAACACTCGAGCGAGAGCGTTTTGCGCTTTTAAGGAGAACTTTTCCTTTGCGCCCTCGCCCTTTTGATTCATCCGAGTAGCAGTAGCAGTCGCCTCTCTTACCTTCCCTTACTCCGGACATCAACTCGAAATTCCGGCGGCCTCGGAGAATTTAGCAACCCGATACACGCGACTGCCCTCGCACACGACTTATGAATATTTACGTCCTGCGCGCCACGGCTGAATATGCATAGAGCCCACCGACAATGTATTATTTTTAGTCGCGCGCGCGTTAGCTCTTGCCTGCAAAATCGATATCGGAGCCTATAGACCAAGAGCGCGCGGGCGTGCGAGCGACAATGGGACGTAAAAAACGTGGGAGTTCGTGTGCACAATGAACTTTTGCTTATACTTCACGTTTTTACTGTTTGCCCTTTGAATTTCTCGTCGATATATATTCAGGTCGCGGTAATTGCCCGGCACTTTTTGCTGCCGTTCGCGTAAAACTCTCGGACCGACGCTTCACGCGCGAATTGGCTTTAATTGCCGCGCATCCGTCAACACGCAGTGCACGTTCGTTTGCCGAACGTAACGCATGTAAAGCTTTGAAGAAGAGAAAAAAAACAAGAAAAAAAGAGAAGTTTCAGCACTCACCTTCGTCGTCGATGCTGAAGAGTCCGACGCCGTCGCCGCCCCTGATGCTATAACCAATCCTCGAGTCTCCTCCCGGTGGATCTGCGTCCTTCGCCTTTACTTGTGTCACCAGAGTGTTCAGCGGTTGGTTCTCCAAGACACTCGCCGATATGACGAAATCGTTGAACACCGGTGCGTGGAGATTCTCGTTTACGTCGACGACCTCGATGATGAGGATAGTCTCAGAGGATAGCGAGGGTTCGCCCTTGTCCCTGGCGACGATGGTCAGCGTGTGAACTTGTCGTTCCTCGAAATCCAGTTTCTGGAGACTTCGGATCGTTCCAGAGAGCTTGTCGATCCCGAAGAAACCCTCGCTCTCCATCTCCTCGCTGAAGCTGTACTCGACTATTCCGCCGGCGCCTTCGTCCGGATCGGTGGCCTCGATGACAGCGATGACACTCGAGACAGGCACGTCCTCGCGCACCTTGACCGTGTAGCTCGTCAGGGCAAACCTCGGTGCGTTGTCGTTCACGTCGTCCACGGTGACTCTTACCAGTGCCTCGGAGTACAGAGCTGGGTTCTCGAAATCTGGCTCGCCCTTGTCATTGCCGCCGTTCTTATCCGTCGCTCGTATCCTCAGTTCGTATGAGCTCTGACGTTCTCTGTCCAGCTTGCCGAAGACGCTGAGCACGCCGGTGATCCGGTCGACCCTGAAATCACTGGTGTCTGTGACGAGTGAGTAGGCGACGTGAGCATTCTCGCCAAGGTCCGCGTCGGTGGCATTGGCTCGGAAGATGACGGTGCCGTTGAGCGCCGCCTCCGACACCCGGAAGCTCGCCAAAGCCTTCTCAAACTTGGGTGCGTTGTCGTTTACGTCGAGCACGCTTACGGCCAGCATGCGCGAGGCCGACTTCTGCGGCTTGCCCAGGTCGTAGACGGTGATATTCAGGAAATACTCGTCCTCTCGCTCCCTATCCAGGTGGCCTATTAGCCTCAGCTCTCCCAAGTCCGGATCGATGCCGAAGACCGAGTCGCTGTCGCCAGCGGAGATGCCGTAGACGAGCTTGCCGTTGTAGCCCAGGTCTCTATCCCTCGCTGCCAACCTGGCCAGGACGTAGCCGACTGGCGCCGACTCGTTGACACGAATCTCGTTGGGAAAGTCCAGGAACTCCGGCGCGTGCACGTTCTCGCCGTACCTACTGGGCATCATCGAGTACTCGTCCTCGCTGGACCGCATGTTGTTCTTTTCTGCAGCAGCTATGGCCTCGGTGAGGCGCCTGGCGACACCGGTATCCTTGCACTCGAAGCCGCCCGTCTCGTCCGTCAGGAGCTTACTCTGGGGGGCTTGGCTGCGCTTTACGTTCACCAGGTGTATCCGCAGCGTGTTGACATCGGCAAAGTGGGTTCCATCGGTCGCTGTGACGTTGACTATCATCTCCTGCGTTTTCAGGTCGGACAGGTCGCAGGCGACGGAGAGTACGCCGCTGGTGGGATCCAGAGCGAAGCAACCGTCGGCATTGCCACCAGAGACTATCCTGTAGGTGATGATGTTACCGGCATCGAAGTCTATTGCCGATACGGTGATTATTTCCGTCCCGACCTGTACGTATCTGCTGACATGTCCAACGCAGTCGATCTTCTCGAACTGAGGCCTGTTGTCGTTGACGTTGCGCAGCTTGATCCTCAGTTGCATCTCGCTCTGGCGCCTGTAGGGAAGACCCCAGTCGTTCGCTCTCACGTGCAGCAGGTACTCTCGTTTCATAGTCTCGTAGTCGAGGAGCTGCTTCGTCTTGACTACCCCGGAGAAGTGGTCTATCTCGAAAGGCACTCGCTTGATGTTGTCGATGCTGTAGGATATGTATGCGTTTTCTCCCGAGTCCTTGTCCCGCGCCACGACCTTGCAGACGGACGTTCCAGCGGGCTCGTTCTCGTCCAAATAAACCAGCATCTCGGACTTCTCGAACTCGGGGTCGTTATCATTGGTGTCGATCACGTAGATCTTCACCTTCGCCGACGACTGCTTGCGCGTCCCAGCATTGCCTTGGTCGACGGCCGAAACGGTGAGGGTGTAAAAGGCCTTCTTCTCGGCATCAAGGGGCACGGCTGTGTAGAGCATGCCGGTGTCCGCGTTCACATAGAATTCGCCGCCCTCGTTTCCCCCGACGATCTCCAAAAAGACCAGCGCGTTCCTGCCCTGGTCGGCGTCGCTGACCTTCAGTCGTATCACAGGACTGTTCACCGGCGCCGTCTCCGGCACCTTGACATCGTAGATTTCCTTGCTGAAAATCGGCGCGTTGTCGTTCAAGTCCGCCAGGTGCACAGGTACCGATTTGTAGCTGAATCTCGGCGGTGTACCTCGGTCGACGGCACGGAGTGTCAGGTTGTAGCCCTGTGGCGCCGCCTCCCGGTCCAGCAGCTTCAATACCTGGATGCTGTACTCGCCTGGCGTCGGCAGCGGACGCACACGAAAGTGGCCGTCAGGGTCGCCGGCTACGATTTCCAGACTGGCGATTTCACCGTGCGGACCGGTGTCACGGTCGAGCACGACGACGATCGCGTAGGTGTCCGCATTCGAGTGCTCGACTATTTCCGGTAGGTGGCGCACTGTGATCTCCGGCGCATGAAGGTTGACCTGACGCACGTGGATCGTCAGCCGAGCGCTACTTGCGCGCGGCGTCATGCGGTAGAGGGCGCCGCGGTCGCGGGCCTGGACCGTAAGCTCGTAGAGAGGTCGCTCGACGTACCTGTGAACAGATTAAGCGGTTCGCATTATTGTTGTTAAGGCTTTATTGTTTATTTTAGTCGGATTACATAAGCGGTTTATTCGAGATAATATACGCATCCCATTCAAATTCAATCTTTTATACCCTTTTCCAAGTACTGAATTAAAATTATATTTTCGTAATTCTGAACACCTAGCAGGTTATATATTACGATACATCCTATCTAACACACCTGACCTTACCTATAATTATCATAATGGTACGAGTGCAGCATTATTTCTGGTTATTCTTCCGTCGAGTTTACGTCATTTCAAAATAAATAGCCTTTGAAAAAAATATCATGTAAAAATATCACATGCTATCCTGATGGAATTTTTTATATTTTTTCTGACGAGAACTTCACCGGGTACATACGAAAATAAAATAAAAAAAGGAAGAAATTCGACAAATGCAGTTTTTAAATTTGTGCTAGCTCGCTTTTCCATTTATAAGAATGGGTGCATGAGCGCTCGCGCGCCTGTGACGTATAATTACATAACGGAGTCCATTATTGTAATTATTTTTCGGGTTTTCCTTTACGTGACGCGATTTTTTCGCGTGCGACGATGCATATATATATATATATATATATATATATATATATATATATATATACATACAATATATATCACCACGCGCGTCAAATTCCGAGCGTGTACGCTGCGTAAATAGAGTAGAATATCTTTCAATATATATATGTACGTGCACGTATACGCAATTGTTAATAAATCTGCATATCACCTGGTACGTAGTAGCATCAGCAGCACAGACCGCGAGATATACAAGTCAATGTTATTCCTGGCAGATTTATCAGCGGCGATTTGTCAAGCGGCAAAATATTTGCATTTAGATATATATTTATTCTCTCGGTACTTTATACACATCGGAGTGAATTTAATTTTTGCGCGTGGTTTTCATTTTTTCGTATATACATACGCGCTCGGCAGCAACCGACGATGTTTCCATTTGTCGAGTCGACTAGCGAAATTTTTTCTCATGTGTCCATAACGATAAAAGCGAGACGAGACCGGGGAATTCCCGAGTATAATAGCAATATTTTTAAGAAAAATGTTCTTCCGTCTCCCTTGAATATTGCATTACCGTAACTGAATTAAAGAAGCCTCTCCGCCGGGATTCTAAATTCGAGCTTAAAACTCCACTGTAGAGTCCTCGAGTCCGAGTAATATGAAATTAAAATTTTACATTCATTACTCGCATTAAAACTGGAATTTCCACTTCCTCTTGCGTGTTTTCGACAATGCTCTGGCGGTACGCGGTTGAAAAAAATTAAAATAAGCTTACGAAAAACCAAAATAAAACCGCAACCCCTGCTCATGACAAACAATCAAGACTAACCTCAGTGGCCTTGTAAGCGTAACGACTCCACTGACAGGATGCACAGCAAACTGCTCAGTCTTCTCGGCGAAACTATAGTAAATCTCTCCGTTCGTTCCCAGATCGGCGTCCTCGGCGCTGACCTTGAGAATACTCCTGTGCACGGGCGTGTCCTCGGTGACCGTTGCCTCGTATTCCGTCGGATAGAACAGCGGATTGAGGTCGTTCGTATCCAAAATAGTGATCGCGACGGTGGTCTGCGCCTCGAGGACGGTCACCCGGTTCTTGCCGTCGTGTCTCCTGGCAGTCGCTTTGATCTCCAGCACGTACCTGTCCTTCCTCTCACGGTTGAGCACGTCCACGTGGCCGGTTCTCGTCCTGAGCAGGAGAAAGCAAAAGTCCCCGACGACGCGCTCCTCAGCCTTGAAGAACTTCTCTTTGTCACCGGAGCCGATGCGAAACTTTATCTCCTCGAAGGCGCGCTTGTTGGCGCGCAGCTCGATGCCCATCTTCTCGTCGGGTCGGACGTACGTCTTGCCCATCGAGTTCTCGGGTATGGAGGCGTTGTAGAGGTCGGAGGTGAAGCGGAACTCCTGGAGCGCCGGCTCATCGTGTTGAAGGAGGAAAAGGCTGCTGCTGCTGCTGGTTGTGGCGACGGGTCGGGGGCTGCTCAGCGGGACCGCGAGGTTCAGGGCGATCGGGCTGCCGTCGCCCAGGGCCAGGGTCGAGCTGCAGCAGCTGCTGCCGAGCAGCCAGAGGAGCAGCCACGGGCCCGCCAGCAGCGGCGCCCTGTCCTTCGTCAATCGTCTTCGCATTGCGCTAGCTCATTGTCGGCACGGGTAGGCGGTTCTCGAGGGATCTCCCACAGGAGACGCTCCGGCTCTAGTGCTGCGGGTCCTGGTGAAGCTTCGCCGCAATCATCTGGAACATCGAGATTGAAATTTTAATTATGCGACGTTTGCTTTTAGTGTAGTCATATTGTTATATCATTGCACTGCAGCAGTATTTACAAATATATTTTATGTAAAAGAGTTTTGTTATACTCGAGATGTGTAATACAATAACGTATTCATAGAACGTCACACAGATTCATTGAAAAAAAATAAAATAAGTTAACATTTTCCATCAATAGTACAAAAGCTCCATTGTCCTAACAAATATATATAAGTATATATATAAAACTCATCAATCAGGCGAATGGCGGCTGATAAAAATTTGCAAAAAAAGGGAAAAAGAATTCATAAAGCAATTTAAAGCATTAGAAGAAGGGTCCAGGCCAATAAATCTCTCGTCTCGAAAAAAAACTCGAAACACGTATCACGCATACAGCCGGCCTAATTTATCACGACTAAAGTCCCCGTGCATTAAAAATTTTTCACTCCATTTATCGATTAAATGACCCAGAATGCTTTATCCTTTATCGCGCTCGCACTGTAGCGCCATCGCGAACAATCGGAAAAAATGGCTTTTATACAACTTTTCTCGCGCTCGTTCATTTATAAAATGATAAATTAACACAAGGTGACGCAGGACAAAAAGATATATACACGCGTAACGAGTCGATGTCGATCAGACGTAATGAGGGAGCATCGTTTTATCGAGCACAAACAATTCCGTCTGGGTACAATAAAATATATATCACGAATTAATTCGCGCGCGTATAAAAAGAGAGCGCGTGATCCGTGGCGGAGATTTATTGCGAGCATGAAATAGTCGGTTCTGTATCGGATTATCGAGCCGGAATCACGAGGCGGTGGTCGGAAGAACGGAGCGACACGCGAGATTAGAGCGCTATATGGCGGCTGCGAGAGGGAGTGAGAGAGAGAGAGAGAGAGAGACTACCCGATAGCAGCGGCGTGAGAAGTACTACACGCTGTGCTGCTGCTATCGGACTCGTGTTTCCTGACGGGCGTCCCGCTATCGATATATCAATATAAGGCTGTGCTCCCTGCTCCTTTGCCTTCGCGCGCTCGAGCAGCGAGTCTATTGTCGCGCGGTGGCGCCGAATACGATCCCCCGCCGCATAATATAGACGCGTATGTCTATATACCCTCTTTTCTCCCGTCACGATTCAATGTGTGAGTGTGTGTGTGTATACACGCGAAAAAGAAGCGAGGGAGCAGACGCCCGCGACGACGTCGTTATCGGCGACGGCTACACTCCATTACGCGCATTATGCAGTCTGCTACTCGCTCTTCCCCGGCCTCCTCCCTCCGTCCCTTTTCTCTCCTTTAATTTCCTTCTTCTTGTGTTCGTCGACCGTCGGAGGCTGCTTTTCCCGTGTACGTCGATAAATGCGGGAAACGAATGCTGCACTTATCCTCTATAATACACAGACAATGTACATAGACGCGCGAGTGCCATATGCTGCTGTATATATAATAAAAGCGTCGTCGCGTGCGCTGTGTATTTTTTTCCACAGCCGTGCGTCGATTCGTCGTTTGCCAACACAGTCGAAAAATAGAGAGAAAGAGAGAGTTATAATATAGACCGAGAAAAAATGAGCACCGCGTAAACACTGCACCGACGAAAATAGATAGGGATTAAGACGGCAGAGCCGCACGTGGGCGTAATTTAAGAGCGCGCGCGACGAGAATGATAAAGATTGAGAGAATTTTTCCGACAGGGAAAATCACGGCTATTCTCGGATCGAGATGAGACTCGACACAGATATATAATACCAGAGAGAGAGAGAGAGAGAGAGAGAGAGAGAGGAGGAGGAGGAGGAGGAGGAGGAGGAGCAGCGCGGCCGATAACCCGAGCGTGAGCGCTCCGTTTTCTTTTTCGGCTTCTTCTTCTCCGCCGGCTTCAGGAAGTACTTTAGATTAGCCTATCTGCAGCTATATATGTATGTGTGTGTGTGTGTGTGCGCGCGCGCGAGTGTATACATATACACAGCACGCTGGGCTCGTAAACTCAAACACTTAACCTGCGCTGGCGCGCGCGGCTCGAGAAAATAATTGCATATCGGAAGCAATGTGGAAAAGCGGCGCCGATAAAGACGGAGGGATTACGAGGCCGCGTATATACTGTGTTGGTTTTTAATTTTATGCGCCGCGTCGTGAATCGTACGGATATTGAATATAACAGCTGGCGCTGCGTATAATAATATCGTTGCGGTCAGACGATAAAAATCATCGCTGCTCTCGATCTCGTAATGCCAGCTGATTTATGACGGCGGAATATATATATATATAAAGACATGCGCGCTTCGTCGTCGCCGCGACGCTTATTAAATATATATTACCGATAAATATATACAATAGTTTCTCATACGTAAAGCGTAATCAAAAGCAGGCCGCTTCGTTTGGTACAATCTAAGTAGGCTAAGACGCTGTAAATTACGCTGACCTCGGTCGCGGCCGATAGGAATCCGAATATCATCTCGTTGTTAATAAATCGTGGGACGATCAGAGGAGCCGCCGCTTCACACACACACACACAGGCGTATGTATAGTAATAAAACGGGAAATAAAGTTACACTCGACGTACGTTATATATACCTACTGCACACGCAAAATGCGAAATTAATTTTCTCGAGAAAGAGTGTGTGCATATATATATATATATATATATAGACTGCAGCGCGACGGGAAAAAAAAGCAGCAAAACGCGAAATTCCGCTCGGCCGAGTTTCGTTCCGTTATTCAAAGGAGGAGCCAGCCAGCCAGGTATTTTAAATATACGTCGGTAGGAAATGGCAGAAACGTGGAAATAAAAAGAAGGAACGATAAGCAGTATAGTAAAGAGTATATACATAAGTCGTGACGCGGGTAAGGCCAATAAGGAACGAGCGTTTCATGAAGGCGCGAGCGCGCGCGTCGTCTCGACGAGTAGAAAGAAATTAGTATGTCGATCGAATCGGCTTTCGCCACTTCCTTCCTACTGCCACCCTGCCGTCGCCGTCGTCGTCGCCATTGGCTTAATACCCTTTCCCTCGCATATTTCACTTTGATTTCCTCTGCGCGAGCCCTTTCTCTCTCTCTCTCTCTCTCACTTTTCTCCTATAACGTATACATATGTATATACCTATATATACGTGAAATCTTTTTTACATCGACTTCCTCAATAAAGCCGGCGGCGGAAAACTCGTCGAGAGCAAAATATCAGAAAGTAATTAGAGGAGAGCTTGCAGGAGGAGAGGAAACGGCTTCTTAACAGGATCATTAGCGCCGCTTAATGAGATGGATCGCGGGAAGCTAGCAAATATATATATATATATATATATAAGACGCGGAAAATAATGCGAGAACTATATAGAAGTAAGCGAGATCGACGATATAGCTCTTTATATACTGCTTTGAAGATACACGCCGAGCGCGCATTCTTCCCTCGAGAGAGCACGTATGTGCTCTATATGTACACGAATACATAAAGAAAAGTGAGTGCACAACCGCGGAGAAGTAAAGAGGTAATATTAAGTAACCTCTCGAGATATTAACTCCTATTTCCCTAAATGAAAACACACAGATAATTAAGCAACTAACTCTCTTTTCTCGTCAAAGAAGCGCTCGAGAGCTCGGAGCGCGCGCGTTTCGGAGACCGAGTCCGTCCTCAGCTCTCGTCGCGGTGCCGTGTACATATATACCTATGCACTCGTATAATCGCCGAAACTTTTAAATTAGAGGGCGCACTCGGAGTCCTACTCCCCCGTGAATCTCGACGGCGCGTCCCCCATACGCGGATTAAGCCGCTGTGAGCTTGCTAATTTTCTCTAACCTTCCCTCTCGCGAGCTTAAATTGACTCTGCCGAGAGAAGTGTTCTATATTACGTGCACCTACCCTGCAAGCGTATACGACGGATAAATATAAAGATTGGAGCGAGTATGGCTTATAGAGACCGAATTAATGCGAAACTGAAATTAACGTCTCGCGCTCGACGGTTTCCCCCCTTAAGATTCCACGGGCTATTAATTCAATTGGGGAAACTTGCGTAGTCGTCCGGCTTCTACTTCTTCTTCTTCTTCTTCTTTGCGCTTCATTTTCATTTCAATGGAGAGACGAAAGAGAAATTCACTTTATTACCGGTAGCCGCAGCAGTGCTTTGATTCATGAAATATTCAGATTTAATTGTCCGCTGCGCGTGTATACAGCTCTTTCTCTCTTTTCGAAACTTATTCATTTTTCCCGATGCTCAACATTTCTCTCTCTCTCTCTCTCTCTCTCTCTCTCTCTCTCTCTCTCTCTCTCTCTCTCTCTCTCTCTCTTCTCATCTCACACCCATCAATTTCATCTGAATATCTAAGAACTATTGAACTATGTAAATATTGTATAATATAATGTACATGCAGAAATAAACATTTTAAAATCTAAAAAAATCTCTCTCTCTCTCAAGCAGATCACAATCATTGACATTTTATTTGCGCCGCTTGTTTACATATAAAAAAAGGCGAGTATACGCGATATATGTATTTAAATCGAATGATATGCATATAAATGAAAACATGACGGTCGGGCGCTTTAAGCTCCGCGAATTTTTTGAATTTTAATAATTGATTGATCCTTGCAGGAGAATTTTTCCGATAGACCGAGCGCGAGCATTAATAAAAAATACAAAAAAAAAGCTCGCCGATGAAAGCTTCGAGGGCGATTCTTCGAATTTCGCAGACTGTGAAAACGCGCGGGCGGGCGCGGTATCCTGCCGTGTGCGCAGCTCTCCCTCTTCGGTAGAGCCCGAGCGCTATCTTTGAGCACGGCTCGCTCTCTGTATTTATTGTAATGCCGTAAAAAGTGCGAGAATCCGAGCGCAGCCAAGCGATAAGGCGACCGTCGCATAGCAGCGAGAACACGGATTCCGACTTTGTGTTACGTCGCTGTAAGCCGTTCGATATACGGCAGGAAAAAGCTCGTGCACGCACGCCTGCATTTCTTTATACATATTTCCGGATGCTGCGATTTATCTTCAAGGGCTTATACGCGAAGTGTCAACCGTAGCGCCGTGTGTCGGCTCGGCCAGATAAATCAATGCTATAATAACGATGTATAGCTATAGGATATATAAAGTGAGCGAACATTTATTAAAATTTGCAGCTGCTAACGGCGAGGCTAATTATCGGCAGCTAATTAATCTTTCTCAACCGCACGGCAGCGAAGACAAGCGGAGCACTCTCGAGGAGAAGTATATATATATATATATATATATATATAACCGACGAGTCGTCATCGCTCGCGTTCATCCGCAGCGGCTTTGCGGGCAAGTTGAAAATTTAAAGAAAACGAATTGACGCTACGTTGGCTATCATCCGACCATTTACCAGCTCATCTCGGTTTCCGGATGAGTTTGCGCGAGTCTTTTTTTATTATTATTCAACTCTAAATGGTAGAACCGAGCGAGAGGAGAATATCGAAGCGTCGTTAATGAAAAGTCGATGTCTCGCGCGCGAGTGTAATATCATCCCGGGCTTTTTCATTTTTCACGCGCAGGAAATGAATATTCGTCGGATAATTCATTCCAATCTCGTTCCAATCAATTAAAAACCATGTTATACACAAATCGCCAAAATTTTATTTCGTATGATAGAAGCCTGCAGCTATTACTGTATATAATACAGCATCTAACTCCGACGACCCAATAACTCAAATTACAAACATCGGAAAATGGATCTACTACTCTCGCGAGAGCGACGGCATCAACACTCTCACATTCCAACGGCAACTCCTTCTCGAAGCTACTGCAACTAATAGATGTTTGCACTTCTCCAAACTTCTGCCGGGGATCAAATCCCCCTTCATTATATTACACGTCGGACGATAAATTAACCGCCGAGGAAAAGTTACTATTGCACGACGATAGTCGAGTCAATGCAACGCATTATCACACGCGTCGGATACTATATAAGTCTCCGATACATATACAGTCGGAGCGTGAAAAATCCGCTCGACCGAGCGAACGAGAATAATATGGTCTAATTGCGCGCGGTTGTATAAGACAGTCGCTAATTCAATTATACCACGCTCTTCGTCCCTCTGTGACGCGTATCCGGAAAATCGCGCAGACAGAGAGAAACACTGCATAACCGAATATCCAGAGTGTTACAGTCTCAGAGAGGAATATGCATATATACGTTTGTGTATATACGCGGAAGATCTGCATTAAAGGCGCCCACGACTTGGCGCGTTATCGCCCTTGTAAACTGGGTTACGCCCAACTAAACATATCCATTAGATAGCCAGTGTGCATGCAGTCGTCGCTGGACACACGCTCTCTCTCTCTCTCTCTCTCTCTCTCTCTCTCTCTCTCTCTCTCTCTCCTGGTGCAACAGTGCGTGCGGCTGCGTTATTATACGAGAGGGAACGGCAAATGGGTTCCGACGAGTACAGCTTTTCGCGCGCGCGAGCATTATTGTGCACAGCTTTAATCATTGCGCTCTAATATCCGTGTGTGAGATATATACGATTATACGATGCAAAAAGGGAGAGAGTCGCGTCATCTTTCGAACTTGAAATTAATTTCTTTACGATCACTTTCTGGAATCGTAATGTTGAGCATTGGAAAGCAACATTTTACTCTTAGTAAAGAGCGACGAGAGGCAAATCGTTCGAGAGGAAACAGTATCAATATATTGCGTATATACCATGCACATTGAGGAAATACACATCTCGTTCCTCGCGCTTTATCGCACTTTCGTAACTTGTATAAGTGTTTCTATCTCTTTTCTCTCGTTCTCGCGTCACGGTGAGAACGGGGCCGATATATACGCCGATAGTATCAACGGTTGAGGAGAAAAAAAGAGAACGCGCAGCAGCTATGATTAGGCGGCTTGTGTAGCGCGGAGGAGTGAGTGCTGCTACTTTCGCGGATAAAGAGCGGGTTATGCGGATACGTGCGCGGCGGCGTGGAATTATTCCCTGATGTGGGAGAGCGAAAGAAATCGGACACCACGAAAATGTTGCGGCTACATCAGATACATGTGTATACATACATATATACGTATACGTCGGGAAAGAATGCCTCGCTTCATGCGCGGATATCATCGCGAGAACGGGTCGCTCGTTTTATATATATATATATACACATACATACACTGCAGGTATATATAGATAAGATAAAAATTCCGTACAGTATACACTGTATACAGTCGTAAAGCCCATGAGCAGAAGTATACTTGCATTCCTGAGAAGAATAGAAAAACGAGTACGACATCAGCGGAGAAAAGACGGATAAATATTAAAGGCTCAAGGGCCGTGGACACAGAGTACAACAGCACGGGGACGGCAGGGATTTGTCGAGAGGTCTATCGGTATCAGTCCGATTATAAGAAGAGCCAAGTGTGTGTCTCGTGGATTCGTGGTATATAGTGTACATATATATATGTATAGCAGTAGCTACTGCTTGTATGAAGTATCTATATATATATATATATAGATACTTCATACAAGCAGTAGCTACTGCTATACACACATTGCGTGTCGATAGCGTCCGTGTAGTAATCGGCTTTGGGAGCTTTCGTATGTCGAGGCCCGTCTGTCATCGGCTCTCTCAGGATAGATATTGCGCCGCGAGCAGCAGCAGCAGCAGCAGCATCGATCAAGCCGCCACGCTGTATACATATATATCCACTGCTCTATTCGGGACGGCGCCTGACACCCGCTCTTATACTGCGCGCGCTGTATTGGATTTTTTTCGCCTCGTTACAGCTGCCGAATGTGTATAACTGCCGCCGCCAGCGGCCTTTTTTTCCCTCTATATCCGCGGAAAAATCTCTTTTACACGTCAATTTGACGTTGAATCGAATCCTCCTCCTCCTCCTATCTCTGGACGGAACTGGTGCGGAGAATAAAAAGCGCGGCGAAAGCAATATAACGGCCATAATAGATTTTAATTTCGACGTGTGCGCTTTTTATCTCACGCGAAATTTCCGAGCGTAATTGCCATCGGCGCGCGACGAGGAGGAAGAGCCGCGATAGATTGAGCGACAGTTAGAGCTACTGCTGCCGAGAGTAAACAGAGAGAGAGAGAGAGAGAAAGAGAGCGGTGTATAGCGTGCACAGCATCGAGGCAGTAAATCAGTATCCGGCATGACAGATGCATGAATAGTTTGTTTCGGATGTCCTATTGCCGATAGAGAGCTGCAGCAGTGCTCGCGCTCGTAAATAACAAAAAAGCATCGCCGCCGCCGCCGCCGCCGTCGCGCTACGTTATATAGGGGGATCGAAAAAGGGCTAAAAGGCGAGAGTAGAGAGAGAACGCGCGAAAGGCAGCGGAGTAGTAACGGTGAATTATCGTTCGAGTCAGCGGAAAGTGAGGCTCAGAGGTCAGAAATGTCCGCCGCTCTTTCTCTCTTTCTCTCTCTCTCTCTCTCTCTCGGTGAGTACGAACAGTCGTCTATCTATCTGCTCCTCGATTTATCGAAGTTTCTCTGCCTCTTTTTGCCTTCGGGCCGTTTTTTTTGCAGACCCTTGCACGCACATTTATGCAAGTCGCACCAGAGAGTATTATCTTCGCCCATCTGGTCGATTTGCCTTATTTTTTCGCCATTTCTTTGGAGTACTGCGGGTTTGGAGGTTATCTTTGGCTGAGGAGAATTCGATACACGTCACGGCAATGTCTGTGAATCCGACGCTCATTGGGGATCCTCCTGACCAATCGGAATATCGAGACGGGACGGCGGACGATACAAATCGAACACCTGTAACTGCCAACGATTTCAGCACCAACAATCAGCAGCGCGCCGAGGTAAACACCGGTGAGAGAGAGTCTTGCATAAACACTGCGTATACTGATACACCGAGTCGGAAGCGAGCGCGACTAGAGTTCAGTGAACCTCTCACACTTACTGATGTCAACAAACAGCACGCGCTTTTGAATTCGCATCGCGAGGTTCTATTAGGCTGGCTGGGTAACGAAAAGGATACCGGCAGAAAAGCGCGTCTCCGGTCCGCGATTAATGATATTTGTTTCGCATATACTAGTCTATCGAATGCTTATTGCGCAATTCTCGGGGAAAACAAAGCTCTGTTACACGCTCAAGCTGTGCTGGGTAAAACAACTAAGAGCGCTATTCCCAGTTGTAATGATTTGTCGACGGGTCCGTCTTACGCCTCCGTAGCAGCTCGCAACGCTCAAACAGATTCGAGCAGAAATATGTCGCGAGTGTCTCTCGACCGTGGCAAACCCTTCTCTATTAACCGGTCAGGCCGCATAGTCATTGGCCCAGTTGAGGCGGCAAAGGAGCGTTTTCCTGACGCTAAAACCACTAAGGCCGCGTTGCAGAGATGTATTGACCCCGTGCAGTTGAAACTGAAAATTGATCGCGTTAGCCTTGGCCCAAAATGCTCGGTTGTCCTTGAGGGAAATGCTCTTGACCCCGGATGTCTGAGTGGGTGCACTGCGCTGTCTGGGGAGGGATTGGAGGTTAGGCCGGAGACGAAGCGTAATCCACGACTGGTCATCCATGATATTCCGGTGGATCTATCGCTGGAGGAAATAAAGAGGTGTCTTGTTGAGCAGAATTTGCCTGACGCACCTGAGGACGCCATTAAGCCGGTCTTTCTGTACCCAGCCAAAAATAAAACGTTTCGGTCGTGCATTATAGAGACTTCTCCAGAGCATCGGGCAAGATTGCTTGGTGCAAGAAGAATCACAGTTAAGTGGGCGTCTTGTCGTATTGACGACCACGTTTCGGTCCTGCAGTGCTTCCGATGCCACGGTTTTGGACATATAGCGGGCAAGTGTTCTGTTAGTGGGGAATCGTGCGGGAAGTGTACCGGCGATCATTCGACGAGGAACTGCGACTCCTCAAGGGAATTAAAATGTGTAAATTGCGTAACTGCGAAGCTCCCCGACGTCGCGCACTCGGCGTATGATAAGGCGAAATGTCCATTGCTGCGGAAAAGAATTGAAAGGCAGATCAGTTTTATCAATTATGGCTCATAGCTCAGGACAACCTCAGCAAGGTAATTTTTCTTTTGGACACATTAACGCGCAGTCCCTGACTAGGCATATCTACGACGTGCAGCAGCTGATTCTGACTTCAGGACCTCTCGTTATGGGGATTAGTGAGTCCTTCCTCAAGCCTGATAAGGCTGACCAGCTGGTGTCTATCCCGGGGTATAAACTACTGAGACACGATCGTCTATTTAAGGGAGGAGGCGGTGTGGCAATGTACGTGCGAGAGACCGTTCTTGCTCGGGTGGTCGCGGCTTCAGCGCGCCCAGCTGTGTATTGCAGGCGACCGGAATTTATTCTAGTCGAAATCTCTCTGGCTAGCATTAGGATCTTGTGCGTGCTTGTGTATAACCCACCCAAGGCGGGTCACTGGGCTGACGTGGAGGAGGCCATTCTTAATTGTAGAGTACCTTATGACCATTTGGTCCTCATGGGTGACCTTAACATCGAGTGGCATCGCCACTCATCAAGTCGCGGTATTCTTGAGCAATCCCTTCGCACATTTGGGTTATCACCTGTACCCTTTGACCCGACGCATCATCACCGTTTTGGGGACTCCACGATCGACTATATTTGCATTGACAGTGCGACCACGCAGAGTGATTTGTACCAGCTCCGACACCCGTGGATATCGGAGCATGACGCCATTTTTGTCACATTGGCGCTCGCTGAGCCATGTATCAGACCGAGGACGATAACACGAAGGTCTTTTAAGAATTTTGATGAAGATGGTTTCATGCGTGACCTTGAGAGTGTGGATTGGACATCTGTCTCCCGTCCGCCGGCACTTGATGATAAAATACAGCTACTTACTACCACTATTATCGGTCTTTATGACAAGCACGCTCCGCTACGCACGTTCGTCGTTAGGAAGCGGCCCTCGCCGTGGATTTCCGAGTCGATTAGGGCGCTCATCTCGTCCCGAAATAGAGCATGGAATACCTATCGGCGGGATAAGTCGGTTACGAATCATGAGGCGTACAAGAGTCTGCGAAATAGAGTAAAAACTGTGATGAGAGATGCGTTTGAGGCCTTCTTCTACAACAAGATGCTTGGGTGCCGGAATTCAAAGGAGATGTGGGAAATCGTCGACGAGATGGGCCTCCGCAGTAAATCTAGGGAGGATTGCCTTCTGCTTGACTCCCTTGATGCGTACAACCGTTTTTTCGTGGGGTCTGTTTTTTCTGCCGACCTGCATGATAGCCGACCTACGGCACGCATAGATCCGGCAGACCGTTTCTTCTTCAGCCATGTTACTGTTGAGGAGGTCCTGGCGGCTTTTGGGAAGGCCAGGTCGAACGCAATGGGTCCGGATGCGCTGTCTCTGCGTTTCCTGAAGGGGTGTTTGACTCACATAATGCCAGTGCTGATGAATATCTTCGACGCCTCCTTTCAGACTGGGATTTTTCCCTGCGCCTGGAAGCGGGCAAACATTCGCCCGCTACCAAAAATTGGTCGCCCGAACTGCATTGAGGACTTTCGACCGATTAGTATTTTGTGTGCCCCTTCGAAGATATTTGAATCGATCGCATGTGCCAAAATTACGGCGTATCTTGACGAACGTGATCTGCTCAACCCATTCCAGTCGGGATTCAGACCTGGGTATAGTGCCTGTACTGCTCTGATTAGCGTGTTGGACGACGTTAGGCTAGCCATCGACGAGGGCCAAGTTACGCTGCTTGTCTCTATCGACCAATCAAGGGCATTTGACCTGGTCAATATATCCTTGCTGTCAGAGAAATTATGTGTTTTCGGGTTCTCGGACTCGGCTCGTTCGTGGGTTGAGTCATTCTTGTCCGACCGATCGCAAGTCGTCGTCGCCCCGTCGGGGCAGTGTTCGACCCCTCTGTCACGCCAATGTGGTGTCCCGCAGGGCTCTTTGTCGGGGCCTCTGCTTTTCTCTCTCTTCATCAACGACATCTCGGACGTTTGTAGGGGCTGTAAGTATCACTTATATGCAGATGACTTTTGTTTTTATATTAGCGGCCCAATTTCAAGTGCAGACACCATGATTTCGGAGGCTAATGAGATTTTGCGCGGACTTTCTAGCTGGGCTGACATGAATGGCCTCAAAATTAATGCACGGAAGACGAAAGCTATTTGGCTGGGCTCGCGCGGTTTCATTGCTCGTCTCAATGGGTTATCGCTTTCTCAAATTGTACTGAATGGTCAGGTAATTGTCCCCTGTGGCTCGTTGAAGTTGCTTGGGGTCATATTCGACAGCTGTCTCACTTGGAGGGAACACTGTGTTGGCGTCGCAAATAAGACCTATGCCGCACTGTCCAGGCTTCGTAAAGGAGGCTTTTTTCTGCCTCAGAGCTCCAAGATTACCCTCGTGAAATCTCTCGTGCTGCCTCATTTTGACTACTGTGCTCCGCTTTTCTTAAATTTGTCCGGAGAGCTCTGCACTAAGCTCGAGCGGTGCATTAATGCGGCCCTGCGATTTGTTACGGGTTTAAAAAGACACCAGCACATCACACCGATCTATAAGCGATTCGATATACTCTCCCTGCGTGGCAGAGTCCACTTTATGACGCTGTCGCTGCTTGGTTCCGTTCTCCGTACGGGCCGCCCTGCGTATCTCAAAGAGAAATTCAGGTTCAGGGTAGTGGGCGGGGGTCTTCGTGGTGGGAGGGGAAGCGAATTTGATCTGCTGGTGCCGAATTATCGTACCGAGTCTCTGGCAAATTCGTTTATATATGGAGCGGCAAGGCTATGGAATGACCTTCCGCATGAGCTGCGTGCGATTTACGCCAGACCGTGTTTTAAGTATAGGCTCCTCCAATATTGCAAATCGCGGGATCCTAGGCTGCAGTGAGTCGTACGTGCTGTTCACCGCCGGGGGTTTGTGCGTTTTATACGCGATAGCATAATGCTATGTTGGTTTTTTTAATGCTTTACAGGTCTCTGCGTTGAGCGCCGGTGAATTGTGTTATTCGCGTGCTGTATGTTTCTTATATATGTTTATATTTGATTTTAATATGTTGCGCTACTTCTGCAGTACAATTGTATATTTTACTTTTTTATAGTACCACGTTATATTATTTGATTTTAGTTTAATTTATTTTATTTTATTTTATTTTATTTTATAATTTTATAATTTTACATATTTATTTATTGTTATATTGTTATATCCTATTGTATTCTTATGTGCCATTTTGTAAAGGGCTAATACGCCCTAGCGTGCACCGATGCGGACTATTTGATGTATATTTTTGCTATGATTTAGACTATACTGTGACGTTACGTCCTTAGTCTGCAAATAAATAAATCTATCTATCTATCTATCTCTCTCTGTGTCTGTCTGTAATAAGGATGGAGGTCGTCTGGCAATTGTCGCTTATCGGTTCGCTCTCGTGATATACACTCTATATACTCTCTGAGAGATATGGAATTCACGGAGTGCGCCGCGCCGTTAATCACGTTATCGAGGCGGTATAATCCTTTTCTCTCGACTCGTTAATTCCCGCGGGGGGTGGAAATCGAAGTAGACGCGACTCTGCTGCTGCTGCAGCTGTTTATTATTCAGCGCGAGGACACCTGCTCTCTTTCTCTCTCGGCTCTGTGATATAGTCTCTATATAGAAAAAAAAGGATATGTAGTCAACGACTGGAAAATCTCGGCGGGGACTACACTGCGTGGCATCAGCTCCTCGTAGTCATTTCTGGTGGCTTGGGTTTTGCGTATTATATATATATATAAAAATGCGGAAGCCTCGGAGCGACGAAAATAACGCCGTGTGATAAAGTGGCGCGAAACAAACGTAAAGACGCGGGGGGATCGTGATAAAGAGCGGCGGGGAAAATGAAAAATACCGCACGGCGGAAGCCGGAAAGGGAGTAGGGGATACGCTCTCGGTCCCATTGCGACAGAGATTATCTGGTCGACGTGTATATATATACACGCGTTGTTTTTCTTTTTCGCGGACGAAAAATCGGCAGCCAGCACTTTTTTCGTCCGCATCTCTGTTATTAAAATGCGTATTTAATGGCTCACTCTGCGCTACGTATAAACACAGACACACGATGATCGCTTATGCGAGGAGGGCTTTGCATTTTTGCGAGGGTCAAATTTGCGTTTACTGTATTCTCATCGTGAAATTCGTACGCGACTCCCACACATTTATCGGTGTATGCGCGAATTATAATTAAATGAGAACGACGTTAACACAAGAGATCCTCTCTACATACATAATATAATGCATATCTCGGCTGCATCAGCGCTTACAATTTCCGTCCTCGGCTCAGCGCCGCTTATTAAAATTGTTTGTTTTACAATCCCGAGGTGAAAAATGTGAGCCAAAAGCAGCAGCAGCGCCAGCGTCGACTGTATAATTATCCGGCGCCTCGAGTACCGCGGCCGTCGTCGACATCATCGTCGCGTCGTCGTCACTCGCGCACTGACTTATTATTCCTGATGATATAAACTAGAAGTCACACATCGCCGGCGGCCGAGGTTAATCTCTACTTGACCTAATTCCGTCCTCTCCCTCGCTCGCGCGCGCCTTAATGCGCTATTAGAACAATAAAACGTACACGTTCGCGCTCGAAAATCTCGGCTGCACCTTTCACGCATATCCCTACGTGATTTACTCTCTCTGTCTCTGTCTCTGTCTCTCTCTCTCTCTCTCTCTCTCTCTCTCTCTCTCTCTCTCGCTCTCTCTTTCTCTCTCTCTGTTTCTCTTTCCAGAAGTAGGAAGAAAAACAAAAGCGGTCGCGCAAACTCGGAAGGGCAGGAAAAGAAAGGCGAGTATTTATAAAACAGAAGGCAGCAGCGGGAAAGTAAGAGAGAGAGAAAGAGAAAGAGAGTCGCCGGCTGCTCGCGCGAGGTGAAATTAAGGGAAGAAGAAGAAGCAGCAGCAGCGGCTTAAGGAAGGTAGCAGAGAGAAGGAGGAAAATAAAGGCCAAGAGTCCACTCGAAGCAATGACTGTAAGAGGACGAGAGAGCGAGCGCAACAGCGGCTTGAGAGAGGAAGAGAGAGAGAGAGGGGTCAATGCGCTCTAGAGGTGCATTGCCTCGAGGATGAAAGGATAAGAGTATATGGCGGGGAGAGAATCGAGGCAAGAAGCGAGCAACTCTCTACGCGAATATCGCAAGAAGAAGCAGCTCAGTCGCGGCCGCTGGATAATATTAAACCTCTGCAAACTACATGTAGTAGGCCGGCATTCAAAAGAAAAATCAGAAAAACACGCCGAATCCGCGTCGTCGATTGAGATTCAACTAAATCTCCGACTATCGCAGTTATACTTCGAAATCTCCCCCGTCGGAATAATACGAAAAGTTATTCTTGTCTCGGCTAATTCCCACCGGCTCCACATATACAGGGCGCGAGAAACGGCTCTTCTTGCGCCTATACTCGCATCAGGCACGGCCAAAAAAAAATCATCGAAAACAATACCAAGGTGCGTATAGTGGTTGCGGGCTCTTAAATAACAATGATTATCGGAGCGCGGCTCGTAAAAAGTATCGGCAGCAGCCGCAGCTGCAGGTCGAGAGTATAAAGAAACAGCAGCAGTGCAGGAGAGGCTGTGCATCAGCGAGAGAGAGAGAGAGAGAGAGCGAGAGAAAAAGCTGGTCAGAGAGCGAAGCGAGAGTATACAGCGTATGGGAGAGGGGGTGGGAGATAAGCGAGGCCGGCAGGTGCGCCGAAGCGGCGGCGGATCTCTAGCACACGGGATAAAGCGACGTTATATGCGAATTCCCGTAATTACGTCGGTGGGGCCCGAGTTACGAGCGAATTTCTCCCAGTACACGCCTGACGCGGCATGTAGATGCGCGCGACGAGTGCGCGGAATTACCCGCTCTCTCGCCGCCGCGGCGGCCGAACTTATTTAAAAACTTGATTGAAAATGCCTCCGAGGTTCTATACATGCTAGAGCTGCTGCTGCTGCTGCTTCTACATATTTGAAACTCTCGGCGTGGCTGTCTTTCTCTCTTCGTTGTGTGCGTTCGTTGGATCTGATAAGAGAAGTGCGTGCGGTATGCGTTGAACGTTTTTTGAGGCACACAAGAGAGCGAGTATCTACGTGCTTTCCTTTTGTGTGTATGTATATATACGTATATGTTTCGTAATTAACCACCGAGTACCAGCGAGGTTTGCTGTCGTATATATAAAGGAATTTTCCAAAATATATCATTGCTGGGATTCCCTCGCGACTGCAGGGAATAAGTTACGTGCACTTCGTACAGCACTGATTTTTAATAAACAACTTTTGTACCATCTATACACATAAAGCGATAAAATACGCTTTCCTCGTGCGACAGCCGTCTCTCAGAATACG
This sequence comes from Muscidifurax raptorellus, assembly GCA_020010945.3. Classification (NCBI taxonomy): domain Eukaryota; kingdom Metazoa; phylum Arthropoda; class Insecta; order Hymenoptera; family Pteromalidae; genus Muscidifurax; species Muscidifurax raptorellus. The sequence continues at coordinate 12,119,298 of CM052077.1, forward strand.
TGTAGGTGTCAGTTACATACATAGAGAGTCAGTCTCCCACACGACGAGACCTCGTGTCCTCGCGCGTCTCGCGCAATTAGCGCTTCCTCTCGAAGTATGTTCCTCGCGCGATCGCTAAAAATCTCCTCGTTCGCTTCTTACCCACCGCCGCCCAAGAAGCGACGACAAAAGCTTCATTAGAAGCGCGTACAAGAGAAAGAGGCGTCGTCTCGTTAGGACAAATTAGCCGAGGGCTAATGGATGCGTAAGCCGTAACTGCAGCTGCTTCTATTTTTACGTAAGCGCGATGTGCCGATGTATTTTTCTCAAGAGTACATAACACGGCCCACCGCGTATGTATACCTTCTTTTGGCATAATCTGGCCTTCGTGCATGTATACCTTTAATTTCATCTTTGCCGCATCAGCGACAGCAGGAGTTTTGAAGCATAAGTGCTCGCGAGAAAGAGAGAGGAGAAAGAGGCGCGCTCGTCGGCGAGATATAATGATTTCTTTTTTACGACTGGACGATTCACTTCGGCCGCCTCCCCCTTAATTTTCCTTTTTATCCCCGTGCAGCTCTCTCTGGCTCTCTCACTCGCTCCTTTATCTCGCGCGAGTTCTTTCCCCTTTTTCTGGACAAAGAGCGGAAGCCCCAGAGTATATAGGTATACCTATAAGAAGTGCCTCGGGACAAGCGCGCCGAGTTTTAACGGCGCCGCCGTTTTTCCTTCTCTCTCTCTCTCACTCTCCTTCTGCCTCTCTGGCTCCTCCGCGCTGTCTTATATTTTTTCTTCCGTAGGGTGCGTCACCCCCCTGGATACCGAGGCGTCACTTTGCTCGAATTCTGATGTATATCTGTCCTCTCTCCTTGCTTTTAATAAGCTGATGTAGCCGTCGCCGTGGTATTCTTTTTGCGGGCCGATCGGTATTTTCCAAATCGAGCTGACGCGTCGCGCGTCCTGTATATATACACACATATATAGGCTGAGTCACTACGTTGCGTTGCTGTACGACCTGCCCGATGCGCCGGTGAAGGAGGAGTGTATATACCCCCGCGGCAGACGAAGAGGAGGAGAAGACCGGTTTCGCGCGAGGCTTTTATAAATAACACGCGGCGGCCCGGCTCCGCGCTTCACTTGCGCTGCTGAGGTGAGCTACTCGTTGCGATTCTTCTTCGAGGCAAAGAAAACTTTCTTCGAATTTCGCTGAGAGCCGCAGCTGGCTTTTTTTTCTCTCGCGGCGGTAAGCCGAGACTCTTGTGCTCGTGTCGGGTTCGGGCGATAAGAGCGTGACGCAGCGCTGCTGCAGCTAATTTTACGCTGCATTTTCGGCTGTATTTAAAATTTATTTCTCCTCGATACGTATATTGTTATGATATTTAATTCGGGTGTTTTAACGAGAGGGCTTTCATTACGAGTTTGTATAGTCAGTTGAAAAACGTGCTGATTACTCGATACATAGCCGTATATACGCATTGATCGGTATTATAAAGAATGAAACGAGTTATTAATCCTTCGGATAAAGTGCATAAATAATATAATGCGATGATCCCTTATATATAAACACAATACGCGATCGCACGTTCGTGCAGAGTGTATAACGAATAATTAATATCTCTCAAGGCTAGTGAATAATTATAAATAAACGAAATCCGAGCGAGTAATGAAATTGACTATACCGAGCAGCATCCAACGCCATCAATTAAAATTCAAAGATTCCCCTGAAAATCTCCCGCTCTCAGCTTCCTCTCACAAAGGCGCAAACGATCAAGAGTCATTCGTCATTCTCATAAAAGCACGTACAAGTGCAGCAAGCAGCGCCGGCAGTTCAAGGCACGCAACTACCTCCTCTTAAAAAAAACCCCATCCGAGAGAGAGTCAAACATTATCCCCCCGAAGAACAAGAGAGCGAAATAAAGCCCAGGCTCCATAAAACGAAATCCATTAAGCGCTGTGCCGTGGCAGTGAAAAAAAAGCGCGTGTAATTAAGGCCGCTCCGCCGTTGCTCTGCACCTGCATTTTCGCGCGTACGCCCCATTGACAATAGTAAATCGCGGCCTGTGCTCCGCATATAAATACCCTCTCTCTCTCTCTCTCTCCGCAAGGTGGAACGAACCTCGCACACGTGAACTGCGAGGGCAACAGCTTGTACCTGTCGTTTGCCGCCGTTGGTTCATCCCGGCGCTGCTGCTGCTGCTGCTATGCGCTCGAAGGAAGTAGTCGATAAAACTGGTTTGACGAGTGTCGGGAACTCGCGCGGCCACGTATATATAGCCGGAGAAAGAACGGGCTTCTCTACAGCGTAGGTACATGCACACACTGTAGACTCGGTGTGTTGCGCAGCAGCCGCATGAGCAGCAGCAGCCGTAGGCATATCGTTCTTTCTTCCTCGCGACGGCCCTTTTACGCTACGGCTTTTTCGCTACACTCTGCATTTTTAATGACCGGGAAAATGAGGCGGTATATGCGCGCGAGCGATTCCCTTCTCGCTCTCTCAGCGCGAAAAAAACAAAAAAAAATTGCCGCGGCTTTAATATTGCACGCGCGGAAAAGGGCGCCGGGGAGAATTTTGCGTGAAACTCGGGAGAGCGAGGCTTTAAAAATGCAGATGCATACAAGAGAATTCGTTTCGCCGCCGCTACTCTCTCTCTCTCTCACGCTGCAGTTGGACTTCATCTGCGCTAAATACTGGATGCAAGACGAAGCTCCATATCTCTCGGCGGTGTTTAAAGGACGCCTGGGCTTTTAAAGTTTTACGAGACTGTATAGGGAACGAGATGAAGCTTCTTTTTATTTCATTTTCATCTTGTTTATGTACATACGCGCGACGCGTTCCCTCATTTTCTCTCTTGCAGTGGATTATTACGGATATACACGTATATGCATCAGCGTGTGAAACACATAACAATGGCTCGAACTCGGTCACACGGATTATATTAGGCGGCGGGCACGCGATTTATAGCTTTTATTCAGAGCCCGATGCATACATAGAGATGGGAGTTGCGCAAAGCCGTATATATACGGCAATTAGCGGCGTTTAACGTGCAATTTATTCACGAGAAAAACGATAATTTCCTTTCCAGCATTCCGCACTCGATCTCGAGGAGACGGACATGGTATATACTACACTCGCGGAGAGGATCGGCGAGCGCTAAACAAAAGCGCAGCTATGTAGTGTAGGTGGGACGCCTCCGGTCCTGTTCTGACTCCCAGCCGCGAGAGGGAAAGAGAGACAGAAAAAGAGCTACGTCGACGGAGAAAACAAAGGCCGTGGCTCTCTCTCTCTCTCTCTCTCTCTCTGGAATGCGGAGAGTAAAATACTCGTCCGTGCGTCCCTGTGGGTATACAGCACCGCAGAACGTAATCTCAATCTCGCTACGTATATGTATGTATACGTAGTATATATATAAATCACAAGGAGTCGGATTCGCGTAAAAATATGTTCACGCGAACGCGTGAACGTATGTGTATAACGAGCTGATGGCCTAACGCGCGAGCGACTAATACGCGCCATTAACTTTCGCCATCGGCTCCGCAGTGTGTTTTATTTATACATTATAAGCTACTGGTGGACACACATATATATAATACGCGCAGAGGCGTGTCCCCGGAAAGTGAAAGAGAAAACGAGCGAAAAGACACAGAGGGACGCAATATGAGGAAATACACACGGCCCACGCCCGCGAGAATTTATATATTATTATACCCGAGAGAAAAATCGATCTAGCAGCAGCAGTAGCGACGGTGCTTACGACGGCGATTTTTGCCTTAACGCGTTTTCGAGAGACGATGGAATTTTTTTTTACGACTCAAGCCCACGCATAACGTCCCTCTCCACGCACGTGTTCCAGTTACATAGACATGCTCTTCAAGCAGAGTTGCAGCTATGATCTCATGTCACACTGCTGCCGCTGCAGGCGACCAGTCGTCGTCGCGCATGATTGAAGGCTAACTCAGCTGCTGCTCCCGATAGTATAAGAGCAGAGCGTTGATTAAATCTCCGCGGATTACAAGTTTTTTTTTCTTCGCGCGTTCGCCGGCGGCTGCGAACGATATGCATATGTATACCGCGCGCGTCAATCTCGTCGCGGATATATGAGTTTCGGTAAATTAGCCGCGCTCCGCTGGACTCGCCAAACTTAATTAAGACTCGGGGCTAGCATGACGCCTGGAATTTTCGTATTAAAAAAGTTTTCGCTGCACCCACCGGGTTAATACGCACGCGCGCGAGATTCGAGTGGCCTCTCTTGGATTGTGTTTTATTCATTGCCGAACAAGTTTATAGCCTTTTTGTATATACATATACACTCGTAACAGTGTTTTACAATTTCTCGTGAATGCGCGAATTCCAAACGCACAATGTTTCGAGAGGCTGCTGCAAAAATAAAAAAAAATATAAAAATAAATTGAAAAGTTCCAGAACGAGTAGTCGAAAGAATTAGCTGAAAGCGCGGCAGAGATGTGTGTATATAGAGGCGTTGCGATATGTCGTTGAATTCAGTAACGCAAAAACCAACGGCGGTGGCGATGTGTATATAGGAAAAAGGGGGACGTTATGAAGTGTGCGCGGGCTGCTATATGTACCTGGAAACGAAATAACGCGTATATGAGTGGGCCGCGTTTGAAGGGGGAGACAGTGAATGAGAGGCGGGATCTGGGTCAGTAGTCGACGAATGCGTGTGCGCCGAAGAGCTTGGAATATCATCGGCTATGCTGGAATTTTTCGCGCTTTTTCGAAAACTGATAGAGCAAAAAAAACCGAGTCTGCAGCCAGCACTGATACCGATTTGTCTTCTGTGTGCATATAGGTGCGGAAGCTTCGATACGCTCAGTTATAGAATTCCCGCGACGCGTTGAAAATATAAGAGATATACAGTCGCGTACATATATATACTCTCGACAAAGGGGCGAACTTTGTAAACGACGATACTCGCTTTGCCGTAGATATCGTGCTCTCGTTCTCGAGATGACAGCGTGTAAAAGAGCAGGCGGACGATTCCAGTTTCTCTTGCCGCGTAGTGTCGTAAATCAAAGGTACTTTGATCAGGCTTCTGTTCTGTCTTTCATTGTCATTATACGAGAGCGTCAAGCGGATGGTTTTCCGTTAATTGAACAAGGACGCGGGCAAAAGAAAAGGAAGCCGCTATATCGACGGGTGGAAATAAAATATGCAATAGGGAGGTGAGGCAGAGGGAGAGACGAGAGCCTCGACATTAATGCCAATAAATTAGCGTCCGCTCCCTCGATAAGGCGCGCGACGTTTCGCCGATTGTATAATCCAATGCGTCGCAGATATATCCACGAAGTGTATACAGCGCTCCTTTAAATTTATCGCTACGGAATGGAATTATGTGCTGTGGGAGAATCGCGGCGCGAGCGAGCGGTTGCAATGTTTTTTTTAGGGGATTGATGTATGCGTGTCGCTGTTGCTGCATAAAATCATGCGCGATGTCTTCTTCTGCTTTGTGTATGCTGTGGGACATCAGTCGTTCAGCGAACACGACTGCGATACGTTTACTCTTTTTTTACGATTTATAGAAAATTTTATTCTCATATTAGTCGTCAATTTTTTTTTAATAAGAAATAAACTAGAATTATTTACACGAAATAAACACTGCGAGAGCGTGAATTGCGTGTAAAAAAAAATTAGTTTGACACTAATCCTGCTCGTATAAAAGTCTCGTCTGTTTATTTGGCGGTCACGAGACTCGCGCGTAAGAATAAAAAAGTCTATTGTATTACACTGGACATATACGAAAAAATGAGATAAAAATGTGTATAATATATATTTCAAATTTACACAATCGATCTGTATCCTGTACTCAATAAATAGTTAACATTTTTTTTACCTAAGCTGTCTACGATAATTATGCCTTAGCGTGCTGACGTCTTGTAAACTTTTGCAAGACTTCTGGCACAGAATAGTGGCCGCGGGTGTAATTAATTTTACACATAGTCGCGTGTCATGCCGAGCAAAGTATACATATAAAAACTCGACGGGCACGTGACACCAATCCCCCCTTAGCAATAGCTGCCACACTTCCCCGTATCGTGCTTTTTTTTCATTTAATTCCCCGGCTTAACCAGCCCCGGAAATCAACAACAAGATTACGTAATCGCAATCAATTTCTCGGTAACACATACAGCAAGGGCTTCTCTTTCGCGCGCAGTTGAAATTTAATATTAATTTAAGTCCGAAGAAGCTGCTTTTGCTACGCTGGGCAGCCGCTGCGCGCACAATCAGCAATGCAAATTAAAACAAACGGCCGAGAGAGTTTGTGCGCCGCGCGTAGCAGCTATGTATATATAGAGAGCAAGCTCAGCGAGAGACTTTGTTCTTTTTGTTGTTCGCTCCTTTAAAGCTTCCGCGAAGAGAAAAAGCCAAAGGAAATAAAGAGTATAAATTACCCGTGCGTAGCGCGCGGATAAGCAAAGTATGTCCCGTCGTCGCGCATAGTTCTTTGATTCAAATGAATTTTACGAAACGAGCGCTCTCGAGCGAATGCGGCGGAATAATTATTCGCGGAAGTAGCTTGCTTGCGCGCGCGGTGGCGGCGGTGCGCTTTTATTATTCTCCTTTGCGCTATTCGAGCTCCTTCTTCTTCTTCTACGTCGACTTACTTGCTCGTTGAGCAACTTCTTTTTTTTCTCTTCCACTCTCTCTCTCTCTCTCTCTCTCTCTCTTCCCGAACTTCAATCCTAGTTCTCTCCACCACCGCAGAAGCATCGGCTCCCTTTGCCTACACCAGCTCTTTTTTTTGTTTACCGGGGTGGAACTTTGGACCCAAAGACTAATCTAAGTTGAAACCGTAAGGTCGTCGCCGCCGACTCATTTTGTTTTCAGAGAAACTTATTTATGTGTGCGCGCGCGAGCCGAGAGAGGGAGCGATGCTCGCTCGCTCACAAGCGCTCCTTTATTTTCCGGCGAGCGAGTAGCCGAACTTTCGATTTTATTCCCCGTTTCTTTGCGGCTGATGCACTGAGCAAGAGAGGAAAAGATTTCAGATAAGCCGTTACCGGCGTCGTCGGGTTATCAGCAGCTACGGCACCGAATTATTTATTTAGTCTTGTATCTTATCGCAACCCGATGCCGTGCGCGTCCCGAGCACTTAGCCTCTTCGCTCCCCGCCGCCGTCGCCGCGCTTGTAAGCATCGAGCTGAGAACGTGCAGCGAGCGCGGATTGTATAAGTATACCTGTATGTATGTATATATATAAAGCTCTAGCGGCTGAAAAAGTTCTATCGCCCGGTCTTGCAGAGGCTCTTCTGCTGCTGCACTTTTGCCGGGCTTTTTTCGCCGTGCGCGGGCTGAGGACGACCGCAAGTTTTTAAGCCCTTGGGCGCTTTATTTTGTCGACTTTTTCAATGGGAAGAAGAGATCTTCTTCTTTTATTCACTCGGCTGCTCGAGTAAATACTTTGTCTTCGATTGGCTGTGCATGCCCTCGATGATGCCCTGCATGCTCTTTTTGCGTTTGGAATTCCGAAACTGCAATGGCTGGATGGATTTCGCTCGGGAGAAGGGTCCTTTTTTTAATGTAACATCGATGTGCTGGCTTTGGCTGGCGAGCATGAAAAAATTCGGACTGTGTGGCTTAATGAGATTAAAGAAGTACAGAGAGCGAGAGACCAGTTACGGTCTCGAGAGTGCAAAACTTTGCGGACCGGCTCTCTCTCTCTCTCTCTCTCTCTGTCTCTCTCTTTCTGTGTGTGTATATAACTTTGCCAAGACAAACTGTGGACTGATGAAAAAGTGCTCAAGTATATATAGGGACTCGATCCATTAGGGGAATTAAAGTGAACGTGTGTATAACCTCTCGAAAATTCGAGCTCGAAATCTCGTCGTCTTTGTCACCGTCGTCGTCGTCGTCAGCGACGATCAGCGCGTAACGAGAGAACTTCGTTCCTATATAGACTCCCGGGCAAATGGCGAACGGGCGGCGTGTCTGAATGGCTTATTTGCGCGCATCGATGAGCCGAGACATCGCACATTCTAGCCGTCTGGGAGCTGCTGCTGGTGCTGCTGCACACGAGAGAGTTAGTACCATATATCTATATACACGCACATACATATAGCGGTAAGTTAGACATCGTCGATGAGAGAACGGATTCGAGAGAGGGCCGCTCAGGCGTGGCATCGATTCCCTCCCCCTCTCATTGAAATTTCACCCTCCGGCGCGACACAAGCTTGCGCTTCTTCTCCCTCGCTTCCCTCCATTTCCCTCCGGCTTTTCTCTGACTATACATGTATACTATCTCTGTATATGATGACGGCTGTCTCTTCTCTCATCTCACGCTATACACCGACGATGCATTCCGTTTGTACGCGGGTGAATAGACTGCTACTATGCGAGAGATACTGCAGTCAGACCCCCTTTTCAAATAAGCGCCGATATATATATACCACTGTTATCTCGCGAAATGCGATCAACATAATCGATTGCTTGAATTATCGTCGAGGCTCCTGTACAACAACAGGTAGTCGGTTCATGTAATTCATCGCGGCTATATTACGCTATGTAATGATGGATTATATAGGCTATAGAAAAGAAAGGTGCTCGTATAGATCAAAAGACTCTCAAGCGCGCGCGCGCGAGTTTTGAAAGATCGCGCGCAGGCGGCCGGCGTCTTGATATAAAAATATGACTGGCAAATATACATATATACATGCATACATACATACATACATACATACATACAACGGGGAAGTATGGAGAAGAGAGAGAAAGAAAGTAGGAGGAGGACTTTCTCGCGGAAGATTACCTTTTCTTAGCATTCGCGATGGGAAAAGTTGGACTTGCATGCGCTGCCACGGAGGCCGGAAATGCAAAACTTTCATTCAAGCAGAAAACTCGGACTTTCGACGTATATTATGAACGAATAAGGCTGCTGCGCGCCGGAAGTTTCTCGGGCCTAGTGGAGAACTCACCCCCGAGGCGCAGCTTGTCTTTCTCCCTCTCTCTCTCTCTCTCTCTCGAATATATTGTTCAAAAGTTGCGACGACGACGCCGACTGCAGCAGCTAGCGCAAATATTTCTCCTTCGCCTAAACGCGCAGTATATAATATTGTATATATAGCGCGGAGAGGGGCGAGAAACATAAAAAAAAGTTGATTGCGCGGGCTTTTTGAAAGTGTATAATACAACGACGTAGGTGACATATATAGCGCGGTAAAAGGCTCAATATTTAGGAGATGTAGCTCGGCCGCGAAGTGAAGTGCTCAGCGGCGACAGTTTATCCTGCGGCTAATATCGGCGGGGAGCTATAGTATAGCGCATATAGTGGCTCCTCCTTAAGCCTCGTCCGCCTCGTATAAGGACTCTCATAACTTCCGGTCCGTGCACTCTGCGCAGTGCTATATAGCTGCTCTCCGAATATTGCGCGCGCGGCGGCCTGCTCCTCCCGAAGTGGTCTCGACACATTCTCTCGGTGCAGCGCAGCCATTCCTGTATACGTCTCACCCTGGCAAGACATATTGGAACGCATCCGGATGTATTCCGGCCGGCGCATATCCGTGTGTTTACGGACCGGCCTCCATTTGCTCTCCCTCACTATATACAGCTCGGGATTAATTATACCGAGCGGTTCGCCGCGAGAGATTTTCGCCACTGCCACTACTGCTACAGCGCGCTGACATTGCGCCAACCCCGTCCGCCCGACCGGAAATGCTAATTTGCACGACGACGTATAGACTAGTCTGTGCGAGAGCCGGACTCTCTCGCTCTCTGATGTTCTATGTATATATATGCGCTTGCGCTGCTTCGTCATGCGATATTTCACTCTGATTGCTTTTGATTTTCCATCAGCGTGCTGTTGCTCCGCGTGGTGTGCGTAACATTGTAAACGCGCGGAATGTATCGATCATACGGGCATAACGGCAGGAGCTATCCTTTTCATTATTACTGCGTGTTTTAATGCGTCAGAGCTGGAAAAAGAAAAGAAGCGTAAGAGTTTTTTCGATATATACCGCGCGTATAATTGCCGTTTGCTGCAGAGGTCAAGAAGCCGAGCGAGTGAGTCCAAGTCCTTTTTCCAATTATCCGGCAAATCAACAGGTAGCGATTAAAGCGCGCTTCTCTATTAACCCCTCCCTCCCCATCCCTCCCTTCCTAATGATACGTATTAAAAGTCTCGCGCGCGGGCGCGTATAACGTTGCAAGCTGTTACGCGCATCATCCCTTTATATATACTACACGGAGCAAAGAAAACATCAAAAGCTTAATATCGCTATTTTGTATTTATATATATACGTAAACGTTATCGAACAGCGCGTATACCAAACTTGAGTTTCATATATCGTGCGAGAGCATACAATAAGATATGGTTATCCATCGAGAGGCAGACAGAGCGAAACATTAGGCACCCGCAAAATCACATCCATAACGGAGTGTTCGCTCGTGTATTTCAATATTGAAAGATCCGCTGCCGCCGCCGCCGCAGTTGAAAGGCGCATCAAAACGGATTTATATAATATATACACACACACACATACTGCGGAGAGCAGACCAGCGGAGCAAACACGTCAGAGGTATACTGCAAGCGAGAGTCGATGTGAGAAGAGCGACGCCGAGGAAGAATGCGGCGCGCGAAAAGTCAGAGAGTTCGCGCTCGTACGAAGCTTGCGCAAGCTCGTAAGCGGCGGCGAAACGATCGCTCCGGGGCTTTACACCAAGACGAATGAGACAGTAAAATCCCCATCGCGCGCTCTCTTCTCTCTCCGAGATTATTATGCGCGATTAAGCTATATACATACATGTATATATATATATATGTACGTTATACGAGGTTATATAGCCTCGAAGAGAGACTTGCGCGCGCCGCACGCGCGCGGACACGGCAATAAAAGGATGGCTCTCGCGGCTTCAGAAATTTACCGATGCCGCTGCTATGGAACGAGGAAGAATAGAGCCGCAAGAGAGAGAGAGAATACTAGACAACGTTGAGAAAGACAGTGTGAATGGACGACAAGCGGGGTAGGTATGTGCAGGCGCGCGAAGACGTGAGAAAAGTGTAAACGCTTTCATTGTTCGAAGCGCGTTGCTGCGGCTATGCGTGCCGAACATTCGAATGGCGTTCGCGTGTGTATGTATACCTATACATACGGCACAGCGGAGACAAAGCCGAGCATTGTTGATCCACGGCGCGCGAGGGCTCTCTAATCGTCGTCCACCGTAATCACGGAAAATTCGATAAGCTCGAAAAACGTGCGCGATTCATGGATCGAAATGTATTATAGTGGCAATTAAGCGCCTTCTACTTCTTCGCCTCTCTATATACACTCGTACAGTGTGTATATAACAAACGAGAGAGGGTCGATCTATTATTGTCGATAATTACGACGATGTACATACAACGGCCGCTCATTATTCATTATACCAGCTCTACTTTCTCTCCCACTACTATATAGCAAAATCGAATCTTTATTGATATTCGTCGCGCGCGCGCGCGCAAGCTGAAACAATTACGGCGCAACTGCTGCGCTCGTACAGCCGCGCGTATAGTGACGATTGCATTGCGGATTTTTATTTTCCTCGCTCGCGCTTGTGCTGCGGCGCTTCGGTTAGCGGAGGAGCCGTTCTATTCTCTCGCCTCTGAGCGAGCGGTTATGGTGTATCTTTGCGGCCTTTGTTTAATTGTTACTGTTTATTGCAGCGACGCTTACATATATATATATAAAATGCATTCCGTTCGGTCGTTCTAATTTTCGCTCTGCGCACTGCCCGAGATCGCTTCGGCGATAAAAGAGTTTTGTTCTTATCCTTTCGAAATGAAGCGACTTCGATTAAACGTTATATACTTCCTCGAATCATTAAAATCATTCGATTCATTCCACGTTGGAGTATCAGCGTAACACCATCGTGGAAATTGTGGTGGCGCTTTGTAAAAATCTTCCATTCAGGGAGTGGGTGAGAGAGATTCATCGAATCGCGCCGCGCGGCAGTCTTATGCACACAGAAAAAAATTCTTTGTTCGCTCTGTAATCATCAAAGCAATTCGGTCCTCAAAATCCCACGGCAAAGCGTTTGGCTCTGTTCCTCTATACGTTGGCAGAAAGTCGGTAATCCGGGCGGTAAACTTTCTGCTATATAGAGATTCGCATTGCCTTTGGCTCTCCGTCAGTGCTCGCGTTGAGCCCCCCCCCCCCTCACCTCCCCCTCGCGCCTACATACTTTTTATGATTTTCACCTGTACCCCCCTTCCTCCTTCTGTAGAGCAGAGGTCCCTATCATTTTACTTGGAGCCTTTTTCTGCACCGCCGTGTCAATCACGCTTAGCAAAGCGAGTGTGAGGTAATACGTATAAAAGCAGAAAAGATCCGAGAAGCGAGAGAGAGAAAGCCCAAATGGCAAAAACAAGGAAGGCGTAAATGAGCTTTCCGCAAAAGCAACGCGTTCCGCATTCTATTTGCATTTAATACTGAAAACTGACTTTGCCAACAGTAAACAAATCCGCGCGCGCGGCAAAAGGGCTTGTTTATTCAGGCTAACCGCGATATAGTTAACAAATCAGCAGCGCGGCTTGGAAATTACAATCCGGAGAATTGTTTTCCGAGGCAATTTGTGCAGCTGGCGTATGCATGAAATACCGCCCTCGTCATCGATTAGAACGCACGTAACCCAAACCTTTCTTGCTCTCGAGATAGAGCAAAGACACAACGAATAATCGGAGGAGAGCAAGAGGAGGTAGAATCGCTAGAGATTCATTGTTGCGGTCGTAACGAGGACGCGCGAGTTGTCTCTTTTGAGCGATTTCTCCCGGTAGTACACTCGAGAGAATAAGAGAGCTAGGCCGTGACGAAAGAACAGAGAGACGCACATAATGCACGAGACGAATCGTCGCTTTCGACGTTAGAGAAGAATCGTGCATGACTTGCTCTCGCCGAATTTTTCATATACGCAGAGCCGCGCGATATTTCTAAATCGATCTATATACCTTCGCAGATATTGTTATTCACGCGCCCTATAGACGCAAACTCGCGTTTTATTCGAGCAAGAGGAAACTAAATTAAGAACAACGCGCGATATGCTGTATTACAATGTATATACATAAGCTCTCTTTTCTCTGCTGAAAAAGTTTTTTTCATTATCTCGAAAGAATCGCGAAAACTCGCGCTGCTCGCTCCCCCATGCTTGTTCGCATCGTCTCCACTAGCTGCGCTTTCGTTATACTCGCAACAAGAGGCAAACTATTTATCAGTATATAGCCGTAGTCCCGGGTATAAACAAAAGCATTTCTCTCTCGGTACGTACAATATCTATATACATTTCGAGAATTCAAAACGCCGCCGCGGTTAATTAAAACGGAGGTGCGGCCAAAAAATTTAATTAGCGCGTCCTGCACAAAAGATGAGTATAGCGTATATATACCATACAGCTAGAGCCAATCGCGGTGTCGCGGACTAATGATGATGTATGTCTCAGCAAGATGAGCAGCAGCAGCAGCAGCAGCAACAGCAGCAGTAGCTTTAACTCATGACTGTACGGTGTACAACGGGCCGGAGGAGGAGGCGAGGCTTCTGAGATATATGTGCGCTACACTGAGCAAACCTTCCCTTCCGCTTTTCGCGGGGGAGGTGCCGCCGCTTCGTTCGTGTGTACTCACAAGCTAGGCTGAATGATACGAGCTGACAGGGACGCTGGAGCGTGTATAGTGTATATATATATGGATATATATACGCTTACTCGTTTACTCGCAGCGAGAGCGTTTTCGACTTTCATGAGGTTATTTACAATTGCAACTGCTCTTTAATAACGGCCGTGAAAGCTCGAATTTGTATTAATGATGTTCATCCGATTCGTGCGGAATTTTCTCGCGCTTTGATGTGCTGATTTTCCTGCTCATTCGGGGAAAATCTCTATCTTATATAAATGACGTCGTTATCCCGAAGTATATACATCGCGGCTCCGTAAAAATCATTTCGCGATGGTAATTTACGATATAAAATACATTCACCGCTGCATTCCTGCGCGAGAATTATATATATATATATATATATATATATATATATATATATATATATATATATATATATATATATACGCTCCCCTTGCAGAGATTTCCGGGATATTAAAGTCTCGTCTCTATAAAGCACGTATTAAATCATATTACATAGGCCGAACGCAGAAATCCCAAGAGCAGTTCATTTAGTTTTAAGAGGAATTAGCTCGCCGATATGTATATATACACATACTCGAGCGATAGCCAAGGAGGGAAATTCTGTTAACTGCAAACCGCGAGTGAGAGAGAGACAGACAGAGCGTAAGAGCGTAACTACCGGTCGAACGATCTCAGAGATATTAGTTATATGCGCGGCGCGCGGCGACCACCACCCGCTCAATCAGTCTTGGTTTACCTCGATCCCGTATAGCTTCGCTCTCTCTCTCTCTCTCTCTCTCTCTCTCTCTCTCTCTCTCTCTCTCTCTCTCTCTCTCTCTATCTCTCTGCTAATTTTCCCCTAGACGCTTGTTTTGCGGCCTCATCCTATCAAGGAGGCGCTAACGTCATATCTATAATATACGCGCGCGCGCGAGAGATGTGTGCCCTCATCCGTCATCATTACGATGTGCGCTTGTTATCGTTATAGGTTATGTTACTTTCTTATAAAAGATGAATAACGGATGAGCCGTCGCGAGCTTTCTCGGCTCGCGCGCCACATTTAAAAGTTAAATTCGCGGGAAGATATATAATATATGTATATTCTACACACACACATCGAGATCGTTCGCTCTTAAAATAACGATTGCATCTATATATATACCCAACGTTGAATCGAATAATATCGAGTAGCGCGCAGTATTCGCCTGCAAGTTTGCGCTGAAACGAATAAAAACACAGAGCGATTAGAAGCTATTATTCGCGAGGTGCAAAAGAATATATAGCGCAACCCCTTGCGTAAACATCAGGCGTCTCTCCTCGTGCATATCTCCACGCACACGTGCTCGAATGTTTGCACCCGTCCAAGTCGGATTACAATCGCAAATCGCGCGTGCATACGAACCTATATATAGATGCACGTATGTGTGTGTGTACGCGCGTATAGCTCCGTTTCGCGCATAAAATGCAGATTAGAGCGCGCGGGGGATCGGAATATGTCGCGCGTATGGCACCTGGCATTAGCATAATTTACGGGCTCCGCGAGTATGAGCGAGGGAGCGAAATTTTCTCCTCTCTCGTAAGTAGGGCGCCAATTTCCGAGAAGAGAAAAAGCGACGGCGGCAGCGGCGGTGGCCTCAGAATGAAAGGCGCAGCTTTATAAAAGAGCCACGATGACGACGACGACGACGTCGACGACGACGAGGGAAAATTAGAACGAGTTGGGGGTAGGCCGGGTGGACGAATTTACATGACAATGCGCGAGTCGTTTGATTCCTATCCGTCGTTTGCTCGGGGGAGACCGGGAGCTCCCAAGTGTAAATAGCCTTTGACACTAATTAATCGCACGAGTTGATCCTAACGAGCAACACCGCGTTAGCAGCCCCGGCAACTTGCCCGGCAAAGCTCTCTCACTGTGTTGCTGCTGCTGCTGTAGGTTTGGTATATATATATATATATCGAGCTGTTCTATAGCTCTCGGTGCAGTGTGTATAATACAGGCCGAAGCTGTAATTTCGCCGCTGCGAAGCATCACCGCCCAGGTTAATGACCTTCTTATGATGACAATGAAGCGACAAACTGCTCGGATCAACGTTTCAATCTTCATACACGAGAAAGTTAGCAGCTGTATATGTATGCCCCACCAGAGAGCCGTGTGTGCAGGTGGCGATCGATAAGGTAGTCCGGTATACACACAACGTAACGATCGGCCTAATTAATTGAACCTAATACTGACCGTAAACCCAGTCGTAAACCCTCGCGCGTCTAATGACAGATTGCTATCGTCCTGTTGACGCGCTTCTGAATATTTCAACTTACATGCGCTGCCGTCTGCTGATCTGCAGTGGTTACGGCTCTGCACCGCTACTGTTATATACACATTATATAACCATACACGAGTGGATTACGACGAGCATTCGGGGAACTCACCTGAAACAGAGAAAAAAGTGACCGCATTAGTTATTATATAGGCCAAAAATTCGAAACTACAAAGGTTGGAAAAGGTCACGCAACAACCGGAGTTTAAACTCCGCAGCATCAAACAAATACACACTGAGTTGCGTTTGCTGCGCAGTAAGCTCTCGCCGAAGCTCACCTGCGCTCTGGAATAAGGCTGCAGAGCAGAGGTGTATCGATTATGGAACTGCGAGCGGAGCCGCGCGACACGACGACTAGCATATATATATATATATACATATACCAAGCGTTCAGGCATCGCTTGCCACATTACACTTTACGGTCTGCTTCCTCGTCAACGTCGCTCAAAGTGGAATTAAATTCGTGCCGCTTCCGGCCGGCGGAGACATGCACACACACACACACTCTCTCGCCCTAGTGCGGAAGAGAGCTGCGCCTACCATCAAGGAATATCTTTTGCGCCAACGGATGGGGTGGCGCGCGGGGGTGCACGTAGGCCCGGCGATAAGAAAGTCGGAGCGTTATTCTCTTTACGCGCGCGGGCTGTCTGCTGATGTGACTGACTGGATTTTATAAGGACGCGGCTATGAATATTCAAGCGCAACTCTTGTCAGACTGTATAATGCGTGTACTGTGACGGCCGTTCGCTTTGATTTAACGGTGGCCTCTGTGTGCGCGCGCGCGTGTGTATATCGGGAGGTCTGAATGTTGCGACTTTTATGGTTTTGAAAGCATTGTTTCCGACATTTCTCGATATCGACGGGAGCATAGTATAACTGGGCAGGGCAAATATAATATGACTGAGAGAATACAGCCGCTCGCTTTATATATATATATAGTTCTATTTTCCATAGAGAAGAAGCTGGCTTCTCATTCTTTCCGAAAAAGAGGAAATACGGTGGAAAATTCGAGCTCGCGCAGCCGCACGAATAAAACACACAGCACGGGGGGAGTCACGGCGGGCTGTACGATAAATTTATGAAAAGCGCGGCTGAAAAAGTAACGGTTTAATACTTTATTTTAAGTCTCGCGCAACAATAAGGATCGTCGGGGGGTCTGCGCCTGACGGCTTCTCCTTGCGCCGTTCTCTTGTGCAACCCCCAACGAAGTATATAGGATGCCACCGGCGCTTCTCCCTTCTTCGCTCAGCAGCCGCGCTGCTGCTGCATCGGACACTCTCTCGTCGTCTACTTCGTCGGTGGTACTTTTATGCAACCGCGAATATTTATTTCCACCTTTTTCGAGGGCGTCGCTGGCGGAGCGTTTATTTATTATACACAGGAGCCGAATGGTCGTTCGGGGGAATCGACAATAAATGCGAGGGATGCCGCACGTGTCAGCTGGCAAAAAAATTCAAAAGAATTTGCAACTGCAAACTACAAACAAATTTGTACTTGTATATAATGGGAAGTGTAGATACAGTTTTGACACTTATTTATTCAATGTATTATTTTCCTCGAATACTTAAGATGCATTTTTTATTGTATAGGCGCACTGAGGGTGAGATACAGCATTACATAGGACACAATCCACACCAGTCAAAAGTTTCTGAAAATTCAACAATAAAAAACTCGCTCAAGATGCATCTCGGGATGTATATTCGCATTCCGCATATCAGAAAGAATAGCTTCTCATTCTCTCTACTCTTTCCCTCGGTGGCAGCTGCGCGCATTCTCCCACGTCCCAGAACGGCGCGTAACGTCCTTTTGTCTGCGCGGCGGCCCTCCCCCGTATTTATGCATTTATAATGCAGACTGCAGCGGACACACGAGCAGTGCGCGACTCCCCGAGCTCGCGGCTCTCTCATTATTGTGCGCATCATAGCATCAGCGGCTGCGACAATGAGGCCAGCAGCGGGGGCGTAAAACGATCGAGTCCTCTATGCGGCTATAGTGCACTGCGGGATTTTCGGAAATTAGCCGTCTAGCTGAAAGTGCTCAACGGCCGATGCGAAATTAGCGCCCCACTCGCTGCGCGCGCGGAGGCGTATGAATAGGCACCCCCCCCCCCCCCTTACACTCGGAGAGGACGCGAATTCCTGCGAAAAACGAACTGCTATAAATGAACCGTTGAAAGCACTTTGCCGCAGTTTCTCCCTCTCTCTCTCTCTCTCTCTCTCTCTCTCTCTCTCTCTCTCTCTTCCCTCTTCTCGTTTCTTTTGCGATTCACTGCACAAACCACTTGGCTGTCTGGGTCCCGCTGACGTCTCTCCAAAGACAAACACAGCGATGACGCTCGCTCCTTCGTTAATTATATACGAGACCATTTATAATTATGCTATATCGCGCCGAAAGTTGTAATTAAGGATATAGGGCTTTACATTATTATTGTCATCCCCCCCTCCCCCCTCTCTGCGCCTTGCTGCGCCGAAATGATGAATAGAGAGGCGAGAGAGTGAGTGTCGAAGGGAAGGAGAAAGAGAGCAAACGGAAATGTCATAATAAATTGAAAATAAAACGCAACGGCGGCGGCTGCAGAGACGCGCAAAAGGAAATAGGATGTGCAGTGCACGCAAGGGAAAGTGAAGAAAAATTAATGAAGCCTGAAAGCCCGCTGCTATTTAATTATAGAGCGACGAGGAGAGAGCGAGTAACTGCAGTTATTCTCCGGAATAGATAGCGGAGCAGCAGTAGTGGCAGAGTTATACACGAGTTCGTGTAAAAGTTTATTGTATGCGCGATGTGCAGATAAATAAAAAGTCATGCGTGTATAAAAGTCGATTCTCCTGTATAATAGAGGATTATTGTATCAAAGGACAGTACCCGATGTGCACTTCGTACACATACAACGAAAGTATAATAATAATATATAAGTGAGGACCGTGTACAAGATACACAGTACATAAATGTTTGTGTGTTTGCTTTTGCAGCCACGTGCACGCTTTAGCGATCCCTCGCTGCGACCGAGTTATTCACGCCGAAAATCCTTTTCTTTTCGCATCGCGGCCTCGCTTCTATACGTCCCTTTGAACGTGACGCAATCGTGATGCTCTTATCTAGACTCGGCCACGCGGTCGGAATAAAGCCGGTTGGTCAAGAGCCGAGTAACTGCCGCCGCCGCGCGCAGTATGCACCGAGCGTGTAAGCGCCCGCGATGCACAAATCTCCACGGGGTTCCGCTCTCCTTTCTCCAAAGTACTGTACGTATATAGGTATGTATATACGTGTCGGCCTGAAGGTGCATGCGCGCGCTCTCTTTCTGCTTTCTGACCTTCTGCTTTTGCTGCTGCTGCTGCTATATCCCACTTGAGCCGGGTCACGCCGCGAGGGACGCCGAGCTTTCTCTTCACGGTATTATTAGAGGCGCATCGTATTCGTTGATGCTCTCTGGACTTTTAATCGCAATTAAGGGATGACGTTAATTTTGTCTAGTATATATATATATATATATATACGTTGGTTTTAATTTTGAAACGCTTTTTTCATCTGAGAGATACTTTGTTTACCCAAATGTATACCTGGCTTCGCGATGCGGTCGGGCCACTTTTTTTTTATTTGATCTTACACAGCACCACCACTCGATATTTATAGTCGTATGCATATCCCATCAGGCAAGAAGCGCTGCAGCCTCAAAAACAGAGAATCACTCTCCGAGAGTCGAGAGATGCAGCAGTAGCAGCAGTCGAGGGACTATAGTGAGAGAGAGAGAGTGGCGTAGGTATACAACTGTACTATTAATCAGAAGATTCATGAGAGCTCTCGGAGAGAGAAGCGACGAGCTGCAGCCACCGGCGCTTCCAAAGAAAACAATGGGATTGTTAGAAGATTTACGCGGGGCAGTTGCGCGCGAGCGCGCTTCCGGACTACTATATACTATTATGTACCAGGTCGCTGCAGAGAACACAATCTATACGTATATAGAAGCAGGAGGGAGAGAAAGGTGGATCGTCATCGCGGCCTGAGAGAGAGGGAGAGAGAGAGAACGACAGCGGAAAATCGCGACGTCTACGACGGGACGTGTCGACGATTGCGATGCCCGCCGCGTTTCCCTTATACAAGAGACTCCTGTCTGCTGTATATATATACCGTATAGTCCGCCTGCTCGCTTTATCTCCGTGTGGCCCTTTGGCTCGCCTTTATTCAGCGCCGTTTGGCCAACTTCTTTTTCCGCCCGCGCAGCAGAAAGGACGCGCGCGGCGTAAGCCGGCCCGGCGTAATGACTCTTCGAAACGCTGCTGCTACCGACGTTTGTCCTACTAACGACCCGGGGCTTTGGCTTTTCTCTCTGATGCGCTCCAAAGACGCTCCTGCTGCTGAAGCATATAACCGGCGCGCACACACAACAAAAGTCTACAACTCGGTTTACAAACTTGGAGCGCAAGATAGAAAGAATCAAATTGCGAAGGAAGAGAGAGAGAGAGAAAGAATCACCCGATGCTTTTTCTCGTACATAAATCTCGAGCGCAGATATTAAGTATGCCAATTGGTAAAGTTTGCAATTTTTTTCGCAGCGAAGCGCACGACTCCCCGTTATGATATATACGTGTGTATGCAAAAGTAATCATCCACGAGGCGGGGAATGAGTTTCGATCGAATTTCCATCTCTGTGCCGCCGACCGCTAACTGGATTTTACGCTAGCCGCGCGGAAATCAAAGTTCCAGCCGTTAATCGCTAGCCGAGATATAAAAAGGCAGCGCGCGACGACGACAATGCGCACGACCCCTTCGTTATTTATCGGCTCTGCAATCGTCGCTCGCTCGCTCGCTCGCGGCTCATCCGTTCCCATCTGTCGTGCAATTCAAAAAACAAGAGACCGCCGCCATAGATATATAGACACATCAAAGAGACGGGCAGTCGAGCTTTTTCTCTCGCGGCTCTGTTAAAAATAGTCAATTTACATTTTGCGGTCCGACTAGGTCGTCGATGCCGCTGCCGGCCGGACGTTATTTGAAGCGCGCGAACCGCGCGACTGCCAGTGGCGGCGCTGGGAAGCGAGTAAGTAGTCTTGATGGACTGGAAAGCTGCAGAGCGCGCGCAAGAGATGGAACTTCCTAATTACCTGGTGCGGCTAACCATTTCACGCTGATGCTACTGCCGTTCTCCTGCTCGCTTTTCTTCTCTCAGGAAGAATTTTATTTATATTCGAAGAGAAAATCGGAGTAGTTTTTTTTTCGGGGGACGACGATGCGCAGAGAAAACTCATTTTCATGCGGCTTGATTAGAAATCGCGATTCAAGTCTGAAAGAGAAAAATCGCGCTGTGTTCCACTTCACAAGCTGGAGATGAAGTTTTAAACGTTATACTTTCCATCTTTTCACATATCTCTGGCAAATTTTAATTTGCATGTGTACGTAAAACGTGTTTATACTCGATGAAAAATAATTCCACGACAACCCGCGGGAAAGCAGGTGAGAGTACTTTGCGGCAGCAAATATAACAGACACGAGTCGTCGAGAAAAGATCCGCAGCGGCGGCATGTCGTATACATTATGACAAAAGCATTCTGTCGCCCGCGATACTATATATACTCTTCAGAACGTTAAAGCCTCCCCCTTTCGCGCTTCCGCGGCTAACTTTTGAAATCTCGGCGACTCCCCCGTGTAAATGGGTTATAAGCAAGTTTTAGCCGTAGCGCACTTTCTCAAACGATATTGTCTGCAGGGCACAATGTGCAGCGTTAACCTGATGCTGCAGATCTCTCTCTCTCTCACTCTGTTGGACTGTGTTCAGCGCGAAACTTTCCGCGCATAGCATCTAATGCGCGCCTAACACACTTGCGCACGCGTGTATTAATCAGCGTTATCCGCATATATATATTTAGAAGACGCGAGAGAGGCTCGAATTTTCCCATGTCTCGGGGAAGTAATATCGTGGTTCTAATCCATTTTATCGCTGGCCTGTTTCGCTCGTAAAATCATGAATTAAATAAAAAAAAATCAAGAAAGAGACGGACGGTATCTTGCATATCAGTCGTTTCCTGCGCGTGCTGAGTCCCTGGAAAGAACCGCAAAGTAATCCCGCGTTTAGCTCACCGGATTATAGCGGGCGTTATTCAATTAAGCGTCCGGGCTGCACTTTTGAAGAGAAACGACTGTGCAGCGCGCGTGGAATCACTTATTTAACTGCGCGCCCTTAGACGCGCGAGAGCAGCTCTCCTCTGTATAGTCTGTATACGTGTGTGCGAATGTATACACCTATATGTAAAGTCGGCTAGACGAGAAAGTGTTCGGCTCGTGTGTAGTTGACTCATCAAAAATAGAAGCCGCCCGCTCTCGCCCCGACGACTGGAGGGCGTGACTGTCTGTTGACCTTGGCGGCGCGACGGCTGAGAGAGAAAGAAACAAAGGCGGCGCTGATGCATTCTGGGCATATATCTATATACGTATACTTTAATGTATATATATAGAGAGAGAGAATCACTCGCGTCTCTTTCTCTCTCTCTCTCTCTTTTTCGCTTCTGTTTCGCTGATTTTTGGCTGCGGCGTGCCGACTCCCTCTATACGTACTATACTGCTCTCCCGAAATCAAGAAAAATTGGTTCGGTCGACTGCACGCGCTGCCACATCGGTCTCTCTCTCTCTCCCTCTCTATACTGATGCTGGCTACAGCTCGTTTGGCCGAGATTGAAACGAAATTGCCGCCGTAATAACCGTCCGCTCGGACAGGCTGTTCTGTTATATATACGTCGCTCTATACTACAGCTATCTACTATTCTGTCGCTCACTTTTGGACCTTCAATGCTCCGTTCGTTGTAATGTTGAATAATATGCGCGTGATGTAAATGGAATACGATTTTTGCAGATTCAAGCGATATGGCCATTGTATCAGCTCTCAGCTGTTATGTTTTTGTGTTATAAATGCGGTTTGGAGAGATGCACGTATGTACATACAATATACATTGTATATGCGTTTGCTCCAAAGTTGTTGGAGGAGAAGGTCGTGCTCAACGACGCATCTTAGAATGCGCGCAGGGTATGTAATTATTCCGCGCTAATATGTACGCACGTTTATTTAGAATGTAACGCGATGTATATAACGAGCGAACCATTGTGCTGCAACACTGCTGTTGCTGCAACAAACTATTTGGCACTTGCGCACAAAGGCCTCTGGCGTACAATTGAAATTAAAGTCTCTCTTTTCTCTCTCTTTCTCTCTACAGTCTACGTCCTCTTATATACAATACGTCGGTGTGCACCGGTGAGCAGTTAGCGAGTATTGTGACAGCTAAATCGTCCGACTCGCACTAAATTACCGACGAATCCTCCGCGTGTATACATATATACGCTTTTGCCTCAGGTGATTAATTTCTATTCATCAAAATTCAATACACGCCGAGCTGCTGCAGAGCAGAGCAGCCCTCGCGGATACGCATTATTTTCAGCGAATTTTCATTTTCGCCACAGCTGCGAATCAGATCATCCGTACGTGCGTGCCGTGAGAGAGCTATATGCACGCATCTGTGCTATATGGCACTGCATATGAGCTATGCGCGTCACGCTATCGATCATTACGATATCTTGTGTCATTCGATATGCGCGAGCTGCGCGCGCACAAACACACGCGCGCAGCAGCGCGCTTTGAAACCTGAAGTGATAATTGCTTTTGAGAAGATAATTCAATATCCCGGCGTGTTGATTTCCATCTAATTTAACAAATGAATATTCGTATTTACACGCCGCGTTACATACGTCTCGATTGATTTTCCGCCTCTACTCTCGACGAATTTCTGCGAGAGAGCTATATAAGTTCCAGGAATCTTCGGGGACTTTCACCCACCGGTATGGAAATGATAAGTTCGCGCGCGAAATTCAATACCAAAGTTCTTTGAGCCAGGTAAGATATTGGCCAGTACAGGGCTTGCTTTCTTTCTTTCTTTCTTTCTTTCTTTCTTTCATTTTTTTACGACCTCGAGCGAGTTAGACGCCGGGACGAATCGACGAGGCGGCGGCAGTGGCCGATAAACTGTCGATTTTTATTTCAACTTTTTTCATTCTCCTCGGCTCGCTCCTCGGCCGAGAAAAGAAGATTCGCGCGTGCCCAAGTCAATTAATCTGCTGGACTTTCCGACACTCGCACGGTGCCGTTCGGAAGCCTGGCTCTGGGCCAATCTTTTCCGGAAGTTCAATACGATGACCCAGATGTCTCGCGCGGGGAGTTTCCACGATTGCGGCTTCCCTCCTCTGTTTCCACGTCTTCCCCTCGTCTTATTCCTCTCTTTCTCGCTTACTCGCCTTTATTCCTTTCTTCGTCGGCGCGTGTGTAACTTTTGAAAAGGAA
Organism: Muscidifurax raptorellus; assembly: GCA_020010945.3. Classification (NCBI taxonomy): domain Eukaryota; kingdom Metazoa; phylum Arthropoda; class Insecta; order Hymenoptera; family Pteromalidae; genus Muscidifurax; species Muscidifurax raptorellus. Next base: position 12,143,504 of record CM052077.1, read on the forward strand.
ACTTGGCTCTTAACGAACTGCCTATATAGCTTCGCGAAGGGAGAGAGAAAGAGCTACGCCTTATTAAAATCTAATTCGATTTCGAGCAAAAATATATAGCTATACAGATCGAGAGGGTTTTAAACTTCAGAGGTAAGAAACTCGTTCTGGCTGTAACACTCCGAGTTTATTAATAATATGCCATCTCGTCAATGTGGCACAGGTCGGACGAAAAAGAATCACGTCGATCGGTACTACAATGTAATTATGCGCGTTTGCAGACGACAAAGCCAAGAATTAAGCGAGGCGTACGCTCAAAGCTCGTCGTCGTTAGGTGCAATTATTATTGTTATTAATTCTGAAAGCGGTGCATTCAATGCGCGAGGAGAACGAATTCGCGTGGTCGGTCACATGCAGCAACAGCTGAATGCGTGCGTCTCTCTTTGCTAACATGTTCCTTATGCGCTTAGAAATTCGCGCTTGACTGTTTAATTTCGCTTTCCCTCTCCCTAGCGAGTCTTTGTCGTGAAGCCTGACAAAGAGCGTTTTGTTTCCTCTCTCGACCGCTGTAATCTTTACGTGTGTATAATACGCGCCAAATATAATAACCATATACTGCGCGACCGCTGCGCTAGTGGCCCCGATTTAAGCGCGAGAGGTAATCTTTTTTTCGCGTGGTGTCTTTACGTGGCATCAAGTGCGCCTTGTTGAAAAAAAGAATCCTGCGGCGCTGCCCCCCCCCCCCCTCGCATATTGTTTGTGTGCGCGCGGATTATATGTATATTTATCGAGAAATATAATATATATGCAGGATGTATTCGTAAACGCCGCGGATAAATAAATGGTTCATGGCTGGAAAAAAATATCGGCGGGAATATACGTACACGCGGCGTTTATTTTTTGACTCGTTCACGAAATCATTTATATTTCAGGCGACCAAGAAATTTTTCCGAGTATATATGTATATATAGTATAGTGCCGAAAGCCAAACATTGACTCTACATTTTTTTGTTTTGCAAACACGGAGCCTAAAGCGATAAACTCTCTTTCTCTCTCTTTTTCCGAGATTAATTTTTCACTGTATATATATTCTTATGCTCGTAGTATTGCGCAGGGGACCTCTATATAGGCACGCAAGTGCGCGACAATCGAAATTTACGGAAAAATGAGACAGCAGAGAGTGTAGTATAACGAGAAACAGCAGTGGTATTATAATAGCGGCGGAGCGAAATGCGATGAATCATCGGGAGAATGCGCAGACGCAGGCTGCAGCACCCCCTCGCTCTCTTATTTCTGTCTCTCTTTTTCTCCGCTTATTATTCCATTCTCTGGCTCTACGTACTCCTTACTCTCTCTCTCTCTCTCTCTCTCATTCATGCTGCCCGTAAAGGCCACTCGTTCGGGGTTACACCCTTATACTGCATCTCCCCCTTTCGTGCGTGTGTATGTGTGTGTGCGTGTGTTATTGTGCGCGGCACGCGGCAAGGTCTCCACCCTCTGACTCGCGCGCGTCTTAATCCGTAGGGCCTCGGAATCTCATCATCGCGCGCAGCAGCAGATATCCACTTTAATCGTTGCACTGTAGACGGACGCCCTTTAAAATACATAATGTATATATACGGACACGGACACTGCGTCAGCCGCGTAATTGCGTCTGCTCGGGCAGAGAAATATCGAGGCGAGGGGGTGCGTGCTCTATATATGCTGATGCATTGGAGAGAGAGAAAGAAACGTGCGCGCATCGAGAGAGACAGAGAGACGAACACCGAGGGGGGAGAATTGCACCCCCTGTAGTAGCTCGCGAATCATTGCTGAGCAGCAGGGCGAAGCTCTATATATTATGCGCTGCTGTAGTCATCAACGCAGTGTGTTCGAGAGGATGTGCAGTTCTCTATAGTCAGCATTACAGCTGCGGGGTCGCCGTCGTGTGTACAGACTTGATTCGGTTGCTTTAACGCTTCCTCTCTTCTAGACAACAACGCGCGCTCCCGGTCTGTTGTCTGCACTTTGCTGCCGAACTGCGGGCGCGTGTCTGACTTTTGTCGCTATGGTAGCTTCTTTTATCTCATGACTTTAGAGTTTATTGTCGCTGGTTATCGCGATTGGCACTACTATGCCGCAGAGCGTTATCTGCGAGCGGCGCCTGTTCCTCCGCTTAAGGCCGATGATGATACCTTAGAATGATAAAATACAAGAAGAGATCGTTGCGTAGCGCTCCGTCGGCTTTTTCTCTGTGATATCATTTTTTGAAAAAGTGTATAAGACTGAAATTATATAAAAGTTATTGCATTTAATTTCCGCTATAATCACACTACTCGCGCTATATAAATACCGCAGCACAAGTTCGTCACAGGTATATACGTATATACGCACACGAGTCGATAGCGCGTGAGTCAGGCAATAAATATTTCCGCCGTCTCTCCGCGAAAGCGCAAGCAAAGCACAACAATGCATCGAGCGATATTGCAAACTGCAGCGCGCACATACAGTATCAGCAGAGCCCAGCATAGTGAATAATCAACTTTTTCGGCGAAAGCAATTCGGCTGTTCGTGAGAATAAATCTTACGAGCACACAATGCCTTCGCAGCAACGGCGAGAGAGAGAGAGAGGAAGGCGAGAGCAATCGAATCTGCATGAAAAGTTCGGAAACAGCAGTAGCGGCGATTACGATATATACGAGCGCAGCGTCCGCTCGTGCAAACTAACTTCGTCGCTATATGCACTGCTCTATACACACGGATACTGCGCGCGAGAGGGAAAGAGAGACGACATCGTCGTCAATTGCCGCTCGTTGTGCAGCGCGCACGGATCGTCGCAGACGAAGAAAATAATTGGACCGAATTATTTCGGCTGCTAGCTCGTGCACAGGACACGATGTTCGTCTCTATAACGCCGTCGCTCGTATCATCTCTCCACGTGTAAATTAATAGGATACTTGTCACCTTTTTTTTTCTCTACTCTGCTTTTCTCTCCTTCCCCTGTATACATATATACATATATATATAGTTTGACACGCGGAAGACGCGAACGCATTAGTCTCCCGTTTCATGCGCCGACACGAGGCACGCCGTGTATTGTAACGGTCTATAATTCGAGCCCAAGCTATTGTCATCTCGGGGGGATAGGGAAGAAAAAATGCACTATACTGCATGTCCAAATGCTGTATCATAATATCCGAGTGTAGAGGGGGTGAAAGCACGCGTCGGGTATATATATATACACGAAATTAAGGGGGACGAGAGAGAAGAGAGTTTTCGTGATCGATCGCAATTTACCGACTTCTCTCTCTCTCTCTCTCTCTAATCCTCCGCTTGTGTACAACACTTAATGCCGGAACTGTTGGCACCGACTTGCTATACTTAGGCGATCTTCTATGAAGAGAGTATAATAACGCTGGTAATGATGAATCGGCGCCGTGAGATACTCTATTTTTTGTTTTCGCTCGGTTATACACTGTACATAGTCGTCGAGCTTGAACGGATTATCGATTTGGACTATCGGAGAGGATGCGTATTGCTCTCGTTATACTGTAATTATTATAAAGTACGTAAAGACTTTCAAGTCTTATTGGGGGAAAAAAAGCTTTTACCTCCTTTCGCGTAAAATCAGACTCTGATGCGAGGCGCGCGCACTCATCGCCTCGTAAAAAGTGCATTTCACACGGAAATTAATGCACACACACACACACACGAGGCAGCATCAACAGCAGCAGCGGTTGCTCGTATACCGAACGTTATTATCGATATGAAAATCAGTCTTCATAAATAAAATCCATTGTTGGCTGAGTCGCGTAATTACGCAATGATCAATGGACGGAGTTGATTCAGGCTAATATGTTTAGCGCGTGGGAGGAGGGTAGAGATTGCGCGTCGAGCTATAGTGACAAAACACAGCCAAGCCGTATAATAATGCACCGGCAACTATTACGTTTAAATATCATTTCCCCGAGTGTTTCCGCCGGGGAAGATTTAGCGCTGCAAAACACTATGCGTTGCAACTCTCGGGCGTTTTGTTCGAGCTCATTCTCACTCTCTCTCTCTCTCTGTACATGTATACACGAATAGAGAGCAAGAGAGACAGAGGAGCAATTATCAAAGTCATAGTGCCGAACGACGATTGCCGAGCTGCACGCGCAAACATACATATACAAACAGCGATGAAAACGAGCGTGTGTAACAAAGTCTTGATGCGAGATGGAGAAAAAGCGCGCAGATGGTTAGGATTCGCTTTGGTTTCCGCGTTGCTCGTCGATTTTTTGCGCCCTCGGTCCCTTTAACGAGCGCTAGAGTCTCCCCATCGTACTTGTGTCTGTGTGAGTGCGCGCGGAAAGCTCCCTTTTTTATGTGCCATCTCGTAGTTCTCGTTCTGGTTCTTCCACCCACTTATTGGTCATTGGCGGGGAAGTAAATTGAAGAGGCCACTGACCAATCGAAACCTGCCAAGTATATAGTAGTCTCTATCTCTCTCGCTCTTGCGCGCCCGCTGCTGCTGTGTTCTCATTCCACACGACGAGTCGAACAATGAAACCCGCGACGACGCCGGCGGAGAAGCTGCTCTGCAGCCGACGTATATTTTCTCGCTCGTTCCTTTTTTCTCTCTTTCTATCTCCTCGGTCCCCTCTCCCCCTCCCCCTTTCCTCCTCCTCCCAACACACAATTTTTCCCAGCGGAAAAACTTCCTCTTTGGCTGGCTATTCTCTGGCGAAAACAAAAATAAGAGGAAAAAGAAGAAGAAGAAGAAAAAGAGTCCTTCCCTCCAACTGGACGACGCTAAACGCTTCCTTTCTCTCGGCTTATACTGTTATTCCATTAAGAGTCCTTTGCACTCGTTGCGCAGCAATGAGAGCAGCTAACATGACAAATCGAAGCGCGCAAAGGAAGTTCTAGACGACGACGACAACGACGAGGCTACATATATATATATATATATATATATATATATATATATATATACACATAGCGGAAAGCCTTAAAGTAAGTTAACTGCTGGCAGCAATTCTATTTCATCAAGCAGCGCTGCAACGCGACATCTCGCGCGCATTTTGCATTATAGTCGCGCAAACTCGATTCTCGGAAGCACAGCGCGACAGAAGCGAGAGAGGGAGAAGTCTGACGAGTGTTTTAAACGGCTTATACTCCGCGGCGCGCAAAAAGATACGCGCTGTACGCGAAAGGATTTTATTATAACACTATATCTATATATACACATCTGTACACCGCCGCTGCGGCGGCGATAAATAATAAAGTCCGAAAGTTCTGAATAGCGAGCGAGCCGCGCCGCGACTGCAGCGCGCGAGCGTAGCACGAGAGAAGAAAATGCATAGGGCGAGATTAAGGATGGGCCTCTACGTCGAGTAGGCCGGGGGCTCGGTGAATTTAAATGAGGCTAACGAGCTCCGTAATGCCCGTAATGACGCTAGATTGCCGGTCGAGCGTGATGTGTAGCCACTGCGCCGGCCAATGGCCGGGTCTTTCCTCTCTCTCTCTCTCTCTCTCTCTCTCTTATTCTCTGCTTCGTTTTGCTTCTTCGACAGAGTTTGCAGCCGGGAGCTCGTCGCCGGATTCCTCATCGATGCCGTCATTATTTATCGTTCTTTCTCAACTTTTCCCTATACGAGGCTCAGAATCACGCGGCAACGGAGCCCTTCGATGTGAAATTTCTCAATTAAATGCCGGACGGAGTTGGCCGATGCTTATGTCTCTCGGGGGAATAAAAAGGATTCGATGTAGAGACACATATATACTTTGCGGAAAGAGGAAGTTTCATAGAATCTCGACATTGTCCTTGGTCGCACAGCGCCTTCCTCGTCTGCGTGATTTGTGTGACTGGTGCTTCGAGGAATCGAGTCGCTGGCTGACAAATGAATTGTTCGCTGATTCTATCGGCCGACACGACGTTCCATTGACCGTCGCGCCGCAAAGATTGTAAAAATATATTTTCCCGTGTAGTCTATTAAATTCTATTTGCTCTCTCCCTTTATCTCCGCTGACTTATCGTCAAATTCGAAGAACACACCGTACCTCATATTCCGCTAGGCTTAAAAGCCGTCTTTACACTCTGCTCTTTCACGCCTTTTTCTCAAAAAATCAATACGTTAAGAGAAAAAAATCGGCGTGAAATAGCAGTATTTACGACAGCGCGGCCATATACAAGCGTATATATATATATATATATATATATATATATATATATATATATATATATATATATATATATACGCGCGGGACTCGAGAGAAAATGAAAAAATCGATATCGACGATCGCAACACCTCCAGAAAAAAAACGCCAATCGCCTCAATACTGATCCTCCGAGAGGGTGAAAGAGAGAAACGAGTATATACTCGTAGTATATATAAAAGAAAGCGCCGCGCAAGATTAAAGGGATACACACGCAGCGTACTCGGTCCGAAAAAGAGCAAAACTTATATTCGAAGCGCGTATTCCGCGCGGGCGGCTTGGGATTATAGTGGGGCTCTCGATGCGGCGGTGGCACCGAATTAGCGAAGCTTATTATACCGGCGGCAGCTGTGCGCTTCTTCTCTCTTTCTCCCCTGTGCGCATATACACCCGCGCACGCGTAATCTCGTACGCCACAGACTGCACACACACACACTAGTATAGAGGCTATACGACGCTATCGGTCTTTATTCTCCTTCACCGAGTCTTCAACAGCAGCAGCAGCGGAGTTATACTCTAATTTAAAACAACGATTTCCGCGGAGCTCGGGAGGGCCGTTATGCGGCTGCGATTCCTTCTCTCCTCCTCAACTTTGCTGCTCTGAAATGCGCGCGCGAGTGATCGGTATATACCGGCCGTCGTCGTCGTCGGTTATTTCCTTACAGAGTATTTCAATTATCACTTTTAATTCCGGGCCCCGCGCGGGAATTCCGCTCCTGCTTTCTTCAGCGCTTTATTTCATATATATAATATACATAAGCGAGAACGCGACGACTTTGCGCTTTTTCTTTATATACTTTTCAAAGCTGCACCCGGTCGGAATCTTTGCGCGGCGGGATTTTAACTAAAAGGACTGTTCTTCGCTTTTTATTGCTACGACGATCGTTATTATTAAGATGAATTTTTTTCCTGCGCGGGATCGTTACGCGAATTCGTGAAATCTGCGTTAGCCGATATTATTATAGATATTGCCTTCATAATACGCGCGCAATATAAAATTAAACAAAACTCGAGCAAACGAGCGGGCAGAGTTCATCAAATTTGTATATCATATATAATCGTCTGCTGCTGCAACGGTTATATATACGCTCGTATAATGAAAATTTTAGACCCGAGCGAGGAAATTTAAGATACACTCTGAGCGTGTTTAAACGCAGTTTTATACACACATTTGCACGCAGCGTATAATCCTCGGTGCGAAAACGAATTTTCGAGAGTGTAGCGCAGAATCGACGGGGCCCTTTTCCCGGGAAAAAAGGCGACTAAAAATACACCGACAGATGAGCGTGAGAATAGCGCGCGGTTGCTACTACCGGAGAGGTGCTTCGAGAGATGCAGTATATACATATGTCGGGACGGGGCACAGTTACGGGGATGAGGAGAGCGATTTCGTCCTGATTCAAGGCTGCACGCTGCTGCTGCTGCTCGCGCGCGCGAGCGGGCGATGAAAAAAAGTCGCCGCAGGCCAATAGAAACGCGAACAAACAGACGTTGACTGCATTGTCCGCCTCGAGACTCGGGAATCTCTTGTAAGTGCAGCGCGTTTTTTTCCTCCCGGAGTCCGGCTTTTGTGCTTCTCAAATACTGTTCTCTCCCCGGAACGCGAAGAGGCCGTGCAGTATTTTAAACGAAAATTTATGTGCGTTTAGCTTGTATTTTTTTCGTCTCTCTATAGCTATGTACACTCGAAGCTTATTCGTCGAAAGAGTGGGCGTATATATATATATATATATACACATACGTTTGCTCCCCCAACAACGCAAAAACGTCACGTGTATCGAGAGCAGAAGCCGAGTATTATAAGCTCGAAAATGAAATTATCAGACTAAGATACAAGAAGAGGAGCAGCACATATATAGACACATCTAAGCGGACGATATAATGAAAAGCCGGTACGCGGCGTGTATCTCTTGTACGACACTCGATTTCGGCCTGGCACAAAACTTGGCCGGCGTTCAAGCTCTCATTTTGACGCTTAGCACGCCCCGGGGAACTTGCGCCGACGCCGACGCTCCAAGATAAACGCTGGAAAATTTGTATGTACGTGGCGCGCGAGCGCGATGTAATTTACGGAAATTTGCGCCGCTCTCCGACTAATAACCAACTGCTCTCCCTCCTTCTCGCTCCAACGCACTAGTAGTAAGTACACGCAGTCGATGAGCTAACTACAATCGAATTTATCGCGTCATTATTTATGCGGACTATCGACCAGAGCGCGAGACTCTTGTTTGCCGAAGGAAGAGCACAGTTAATGCCGCGAAAAACGCGTGTTCGCGCGCACGTATACAAATATTATTATACGCATACATAGGCATTTGCGCAGCAGACACTCGATAAGATATATAAGCTAACTCTCTCGCCGCGAGAGCATTGCGCGACAGGAAATCCGGAGGGTTATTCCCACAGGCGAGAGCCGATATAATCGAAGAGGTTATCGCGTATGCACACGTCGGCTCACACACATATATATATATATATATATATATATATATATATATATATATATATGCATATACATATATGACACGTTTTCCCGAGGAGCTGCGCTCTGCTCCGCCGCTGTTATATATGTTTCGCAAAAATAAGCTTCGCCGAAGAATGCGGGCGGCGCAGGTGCAATCGTGCGCCGCGCACTGCGGGCGTTTATTCGATTATATTCGCTTCTCTCTTTCTCGTGTATATATATCACACGCGTATAGATATATACATACACTTTGCTTTGCGGACAAAAAGGCTTATCATCATCCTCGCGGCGCTCTGCTCTCGATGAACGCCCAAAACATAAACGCCAGCCCTATATGCATTTACATGTAAATTCATTCACAGAGAGGGAGGGAGAGAGAGAGAGAGAGAGAGAGAGAGAGAGAGAGAGAGAGCCGTGCATATGCACCTGCTGCGAGTTTCTTCGACTGCCATTACTCCTTATCTGCGGTGCTGCTGGCGCCGGCTAAACTTTTAATATTTATCTCTCTTTTTGTGTGCACCGGTGCGGTTTTTTTTTCTTCCTTTTTCAGTGCCCCGACCGCGGTCTAAGACTGCAGCAGCGGCGCCGCAGGAAATTAAACGTCCAAACAAGAAAAGTTAAGCACTCGTTTGAGTTTTCGCACTTCCTCCCTCGCGCGCGCGAGTGCTTTGTGCTTCTCTCTTGTATATGTATGTATATATACACTTTCGCGTGGAGGGCGTTATTAAAAAAGGAGCAAGTACAGTTGTGCTCTGTGGATAATATAATGGGACTGCGCACGGACAGATAGAAAAAAATGCGGAAAAGCAGTGTTCTGTGGGCTGGGGCTTGAAAAGTAGACCTCCTGCTCAGCGGAACGGAGAAAAATGTTATAACCCGAGAAGTAGAAGGGACGAGTGTGTTTAATCCGGGCTTGTTTGTTTTAATTACGAAATTTAATGCAAAGGAATAAATTAACGCGAAAGAGAGAAAGATAGGGAGAGAGAGAGAGAGGGAGCACGCGACTGGAATGATATCATTTACCGCGTTGTGCGGAAACAGTGCGCGCGTATCAAATTTTAAAGCTGCAGCAAACGTTACAAATTAGACACGAGGATTAATGACGGGATGAGCGCGGCTTGCTCGATTCGCGCCGAGGTTAATTCAAAAATCCCCTTACAGTCGAATAATAATAATCTACCGTTGCTCATGAATCATGTTCTCATCATTCGCGTTATATGTGCGTAAACCTGTATAATACTGAATACTCAATTCGGAAACGTATCGTAGCCGCTTCTTCATTTCGGACTCAATGAAAAATCCATTCGCGAGGAAAGAGACTGCAGCTGCTGCTGCTGCTGGGAGCCCGAAGAGCCGAGTTTCTCCTCGAGGCTCGCGTGCGTGTATACCTGTACACCAGAGAGTTGTATACAGTATACAGTCTCTGTCGAGACACGAGGTGCACAAAAGTACGCTCCCGCCGTGCCGATAATATGATACCTATAGTGTGTGCTGTTGCCCGGCGGTCTACAGTGTGTATACACCGGCTATATAGTTAGTCCCGAGAGCTGAGAGAGAGAGTCCAGGTATAGAGCAGCGGATGCGTGTTTATGCCGCGGTTATAACGGCCGGCCGACCGGCCAGGCTGCAAGAGAGGTGCCGCCGCCGACGATCCTTTCCGAGGCCCGCAGGCTGAGAGAGAGAGAGAGAGCCGTCGACAGCGACCATTAAATCCCAGTCGCTATACGATGCTGCTGTGCTGCTGCTGTTGCTGCTCTGCTGCCGGTGTATTATATAGTCGAGTCGTGTATGTGTGCGTGTGTGAGGTACGCGTGTACACGAGAGAGCTCAAGATCGTACCCTTGGAAGAATGGACCCGACACTACACTCGTCTGCGCCATATTTCTGTGCATGCTGTTGGCGTGCTCGGCTTGATCTATACGACGATTAAACTTTTTTTTCTGTTGTAGTTGAGCTGAGTGGATCTTATGTGTATAGCGCTTACTATATACTTGATTAATGGGAGCGCAGAGTCACGGAATTTGCATTGGCTGCTGTTTTTGACGGAAAGATCCAGGGGGAGTAGAGGTTCTTTGTCGAGACAAAGCAAAAACGTTGTAAGGTTCTATCGTCCACTTTTTGCAAAATTAACAAATTGCCCTGTCAAAACACAATCACGAAGAAATTTGTAAATGTCCAATCGACTGATGTAACGCGTCTCACCTCGACGTATAAACTCATTAAAACTGTATTTCTCAGAGCAGTTGTGAGAACGACTTCTTGTACGACTTCGAAAAAAAGGGCAAATTCAAATAGCCGTACATCCTTAAAAATGAAATATTCATTTATTTGTACGCGAGGCATTGCAAAAACAGTTAGACTAATTTAAATATGCATGCTCGAGAGCGTACCGCGGCCGCATGTGTCTCGCCTTTGCGGCAAGAGAAGAAAAAAAAATATTGTGAATTTCGAAAGCAGTTTCCCGCAGCCAGATGTAAAATTTCTTCTCCCTTTCTCCCATTCACCCGTGCGCGCATACACACACACACACACAAAAAAAGGGGACGCTTCGACCGCTTCGAGGAATTTCGTCGAGCCTCGCGCGCACTAAGCGAGCCTGAAACAATAGGTGCATCGCGAGCGACGAATACACCCGGCCATATGTCGCGTATACCGTAGAGTTTGTTGCGTCTGGAGATTTTCGGCCGACGCTGTTGGGGCATTTTATGTACTATATACATAAAAAAACAACACAGCCGACTGCTGTCACGTGAAACTTTCCCGATGCAGGCCCTCGATAACGCTTTCGATTATTTACGTCCGCTCGTAATTTCTCCGCGGAGAAAGACAGAGAGGCTTCTCATATTTTTTTGTTTGTCTGTATAGATATACGCAGGAGAACGTTATTTCTTTTTTTTTCTTTCTCTTAGTGCGAGGAAAAACGTAACTCGAGATCGTCTGGTTCTCGTCTGACGAAAGTATACATGCAAAACACGCTCGGGAAAGATGACGTTGGTTGTGTGTGAGAGAGAGAGAGAGAGAGAGAGTCAGATAGGCTCATTAAAAATTCATCGATTCGACCACAAATTTTATACACAGCGTTTACGTATAACAAACAACACATACACTGCGCGGCGGCGGCGGCGGCGTATATAATTAAGATAAAACCAACCGCTCTCTCGCAAACAGTAGTTCGTCTAATCTCTCCCTGGCAATCCTGACAATAGCAGCGCGAGCCATTAGCGATCCATTACAGGTACATTCTTTCTCCCTCACTACATATATATAACGCATACAGTTGTGCACCGACACAGGTACAGTAAAAAAAAAATAAACAAACGCCGCTGCTGCTGCTACTCGACAGACCTCCTAATTATCAGGTTCATTGAAGCTCTCCTTGAGAGCACGCGCGTTCAGTCCGAGTGAAATTAACGACTTGAGATAGAGGAGAAGACTATATATACAGGCCGGCTTGCAGTGTAGAGTATTGTCTTGGGGGTAGTTTGGATTTCAGCTGCCAGGACAGTTTGAGCGTCCACTCGCTCTCTGCGTTGTATACAAGGGAAGGAGAGAGACGAGGGTGGCAGGGCAAAAGTGTCGAGGCCGTAAAGTCCTTTGTGCAGCTCTACTCTTGTAGCTCGTAAATGTGCTCTCTCTCTCTCTCTCTCTCTCTCTCTCTCTCTCTCTCTCTCTCTCTCTCTCGCCCTTTCTCGGCTGTGCGTCGGAGAATCGGTGTGTAAAAGCGTATAGGTATACGTATATAGCAGAGGGAAAAAGCATCAGCGAGATACTTCTCGCAGCTGACGCCGCCGTCGCTGCTCTACTTCCTCTATATTATAGTCCCTCTTTTTTGGATTCGATTCCATCTTGTGCGTGTAATCCACTTTCGGGTCCGTATACCTTGACTTCTAATTTTAGCTCTCCGCTATCGCACGCAGCAGTCTGTAATTTAGGAAGCCATCCGGCACAGGAGGATCGCTTCGCTCGTCGATCTCGAAAGCTGCGGTTATATTCGGAGAAAGCCTGCCGTAATAGCTCACGCACACGGAACGTCATCAGGACGACGACGACGACGACGACGACTTCGACCACCGATGAATATTCAGCGAGATTGCTACGACGAACTGCTCTGGCGACTTGTCGTGTAAACACGCGCGCAGCGTTTATGTATCGGCAACGGCTCCACAACTGGAGCGTGAAGAACATTAAGAACGAGCCTGAGAGTAAAAAAGCCGCGGCAATATCGCTGCGCGAGCGCTGCACTGCATGCACAGCTAATCAGAGTTTTCCTCCTACATATGCTCTTTCTCTCTCTCTTCTCGTCTCGGTAAAGCCTTAATCTCGGTTAATCACTGGTCGGTCGCTCGATCGACTTAGCCGAGAGTAATGAAAAAGGAGTATATATCGTAGCGATGCGGATAGTAGGAGAAAAAAGAGAGGAGGAAATGAAGTGGGTAGTAGCGAATTAGCCGCTGTCGAGCACTTTAAATAAGCGTTGAACAACCGCTGCGAGTCACAATAAAGATTACGCCCGCGCACTTTTCTCGCTGCTGCTGCTGCTACCGGCTTTTATCATGCAAATCGGGCGCTCGGTCGCGCAAGTTTCTGAATTAAAAAAGAGCCTGAGCAGCGTGTATGAAGTCATTCATTGGAAATTCGTGGGGGAGAGAGAGAGGGCTCTTTTTTACTTTTATGCTTCGATTAATCAATCGATTCGCTTTTAAGAGAGAAGACGCGCCCGGGACGCTTTTTCGCTCGTCGCTTTTTACACGCGCTTGGAGTGCTGCGCTTTGAGCACATAATGTGCCAGATAAATCTGGAGGTTTTATTTTAGAGCTGCTGCGTATCTCCCGCTTCGAATTTATGAATTGTATTGGGGGAGATTAAGAGGTCTCTCGATCGTAAAGAAGTCGAATTGGTATAATTAAAAAAAAGGTCTCTCTTCGGGAACAGTGTACGGCACTGTATTAATGTAATATTCGTTAGTCTTCTTCCTTTTGCATATATCTGCGCGCTTCACTCATAGGTTTATTAATCCTCAAACGTTACTCTCAAATTTACGTTTGCTCATATAAGGACGAGAGTGAATATATAAACCAAAGTACAAAATGAATCGTTCGTGTGTAATCTAGAATTTCCCTGCAGACGCGCATATTACTACACGGTTTTATTAAAAGCGACCCTCAAAATTGTCCTCATTTCCCGGGCAGAGATGTAATTTCAAGTGGCCTCTCTCCTCCCATATATATATATATATATATATATATATATATATATATATATATATATATATATATATATATATATATATATATATATATACACATGTACCCTCTCGGAAAGCAGCGTGCGAGCATATGCGCCGAGACCCAAGAAGACATATCAGCAGAGCGCGAGATATTTCCCAACGTGCGGTGTGCCGCTTTACAAAAGCGAATCATCATCACAAGCGACGAGCCAAAAAAAGGGGGAGAGTTCCCGGGCGCAACTGCTTCCAGTATATCGAGGAAAGTCCGCTACGCATAAGCAAAATATAACGCTTCGCTGCACGTAAGTCTCATCGTCGTCTCTCTGCAGCGCGTGAGAGAGTATGCTGTGCTTCTTCTCGTTCGTTCCTTTAATAACGCGCATATATACATACATACATACATACATACATACATACATACATACATACATACATTCATACATACGAGAGCCTTTTCCAGAAATATCGTCGTGGTCCCGGGCATATATACTCTTACTCTCACGCACAGATATAGATATGCGGGCACATTGTTGGCCACATTTATACATACACGCAACCGAGACGTAGGTATATACGCGTCAGAAACGTCGCCGCCGCGGTCGAAGAAGCAACAAGTTACGGAAAGAGATTCTACGAGAGAATGAGAGAGAGAGAGAGGCGACGACGGAAAAGGATAAAAAGCGATAAGACACGCCTGCGAATGTACGGCAAAAGCACTTTGCGCGAATTCTTTCTCACTGACGACGCAGTCTTGCTCACTTGTGCTTTATTAACGCGGCAGACGCTCGGCTCTTTGGTTGCCAAAGAGGAGGACGCGGCGACTGCAGTCTGCGCGATGCTGCTTCGCTTGCGTCTTTTCCGATCTCATTTATCGCGTTCGAGCGTCACCGAGCGACATTTATCGAACACGCGGCCCGTGAGGAGCTGGATGTATATATACCTATATATAGATTCTATCGGTTACTGTGTACGTCGAATGCGTGTGTGATTGATTGTGTACAGTGCAATATACGCGCGGCTACGTTTGTGTTTGTTATTTCTCTGTTTTGTATAGTTTTTTTTATCTTTGTAGTATTTTACGCGCTTTCACCTCGGGCGGTATTCGTTATGCGCGCGTGTTCGGAGTAAGAATCATAGCGCGCAAAACAAACACGTAGCTTTTAATAGTCGCTGTATAAAGTGAATTTAATTTAACTTTCGTTGAACAGTAAACAACAAATATTATTTCCCGCCGCGCGGAGAGAGCTATGTTTAAACAAATTATATAGTTTTTCTCAGGGAATGTTTCGACTATAATTTTAACAATATTGTTCTATGCGCGTGCTAGCCGTGGAATGGACAAAATAACGCATGACTATTGCAATTGCGGAAAATTATATATTATAAATTTCCTCCGTCATGCGTGCAATGTGAACGGCATTTCATGAGCGAGCTTAATGCCTCTTTAGAAGCTTGTTTACTCAAGCTAAGGTGCACCTGCTCGTTAAATCTCGTGATTTTCTCATTCGTTTGTTCTTGGATTACTCGCCGATTTCGAAGAGGAATTTTCTACCCAGAAAAGGGGTGCTCTGCTGCGCTGTGTACTAAGCGTGAATTATTTTATTCGGTCTCCGACGTCCCTCGCCAAATTATACACACTCTATATAGACAAACGAGCAGCTCTTAAGCGAGGAGCGATAAAGCCCTGGGAGAATTATTTTTAAGCACATTTTTTCACGGTCAATAAAATTGCTAATTATACGGGCTTTTGACATTCCAAGCTCGGAGTAAAAAAGAAAAAAAAACAAGACACACGGACAAGCTGCACGAGAGAAAGAGAGGAGACTCACCTTGAGACGGAAACAGTCGTTTTTCCATTCACCTAACATACCCGCGTTCGTAAACATGTAAACACATATATACACACACAGGGATTCTCGCTCGCAGAGTCCGCGCTATACACAGGAGAGAACGATAAATAATAGGCGAGTCGATAAAACGAAATCGATACAATAAAGTGGATATTATGCCCGATGCACGTCGTACAGCTGATTTTATCTAGCGTCACTAATACCCGCGACACAATTCTCCGTCACTGTATATACATATACACAAACAGACTGCGTGTGCCGCGGCTCGAAATTTACGGGGCAGTCTCGGTCTGGGGGCTCTCTTTCCTCAGCGGCGCGTGTAATTATTCGCGTGCGGCTCGTAAAAAAGTATAAAAAATACACCTCACCCGTCAAGTATACGTCTGTCTGTCTGTCAGTCAGTCTCTCTCTCTGTCCCCGCTCCCCTTCCGTCTCTCCAATCTTTATCCGCGCCCGTGTCCTTGTCGTCGAAAAAGTTTCTATACGAAGAGCTTGTCGCGTTTTAAATATTATGAACGGCAGCAGCAGCAGTCAAGCTGTACGATCGTGGAATTCGATAAAATAAAGGAAGGCTTCACGTGACTCCAGGCAATTTTATATCGCACCGCGCACTTTTTGAAGGAAAAATTTTCGCCGGCAGGATATTCCTGCCTACACGCGGTATATTATACACACACACACATACACACGAAAGGAGAGGAAGAAAAAACGTGTGCAGAGAACTGGTTTCGTCTCTCTCGTGCGAGGCAAACTCGTTCCTCGGTGGTAATAGAACGACAGCGGCAGGGTTTCGCCCGTGCGCGCGATTGTGCGGCCAAGAAAGAAAAGAGAGATAGAAAGAGAGAGAGAGAGAGAGAGAGAGAGAGAGAGAGAGAGAGAGAGAGAGAGAGAGAGAGAAACGCACATCCCGAGGACGTTGAACGCCGCTGCTGTGCCATTTAATTTTCGCGGTCAAAGCAAATGCTCGCTCAATCGGCCGATAAATCACGCTCGGAGAAAAACAATGAATCGGCCGCGGGTGGAAATTTAATTGGCCGATTTTTCGAAATCAGTGCTCCGCAACAGATAGAACGTCGATACATATATATTAATCAAACGTCCGAGCGAGTTCATTCAACTCGGCGCACAGCGGTATATACGCGCCTCAGCGGCATCTCCCCCGATTCCGAATTCGCGACGTCGAACGAAAGAAATGACGGGGATAAAGAAAGGGAATCGACGAGAAACGTGGACTATACGCTATGTACAGCGTATACATATACACCTATATCTCGGCTATTGTCATGCGAGCCGCGACTCCCGCTCGCGAGTAAGCAGTTCTCTTCTCTCTTATATACTTATTCGCTGCTGCGGGGCTGTGTCGCGAAATTGAAAGAACTGTAAAGTGAGAAATTTACGGCCGATGAAGTCATTCGCTTATTATATATACACTCGCGCTCGTGTCCCGCGATTTTTGTCTTTCTCTCTCTCTCTCTCTCTCTCTCTCTCTCTCTCTCTCTCTCTTTTCTTTTTCTAGTCGAGCTCTCTCAAAGAGGGACTCTGCGAACGAATCTCGTAACTTCATTTCGCGTGGAATTACGAGAGACTGATATATACGGCGCGCGATTCGAAAATCACATATCACGCGCGCGTTCAGTGTGTGTGTGTGCGAGCACGCGCGAGCTGACATTTTTTTCTGAGGAGATGGCGCGAATGGAACTTTTTCCCTGGATTTAATCACTTTATGCGCGTTGCCCGCGTATTGGAAAAAGTTTTTATTATTAGCGCCGCTCGTAAAAGCTTCGTCGTATAAAAAAGCGATATCAGCGCTGCCCACACACACTGTCACCGCACACACGCGTCCTTTCAACAACTCGTATTTATTTTTTCTTCTTCCCTTGTAATATCGGTGGGCTGCTCGGAAAAACATTAATCATTTTCGGCATTTCCACGCACGTGCACCGTCGCGCACGCGACTCAAACGAACGGAAGAGAAGAGACCTTCCAAAGACACTGCTTCCCCGAAACTCGGGGTTCTCGGTAAAATCGCGGGGGAACCTATGCGGTAGTTCGCGGGTAAATATTTAAAGCCTGTACATACATCGAGGCAAGAAGTCGCGTATACTAGACACGATACTCGAGCAAACAAAAGCAGAAGTGTAGGTACTAACCTCACAAAGTGCTCTCCATTGTTAACGTCGCCGGTCGTCTAATCTCTCCCGTGGACGAAGACTGGCTCTCTGCAGCGGCTCGAACTATATGTATATATAACACTTGTGCACACTCTTTTCCTCTTCACACACTGAACAATCACCGGCTGGAGTACCAGGTATACACGGAGAGGATTCGAATCTCGACGGGCGGTACACAGCACTGCAATTATATTACATCTCTCTCTCTCTCTCTTGCTCCGGGCCGCACACAGTATAGATTCTCTCTCTCTCTCTCTCTCTCTCTCTCGCAACACGTCACTGTTTTGTATACTTAAAAAATCTCGCACCGTTCGCACTTTTTCGCCAGACTTTCGTGAATGCGGAACGACGAAAATCGCACGTAGGTAGAAATTCGTTTTTGTTGCGTAAATAATTCGCGATGCAAGAAAAATTACACGCGGAAGACGCGCGCACGTGAGCAGTAGACACGTTTTGGGCCGACGCACGACGCGCCTCGAGAGCCGAGCGAGACTGCCGAGTGCCGGCACCAGCAGCAGCAGCAGCGGTGCGCTCGCTCTCCCCCCACCGCTCTTTCGCATAGCCCCCTCTGAAGTCATGGCGACCGGCGCTCGCGTCCACCTAACCTTCCTGACCTCGAGCCAGCGCCGATGCCGCCGCCGCCGCCGCCTTATTCCTTTGGATGCCCTCGGCGGGTACCTTGTGTTTCTCTCCTCCATCATGTCCACGTGTATAATATGGGTACACACCTACATATGCGTACAGTGCGGACTTCTTTAGACGCGCGCGAGCGTGTGCGTTACCAGGCGGGGATAGCTCGAAGAATGAACGACGACGGAGGTGGCAGCTTATCGACGATGTTCCACTTTTCTCGCGTGCGCCGCAGCTGCTCGCGCGAGATCGTAAAGTCCCGCGATGCCTAATTCCCGTAAAGACATATATGTTATACGTATATATACTGTGTACTTCTGAGAAGTGATACGGGCTTCTCGGATCGAGGTATATATATTATATACACAGGCCAGTTTGGGGAACTGCGTAATCGAGGTAAAAATCGACGCAATAGGTTATAGAAAAGACTGCGATGTCATCCGTGTTTGCCGGAGGATGATCCTTCTTCCGGCAAAGAGTTTATGGGGATATAAGTATTATAGGAATAAAAAAGCTTATAGTCAGCAGGCCGTTTCCTGTTTGCAGTACCGGTTTTAAAGAGCTTTCGAAAAAGTGCAAAAGTCGGGCCCCGAAACTCGCTTGGTACGGGTCTGCTCGGGCCCCTCGCCGCCTTTCTCCGAGGCTGCTCTCATTACACCTTATATTCCTTTCCCTTGCAGAATCGCTGCCGCGTATAGTCCTCTCGGATGAGCCGCCTCGGTGCACTCGGACGCATGCAATTTCATACTTTTTGCTCCGGCTCTCTTGTAAATCTCCCTTTCTTGTAAATCCGCATATACTCTCGTACATATAAAATTGGCTGGGTTCGCGCAGTGGGTATTATAACGGGGAGCCGCTTTTTGACATTCACTTATTTCCAGCCGCGGGAGACGGCGGGAGAGTTTGTTATGTATGTGGTGCAACGATTATTTCGGGCTGCCGTCACGGGGAAAAAGAGCGACAAATCGGCTACGGATACTGCGTTATACGTATTTACGCTGTGCTGGAGAGCTTATGCTTATACGATGACGACGTGTTTTTTTTGCACGCGGCGGGACTCGAATGTCATCATTAACGATCGGGAGACGACGATCATGCGCTGAACTGGATTTTTGAGGTGTCGTGCGCGGGAATTAATTAAAACGGTTTTTGTTTATGTTGGATTTTATATTATAATTGCGACGCGCGTTTTATGCGCCGTAATTACTCCGATGACTGATTAATCTCCGCGACAAGTATTTTTCGATATACTAGCAAGCTTATGTATATATGAATATAATCTCTTTGACGAATCGAAATTTTTTACTGCTTTTATTTTTATATAATAAACAAGTAAGTAAAAGTATTTCGATTAATTATAATTGCGAATTTTGAAGGCAATGCGCCAGTCCAAAGCACACGCATAACACACTACGTATGTATAGCGTGTAGGGAGAAATTTCGGTTAAATAAGTAATGAATAATTACACAATTATGCTCGGTGCATTATACAGTAGAACTTTATCTCGCATTTTAACGATATAATTTTGCAACGCGCGCGAGTGTACATGATAATACCGCACTTTTAAAAGTCATAATTCAAAAGTTCACGTCTATAAACGTATATATACACGATGGTATCGTATTGCACGTTGCGGAATCCCGATGCGGTATGCTATACGCGTAATATACACCTCGCAGAAATCGTTTGTGTATCTTTTTCCACGATTTTCCAGCAAATATTCGCCCGTGAATTTTTGTTCCTCTTTACCATCAGGGTATTAAATAAAGGCGCGCACCGATAGTGCAAAACATTCTATGCCTATATTATAATATACACGTATTTATACACATTGTCGGAAACCGTGTACATAAAAAAGTATAAATATAACCGCGCTAACAAGCGTGTACATACGATTAATGCTCGGGAATAATTATATAAGCAAGTTTATAAGTGTTCATTAGATAATTGCCCGTGCGGCGCGCTGAGGAAGTATTTCCTTTCTGTGTACACACTTTTTTTCATTATATTCATTAGAATAAATTTGAATGGAATTAGCGGATGCAACGACTCGGCTGCACGGAGAAGCGAACGAACGAGCGGCAGAGAGGATATCGTCCGACGCATATATATACTATATCGTGCAACAGCAGTGGGGAGAGCATTATAGGGAACGGGGGAGAGCGCGAGAGACAATCGAAATTTCGAGGCGGAACCGCAACGGGATCGGGATAGCGGGAGTCGACGCGGGTGTACCAAAATAATTTCGCGGCTGGTGAATGGCAAGAATGAAATGGGAAAGGTACATGTCGTTTAATTTTCGTCGTGTTTTATTTATGACCGAGCTCTCGGGCTGTGGATTTTTTCGGAATTTATGAGTCTTTATCTCGAGCATCGTTATAGAGGGAGATAACGGAGTATCTAAAGTGTTTGTTCTATAGTTTCATCGTCATAGCGTACGAAGATTTTTCGTTCGCAAATTTAAGCTTTAAAATCGTAAAAAATAGTCGATTCAAAGCTATATTAACGATTCACTTAAAAATCATCATTGGATTCCTCAATCATGTACGTACTTTAGGTCAGCTTTTGCGGCTATCAGCGCACGTGGAATATTGCAACATACCGCGCATGGGCCATGACGGTTGGGACCTAACGGGTACATACATTCACCAATTAACTTGAAGTAAATTTATTTTCTGCCAGGGCACATTCTACAATAAAATGATGAACCCAAGCCTTTATATACTAGAGACCACAGGTCATATTCTAACAACTTCAACTATAGTTATTCTCGCGCGAGCCGGAAACTCGTTAAAAACTACATAAGTACTGACTGAAACTCGCATCACAGCCACGGGCGATTCCATAACGAATCATCGTCTCGCGTATACTTATATATTCCAGAAAGTAATCAGAAAAATGCGCACAATGCATCTCCAGATCAAAAACACCGATCGCATCTACCTCAACCACTACCACCGCCACCACAACTCATCTCACCCGATCCTCTCGTCATTCTCTATATAACTGCAACTATTACTCGCTTAGTTTTTGCCTACGGCTCAGGTGGCTGTATAAAGTTTCGCTATCTTATCTCGGGCGGCGGTGGCGGCGCGATGACTGATCGGCTGCAATCCACATCCGGCGTCCACGTGTATTGTATTATACATATATATAGCCGCGCACAATAGCGCCGTTATGCATTCCAGTCTCGCTCTGTAAATGCACTTGCACCTCGCGCCTAATGTTTCCCCATATATTAGCGCCTCTTTGTGCTGTCCATCTCTCCCTCTCTCCGGTGTAAATATATACATATAGCAGCGGCCTTTGCCGCTATTACTTTTCCGTGGATTATTTATAGCCGATCGAGCTCGCGCGCGGCCGAAAATGCGGAATACAAGCGTACGATATTGATCTCGCTGCGGCCCTTTCATATTGTCGAATTCATGAAAGTGTATAACGAGCCCGCCCACTCGGTGCCTTATCAATAAATATATATATTTCCTGGCTCGCCGAGTGCTGCGGGACGTCGTCGGCATATAACGGCGAAAAAGGGAAATCGAACTCGCTGAAAATTAAAAATATATTGCGCGCTGATGAGTCGCCTCGCGCGGGACGTATGAAAGAAATTCCCTATAATATACTCGGCGCTCTTTAATTCTCGGAAAATGTGGCATAGCTTATTGAGAAAGAAACTCTTGATTAGCTTCGGATCTCATCTCCTGTGTATACACGTACATATATGTACAGCGAGCACGTAATTATAGGAAAATCGCATATATGGGAAAATCCATAAAGAACATTTGACAACTTTTTACCTAAGCGACCATTTTAACGATCCTTTTTCCAAATTAAAGCTCTTATCCGCGCTATAATTCTATTAATATACATTTATCGTTTACACCCTCAAAAATTAAGTACATACAATATCGCAGGATCATTGCAGTATTTGGTCATAGAAAATGAAGTTTTTCCCGTTATTAGTATATATTATTCAAATGTTTGAACATTTAATAATTAATTATTGTAGATAAGGAGAGGTGCGAGTATTTGAATTTTAAACACAAAAACTTTCAACTACATTGTGTAAAGACTCGAAATTCATGATTACCTATGATACTTTCTGGCATAAAAAAGGCAAGTTCATACAGTGGTATAGTAAAAAAATATGGTGTTAACCATGGGAAGAAAAGCTATTTCAGACTCGGGTGAGGTGTTTTCAGATGGACTACGTTTCGGGCTGAACACTTCACCCTCGCTGGAAATAGCTTATTTCCTCCCCTTGATGAACAATGTACTATTTCCAGTGTTCTCACATGGCTTCTAGAACACGAAGAAAAAAGGTCCAAGATCTGTAGCACTTAATTTTTTTTGAGCTCGCTAACTGAACGTTTTTTATGGATTTTCCCATATATATACATATATATATATATATATATATATATATATATATATATATATATATATATATATATATATATATATATATATATATATATATATATATATATATATATATATATACACATACATACATATATATATATATATATATGCGAAAGAGAGAGAAAGAGAGCGAGCTTGTTCCCATGCATATAACAACGCGGCCATATACCACAATTCCTTCTTGATCGATCGAGCGCGGAGGCTGCTGCACATTTGCGCGCGCGACCTTCGCTCCCTGACACATATTCGACCTTATGTGTTGCGAGCTGTAAATCATTAGAGGCGAGGCTTATATACTTACTTTGCATATTTGGCTTTGCTTTGAATATACGCAGGGACATTGAGTCTCGCTTTTTTGCTGACACGCGGATCATGATCGACGAAGATATAAATACAGTGAGATCGTTGCGCAAAAGGATACTCGTGCTATAATGCGTCAGTTTCGAGGGCAATCCTATATTTTTCGTGCACATTCGTAATTGGAGGAAAAATTGAGCAGACAGCGCGCGGAAATAATTTGTCTTTTATATATATATATATATGTCGGGGGAAAATAAATTCTCTCTCGTTACGCAAAACGAGAGAAATTCTTGCTTTTTAACGCGCGTATATCGTATGCCTGCAGCGATCAAAGCGTAATTTTATTAGCTTAAAAAAGCCCGTAATGCGTCGCTCATTAAGCAGAACTATATATATATATACTATTTTGATCCTGTCGAAAATATACACATCGTCGCTCTCGGGCCTTCCTCCGCTTGCACGCGACCATCCTCAAATTCAAATTCCGAGCGCAGCTGCAATAATTTGCCAAATGAGTATAGCGTGGCAGGATAAAATTTAGCCTGCTCTGTACGTATAGGTATTATCCAACACAGCAGTCACCTCATCGGATGACGCTCGCCTCGCGCAATTCTCAATGTTTTGCGCGCAATTATTCGAATTCCCGGGGCGGTATTCAGCACACTTTCATTTCAAAATAAATAGCGAGGCGGCGGACCTCGGGAAAGAGAGATAGAGAGGGAGGAGTTGGGGGGAATAGGGGGGTAGAGAGACAGGTCTGCAGCTCGGGCAATCTAAGACAATCAGCCGTGCAAACGAGATAACGTTTTCGCTTGGCGGCGCAGTGTAAACGAGTTGACTAGCTCCTGAGCGCAGAGAAAATTAGCTTGCCTCCCCTATCGTGTGCGCGCGAGCAAGCCTCTCTCTGTCTCCTCTATCTTTGCCACTGTATAGCGCTTGCAGCTCTGCATATAGTGCATGTAGTGCACAGAGTTATACGAGTATGTAGAGAGCTGTATGTGTGCATATTTATATATATATATATATATACATATGTAGGTAGTAGAAGTGCCTAAGGGCGCGTCTCTGCAATTGGATCCTGGAAGCGCGGAGCTCCTTCTGGAGAAGTGTTGCAGTCGCGGAAGACGTGCGCGCAGTATAGTTTCGAGTACGAGTATATATATATATATATATAATATATACACAGTATAGGCGGTACATAGCTCTCGTAAGATCGTGATGACGATTTGCGTTGTATTTCGGTAATGCTAGACTGTTGAAAAATCATCAACCACAAAAGAAAGAGAGAGAGAGGGTAAAATAAATAAGGTACGTGTTTGCGGGGCAACGGGTAGTATTATTTTCTAACGTGTACCATACTGCTGTCGTGTTGGAAGTTCTCATGTCAAACGGCTCGTCGTGCGTGAATATGTGGGTGTATACGCCATTTGGAGGCCAAAATTCCGAAAATTTCTCCTGGCTTAATGACGTTTCGTGAGGTTATTCTATATTGCTATGCTCATTAAACAATCGTGAAACCTGAAACGATTCTGGACTGAGTGAAAACTTTTGCGAACGTCTTTCATTTTTGCTTCGGGGAGTAAAATTAATAAAGAAAAAGTTCACACAATTTTCATCTTCATTATTTTACAAAAAAAATTAATTAAAAATCTTTCCGATCAAGTATTATGTAAATTTGAACTTTTTAAAAATAATATGCTTTCCGCTCTTGCCGAGTTACACTCGATTGAAAAAGATATGCTTCTATGCATTTAATAATTTTTTTAGATGGCTTCACTTTTTATGTATAGAGCGCTTTTAACATGAATTTTTATTAGCTCATCGGTAAAAATGGTATTGAATTATTCGACAATGCATACTTAATGTAACTATATAATTATAATTCACAAGAAACGAAATGTAAAAGACAGAAAAAAGAAGCGCGACTTTTGTGAACAATTGGAATTTTTACGCTGTGCCAGATGTATATATAAATTTCTTAAGAAATAAAATGAGGCGTTTATATACGTGAAAATCGGATGAAAATAAATCATGTCGTTTTTTCTGAATCACGAATTCATGCTAGAAACGTCCCGCATAAGCGCGGTCGAAGCCGCCTTAAATACTCCCAACAATCAACCCACATGATGTACCGAATGTCACATTCACCCGAGAAACATTCAACTGCGTGCGCGAATCGAAGCGCAGCTTTTTTTTCAACAAAATTTCAGCGCAATCTCCTTTCACCGAAGCTCAATAAACTCGACAGCGCATATGCGCGCAGTGGCTACACACCGACGAATTTGAACTGGCGCGTTACATACACACACACATCGCTCGAAAAGCGAACACGGGCTCTTTGATCGAAGCCCGATAAAATATGAAGAGAATGACGAAGTATGGAGAGGCAACGGCGCGGCGCCGCGTCCTTTGAATGCCGACATTTTCGCGAAAGAATTTGAGTTCCATCGCGCTGCAACGAGAGAGAGAAACCCGATAGCCAACGTTCTCGTTCGCAGCATTTTATTCGTTACATATATACACACGCGCGTGCATACATATATAAACGTATATACATATAGGCGAGCTCTCGCATTTCCAAGAGAGTTTGCGCTCTTACACAAAGGCAATGCGGTGGAGGCCGATTTGTCTTCCGCGAATCGGAGGGCCGAGCTTTTATCGGATTTCGCGGTCGCGCTCGGCAATGATTGCAGTTTTAATCAATGTCCCGTCGAGCCTGCCTCTCTATCTGTCAGAGCTGGCTCCGCGCGGTGCTCGACTTTTCCCTGTGTGGTGACTTTTTTTCTTTACAACTATATACCGCTTCAATTCCCGCACGATTATTTCTCTCTCTCTCTCTCTTTCACACACACACTTCGTTCAATCGCGACGGCGATGAGCGAGAGCGCGGCTTCGATGATGGGATATTGATGAAATATCTAAAAAAATCCTCGTCTCTTGCGCAAGCCGCCATTATATATATACACCTTTCTTTTCTTGCATAAGTGCGAAATAATATTTAATGGAAAAAGCCGCCGGAGAGAAGGAAAGAAATTTATGGAGGCGAGGAGAAGAAAGCCGCGGAGGTATAAGTATCGGCGGGAGGAATATATCAAAGTCGCTGCGAGCGGCGCGTGTCAAAGCCGCAGCTGCAGCTCGATTCTGTGGCTCTCGCGCGTACAGCCATTAGCGCGACCTGATAAGCGCCCTAATGCTCGCCATTTCTTTTTCCGACGCCCTCTTAGCCTCTGCGAACTTTTACTTTCGCAGCGGCTGCAGGTGCTGCATGCCTATACCTATATACATACGTATATATATATATCTACGGGTTACGTAGCACTTTCGCCGGGTTTTTAGGCGCAGCTATTGCTAGCTCGATATGGAGACGAGCGTTTTTACTAATGATTCGGGCGGTGCTCGAGACCTCGATGGTGCTCGCGTATAATGGTTTTGGAAGTTCCGGATCTCAAGTGTGCAAAACGTTTTCGTCGCGAAAATAATAGAAATAGAAATAACGAAAGAAAAACCATCATATGTTGATATATATTAACAGAGTGTGTCTCTATTGCCTTGGAAGTCATTGGTAACCGCTGGTGAAGCCGGTAAATATATGGGCTATAATGATACCGCCGCGCTCAGAAAAACATCACACAGTTGCACATACCGCGTGTATATTATTATTACCGTCAACATCGGTAGCAACAGCAGCAGCTCATAATGCCGGAGAAGACAGTACTGTTCTCCCCATCGCAGAGAAAAAGGGAAGATCGTGTTTCCGAAGAAGCGGGGAAATCGATGACGAAGAGAGAGGGAGAATATATATATATATATATATATATATATATATATATATATATATATAGTGCGTATAAAGGGGGCATGACTGCGCTATACACGAGAGAACTGGCAATTTGTGTACCAGCCCATATACAGACGCTCAAAAGAATTATAATACGTAAACGCACTACACTATACATCCCCGTAGTTGCGCTTCATTCCACAGAGGAAAATAAGAGAGAGAGAGAGAGAGAGAGAGAGAGAGAGAGAGAGAGAGAGAGAGAGAGAGAGAAGGGGGCCAGGTGTTCGCCGGGCACAATGAGAGAGCGAGAGCCGACCTTCCCAACAGCCGCAGATGGAATGGGAGGTATACATATAGGTATATACGCGCACGCAGTCAGTGGTGCGATTCGTATATATACAAACGAGGGCTCGTCCCGAAATTGCAGCCGCCGCGAGAGAGAGCAAGAGGCGATTAGGCGAGTCCACTCATTATATAGAGTCGTATCCGCAGCCGAATCAGGCGCAGTTGAGGTTTATTGTTGATCAATCGCCGATGCTTTAGCGCGGGTTCACTGAGTCGGTCCCTCTCTCCCGCTCTCGCTCTCATATAAACGTAGTTCTCTCTATATATATACATACATATGCGGCTTACTGGCGATGTTCCCGCACCTCTTCTTCTTTCGAAATTAATTAGCTTTGCATCTGTGCCCGCTATACGGGCGGCAGAGCCGTTCCAGATTTACTATAGCTTGCGAGAGAGCCCGGCCGAATTATTATCGGCCGATTAAACTTAAATGTTGCGCGGCGGCTCATCGAGCTACGGCGTCGCTGCCGCTGCCTGCTCTATACTGCATGCTGCTGGGTTAAGTGCTCAAAGGACGGCCAGTGGCAATAAGCTCGTGTTTTATATATAGGTATATATACAATGCGAAGGTGAGCGAGTCGTGCGGTTCTTGAGGAACACGCGAGCGCTGCGTTGATGGTAATTCAAGAGATGGATATATACACGAACGACGCTTTGCTGTGATATTTATTTTATTATACGAGTACAAAAAGTATGTGGAGTAAAAATGTAATCTCAACATTATATATAAGCTAGTTTGGATTCTATTTCTTATATATTATATACTAAAATATTTGTATCCATTAAATGATGTTTATACGTGCCGTTAGGCTTATATTATACATCTGAACTATAGTCATTTCCCTACTAGTATATACGAAAGTCTCTCGATACATCGACAACAATGCACCTAACAGCACTTTCATTCGCAGCGCGCACATGCAGCATTTCCCCGTTCGCACATCGTCCTATCTCCCGGAAGTCACCTCTCGCTCGAATCCTTCCCCCCTAAAACAGAATAAAAATCCAACAACGAGCCTCGTAGCAACAACGCATACTTAACGGCAAAGACGTGTCGTCGTCGTCGTCGCCGTCGTCGTTCTGTATAATGGAAATCGAATGAGAAAGCGCTCGCGCGTATATGCAATTGTCGTGATAGTCGCTCTTTCTCTCTCGAGAGTGTTAGGAAACTAGTAACTTTCACGAGAGATCGCACGCGCTGCGGAAAATAAAGAACAACAACTCGCGCGAAATTTTTTCTAAGAAGCATATATCTGTAAAAGACTCACGACGGCATTTATCGAAATTCCAACGCGCGATGCGATATATATAGTGGCTTCTTTCGCTTGCCAAGCGCGCGGTTCGCGTCGTATATGCATGTGTATAGAGGAATACAGAGAGAGAAGAGAGAAGAGAAGAGAATCGCACGTGCGACCGGGAGTCAAAACGAGCTAACGACCTGTCGATAATTAGCGACTCCGAATCTGCGACGGCAAACGCAGTGGCACTTGACTCGCAATTTCGAGCACTTCCTGATACAGCTCCAAACTCCTATACGCTGCTATGCTATATACTTGCGGCGCTCTTTAGTATATTATACAGGAGAATATTGCACTTGCTCTACACAAACGACTCCGGCTTCCCGGCGCGCGTCGCTGCACGATTTTCGGTCCGGGCGCTTTGTTCTCCAGCTGTCGCGGTATCTCACGCGAGGGCACGACGTATATATATATATATATAATACTCACAGCTCTACTTGCAGTCAGTGCTTTATGCAGCAACTCACGGCTCGAACCGGTCATGCCGGGCAGGTGTCGGCGAGATTCAGTCGACGTAACGATGTTTATTTATTATAGAGCCGCACGGCGGCGGCGCGCATATTTTCGCGCGGCTTTGAAAGGAGAACCTGCGCGGAATCCGATTTGTTCGATCGACCTCCGCGAGATCGAGCCGAGAGCGTTAAAGAGAGAGAGGGGAGCTGGGAAAGCTGCCGCTCGTTGCCGAAAGTTCGAGGTTGCTATGCATATCTATAGCGAAAATCAAATTTTCACGCCGAACGAATTCCGAGTGTATACGACTCTGCTCTCTTATAGATGTATATGTATATATATAGAATGAGAGAGAAAGAGAGCGGGGGGAGGGGGCGGAAAGCATAGAAGAACTTTTTGCCCTTCGCATTTCTGACGCGAGGAATACGAATTTATGATTTTCGGCGGGGTAAGTATGCGCGCATGTGTGTGGGGGATGAGGGAGCTCTTTTCGAGGCGTGCGCGATCTGGGATTGTGTATTTGGCTTTGAATATAATTGAATTTTTTTATACGCCGAATGGGGAGGTTTTTCCGCGAGCATATGTTCGGGATGCCCAAACTTAGTTTGAGGAGTCGATTTTAGTCCTCAATTTAACGTATACTATCTCTCGAAAAGCGAGTGTGTAAATTGAAACAAAAAAAAGCCGCGTACGAATATGAAGCTACATAATTTATGGGGGACGTGAATCGTAATATCTTTATATTGCCTTTTATTCTATTCGACGCTATTCTATTCTATTTGGGGTCGAGAATTCTTGATGTATAGTCAGACTTGGACAAAAAATCTATCATACTCTGTTATTTGTTCTATAAAGAAAGTTCGTTTGGTACGTTTTTTACAATTAAAAAATTTCGCAGAAAAACAATGTACATACGCATTATATCCTTTCTCTATAGCGCTAACAAACTTTCGAACGACCCGATTCAATTTAAAACGTTCAAACCGACAGTAGAGTCAGCCCTATATACATATTTTTTTTCATAAATATAACGTGTATTCTCACGCAAGTTGTCGGCAAAATCCCCGTATTAGCCAAGCGTATATACAGCAGTGGAATATCGAATTTAATCTGGGAACTGCGTGTAATCCGATACGTCCTCGATGTGTATATGGACAACTCGGAGGTGCTGCGCTTACAACAAGGTTTGCATGTACAAAGTCTACACGCGTATGCACGCGACAGGTTTCGCACACTCCTCGAGAGAAAACCACAAATTTAGCCGCGCTCGCGATCTAAGATAGCTAGCTTCCGGGAGCTTCTTTCCAATGTATACGCACCGCTCGCTCGGAGAAACCTCAAGAATATATATAAGATTCTGTTTCTTCATCATCGTGCAGTACACTGCAGTTGCATATATACACACGTACACACTAGTGCAAACTGTGTCAAAGAAAAAAGCTCCGGCGAGAGTTTGCACCTCCACCGCCGGCGCACAGCGAGCATAGATCTGAGATGAAAAAAGAGCAATATAAAAAGACGACGACGAGACCGGCTGTACACAGATTCTATATTTATTATACTCGCGAGTGCGTTAAATGCGGGCGCGCATAAATATGCCGGGCCTCCTAACTATGTGCACTTTTGCAATTGCTGTTTGTTTGCGAGGAGAGAGAGAGAGAGAGAGAGAGAGAGAGAGAGAGAGAGAGAGAAGAAGAGAGAAGCGCTGGCTGCATTCTTAGTGGAAGGCAATTCTAGAAGCTATACTATACTGATGCCGCTTCGATCCGTGCCTGCGATTTTTTTCGCGGCGGCGCGGAATCCAACGGAATGGAGATCCCGCAGTATAGACGATATCTCTCTCGGCAATCAATTCGGTGTATACATATACACATATATATATATATATATATATATATATATATATATATATATATATATATATATATATACGCGTATACTCCCGAGAGTCTCCGGTGTGCGCGAGCAAAGCCGATTGTTTCATAGTTGGCAAAATCATTTGCGCCCGGCGATAATGCCCCGGCGTATTTGTTCGCCTTTACCCAAATCCTCCCACTCTCTCTCTCTCTCTCTCTCTCTCTCTCTCTCTCTCTCTCTCTCTCTCTCTCTCTCTCTCTCTCTCTCTCTCGCTCTCCTTCCTCTGCTGCGCGCGTATATTTATATAGGCCAGCGGTGGACCCTTCCAAGCCTGCTCCAAAGCCTTCCACTGCAAATACAAAGCGAATGCAAACCGAAGCGCAGTCGAGCCCGAGCTTCGTGGCTTGCTGTTAGTAGTAGGTATTGCCGATCGATCGCCGAGCTCTAATCACGCGCCTCTCATGTGCACAGACCTCGCATTACCTGATGGCGATCGAGGCTGCCATGCCACGCTGTATTCTAGTTTGTGTACCACAGCCTTTTCTGCCGCCGTGTATGTTGCGAGTGTCGGAGAACACGTGTATTTACATATATATGTATATACATGATTGTATGGAATCTAGGCGGCGGGGGGTGGCTGACGTGTTGCCGATTTCAAGGGATTATCGCTTTCACGACCGACTGATCATCGAAAAATAATTTCGGACCATGCTGCGCTGAACTGAAAACATTGTACACTTATAATTTGAATTTGAACCGGTGGAAAATTTTGCGGGCGAGTCGACCGCAGGACCGCACAACCGTTCGAATCCCAGCGCAGAATAAGCTAATTTTCTATGTATACATATACTTCCGACGATAGAAATTGTATCGATTGCGCTGCAAGAACCGAATAATAACGGATGCATACCGCGGGAGCGATAAATTCCAAACCGCTCGAAAATTCTCCCCCGAACCGCGGGCATAACTATTTACCTCATTATTAATTACAGCAGCATTAATCACCATCGGCGATACTTTATCGGGGCATTAATCATCGCGCCTGCACGCGCGGATAAGTGATTCTCCGGGCGTGAGCGCGTATATATAATATAAAAAGATAATCTTCCCGTGCGAAAGCCGCAGATCGTCGCTTATTTCATATAAATATTACATTACATCAAAGCGGATAAAGAGTCGCGATTAATATATTACTGTTATACTCGTACACCTATATACATACACACCGACTGCACAAGGCGTGCAGAAGTACACACACGCGCCGCGCGCAATTCGGTTATTTGATCAATCGGTGCGCGTTGATCCGCGCGCGGTACATAGGAGCAGCGTCTCAATGGCCAACGCGGTTGACACACGCGTCTGCTTGACGCTCGCGCAAACACAAATAATCCGCGCGTACAAATCTCCGCCGCTCTGATTTACCGTACAGGCGTAGAAATCGGCGACGTCGCGTGCGAGAGAGCTGCGCGCGCACGCGTTCTCTAATTTACCGTCGGCGTAGTTGCATACGCGTGTGTGTTTGCGAGGCGCAAGCGCTCGTTACGTGTGCTCGAGCTCCGATGTTGAACGTCCGGTCGACGAGACCTCTTATCGAGGCATACCTTCTTACATGCGCATTTTCGAGATAAGGTTAAAAAAAAATTTGCAGACGTTTCATTACACGCTTCGTGCTCTTATCGAGCTTGTTGGTGGGAAAATCGATATTTGTATGTGAAGCCAAAGCGCGACTCGAGAAGTAAGTTTCAACTGCCTTTCAATTAGAAGGTTATTATTATATATGTGTATGTATATAAAGTTGAACATTAATTCAATGCAAAGGGATACAGAGAACTTTATACGCTTATATACTATAATATATACTTACACAGTGATGTATAAGCCGCTTGTGTCCCGCTTCGACAAGTTGCGCGCGCATATATCACTTTTGATCGCTAAAAGGTGCAGACGAACAGCACTAAGGGAGCTACCAGTCCATATATGCGAAGTTAATATTGTATACACACAGAAAGACGGTCAGGAAAGGTACTTGGAGTTTCGCGAGGCCACAGGACCACTCGAACCTCCTCATCCGCGTGTAATAACCCGGACGAGGCTCCTCGCTCTCTTTGAGATGATACCTATATATATAGCCTTCTCTGCAGTCTCCGCGTTTTCTCAAGATGCTGTATACTGCGCCAAGTGCAGTCCCTCGGTGAGCATAGCTCAATAATTCATGTATAGGCTGCCGAAAATCTCTGCGCCATCCATTTTCCGGACGCGCAACTCTCGTGTATATACATATATATGTGCAAATCCGGGGAGGGGGGGGGGGCATTTCGCCACACATCAGGTTCTTGCGCGCAGGGTTTA
Source organism: Muscidifurax raptorellus (assembly GCA_020010945.3). Taxonomy (NCBI): domain Eukaryota; kingdom Metazoa; phylum Arthropoda; class Insecta; order Hymenoptera; family Pteromalidae; genus Muscidifurax; species Muscidifurax raptorellus. The sequence goes on from CM052077.1 coordinate 12,176,805, forward strand.
ATTTTGCGCGTGTGCATTTGAAAAATTAATCATAAAAACTCACGTGATTGCAGTCGAGAGACTCTCTTCAGATGCATTATACGGCTCGTAAAAGGCCCGGCTGTCGCTGATTTCCTGCGGCAAATAAAGAGACTTGATTTGTCGGCTCGTAAATTACGGACGGCTAATGCGCAATTACGACTTCTATAATTTTATATAACGATTCGAATTTTTTCGCTTTCGTTTCGGCAGCCTAATATACAGCGAACTTATAAAAACGAACGGCTGCGTATAAAGCAATTCTATAACGGTATAACGCATGCGACAGGACAATGTCATTTAATATATATCTGGAGCACGCGTAAAAAACAGCTAATTTTCATGAATCATTAATTTTAATAGGATTTTAATGAAGAATAAAACACGGCCTAAAATGCCTTTAAAGGCTATGCCCCTTTTTCCGAAAACACTGTCATCGTTATAACCGCTGTTACATTACCGCGCGACGCGGCATTTAAAGCGACTCTTTCTCTTCTCGCTGTCTCCCTCTCTCGCATTAATTCGAGTATAAAAATCAGACAATTCGGCCGCTCCCGCGACGCTCGCGTCGTTTCATTTATCCGCGAGCAAAAGTAATGGACGCCATTACACGCTCTTGCCGCTCGTATATTAAACACGTCGAATACATTTTTTCCCCGAAATAAAAGAAAGAAAATTAATCCTCAACTGTATAATACATAGGGGGTGATCATCAGCGCTGTATTTTGTTTATATATCGATTCCCTTCTTAATATAACGTATGAGCGCGCGCGGTGGGATGATGATCATGTCGCGCGCGTTATATAACGTATATATGTTATATTTCAGCTTCTGGCCGCGCGCCATCTGCCCGTTTGATTTTCCATAGCGGGGGCGCATTCGAAACCTCCCCCGAGATTCTCGTCGCCTACGCGGCCTTATAATATTTCCCATTGTCTCTTTTTTCAGCGACGCACTGCTATATACGCATACGTGATGCGATGGCTATAGTTATGCGCGAAGAGAGCTGGGAAAAAGATGTATCTGGGTTATGTACGTATATATACGCTTGCGCAACGATCCGTGTTTATTCTTAATTAATTCGATAAAATTGAGATTTTATTGCCCGATTCGGAGCCGCTTGTTCTCTTTAAACGCTCTCGTGAAAAAGAGGCAGCAGGAGGAGCGGCGGACCACATCGGTGCGTGTATGCGAGCAAACTCTCCCATCACTTAGCCGCGTCGACGTGCGCGAGTGTCAATTATCGGCTTTCGCTCGAGGACGATCTCCTTTTTTCTTTCTTTCGTTTATCTTTTTGTTCGGGCCTCGGGACACTTTTTATACTCTCGCGCGACTGCCTCGAATTTACCGAGCGTAAAAATCCACGGCGGACCGAAGGGTCGGCGAAGAGTCATGACGAGTGTATATTATAAACGCCCATATTCTTCGAAAGTGAGAGAGAGAGAGAGAGAGAGAGAGAGAGAGAGAGAGAGAGAGAGAGAGAGAGAGAGAGAGAGAGAGAGAGAGAGAGAGAGAGAGAGAGAGAGAGAGAGAGAGAGAGAGAGAGAGAGAGAGAGAGAGAGAGAGAGAGAGAGAGAGAGAGAGAGAGAGAGAGAGCAAGAAAACGCGTCTAAAGCGTAGCGCGTATATATACACGGCAACGACTGTAAAACGCGACGGTAATCCTCTTTGAAGCTTGCGCGCGCACGCGGTAGTAAAGCGGCCGACGCTCATATACTTTTTCTCGCGGCGCTTCACGCTCACCGAAATCTGCGCGGCTATATATAATAATAATGCGCGATCGATAATATTCCACGCGGGCCGTAACTCATAGACACTTTCCTTCGAGAGTTCTTAATCATTGGGCGAATCCTACCTTCTATATAAGCCTCGTCGCCGAGTAAACAATAAATTTTGGGGGCATTTTTTACAGCCTTGCTTGGGACTTTTACTGCTCTCTCCAGCGCTGCCGGCGCATCTAACCGGTGAAATACGCGCGCGCTGCTCTTTAATGCAGATATTAACGCACGCGGTTATTCAGACACACACACACACACACACACACACGCACACACACGCACATATATAATATAACGTATAACGTGCCGATACAGTCGGCAAACGACGAGCTTGCGATCGTTTTCTTTTCTTCCGGCTTCTGTAATATTATATATACGCGTGTCTCTTCGAATGCTATATTACATGCATAAAGTTTAATGAATGACCAAATATATGCATGTTGCAAATCGCGTATGATTATAAGTATTTCAATGAAAGTTCTCCTTTATATATATATTTTTTATGGGATATAGCTGCCTCGCGGCCACGAGAAATTCCCGTCATCTCTCGCTAATCGCATCGTCATTTTTTATACGAGCGAACGACGATCCTTATTTCGAATGCCCATTGCGACATGACCCGAGTTTCGTTGCATGCGACTATATATATATCGGACGATTTTATTGTGACGTGAGTTTGATTAGCAGAGCAGCCATAGATTGGACTGTAATATATATTCGATGAACAGGCTCGTTAATTTTCAGGTTAATTGATAATAAAAAAGCCTCGAACGTATGAGACTTCTATTTTTACTTGAAAGCAATCAAACTGTGTATTTATTTGTATATAGGGCATGTATTTTCTATAGAAATCGCAATCGACCAGGGATGACTATATAATATGAACTTGTGTCAGAAACACAGTCCAGTTTTTCCATCAAGTTTGCTCCATCGGTAACGTTATTGTTTTCATTTTATATATCTGGATATATATATATATATATATATATATATATATATATATATAATATATATATATATATATATATATATATATATATATAGATTAACCTTCCGATTGAATATACAGCGGTTTATTTTTCAAAAAGAAGACGAAAATACGGATGGTTCGTCGAGCGCCATCAGCCACGAGCCGCACGAGGAAGTCCTTCCAGTTTTCATATTGCATTGTGTTTCTTATCGAATTCGAAAAGTTTATATTTCTGACCGGTGAAAGCGCTATTCCTTCCTCTCCTCGTCCGAGTTTCGTTTTGTTTCGAACTGAAATAAAGGACAACAGTAGGGTGTGCGCGGCCGCGCGCGCGTGTTTATATAATAAGCGTAGCAGTGCCGGAAAAGGGACAGTTTTCACACATAATTCAGAAGTTTTATTCCCGGCTAGCGAATATTTCATGCCGCGCGATAATCGTGCCCGGGAAAACGGTCGCGAGAGCTGAGAGGTAGAGCCAAGTTTTTAAGCGCCCTGTTTTCTTCGTTACGAGCTGCGAATGCTCGACGAGTCAGTAAATTCGGTTACGGCTCATCCGTGTGTTCTTTTTGCTTTATCTCTATACCTATACGGCAGTTCTGTTTGCGATCATTAAAAGATTTTCAGTGAATAGCGCGCGCTTGAGCATAATGAGGATGTATAATTCAAATTTATCGTTGTTTTTATTTTTGCGCATATATTATAACGATATATGAATAATGGATCGTTGTAATAAGTACTGCATGTATGCATATAGAATACAACGTGTAAGGCATTGGCTAAAAAATCCAATGACAATAAGTTTGAATTAAAAATTAATTATTTACATCTCGGTGAATGCATATTTATGTTGAAGCACTTTTTAATGAATCACAAAAAGCGTATGCATTTCATTCGACGCGCTCGCGTATATATAACAATGCCCGAGCTAATTTTCCCAACTTTTCGCGTCAAAATGTCGTCAGTCAAAAACATCGTCGACGCGGGAGCCCAGCAATTTATTCATCTACATCGCAAATTCCCGAATTCGGGCAAAAACGAATGTGAAACATTCGCAATTCTCTCGCCTTTTGCCGAATCATTTATTCGTCCTTTTCACCGAATCCCAGCGTTTTTCACCTCTCGACCCGCGTACCTATTGTTTAAATGCGTTACACGCAGATATAAACGCGGGAACAATTTTAATTCTCGATTATTGCCAAAAAGCGCACATCGAGCGTATGAAATTTACTGCACTTGTATAAAGTGGCGGCATTTTTTTTTAAGGGCGCGCGGTGCGAAATTTAAAAACGTTGCGTTTTTTTGCTAACGAAAAAACGGTTGATGAATCGTTAATTTACGGGGGCGGCACCGCTTCGTGATCGAAATATTTTCGGCAGTAGTATACTCGGCGTTCGTTTATACATATACCTATGCGGCGCTGTGCGGAACTAAAATCAAGCCAAGTGAGGCAAAAAATGAAATTTAAATTCGACGCGTTCGGTTCTTCGAATTAGGCTAATTGATTCATGTTCGGCGGCACCGGTTTGAAAAGTCATATATATATATATATAATTATAGCTACAGACACGGAGAAATTGATGAATTGTGCGATTGAAGTTAAAAATTCAGTGTACAAAATCAAGGGATAATCTTTCCAACGAAATATTAAGTAGATGAGCCGAGACAAGCCGCGATTACAGGGATTCGGCAATCTATATATATATACGGCGGGGTATAGAGTTGGCGGCGCAGCTGAGCGGATCTCGCTGCGTTCTATTAGCAGCAATTGCATAATTACAGCGCGAGCTACTCGAGTACACACATACACGTAGGCCTATAGGACCTCCTCCACCTCGTCAGGTATAGCCCCGGACCTTAGAAGGAGCCAGAACGCAGTGTATAGGCGAGTAAGCGATAGGTGCAATTCCGGGGCCCGCCGGTATATTCCCGTTAACGATTTCCCGCTAATTGGGCTCGCGGCGCTTCTCGGCCGCCGGGGCAATTACAAACAGATTAGAACTGTGCATACGCTCACTCTCTCTCCCTTGTACACACACACAGGCGCGCGCGAGCTATGCGCAGCGAGTTTACCCCGACGCGTGCAGTGTATGCATATATATATAAGCTATATTATATATATACGCTATAGCTACAATGTCAGCCGCGCCGCGCCGCAATCGTTCGACTTGCGCCGCGCGCAACATTTCGAGTTTATTTTCCTTGCCGCTGCAGAGAGCTTCTTCTCCGCTTTAACCCGGCCGTCGGTGTATTAGGTAAACTCCATTAACACGAAATTCCCCGGGAAAGTCAGAGGCGCTAGTACGCTGGTTTTCGGATTAAAATATCCATGCGATAGTAAGTATGGGAGGGCTTGTTGTTGAGCGGAATAATGCGCGCCGCCGCTATATATATATATATATATATATGTGTAAGGACGTCGTTGATGCATGCGCGAGCCGGGAAAAAAGCGGAAGTAGCACTTGGCCATTATCCAAGACTAAACAGCCGAGTGCGGTGAAGTAGTAAGTTCCAAGCCAAGTGTGTGTTTTGCGCGCGGTTGATGTATGCAGGACAGACGACGGGCCGTGTTTTTATACTTATACCACGACGTCGGTTCGTTATGTACAGTATGTGCATATATAGTATATACCTATAGCCGCGCACACATCTTTGTTTAGATTATACGCGGAGAGAGATGGCAGTTGAAGCGGAAAATTACTTGCTACCTATGCTCAGTTGTCGATGAATTGATGGGACGGTGATGTTGCGCAAGATTTTTCCGAGGAGCTACGCCGCAATACAATATTACTAGGCGATGTCTTGTCGCAAGTTGACGGGGTGCATAAGCTATATTATGTCAAAAGAGAAAGGCATTCGAGTAGTCGCATATAGACATCTAAATAATATTTCCTCTCCCATTTTTTTTTCATCCTCGAGAATATAAGGAAGTTACATTTGAAATAGGGTAGTTTTTATTACATCATATAATTTCCTTGGTGTAAAATTGACGATATTGTCTAATCAGTAATTTAGAAACTGGAGAAGCTTGCTAACTTGGAACTTGATTAGAAATGCAATTGGACAACACTCATTTCTATTCATCAGGAACCAGCTAAGACTCTCCAGGTAACAAATGAATAGAGATATCTGCGGGCAAGCTTAAAATAATCGACTTTTCAGTTACTGATGCAATTAGTAGCACAGGCTCAATCAACCCAGTAAAATATTAAAAAACTCGTTGGTTCTATTTGGATCGGGGTATAAAATAAAATGCTATAAACATAACACACGGGACGAAAGTAAATTTTTCCCTCTGGCGATTACTGCCTTCGGTGAACCCACCAGAGGGAAAAAAATCTTAGATACGAAAATATATAATTAATAGTTTTACTCCTTTTCTAGAATTTGGCTAGAAAGGCATAGCAAATACATGTTACCACTCATAGGCTTATGAAATGTATCTGTAAAAAAATATAATCTACCCATATTTTCAAAATTGAAAAAGTTTCTACAGAATAATCCGGAAACATTTCTATCCCAGAGTTGTGAGGATCAAGATAAAGTATGAAAATCTTATAACGATATCAAATAAAGCCTTTTGAGAGTATACAAAATAAATGAAAATCTAATAAAGTAACTGGGCCATTCCACTGGGGGATTGCGCACACAATATAGACCGGAGAATGAGTTTTCTCCTTGTTATTATAATTTCCAATCATGAAATTGTAAATATAGAAGTGAAATTAAACCAAGTATCCGCAGTCTATCGCAACAAATAATACAGACTCACACCAGTCGTGAGTAGAAAGATTTGTATCCAGATTGAAGTATGTAAAAGTTGTTTGGTATTTCCGTATATACATTCCTCTTGCAATTAATATACAAAGTATTGTTCTAAATGTCGAAAACAATGAGAATATACTCGTTTACCATATATTACATTTCCCATATCAGTATTCAAACAGTAAGCACTCGGTCTTGCTATACCCAGGCTGTATCTACTGCGCAACTACCCTGGTAAAAATTAATTTACACCGTTTTTCCACTTGAATCGAATTAATAAAAAAACAATAACAAAAGTCGTAGCAGCAACAACAACGAGCAATTTAGTGAAGCTAATCGACGATAGAGAGAAAGAAAGAGAGAGAGAAAGAGCGAAACCTTCCCATCCCCACTTAGTCATTTATTATAATGAATCTTGTTTGATTACTCAACTAATGAGTGTATTTCCTATAGGATTCTGTGATATAATAGCTATGGCAAGTTTGGTTCAGGCTTGCGCGCACTTGTCATTGCTATTTACCCTATAGCCCACAACGTTTCAAGTAAATGTAGGTCGCCATCTGCACACCGGTCGTTCTAATTACGTAAATTTCAGTTGTTCCCTTAGTCCTCTCTTTCTATATCAACTTAAATATATATCGACCACCACGCACGCATACACGGCGGAAACCATCCGTTCTCGGTTTAAGCTACAAACCATTTTAACAGAATCGCGTGGTTATCATACAAGTAATAAAACGATAATTCATGAGATTGAATTATTGCGCGACTGCAGCGACTGAGCGGAATCCATTTTATTATAAGATGCGAAGATTGTTCCCCTATACGGCGATTAATTAATTTCACCAGAGCGTAGGTGTCGTCTCTTCGAGGTGCGATGAAATTAAAGAGCTGATGGAACGAGAGGGAGTGAGAGAGAGAAAGAACAGTGGTTGCATCGGTTTTCGCAGTGGCGCTCGGTAAACGTATTTCATCGTCAATTGCACGCTCGCCTCTCTTTCCGCTGCGCGGCGGTGGTCGCTCGAGGCGCCGAACGAATCAACGCCGTTGCTTCTCCTATATGTACGTGCGTGCGGGGAAAGAGAGAGAGAGAGAGAGCTTGATCTGCGCGGATTAAAATGTCGTTAGGGGAATTTCATTACTTCGTTTAACTCGATGTAATTGACGCAGCTCTGTCTCTCCGACGCTTTAGCTTTTTCTCGCGGAGAGCACTCGATCTACCTACGTACTCTCGCGTACTTTTGTGAGCGGCCAAGACATTCGACCAGCTTTATGCGTGTGGGCTTGATTTGTTTTGAATGACCGCGTTGCGAGGTGTTATTACTATTTTTTTTATTCTGGGTCTGATCCATCAGATGTGGGGAAATATGCTCCAAGATATATCAAACTTACTGTCCGAGATTAAAGGTCATTCGATATTATTATCTAGACGCTATTCAGTATAATTATTCCGTAAATTGTATTTCGTATTCCTATACAAATCCATATATCAATATATACAGCGAGTATCAATTTCCACTTCAAAAGTTTAATATCTGTTCAAACGCGTACACTCGAGTCACCCTCCTACACTCTCGCTCTGTCGTTCATTAAAACAGAAGCGAAAGAAATAAAAAAGAAGTCACTCGGATTATCGATCACTCCTGCATCCTATTATACATTATACTCGTGAAAATTCTCATCCACAGCCGTCACCGCCTTTTCGGTTATCGGCCTTTCTTTCTCTCGCGCGAGCGAGCTCCATCAGCGAATTAACAAAGACTCGCTCGACCATTTATACTCATTTGTCCGCATCGGCTCAAGCTATCACTTCTCCTGCCCATAGCTAAGGGCAAAAGTGATTGAAGGCGATCCTGCAGCAGTAGCTAATTTATTATCCCGCGCAAACGTAAAACGTAATAGGCAAGCCGCGCCGCGCGGGGATAAAAAGACGAAGAAGCAGTCTATGGCAAGGTATACCTATGTATATATATATAGCCGAAGGATCTCTCTCCTTCTCTCTGCTCCGCGTGTCTCGCAGTAATCTTCGAAGAAGCTCGTTCGAAGGTTACGACTTACGAGGGTCGCTCGTTGCTTCGCAAGCCATATTGCGCCCGAAGAAATATAATTTCGCGACTAGCTCGCTGACTATATATCTATACCGCGTGTTTAGTACCTACACACATGTATTACCTATACATATACACCCGCACGGCGAAATTTATAGCGATGAGTCGCCGTACCTAGAGTATATATATATATATATATATATATACGAGTATAAGCAGCTACGTTTTCGTTGGGTGCACCGGGAGCGATTTTTGAGGGCAGACAAAGGCTTCATCAGCTGGAATTTCGTTTGGATTCGGAAACACGGCTCGGCGATCGAGCCCCGAGGCTACTGCTGTGCAAATGAAATTTCTTCAATATATTTTGTAAGTAATAGATTTGTCAGACGAATATACTTATGGTAAATTCGACTATAGTTATAACCCACTCGAATACGGCCGTTTCCTTTATATAATGCTGTAACCAAGAGTCGCCATTTTTTCATTCCGTCCGAGCGGCCGCGCCTATAAATTCATTTCGAGTCGAAGGGCCTCCCTGCGAGCTCTCCATCATCATCGAAGATGTCGCCGAGCCGAACGAACGGATTTCGGAACGTATATACCGCCGCAGACAGAGCAAGAGAGAGAGAGAGAGAGAGAGAGAGAGAGAGAGAGAGAGAGAGAGAGAGAGAGAGAGAGAGAGAGAGAGAGAGAGAGAGAGAGCGAGCTATATATATATATATATATATATATATATGCGCCGGAGGAACTTTTCCCTCAAAGTTTGCCGGGGCGCGCTGGCGCAATAAATATTCATCGGCCGATTGCGCACCGCCCTTCCCGACTCTCTCTCTCTCTCTTACTCTTCTGTCCGAGACTTCGTTATATCGAGGCGCGTATTTTCGGCGCGCGAGAAGCCTGTAATTTGCCGTCGTTTAATATAATTAGTTCTCGCTCGCGCGCCTACACCCTCTTTTCTCGCCTTCTTTCGAGCCGCTGCGGCTCACGGCGTTTTATTATCGCGCGAGAGCGAGACTTTCTCGCGGAACACTGCGCTTTTTACTTTTGGCTATACGCAATGCGATGAAATGGAGTTTCGATTTTCCATGGATTTTGCCAGGCTAATAAACACGCGATTCGCTTTTAAGAATAATTGCGGAAAATTGGCTTTTCGATCGTAACGATCGACTAAATAAACATCTATATCATCGCGCCACGATCGAATCAGTCTTTGATACAAAAGGGCGAGACCCGACTCCTCTGATTTGTAATAGGGCACCGCAGTTCTCGAAAACTACAGCACAAAGCTCAAGAAAGCTCGCCTTCAGCAGCCGCGCGCGAGCTCTGTCTATGTGCTCTCTTTTTACGAGTTCGCGTTACACAGCTTAGCGGGATTTATAAAGCGCGGCGCCTCTCTCATCGCTTTCCAGTCTGTATATATATATATATAGATACGCGCGCTATTCCTCATATTATGTCTGCGCGGACACCGGAGAGCGACGCGACGACGAGAGACCGTAGCGTCGTCCACTATATATTTACGGCTATTGTCTTGTGGAGTCGACTCCGTGTAGCTCGGGGGGCCGCAGCTGATGCGAAGCGCCGTTACGGAGTGAACGTGGCCGAGCTATAGTGACTTATGCCCGCGCGTAAAACCCTTTCGCGGAATTCGTCGGGCAATTTGCCGCCAGTAGAGCGTGTGTCGATATTATATACCTTGTGTCGCGGAGTCAAGGATTTACATATACTTGACGCTTGCTCTGGACCCCTTTTTATATACCATCTTTTTATTTTACTGCTCGGCGTGTGCGAGAGGATCATCGTTATTATAGATGCGGCGATCGTGCCTGTCGACGCGTTCTACTATATATATTGTATTATAATATACGCATGGCATAACGATGGAGCGTTTGTTATACATTTCGAAAGTATTCGATATTTAATGAATCTGTATATAGAACAGCCAATTAATAATTATTATTAACGAGCGAGCTCTCGCTGACCTTCATAGCACACGCAATATCGTTCGATCGCTCCAAATAGACCGACGAAACTCATTATTCAGACGCAGCGCGTGCATCATTATAATATATGAGCTCGGAGAAATCGTCTAGATTGAATGTTCGTTGAAAAGATTCCTAAATACCAATGATCGACAATCGAGATGCGGTGAAAGAAAAAAGTTGTTAAAATAGCTAAGTCGAATTATATATACGCACATCAACGACCGCAGACTCACTTCCGCCGCGCACTCGCCGCCGATAAAGCCAATCCTCAGCAGCGGCAGCGGACTAGTAGTGCAATCCGCTCTCTATATAACGGTCCACCTAATAAACCCTCGCTCGGCATCGTTCAACCGATCCCATCCCCTTCCCCTGCTGTGTCTATAGATATATCTATATATATGTAGGTGAAGCGGCGATTGGTTTAAATCGCTCTGGCTCGACAATCAGTCGGCTGCCTCTCTGGCGCAGGGGGATATAGTCAAGGCGGCCGCAAATTACAGACTCTCGACGCGCATGTATATATACATATATAAGCCCGTGTATCGGTATCGCCCGGCTCGATCTCCGCGCTCGCGCGCGCCACCCTTTCCGCCTTATAAAAACAATTCAGATTTATACCTCGCGCGCAGCTTATCGTGGCGAAAGTTAGCTATACGGCGGCCCGTTACCGCTCTCTCGCTCTCTATCTCTCTCTCTCTCTCTCACACGCGCGGGAGGAGCCAAAGGATGCGCTCGCGGAACAAAGGGGCCTTTTTTCCAGATTCGAGATTTCCCCGGGTATATAACTAGCTGTAACCTGTATACACATTCGTAAACGTACAGGTATATTATCCTCGTTGCGCGGATGTACGTATATATATATGTAGGGGGGACGTACCGCGAGTTCGGCGGGGGATAACGGTTGATGCGGCCGTTCTTCTTTTTTTTTTCGTTCGTTCGTTCATTCGTTTGAGAGAGAGAGAGGTGCAGTTTCCAAGCCAACCCATAAATCATCGTCGCTCGGGCTCTCCAACTGCCCATTCAAATCTATAATGCGCCTTTCAAAATATCTATAATGCACGCGCGCGAGCCGTCGTTTCGTCGATGTAGGCTAACAATACTTATCGCTCGCGGATAGCTGCCGCCTCGTTTTCACCAGCAAGTATACAACGGGTCACGTGCCGTCGATCTTTTTACGACTGATTGTTGTTTTATTTTTTTTTTTAGTTCTCTCTTACTCTCTGGCTGTGTGCAGAGGATTTAAGTTTCTCTTTCCGACGTCGGAGTAATAATAATTGTGCATTGTGAGGGAGGGATATCTCCGAATTTATTATTTCGCCTTCAGTACTGTCTCGTATATAAACGTATATCTATCTCGGATTGTTATTTTGATGAACGTTTTTTTTTGCAGCCGATTTTTAGCGGCAGGCCAAAGTTTTCAATGAAATAACACAGAGGCTCTTGACGTGATAAACCGATCGATAAATGTTCATGCACGGCCTAAGGGCTTATACCGCGACGCACTGAATGCAAAATAAACTTTCCCATTTCGAATAACAGCGTAAAACTTATTCAATTTATTACAGTTAACCTACTTTCTCTCTCTGCCTGTCTCTCCCCCTTTCTCCGGCGCGTCAGTCCATCGGAAAAAGGCATAAAATCAAGACTCATTGTGAAGCCCCCCGTTTATTGATACAACATACCTCTCCGGCTTTATTTAGCGAAACTTCAGTCCAGTCGTGTCTCCATCCCGCCAGACAATCGGCATCCTGAAGGAAGACTTTGACGAGTGGTCGCCCTTTAAAGTCCGAGCTTTTCCCATCGACTGCCCGCCCGCGGCTGAACTGAACGCGCTCCAGTCAATAAAGCCCGTCCGCGCGCGCTGATTTCGTTCGATCGGCTGACAGAAGAAAATTCAATTCCGCCGCGCGCGTCGAACGCGCAACAATAATCATTATTAAAAAAAAAGGAAGAAGACCAAGAGAGCAGGCGTGTGCATAAACGTCATCTCATGCTCGTTTGTGAAGCAGCTATCTGCTTCTCGGAGCCGCGACGAAAGCCAATATCGCTGACACATGACTCGTCGTCGCGACGTGTATACGGGGAAATTATTATTATTACGAGGTGATGCTCGCGGAAAGGGAAAAGCCGAGGCGCCGGAAGAAAGGGGGCGAAAAATGAAAGCTAAAAATAATAAAGTAGCCCGACAACAATGGCTCCCCCGGCGAGCAGTCGTATCGCTATATACACTACCTTGTCACGCCCGCGCGAAAAGTAACGCGAGGAAATCACACAAACAAAGTTAGTCGCGTTAGATGGCATCATAAATTGTAAATTTTCGAGAAGGGAAGCAAACCTTTGATACCGTGTTTTGTGGTCAACTCAATTTCAACTAAAACTTCTTTCTTTTACTTTGATTAATATCGTTGCATTGCATATGTATGTAATACCTGACTGAAAATTGACAAAAAGAGCTAATATTGTTGAGGTTTTTAAAATGCGTGTGTGCATATATACTACTTTTTAAAAACGCGTCCCTTTTTGGCCCCGATCCTCCATGAACATACGATTTTTCTTCGTTTCATCATCTCGCACGAGGATGTGAGTGTGCATGTGCGCGTTCGCAATATGGACGTGGTTTGGAGCGACGTTTCCGTCTTGCAATCCGGTGGAAAGCGCGAGCGACTCTGATAATAATTCCGCACGCGCATAACTTTTGCCACACCGTTGCGCGTGTTTCCCGGGACGTTTCTAGGATATATATATATATATATATATATGAGTTTAAGAGAGATATAGAGAAATGCGTCATGTATATATGTCAGCTACAGTCTTTTATTTCTTGCGAAGTTGAAATATGCACATCAGGCTTTTAATGAGCTTGTTGACGCCATCAGGTGCATATATATAGTTTTGCCGGGATGTGCGGCCAAACGAAGTTTTAATGAATGGGCCACGCAGGCTTTACATTTTGCAAGATTTTCCGAGTTATGGCCAGCGCGGGCTTTCGATTTTTAAGCCGAATCGCACGTATAGGGAAATTAACGCATATTATATATATACATATATGTATGTGTGAATACAGATATATATATATATATATATATATATATATATATTGTATGTGGGAGGCAATGTGTCACTTGTTGCTCGCGTATTGCGGGAATTTAATGAGGGAACTTTTAGCGCGCGATTTTATGATTTTATGTGCGCGAACGGCTAGATTTTCCTCCCATTCGCGCGCGTAAAATATTGCTACTTTCTTTCGCTTGCAAGCTTTCTCTGATTTTCCTCTTTATTATCATGCTGCGCGCAAGTAAACGCTCTGTAATTACCAACGCACTCGGATTGTATATGTACTGCACGAAAGCAAACACTTGGAGATACGATAATTTTTCTCAACCGGCATCAGTTCATACACATATATGTATATACATATATATATAGAGCTTCGGGCATTAATCAACTTTGAAGCCAATCAATACACGGCAAACTCAAAGGCTGATTAAAAACATTTTAAATGAAGCTATATCTATTTGAACTTTTTCACTTCCGCGCCGATCGATCTCGTGCGTGTGCCTTCATCTTTTTTCGAAGCAATACAACCTGAACGCATAGGTATCATATATAGATATACCTACACATATAGGTGGATTCTGCGAATTCTCGCTTTTCCGCATATATATTGGTATGCTTCGCGCTACAACATCGCCGAAACATCGGGGGCATCCTGCCACGCTGAAAACGGAAAACCAACAGGCATGCATCACCGCATAGCAGTTCGCATAATTACCTATATATATATATATATATATATTGCTACAGTTCGCATAGCTCTTTCTCTGTATACATATATAATCCACCTAGAGCACGAACCGATCGCGAGCCTGAAGAGAAACCGGCGGCATGCAGACACAATAAGCGATCGGGCGCACGAAACGAGAAGCTGCTCCGTTTCAATTGCACGCGGCCAAAGTCACAAGAGAGTAAATTAATCGCGCGCTCCGGCGAGTATGAATATTAATGAGAAAGAGCGCGCAAGAGGGAGAGGAAAGCAAAGAGAGCTTCGAAGGAGTATATAGCTGATCGATTCTGCCCGACTTTCTCTCCGCGTTCGCGATTTTCCTCTTCCGAGAGAGATGTACACATCATGCTACATATATGCACTCTTTTCTCGCGCGGCGGGGCCCAGGTATAATTTGAATAATTCGAGAGGAGCTTTTGATCGTTCCTTTTTTTTTTAAATGAAAACTTTCTGTGGGATGACGTTATATAGCTACAGCGACACAGCGCGCGAGATTTTCAAGTTTGAAAGGCGAATTCGGCAAAGCGCGCGTTTTATTCTACAGCTTTTGGTCCGTGAAGCTCCGCGCGCAGATGAGCGCGCGGCTTTATTCGAATACACGAGCTTTCTCGGCACTGCAGTGCTGCGCTGCACACGTAGCGTAGAACTAGAGCTGCAGCAGTGTGGCGTGTGTCCGCGGGGGTATATATCCGTGTTATTGGATTGCCGCCGCCAGGCGGAAACGGAGCAATTAGTTCTGCACACGCGGCATTTAATCGACGAGCTTCAGTATACTGTCTCGCGCTCGCTCTATATATATGTGTGTATACCTATATATATGGCGGCATATCAGAAGTGAATGTGCACCGCTGCGCAGTACATCGAGTTCGTTGCGCTCGAAACTCTCGGCTGCGCACGAGATCGAAAGGAGAATCCTCGTGACACGATAGGCGCTCTCGAAAAAACAGCGAGGACCAATTAAAATTGTCGCACGGGGGGAGATGCATTTTTCGCAGACTGCGCGCACGCTTTGGCCTAGAAAAAGGGGATACTTCGTTAAACGTATTCGCGAGACGGACTCCATGCAAATTTATGGAAATGAGCAGAGCTAAATAATCATCAGGGGCTGAAAATAAACGATGCGCGCCGGTTGCCTCCGCGCGAATAATTAAATCGCGTGCGCGCCTCCCTCTCTTATTCTGGTTATATATGTGTCGTGCGCGCATTTGCCGGAGCTTCTTGCTTTTAACTCGAGAGCGCAGTGCGCGGGCATTGAGATTTATATACGAGTAGCGGGGCTTCAATTTTCTGCGCGTAAACTCGAAAAGCCGGGATCTTTATACGATAGTCGTGTGTATACGTGCATAGGTTATTATAATAAAGCTTATTTAAAAGGCGCTGCTGGTAATGTATAGTTTACACCTCAAACGTGTTTCAATTTAAGAACAAGGATTATCCTGCAACACTGCGAAGTGACGTCTCCTCGTGAAAATCCGGCAAAGCTGCAACTCTCGGTCAGCAGCTCGAATCCAATCGCGCGTGTTCTGGCTGAAATTTTTCAAACTCGTTATGCGGTCAGTTTTGAGAGCGAGTCGAATTCAGCACCGGACTTTTTCGTGTGACGCAAACAGCAGTATATGTATAGCAGGGGTAGCGCGACACAGATCCGGAGGCGGCGGCGGTGGCTTGCACCTATATTCCATCCGAGCCATACTAAATCAGATTGAAATGTCAGAGGTGTACAGAGAGCGCGCCACGGCGCCCCGTCACCGCAGTAAATTTCGCTTGTTTCGGGGGTAACAGAGCTCGGGGAATACATCAGCTTGCCAACTGGAAGCTATCTCGCTTGCCTATCCCCTCTACGCTCTGTGCATTATAGCATATCTATATATGCATATAGCCTCGGGCCTAGGACGTCTCAGGATCTTGGAATATTACCTATTTTCTGCTCGCCTACCCCTAATGGAGTCTCTCTCTCTCTCTCACTCACTCTGTTTCGTCATTCTCTTCTCGTCGAACTTTATTTATTAAACTTTTTCGCCCCATTATTTGCTTTGTCCTCGCCGAGATCGCCGCGCGCAATAAAAAGCCCCGCGAGAGCCGCTAATTAGGCATACTTTTGCGCTATTCAATCGAGCGACTCGGCGACGCTCGCAAAAGCGCAAGTGCAATAAGGAAAGATACAGAGAGGAGGGTGAAAGCATTCAGCGAGGACCCGGGGTATCGCGTCGCGGTGAAGTTTTAATTACGATGAGCTGCGCTGTATGCCCTTTTAGTCGCACTGATGCTTTCGAAGAGAAGAGAGAGAGAGAGAGAGAGAGAGAGAGAGAGAGAGAGAGAGAGAGAGAGAGAGAGAGAGAGAAAGAGAGAGCGAGCATCTGCGCTGCAGATATCGGGAAAAAGCGAGAGACGGCCCGCGGATGGATCTCCCTTTCACGTTCCTGGCCGCGAGTGCGGCTAAATCAAGAAAAGAGATTAAAAGGGACGGAGCGAAGTTGAGGCTCAGAGAGAATGTAGATGCGCTTCTATATTTCGTCGGAGTTTCTCCGCGGCGGCGGAGGGACGCTTCGGAAACTGAAACTCGCCGCGGATATACATAATGACTATGGCTCGAAGCTGCTTTTTCAACTTTCGAGCTCTCGAAAAGTTATTATTAAAACGAGCGCGCGCGCACTTCTATCGCTACCAGATTTTACTTGTGTGCTTCAATTATCATATGCGCCCTGTGCGAAGTTATATATTGATAATGCGGCTTTGATAAAAGATCGCCGGTTTCTCGCTGTACACTTTGTTTATATCATACATACGTCGTCACGCAGTGCATCAGTCTATAATCATACACAGATGCGAGTGGAGAGAGCCGAGTACACGCTGTATATATTTATACACACACACGCGCGCGCGCGCAGTAGAGAGCAGAGCGGATTGATGCAGCAGTTCATTAAAAGCGCCGGAGCTTGTTGACACGCTTTCCAATAACGAACATTGACGAGGAAGAATTTCGAATTTCCCGCGGGCAGCTGTCGTCGCCATGAAATTCAAAACTTTAACTATGCCGACCATTTTAAATTGGCTCGCTTCTGATACTGTATATGTGTATATTCATATAAATATATATATATATATATAACAGAATACATATCTCCGCCGAATTCTGGCCAAAGCTTTGGGGAATTTCCTTGGAGTGCGAAACGCAACATATTTTCAAAATATCGCGCATTGCGTACTGCATTCATACACGCATATTTTCAATTTACTCGGCGATATACAGGTATATAAATCTAAAGTTCTCTGGCAACTCGCTGCTGAAAATTTAACTTTGATTAATCGGAGTATAATTGTTATACTCGCGTGAGTTTGTCGGCGACAGACGAAAATCGATATTATCATTATCCGCGTCAATGACAAGTCTATATCGCGTTTGTTGTACCAGAGAA
Source organism: Muscidifurax raptorellus (assembly GCA_020010945.3). NCBI lineage: Eukaryota > Metazoa > Arthropoda > Insecta > Hymenoptera > Pteromalidae > Muscidifurax > Muscidifurax raptorellus. The sequence goes on from CM052077.1 coordinate 12,194,566, forward strand.
TGTGCAATTTTGCTACGTAACACGTGCACCGGGGCGGTGACGTAGACGATGATTTTTAAATGCGATTTTTCCATAATATTTCATCAGTTAAATCAGATATACAAACGCAGTGTATATTATGCATGATAGCGAATATACTCGTATTAATCAGAAAATTCGTTCTTTTGTCAACAAATTATATTTGAACAATTCGTGGGCCGGCAGATTTGCGAGAAATATTTAGTTGAAATGCATATTCATTTAAATTCAGCACCCTTATCATATATACTATTGATGCGGACCTTCATTAATTTTTGAGAAGGTATACGCACACTCTTTCGTGATTATGCGCATATTTCATTTTATTGATTTTTGACGATGAATATTTCGAATAATTAAGATTATACTTATATATTTCGGTATAATTATACGAACTCTCGCAATCGACACAGATGTTTACAGTACTTCATTCAATTGCGCGTATACAACATTGTAATTTGTCTATTTTTCTACACGTTTATAGAAATGTTTTCTTCTCTAAGTGATGGAATGACAAACCACGTGGCCGAAGATAACGCTCACTAAAGTTTTCAGTTAATACCAGCTAGCTTCGCTGACCTCGAAACTTAATTCCAAATCGAGAAGATCATGAAATTAGTCTTAGCCAACCCCATTAACTAGAACCCTTCAGCCATAGTATAGGAAACGTGTATATGTATATGAATAGCTCGCGCAGCTACCGACACAATATTCCCCAAGTAGTATCTATATATAGCATACACTACTGCAGAGAGATAGAGAGTCGCGACGTGACGAAATAGGCGATTGTCAAGAATCAGCGAGTCGAACGGCACGACATTGATCGATGCTCTCGTCATATCTGCAGTCGCCGTACCGGCTGCTCCTCTTCACCGTAATCCGCGGCACAATGGGCGAATCTCCGCTTTCTCGAGCACGACGTCTTACGTCTCTCCTGCACATAGCTGTGCTGTATGCCTCTGTGATATATATATATATATATATATGTATATATATATATATATATATATATATATATATCTATCGCGTCCCGCGCGTGCATTGTCGGGGAATTGCAGCGACGTCGAGCGCTTCTCCCGCAGCTCGTTAAGCTAATTACCCCCGTGCGGAAGTATAGAGTCTCCGTGCACACGACGCGCTTTTTTCGCTATTTTATGTAGGCGTGTTATATACTCGGAAGCGACACTGCGCGGTGTAATTAATAAACAGAGAAGCGTATGTGTGCGAGGTATTTTTTTCCCCGGTATATATATGAATATACTAGCGTGTGTGGGTGTATAGTGCGGCTGTGCGAAATGGGGACACGCGATTGACTGCGCGCCGCCTTATTTTTCCTCGACGCGATGTAAACGACGAGCTGAGCTGCTCTGCATAGCCATATTATACGCGGCCCTTCGTGTGTATATTATATATTATTTTATACGCACACGAACGGAAGACGGATGATTCGATCCCAACGAGAGATATTGTCCTTGTAAATGGGGGATGAGACGCGCGCGCGTAGCAATTCTGATGCCGCGTGATGTACTTTCATATATATATAAATATGAGTATGTGCGTGTCAACTCTCACGAGCGCATTAATTATCTGTGGCGCTTCGGGCGAAAGATTGCACGTATGTAAAAAAGTATAACGGAGGGACACTCTCGCATTTGACATGCGTATTTGAGTTCGCAAAGGTGCCGAAGAAAAATAGAAGCGAATCCCTGCTGTATTTCTCGTCGATATTTTTATTATCTATATCCGCATTCCGCGGAGGCACGTCTCGGCGGGATTTTACATTTTTGTTTCGCGGACAAATGCACGCAGTACTCGTCTTGATATTTGGTTTTGATTATGGCTCGATGATCGATGCAATTTTCGAGTCGTCGCTCGCGAGCCGCGCATGGAAATTAGTAATGAGGTCGAGGGTTGCGGCTATCGTTGTTTTTCGCGCTTCAATAATACACGAAGTTTTTTATCGCTAGATATTTGAGTTATCGATTCGTTCGCCGAAGTGCCTTATATATATATATATATATATATATATATATATATATATATATATATATATATATATATATATATATATATATATATATATATATATATATATATATACCTGACACACGTGGGAAAATTGAAATTCCGAATCGATGAATTGGTAAAAATCATTGAAAGAAAATACAGCCTGTCTTTCATATTCGTTAAAAAGTGCGAAAGCAAATTGGTCTACGCGAGTAGTCAAAAGAGCGAATCGATTTTATACGCTGTATATAATTCACGTCAACTACACGATTGGCAGTATATATAGCAAGTTTGAATATCCCCTCGAAACGTTTGGATCACCACGCCGCAGCGTCTCTAATAAGCATCACTCCTTTCATCAGCCGGGCCAAGTTTGTCAACTCTCCCATATATACATACATACAGAGATCAGCACTGTGTACTGCAGTTATACACTATATAGTGGCCGCAGCGCCGCTTCATTATTATCCAAAATCCGTGCGAGAGAGTCCGGCACGCAATAGCCGAAGCGTTATCCGGTCCACCCGAGAGACGCTCTAGCGCTCAGGTATAATTCCTGTAAGCAAGATCTAGAGGGAGAACCGTGTCAGAAATTCGCGGGACTGCCTGGCTGATTGCCCCAGGTGCAATTGCGCGGTCCGCTCGACCATTGCCGAGTTCAGTCCAGTCACCTTCCAGAGCGCGCAGGCAGGATATATATCTGTATATCCGCACAGACGGCCGAGACGTTGGCTCGGGAGGAGAGAAGAGAAGCAACCGCTGAGGGTAGAGATAGAGAGAGGGAGTACCTCGGGGCGAGGTCCGGCTTTGTTCCGCTTCTCTCTATGTGCGCGTGCTCTGTATAGTGGACTCGCGGAGAGCAAGTCGGACGAGGACGATGTCAGCAGCGGTAGAAGACTCACGCGCGGAAACAGGAAGCAGGAAGTAACAAGTGTCGCTAATGGAGAGCCGCGCCCTGACGCGCCCAGCGTAGAACTTATACCGCCCCTGCAGCGCGCTATATATATATCGAGAGATCGACGCACGGCCTGACTGCGACCGCAGGCTTTGCGCGAGAGTGAGCTCGAAGCATTTTGTTCTTCTTTTGTTTGATCAAGGGATACTTGTAGTGTAAATGCATTATGCAGTGTTCGATGGGAAAAACAAGTTTTGTTGGTTAGGTGAAAGCGGCGGTTAATTATTATGTATGCTACACTGCGATAGAATTGCAAATTGATAAATAATATTGATGAGGGTGTTTGAAATTCTAACGATAAATTGATTAATTCGGCAGATAATGGATGAATTGATATAAATTACAACCCCTGCTTCGATCGAGAATAAAACCCACCAGTGGGAACAATCTACAGCCCTTAATCCCTTGTTGGATATAGCATTATACTTTTTTTTAATTCTCCTTTAATTGCTGAGCCACATAACGATCGATTAATTGAAGACTATCCTTTCTCAATATACTACTCCGCCACGTGGAAAGAAACATCTCGCACATGCCCCTACCCTCGTATAAAAGTATTGAATCTAAAAAATGTATAAAAACGCATAAAAAGTCTGTGCAAAGCCGGGGCCATATTTAGATGACGTTTTACGGCTGGGGGGACGAAAAGAATAGTGAGCAAAGCGATAAACGTCGGGGCGAGCCGGCGGCGTTTTACGGTGCGCCCGTAATCCCATCACGTATATCGCGTAATGAAGATGCTCGCATGGAAAGAGCCCCTCTTATACTCTTTCTCTCGCTATGTATATATAATATAAGAACTTTCATCGTCGATTGTTACCCAGCGCAGCAGATTCGATTTATCAGCCGTCCCTCTCTCTATATATGTATATACATATATCCATAATATACATAAGCCAAAGAGAGAAGGGCATATCGTCGATTAAGGGCGGTAGCCCTGCTCGATGATCTTCATATTGCGTATTTCCATTCGGAATTCCATCAAATTCCGCGGTCGGCGCATTCCGCGCGTTTGATATTGCCGCAAAAAAAAACGATATCGAATGCTCACCGCCGTCTCCTTCGACGATGCGCGCCTCATTGCCTGTATATTACCCCGCTCTGATATTATATATTCGCGCGCATCGAACCCTCACTACTGTTAGCGATTTTTAGACTCTTCGGCGCTAAAAAGGCGCTTCTTTTACATACAGGCGCCCACGTGATGTGATGTGCAAGAAGAAGTCGAGTCTCTCTCGTCATTCGCGCTTCTTCGGCAGTAGATTGCCAGGGGCTCCCCGGGAGAGCCAAGCGCCAACTGCGCGCGCGCTGGCGTGAGGGGAATTTAAAAGAGGACTCGACCAGCCATTATAAGTTTGCTGCTGCGCTCTTCGCCTTTCTTCCTCAGGGAAGAAAGTGTACGCCCGCGCTATAGCAGCAGCCATGGATTTCCATTAATGGCGATAATTGCGAGAGGAGGTGCCCGCACGCTACGACTAATTTTCATGCTAATTAACTCCCTTCTCTCATTGTTCCAGCTCGCACTCTCTCTCTCGCACTCAACATGATTTAGGCGAGCTTTGAACGCGCGGCGGGTTTTTTGAATTTCCCTTTAACGAAGCCTTTCTTCGCTCCTCGCGCGCGCTACTCGTGTAAATACCTCTCTTTGTATACGGCTTGTCCTTTCGAACTTTTTTTTTCAAGATGTCTATTTTTATGCGCGCTCTGCCAGCTGTTTGCTGACGAAGTCCGACGGAGAAGCGGCAAACTCGGCCCGACAAATATCTCATTAAGCGAATAGGGTTCACCTCGGCGGCTGCTGCTGCGGCGCTCGTCGGAATCAGCGAGCTTTCGCTCGGAATTTGAAATAGTTTTACGGCACGTCGCGAATATGAAAGTGTAATGTATGCATATAACGCTATTTGCATAACTGCGATTATTTAGACCAGATTGTTGAGCAGTCAACCGGCTCGGTGTAAACAAGCTTGTTTACGCGTGCTCGCGGGACCTTTTAAATTCTCTTTAATTCGCTTATCCCGCGTCTGTGTATTCGTAGCCGTTCTCTTAGAAAAGGGCCAAAATTTTAAGAACAATAAAATAATTAAAGAGCAGGCTGGCTAAATGCCCGACTTTGCCGAAAATCTCTCTCGTTGGAGAACATGTTATAATGACATATATATAGTATAGCTGCGGGAACGCGAAAGTTTACCCTGATGCGCGAGGCTAAACCCAGCATCGGGCAATTATATTCCCGAGTAATCCGACATACTCATCGTCTCGCGAGATTCGCCGCTGTCGAAAACTAGTTAAACAGAAATGATGATCCAGCTTGTCATTAAGCTAGCCCGTCTCGCGTGTCTGCCGACGGTGTCTATATAATATAGCGCGGACGCGAAACAGTAGTTATACACGCTCGAAAAACTTGCTCTTCGCTCCTCTTTCAGCTTATCGTCATCAAGATGCCGAGTTTGTCGTTGAATCTCGAGGCGCTAAGTAAAGCCTGCGCTCCGCCGCTCGAGAGAAGCGCGTCGGCGGCGAAGTCAGGAAATATGACGAGTGAGGGAGAGAAAGACGAGAGCGAGCGAAGCGACAAGCTGAAAGATAGACACGTGCGGGACGCACGTACAACTTGCTCTCTCTCTCCCTCTCTCTCGCGCGTTGAGTAGTCTGAAGTTACTTAGTTCAGACCATTGCCTTCCGTCCGCCGCGCATAGACTACTCGAGTGCGCGCGCGATACGCTCCCGCATCGCAGCCTGTACTATATACCCGTCCCCCTGTCGTCACCGCTGCTGCCGCTGCTGCTTCTTCTTCTTGTCTTCCTCTATCTGACGCACACTCTATATAATGCGCAAGCGAGAACTGCCGTGTGCGCGTGTGTACAATAACAAGCGATCGGTTTCCCGCGCTCTATGATAACGGCGACTCGTTGTTGCGCGCGTTCGCGGCCAAAACAAAGTCGTTATACGCCGAGATACGGTTATGTCTCTCCCCTCGGGTAGACCTGCCGCCTCTTGTTATATATCATAGCGCGCAGGGGTGCAGCCAGTCAAAAATGAGACGCTTGTGTGTCATGTAATACTATTATATACATGTATAGCGCGGCTGAACTCGTTTTGAGTTGCTCTTGCCTCTGTTGTGGACGAGGCGTAAAATTTATCGCGGGAAAAATAATACGCGCCGCGCATTGGCATATCGCTCTGTGAACACGGATCTGGCGCGGCATCGGATGCGTCTTCTCGTTTGTTGCGAGGATTGAGTGTCTCAAAGTTGATGTGGAAGTGTGCGGAGATAATGCGGGACTTTTGTATAGTTCCGATGCGCGCGTCTGACCATATACCGCACTTTTACTACTGATTTTCTGCTTTCGTAGTTTGTGGCACTGCTTTCTACACTCACGAACTATAATTTTTGGGGAATGTTCTTTTTTTACCTGACGCGGGTATACTGAATTACTATAAGTGAAAATTAAAAGAAATTACGCAGTTACTTCTTTATATCCAACATTATGGAAAAAAATTGAGGTTCCAATAATAATGTTACTAAACATCATCTTATAGAATAGTAATTTTTGTAATTTTTGGCTGTACTTCAAGAAGTTTATAATCGTAAAGTTTCTTTTTTGTATCTCGGTGTATAAATGTAATCCACACATATACACACCGATAAATAACCTGAGAAATATAGTTTTGCTAAATCCGAAAACGACCTCTAATGTTTGTTTTGCACAGAGCAAACACTTTGAAATGTTTACACAGCTTTGACATTTTTATTGAGTAAATAAACGATAAAAAATACGTGAAAAAATGTGTCTCTTATCCTTTGGCGAGATTGGAAAACAACAAATATTTTTAAACAAATTAATGCCCCGATTCATATTTGGGGGCTTGACAAGCCAACTTCATTATTATTCGAGCAGTGTTTCGTATAAAGAAAACAATTTGTTTATAACCCCATTCCATAACTCACAGATTTAATTGCTGCTCCATAAATTCCGCCTTCTGATGTTCATGCCAGGGAGGATCAGATTATACGAAAACCGGGGGGGGGGCGGCCGAGTATTTATTATTCCCTTTATTGCAATGAAATAATAATGAGCAGCGCGGAGGGGATGATTGCTGCGCTAAGCTGTCGCGATATCGCGCTAATAACGATGAAAGGCCACGATGAGCCCGAGTCGAGCATTCGCCGAGTTCTCATGGGTATAAACTAACGCCGGCAAGCGATTATAAAATACTAATGCACTGTTCCGCTCGCGACATCGGTCCAATATGCATGACTATATCTGCAATGACGGCGAAATTCTCTCTATCGCGTATACAGCAGCTTCGTACTCGTTCACATGAATAATGCTTCGTAAGGAAGCTACTTAGTCGAGGATTAACCTTATTATTTGTTGCGAAAATGTTCCTATAAACTCAGACCACGTCGAGTCGGTCTCGCTGAGAACGAGATTGGGAGATAATACTTATAAGTTTGTTCATGTTTGTATATAGTTTGAATGATCTTGCCAAACTAAAACAGCCGTATAGGAAAAAACTTTCCGCGCGATCGACGCGTAATTTTCCTCGAACTTGTTTGAAAGCACCTTTTCATTACATAAAACGCTCGCTATAAATAAGTACACATAATATACTCGAGAACAAACAAGCTTTCATGCTGCAATATCCCTCTCTATATACGCGCGCTCATAACCATTGCAAACACAAATTAATATACAATATCGTGTCTCTGGCATTCCTATATAATGCCCGAAACGAGCATAAATTTAAGAACCGTACAAATTACCCTAATTGAAAGTAATACGCTGAATGCGAGCCAATAAACCGCGTCATAAACCCAGCGAGCATAACGAGAACCGCAACTTTCCCAGCGTATAGCCTCCTTACACGCCTGTAGAGCCAGCCGAATCCAAGGTGAAAAATCATGAGTATAAGTAGACAGCTGCTCGTGTAATTCGTAGCATTGATCCCGGGGACATAAGTTTGAGGGCGCGTGTAACGGCGGTTGGCGGGTAGCAGTAGCGGCAGCAGCAGCAGCAGCAGCGGAGCTAACGTCGCACTTGGCATTCCGCTCGAGCTGGCTCATATCCTTTTACGACTAGCTCCTATACTTGCCTCTTTCTCTGTCGCGCACGCTCGGCTTTTGCCCATAGAGTTTGACAAGGCGACTTTGTAATGGATACCCTCGCCCAGCCGCGGAAACTTCCACCCCACCGCCGCATATATACTCGTTCTCCGCGCTATATACTACGGATTCAACGATACGTATATAGAATGATTCGCGAAGAGGAGGGGGGTCGTTATTTATCGAGACAATTGTTGCGCGCGTTTTCTTTAATGAAACTGCGCGCTCGCGCGAGCGGATACACGTTTGGGGAGGTGCACTCTCCGCGCTTCTTTACGCTTTTCCATTTCCTTCTCGTAAATGGTGTTTGGTAGTCACGTGTTCTTAACGGCTTTGGCCCGAGCGATTAGAAATAATTTATCGCGCCATGTCATTATCCAGAAGCGTAATTATATTTATATTTATATCTTAAAATAATAAAAGTGAATCTTGTGTTGAACATAATCTGCACCCACATCCACCATCATGTCTTCAATATTGTAATTTCTTTTTCTTTTTCAAAGGTCTGTTAGTTTATTTTCTACATAAGTAAGATTTTAATTATTCAACTTAAGGGGGTCCCATATAGTAAATAAAAAATAAAAATTTTGAGCTACAACATAGCAAACAGAAAAGCAACTAATTTGATTATGAAGAAAAAGTTAATCACGATAAACCGCAACATAGTTGCCTTCCGTTGTAATGTAATTACCTATCAAATCAATTCCACAAAGTTTGAAGCTAATATACAAATTACTCTCTAAATGGCACTTGAATAATGTCTCAAAGTCACCCAATTCGAATGTCATTTAGCGCGATATTTATGTATTAGGTTCAAACTTTGTGAAATGATAGGTAATTGCATAACGGAGGGCAACTATGCCATGCTTTATCGTAATTTGATTTTTATTATTTGTTATAATCATATTAGTTACTTTTCTGTCTGAATTACATGGCCGAAGCCATTTCCGAATTTAACAGTAATGAAAATAGTTATTAAATTTGTTTAGGAACAGTACTGATCGTTGATATAATCAAGAATAAAGTAATTAATTTTTCAAACTGTTAAATTTTGTAAAAAAAAATTACAATATTGTATTATAAAAATTACTAGTCTCACAGTCTACGGCTGCTTTAGTTGCCAGTATTGTAAATATTGCGGGGCCAATTTGTAATATTTACTAGACTCTTCTCTCCGTGTACGAGCCAAGCAAATAAATATTAAATGTTCCCAGCGAATATTATCGCTAGGCGTTTCGCTTAGAATTTAATCTAAAATCGAGGCAAAGTGCGCAAACTACTACACGCAGCATTGCGAACGTTTCCGTGTTAATGACGGCATCATATACAGGCTGAACAACGAGGTAAATTTACTTAAATGACGTACAAACAAACCGCGGGCTTGGACCCTGCGAGCAGTTTGTTGAGCTCGTATAACGCAGCAAAGTTGGATCGCAAGTGAAGAAAAACAGCACAGGGAAACACGAACCCCCGGATAAGTTAAAAACATTTTACAAACAGTATAAAAACTCACGTGATCTGCAGCCCTCTATAAAGTCAAAGAATGCATATATAATCATTAGTTGCACTCGGAATAAGCGGGAAGAAAATCCTCGCAAGCTCGAGTGCTAAAAACGGCGGTTCCAGCAAATCCAGAGCGCAGCCACAGCTCACGTAATTGCCGTGACGAAAAAGAAAAAAAAATGATAAAACATCAGCACAGTACAAATTGGGGCTGCGAAGAAAGCCCATATAAAACACCGCGACGTGCGCGCGTGTATATATGCAGCCGTCAATTGGTTTTTCCGGTGGCGTAGGTCCGACTCTCTCTCTCTCTCTCTCTCTTTCTCCCTTATCAGTCGACGCCGCTGCTGTTGCTGTAGTTCTCTACTATTTCTCTCGCTGAAAACTCTCTAAAAGTTATCTCGAGTCTTCTCCTCCTCCTCCGTCTCTCTCGGAGTGTAGAATATAGCGACATGAGCGTCAATGTGCAGCATCGACACTGTTTCGCTCCTCCCACCCCCTCTCTCTCTATATATACATACACACCGCTTGCTTTACAAGCGCGCAACGCTATTTTCACTTTATTATTCATAAGTTTTTATGAGCCGCGCTGGTACTTTTCGTCAAGTGAAAGAGAAAGAGGTGTTGTTGCGCGCGTGCAAAGAGCGCCGAGAGCTTTACGGCCCTGCTATATCGTCCGCATTTATCTTTCGCTCCTTTTTCTTCCTCTTCTTCGCAGCGATCGACGTATTTTTTTTCTTCGCCTTTGGCTCTCGTCCGAACGCACCGTGTCGCGGGTAATTATACGCGCGGCTGATGTCCCAATAAACGGATATAAACACAAGGGGAGGACAAAGGGGGGACCGACGTCGCCGTGAAAATTATGACCAAAAAAAAGCAGCAGAAGAGTAGAGGAAGAATAAGAGTAGGGACTAGAAAGAAAAAGTGCGGTTTCACGCATATAGTTCTCGTTATCCGGCGGCGTTTTAATCTCGGCCGTGGTGGCGCGCGAGACTCGCGAATATACAAGTGCAAATAAGATGAAGAAGCAACGATAAATTACACCGCGCCGGCGTTTACTCTCTCTCTCTCTCTCTCTCTGGTGTTATCGCGTGGGCCGAGTCTATGCGGTCTACCCCGCAGCTCCTTGATGTAGTCGACGAGCGATAGTATAGCACCACCGCCGCGGCTTCCGCCCTGTATATAAAAGAGCTCTCGATAGTCTGCCGCGAAGACGAGGACGACACACTGAACGCAATTGGTATGCAAAGCGGCGCGCGTTGCTTCGTCCCGGTGAAGGACCAGCTGGCACAACAAAGTCCAGGATATTAGACGTCGCACATAAACAGAGCCGAGGCCGTCGACACCGAAACGTCATGCAGCCTCTCTATATGTATATATAACTATATACACCGCAATCTCGGGATCGCCGACGCCTCGCTTCGATTTCCCAGCAGGGAGGGCCGCTCCAAGTAAGGAATATACAGGCGAGAGATGCGCTGTACCTGCTGCGGTGACTCTAATCGCTTCTTCTCTCTCGCGCATCCACCCCCGCGCTATATGGCCTGCTTTTGAGAGCCAGGTCAAAGCACCAGCGACGCGGCTCACTGCGTGCGAGCTCGAGGAAAGAGAAATGAATTCGCGCGAGGAATAGGGGCGGAATTTCTCGAGTATATGGCGAGAGCTTAAATTGATTCCGATTCTTTGACGTCGGAATCTCGCCTCTGGCGGATTGAGATTTTCATCGAGAACGAATCCGCTGCGCGGAGAGAAGAGCTTCGTCCGCGATGTAAACTCGCGTTTGAATCGTAGATGGGTTATAATGCTCTGATTCCGGTGCCCATGATAGTATATAGTTATGGAGAAGTTTTTATTCGGAGTTTTTTATACATACAAGCACAGCGGGCACCGCACGCTGGGATATGAAAGCCGAACAGAGGCGGCGGCGCATAAAACAAGATATATTACATTTGGATGGAAAGTGAAGCGCGAGCAATTAAAAAAGCAAGAATCGTTAATAGACCGTAGTAGCGCGGGCCATCAAGAATTCACAAGCCTCGTAACGAATTCATATGGCCGAATTGAAAAATCCCGAATGACCGGGGCGGCGCCCGTGCTGAATTCATAACGAAAATTTCAAAAAGCTTTCAATTCCCAATAAACCCGTACGACAAGCCGTATATATATATATATAGGCCGTTGGTTAAAACGCCTGAATAGCAATATAGCATAATGGAGTCTCTATTGTATATATAGATCTGTCGAAAATTTAGATAGCAGTAGCAGCAGCAGCTCAATACATCCACACCCCCGCGCGCGCGCGCACACATAACCCTCTGCGGGGACAACAATAATTGTATACCCATCATAGTAGTAGGATCGAGGGCAGAACAGCGTATATATATATATATATATATATATATATATATATATATATATATACTATATACAGCGGTAGAGCGAGCCGTTCGATTGCAGGAGTGACAATGGCAGCAGGCGTATCAAAGCCGATGCATATATATAAGGAGGCCGCGTCAACGGGCGAACCGATCCTGCACAAGAAGCCCCGGCTCTTCTGCGGCAGCACTACGGCGCCTCGTATTGAGGACGAGGACGCGACAAACGAGCGGTCACGCCTAAGCTATATTGATGCTCTTTCCCTTGGCCGCGGCTGCGCCATTTCCATGTCCTTGCTTATTACATACTCAATATTCAGGACGGCATTAGAGTTGAGAATCTCGAGGATGTCGAACGTTTAGCGCTGCTGCTGCTGCTGCCGTTGAATTATAAGTAATAACTTATATATGGAACGTCGACGCGGGGATGAATTTTCAAGAGGGCGAGAAAAATAAAAAAAAATCGACCGGGAATGTTTAGTACATGGCGTGTGTAGGCGCGATTCGGAGCGTGCTCTTTGAAATTCAAACGGCTTTTCAGTCTTATAAACTATACGCATTTGAAGGCTGAGCGGCTTATACTTTTGAGATTCACGCACGTCTCTGTATACAGACGTACTTCGAATATTCAAATATTCGCCGACGGCTGAAATAAGGAATTTTCAAGAAGAAGTTTTTGTGCAAACATTTCTAGTTTTCAACAAATAACTGCAAGAGATTTACTTATCACGCTTCAGAGTGAGCTTTTTCAGTTTCTCCTAAATGAATGTGGATTACGTACAATATGTTTTACATGTAGCGACGTCAGTACTGCAGCAAATAGGTACTATGTATATGTATGTGTATATATATATATATATATATATATATATATATGGAGGAAAATTTAAAAAGTTCAAAGTTTTCGCTGATGCACTGCGTGAGTTAAAAGTCAAGTAGTATAAAATCGGGATTTGAGAAAATGGCTTATTGCAAACTTTTCGAAACTCAATCAAATATACTTGCTAAGAGAAGGATTAAAATTTCGCAGGCACAGCGCTGCAGCCAAACTTTATAATTAAAGATAATCATAGCGTGTACCCTGGCGGAAATCCAAATTTATCGCGTTATTTCTTTTCGTTACGATAGTAGCAACCGCGTCGCGCGGGGAAACGAGTTTTTGTATTTCGAAAAAGTTTGCCCTCGAGTGTTAGACTTATGATTGAAAAAGTATGGAATTTCCTATAGAACCCGGGGAGAAGGCGACAGCGGCGACAAATATATATGTATATATAAGGAGGAAATGTTATATGGAAATGGGTAATCCAGGATCGGTCAGACTTGAGAGGGAAAACTCGCAAGCGTCGTGAGCGAGCGCCGACTAATACCTCAAGTTTTCCGCGCGCGGGGATCGAGAAGGTCTCCGGTTACAGATCGACTTACGTTTCTCTCGCGTTCCTCCGGCTGTTAACCGATATACCTGTTTTTCGCCATTGGAGACGACAAGGAAAAACAAATAATGCCAAGCAGATTGGACGATTTTTATATTCGCCCATCAGCTTATTATATACGAGTATCGATGATGGCTCGCTCATAATGTATATATTAAAGATAAGCGAAAATTCGCGAGATAATAATTCACTTTACATATATTAGAAAAAAGAAAATTATACGCGTGTACGTTTTCATAAAAGAGGTCGATCGATGCAACTATACGCATATAACGAGGCCGCGGCTAAATTGAAAAATATGACAAACAGCACACGCACCGGGCCCGCGCGGGCATTGTCCGCGGTATAGCCCCCTTCCTGATAAATGTCCGCAATCATTAAATCGGCCGCGTGCTCGATACTCCCTCTCCGAACAATTAGAGGCGATAAATCGCGTCTTTTTTTGCACCACGTTATAACAATGAAGTGATCAATGAGCTGCGACGAGGAAATAAAAAAGAGCCCGCAGGTATAGCGGCACGAAATTTGCGGGCTCGCCAGCTGGATAAGGAAGCGGCGAGCTATATGCCCGCGTATAGATAGATAGCGGGAGGGAGAAAGAGAGAAGTCTAGCCGAGCGCGGGCCAAAGTTAGGGATACCGAGAGCGAGAAGCTAGTAGGCGACTATTAATCAATCTTCGTCGGGCTCGCTCGCGCGCTTCGGAAACTTTCCTGGAACTCATTTCCCTGATGCGAGCGAGCGCTCTGCGTTATTCAAAGCGCGTTATGCGTCGGATCAGCGGCTGCTGCATGCATACATGCGCGGCGGCGGCGGCATATATGTCGGATGGCGTGCAGCGCGAGCCGGATCGTAAATTTTCCGTGAAAAAGCTGATGCTATACTGCCGCCTTTTTGCCCCGCGCGTATAACAAAGCGTGTACACATCAGCCTGTCTCGATTCTGCGTCTATGTTATAGAGGTATTGCGGAGCGAGCTGTAGCGTATAACAGTCAACTGCTCGCAACTCAAGCTTCTTCAAACTTATCAAGGTCTCGTCACCCAGATATATACGTATATTTATAACAACTATTGTGTCTGAGCACCACCGCACGTTTACCTCCTATTATACACTGCAGCGTCCTTCATTTTTCACCGACCACACGTCGCACCTTTCGTATAAATATATATACAGATAAATCTACTTGAGAAAGTTTTAGCTTTCCCGCCGCCGTTGCACTATTATATTATGCGTTTTATTCGAGTGTGTTATAAAAAAACGCGGCCAGACGTCGTGCCGAGGCGAGTTGATGTACATCAGTTTCTGAGCACTTTTTTATCATTCAACAGTGAATCGAGCCGCTGTAGCAAATCCATTTATATTGTAGTCTTGCCGTGCCCGGACTCTAACTACTTACCGAGAATCGACCCTATTATATCGAAGTCCTTATGCTATATATAAAGCATAGACTTTTACTACTCATGCGCTCTATGCGTCGACCGCATATCACTAGTACACATAATACAGGTATATATACACGAAGCTTATCTCTATATAATATAGAAAGACAATACAGTAAAATCCGAACGACTAATATAAATAAACTTTTTAGTACACTTTACTGTATAATACAAACGTCCTTCGTCATCCAACTTTGCGGCGCAAAAAACTTTTATACCTGGCGCGCGGCGCTGCCGTGTTTGTTAACTCGATACTGCAGCTGCTGCACACTCCGGAAATGAATAAAACTAGCAACCGGAGCATCCCTTAGCGCAGCGCACAATGTACACACCCACACACACAGATACATAGAGTATATATAACTATTATGTGCGCATCTCGCGCATATGTATATATATATATATACGCTCGGAGGCCGAGTTATAAGGTACCACGTCGCAGTAGCAGCCGTTGTCGTGCGCTGCACATACGTCAGAGGCGTCAGACTGCAGCGCAGGAGCTTATATAATGAGCAGGTAATGAGGTATTTAGCATGTGCACGTCGCCGCAGCGTTATAGTGCGCGAAAGGCCAACGCGCCGCCTTGCGATCGTTAGGCACAAAGCGCCCACTTGCTTTGACGCGTCTTCATCGCTATAATGCGCGAGCTCTATACAGCTCTGGCACTCGACGATGAGTCTTGACGCATTATAACGCCTCCACTCTGCCTCTGACGTTTCTTTTCGGTTATAGTACCGCGAGTCTGCAGTACAGCTGTGCGGAAAAAGAACTCCTGTTGCTCTCGGGCATGTGTATAAGTGTGTATATTTTTGGAAGGAGTAGTAGGAAACATCGCGTCTCTGCATCAAAGGCCGATTTTTTGCGCGCATATGCGATGATATATATATATGCAGCGCGACACGTTTTTCCGCGTCGGCGGACTTTTCGAACGCAACGGGATACTTGGAGGACTGGCGACAGGCCAAGTGCACTCTTTTAATGGAGATGAATCTATCTGACTACGTGCTATAGCCTTTAATGCGCGGCGTGTTATGTATAGATAAGATCAATTCAATGAAACGCGTACAAATTTTTTTATTTGTCGAGCGATGCTATATGTTTCCACGCTTTTTTTCCTTTTGTACGAGTAATTTACAGCTGGACGAAAGGATGACGAACGCGTCCTTGAAACACTGCATCAGCTTTAATAAACAAGCAATTGTCCGCGTGCGATTTACTCGGGCAACCGATCTTTTTTTTGTTTACATTCTCGGCAAAGTACGCGAAATTCCATGTTTATAACGAAGGTATGTGTGAATAGGCGATGCGCATCCGGTATGCGTTTTGTGCCGCATAATTTCTTCATTATATAATTAGAGATGATAATATCTTTTCCTCGCTCTTCCTCTCTTGTTTTATTCCTGTGGCGTTAATGAATTAGATCGCATATATAACTGGGACGACGGCAAGAAAAAATAGAGTGTCAGTTTTAATTTAGGCTTTTACAAAAGTTTTCCCAGCTATATACGTATCTCGATGTAATTAGGGTGAAATAAGTTACTTTGAGCATTGAGAGCAGAATATAAAGCTTAGTTGCACGTACGGCTACCGTATAATTATACATTTAAAGTTTCACTCGTATTATATAGTTTGACTTATAATTTCAAATGTTCTGGATGTATGCAGCTAATAATAACAATTTACAGAGATGTAGAAGGTAATACTCTCGCAAAAAAAAATGCAAATCTCAACACGCGGTCAGAGCTGCAACTAGTATAATTTATAACCCGTTAATCGCCGGTGCATTTGTTGCTATGCACCGAATGAAAGTAAACACCGATGCGCACATATATATACACGTGAGTTTATTTAACCTTGATAGTCGCGTCTCGTCACTCTCCTTTTTCCGCGGAATGCAGCCGCCTCCAGACGTGTACCTATATAAAGGCACGTGTATATTTATATATATATATATATACGGGAAAAAGGCAGAAAAACGAGCAAAGAGAAAAGACCGGTCAGGTGTAGAACGAGAGAGGGATGGAGCAAAAAAGCTCACCGCGCGCGTTTTTCGGCATTCCGTTACGATAAATCTCGGGGGCCGATCTTTCTTTCGGCCTTTTTTCCCCCGCGCCCTATCTCTATCTCTGCGCGCACGTGTACACCTTCGGACCGTGCAGTTGTGCGTCTGTGTGTGGCTATACCTACGTCGGGCGTGCCGTGCATGCGCGCGCAGAGAGGCCGTAATTCAGTGTCGTGTGCGCTGTAATAACGCGAACCTCGTCGTCGATCGATTCATCCTCGCCAGAGAGGGAGAGAGAGAGGGATTCTCTGTACCACTGCTATATATACGTATATATATACACCCACACAACTCGAGGGCTTGTGATGTTTCCTTTTCTTTCGCCTGATGCGGGGAGAAAGAGAACTAATTTAATACGGCTATCATTTACGAGCGCGAGAGAGTGTCGCTGTCGATCGCTCGGTCAATATGTGGGAATGTTTCTGGATCGCGTGTATATTATGACGTTGAGTGCGCGCCTGCTCGGTACATCCGTTTTGCAATTTATGCTCCGTGTGCGTGGTATTGAAGCTTTTTACCATGTATATATAGGGGATGTATGGAGAATTGAGAGCATTGATGTCTCGATTTATTGATTACAGTTTTTTGTTTTAATGCAGTATAACTTTTAATTAAGTATACATTTACATACGTTATGAGCCTCTGTTCGAGTGAATTTTCACTCGATATTACTGAAATATAGAAAATCCGTATATCTCAACGGTTTTATTCTTTCTTACATTTAAATGCCTTTGTTTAATTCTAGATTGAAGTTACATAAATACTAATACTCTATTCTGTACACTTGTATCCGAGACGCGTAAAAAGTTTCAGAAACAGCGCTCGCTCAATTTTTTCCTCGATCTATCATTACTCGCGAAAATTCGCGTACATATCCAACGTATCTCTCGTGTGATCAACGAGAAAGCCTTCTCAAGCCAATCGCGGCTACGTAGCAGCCCGCGCGGCCCATCATGTTTGTTTTCTCGCAGTCAGACACAAAGCACACTCGACACGCGGCTGCTATGCGCGCTAGTCCATAAACTTTCCGCAGCTATATATATATACAGCCGAGGCGAGTTTATGCGCGTTCGCGTAGTACATAAGAAAAGAAGATTGTAAAGGGCCGGCGGCCGCGCGTTTACACATATCGGAGGGCCTGTTTAACTCGGGAATAAAACCGAGGGAGGGGGAGAAACTAAACCGCGTCGCCCCGCAATAAACGGCCGGCATTATCCGCTCGTAATCACTTGACCGTGTATAGCCGAGCGAACTTCAGTTGTTGAGCGCTCGTAAAACCGCGGCTGAAGACGCTTCGGAGAGTTTTAGCGCGCTCGCGCGCGCGAGAGAGAGAGAGGCCGTCTAAAGTGCTCCTCCGCGGGAATAAGGCATGAAAAAGGGGCCGCATGCGAGTCACGGCTACGCTGAGGCTCGTGCTGCTACTAGCCCTATGAATTAATCTGCCCAGCAGGCACTAAACGTAACCAGAGAGAGAGATTATATATATACGTGACACGCTACCTTTTTACCCCGAAAATTTAACGGGCGGGTTGCTAGAGAGAGAGAGGGCTTGTGTGTATATATGTGTGTGCGGGAGAGGCGCAGACTTGTTGGAGAGTTGTGGACTTTTTGTATGGGAGTTGCGGAGTTGCGCCGCTGCTTCGCGCAAGTATTTCTTGCGAGGCGCTTAAGTGTATTCAAGCGTCTCCGTCTGCCATAAATATTTCCTCGCGAAGCGCCTTACTTATTCATACCTTTGATTCTTGCGCGAGGGCGTTTGGATTTTTATTTGGCCGTTTTGTGCGCCGGGAAACCTATAAGAGGATGCAAATTGGGTGAAGTGGCTGCTTCTTGTTCTTTTTTCTCCGTTGCAGATGAATGTTATGAATTATTCGCGTAGGAGCAACTGCTGCTCGAGTATATATACCGCACATGTTTACAATTGCCCGGCAACGAAATAATCAGCTGAATACGAGTTATTTTCTCGAAATTCCTCCGTCGAGCAGCTGGGAATTCGCAGCGTATTACCGGTGAAAAGAGAGGACTGGGTGGTCCAACTACAATCACCAAGTAATCCCAACTGGTGGCCAAAAAAGGAGGGGAAAAACCTCGGCTCGACTATACTCCCAAAACTTTTGTGCGGGTAGGTATACGCCGGAGATGAAACTGCGATCATCCGCGCGCACTAAAAGAAAAAATCCTTCAGCTTCAAAGTTCAAAGTTCATTTTTCGCCGGGGCATATGCGCGCGCGTAAAGTGTCTCCGCGCGAGCTGCACCTGCAGTCATATACGCCGTGTCTGTATAACGCGGGCTGGCGGAATTAAGTCCCGCTTAATTCTCGCGGTCGGCGCTCCCTCTCGAGTTCGAGGGCCGGGAAATGAGGTAGTCGCGCGCCCCGCGATTCCGGCCCAATCACAATTCAGCAGAAACTACTAAGGCGACGCTTTTCGCGCGCTACTTCGAACTTTCGACTACTCGGAGCAACGATTTCGCGCCGCCTCTGCACAAAACTCCTGTCAAGCGCGCTCGTACCGATATATATATATTTTAAAGTCGCGCGCGGGCCCGCATGCGCATGCGGGAAAGAGCTTCTTCGAGTGTGTGCGGTTTCTGGGAGACGCTAATTCCGCGCGATATGTATCACGCCCGCGAACTTCAAAACTGTCGCGAGCGCGTGTTCGTATATTATAAGTTGGCGCGAACGCATCAAGGCTGTAATTTACGTCGCGTCGAAATAACAAATCTACATGCGACTTTAATAGCGCGCTGTCTGATAAAGCGTAGAGCGAGATAGAGGACTGAAAACAATAACAACAATAACAACAACAACAACAACAAACCAGTGTAACAGGAAGAAAATTACGGGAAAAAACAAGTCGGTGAAAAGTAGATGAAGTAGTGCGCTCTCGCCCGCACCCCCGCGCGTCTACGTATATATGCATGCATATTCCCGGGGCATTTTTTGCTCGCCCATGCACCGCAACTATATACACATACAGCGTATAGCAGCGTAAAACCCAAGCGACGACTTGCGAATGTACATCATTTTACTTTTTAACCTCGACGTTACTTATTAAATTATACACAACGGGTCCGGCGTGTGCGAGTATTATTCTGGTATCATGCGTATGTACATAGCAGAGGGCGCCACCCGCGTTATTTTTATCCTTCATCAACGTCCGCGCTCGCGCTTGCGGAAGTGGCTTATCTGAATTTCTCGGGGAGAAAACAAATCCCATCTCCGACTCATCGATCGTTTATTACTTTTTCCATCTTTCTCCTGCAGTTCTTGCTTGCTCTCGCTTCGCACCGAGCAAGAGCTATATCTACACGTATAGCGGCGGGCTGTCTTATTAAACTCGAAAAATCTATCTCGCATCGGCTCGATTTATCGTCGAAACCACTCTCTCATGAAAGTTTAGCTGCTGCTGCTGCTGCAGCAAGAAGAAGAAGAAGCTGCTACGTTGTAGCGATACTTGTTGAAGCTGTGCATTACTCTCGAGAATAGCGCATCATTAATTTATCGTAAACTCCCTGGCAGTGGAGGTGCTGCTGCCGCTGCTGGTAGTAGTAGTCGTTCCCTCTCTATCTTCTGTGCGCTCGGGCGCATAAACGCGCCTTTAAACTTTCAGAAAGCCCGAGATCATCAGGATTGGGATATCCGGGAATAGGCGAGCGACATCCCGCGTCGTAAACTTGCGTGAATGTGTGCGGGTGAATCGAAAAATTAGGGGGAAATTGATCGAGTGCGGCCAGTTCGATGGGTTTTCAGGCTTCATGTGTGTGTGCGCGTGGGTCAAAAATCCAAACTGGAGCGAGGGATTTTATATTTAAAGGCGCCTTTTCTGAAAAATACTCCAATCTAAAAGTATATATACGTATATTTCAAAACCCCTGCAGCATATAATACAATTATGCGGCCTAAGGATGCCATAAACACTTAAAAAAGACTTGATGGTATATATAGCGTCGAAAATTAACTCCTTATTTCCATGCATCGACCTAATTGCCGTATTTTCCGCGTTATTTACCCACCTCTTCCCGATATATCGCAGAAAACGAACGCGGCGGCCGGCCGCGGCTATTTATGCATGCTGAAATTACGAAGCCAAACTCTTCTGCGCTCCGCTAATATAAATAATAGCGCGTGATATTTTTCCCGCTGCCTCGAAATAATTTACGAAACTCGCTCGAGCGTTGTTGTTTTTTCTCGCGCTATAAGCCGGAGCGAGACTTTTTTTTCCCGCGCGACTTAATGGAGACCGATTATTTCTCACTTGGCCATAACAAATTCGACTTGGAGAGACTTGTTTGCATTTAGACGGGCATAATATAACTCTGGGAAAGTCGCGCGAGGAATCGGGCCGCGCGGATTCCTTTAAAACATATAAAGTAGCAGAAATTTCGTGAAAAAGGACGAGCCATAAAATCAAATTCTTTATTCTCGGGCAAAAGGTGAGCCGAGTATATTTCCCAGACGCGCTACAAACCGTTTCGCCTCTCTCTTTCTCTGCGGAAGATAGATAGAGTCATGAAAACAGAATGCAGCTCCGTATAGCCGGCTTCAGTCAGACAAACTGCCCTCATTCGCTCCTCGGTATACACAGATCGAGCATTCGTGTACGTATGTGAAAGGACCGATAGCCAGAGCGCGTAAAACGCCAATTCGCTCTGCGCATATTAATTCATTGGTCGCATATACAATTTTCAAGTCCTCCCCCGAGCAGCCGAAAATCAATAATTTCCACTCGGAGTTTAGCAGGCCGAAAAAAAAACTTTTCAATTAAATCACTTCAATAATGAAATCGCCGATTCGCGTCTCGGAGTCCATATATATGTAGTCGACGTGAATACGAGCGAGTAAATAAAATAAAAGCATTGCTGCAGGCGGCGAACAAGTGGCATGCAAGTGTACTATGGAGTATATATAGCTTCCGATATCTGCACGCGAGATTTTCGGCTATATGGGTGTATGCATATATCCGAGTGTCTGTGTGTGCAGTTGTCGAACTCGATCAGTGACATTCGAGCCTGATTCGATTGCCGACGGCGAGAGAGAGAGAGAGAACGTGTGTCGTGACAAAGTGCCATCGCGCACGCAGCGAAATGCCGATCGCGAACGTTCGAGAGTTCTTAATTAAATTCTTCGCCCTTCTAAAGACTCGCCGGATATTCTCGGAAAACACGAGCGTACACCTCTAACGCTAAATTACAGTATATAAATAGCAATAATATAACAACGGGTCAGATCGCGACCATTTGTTATATAGCTGCATATTCGCAGCGAGGCGTATATATAGGCTGTACATTATGCGCATATACGATGCCGTTTGTAAATATCCGCCGATTAATACGCACACCTGGGCAGGTCCAATAAGCCGGTTAATCGAGCTTGAAATTTTTGGTTATATGCATGTGTGTCGGCTGGGAATTTATCTACGTAGCTACGCGGCGGCGCGCGCGCGGAAAAAATCGAGTTAATTGCTACATTATTGGATATTAGGTCTTACATTATAGCCTTCACGCGCGATTCGACTTGTATAAAAAGTCCGATCGAATAAGCAGTTAATATTATATATCGCGTCGCGTTTTCTATAATGAAAATTCTTCGGTATAGTGATACACCTCGAATAGTAATAGTTTTTGCATCTGCATATATTATAAAATAATATATTATATATATAAGTCAGCTGCGCATTCAGATTCTAACATTTCGAAGGCACTAATTCGCAGGATCGAAGAAAAACATCGAGCGCAGGTGTATTAGAACGTGATCCGCGAGCATTGGGTTATTTGGAAGCGTCGCCCGATAACTTTAAGTCCCTCGCGTATATACGCTGGTATGTATACTTTCTGGCAAAGAAGACGCATTAATTCTCAGAGATGTGTAGAGGGGTCAACCCGTTATTTATCATAAAATACGGCGCGGAGTGGAAGGGGAGGGGGGGGGGAGAGAGATAGAGAGACAAAGAGTGAAACGCGGCTTTTATGTAATGGCGCGCATAATGAATCGTATTCAATCTACCGCTACATGTTGAGGGTATTCGTGCAGCGCGCATCTCGCGCGACGCGCAAATCTTTAGTACCGTTCGCCGCTGCAGTGCGGCCGCTTGTCAAAAGACGCGGATTCCCCGGAACGCCTATATCAATTATACCGATTTACCGCGGGACGAGTTGGACTCGTATATTTTTCCCCTTCTTTCTCTCTCCCCCTCTTTCGCGATGTCGACAATATTTATCGGGAGATCGCATCGTCTCTATATGGAAAAATCCTAAAAAAACATTGTTAAAGAGCTTTCCTGTCTAAATAAAAATTAATTGCTACATCTCCGGGACCTTTAAAACCTAATTTTTGAATAATTTCAATGTGCCGGTCAACAGTTTCTCGAGGTTGATTTCGTATTAGGATCACTATTTCTCTAGTGTTTTAAATAGCATCTAGAATATGAAGAAAAATACCCTAGAAATGTATATATCACTTAATTTTTTTAAGCACCAGATGAGTGATTTTAAGCACGATCATATACTTGTATTGACAATGAGATGAGTTTTGTTGTCAGAGACTGTTTGCGGGTGTGCTGTTTATTATTCACTCTTTAAACAGTGTCTTATATTTTCCGATATAAATATTGAAATCATTTCGCGGATATTTCGATGTGCTTTATTGTTCCATACACTACAGATGTATACAGTATTTTTTTGGTTGTATAACCCGCAGATGATTAAATACGTGTTTACTCAGTAACGTATCAATAATTCATGGACAGCAAATTTTAAAAAAAATGAAATTCTCGAACGAGAAACTTTACGTAACCGCGTCTGCCTGCCCTGAATGCAGTCGCACGCGCACACTTCTCTTTCTCACTATTTATGAATAGACATAAAATCATCGCAACAAGCCTTTCGCGCAGAGAAATCAGCACCGATATATACATCAGTCAAGCACATAGAAAAGCCGCGCACAGTCATTTGGCATTCTTCGGGACTCATTTTCGCATTAATAGCACGTCGATCACGAGGCGGCGATCTCGGAATCGCGCGTATTAATCATCCAGCAACAACGAGGAAATTAATAATAAATCAAGCATCGGCTTTTTCAACGAAAAACGCGCACGTATACCCCCCTCTGCACACCCCGCGTATTATATATATATACAAGACGAGCGAGAGATGAATGCTGCCGAGGAGAAAGTATTATATACGCGTTCTCTCTTTCTCTCTCGCGTCTAGTATATGTATATATATATATGGACGCAATATGCGCGGGCATGTACCATCGCACAAAGGTAAGTGGAAACAAATTGTAAAGATGCCGGTGATAAAGAGCTGCGGCGTGGAAAATGAAGTTTCTTTTTACCTCGATTGATGATGAATAACAGTAAAATTACCGTAAATCGCGAACGAGTTTACAAAACGTCGCGAGCGCGGAGGTATATGTATGGGTATAAACTGAGACAGATGGCACGCTTTTGTATGAGCGAGCGAGAGGAGCGAAAAGCCGCCCATCAATTTGTCGCTGTAATTCCTATACCGCCCGGGCATATGCGCGTTCTTTTATTCTTTATTTATCGCTCGCTCGCGATGAGGCGCGCGCAGTCTTTCGTAATTTTGATTGATGCTGCGCGCGCGACTTGCTACGTTCGTTGTAATTATTTCTTAATTTACCGAGTGGCTCCGAAGTTTTCGCGATGCGGAAATACAGTGTGTACAGTTTTGTGTATATTGTAACCAAAGGCTTTTACTGCGCGGATCTATCAATGTCTGCTGTGAAGTATTGAATAAAAACTTTTCGCTTTTTTTCTACATCGATTAATTTCTAGGCGATTACAAAAGATTTGGAAGAGGTATGTACAGTATACCGAAATAAGGACTGAAATTACCGAGTCATCCAGTCCGGAAGAGAGAAATCGATCGTGCAGCGAAGCTCGAGAGGCAAGTTCACAAGTACCGTCGCGTCGACGGAGGACAAGATGAAAAATAAAGAACGAATGAAAAATGCGCCTCGAAAAAATCCGCAGCTGTAAATCAGTTCTCTTTATATATGCTGGAGACGAGATGCGGATGAGAGAGAGAGAGAGAGAGAGAGAGACAGTGAAAGACTCTGAGAAGCCCTCGCGGAATCAGAAAATCAAGAAGAATCGAATCCGACGATGAGATTATCCCTCACGTATAAGGGGATTTATTCGAAGTGAAATGTCATAACGACGAAGTGCAGGATAAAAGACGGAAGCGCTCGAGTAAAAATGGACGGACGAGAGAGAGAGCGAGAGGTTTTGTTGGTGAGCGAGAGAAAGAGAGAGAGAGAGAGAGAGAGAGAGAGAGAGAGAGAGAGAGAGAGAGAGAGAGAGAGAGAAATCCGGCAGGCGGACAAAAAAACGAAGAGACGAGACGCAGCGGGACGGGTTATATGCTCGGCCACCCGCCGCTTGCCAAATTCATGTGCGGAAAATGAGAAAAGAAGGCCGTGGCCAGAAAATAACTGCCCTTTTTTCAACTCACTCCTTCCCCCTTTCATTCTTTACAGGAGTACTAAATATTTTACTGTCCTCCTCTCTATGTTTTCAAATCAAGAAAAATGGCGTCTTTGTATGAGAGTGCGCGAGCTTCAAAAATTGAAAATAATCCTTTCGCTTCGGATATAATATCTTGTATGCGGCGCTGTATCACGGGGTATAAATAAAACGAGTAAACATTGTTGCTCTGTTCTCGGTATATTTGTACGTACATATAAAATCTCCGAGCTGATTTATGTCTGCCTTAAAAATCTATCCCTAGTGTAGTAACGCGAAAAAATTTAACTCAATCTCGACGGACGAGCTGAGCTTTTTCGCTTTTGTGATAAAAAAGTTCAGCGAGAAAATGTTTATATATTACAATATATTATTATAGGTATATCCTCCCGAACGTCGCCAGCGTCAGTTATTATGACTTGGAGAAGTCACAAAGCATAATGACAATCAATATTCGTATTCGGATGCAGAGTTATGTTATGACACCAGATAAAGGTGCAAATCACGGTGGAGTCTTAATAAAAGTTCAACAAAATCAACTTTAAAGCAAGACAGTTTCCGCACACCTCATTCGCATCGCTATAAATAAATACATTCTGCGCGCAGATTGTGATGAGAAAAACGGGAAGACGTCTATGCGCCACCTGTATTCACTAGCTAGAAACTAGATTGCTCATAAATT
Organism: Muscidifurax raptorellus; assembly: GCA_020010945.3. NCBI lineage: Eukaryota > Metazoa > Arthropoda > Insecta > Hymenoptera > Pteromalidae > Muscidifurax > Muscidifurax raptorellus. The sequence goes on from CM052077.1 coordinate 12,220,630, forward strand.
AAGGTTAGTGCAAAACTGTTTCGCTTTACGACTAATCCAGTTTGGCGCTACTAGGTATATACACAAAACTAGTTAGGCTAATGCCATAATTTAACAATAAAGCGCAGTCAAATTAATGAAAAAATAAATTAAATCCTCCGGAAAAAAACTATACATAATAAATCTCCAGAGGGAAGATTAGAAAAATTTCCGTTTTTTACAGTACACCGTAGCATCTCGTATGTGGGATGCGAGGCGAGATGGCTCGATCGTATGATACACGTTTTAGCAAGCATGCGGTGCACGGGACGCGCCAGACATAGAGAGCTCCGCTCCCTCAGAGAAATGTGTTTCGCCCCGAGGCCATCCCGCGTGAAATCTCACGGGCTATCGCTGAAATTTAAGCTCCCGGCTCGTTTGTCAACTCTCCTGCGCGCCGAGCATCACACAGACTGCAGACAGAGGGAAAACGAAAGAGAAACAGAGCTGCCGCTGCTCTGCTGCCAGTGGGCGAAAGATCCATGGCCAACTATACCGTGTGTGTACTTTTCTCAAAAAATTTCCAACGACGCGCTATACTGGAATCCGCTTTGCGCCGCTGCGGGAAAATGTCGATGCTGTAATTTATTTGCTTTCTGGCGCGTGCAAAATGTGAGAGTCGGCTCTTTGATGCTGTTTTTTTTTTGCAAGTTGTTTGGAAACAAAGATGTACATGGTATATTTTAGGGAATCCGCTTAACAGTGAATAAAGCGATTATTTGTACGAGTATATGAAGTTCGAAGATGTTCATTCAAATGTCCTCCCTGTGTAAATCTCAGCAGCAGTAAAAAGAAAAAACCTCGAAAATCTCGTTAACTTTATCGCTATTAAATTGGAAATAATAGTTGGGCAAGCCAGGCGTGACGCGTACTCATCAAATCGAGCAATTTTATTGCCGATTCGCGGGAACAACGCCATATATATACGTTAGGAGAAACGCACGGGAATCCGCCGAGGGTCTACAAGTTATAACGCGCGCGAAGTCGTTGAGTTCTTAATAAATTCGTTAACCAGTAGTTGCGTCGATTGAGTTAACTCGAAGAAGCGGCGGCGAACATGCTTTCTGGATTATACTTAAGCCGTCATAACTCGAGACGACTTTCTCTCTCCCTCTCTCTCTCTAATGCTGAATAACTTGTAGAATCGCTCGCCGTTTCTGTCGTCGTGAAAAGCCTTTATTATAAGTGAAGCCTCGTCGTCGCGCGCGGTGCGAGCAGTCTTTGATGTGTAGCCGCCGACGGATGTTTTCCACCGTCTGCCGCGCAGTTGTTCGCGAGAGAGAAATTTTGCCGTTTTTCTCTTCATCTTTTTTTTCGTTCATTGTACGCGAGTTGCGTCACTTCGCGCGCGCGCGCACGTTGCGAACATGTCATATTTTTATGGCCGCGCGCAAATACATATATATATATAGACATTCTTTTCCCGGTAAAATTCATGCTACGAAAAACACATTGTGCGAATCTCGAACAATTTAATTTCATGCTATATCGTGTTTTACATTTTGTTGTGTTGTACATACCTTAATTCAATAGCTCTGCAAACTTCCTGCAACAGCATCGGACTTTTTACATCGAGCTTTTTCACGCGAAAGTCATAGATCGAAAAATTCGCGCAGCAGTGAAAGATTTACATCCCGTTTGAACATCCCGGATTACTACATTTTGTGCCGTTTATATAAAAATAAAAAATCTAGCGCGACCGAGAAAACGAGGCTGTATATACATCTGGATATAGCCCTCAGTGCTACAATAATAATCTTCTATACAAACAGCGACTGCTGCGGAGGAGAAATATAAATAAATATCGTCGCGCGCGATTACTCGAAGATCTCTAATTGTGAATGCGCCGTCGAATATCTCATTTCTCGAGGCCTTCGGCTACAATTTAATGATTCAGAAACGGCTTGCTCCGCCGCCGGTGTATATAGAACTCTACGCGCGACCGCATTCACGGTTTACGATTGTAATTTTCGCGCCGGCCTTAATCACCCGTTTCTTCGCTAATTACCGGCTTCGCGCCACTTACTTCGACTCGCCGCGCACTATACTGTAACGCGCGTATAGTCCTAGTTCTATACCTGCGAAATTCATTCTCCAAGTTTTGCATAAAATATATAGGCTCGCTCGGCGAGGCAGTGCTTTACACGGGGTTACGCTGAGTTATTATGCGGTGAAAAAGCTTGTTTCAATTTGTTCCTTTCTATTAAGCATTCTTTTTGCTGGCGGGTTAATATCTATTTCATTCTCCGGGTATAAAATAGAAACTATTAGAAAGCTAATAGAGTAATACAAATTTTTACAAGACTTTCTGCGAAATACAGGTACGACGAATTTCTCTGCTACGGGCATGTCTCGTCTCAGAGAAATTTCGTTCTTCAAGCATAAAAGATTTGCTTTATGTAAAAAAATCGTGATGCGTTCGGTAACCGAATAACCTTTAGAAAGCTCTTCAAACGCAAACTTGAAAACCTCCTGCCAGCGTAGAATAGATCAAAAGCGAATAAATATCACACCGATGACACATCCGTGCAACTCCCGCGTTTCGCTTTATTCAAGACAGACCGTATAGAGTCCATAAAGAAGCCCGTCACGCATTTGTCATTCCTCTCTGCCTCTCCCCTCCACCCCCCTCTCTCTCTCCTGCAACCAAGTAAAACAAATGGCTCGTGCGAAATAACGTAACGGGAAATAAAATCGGCGAAAGCCTGGTGTGCGCGCGAGATTTCGCAGGTGGCCTCCTCCTCCTCCTCCTCCTCCTCCCTAGTGTATATACACGCAGAGGAAAGCTCGCGTTTGACCATTTGCGCTATATACGCCTCTGCCTGTGTGGTAGAAGGAGCTGTACGTTCGAGCAAAAGCAATTTCAATCGTTGAATCGGCCGACTCGACGTGCGAGAAATTGAAAAGCGCGGTGGCCGATTGCGAGAAACCGGACTATAACAGCCGAGATGATGATGCCCGTTACATAAGTCCTCGCCTCGACGTGTGTGTGCGCATGTGTATAGGCACATATATATAGAAGACTCGCGCGGTTTTCCTTAAGTGTTTATGGAGCGCTCGCTTTATGCTTCGTGCGCCCGCGAAGCTCCATATATAAATATATATAGAAACTCATGATGTTATATTGTTTGCCTGTGTGGTATAGGACGCCGACAGTTACTGCTGCGTAATGCGCCTCATATTCAACCAAGCCGTATACTCGGACTTTTTATAATATGAATATATATAACACACTGCATTCATAGACGCGGGCGGCCACTCTATAATACGAGCGCGCGCGCGAAAAGATATTTACATTCGCGTAACGCTCTGTGACACACTTCTCTCTTTCAACAACTTGGCACTTTCGAGGCTACGCGCGCGGCTTTCCTTCCTTCGCCTTTTTAAACCCCTTTTTTCCGAGCAAACTTCAAAGTCGAGCTGTTTTCCAGGCTTCTCCATACTTCTGTAAACGCATTTCTCTCTTTTCTCTTTTTTTCGCCTGCGCAGTGACTCGCAATGCCTTTTTGTTATCGATGATAACGCGCACACGCGCAACAGCGCGCGCCCGAGGAATATGATTTCTGAAGGAGGCTGAAACGCACGAATGTAAAGTATACAGAACTGGAATCGGTAAATATCGTTAGTTTACAGGACCTCAGCGCGGACGTGTATATACGCGAGTAAAATGTTAACTTCCGCGCACGCAGCGCGTTTATTCATATGTATCATTATATAACACGTAACAGATTCGCGAATTCTGCTGTAGCACGCGTGTTTGCAAAATATAGGCGAAGTCTCGCAGAGAGAGCGAAACAACTTGGCACAGCCCGGCAAAAATGTTTCGGGAAAAGTAAATTGCACGGCGATTCCTCATATTCGATTATAGCGCACATAGAGCGGTGTTCAGGTCCTCAAAAATGAACCTCGCGAGCCTACAGAAACATACATGGCTCGATCAAAGGTATAGCCTCGGCTCATCCCAATAAAGGCGAATATATAACATGCTCTGTTGGGAGAAGCCAACCGTGTGGCACTTAATACAGCACAACTCGTATATGGTATATATACGTCATATTTAAATAGCTGGACGAACGAGCATACTACACGTCCCTCCTAAACATTTCCGCTATAGGAGCAAAGCCAAAGCTTTACAGCAGTCCAAAGGCAAGAGCCTCTTGGATATGGAAATATGTATATATATAAAGAGTCCATACGCAACAGCGCGCGACTTTGCGTCTATAAAGTTAGGAAAATTCGCGTTGTATGTATATGTAACGTCGGGTTGAAACGCGTCGTAACGCTGCTCACGCTTTAATACACGCTGTATATACATATACATGTATAGAGCTATAATATAACTGCTGCATAACTGCGACGAACGAGCGAACGGCTAACCAGCGGGTAATTACGCGCTCCTCGAGAGCGTTTACGTTTTTCAAAATTGTTTCTCGGGAAATTAATTTATTTATGCCTCTTCTACTCTCTCCCTTACGTGTAGACATACACACGCTGCACCCACACTGTAAATATACACGTGTACGATATATATATGCAGCAGCGGCGAGAAAATCCGACGAGCGGTCGCTAGCTCGGCAAAGAACGATAAATAGAAAGAGTTGAAAAGTCGAGGGGAGGGGGGGGGGGGGCATGTACGGAGCAAAAAGGAAAGCGAGCTTTGCGAGCAAGCGAACCGGAGAGATATCCCTTTGGAAGTCGCTCGGGGCCCGGGGGCTCGGCAAAACCGCGCCGCGCGCGATCTCGCACGTAGACTATACGGGCCTCCCGTGTGTAAACGCGCGGCCATAAATTCGAGAAAGGCTCTCTCTCTCTGGGGCCTTTCTTATCTGCCGCCAATTGATCCTACCGAAAGATGTTTTGCTCGGGACGCAGAGTCGCATGCCTTATCTTTGTCTTATTTCGCGCGTCAGTATATACTAGAGGCTGCTGCAATCGTGACGATAATTTCAATTTCGAGGAGGCTCGCGTTCTCCTCTCTCTTCGCTCCCCTTTCCCTCTCGACGTGTGAGCATTTTCGCGCGCTACACGCAAATGCTTTTTACTCGCGCTTTTTATCCTCCTTATACGCTCGAGCCCAAGTATCCATTCAATCCCTGATGTGGGTGTATATAGGCGTGCAGTGCAAAGCGAGCTGCTGTGCAGTCTAGTGTGCAAGAGAGGAGAGGTTGTAAAGTAGCTGCTGCTGCGCTGTTACTGCAGAGGAGATGGAAAAATGAGGAAAATCGAGCGAGATATTGGCTGCGTTTTTCACGTTATATAATGCTATATACGCTGCACGGCAGTCGCGCGGACTTGTTGTATCTCTTCTATGCGCGGATGCGGTGAATATCTCTTTTAAGCCGGCGGGTCTCGTAACACACAAGGATGCGAGGGATTCTAGCTCCGGAATAATACTTTGTCAGCTTTGTATATAAGGTGGATTATTCTTTGACTTTCGAAGTACTTATGCAGCATTATCATCGGTTTATATTAATTGAATGTCAGCTTGATTTTTGGTATATATACCATGCGTGCATTTCTGATTCAAAAAAAAGGAAAGGAAAAAAAAACGCGTGTGTAGGTTCAGAGGTATTGAAGGTAAGTATCATTTAAAGTCATGGTTTCAATTGAATCTTTACTGAAATATCAGATTAATATATATCCCACGGTTTCAATGGCAACTTTGAAAAATCGCTTTTCATTTTTACGCAGAACATCCGCCGGGATCCGCAATATATAAGTCATATACGGCAGCTGATGCATATCGGCGGCTAACATCAACATTCTCGGCATAAACACTATTTCAAACTGCACATTGACATCTATAAAATGACTCACTTAGTCCTTAGCCCATAAATCGTTCGACGGATTAATCCACGCGCGTTTCAATCCGAGAGCCAGGAAGAGCTGCGCATAATCTGAATAATCCCCAACAACACGCGGCCAACTCGCATATTATACACACATACACTCACTGCCGAGAAATAAAGAGATATGTAGAAAATGCTTCTTAATAGAGTTCTTCCTGCAGCGGCGCGCACACACGGAGCAGAGCCCGGGCGCGCGTTATATATACCGGAATTTACATCGGCCATAAGTCATGCGGCGGCCGCGATAAATAACGCTAACGGCAGCTGAATAGCCGCGAGAGCAAAGAAGGCGGGTCCGTCGGTTCTCTCTTGGCACGCGGCCACGTGTGCGTGTGCGCGCGCGAGCGTTAACGTCCGTCCGCTGTCAAAATCACGCGCCCCTCCGCTGCAGCAGCGGGAGGCCCTATTATAATCGTATCTCTCCTGCAATCGCAAAGGTACCAGAGTTCGCGCTTCCTCGTGTCTGCGCACTCTGTGCAGTACTACCGGGGCTTTATGCGCGATAAACAGAGGACGTATCGGTTTCGGTATATTGCAGACTTGTAGGTTTTGTTTGATTCGGAATTTTGAATAGAAAACGTTCGACGATGAGACGTTTAACGAGAAGAATATTGTAATCATTTTTAGAGTTTTTGTAAATTAAAGCTCTCTCTGTTCCCGAAATTTGATCCTATTATAAGTCGCCCACAGCCAATACTTTTTATATAATTTGAATGTCCGAGAAAACAGAAAACACTTTCCCGCGTTCTATATACTGATTTCTTTTTGTACTTACAGTATGCAGTTAGTATTATAATTAGTAGCTATAGATTGAACTGGCGAATTCCAAAAGATTTCCTAGCGCATATGCTTCGCAAAGCCCATCATAGTATCTTTTAATCTTTGTCTATAGGATATAATATTTATATTTTTTATCGATTTACATCATTTTGAATTAATTAATCTGTTCGTTTCAATCGCTCATGAGCTGGGCTTAAAGGCAACCCTTTGATAAAAACTTCCGATCGAAGTGGATATATGCTTTTTGTGAGCCTTTCAGGGGTCTTTATTTATTTAAATTGGCTATAAGAATTGTGGATTATTTCAACGAATTTTTTGTACGCGGTTTTCATCAGGTAGAGGAGAAACGACTAATTGCTGGCATAATTGTTTCGGCGTGGGTCGAATACTCGTTCAAACGTGACTGCCTTGGTTATAACTACAATTACAGTTAATATATATAAAGCTAAATTAAAACAATCAAGGCAATGTACCGGGTAAAAATTGCTATATCTAAACTAGCTTTATAAAAATCACAATTCCAATTATTCCAAAGTTTATTCAATAAATTTCACCAATTGTACGACTGATACAAACAACATACTCGAGCAAATTCAATTAGTCATCCCACCAAATTAATTCAGCGCACGGCCACTATTTATTTTCATCGTAGTGTAATTAATTCGCGCGTAGAGCCGTGTCGACTCACCCGTGTCGAGGGAAACCGATCGATGAGCCGTGGAGCCTTCTGTAGATGAAAAATAACCGGAATAAAGCGAAAACTATAAAATAAATCGCAAAATATTCGTATATAAGATCCCCCAATAACTGAGATACGAGCGTATAGAGCAGTATTTTGTAATAAAGTTCGGCCCGCAATAACAAAAGGGCGCCTCACCGCATCCCCGTCGAATTTAATAATCGCGCGCATTGATATTCCCTTATATATATATATATATTTCCCCTCTAGAGTCGCGCGCGACTTTTATTGAATCACATCTCCATTTATTTCCCTTTTCATTCCGACGCGGGCAGCAGCAGCAGCAGCAGCCGTCGCGATAAATTTATAATTAATACAACATCTACCCCGCGAAATGAAGACTCGAAGAGTTTTTCCCTCTCGGCGACTGCTCCTCGATCCGAATTCCTCAGCTTCGTCGCTCCTTACTTCGCACGCTCCGAATTGATGGAACGCGCCGGCAATATAAATGTCTCCCCTTAATTGCTCGTCCAGCCCGGCGAAACTTATCAATTGAATATTTCATTATGCTCGCGCGGCTGCTGCGCGCAGCAATAGCAGTCGCGCACTTCTATAACGAGGAGAAAACGTCAGGCGCGCGGAGGAGTAACATCTCTGCTGCTGCAGCAGCAGCAGCAGCAGCACACGGGGGACAAATAATTATACGCAGGTTCTTGCGGAGACTAGACGCGCGCGCACACAGCTGCCAAGTGCCAACTGCTGAGCGAAGAACTCTGGAGGCTAAAGTACGATTCTCGCGCACGTTCTTCGTCGCAGAGACGTGTATAACGTATGCGCGAGTCGTCGTCGCGGGATTCGCGTAAGCTCTGTTAACTTGAAATTTTACGGTAATTGCTCGAGTCGACGCGTTGCCGACGTCGCCGATAATTAATTTTATACGCATCTCTAATGTCCTCGATTTACGACCTCTAATGGCTTAGCTTTGCGCGCGGATCGAGAAAACTCTCTCGCGAGGTATATATAAAAAAATTCAATATACCGCGGGGGACTAATTCATTGCGGGCCTCTCGTCAATGAACGACTGAAACTTCTCTTCCCACCGATCAGTCGCGTGCTTAATTTGCTCCTCCCTCTCTCTCTCTCTCTTTCTATCTATCTATATATATATATATATATAACGTTTCTCTCTCGCTTCGACAAGTGTATATGCGGGTACAAGCCTCGCTCGCTGACATATGGGCGCTAAATGCCGGGGAATCCGCGAAAAGTTTTGCCTACGCGCGAATCCCGAGCAGAGGGGGTGGGGGAGAGGGGGCGGCCGCCGCAACTTGGGAAACACTGTAAACTACACGCTGCTTCAAAGTTACGAGGGAAACTCGAGGACGACGCGATGCTTTCTCAGACGAATCGGGCCGAACGCGCGCGTCTTTCCTCCTGCTACCGGAGACGACGAACGGAACGCCCGGCCCCGAACTCTCGGCTATATAATACTGCCCTACCTCTGATGCATTCCGCTGCAGGCGACCCGATTAATCGTCCAGCTGGAATCTCGAATAAATTTAGAGCCCTCCGAGCGTAGAGCGCGAACGCTGCAGCCGCGCGTTCATTAACTCGTTAAATTCGAGTCAATCACGAGGCTCTGCTGGTTATTTATTGGCCCCTTTTTTCCAATAAGGGAAAGAGAGTACCTGATTAGATTGCCGCGCTGTGTAGCGCCACACGCTCGAGTATTAATTGAGGCTATGTATATATATATATGGTGCTGCATGTTTCTAGAGCGATATAACGTTTATTTTATAAAAGTTTACAAAAGCGACAGCGGCATATATATATATATATATATATATATATATATATATATATATATATATATATATATATATATATACCATTCATGCGTTTGGAAGAAGACGTATAATCGTCAGGGCGGATATAAGATATAAATGGTAAATGGTTATAGTATATATAAGAGCGCGAAGAACGATAAAGAATGTACGGAGCAAACGAGCTCGTATAGCGAGTAATTACGCCGACAATAATATATAAGCTACTTTGAGCTTAATGTACTGTGTATATACTAACAACATTGTCCCGATATTTCGGCGCCGCGCAAACCGGCCGGTCTCTCTCTCTCTCTCTCTCTCTCTCTCTCTCTCTCTCTCTCTCTTGCATAACTTGGCCCGAAGTTTAGGAATCCAATACGCGCAAGGATTTCAGGACCAAGCCTAAGATTTGTCGGCGGTAGTGTGGAAATCTGGTTAGCCATTTTGGGCAACAACTATAGACAAGTCTGACGTATTTGCAAATTCATGCGGCAGCTGTTCGTTACACCTCCCTTCATACAAATTATAATTTCGGAACAACTCCGCGCGCTACCGGAAACTACTGCGCGTTAGCATCTGCTATATATACTCCTTCTTTACTCATCCTCATTCCAGCTCGTCGAGAATTAATTTTTCCCTGGTCTAAACGGTTTAGTAGCACCGCCTTTTTTTATCACAACGATATCGACCCTTTTGCTCTGCCAGTTAATCAAACGCCCGCGACAACGCGACGAGAGAGATCATTCGCAGACATATAAAAAAGCGATGGTCGACCGTCGCGTTTACGAATCAGCGAGAAAGCCATGAGCGACCGATAGAGAAAAATCCATCGATAGCATCAGAGTACCGGAAAAAAGGTGATCGGGATATTTGAAGGGCAGACGGATCGCGCGCGCGGAAGTCTCTTCTTCTGCTTATTAGATCGTAAATTCGAGATCGCTAGTGAGGAGCAATGGATAACATTAAGCCATCGGCAACGACAAATTACTTAACTCTCCGCCTCTCCCTCTATATACTCTCTCTTTCCGAACGCGCGCGCGCCTTATCATCCTTTTTACTGCCGCGCGCAATCTTCCCCTCAGCCTCTTCGGTGTCTGTGTGTATATATATATAGTATAGAGTGAGTGAGTAAAAGAGGAACGAGAGCGAGTCGGACTGGCTGATCTATTGGCTGATCAGCAGACATCACGAGTACACTCTTTTTTCCGTCGAGTTCTCTCTTTCTCCCTTTCGAGTTGTACCGACTGCTCTCTCTCTCTCTCTCTCGCTCCCTCTCTTCTCCGGTGCACTTTGCTGATTTCGCGATCCCTCCCGCTTCGCTGCTCGTGCAGCCTCGAATATTTCATATCGTCGGCTCGTACTATTCATCTTTGCGCGATCGTTGGAAGGGCGCGCGCGGGGGAAATTGCCAGCGTCGTTTGGGTAAATACCCGGGACTCTCGAGCTTTCTTTTATCAGCTCACGACGACGCGATTACTGGACTTATATCGCTATATACGCCTGGGATGTACAGGTGGTGATTTTTTTTTATCAAGTACTTAGCGAGTATTCTATTTTTGCATACTATTAAAATGGACATTCATTGGCTGAAATTATACGCTCCTTTTAAACGTGGACGTAAATTCAGCAGTTATTCTCTCCCAGTCGTGCTGTTCAGACCCTTTTACTTTCCGCAAGTATTTCTCATTAATGTACCATAAAAAAAGTAATATATAAGTATTACAAAAAATAATGCTACAATAAACAAAAAGCATTGTGGCATTATTTTTTTCTGAATCACAATTAAAATTAATTATTTTTTCTTCAAACGAAAGAGGCTTATATATATATATTTACTTCCAAGAATCAGTTCAACTCAATTCTCTCTTGGAAGATTATATATGTATATACCTGCGCTGCATTGCATATATATATATATATATATATATTTTCACAGTCCATCGGTATCGCTAAGCAGCCTTCGCAAGGAACTAAAAGCGATTAAGAGCATAAGAAACCCTTTTGCCATCCGGCAGTATATATAGCTAATTCTCTCGAATAACCCCATTGCAGTCCGAGAAGTTTGCATATATATATATATACGAATATCTACTGCGCGGTTAATACGATTGGCGCGCAATGCTGAATCTCGTTAGGCTTCGTCAAAGTCGAGCAGCCCGTAAATACCCGGCAAAAAGGAGCATCTCGTCCTCGTGCAGGGGGGGGGAGGAGGAGGGGAAGAGAGAGAGAGAAAAATGTACGGGGGGCCCCCCGAGTTTAATCTGCTAGCAAATCCATTAGCGGAACGAGCGCACTTAAAAGCCGCGCGGTTATACGAGCATCTTGACGGTACGACGGCGGTGGTGGCGCGCGAAAAATCCTTACAACCATTTTTTTTTGCTTTTTCTCGCTATGTGCGCGCTCGCGAGTCGGCCCATTATTTTTGTCTTTACGAGGAGAATGCGCGCGGTTATTACTTCTCGCTACTACCTGCTGTTGGTGCCTGTGTGTTTTCCTGTATATACATACACGCTCACTCGTGTATATATAGGGATTTTACGTCGTCGCGAACAATGACGCGAAATTCGCTTCCGGGATAAACATATTGTGTTTCGCGGTGATGGGCCTTCGACACGAGTCGTCAAACGAACGCTTTTTCTCGTCTTTCGATACATGCATAATAATATGATTCTCTCGTGGCGGCGAGTTTCGATTATTGTCATAGACTTTTATTAACAGGTATGTCGCGTTTTCATTAAACTTCGAGCTGTGTATACAATAAATGCGGCGTGTACACCCTTATTCTCTCGCGCTGCTTTGTTCGTTGTTTAATTTCCTGTCACATATATATATATAAACACACATTGGCTGATGCGAATAAGTTTATATCGAAAAATACACCTTTCGTTGGCTTTATTCGGATCAATGAGATTCTACTACCACTTGTTTTGCTTATGTAGATAAAAACAATATGAAGCTCGTCTTTTTGTTCTACTTATAGTCCAGGCGCCAGGATGGTTTTCGTAGCCGATGGGATTCTACGACATTACCAAGTTTTTCCTTTGTATTTTTACCTGCTGAACATGATTTTTGAGAATGATAAGCCGGAAAATGTCCAGGAAGATTGTTATGGTCGATTTTCCGAGAAAATAGTGAAAACTGACATTTTTCACTATTTTCTCGGAAGACAAAATTTATCAATTCATAAAACGCATTCTTTTTCCGTGAAAAATCATTGCAAAAATGCGATTCTTCATGTTTTCAGTGCGATAATTCATCGTAGGAACGATTATACCTAATAAAATTACGTATAAAGCATTTGGAAATATTATTTCTCGGAAAATTGACAATAACAATTATCCTAGGCATTTTTCGGCTTATACCTACTGAGAACCTTAGTAATGCCGCGGAGTCGTAGCGTCTACGGAAAACCTGCGCCCTGGCGCCCGAACTATTACTACGACGGGCGAATAGATTACACTCGGCATTAAAATACTTGCGAAATTTGTAGGCGACTGTCATACTTTCCTGCAACCACAAAAAACAACTGCAGCTATATACACAGGACGGTAAACCAGTAGTAGTAGTAGCAGCAGCAGCAGCAGCAGCAGTATAGGAGAGTAGGTAATTAGAAACCCGGCTCAAAAATATTGCGCGCCAAGAATAAGCCAGCGTACGTCTTTCTCCCGTATACAATAATATAAGATCGTACATATATACAGTCTCTGATCTCACAGCGAGTCGCTCTCTGAGAAACGGCGAGGAAATTACGATCCCGTTGCAGCTCCGGAGCCAGGTAAATGTTGGCGATAAGTCAATCAGCCGACTTATACAGCACGCCGGAAGAATGACTACAGCGCTCGAGAGAAAGAGAGAGAGGGAGGGAGAAAGATATATAGACAGAAATTGAAACGCTGAGCGTGCGAGACAGAGAGTGAGAGAGAGAGATAGAGAGAGAGAGAGAGAGAGAGAGAGAGAGAGAGAGAGAGAGAGAGAGAGAGAGAGAGACCCAAATACAGTTGTATTTACAAACAGTGCGCAAAGAGGCGCATCATCGACGGGACGCGACTTTCTTGATGTTAGATCTTCTCTCTCGCTCTGGCCTCGTTTGCTCCTCTCTCGCGCGCTGATAAATTCCCTCTCGAGTATATATACACTGCTTCAAACGGAACTGCAACTCGCTCGAATAAGGAGCGATAACAATCTCGCGACGTATTCGAGTACAATGCAAACTTAATTAAAGGGAACGTCATTCGGCGGCGGCTGGCGCGCAAATCGATTGCGCGAAAGCCCATGCAGCGATTGCACGACTCTCCCTCTCTCTCTAGCTTTATATATACATATATACACACCTGCAATTTCGCGTTTGGACAAACACGAGCGAGGGAAAGCTGCGAGCGCCACCGAAATAACAGACCCTCATCTTGACGTTCTGTATATATATATATTTATTTTATTTATTTATTTTATTACCAGTAAAAAATTTACATATTATATTACATAATAGTAAACTGTCGCAGAGATAAACGTAGTTATCTGTTCGCGACACCAGCATACCTTACATACTAAAGTGACTTACAAAGTAATCAACCTCATAAGTTTTGTATAATCAAAATATAATATTCTATAATTACTTTACACTCTAGAAAGATTACAACAAAACATATATTCAGATATAATCATTTTAATTTTGAGTTGAATTCCCATTTTCTATGAGTTATTCCTAATCCATTTTTATAGTATTGATTTATAATTCTTTGTATTAATACTCTTTAATTCATTCGGTAAATCATTAAACGTACCGATAGCTTTTACATAGCTATTTTTATTACTTATAGTTTTTTGTCTTTGAGGAACTTGTATGCATTTTTTCTAGTTTTACTGTTTGAATTGATGTATTCCTGCTTTAAGACTTCATAGTAATATATCAGCGATTCATATGCAAACATTTGTCTTAGATTCATAGGACTATCTGCGAGTATAAACTGATTTTTGTTTATAATTTTCGAAATTTTGTTTTGTATAGATTGCAATAGATTTAAATTATTCGAGTATGCTCCTCCCCATGCTATTATACCATAACTAATAATACTATGGAATAGCGCATAATATATCATCCTTAATGTTTTTATATCCATAAATTTAGATGTTTTTCTCATAACAAACACTAAGTATTTGGTACATATACATGCCGCGTCGAGCGAAATTTTTCGCGGCGAGGGTATTTTCGGCGATTGTCAGAGCGTGATAATGCCTGAATCGCCTTATGCCCGTAACGCGTATAGCTCTACTGCGCGGCCGAGTAATAGGATATCCTTTGCAATGCGCGCGAGAACTGGATTAGCTCCTTGAGGCGAATCTCTCTCTCTCTCACTCTCTCTCTCTCTCTCTTCTTCCTCGTCTGTATATAGCGTGGTATTATGGAAACGCGATATGCGCGCGCGAGGATCATTTCGCTCGAGTTATTAAAATATGCTCACTCCCTACGGTCCGTAATATATGTATATATATATATATACACTTACGCGGAGAGAAGCTAATCAAGCGTAGACGATCGGATAGCTGCGCAGTCGAGCTGGTGATTTCGCTTTTACCTGGAAACGCGATTCTTCAGACGCGCGCGCGCGCGTGTGTGTGTATGTGTGTGTGTCATTGTGTTATACGTATATACGTGTGTTATTATGCGCACGTAAGAGCTCTCCTTCTTGAGAAGAGCTGCCGGGTATCGATTACCCGCGATAATGCCCTGCAGCCGCGAGCGAGCTGAGCGCCGCATTAAAAGCCATGTTAAGTAAGCCATGAAATAAGCGCGTGGACGCGCCTATATAATTTTCGCGAGCTACTCATCTGACGATGGCGCGTTGGGAAAAATCGATGCGTTACTGCCGATTTTTTCTTTCTCTTTTTCATTAAAAACGCGCCCTACTATACTTACTTATGCTTCATTATATTGCGTTATTGCATAAAAGTTACGCGAGGGGCCTGTTTTTTTCTTGTTTTTTTTTCTCCGCAGCGCGTATCGGTGGGAGAGACTCGAGAGAGTTGCCGATAAAATAAGAGCGCGCGTTGTGTGCTTTACCTATAATTTTTTAAATTAAAACCTTTATATCGGTATTTGGCTGTCGTTACGAGTTATGTTGTGTACAGAGATAACTTTTTTCTCGTTTGCTCGGGGAATACGTATATACACTATACAACTTTGGCTGTTTGATAGCCACTGCGCGTTAAATTTCATTCAATATTCAATGAAAAATTACAAAAGTTTTTCATAATGCCTGCTCGTTATGAAACGCGTCGATCCTCCTATATATTAACAACAGTTACAACGAAGATTTTTTTACCTCGGCACAGTATGCTAGAAAGATAATAAAAAGTGCCGCTGAAAGTTAATGCGATAATAGGCTGCGCGCGTATTATGTTTATTATAAAACAAAGCGTATAACAATCAGGGGGGAGAAAGACAAACACCCGGCGCAAATTCATTACACACCCCGCGGGCAATAAACCTGATGCAGCGCGCGATCATCAGAGAAACACAAGCGCTCCTCGTCGGAGCTATATATATAATACACAATAAACCATCATCAGAGTCCAGTCGTCGCTGCTTTGACCACACTGCACCAGCCAGAACGAACGTGTCGAGAAAACAATCGAATTTTAAGGATCCACTGCAATGTCACACGTATATGTATAGCCCGCTCGCGCAGCTATGCGTTTACGTTTACGAGTATGGCCGTTAATTAGCGCTCGGCGCATATATACACATACATACACACGCGCGCGCGCATAGAGCTGAGCTGCAGTAGGGGGCTGGCCGTTATGTCCGTCCGTTTCTCGGCTCGGCGCGGGGGCTTTCCGATGCAAATCACCGCGGAACATCGCCAGCCTAGCACGAACTCAGCACAATCCCTCGGTCCGTTCTGCAGCCGCCCCCCTGGAGGATGCAGTAAATCAGCTCGGCTGCGAGGCGCTAAAGAGACGCTTCTGTGTGTGTATATGTGTGCACGTCTCTCTGTGTGTGGGTTCTCTGGCTGTAATGCCGCTATAGAGAGGCTTTCCTTCCTTCCTTCCTTCCTTTCGGCCGCCTCGTGCGGGCTGGACTAGAGAGCTTGCACGAAGCTCTGCGAGATAGGCGCGAGAAAGAAGCTGCTGCTGGGATAGATAGGTGGTGAGTTAGATCGGCGGCGGCCGCCCGGCTATGGGATGGATTCATTTAGAGCGAGAAGATATATATATCTATAAACCTGAATTAAATTTGACCGGGTAGAAAGGGGAGGAAATTAACGATTGAGCGCGTGCTTGCACGCAACTTTTGCCGCATATTCTGAGCGAACAAAGAGAGACGAATCATGAATTTAGCTGCGTTTCACAATGAAACGCGGTCTATTTTGTACATACACACACGCGCGAAAGAAAACCTTGTCTGACAAACTTTTATCCCCCAACGAGATTGCAGCTGTAATGCGATAAAAGCAGTCTTTGATCAATTTTACAACCTAGTGGAGGTGGAGTTTAGCATGTTTTCGAGATCTTTTGTTCTCCGCGCGTACAAACGCGCAACAAACGAGTCGAGCGGAATATGCCAATAGACTTTGTCGGAATTTTCGCAGAGATTCAACTACACGCTGTTTCTTTTCTGCGCAGTAAAAATATCGCACCGACTTAAAAACATACACAGGGGCTTTAGCAAACGGGAATGATCACGGCATACATACAGCAGCCGACCGCAACTGCTTCGGTAATACGATCGCAGCTTTTTCCAAATAATATCGGAAACTCCCAAGCTCTCCGTGATGTATAAGGGACACACGTACGGGAGCGTATTATTATATAGTACTAGGATTTTTCAGCACAGTTGACATTGCGCTGCTCGGCGCGCGACGAGCTTTTTTCCCGGGCCTCTAGCTCCCAGCACGAATTTAGGATGAAATTGCCGCGCGCAGCTACAAGCCATATAGGGAATCGATAATGTGCACGCAGCCATACCGAGCGCGGGCAACGCCGCTGCATACAAATGGGCCGCCTTAGCTCTTTTACGGCGGATAATACGATAAAATTTGACTGGAAGGAGCCGGGGGACGGGAAATATAATTATTTAATATCTACGCGCGGCCGTTTATCTACAAGCTAACCCAAACACGACGTTATTTCGTATTTATCGCTAGCCCGCGATGCCGCGGCAGAAATATTAAATACGTGCCGCGCATTCTTCGCTGATCGGAAAGTGCTGATGCGTTTCGTGGGTAATTCGAGGCTCGAAGACGAGCGCGAGAGCGCAGACGGCGTTTCCGGAGTGCAATATATACGCGATACGATCACCGCCGGAGACTGCGGTGCAAGAACGCGCTGGAAATGTTTGACCGCGTATATAATTGAATTTCAATTGACAGGATGCGCGCTTACATTAGATCAAGCAGAGATCCGTGGAGTGGGTGTGTCGGAGCTGTCGTTAACGTTAAAATCCGGAGTACGCAACGATATTACGTTTTTCGATTAAAATGCAACATTAACCGGTATATTAATTTAGAAAAGCGTATGGAGTTTGACGAAATATTTTAATGGCATTGGCTTACTCTCGCGATAAAAGTATAAATAATTAAAGTTTTCATCGTTATGTGAGCGCATGAATAACGCTTATCTGTGGCTTTAAATTTTTTCAACATTTATCGACCGATCGAGATAACCTCAAGATTCCATCAAGGCAAGCAGGAGAAGAGCGTGCGGTACTGCAATGGCTTCCTGTGACCTGGAGAGTGTAAGGGCTGTTTAAGTGGCCTACTTTCGGTTTTAAGGGGGCTCTGCGAGAATGGGCTGCTTTTCGGAAATATCAAAATTCATACTTTCCAGATATATTTTATTTATGCGTATACAATTATCTAACATATAGCTTTGTCGATTTCGCGGGAAATTGTATGTGACCAATGTTTTGCTTTACAACTATTAAAATTATACTACTCATTTATACGCGCGCATTTTAGACAATGTTATACTGCACAACTAGAATATTACTCCGAAAATAACCAAGATCAAAAGTCACTTCATATTATTCACCTAAATTTCGTATATACTCCCCTCGTATATAGCTATAGAGGTAAATGTATACTACCAGCGGCAGAAAACGAAGTAAAATGAGCTTCGTTGAAAAGACGAGCTGGCACACACACACACACACACACACGCACGCAGTATACGCTCTGTTTCTCCTCCGGGCTGCCTCTCGGAACTTTGTTAATTCAATTTTTTGCTAAATGCACCGGCTGCAGCAGCAGGTGAAGGTATTTGCATTTGAAAGGCGCGAGCGTGTGTGCTACTCGCGAGTTTTCGCGTGTGCCTAAGTGGCACGTACTATTTGCCGTCGATCTGTTACCGTCGCGGCGCGCGGCGGTGTCCTTCTCTTTGATCTAGTTATATACCGTTTTTCCAGCCGCCTTTACATACAACTATACACGCGAAATGTGCATCCACTCTCGGAGCAAGCATATTTATATCCCAAAGACGCTGCAGCCGCCGCGGAGACGACGAAGAGAGGCGAACGTTATTTTCCAGACGTCTACTATAAGCTAGCTATAGAGCGAGAGAGGAAAAAAAAGACTCGACGCCGTGTCCCCGTTATAACTGCGCGGTGTGTATAATGTACATACGTTATGTATATATGTACACGAGCCTCCGCGAGGAGAGAAGTATTCGACGCGAGCAATTACAGGCAGCTTGTTATACCCGCAGCGACGCGCGATACATCCCGCGAAATTATTCGTTAACGTTCGCTCATCGCCGCCGCTGTGCTGCTGGCACCTCTCGCCGAGCAAGATAATCTCTCTCCGCGAGAGCTTGGCTATCCCAATTTAGCAGCGCTCGAGCGCAGGTGTACCGTATGCTTTTGCGGTCGGGGCGCGTGGGATTTCTCGGGATTTCAGTCCGCGCGCGCCTGATGACTTGAATATTTCATGTGCGTATAAGAACTTGATTCTCAGATTTCTTCCAATGCTAATTGTTTTGGCCCAATTACGAGAATACTCGAGGAGATCTCTTTTTATAGATATTCCTCATAAAATTATATGCATTTTCCGGCGTGATAACAGGTCGGGCTAGAAAAAGGCGAAGAACCGTAGAAACAAGCTATCAGCTTCGTCATTCCTGTATATTAAAGATCGACGTAACAAACAAAACTTTGAAATTCAGACGAATTTTTCATTTGCCTGTAAAGCAGCGAGTTCGGAGTCGTGCACAAGAAGTCTCCGCACTCACCGCAGCGTACAATATGGTGTATTAGTGTCTCAAAAGACGCGCGTTCGCTCGAGCTTAATGGATACACTCGCGCGTAGTATAGCGGCTGTCGGCCCCGTCGTCGTTTCAAATTCAGCGCAGCTCTCCCCGCGCACGTTATGCTGCTACATTTATATCTCAATTTTATTCGTATTTGCGTAACACTCATCGTTCTCCCCCCCCCCCCCCCCCGCACTTTCCGGAGTCATTTGCATGAGATAAAGTATTATAGTGCGCGCACGCGAATTTTTCATGCGCATAAAGCGCCCGCCGTACGGCCGGAAAATCATAATGACAGACGAATTGGATTAGCCAAGTTTTACCCACTTTGAATATACACCAGATGCACTGCTGCCGCTGCTGCTGCGCCAGATTAAATTAGCGGAGATTTATTATAATCAGCGGGGAAATAAATGACGAGAAGCATCGCGTTTTGCGGCTGGACTTATATTATAATATAGTCAAATTTAATTGTGCCGTCGTTGTTGTTGTTGTTGTTGTCGCTGTTGTATGAGGGAGAGAAGCTCGTTGGTAGAGCCCATTAAGGAGGTTCTCGCGCAATATGTACGTCACAGAGTATATAATAAGAAAATGCGCTTTTATAAAGTACGATCGTGAAAAAGAAAGGACGATATAGAAAGCGCTCTCAATTTTCTTTTTCATTCAAAGTCGACGTACCCGAAAATCTCATTTTGTTCATACGATATTTCAGGGACAGGGTAACCGAATTGACCCGAGTGTTGACGCTTATAAGAAATACTGTTTGTAGAACGGTAGCTGTATTTTGAAAATATAATTAAACTGATGAAAATACGAGAAGATTGAGAGAAAGCCAGAAGAGAAAGAGATGTGTACATATGTGTATCGGAATGCAGTATGCTCGTATATATAGGAAGCTCTTTTCCTGTAGTATCATATATGTATGCATATATATCGCAAAGGGCCTCCGCCGTCGACGTGTTCTAGATTGAATTATGTATATATAGGCATAACACACATAAGGACTCGCGGCGATCGCTGCTTAACGAGCGCGAAATAACAAGTCCGTATGCAGTAAGTATAGAGAAAGTTGAAAGTTGAGAAAATTCCGTCTGGTCGATTGAATGCTGGAGCCGCGAGCATAAATCCGAATTACCGTGAGCGCGCGGCACGCAGCTACATAGGCATTCAGAGGGGCTGCGGCAGCTTCTGCCTTTCGAATCTATATCTATGTATGTATTAGTATACGCTATACATAGTCATGCGGATATTTTCCGACTCTCGTCATTAGAGAACTGCACACAGTCTATACGCTCGCTCGGCATTATGTATACCGATAATATTCCAGGCTATTTGGCAAATAAGTCTATTTAAACTCACGAGTGAGCTGCGCCTATGTAGTATATGTATAACATCTCTTATACACGCTCTCACGCGCGTGAGAGTGTTTGCATTAATTGGCTACTGTATTTATAAGGCGCAGCGCAAATATCAGCGCATATTTGCCGGAAATCCGCGAGAGCTCGCTCGATTAAGCCTATGCAAATCGAAGCTGAGTAAAGTAATCCGGCGTACCCCTGCATCCCGAGTTTGCTTTTTGCGTTATGTGTCTACGCATGTGCGATCCTCCTACTTCTATGCATTAGACCTTATACGAGTTTCGCAGGAGCTACATTATTAAGTATGAGATTATTTTATTCGAAGAAGCTTTTTTTTTACTTCCAAATTTGCGACGAGGTTGTTCGTGGGAAAAGTACAAGTAGACGCTGTTTGATCATTGACTTTTGGATTTTACAATATCGACCCGCGCGTCGCTCGTGGACAAAGTTTGCCGTAGCGTGTGGGTTTGCGGCTTCTTTCACGGAGAGGCTAGACCACGGCACTATACGTGTGTTATGTGCTGCACAAAGGGGGTCATTCTTCATTTTTTTTCTTTTTGTTTTGTATGGATATTAACTTTGTGGCTTGGCAAATTTGTTTGACTTTTAAAGTTTCGCCTAATTATCATTTTATAATTTGCACAAATTTACTTTCGAAAATATTTGCTCTGCCCTTTTCAACTTCGATCTTTCGAGAAAATCAAATTCACCGGCGAATACAAAAGGGTCAAATTTTCTTGGCCGGGCTGCATCGTGTATGCGACATTCTATATATTATATAATATAGAGCGACTTGTCCTCGGAATGGACAGGATCATGTCGCGCGCGTATAATCCCATATCTAAGTTCTTTGTAACACATTTGCCGGGGCTTTATGCTCTAACAACGTGTTGTTGGAAACAATATCTTTCAAACAAGGGCCGTAGTTATGGCTACACGCCAGGAAGGATATACGCCGCCAGCCAATTTCGGCGACTGCCGGGATCACGGTCGAGGCGTGAAACCCCACTCTGAGCCTCGCTGTCTTATGTATACCTATACATATATATATAGAAACGCCAAGTTCTCTCAACTTTTTATTAAATTCGCTTTTTTAGGATTTTTTTTTCTCCAAGGCGGGTCACCTTTATTCCTGTGATTTTTGTGTCTTATTTTTCTGCAGATTCTCACGAAACGTCGTGTTTTTATAACTGATAAAGTCGCTTTCGTGATTTCGTCACTTAATTGAATGTTCCTGCTTATACAAAGATTATACGTATTACCCGAAAATCGTGTTAAAAATAAACGTTAAATTACTATTCGAGTTTCATTTCAATAAGTTTCTCACAGTAAATTTTTCTCAAGTATAGCTTGCATGCATGCTTATTCAAGGTTAAATCTAACGCCCATAAGGATTTTCTGATCACAAGAAAGAATTCGCAAAAAAATATTTTATATACATACATATACTCAAAATAACGTATGCTCGGATGTAGATATGTAATAGGAATAGCAATGTTCGATATCATCATACCTGTAGCTCTCACGTAGTCTCCCGGAGAAGTGGTTCCTGGAACATCGGGCCACGATGCACCAACTCCATCGTGCATTCCGTTCGCTAAAATACTTCATTGGTTGACAGTAAGTAAACGCCTTTGTCGCAAATTAACAGGTTGGCCAAACAAATATTGCTACAGCAATACGTATACGTATGAATGTGTACCTACCGGTGGCTTATACCACCATTTCGGACCTCTGCTCAGGTTACACGATGCTCACCCCGGATATGCCGTATCCACTAAACAAACACATATGGATCGTCGTTTACTAAAAGTGTTTGCACCAGCCCACATCGCGCGGTTTTTTGCTCGCGACGAGCGATCGCGAAAATGTGTTTCGCCGGGTGTGAGCCGGAAATATGTATATATAGGTATGCACATCTATACTTACACACCTCAACGAAAACGCGTCAACGTCGATCTCGGCGATGATGTCGGTTGGCAACGATGACCATCGATCACTTCTTTGTTCACGCAAAAATCTGCAAAAAACTGATTTCACGGTTTGACTTGTAGCTCGAACGTTAACGGTCGCGAGACTTAACACGCGCGCCATCTCTCGGTGGCGAGTGGAATCATCCGCCAACGCTGCAGGTCGGTAAGTCGACATACTGCTTTTCTTGGTAAAAGTGACGAATAATTTTTCTTATTATCTACTAGAGATTCGTATGCGATACCTGTATGGATAAAACAATTGTATTCCTCGATTGCTCGTATAAGAAGGGAAATATGGCATTACGAAGATCGAACGTTTACGTGAGGCTCTCTGGCATTTTCATGCGTGTTTGGACGCGTTGTGGCGCAAAAATTCCCTAGTTTCCGGAAATTCGATGTACATATGTAATATGAGCAATGTATACAGTGAAGACTTTTTGGCATCGATCATGAACAAGATTCGTTAAACTCAGCGATCCCAGCGACTTTCTTTGCAGCCAAATTATCGCGCGGTTACCGATTCATTGTTGCCAGAGAGGTAAAAATAGAAGAGCAATTTATTGGCGCGATACGCCTAGTTCCATTGAGGTCCGACGAGCTTTGACAGTTTATACTGGGAACTGTTTCTGTCTCTCTTTCTCTCCCTATATTTTATATATACTCGGCTTGCGTTGGGCTATACTTATATGCACTGCACACATATATATATGTCATATAACTATATATATAACCTCCCCTTGTTACTGTCACACACAGAGGGACAGACAGAGTGTCTGTGCTTTCTCAAAAACTTAGCATCGACAAACGACCTTAGTAAGTCAACATAACCTTACGATAATTTAGTCATAAATAATTATGTATTTCTTGACGATCGTCCGGCTGTAGCTGAAAATTTCCGCGGACGAATTCCTAGATTGTGCGAGGACGAAGCCGATGTAACTAGGAGTCGCCGTAAACTTAACCTCAAAGTAGTAGTAGTAGTAGTAGTGTCCCTGATGTATTATTTGCCTCTTTCTATCTGGAAACGTATCAATGAAAAATTCCTTGTGCCTGCGTGCTTGGAGATACTGACCTCGAACATACGAGCATGTAGATGTTCCAAACAATGAATCTTGGAGAGAAAAAAATTCTTGTTTTTCATTTCAGTGATGTGAGGGGTTTGGAAACAGTGACGAAGGGACACAACAATAGGATTGGATTACCTCTCGTCAAACTGTAACAAACAAAAACACTCCTATGCCCTCTGCCACAGGTAGTTATCGTTTGTCTACAGAGCTCATTGTGTCTAGTATACCATAGAGGCTTGTTTCAGCCGTTAGTCATATCATTTCGTTTGCTTTAAAATACTCTGAGTACGATGTCCGCATTTGTAGGAATACCTAGAAGACATCCAAAACTTGAAGTGTATCGTATGTACTGAAAATACATTGAGAATTAGTGACAAAGATAATGCTACTTCATAATTTGCTCGGTCAAAATGTGTACTCCCACTCAAATCAAGAAACAATATGCTTGTTTCGCGAATTAGAAAGGACCATGATTTTGATTGAAGGTTCTTTGTCAAGCTCTTACATGTACAATCAAATATTTCAAGTTGTTTGTTTATCAGCAAAATATTGCAATGCTTTTCTTTTCCAAAGGAGAACCAACTCGAGTTATAAAATATCTTTATTATGTTTTAAAATTTTTCAATTAATCCATTGCTATGTAACAGCCAGTAGTTAGTGATTGTAATATTGCATTTGCATTAGAATTGATTTATTGCTACTTTTTACAGGTGTAGCCAACCCTTTAGGGCAGCAGAAGGGTGGGGGTAATATGCCCAGTAATGAAGAATGTGGTATCCGAGATGTATGGCACCACAATCTCGAGGAAGAGTTTCGCACTATTCGTCAGATTGTGCAACAATATCAATATATCGCCATGGACACAGAGTTCCCTGGAGTTGTTGCCAGACCAATAGGTGTGCACATCTTTCAGTGTTTACTTTTGAATGAAGTTAATGTATTTTATTTCAATCCTATTATCTGTTGCAGGTGAATTCAGGACTAGCGCAGATTACCAATACCAGTTACTGCGTTGCAACGTAGACCTGCTAAGAATCATACAGCTTGGACTCACATTTCTTGATGAATCGGGGAACACACCAGCAGGATATACAACGTGGCAGTTTAATTTCAAGTTTAACTTGGCGTAAGTAAATTGATTTTGTTGCTAAAAAATTGCTATCTTAATCCTAGCTATACTTACCGAATCTCAAATTGTAGGGAAGATATGTATGCTCAAGATAGTATAGATATGCTACAAAACAGTGGTATACAATTTAAAAAACACGAAGAAGAGGGCATTGACCCCTTGGACTTTGCCGAGTTACTAATGACTTCTGGAATCGTACTAGTAGATGATATAAAATGGTTATCATTTCATTCTGGCTATGATTTTGGATATCTATTAAAACTTCTGACAGATCAAAATTTACCACAAGAAGAAAGTGAATTCTTTGAGCTTCTGAGGATATATTTTCCAACAATATATGATGTGAAGGTAAAACATTCATCGACAATTTATCCTATGTCGTTACCAAGTCTAGGCTAATTCAATTTTATTGTATTTTAGTATCTTATGAAATCCTGTAAAAACTTAAAAGGAGGCTTACAAGAAGTAGCTGAACAACTAGAACTACAAAGAGTGGGTCCTCAGCATCAAGCTGGTTCAGATTCGCTCCTCACTGGAATGGTCTTTTTCAAAATGCGAGAAGTACGTTAATGATACAACAGTATATGAGTCATTGATGATTCGGAATTCGCTATAACCTTGCATTACTAACTGTAACAACGGTGATGTATACCTGGCATGCATGTATCCGTTAATTTACCTATGTGAAATGAAGCTATAAGACATGTTATGATAGTAAAATCGGTGTATGGAGTTAAATACCTAATCTAACGTAATGTATAGGTTCCTATTGTTTCGCATTCGTGCGTGTTGGGCGTACATCATTTATTTGTTATTTTTAAAACTATTTAATGTATTTTCACTCAGTTGGCAAGTAAGAAAACGCGTGTACAATGGATAATTCAATTTTTCAGATGTTTTTCGAGGATAACATTGATGATGCCAAGTACTGTGGCCATCTATATGGATTGGGAACATCTTTTGTCGTCAACGGTTCCGGAGGCTACCTCGACAGTAACGGCGACAACTCGTCGTCATCGTAATAAAAACATGCAACACGTCATATCCATTAAAGATGATATTCTGTGAATAATTCGTACACAAACCTGATGAAGTCCAGATTACCTGTCGCGTGTAGATTCTGTACAATTAACAAAAGATTACTTTCAGTAAATTTTTTTAATTTTGTCATACAAACACTTCGTTTTAAAGCAAACAAAAAAAAACAAAGAAGAGTCACACGAGAAAAAGTTAAAAACTTTGTAGAGACACAAGTTTTATTACGAAATTGCAATTGACTTTAAGTTAGTGGATCTAATCGTCATTGTTCACTTTTGCTTTTTTCAAAAAAAAGCAAGAGCTTTTGTAACTTCTTTTTTCCGTGCATTGTTGATACGTCTGTTTTCTCGAGCTCTGTTCCGATTTAGAGGCTGCGTGTATATTTACATGCTAAATTTTTCTTTTTGTTAAAAAAAAAAGATTGTGAATATATATTAACTTTAAATCGAGCAAAACAAAAACTATTTTTGCTTTCCTTTTCGTTCGCGAGAGCAAGACAGCTACGATTAAGCCGAGAGCTCAAACATGTAAATGCTACCGTTAACTACTATTGTTTTACCGTCCTTTTTTTGTCTTTTGGTCGAATAAACTGTGATTCTCACATTGCTTCGTAAAACACAGCAGGATCTTTTTTTTACTCAACCGAGCACAAACCCACGTCTCTGCGATTAATGTTTCAACCTCTAGTTTTAACGACGCCTCGTGATTTATTGTAAAGTTGTAATAAAGAGGATGTTTTTGGTATGAATCTATACATTTGAACCAGGCATTTGTCACTGTAATACCGCAACACCAATATTCTCTCTGAATAGGTAAAAGCGTCTCCGCCCTTCCGTGCAGATGCGTCGGCTTCGAATTAGGTCAGAAGGCCCGCTTCTCATATTTTTTTCCTCTCTCGACTACAGCTTGTAAGTACATACATACGGTGTTGCCTCACGCCTCGCATACCTGTCTGCCGCTTCGCGTCAGATAAGCGTCCCGCTTATCTTTCCTATCTCTCGTTATCGCCCGCTCTGATTCCCGCTTTTCGACTCAACTTAATGTAAAACTACGTTCAGTTACTCCGCGGCGTTCTCACCTGTGTAATCGGCTCGCTAGGCCCACGGTGCACTTGAATTTTGGTTTTTCGCCGAGCACTCCTTCACGCTCATCCGACAGAAGTTAGGCAGGTCCGAGGGTTCGCGCGGATGGGAAGCGGCAATTAAGGTCCCGTCGACTTTTCCCACGTGTAATCGCACATTTCGAGGGGGCGCACATCTAGAGGATCGTCCGGGATGCGTATGCGAGAGTCTCGGGCGTCGCGCGCCGCGACGCTCGTTCTTCTTCTGATCGCCCTGTGCGCGTCCGGCCACGCTCAATCCAATGCGGAGATTTTCGAGAACGTTTTCGGCCTGAGCAACGCGCAATCGGAGGCCGGTTCCGGCGCCGGGGAGACATCGCCCGTCGAAGGACCTCACTCGGAACTGGAGGACCTCGCGGGAGTGCACAAGGACGTCGAAGATCCCGTGGCCCAGCCGGCGAGAGAGGAATTGGAGGATCCTCGCGCTGAGGACAAGATAGTCGACGTGGAGGTGCGCCGGGATTCGGGCAGCAGCAGAAGCAGCGAGGCTGAAAGCCCGAAAGGTTTGTCGCCCAGGATCCTCGGCATCGATGAGACCAGCGCCAAATACGTGAGATACGGTAAAGGAAATGACGTGTGTATGTGTGTGACTCGGCTTTGATGGGGAAGAGCTGGAAAAAAGAGGCTTATCGCTGTTCACACCGCACGGAGAGAGCATCAGGCGTATTCACTTATCGCTCCGAATCGGGCCGCACCTTTTAATGCCTCATGGGATTGTTCTGTTCTCACCTGTGTTGACTAATAATGCGCGTTTTCTCTCGCGTTTTGTTCGACGCGCACGAGAAAGTTTGAATCTTTTCGTTGCTTTTTAACTAATACAAAACGCTTCGCTGTATCAATCATTTGATTCATTGGAATCATATATGTATATATATATATATATATATATATATATATATGGGCTGTGTAAATATTTTTGCACGCGATGATTATTCAGATAAGCTTACGCAGCTCGAGTCGAAATTCCATGCTGAACTCGACGAAGAAAAATTGTAAAGCAGGCGTGACGGGAATTAGGGTTTGGTGCACCTGCTGAATCATAGTATAGTTAATCTATATAGCTGGTGCCCGTGTGTGTTTGCGGTGCGTCAGCTATAGCTTCGACGATGCCCGTATATATCGTCCTGTTATTATCGCATCTGTGCGTATCACACATATATCTAAGGGGCTTTATCAGTTACAGGCTTCGGCGTGAATCGCTTGTGAATCATCGTAATTCCGATTCTACTACGCTTTCCACGCATCGCGTATACAATGCAATACGCTGTAACTCCGAACGTATATTTAGCTGGTGTCGCTCTACGAGCCCTTTGCAAAGAACAATCGATAATCTATCAAATATTTTCAGGCGATCAGAAATAAGTTGGAACTTTAATTTTATTATATTAGCGGTGTCCTCGATCGCGTAATTATATAATCACTGATGAATATATATGCTCTTCTATAAAGCTTTCAATTATCTATCGTAGCAGGGTTTATTTTTAAACTGCCAGCTTTAAATAATAATCACTGCCGCAAGCTTTATTTTATTTTATTGTACGTTCAATGCAAAAAAATTCCTACTTTCCAGAATTCCATTCAACGATCATTTAATTCATTTGAATATTAGAGCATCGCGTTTTAATTCTATATAAAATGTTAAAATTTACTATTTATATAAATTATTGAAAAACACAAATGTCTACGGTTGCATTTTGGTAAATCTGAGTTGGATCAATATGGCCGTAGAATGCAAGTCTGGATTAAGAGTACCGACGAAATCTTCAAAAATGTCCAATAAATATGTATTATAGTCTTTACATGAGTATGAATATATGCTCTTGATTTATCTCCTAGTCTGCGAGCGATGTGGAAGGTTATAATTTGCCAGTCGAACATGTACTTCGCATCGATTTCGCATGCGGTCGTAAAATAACAACGTAAAAATCGTACGCGTTTTCATTTTATTTTTTATTTTTCTCTCGTCGCGTCGAGCGCAGGATCGACACGACGCATTTTCGGAAAATTATTTATTTTTCAAGCCCGTATTTGCTCAGTCGATTTCACCCTCTTTATGCTCGCGAACAAACAATCGAAAACTTTTATTAACAACCGAAACGTGCAAAAAAATGATTCTTTTCCTGCACATCCGGACCATTACAAAAATTAACGAAAAGTACGTATGTATACGTATGAAAAACATTGCAGACTCGGACGACCCGGAGGCCGATCGATATGCTCCGCGACCGGATGAGTCGATACCCAATTACGTCATCACCGAAGCGAGACTCAAGGAGATTCGCTCCAAGTTCATGTACTGGTACTTCGACAAAGGCGGCGATAACAATATGGGTGACTACCAGACCGACATTCACAACTCGGTCTCCCAGATCCACAAGAACTTCAACTTCCAGCTGCCGTTCTTCGGATTCCGTTACAACTACACTCGAGTTAGTTTCCCGCCTCCTCTGCATTAATTATATAGTCAACAAACTGCACCCTTATATGTACAAGATAATGTTCTCCGATATTTATCTCGCGTCGTCGCAATTTTCAGCTATCGATGAACGGCTATCTGGAATTCAGCGATCCTCCCGAGCAGTACGACACGTATCCGCTGGTCTTCCCCGTGAAGGACTGGCCGAAAACCAACGACCCGGCTTTTATCGGTATTTTCTTCAGCAAGTGTCGCATCGGTCGCCTAAAGCCGACGGATCTCGATCAGCGGAAGGCCGGCGTTTACTTCCGGTAGAGACGCACATATTATTTTAAAAAATGTCTATATAGCATATCATTCCGTTCGAAAGATTGGATCGACGTTCTACCGAAATTTCAGTCTCGAGCGTGACCTGCACAGACGTACCGACCAGTTCGGCGTGCAGATGCGCGAGCGCGTTATGTGGGACATCCGCGAGGGCGTCGTCGGCGCGGACTCGTTCTACCCGAAGCACGCGGTCCTCGTCACCTGGAAGAACATGTCCTTCGCCGGGGGTATCGACAACTCGCTCTTCCGGACCAACACCTTCCAGCTGGTCCTGGCGACCGACGAGGTCTACACCTACGCCATCTTCAACTACCTCGACATCTCTTGGACAAGTCACACCGAGGCTGGAGGCGACACCACTGGGGGAGAGGGTGGCGTCCCTGCTTACGTGAGTGCATCGTACATCATT
Organism: Muscidifurax raptorellus; assembly: GCA_020010945.3. Classification (NCBI taxonomy): domain Eukaryota; kingdom Metazoa; phylum Arthropoda; class Insecta; order Hymenoptera; family Pteromalidae; genus Muscidifurax; species Muscidifurax raptorellus. The sequence goes on from CM052077.1 coordinate 12,250,858, forward strand.
TATCGCCACTGAGGCAGTATGTTTTATAGCCCGCGCGATATTATATTAATAAACGTCGATTATGCGCCAGGTTAAACGTCAGCGATGATTTTTCCTCCGATAATGCTGTTCATAATTATGAGCCGTCGCAATTAATACTCGAAAACGCGTTTTTGCTTCGTCATATTTATCCCATCACTTTTATCGGGACGTCATAAAGCCAGACTCAATAACGTTTCGCAGTAGCAAATATACAAAAGACCATCAAAGCGGAGTAGGTATATAGCGCGCATAGGCGCGGGTGTTTGCAGCTTTTGCGCGAAAAAGCTCGCGCGCGACAGGTTTTATGGGACGAGTGTATATATATATATATATATATATATATATATATATATATATATATATATATATATATGTACATGATGGGGAGTATCTTTTTCATTTCAGATCGGCTTCAACGCCGGAAATGGAACTCAGAGTTACGAGTACATGCCGTACTCGCAGGCGTCGACGGTGAGAGACCTGTCGGGTCGAGGATGGGCGAACGGCTTTCCCGGACGTCACATCTTTCGCATTGACGAGAAGATCATGCTCGGCACCTGCAACAAGGATATCGGTAAATTTAAAAGGAGAAAAGAAAACAGAACGGGAGAACTATGTTATTCCGCGGAATAACAAAATTCTGTATACAACAATATTATTATTCCAGCCGGAGCTCACCTACCCCTGGTCTTCGCACCGGAGAGCGGCAACATGCTCGGCGGTACTGTGGTCAACATCACCGGTCCCTGCTTCCAACCGGGAGACAAAATCCAGTGTCGCTTCGACACGGAGATAGTCGACGGCACGTACGTCGACACCAACAGGGCCATTTGCATCCAGCCGTTCGTCAAAGCCGAGGGCTACATTCGCTTCGCCGTTGCCATCAACAACGGCAGGTACGACTGGAAGGGCAAGTACTTTATCGGTGAGTGCGAGCTATTCTTTTTTGCTTCTCAATATTTTAGGAATGTGACACGACCTGAGATCGCTCTATGCTGCAGAAACACCGGCTTCGGCGACCGAGAAGATATTCTTCACGACGCGAGCTGTGCACGAGCGCGACCCGGCCGAGATCAAGATCACCTGGAACTCGTACAATTTGACCAGCAATCTGAACGCCGTGCTTCAGATATCTCTCTGGGGATACAGGGAGACGACCATTCGGCCCGAGCTCGAATACATAAACATGATCGAGGTTCGTTTTTAAATTCAGAATTTCACGTGTCTGCTTCAATTGAAATTGCGTTTGAATATCAGCCGGAATTTTTCGATATCGCGCGTCCTTCCCTCGTTATATTACGTTCCGCGTAGCGAACGGAAAATCGAATATTTCAAATTGCGAATGAAAATTTGTGTGCCCTATACGTATAGGAGGGGACAGTGAACTCCGGCTCCTACGTCATCACTCCGGCGAACTACAAGAACCGCAACGATCCTCTGACCAACGACATGCAGTTCGGCTTTCTGCAGATCAACCTCACCAACCCCAGGCAGTACAGCAACCTGCCCATAACGCCGTGAGTACAAACCGCGAATGAAATCTTGTGTAAAAAAATCTCTCTCCTCCCCACATTCTGACTCTTTGTCCGCGATATCAACAGGGTCCTGTGGAGTAAGCCCATACCACTGGCCTGGTACTTTGGTCCACAATGGGAACGACTTCACGGCAACAAGTGGCCGCAACGTCTCTGCGACGAGTGGATCATGCACGACCGGTACCTCAAGAATTTCGCCGGCGAGGTCTCGCTCTGTCCGTGCACTCTCGAGCACGCCCTGAGCGACAAGGGTCGATTCCTGCCCGACTACAACTGCGACAAGGATTCCAACCCCGATTGCTACTACAACAAGGGGGCGATTCACTGCGTCGTCACTGGAGCTCCGAAGTGAGTTCGACGCGATTGTTTCTATAAGAAGTCGATTGAAGCTTGGAAAAAGCCCGCGCAGTTGATTAAACTTTCGAGCGCGCTAATTCGTCGCTTTATCGCTTTATCGTTCATATTATACTATTATACTATATGTCCCAGAAACGCTCGCAATATGTAAAATTATAACGAGGGAAAATTCGCAGCTTGGACGGCTCGGAGCAGCAGTGTTGCTACGACAAGAACTACATGCTGATGTTGACGTACGACCAGCAATGGGGCTCCCGACCGCACCGATCGCACAACCTCGGCTATCTGCCCTGGAACGAGGCCAACAAAGTGCCGACCCTGTCGCACTGGTTCCACGACATGGTGCCCATGTACACCTGCTGTCTCTGGCAGGAGGAACAGGCGGTAGGTTGCGAGACGTTCAGGTTCGAGAGAAGACCGTCCCAGGATTGCATCGCTTATCAGAGCCCGAGCATCGGCGCCGTATTCGGAGATCCGCACGTGGCCACGTTCGACGGGCTCGAGTACACTTTCAACGGGAAGGGCGAGTTCGTCCTCGTCAGGGTGGACGACGTCAAGGACAAGCTCGACATTCAGGGCCGGTTCGAGCAGCTGTCGAAGAATTTCTACGGGGAGGTTCGCGCCACGCATCTGACGGCCGTCGCAGGTCGGTTCACCGCACACGCGTAACAAATAGAATTTATCGATAGCTGTAGAAAAGCGCGATCGAGCGGAAAAATAACTTTTATCGTGCACTTGCATCGCAGCGAGGGGAAACAACTCGGCGACTATCGAGGTCAGACTGCGACCGAGTCACGCTCAGTGGCGCTATCGACTCGACGTCTTCGCGGATAACAAGCGGGTCTACTTCGACAGGACATCTTTGAAGTTCCAGCACTTTGCTGGCGTCGTCGTCTACACGCCCACTTACATTCTCAATCAGAGCGAAGTCATCATAATGTTCGACACCGGGGCCGGAGTCGAGGTCGTTGAGAATCAGGGCTTCCTCACGGCTAGGGTCTACCTTCCCTGGACCTACATGGTAAAGTATTCTACATGATCGATCGATGATTTTTACTCAACGGCGAATTTCCTCTTCGAAGAACAAAACCCGAGGACTGCTGGGCAACTGGAGCTACGACATAATCGACGACCTGACCAATCCAGACGGCATGATCTCGTCCATCAGTAACCTGAACAACTTCGAGGCGGTGCACAAGGACTTTGCGATAAACTGGCTTCTGGAGGATCGAGAGGACCCGAAGAAGGGCGCTTCTCTCTTCACCCGAGAATTCGGCCGTACCGCGAGCTACTACGCGAACCGGACCTTCGAGCCCGAGTGGAAGCGCACACCCGAGGAGATACTGCCGGCCAACAGGTCGCTTATATACAATATTATCGCGCAATTTTCCAACGCAGCGGCTCCTTTGTCACGGCCAAATGCGGCGCGCGCTATATTAACGGCTCGATTATTCGACTTTCAGAACGGTCGACATTATCCGGGCGCACGATCTCTGCGGCGACTCCTATCAGTGCCAGTACGATTACGCCATGAGCCTGAATCGAGACCTCGCACATTTCACGCGGAATTACTACGACACCTACACCCAGATACGAGCGACGAATAACAGGAGGAGTATGAGAATTGATGCACGTGTATTTTTTAAAGTTAATCCATTTGTGTACTCGACTGATGAGCCGTTGTTTGTCGTTGTCAGTAACGTCCTGCGGAATTCTGGAGACGCCGCGATTCGGCCGGAAGAGCAACTTCCTGTTCGTGCCTGGGACGAGGGTCACCTTCGAGTGTAATCAGGACTTTGTCCTCATCGGCGACCAGAGACGCATCTGTCTGCCCGAGGGTCGATGGGATATTCCAGAGTACGGCTACACCGAGTGTCTTCGTAAGTATCGTTTGTCTCTTTCCTCATATATATATTATAAACAGTTTCTCATAATTAGCTTCCATCGATCATTTGCTCACGATTCGGCTCTATCGACGAGGAACAATAATGCCTTTCATACGCATCTCGGGCACTATTATTTCTCGCGCGTCGATCGAGCTTCCACCCATCCCCATATACAACGATCATCGCAAATCTATCGACGATAACTGCTAACGATAACATACGCAACCGCGACGTTCTCTCGCGCGCCTCTCTCGACCCACAGGGCAAATCGAGTACTCCCAGCGCACCGCCTGGACGACGATGGGCATAATAACGGCGGTCCTCCTGCCGGCGCTCATCCTCGTCGGCATAGTCTTCGCGATGATCCGCAGAAACCAGGAGTCCAGCAACATCGGCCAGACCGACTCGGGCAAGTCGTCCTGGCGCTTCTCCGAGCGCAGCCCTGGCTCCTCGAGGCAGACGACGCCGCTGAAATTGCGGGCGGCTTCGCCTCTCTCCGAGTCGAGCGACAGCCTCGGAGCTGACAAAGCTCACAAGCCCCGCAAGTACGACGGAGTCTACTACACGCACGAGCCGCTGCCGGGAAAGCCGGACATCGATTTCGAGGACAAGCAGTGGGACTTGACGCTCAAGGAGGACGAGAAGAACAGCCCCGTCAGCACGACCAGCTCCAGTCGCAAACCCGAGTCGCTTACCGTCACCGCCTCGCCCTCGCCCGTTGCCGCGATCGTTACATCCATGCCCACTCAGACTACTAGAACCAGCGATGTTTAAACGATTACTTTATATTCTTTTGTTTGTCATCTTGCTCGATACGCGAAGGGGCTCGGAGGCCTCGAATTTTCCGAATGAAGCGTTAACTTACTGCAGCCCGTATATTATAGTATGTAGGTATCACGCTGATGCCGATGATTAATGGTTCGAAGAAAGCTGGTACTGTATATATAGATAAGCGATAACGCCCGCGCGCGCGCGCGTAAGAAAATAATAGCTACAAGATCGATAATTCTTCTTCTACTGCGCATCGCCCGAATCATAATAAAAGCACGTTTTTCTTTTGATTCGGCGGAAAAATCAATCGGACACCGAGAACTCTACTTTTTACCTTAGCTTGAAAATCAATTAAACCGTGAATACTTTGCGAGTATCTCTCTTTGTTTTGCTATTTTCAACAAAGCTGCGAATTGATCCACCGAACATATATATATATACCTACATTTTCGGCGTCTTTCCACGCGCGCTAGTGTAGTTTTTTTTTTTTTTTTCATTAAAGAGAGACAGAAGACGTCGGACTATTCTGAATAGGCGAGGCGAGTCAGCGTTGTTGCATCTGTCGCTGATAAGGCAATGCCGCCCGATAAATGCGAGGGCAAACTTTTTTATCTTCTCTTTGTATAGCCTCTGTCTATATCTACACGCGAGCATTATATTGGTCAACGCTCGCGGGACGCGTTTCCCTGCTGCAGTCTTAAAATTACCGTTATATCTATGTATGTATGTATGTATACAGGCCTTTGTCGAGAAGTGTTGCTGTTGCGCAAGCAGTGCTGCGGAATGAGGTACGAAACCGTGGAATAGAAAACCTATATACGTATAAATGCACTGATATTAGAAGAGTCAATGTTTATTTACACTTGCGTCGCTCTCGTCACAAATTATTATATATATATATATATAAATTGCCCTCTACCAACCACATGTATTTTGAATACTTATAACTATTATTACCACTGAATTTTTATGTACTTTTATATCGACTATACAATAAATGTTTTTGTATACAATTATACACAATAGCAGGAAATTTCTATTCCACGAGTTTCAGAAAAAAAAGAAAAGATTTGCGATGATTGTCTATATAGATGTTCTTTAACTTTCTTCAACTTTCTTCGTGCGTGGAATGGAAATTTCCGTCGTGTCGTCTCGTGAAATTTTCATTCCCCACCTATATATACCACACAGGTACTATATCCCGAATAATAATCGATGCCCTCCATACTACCCCGCGAAAAAAATCTCAAAACGAAATCCACCAGGTCAGCAAGAGTTCAGTTCGAGACAGGCCGGCTTGGCTTCGGGTATAATCCTGGTCTGCCTCGTGCCCATTCTGCTCATCGTCATCTGCGTCGCCTTCCGTGTTCTGCAGAGTCGCAAGGAGGAGCGCGAACGCGAAGAGGCGTTGGACAGGTAAAAAAAAAATTGCTCCTCACGTTTTCAATGTTAGAAGGGGAAATGTATCGTTATCTGGAATTTTAGGACCCGACGCGTGGAGATGCAGAGAATCCGGAAGCTCAACGAGGAGGAGAGGCCTGCATCGAGCTTAGAAGCCAAGAGCACCTAAACCTGCCTGCTATGTCGATCGGAGAGAGAAGACGAATCGAAAATCATTACACGCGCGCATATACATCTTCCACCCCCTATACGGATATATATAATTTATGCATGTATACTGTCATGAAAATCATATATGGATTAAGCAGTGTCGTCTTGCGAGAGGACGGCTGATTTTTACTTTGTCCCCCCCTTTTTAACGTTTTTAGCTTATTTTCATTATTCTAGATATAGGTTTATAGACGTAATTTAAAGTTAAGGTTCCTTTTTTACCTTTTTTTAGGCTTCTTATAAATGTAAGATAAAGTATATAATATAATGCAATGACGATTTCAGATCGACGGTACAAAAGTATGTTTTTAAATATTAAATCTAGACAATGTTTGTTATAGTTTGTAATCGTGTTTTTATAAATATTGAAATACAAATAAATTCTGAAAGTTAGATCCTCTATTAATTACTTACATGCATAACGTATCAGACGCGCTCGCACTGATAATCGGCCAACTTCGGAGGGAGCATTTACCTACGGCGCGCATAATTTAATTTCACAATCACACCGAGTGATATGGAGTTTATATACGATTTCCAATAAATTGATTGCATTCCGAAAAGTCGCCAAGTTTGCCGAAGGGAATGTCCGTGTACTCGCTGGATTCCCTGGAAAACGAGCGGATACCGGCCCTGAAAATCCAGCACTCCCTACTCCAACTATGCGCCGGTAAATTTTCAAAATACTTAACCTCCCGCAAAGTTAACTTTCTTTCCCCCTCTCTGTGGGAAAAAAGCACTGCGCGGAATTCCAGAAAAAGTCGTGTCACTCAAATCGATACGCGTCGGGCTATATCTATACGTATACAGTAGCATCACGAATAATACGCAAAAGTAACACACGTCCGTCGAGAATATCAAAGCGAATGAGAAAATTTGCCCGCTACTTCCGAAGGCAGTAATGAAACCGCAGAGGTCGCCTGCATCGATCCGCGGAGCAGCGCGAAGAATGCGATAATTGCATCGGGGGAAAATTCGGTTGCCGCAGCAAGGAAAGAGGAAATCCAGCATCAGCTGCCGGCGTCCGGCATTCCTCGAAAGAAGCTTGGCAGCGTAGTCAACTCGCCTCCGGCTGCTGCTGCTGCTGCTGCTGCTGCTCCACGGCGACTCTCCGGAAAGAATAAGCGGCCCGCATCTTACTTGGAACTCTATCGTCGGAGATTCAGTGAGCTGCTCTTTCTCCGTTTCCCTTTTGCGAGTTTATTTTATTTTCTCCGGCTCTGCTCTATATACTTATACGCTCCTTTGCTTTCGACGTATCTGTCTCGGTGAGTGCACGACGCGATGCCCTTTCCGCGCTCGTTTTATGATCATTTTTTTCGCTTTTTTCCGTGCAGTCTACTGTATAATGATTTCGATTGCGATCGATAATTCGAAGGCCGATATAATTTCCGACTCGATATTCGTTGTTATAGTTTCCGTGAGTTAATGTATTTACACGGAAAGTTTGTAATATCGAGGTTTATTTCCAGCGAGAACTCTCCGTTGTCAAATTGAAAATGTAATTTTGATGTGCATCGGCACTCGCTGATGCGGAGACAAGGTTAATTGAACCGCTGTATACGTGAATTTAATTTAAGTCAATTAATGTGCAAAGTAAAAAATTCGAAATTTATTCCGTTATTACCTGTTCTATTAGCTCTGATGGAACCGGCGTAATTAAAACAATTTTTTTTTCTATGTATATACGTATAGAAATGAAATGGAATAAACCTTTTATTATCTAAATTTCAGCAGTTGCGCGTGTCACTCGTTGAACCCTTTACGCGACTATACGCATCAGCATAGCCGCGTGTCTGTCTCGCTTGCAAATCAAAAGAATGGCAAAGAGTTTTATTTTTTTTCGAAAGTTCAATTTAGGTAAAAGCCGTGACACGTATGGACTGTTTGACAGAAAAGACAGATTTGATGGTAAAACTCTTTTTGATGAAATTTTTTCCGCGTATTTGGCTGTATGTACAGTATCGAAGTGCGTCCATCGTTACGAAATAAAAAAAAATTTGATCGGGCACTTTGTTATATCTTTCGCTGAAAGTAATCCACTGCGAACGCATCGTTTATTTGGCGATCGAATCGCTTTCAAGGCAAAAGACCTGTTCCATGTACCAGCATTTATACACTCTTTCGATAAATTTTAAATGAAAAAAATATTGCTGTATATTATATAGATATAAAGTTAGAAGAATTGAAATCCATTTAAATGAAAGCAGCGTGTTTGACCACTTATATATGGCTCAAGTTCAAAACACCAATAACCGTGAAACTGCAGCTATATCCTTCCGAATAGCATCAACAATAAATAAAATAACCTGCACGCAAGTCTCTCTCCCCATATCGTGCGATGTCTCTATACTCCAACTTGCCCATATCATCCCCTCGGAGAGCTGGTACATCAGCACCTTTCATTCTTCGGTCAATATTTAGCCGGAGTAAAAATATGCACACTATACCGGGTGTATACTTAAGTCTCGTATATATATATAAGCCGGTCACCTTGGCAACATTCGGTCGCGCGCAGGTGCCGAGGAGGCGTCACCATCCCCAGAGGCGTCTGGTTTGTCGATTTGCCGCGACAGTTCGGGCCGACTTCCCGACGGCGCCGAGGATGTCTCGCGGGACGATCGGAGCGAGTTGAGCTTCTATCGTCGACTCCTCGACGAGGCTAAGGATGACAGTACAAGTCTGCGGCGTAATTTTCGCGGCCTTCGGCTGGACGAACCTGACGCGGGAAGCTCGTGCTTCCGGCCGTACAGCATTGAGGACTACAGGATTATCAGAGCGACGTCCGCTAAGCTCGACCGGTCACTCGGGCCTGATCGCGAGGACGTACGTGCCAAAGTATGCGAACGAATTGAATTTGACGATCTATGTAGTTGTATGTATATACGTATTCATCGTCCGAAAGCTGCATCTGCATCGAGGGAAGAAAAAGATTGAATATATATACATATAAGCGGAAAATTCGCGAGATCCAATAAGCTCGCGAATCCGCAATTAATTCAATAATATTCCCTCAAACGGCCGAGAGCGAGGCGATCCGAAATTTCCAAAGAGGCGAGAGCTCGCCTAATCCACAGCCGCGTTCAATCCTGCGCATCAGCTTACAATTTCACGCAAGACCTAAAGCGAGTTATGCGCGCGATTTTGCTCTCTGGTCCGGCTTTTAGCCCATCAGCTTCAATCTAATAAAGTGTAGAATACGCTTTCCTCCTTTTCTTCCTTCCCCATATATGTATATAACAGCTGCAGCTATACTATATATACATACATACATACTGCTTCCGGGCTTTCTTTGCGCGCGCAGTATAGACTCTGACCGTTTAATCAAATCCAACTGGGCGCGAGAGTTGCATAGCTTCCGCGTTCGCTGCATATATATATATATATTTAAACTCATCATCTCGTTCCCGCGCGACTGTATAATACAAGTAGACTCAAGCGAAGCGTGAATTTATTTTTCAACGATTAAGCACTGAGATCGCCGCGGCGGTCTATACTCGTATATACATACTTTTGTTATATCTGAAAAACGCTCGTGTTACGTAACGCTTATTTCTTCAAATGAGAAATCGATGTACCGTGTCGGTGGTCGTTAAGCTTCTGCGGTGTATGATATCGTAAATTACATATATATATATATATATATATATATATATATATATATATATACTGTATATAAATATTCAGGCTTTATTTACACGCCGAGCTCAATTTTTACGACGACATTCTAGTGATAAAGTACAGTCGAAGCCGAGCATAAAGCACCGCGCGGGCAAGTATAATAATACCGCGCGCGAGAGGAGAGAAGCTGAGGTAAAGCTCCGGAGCTTGCAATAATTATTAATTAGCCGGGCAATATCGCCTTCTTGCGATAAACGGCAGCCGCGACGCGAAACTCCTCGAGTTTAAACAAAGGGTTAATTGTATTTATATATGTATATTAGAGTGTACATACCTCCGGAATTTTAAACTTGAGTGCGTGCATAATAATTATATGTATATATATATATAGGAAAAAAGCGATTAAATTAATATTTGAGTGTGTTCTTAAAACGGGCGCGCAGGGAGTCTACTCGAGCGGAGTAATGGGATTAATTGTCGCGGGACTCGCAGACACTGTCTGCTCCGGCTCGTCGTGATGCGATAATTAAATGTCAACTTTTAATTGGGCTAATTGCTGTTATTTTTTGGCGCACGAGACTCGGCTGTTATTATGACGTTTCTTTCGCTGTTTTCATTTCTGTTTCGGACATACAACCTTGTGATAACGTATAATAATTCTTGCACGCATTCATTATGGTAAAAATTATATGCCAAATAGTTTTTCTTTATATAACGTACCAATATAGTACTGGCGTATTTTATCATCATGAGCTTTTGTTATTTGTTTTATCACTTTTTTCCGTGGACATGTGTCTGCTGGGACGCGCATAATATGCGTTAATTTAATTCGCAATTAAATTATATAATATATAAAATAATAATTTCCATGAACATATATATATATATATATATATACGTATATATTATATATACATATATATATATATACGTATATACACATATATTTACGATAACAACTTTTGAATGCGATCCGCTTAGCGCATATATTTATCCATATAAAAAACTATGCCATCAAAGCTAACTAAAATTTTCAGAGGGAACGTCTGATTCGTCGCAGATCTTACGGCGACGCTGCGAGTGCCCTGAATCGTCAGCGCATCAGTTCCGCCAGCAAAGGACTGATCAGCAGCAGCTGTAATAAGGTCATAAAAAAAAAAAACAGAAAAACATTTTCAAATCCGACCAAGCTTTCACTTCGATAAACATCTTCCGCAGTGAAATTGGCCTCGAGTAGCCGTGGCTCATAAATGGCGCCATACATCGCGGTGCTCATTTAATTGCCAATTATACGCGGTATGGAGCTCAACGCGCGCACGATCGACTCGGCGTTATAAATAAATCACGATCGAAGCATCGTCGCGCGACAATGAGTCTCTCGCGAGCGAGCGAAAAGTTGCGCGAACGAATAGACAAAGCCCGCGCCTAATGGACGTGTCGAGGTGTATATATATATACACACGCACATATATAGCTTCTCTGTCTTTCCTTTGCACTGCGCAGGGAAGCGAATGGAATTCTGTAATTGAATAACAGGGCAGTGGCGCGCCTTTGATCTCGAAGACGACGTCGGGCATAATTAACGATAATTGCGCGCGCGAACGCTGCAGCGGAGCGGCATTATGTACATTCGATTCCGCGGAAGCGTCTCTTCTTTTCGCGCTGCAGCTCTTTAATTTTACGGTGCTGCATTTTTCGCCTCTTTTTTCCCCTCCCTCGTCGTCATTGCGACCGATCTGCCCCTCTCTCTCTTTATATATAGAGCAATTGCGAGCGGAGAGAAAAAAAATAGACGGATAACACCTAATTAGTTTTCTCGGATAGTCGCGCGTGCGGCCGCGGGTCGACCCCCACCCCTCCGGAGCACTAAAGATATATATATATAAAAGGAGCCTGTGCGGGTCGGAAGAAAGCTCGCGCGCGACATCGGGACAAACACAAAGGAGTACCGCCGTGTGAGATAGCTCGCACATTTCAGCTATAAAAGTGGCCCGAGCGCTAAGATAGCCGAGCCCCGCAGACGTAAAAGGAGGCAGAGAGGGAGAGAGAGAGCGTCAGCGGCACTATCCGAACGTAAATTCAATTATACGCACAAAGCGAGAGGGAGAGAGAGAGAGAGAGAGAGAGACAGACCGCAGCCCCGAAATGGCTACGCGGTTGCGCGCAAGACTCACGTGGATAACCTTGCAGCGCCGGCAAATTACATTTCGATTCGGCCCTTTGTCTTCTTCCTCTCTTTGTGCGCTGCGCTCTGCATCAGCCGCCGCTACTGCCAAGAGCTCTGCGGCCAGCGGCTGGCTTTATGGCTGCTTTTCTTTGCTTCTCCGCTGTTTTCCTCGCGCGCGGCTAACTATATATATATATATACACGCTATATACCTATTTACCAGGACACCAAGTCTTTGCGACTAATGGAGGACTCCGTTGTTTATACACACTGATCACGAGGAAGCGCGTGACTTTGAGGAGACTGACTTCGTTATTTGGTGTATTGCATAGCTATATATATATATATATATATATATATATATATATATATATATATATATATATATATATATATTGCGGATAGCCGTAGAGATAGGAGCTTTTCAATTATCGCAAACTGCGAGTGCGGATTATACCCCTACACAGTCGGGGGTATACCATCGGTATTGCGTGCGCAATGCGAGCTAAAATAGATTTAGCTCGAATAGACGACGTGTATACTGTATATAGCGGCTGGATTATTTCTCACGCGCGGAAGAAGTGCGAACCACTCTGAATCGTGCGCACTCAGCTGTCGCTGGATAGTCGGAGCGTTTTGTTGTTTATTTAATTCGTCGCGGACTATAATGTGCTCTGATATAGTTTCTCAAGGGCGATTTTTCAGCGACTGTTATATATATTACTGTCTGAACATTTGCAGATTTTATTATACGGCAGGTTCTCAAGTCCGCTATCTTATACATATATAATATCCGCATAATTTTCTTCTCCTCGCACGGTCTGTTTGCAGCCTCCGTATCACAATTCAAGTTCTTGCGAAGCCTACATAACGCTATATATATATATATATATATATATATATATATATATATATATATATACACACTTCGGCTGCACTCGCACTGATTTCTTTGTGTTATTCCCTGCAGAGTATCGCCGTTGTTGGCCCTCAAAGTCGTCGCGCCCTGGAAATCACCGAGAACTCCTCCACCTCTTCCGTCGTCTCAAAGGTAAGACTCCCTATACTTCTCTTTTTTCGATCGCCCATATACCGCCTCGGGAATCACGCGCTCGATTTCGGCTCAAAGCTCCCGAAATAAGACTCGCTTCTTATATACGTTCTACATATATATATATATATATATATATATATATATATATATATATATATATACGCACGCTTCGCCGGAGGCACAAAGCTTATATATATGTATATACTATCCAGTCCTTGTATATTCCTCCTCCGCACATCCATCTCGTTCGTCTCTCTCTCTGTTTCTCGGCGAATTCGACTTTTTCTCGATGTATCACTATATATATATGTATATATAGCTCGTGGCCATTCCTTCTTCCCGATTGAATCGGCAGGTCGTTAAGCGGAGCTGCAACAGCAGCAGCAGCAGCAGTGGACCCCCTCGTCGCAATCAGTCGGCCAACGCGTCATCGATCACGAGGACGAGACTGCAGTCCAGGAAATCGAAAGAAGGAGAGAAAGTCGAGGCGAGCTTGCAAGCGCTCAGGACGAGACATTTCAATGAGAAACGAATGATAGATCAACTGGTCGCCCGCGCAATGCTGATGCGCGCCTGAGAGGATATATATATATATATAGGATGTATATACGCATCCCCACGTGTATACGTGGACGTATACGTTGTGCCGTGCAAGTTTACGAAAAGCTCTTTGACTTTCGAATTTTCGCTCGGTCTACTATTTTTCAGAAAAGTTTTCGAAAATTTCATCGCAACTTCCCGGCGTTTCGAGTTTGTTATTAATTCCGCTACCGAGAATAAACTGTCGTGATGAAAACAACGCTCTCCTGCGACTATCTATACCTGTGTACATATATACATATATATCAGCTGTTCTCGCGATGCAGACCGGAATAACAAATTTCAAACGAATCTAATAAAAACTTGAAGCGAATCTCCTTCGAGACTAAAAACGTTCATCGAACTTTCTTCCGGAGTTTCGCTCGCGGAAAAGAGCTCCTTTCGCAACGTCTCATTTTAAAATAAGCGCGCGCGTATTATACGCGAAAGAGGATATAATTACCGCCGTTGCGCCGTTGAAAATTAATAGCCCCAGTTTTCAATATAGCCGCGAGTAAGTGCGTATATAAGAATGAATGCGAGTCTCGAGGCTCGTTTTTTATATTTTAACCGTGCGCTTTGGCGCAACTGCATACGTATTGGGATCTGACACATAGGCGGAGTCAATATATATAGATATATAGAAAATCCAATATGGCGTATGAGAGCCCGGATTTACACAGTGCTTATATGGAGATTCTTAGTTTATTTGTTATAAAAAATGATATCAATGAAGAGCATCTGCGATTGGGCTGGATCTAATCCTTGTCAGCGCAAATTTATAGAGGGTGAAAGGGTTTACAAGGCGGGACATATTATTAAATGTGGTAAAAACGAAGTGCTACAAAATGATAATACCATGAGCTTCACAGCTGTTTGTTTACAAACATCGAACTTGAGAGAAAATCCACACGAGATTAAGGGTGAAGTATCAAAAAGTGGTATTATTTTAAATTGTTCTTGTTCGTGTAAAGCTGGCTTGGGTGAAAAATGCAAGCACATCATAGCTGCTCTGCTGTATTGCTATCAGTAAATTTCTAACCTATACATGTTTTATGAATACATTTGTATTGACAATATGTAATGAAAAAATATGTAATGAAAAAAACGAGCAGACTTTTGTTCTCTTACTAATATTATTAATTTTTAAAACAGTTTTCCATGCTTCAGTAATGTCAATTTTTTCGGAGTTGCCAAAGATGTTCTGCTTATTTACGAAGCGTGTGTTAGGCGTTGGGAAGCGATGAAAACTAAGACTTAAATGTTGGTCTGCCCTACTCTCACAACCTTTCAATGCACAACAATCGGTATTGGCATTCTTCTGCCTTGGTGGGAACTCTCCAACCTTCATAATAATACCTTTTTTGTTAATAAAATGCAATTTTCTTAACAATTCCTATAACAGGCAATGTAAAGCTCGGGCTCTCTCTACTTTCACTTTTCGCCACGAGGGGTCGTTGTAAATGTGTCAGATCCCAATAGAGTCTATCGAGCCGCCGTATATATACTGAGAAGGAGGAAAAATGCTGAGTATAGAAGAAACGTGTGCCTGGCAAATAAATCAAATCGCTGGTGTATACGTATATATATATATATATATATATAGAAGTCTCCGCCGCGCGCTGCTTCTACCAAACATATTTTCAGACGGTGATTCGCTTCCTTCCGCTGGGAGGCGCGACAAACAGCTGCATTGTCGATAATTTACTGAGACTTCCCTACATTTTATTTATTTTTTACCCGGCTCTATATACCTGCTAATTCTGACAAATCAATATACAATATACAGGCTGCTATAGCTTTTGTCGTTCGCCGGAATAATAAACGCATACGATGCATGGCTCCCTATAGCGCAAACAATTCTAATTTTTCCATACGACGGATTGCATGAGCAATATCATTGAATATTTATGGCCTACAATCCTTCCGCGCGCATGACATAGTTGCGGGCCAATCACGCGAGGTAAAATCGAAATCATCTATAATTTAAATCAATCCGCGCGGCCTCGTCGTCCTGCGGTAAACGGCATTTAAAATGCGGATAAACAAAATCTAACCGCTCGTGTGCGGCGGCGACGTTACCCGTCCTCGACAAATATACTACACACACAAACAGCGCGTACCGCAAACACCAGGCATCAGTCCATTCTAAATTATCGCCGCATCATGCAGTATACATATATATATACATATACGAAAGACTTGCGCTTCTGTTTGTCTTCGATCGATCGATTTGCGTTTGCCGTTTGCCGATTCGCGTCAAAAGAAGCATATATAATGCACAAATAGGAACGAAAAAAGCAACGCCGGCAAATGCCACAGGATGTGCCGCGGATCACGCCATTTCCCGATTAATTAGCTCTTCGACGTGCAGGAAACTAGTATACGCCCAACTATAGGTATTTATAGTTCTTTAACGCTAATAAAGAGGGGGTATTTTATGAATTACGCAGAGATTTCGGATCACAGAACTTGTCACATTGATTTATTCGCGTCTGTCACTCTGGGAATTATTACGAATAATATATAAATATATGACTGTTTCATTCTTGCAAGAGTAGAGTCTGATGGAATTTTCTCCGTGCATCTTTTATACCCGCCTTTATAGTTTCCATCGATTTTTCCGACTACCACTTTCTGCGCAAATAATGCGATCGCGTACCATATACGACAGATAGAATCTTTTCAAACGACCATTCATTCATTTGAAATTTCAAAAAATAAAAAAGAATTCCTCAACCCTCTCTTCGCCATCCCTCTATTTTTCCACTTTTCAAGCATCGGGTGCTTCGCGGTTCACGTCAATTCAAATATTTCCCCGCGATCTGCATGGAAAAATCGAAAACGAAAAAAAGAAAGCAAAGAAAAAAAAAGCGAACTCTCTCACCCCTTGACCCGTCGGTCGCCCCGCGTCGGGCCAACCCTCCGTCAGAGGTCTCTCGCGTCAGGCGAACACACCCGCGTTGAAGGAATCTCCCCGAGAGAAAATCGATCGACGACTAGGACGCGCAGCGGTTCTCCGCGCATGCATCCGCCGCCGAACATGGCGCCCCGTCGCCGCACGAGAATCCCTGCTCTTTCCAGGCCTAAATAATCGCGGAGACACGTATACGCGGAGTACAATATCGGCTGTTCTTCACGCGGACGACGAAGGAAGGTATACACCGGATATACAGCTTTGCGCTCTGCGGATGTACAGCGAGTCGGCGGGCTGCTGCCTTCAACGGGCCTCGAACAACAACAACAACGACGACGACCTATTCTACCCGCAGCCCAAGCCCGACGGCTTTAGATTCGCCTGTCAGCATTCATCAATGATTCAGGTCAGTTTACGCGATTTTTTATCTCGATTCTCTCGCGTTCGCTCGTTAATGCGTGCATATATATATATATATATATGTAAGTCTATTGTATATATACTCGATGCGAGTTTGCGCGGCTGAAAAGCGACAATCCTGATGCGGAGAGAGAGCAGCTGTTCTGTCGCTACCGTTCTTATCTACCGAGCGCTTTTATATATATATATATATATATATATACATACGCGTATAGTCCCACGTGACCCGCGAGCTTGCGCGCGTTTCCCGCCAATTTTAAACTTTTCCCTCGCGGCAAATTACGTAGCTTTCGAAACTGCGCGCGCTCTCATTTACATCGAACTTTTGCATCGTATATATATATACACTTTGGATTAACTTTACGCAATGCAGTCCACGGAGTAGAGACGGAATTATATCGTCGCAACGAGTTGTCTCGGAAGAAGAGCTGTCTTGAGACTTACATGTACCGAACGCGGGGACATTTCGCGCGCGCAACTTCTCACTTCTCGCCGCGCGCGGTTGTGCATCGCAGGGGGGGGGGGGGGACAAGATATACATGGCAGCAAACAATGAGCCGAACGTCGCTCCTGATTTCCAACTTGTTCACCTTCCGCGACTAACTTTCGCTGAGAGGCAGAGGCTATATATATATAGAGAGAGTGTATACACTCGTTCTGCGCGGCGACGAGGGCAAACAAGCGAAATCTACTTATGAACTGTGATCTCCGCCGCGCTCAGAGGCGAATTAAAAGCTCGACGCTGGCTCCCGCGAGCGAGTGTCGAAAGTTTTTAGGTGTGTACATGGGAATACAAAAGGCTCCCTCGGCGAGGATTCGTACGTTTTTTACGAGAACAGAGGTACATAGACTCTTGTAAAGTGTACATCGATGTAATTAATTATATATAGCTGCGAACGGAATCGCATATATCGTGCGATGGAGAAATTCATTTTCTACGCCAGTTTTGATTAATACCGGTGCCAAAATTAGCGTGTACTCTTATGCTCGAGTAAAAATATTCACTTCGTCTGTTTGTATTCAACAACTTGTGTTTTACAAGTTCGTCATCTCGCCAGCCGTCGCAACTGTCGCAGTAAAATAAACTTCTTATCAATTTCCCCAGAGCCGAAAATCAGCAGGGTTCGTGATTAATTAATTTTGTCATATGTGTCGCTTAAACGCCACGTTCCCGTTATATATACAGTATACAAACTATTTTCGACTTCTGTGTACATAGGGGAGATACGCTCGTTATATATGTGCAATCAGTTTCTGGCTTCTAGCGTGAGATTATTACGGCATAGTTTTTGACGTTTTGAAAGTCATACTTAGAGACTGCGTATTGTCACAGAGCAAGATTTAAATCAAGTTTTAATATCATAGAGGCATATAGTTTGAAGTTTGAACTCTCTAAAAAGTCCAGAATTAGTTGAATATCTCGCATCCTTTTGCCGAGCTTAAGGCGAGTAAAGGCACTTTTTTCCGCAGTATACGGAGCGCATGTTTACCCAGTGCGGACCGTTCTTTTACATCGATTCGCCATACAAATTTTTTTATATTCCTTAAAAGAAAATATTTCTTAGCTATGAGAAAATGCCAAAGTCAGAATGTCGTCGTTATAAGTAAATTCTGGAAATATTATATAATATTTTATTCGAAATCGACGGTAAGCTGTTGCAAATCGTTTGTGACGGAACGTTTTCGCACGAAGCAAGTAAAGTAAAAGCTTTTCCAACATTACTAATTAAAAAGCTAATTAAGAATCCAATGTCCAAATATCAGCAATTCTTACGGTTTCACATATGATAATACATCACATACCGATACCAGGTCGATCAGTAAAACTATCCTCCATCGCACATGTATATAGGCATAAATAACAAGCTCCAGCGGGATCGGAAATGGCACCTACGCTCGCCGGACGCACTGCAGTGTGTCCCGACAAGAAGAGTGAGGAGAGTAGAGACATATAGAGTCAGTTCATTAACTGGCCGAGCTGCGGTTCGACATGCAGAGCTATATAGCAGTGAACGGCTTTGAAGCGGCAAACGCCTGGGGTATATCTGCATAGCCCCTGGGCTGCTCGGCGCAGTTGGAATCATCTCTCTATCCGCCTTGCGCGATTCCCTCCTCTCTGTCTACTCTGCTCGGCTTACCGCAATTGTTGACTCTAGCCCCCCCCCCCCTATACTCTCGTCGCCGACCTGAAACAACTTGGCGCGTATTGTTCGCTTGCGCCGCCTATAGACTCCGCGAAGCGGGCTTCTGACGTTCGGAAGGTCGAGCAGGCAACTCCGCGAGTTTGGGGGCTAAATGTATCGTTTTTAAGCCGTGTTTGGGGGATTTAGCGCAGCTCGGATATCGCGCGCTACGGCGTTCGCTTTGTTCAATGCGTTATATCGGCTTGACGGTTTTTCGAGGATCTTGTTACCGCGCGGGATTTCCACGCGACTCTGTGTACTTTCTGTTTATACGATTTTTCGAGTTTTATTTTTATTTCCGGCGGTTTGCCATCCGAATGTAACGCAATATTCTAATTTCATCAGCGTAGAAAAAGAGTTTATGTTTTTTTATTATACAGTATTAATGCCTGCGTTTAAAGAGAGTATAATATTACAGTAAAACAATAGAAAATTTATCGGTTTATAGCGCTCTGTACCTATACGTTATTCAATTCAGACCGAAATGATACATTGTAAAGCCTTTTATTGAGCACAGCGAATATTTTGTGAAACATCAAATGGTTCGTCATAGGAAAATGATTGCAATTCCTCATGGTTGTAGTTCGTTTATACGCGCGGTAAAAATGAAAACATTTATTTCGCAATTTCCCAGGCAGTATTCGGAAAATTTCTCTTTCAGAATTCTGCTGGGTTGTAGACGTGCAGAACATAATTATTTTCATCCCTATTAATATAAATTTTTTCACGGATCGATCAACAAGCGCATATTATCGACGTGGCGCGTACGTATTATACATAGATAATCATGCCTTCAGATACCTCCGGAGATAGTTCCGCATTGAAAGTCGCGATAAAAAACGACACGCGCCGAGCCGAAATCATCGGTGTACCATATGAAAATAGAGATAAACGCGCGGCCTGTATATATATTTTCATCGCTCCCTGATGATCTGCCAAGTTTCGCATCGCCATATGAATTTTCACGAGCTTTCTGCCGGCTCGTGCAGTGTGTTTCGCGCAACGTCGAGACGATACACGGAATCACTATATTTCCAGTTATTTTCACGTGCAAAGTCTACATCCAAACTCTCTTTTCTTTATACACGTTATACAGTATATAGGATGTGTGTATATAGTGCAGCGGGTACAGCTGTGTGTACGCGCGGGAAATAAATGTTTTGATATTTGCACGTTTGAAAATACTTTTGACGTCTGTTCTCTCTCTCGATTTTTTCCGAGCTTTTGTGCGGACTGTAGTCAGAGTAAAAATATATATAGACATATAAAAGAGTATACAAGTCGTGGAAAAGGAAAATCAGTGTTTTTTGGCGATTTCGTTAATAGATTTATTTTCAAGAAGAAAAAAAGCTCGATCGATTTCTTCGAGAAACTTTTATTAATTTTGCGCGCGTACACACATAAGGTTTCTACTCCGGAACAGTACATTGTGCTCGTATAAGTAGAGTACATAAGGGAAAATTATTATCGGCTTCGACCCGACCTTCTCCCCTTGGTGTGTAATGTACTATTTCTTTCTCTCTCTCTCTCTCTTCCTTGCAGAGCTCCCAAGCACATATGAGCCCGTAGATATATATTTGTAAGCAATCAATACGTCCGTATGCACACGTTTGAAAAAGTAAAATTTAATTAAATATTCGCAATTTCAACTGGAGGAAACTCGTCGGGAGGAGAAAGGAAAGGAGGAAAATTAACATCACCAATTACGCAAAGGAAGAGCGAAAGAGAGAAAAAAGCTCGAGTGGAGAGCCGTCGTCGTCGAGGATGTCGGCAAACCTCGCTAACGAGAGGTAAACGTGATTAGGTATTCCTCGGTATACTCCCATCTTTCAAGTATGTATGTATATATATATATGTGTGTGTGTATAGTATACACAAGTATATACATACCCACCGCCATCTCTCGCTCTCTCTATCTCTCTTGCAACCGCATGAATTGCTATGACGTTGTCGTCGCTGTACACATTTTTTCCTCGGCTATGCGAAACGAAATGAAGTTTCGCGGCGCTCTTTCTTTTTTATTCTTTCGCTCTTTGTTCCGCGCTATGTCATTCTCGCGCTCGAGCGAGCTCTCCGATGTGTTCTCCATCATAGAGAATCGCGCAAAAGGCGCTTCCTTTTAAAAGCCGACTGCAGATATTTGCAAGCGGACGTCGGCTATTAAAAAGAAGAGAGAGAGAGAGAGAGAGAGAGAGAGAACTGCGAGGAAAATAAAGAAAAGCGAGCGATCGACCGACTATATATATATGTGTGTGTGTTTGTGTGAGCTGGTAAAGTCTGCTGCGAGAAAAGTCGTATTTGACATCAGAAGCAGAAGAAGAAGCGGCTATCGAGGCAGAGAAGTAGAGAGAGAGAGAGAGAGAGAGAGAGAGAGAGAGAGAGAGAAGCTACGCGCGGATGCAAAGGAGCGGAAAGAGAGTTTCAAAGCATTTCCAATTCGCGGCTCTTTCAGTGAGAGAACGAAAAGTCTGGCCCGAGACAGGAAGCGTCTATACACCTCCCTCCGCGTGTATCGCGCCGTGCGGCTGCAGTGCAAAGAGAGAGAAAGAGAGAGAGAGAGTAAGCGAGGTTACCCCCTCCTGTATATACCGTAATGAATGGTATTCAGTTTATTTCGCTCGGCGAATTCAGTCTCGCGCGCTCTCTCTCTCTCTCTCTCTCTCTCTTTGCAAATAAATTGAAAGACTCCGCGGCCTATCGGCTTATAGCCCTATTTTTCGCGCGACACCCCTTCACGTGTGTTCAACGATTTTAATCTCAGCAGCCTCATATATATATATATATATATATATATATATATATATATATATACACGCTCAGATACTCTTCCGCTTTATCAGCCGAGCTCCATCCATTTCCGTTGCTATCTCGACGAGGTCCGGCTCCTCCTCTTTCTTCTTCTTTTTTATCTGCGCCGCAGAAGCCTTATTCGAAGAGGAAGAGAGCTCGGGCCAAAAGCTGCTGAATAGTCCATTGAGGAGATACGCGCGCGATAATAAACGGATCGGCTCTATATACGCGGAGCGAGGAGAAGAAAAAACGATGAATTTCGAGGCAAGTTAAATGGGCGCGCAGCTGTAAAGCCTGTATACGTATATACCGCGGCGCACTTGGCCTATAGCCGCGGCTTTGTTGTCGAGCGCGCACGAGAAAGCGCTCTTCATTAAAAAAGTATAAAACTCGTTGCACACAGCAAGCGCGGTTGCTAAAAGGACGAGTAGGTGTGTAGAGCGATCGATAAACTTAGCTGCTGCTGCTGCTGCTGCCGGCGCGGAGATATGAAAAAAAAAGCTTGTTTCCAGCGGCTCTTCTTTCCCCGGCGACGCGCTCATCCGAGAGGCTCTAATTACACGCGACGAACGTTGTAACGCCATACACCCCTTCCCACCACCGCCGGGCTGACGTTTCTTCGCGCTTTGGTTTAGTTTCTCGCAGCGGAGTAGCGAAAGAGTACGTGTGTCGCCGTGTTGTCGCGAAATTAAAAAGGACGTTCTCGAGATTTTAAAGCCCTCCGGACTCTCGCCGCTCTTTTAATTTCGCCGATTTCATCTAGCGTGAGATCCATAGTTTACGCGGCACATAGCGCAAAAGTGCGTTTTCTCTTCCTTTGCACGACTTGTATTATATTAAGCGCGTTTTTTCTCTCTCTCTCTCCCATTTTCGCTAGAATGCACTGCCGATGTTTTTGTTCTCGCCCGCGCGCGCCTCTCGATAAGTCAATTTCAATGGAATCTACTTTTAACAAGATTTCCCCTGCGATAGTGGGTCAAAGCGCACGGCTCTCGCGTGTAAACTTTTTTTCAGGCTCTCTGACGATTTCTCACAAACAGCAATTAGCTCTCGATCGATTGATATAGTCTTCAAAACCGTGCGTAAGTCCATTTTTGTGCAGCCGTGCGGATGTATTCGAATAGCCTCTTTTCATTAGCAACAATTCGAGTGAATTTTCAACAAAATAATCAATCAATGGCCATTCCGATTCCAGCAAGACTCGCATCGTTCTGCCTCCGAGCCAGGCGATGTATATATACATGTGTATATATATATATATATATCGAATCCGAAATAATGGCTGGCAATTATCGCGAAACCAGCGAAAGTTATCTTTGGCGCGTAACTGCGAAGCCGCGAGCGTGAAATCGATTTCGCCGGGCTCTCGATGGTACTGGAAACCTTCTATATAAACAGTGTGCGTTTCAATCTAAGCTGGGCGCGTAAACTTTGGCAGGTACAATGGTCAATATAGCAGTTTCCAAGTGTACACTCGTCGGCGAGTGTTGAACATCCGTGATTATGTGATATTTCGTACAGCTGAGTTATTAAAATTATAATTTAATGGGAGATCGACGGGCTCGTTGACCGGCACAGAGAGGTTCTAACAATAGTATAATCTACTAAAAATATATATGTAAGGCACGATGCGCAAGGCTAATTTTCGAAGCAGTTCCGCAATGCTACAGAGCCGATGACTCATCTCGCGCATATGTACACGCGGGAAACTGAGGGAAAGAAAGCAAGTTTGTTGCGAGGGGAAACGGCTGCGGCATTACAGGGTGTTCCAGTTTTGATTTAACACAGCGCGATAAAGCCGCTCCCGGCCGAGTAAACATACATATATATATATATATTTCCGCGCGAGCAAAGAAAGGGAAAAACTCACGCAGGCCGACATAAATCCCGCGCACGGCAAAGCTACTCTAAAACAAATGCATATAAACATGACGGAAGTACTTTTATAAGAGCGTTAGTTGAAAATACGAGAGACGGAGAACGAGTATACTACGCTGCAGTTCTGCGCTAAGAAGAAATATATACAGAGGGATGGAGAGAGAGAGAGAGAGAGAACGCAACTGCGCGCCTTTTCCGCGCTCTATATGTAGCTACGGTGTACATATATATACACACACTGCAGAGTTGCGTGCGCGTGCACATACGTGAACGCAGTCGTGCACCGGGGGAAAACTGTGTAGCGTATGTATAAAGGACCGCCGGACAAATTGTAGGGGACACGCCGCGGTGATTGATCATGCGAACTCAGCTTGTTATCGCGAGCGATTCTCTGCGGCTAGGCTATATGTGCCTCTACGCGGGATTCGAGCCGTCAGTTTCCGCTTGTAGCGCGGCTGCGCTTGTCTTGGATCATGATGATGATGATGATGATGATGATAGGTCATCTCTGCCTGTGCCTGTGCAATGGGGTTCGGTATATAGGATGTTTGCTCGATCGTCAAAGTTTATAATGAAATCTTCGCACATCCGTGTAGGATTTGTTGCACTTCTCGCTTTGCAAATCTCTCTGCGTATACGCGGGATCAAGCTTATTTGGAATTTTTTCATTTGAAAATACCGGGGATTCTAGGAGCTTTGGCTTATTTCTTTTGAACCTGCGCGTCTCTGCTGCGCTGCGCGCGCGAATACTTTAGTTTCACTTTGAAGAGCTTAGAGTAGTCTTTTGTAAAAATAAGCGCTACTTTCGTGTGTATCGTGTTTTTCGTTTGCACCTGATTTTTAGGCTAACAAGATATTTTCCGGTAAACGGTTACAAATGATCGAATAAATAAGATATTGCATATATTTTGATCCGTCAACTTAAAACAACTTATGCTGCATGTAACAGTACATACAAGATGTTGAGCCCGAGACGCAGATGAGTATGAAAGTTGAATAGGTGCATTACGAGTCGTGTACAACGTTGTTGAAAGTTTTTTGAATTTTAAATTTTTTCTTGAAAAAATGAGTTTATTTCTTACGTAAAATATAAAATTTACAAAAATTTGAAAAAAGGGGTCAACCGCTTTACGATTTTTGTTTTTCCCCGCTTGAGCTCAGACTTTTATAAACTCACTCGGAATGTAAAAAAGATCCACTTCATGCCCGAGTTGGAAAAAACTTCTTATCATATGCGTAGAACTGTATTCGGCACTCCAGCTACGCCGTCACATGGATACGAGAGTAAAAGTAGCATAAAATAATTTATTCCCATTCGAGGTACGTTTTAGTTAAAGTACTTTGCAACGAAAAATAACACAGCAGCATCTATAGTTAATTCTATCTTCAGTTTTATGAAAAATCATCTGTTCCTATATAAAGTATTCAGCTAAATCAGATTTCCCGAAATTGGAAGCTCTCGCCTTATAAATATAGTCTTTGAAATGAATAATCAATAGTAAATTATTACTATTATTCGCGCATCAAACGACAAGTCAGTCGATATGAATATATATATATATCTCCAAGGCAACAATAAAGTCCTCGTTATAGAGCTATACCTAGTTTTTCAATCGTTCAAAAAGGCGACCAAGAAGCCTAGTTAAGCTTAAGCTCCAATTCACTGCTAATCGCATTGAGTCTTCAGCGTGGGCGTCTTCGAGAAACTTGG
The DNA here is from genome assembly GCA_020010945.3 of Muscidifurax raptorellus. Taxonomy (NCBI): domain Eukaryota; kingdom Metazoa; phylum Arthropoda; class Insecta; order Hymenoptera; family Pteromalidae; genus Muscidifurax; species Muscidifurax raptorellus. The sequence continues at coordinate 12,276,359 of CM052077.1, forward strand.
CTTAATTCTCAGCCAATTCAAATATTACCAGAATCGATTTTAAATTAAACTATAAAGTACATAAGTAAGGAGGACCCGCCCGCGAAAAGATTATCAACTCAACTAGATTCACTTAGCACGTTCTCTCTGTCTCTCATAAATAGATTAGCTCCGCCTCATTTTAAACTTTAAGAAAACGTCTTCACTCTACGTCATAGTCAATCCAAACTTTCCTATATAAGTTTGCCTCTGCGCGCAGCTCGCGTCTCGAGTCTCGTATAGATTTTCACCCCCTCGAGATAATGTTGCAGCGACAGAGAAGGAGAAAGAGAGAGAGAGAGAGAAAGCAGGGGTTAAAAAGTTTGTAAGAACAAACATCACTACGCCGACACTCTCCAAACATTACGCGCGGTCGATCGGATTTTCAAAAAATAGAGAGAAATTTATGCCCAACCCTCTCGATGATTCTTTTTTACCGGCCCTCAGAGGATTTCGCCGCGGGAAAGTATCCCCACCAATTGGTATATCGCCTCCAAATACAATACGCGCCGATGAAAAATGCCCAGCTCTCCTCTCCCGAGTGCAGCCGTATTCAGCGAATCTTCCTATTATATATATATAAAAGTGCCCGGCCGTCTCTCCACGGATCTATATATATACTGGAATTGCATCATCTATTATATTAAAAAAAGAAGAAAATCGAGCTCTCTATACTCGGCAGCAGTTATCCAAACGAAAGTATCGACGGTATCTCTCGGAGCAAGATTCGTTAAATGCGAATATGAGGCGTGGACAAAACGGTGCATCGGCACTTTATTTCTTTATCGCGCTTCATGTCTCTCTCTTCTTTTCCCGAGCGTTGCGCATTCGCTAGCCGTTTTCCATAAAAGTCGGTCAAGGCTTTCGAAGCGATGCATCTCTGCAACGCGAAAGCTGTGGAGTTTTGCTCTCGACTGAACTTCTTCTTGGCTTCCTTTTGCGCCGCCGCAGCCAGTGGCCGGAAGTTCCGTTTTTTCCTTCCTTCATCCTCTAAAAGAGCTGCAGTGTATACATATATTAAATACGCCATTGATTATTTCCTACTTTATCGGACTATTTGCCAGCGCTCGTATACGCAAGTGTCTGTATATAATATGCGTTCACGTGCGCCTGAAATTGTAATTGCACTTCTTGCGCGCTCGCGAATCGTGAAATTTAATATCCGCGGTTTTGCGCGCTCTCGGGATGAGGTAAATAAAAAGAAAGGAAAAAAAAGAGGAACAGGGCAGCGCTACGAGTGCAGCTACTATATATATAGACCAGTAGTAGGGCATAAAAAGCGGCTGAAGAGCGACGTGAAAAGCAGAAATAATGAAATGAAGAAATAAAGAGGAACGACGAGAGCTGCTGCTGCTACTGCAATGCGACGGCGTGTATAAGATTTCTCGGTCGTTTCTTCCGCTGAAAAGGGTTGGCCTGCTCTCGCAGAACTGCGCGACGAAGAAACTTTGCTGCTGCGCCGCCGAGAGAGAAAAACTGAAGTCTCTCTCACTCCTGCAGGTTCGTGCGCCGGACTTGCCGTGACGTTTTACGTCGCGCTAATTACCTTGTCGGCGAGTTCTTGTATATCGTCGTCGTCGTCGTCGTCGTCTTCTCGCGAATGGGGGGGGGGGGGGGGCGCCTCACTCGCGCAAAAATGGCAAACGACCTCGAGAACTTCTCACGCTCGAATGGCTATTCACGATAGAGTTGCGCGCCTTAAGCACCGGCCAACTTACCTATGATGTAATTTACAGCCACTTCGCCTTCAGTTCCTCCTCTCCGAGCTTTTACTTTTTCTCAAAGCCTCCTCCTCGTTGCGAGTTCTGATTTCACCGATTTTTCCACAACCGTTATAAATATTCCCTATCGCCGAACACGTGCCAGTTATGGATTGCACGGCATCGCAGCCGCATTTTGATGCCCTTATTTTTCCCGCAATTACGGCGGAACAAAGTTATAATGTGCTCTTCAAAAAGTTGGATGCTTATATATATAAAAGAGAGGGAGGAAATTATAAGAACGAAGTAGCCCGCAAAATGTTGTCATTTCATTCGTCTGTAATTTTTGTTGTTTCGGGATAAAGTTTTTAAGTGGTTTGTCCGCAGCAGCATAAAGAATGGCAGTAAGAAGCTTTGAACTTCCGCAGTATAAGCTCCGCTCGCACGCGGGGAAAGTTCCTTTTTAGAAAGGCGCTAGTTTAGAACTGTCTTGCATTCACACTGCTCCCTTCGCGCGCGCGGCATTTTCATTTTTCCACCTCTAATAACAAGTCAATAATCGTATACTCCATTGCAGCTGGGATGTCGGCCGTGGAACCTCAGCCTGATCAGCGTCATAGTCCTCGGTCTATCGAACATGCTGCTCACCTTCCTGCTGCTGCAGTCGGAGACGTGCAATCGGACCTCGAGCTTGGCTAGACTACTCGACTCGGACAGCAGCAGCAGCAGCAGCGGCGAGCACCTCGACAAGGACGACTCGCCGGTGGCCCCGAGTCCGGCGAACAATCCCTGCTCGCCGACGACGCATCGACAACAACAGGCGCCGATGCAGACAGATCAGACGGACGACTCGTCGTTCCTCAACCTCGACATACGACTCGGTCGTTGGGACTCTCGGCGACTCTACCGCATGTTCGACTCGGCCATGACCGGCTCGCGCTTCGTCGAGCTGTCCGAGTCGAGCCGCGTCTGCCTGGCCACCCAGACATCCCTCGAGAAGCTGAGCTCGCTCGTGCAGGTCGTGCACCAGTGGTCCGGCACGATATCGGTCGCCCTCTACGCCGCCGGCGACGAGGAGTTCGAGATCCTCCAGCGCTACCTCGAGTACATGCGCCACTGCTACGAGCCCATCCGCGAGCGCGTCACCTTCTCCCTCGCGGTTCCCCGGAATCGGCCGCCTCGCACCCAACCCCGCTACTACCCTCTGCCCGACTTCCTCGACTGCCAGAAGCCCGAGGGCACCCTCAACCAGATGACGCGGGCCATCTCGAGCGAGCAGACCAGCTGGCGCGTCCGCAACGTCTATCCCCAGAACCACATGCGGAACCTCGCGCGCAAGAACTGCCAGACCGACTACGTCTTCCTCACCGACGTCGACATCGTCCCCAGCAGCAACCTCAGCCGGCTCCTCGACGAATTCCTCGCTCAGGATGACAAGTGCGACAAGTGCGCCTACGTGATACCGACCTACGAGCTCGACGCTCGCGTCCGCTTTCCCCAGAACAAGAGCGAGCTCATACGGCTGGCCAAGAAGGGCCTGGCTCGGCCCTTTCACCAGAAGGTCTTCATCCACAATCAGTTCGCGACGAACTTTACGAGGTGAGTCCCTCCCTTCCTCGGTGAAATTTTTCTCCGAGTGCGGTATATGCCATATATATGATCTGTGTGTGTGTGTGTGTGTGTGTGTGTGTGCGCGCGCGCGCAAGCAGGAGGCATAAAAGTTTTCCTATTAAAGGTGGATGCTGGACGCGACGCCCGGCCATAAAGCCCACGAGAACTTAAAAACGGGAAAGGCGTACGTGAGCCACGACGTAACCAACTTTGAGTTCCTCTACGAGCCGTTCTACGTCGCGAGGGACCTCGTTCCCCCGCATGACGAGCGTTTTATGGGCTACGGTTACACCAGAAATACTCAGGTGGGTCGGACCACTCGTACACCTATACTATATACATATATGTATCTATATAAATACACACACGCACGCAGCCACAAAATGTTTTTCGCCCAACTCGCTTAAACTGCCTGCGAAACGAGTTTTCACGGCTTGTCGACTTGCTCGACTCTCATTCCCCTATATATATATATGTGTGTGTGTGTGTGTGTGCCCTGAAATCCGATCGTCGTCTTGAACTTATTGTACATATATCGCGCACATCCTTATATCCTTTCGGCCAAAAACTTTGCTTTTTTTTCATCCCCCCGATCCGAGCGGAGCAAATGTATAGACGCTCGCTAGTGAGCCCAGCGCTCGTTGAAATTGCGGGAATTTACATTAAGCGCGCGAGGAAAAGTACCGGGCGAATTACGGTCGATCGTTCGTCTGATGTGCGCGCTGCACACGAGCTAATTCCTTTTTTTTCTTACCCCGGCCGTTTTCTTTCTTAGCCGCGCAAGCTTTTTTGCCCGGGCGGCTATTAATTTCTGCTCTCGGCTGCAGCGCGCCACGAGAAGTACAGAAGCAGAGAATAAGAGAGGGAGATGAAAATCTATTACGTCGCGGTTATTTATATCGATTGAACGACGCGGGGACTCTAGATTTATTTACGGATGTATATCTATAGCTGGACTTTTACATATTATATTTTGGCGTACTTCTATATACGTCTCGACGTTTCAGCGGAATTGGAGAGCGAGTCCTTTTTGCGCGAAATCCCGGATATAGAATTAAAAGTAATTTCTCACCTGGACAAACATTTGCATTGTATTGCGCCTCCCGCTGAAAATGTCAACACTTCGCAGTATAAGATACGCCGAGCGCACATTTTTTTTTGTCAGCGCAGGTTTTTTTTCGCGTATTCCTTTGAAGCGCCCATTGTGCTGCGTTAACTGAAAAACTCTCCCTTCTCGAGCAGAGGCGCGCAATTCAAAAAGCCTCTCGGACGAGAGGGCATACGTCGACTCGCGGAGCGGATGAGAATTTTTCGCGCACTCGTCATGCTATATATATCCGAGCGTATCAGCTGCCGGAGAGCTTAAGTGTAGGAGAAAGTTTCCTGGAAAACCGAGCAAAAATTTTCGAAATCGCTGCAGCCGAACCTACAACTCGGTTGTATGATTCCGGGATTGTATATGTATAGAAGCAGCTGCTCACCACACACCGGTATTGCAGGATTTAAAACCTTCTCGTGAAAAGTGTACGACGGTTATTAATAATTATTATACATTATAAAGTTATATAAAGCACTAGCGCAAATCTCTTGGAATAGCAATATTTTTACGCCTAGTTTCGAAAGGTCATCTGCCGGAAATTCCGAATTCGTTTCAAATGTAAACACATATACTTAGATATTAATAAAGCCAGCCCGTCGAATTCCAATTTCGCTCCGCTTGGCGCGCAATAATTCCCGCCGCGCAGTAAATGAAATATCAAATATTATCCATCCACGCGGCAACAATGTGCGCCAAGAGGAGCGAAACAATGCATAATAATGAGGTATGCACACGCGCTAGACACTGCGGGTAATTCTTGTGAATGAAGCCTCAGTAGCAGCAGCAGCAGCAGCAGCATCACACATGCGACATTCCCATTGGCGTCTTGGCGCTGCTTTGGCGTCGCAGACATAATGCGTAGGCGCGCACAATGGGGCTGCATTCCCCTCTCGACATCAGCTTCTCTCCCTCTGTCTCCCATGCACTATACGGATTGAGGCCGAGGCCAGAATCTCGAGACATATTCAGCGGCAGGCATATCTCAATTTGCTCCGCGCGTCCTCTCTAATGTTCCGACAAAACAATGCTGCTGCTGCTGCTCTGCGGTTGGCCTCCCTATTATTCTTAGACTGAAATCTATATAATACGCTGTACACGCTGTACAGATGTATCGAAAATTTTTCGCCCGGATTATGTAATTCCGACCTAGATTTCATTAAGCTTGCGCCTGTATAGCTCGCGTATAGTTCCTCGATGCCTGCGCACGAAAACTTTCGGGCTGAATAACGGACGGCGGTGTAGAAAATTTTTAATGAATAACACCGAGAGTTGACGCGTTTCTTTTTCTTTTTCGAGACCCGCCGCTTTACCAGAGCCCTTTTAAAGCGCGCATTTTGTTTTAGTTCCTCTTGACGGGTCATTCGTTGTTGTTTTTTTTACACTAGAATAGCGCGATTAGCATATAATGCGGAAGGTTTCTTCGCCGAGACAAGTGCGGGCAAGATAGTCGCGCAATCGCATCAGTATGTACGTAATAGCTAGAGCGTCTTTGGCGATATGAATATATATATATATGTATGCGGATCGAGGCCGATTCGATTGGATCACGGATCAGCTCTGCGCCACCCGAATCGGATCAAAGTTTAATTTGAATAGCAACGAAGCGCCCGACCTCCATGCTCAGCTTCGCCCCTTTTATTCATCTTTTCCCATCTAGTTAAATTTCCTTCGTTATAACGCGACGGTATATCGCGCGCCTATGTGTGTTTTTCTTACCTTTGCGAAATGGATTTCTGGCTTTTATTTCATCAAACCTTTGTTTTCCGAGTATCAACGTGTCAGCAACTCGAGTATATCTACTAACTATAACTGTTATTATTCCATATTATAAATACAATGGAGTAGCACGTCGTGGAAGCTGCTAAATCATCGCAGCAGCGTAGTATAAGACTCTAAAAGTCCATAAAGCACGTCGAAAAATCCCGAAAGCCGCACGCTCGAATAAATTAGATAAGTCGCATTTATATCCCCGCGCGTACGTCCCAAAGCCATATCAATAAATAACCCGGAATTCTCTTGAAAAGCAAAAAAAAAACGGAAGAATATTTGAATAAATTGCAGGTTTACGAGATGTACGTGGCGGGCTACAAGTTCAAGGTCCTCTCGCCGACTTTTACGGTCCACTGGGGACTGCAGACCCGCAAGAGCCGACCGGCCTGGCGCGAGCGCCAGAACAGCGTCAACCGCAAGCACTTCGAGGTCTTCAAGAAGGAGGTGTTTGCGCGATACATGCGCGACCCTCTCAAGATGCTCAAGAACCCCAATTGACACAGGCCTCGTTTGCTCGAACGCGGGACTTGAACAAATTTTTCGTCTCTTCTACCTCCCGATATACGTCCGCGTAATTTTTCCGCCCGGGCTGCTCTCTAATTCTTCTTCTTCTATCTTTTTGTTTTGATTCTACGGTACAGCGCGGGGGACACTCGCTTTATATATTGGACAATCATACTGTCGCGCGCGAAAACGTATGACCTACGCATAAATCGCTCGGGGGCCTGCCTTTTTTTCACTGATTTTTATGGTGCTGATATTGTGTGTACGGAATTGACTCGATGCCACTCTTGCGCGCGCGCGCGGAGACTCGTCGTTACCAGAGCGCGCTGACGTTTCATTGGATTCTATAGGCTTAGATTCATGGTTTTACGTGTACAGTATTATAGTCGACGTTGCGCGCAGTGTGTGCGCGCGTATAACATATAACCAGTGCGGCACTCGCGCGATTGACCAGTATTAGACTGTTCTTTTATTCGTATATATTTGTTATGTGTAGAGAAACGTTGATATCGTTTTGATATATATATGTATAATGTACGCGCGTGTAATGCGTAGCATATCATGATTTGATGAGTCGATGTATATGAAAAAAAAAAGAAACGTATATCAGTAAGAAAAGTGTCAAAAAGTAGATTTTTCAAGTATTTTTGTTCGTGCGTTCAACGAATTTCAAATGCTCATCGAGATTGGTATATATGATTCAGAGTACAATAGCTGCATTACACATATGACATAATTAATTTGATTGAACGCTGTAGTATAGATGAATGTGCCAAGTATATATAAAACACTAGTTCGTTACGTTCTCACTTCGTAGAGATCGTCGCTATATGAAAATGTTAACCGACACGAGTCTATACGTTCAATCTTTCATTCTTTGTAAATAAGCCAAGATTACAACGAGTGCAACACTCGCGTTTGTATATATGATACATATTCAAAGGACGAAGCTCTGCGGTATATAAGGAGCACACAAAGCGAGCGATGTAGCTCGGAGAATATCAAAGCAAAAGAAACAAATAACACACACGCACACACGATGCATGAATCCTTAACCAAGCGTATATATATAAGCTTTCTTTCGACGTATTTACACACGGCGTAGAGCTCGTCGGAGTTTTGTACACAAAAAAAAGTAAATTTCTATATAGGTATGTGTACGTAACGCGGGGCCGAGATATCGCCCGCTATATACATATATATATATATATATATATATATATGTACGTGCGCACGCACATTTTATATGAATTTGTGAAGAGAGAACGTTAACTGTATTTCGAGAGAGCTGTGGAAAAAGAAATAAGGGTGCAATAAAAAGCGAGAACTTCTATGATGTTACACGCGTACATGTTTATTTGCCTGCAGTGTGTAATTCCCCCAAACCGCGTATACAACGGCCATAATACTCCTCTGATGCCCCCTCGACCCTCTACTCGCTCGCAGTGTAAAGGGATTTCATTTTTCGGCGGTGAGCGCTCGCCCCGCGCGCGCGCGGGCCTGCATAATTAATGGAGCATCTACGCGGGACCGAAATTAAAAAAGCTCCGCGCCTCTCTCGCTATATTTTTGCAAAAAACTTTCGTGCCAGTGCTCGCGAACGACTGACCCAGATATATTATCGAGTGAAGAGAACAGCAGCAGACTATTATAATACAGCCGCAAATAATATTTTTTTCCTCTCGCGGGCCGCGCACTCGAGCCAGCCCAGCATGCCGTACAATATATTCACGCTTAACGCAGCAACTCGCACTTTCTGGCCCGACAACTCGTTTCAGGTCGGTTTAATTTCCTCCGCAACACGTACACACGTTCGCGCGCTGGTCGCCGTGTTCCGGAATAAAGGAAGGGAGATGGAGAGAGCGAGAGAAAGAGAGCGAGTACATACACACGCACATACAACTGTGTGCGGGGGTGGGTGTAGCGGGTAGAGAAAGAGGAAAAATAAGGGCGAGAGAAGGAATGATATTTGGAGTAGCCACGGCAGTATATAGCAGCAGCCTCCGCAAGAAGAAGAGCGCTGGATAAATGGAAGCTACTGCAGCGGACTGGATGGTAAATATACAAGGCTTTGCGTGTAACGCAATAATGCAGCAGCGCCCATACCCTCGGTGTGTGTATATATATATATATATATATATATATATGTGTGTGTGTGTGTGTCTGTATGCGCAGGTCTGACTAAATTATTAGATTCAGAGCTGTGCGACTCTTCCGAGAGAAAGAGAGAGGCTGAAGGCTCGTTAACTTTTTTCCACCGATAATTCTTTTTCTCTCTTTTCGGCTATCTCTCTGTTTTCCCGGTTTTTTGCGCGCGCGGGATTCTTCGCTGCGGTGAAACCCAATCTTGACTTTTTCAAAATATTCAAACGTACGGCGCTTGTTTTGAAACGAAGACCTTTTTGTTGTTGTTGTTGTTGTTGTTGTTGTAAAGGGAGAAAAAAGCTCGACGGTGCAAATGGCGCTACGAGACTATAACTGAAAATTGAATCTTTATATCAATCGAATTCGGGGCAAAAGTTTTGATGCCGCAAAATTCTCAGATTTCCTCATTGCAACCAGCCTCTAACCAACGCACACGCACATGCCGAAATTCCGCAAGCTATGTAGGAATTTGTCAGATGAGCAGCCAACAACAACAACAAAATTCCAATTTTGCATACTACAGGATAATATTCAACTCGACGCACGTAGAACCCAAAAAGGCGCTCGTCTCTCTCGAATCTTCATCAATTCCGCATGCATCATCCGATCGCGAATTCAGTAGCCGGGGGAAACATCGCCTAGTCTGAAATATACTGCCTGCGAGGCAGGGGGTAAGTTTTCGAATTCAAAGGTGATTTGGATGGATGAAAGGTAAGCGATTAACTCGATGAGAGAGGGATGCAAGCGAGGGGCCGAACCAGGGATTCCGACGCCTAATTCGAGAACCAGACTAATCCCCCGTCTAATCTTGACTAATCTATAGTAAGCTCGGCCTCCGCCTCTGAATCGCGTGCAACTGTTTTGCAATTTTACGCTATCGCTTTGTTTATGTATGATGCTGAACGCGTTTGTTATTTACTTTGTATATGTGCTTTAAATAATCTATAATCTCGGCAAAGAAAGAACTTCTGCGCGGGGATCCGGAAGATGAATTTTTTTAAATTTTACTAATTTTTTTATTTTAATCAACGATGGACATAATTTTGTTAATATTAATTATCGAAATCATATTAAAAATTGAATGCTTCTATAGCGAAGAATTTTTAATGAATTTATAGTGAAGGTAAATTTTAAATATAAATAATAGAAGGTTTTAAACCTGAAAACAAATTTCTCATTTGTCTCATAATTGAAATCAAAATAAGGTAAGCAGCAGAAAGTTCAAATCGATTGGTTCTTTCAATATCGTGTTCAAAACGTCCAAACTTTTACAATGTTTGGATTAAATCGTAAAATGTGAGTATCTATTGCATCAGATCTGCTGAAGCGTATATCTAAAAACTTTCTACGAATTCCGGTAAAACAGATTCAAAATGAATCTCCCTTGCTTTACAACTAGTAACAGTACACAGAGAAAATAGATCCACTGAATTTCTTTGACTGTGTGCAGAGTATATGTGGAATTAGCCGTTAGTATATCGCCAAAACAGAGTAGCTATATATAATACAAGAAAACTTTTGCACTAACCATCTTTCACCGCTTGAATCTTCTGGCTGACTCTTCATAGTCTCTGGCTAACGGTGATAGGTGTTGCGTACAAGCAGTTTTTTATTTCCCTCATCAGTAACTGCGCACAGGATGAATATATATATATATATATATATATATATATATATATATATATATATATATATATATATATATATATATATATATATATATATATATATATATATATCAGTCACTATGCCAATACTGTCTTTTTAATGAGGCTGTTTGAACCATTTCTGCTATGAGCCTATCTCTCGCCTTCCTTTTCTTGTTAAATTGAACTATGGGTACACCTCGTCCTCGGTATAGTCTCTATCGGACTAGTATTCTTCGTGTCAAGATTTTAATTCTCTTCAAATTTATTATACTTGTGTACTCTCTCATCCTGCCGGTACGGTCTGGAATACCTGCAATACCTTTAGATCTGGAATAAATACTGCGATAATTAGTTACTATATTGTTTTATGTCGAGAAATCGAATAGAGAGGGTGATGAAAAAGAATCGATCATGAAAATTGATGTACCAATAGAAATCGTTACATTAACTGTGATGTTTTTAGATTTATTTTATTTAGATTACATTTGAATCTGTCGACATGTTGCATAAAGACAATGTATATTATCGAGCACAGAACGATAATTTCTTCAGTCCGCATTCGCCGAATCCAATTAGTGTAACAAGATTTATGAATAAGAATATGAAGAGTAATAGATTCTTGAACTTAAATTTACAAAGGAAAGGCGCGAGTAAGGTTTACATAGTTCTCCGCGTAAAATTTACTCAACTATCGAATTTCCGCTTACTCGAATGTATGCATTAGAAATTACTGATTTCGTCTTAGTATTAAAATGAGAATACTCCTTCTTTACTTATAGCTGGCTCTCCAACATTAATAATGTCTGTTTATACGCTCGCGACAACGATGCCTGGACATTAATTTATTTGCCCATAAGCTATTGATTAATTTATTTCCCGTTAAATGTTCCTATGAAAAGTAATTTAAGTAACAAGTCACAGGCAATGTTCTAATATTCATATCGGCGCAGAACGCGCGTAAAGTTTTCTGCGATGGTCGCTGAAATTATGGGTATATATATATATACATAGATTACAGCCGTTCGGCTTTAAGATTAATCAGGCGGAGTGTTCTTTTGAAGCGGCACGCGCGCGCGGTGCGGCTAAGTGGCGCTGCCACGAGAGCATATAGTCGGCCTCTGCGCTTCTCGTTCTTTTCAGCGTAATGCATAAGCTTGCTCGCCTCGCCGGGGACTATTCAGTATTCACGTCATCGGCCACGTCGACTGCGTTAACAACGTGTACACGCGATTTCGCGGCTGCGCGAAAATGAAAGTTTAGCTGTAGCACACATTATGACACCCATGTACATACAAAAAGAGGAGGCAGCTCTGCACTTTCGAGTTATAGCAATTATACTTTGTTCTACTTATGCGCTGCGCATATCAGCCGTGTAGGTATCCAGCGAGATATAGAGGCTCTTTGCTTTATAGCATCAGCGGGTCGCGATTAAGCTCGCTTTAACCCTTGTCGCTCGTCGTCGGCCGAATTTTCAGCGCTTAAATATTTGTCGAGGGCGACAGAGTCTTATTCTCGAAGAGATGCGGGTAATCAAAAGTTTGCGCCGAGAAAGCGAGTATATAGTCGCGCTATATGCCTATATATATGTATAGAGAGAGGGAGACGCATACAAGTGGAGCAAAGACGTCGTGGTTGTCTACGTGCGCAATCAGCCACGAGGCTGGATCCTCTCTCGCGAAGCGTAAGAATAAAAAAGCCGTCGTGGAAGAGAGAGAAAAAGGATAAAAACAAAGATATATATATATATAAATGTGCAAACGCTAGGACGGCGGTGGCTGCTGCAGGCGGCAGGGATTGCTGAATGTTTCAGGCGAGAGCTTCAGCGTTTCGCGCTTTGTGAATCGCGCTCCATAAATTTTTTATATTTATCGCGTCCGTGAGGGAAATACATATACCAGCAGCGATTCCTACTAACGAGAGAGAGAGAGAGAGAGAGAGAGAGAGAGCGCATGCATTATGTAGTGCCGGCTCGCGCCTGCATGTATATGTGCGCGGCTCTCTCTCTCTCTCTCTCTCTCTCTCTCTCTCTCTCTTTCTCCCTGCGTCTTCGTGGGTGTGGATATACACGTATTATACATGCCGACGTGTACTATATACATCGCGCGTAGAAGACACAGCGAGAGAGAGAGAGAGAGGCAGAGCAGCTACCGCGCTGTCGCCGCCACCGCCGCAAGTAACTCGATGGATTATGCGGCTAATTTCTAAAGTGCTCGGGATGCGAGCCCGCGCGCTTCGGATTCTGCTGCTGCAGCGAGCCCCTAATTTATGCGACGCGCGCTCTCGCTCTGTGCTGTGCGAGATTATATACATAGATATAGCTGTATGTCTATATAGATATGTACGCTAGCTCTCGATATATATAGGGCGGGGCGATTGCATACCACCCCGGCAATCGCTGACGCCCGCAGTTATTAGCGATTTTCCGGGACCGGCCTCGCCTGTTTTACTCTGGCTTTCTATATATTAGATGTGTATATTGTTTCGCGGAAAAAGAGCGCTGCGCGCACCACCACTATATATGTGAAATATATATCCTTTTTCCTTCTATACCCTCCGCGATATATACGTGTATATATATATATGTATACCTCGATCCAATTTCCAGGATTTCGGAAATACGATCGTATATTTACTGTAGTTGTAGGAGGAATTTTCGAAACGGCTGCTTCCGACAAAGCGCATAGTCCTTTGAATCAATATCGCAGGAATCGAGAATTCATAACGAAGCAAAATGAAAAAGAAAAAGATATTGCAGCACGCAAATCCCTGATTATGCAAGATCTATCGAGAATTCGAAAACAGCGACTGCGAGGCACGGACGAAGTGAAAAATTCTGAATTTAAAAAAATCGAGCATCAATGAGCGCTCATTTCCTCAAAGCACGTTCCGCATACATATTGTGTATATATATAATACTAGAGTTTGAACTGCGCGCGCTGCGCGTCCTAACCTACAAACCGTTTAGACTACCTGTTTTAGACGCATGCGCAGTATATGAGCCAATCACATAACGTCTATCTTGGCTTCACATAATCCGGTCATGACTTTTTTATGTAGGAATATATAATACTAGAGTTTGAACTGCGCGCGCTGCGCGCCCTAACCTACAAACCGTTTAGACTACCTGTTTTAGACGCATGCGCAGTATATGAGCCCATCACATAACGTCTATCTTGGCTTCACATAATCCGGTCATGACTTTTTTATGTAGGAATATATAATACTAGAGTTTGAACTGCGCGCGCTGCGCGCCCTAACCTACAAACCGTTTAGACTACCTGTTTTAGACGCATGCGCAGTATATGAGCCAATCACATAACGTCTATCTTGGCTTCACATAATCCGGTCATGACTTTTTTATGTAGGAGAAATACAGCGAGAAGGAGGATTATATGACGCGTTTTACTCTCGAATATCGAATCGCCGTAACGCATCTCCCCACATATCCCCGCCACGCGATTCGCTTTTTCAGTTCTGGTAAGCATAATTTCGCTTATTACGCCGCATCGGTCGCCGCGTTACTTCATCCCTCTTGCGGAGCCCCGGCATTATATGCGCGATAATGAATGTCACACGCGCCGCACACTGTGTACGTATGCGTGTACGAGCGATATGTAATCCTCAAACGGAAATCTGATTAAACCGTCCGCGGGCACGAAATAAATTGCCTTCGTTTCGTTCGTTGTAACGCAAAAACGGCCGACGAGAAATTTTGTTTACGCGTTCCTGTTTGCGCATATAACGCGCAGCCTGAATACAACGCGCGGAAAACTTTTATACATGTATACGCGCAAAGTAACGTAAATACGCGCGTACAAGCAGACACGTGCGCGAAGTAGCAGTCGCAAACAGACGAGATTAATGAAAAAGGAGAGGAAAAAGGGTTCGAAAAAAAATAACAGCCCAGTGCATAACCGGCCAATTAAAAATGCAAACCCAATCTCCGGGCGGACGGTGAAATAAAAGGAGAGCGCATCAGTATGTAACACAGTCATTTTGAAACTCAGTGTTCCGTTTTTTTTTATCTAGAAACTCAATGTTGATAATATTTTAACGGAAATGCGCGTATACAGTAGTATGCAGGTGTACATATAAGTTTCAAGTGCAACGACAAACATCTAAAACAGACGAGCGGCCGACACGGCGATATTGAGACGCGAACTCTTTCCGAGCGAACGCGCGTCTCCGCCGTGCTGTAGGAAAATAGAAAGTTGCGCCCTATATATATGTATATATAAGTAAGTAAGTAAATAGAAGTTTGCCGGTGGGACAGCGGACGTTGTCGGAGACTATGGCTTGGCAAGCTGCATCTGTTCGACCGGCGGTACTTCCTTAGCGCCAGGAAACAAGGAGGACGTCTCTCTCTCTCGCTCACTCTCGTGCATATTGTGAATCTGGGACACGACGACCGGATACTTTGGAAGACTTGTGTGTACTATACTGCGCGTGTATATGTATACTTATCCTATGTGTACAGTCCAACTTTATAAATTCTTCCTCTTCTCTCTCTCTCTCTCTCTCTCTCTCTCTCTCTCTCGCCCGTCTCTGCGCCAATTTCGTATAATCCCGCGCGCATTCAAGCCGGACTTTCTCCGAGAAAAAAGAAAAACGCGTATATGTACATTACTACTCCCACGCAAATATATATATATATATATATATATATATATATATATATATATATATATATATATATATATATATATATATATATATATATATATATATATATATATATATATATATATATATATATATAGCCATAAGCAGTGATATCGAGAGGAAGAAAGGACGCCCGCTCGCATATATATACACGCATCCACACACATTGGCCGAACTCTCCGCTAGACACGTAGAGCTTGCGCACGGAGCTTTTGGCGTCAGCAGTTCGTGTCGGGGAATATTCGCGCGTAAGCGAAACGACACTTTGTTTACCGCGCCCGTGTATACTTTCTCGAAATATATACGCGCTCTTCTTTGTTTTATCGGGCTTGTTGCGCGCGTATATACGCAGTACCTATATATATATATATATATATTTATTTTTTGCTACAGCCTCTATGGATTCGCTGCAACTTATTTCACGTGAACTTTTCGAGTCTTGGGACTACGGAATTCTAGCAGCCTACTCTGTCGCTGTGTGGGCGTGTATGTATACACACACCTATAACGTCGCGGGAATTCCGAGCCGGCGGCGGCGCGACTTTCGCCGAGATAAACTTTTAATGCTGAATTCCTGGCGTAGTCTCCCCCCGGTCAATGGCAGCCGGCCTCCGGAATTCCGGCAGCTGCTGCCGCTGCGAATAAATGGACACGAAATTAACCATCCCGACTATACTGCGCGAGAGATTGTAAACTGAATAAAGATAACGCTAAATTGGCCCGAGAGTATGTAGCGGACGCTTAATCACGTGGCGCGACCCCTGCGAGGATATGTATATATAGATAACGCGCTGCTGCTGCTGCTGCTGCTGCTGTCCGCTTTCGGTCGCGATCGAAAAATTGCCAATTTTCGAAGGGATCGAAAGGGATCGACTCGCGCTCGTGTGTGTATCGCGATGCTAACTTTGGAACCGGATGTCCCTGCGGAGTCTTATATAGGAACTACCGGGCTTTATCTCTTTCCGCGACGGAAATGGGACGTTTCTACATATATACGTTCGATGAATAATTCCGAATACGAGAACGGAGGTAGGATAAATATTTTTAGCCTCGCTCTTCTCACATCGCACTTTCTATATACTTATATATAGCGATTCTCCCGGCTGAATTTTGCGCAATCATATAACGCGCCGAGGGGCTCTATCAAGCGATCCCAGGCCGCGCTTCTCTCTTACATATACAGCTCAGTTTTCTCTCTCTCTCTTTCTATCTCAAAAAGTCCAGCTCGCGCTTGGCGCTAAACAATTACCGCGTCGTCGCGCCGTTGTATGTGTGTGTGTGTGTTCGCGAATAAAAAAGCGCACTCGAGGGAAATAGGCGCGTGTGTTAACGCGTGACGTACGGTTATATACCCCTGGCGTAGCTCCCACATGCTAGATAAAAAAATAAACGCGCGAAGCTCTCCCGAGGAGACCGGCAATTTACCTGCGAACACATCCTCCGAAATTAGGCGATCCATCTTGGCCAGCTCTACGCCGCAGCGCTTGATTCATTATGGATCTCCCGCTTCTCGCGACCCTTTTGCGTGGGTGGGCTACCCGCGCGTTTTTTCTTTACAAGCAGCTTCCTCGCGTCCGCACGGGCTACGATCAAGCCGAGTAAGAATACAGTAACGCCAGCTTTGTATACGTATAGGAAGAAGACGAATGGGATGAGGTGCGGCGGAATGAAGTGCAAGCCACGCGTGCTGCAGCGGTGAACCTATAGCCGAGATGGTCGACGGCGCATCTCCCGAGGGGCCTCCGTTATATAGATATATACTGCAGCAGTGGCCGCTTGAGCTTAAACTGCGCCGACCAGCCGGAAGCGAACATGGCGCGATTAAGCCAAACGCCGGCGTCGGGCTATCTGCATCCGCTCCACGAGAACACGGACTGCTATTTGTATTTGCGAACAACGAGGTGCGCGCGGGCTTCGGTTATGAGGATATGCGCCGTTCGTTCGCGCTCGATTGGAACGTGTTGCGGAATTTTCGAGAGAGGGTATATTTTGGGGGATATTTTTTCGAAAGCGGCTTGCTATTTCGTACGGACAAGCGTACTGTACTGCATATTTTGGGCTGGTGAGGCGATGCAAACTTTTAATAAATGTATGCGAGTCATTTACTTTTCTGTATATATATACGAAAGCAAGATAAAAGGTACTCGATTAAACGGATTTCGTATCCGATATTTATCGTTTTATCCTTCACGTATGCGGTAAAAGTTATAAAAGACGAACAAGTGAAATATAGCGCCAGAGAGATTCCAGGAATAAATCCACTTTGAGCATTTTTATTTACATCGTTGCAATAACGACATCTAAAATAGCCATGTGTGAAAATACTGTGCTGAGGCACTGTTTGGAAAATTGAAAAATACACTTTTTATATATTTACGCAGATAAATTTGTTTCGCTATAATTACATATTTAATTATTCTTCAAATATGATGTCTTATATATTCGCAGTCGGCATAATTGGATGAAAAATAACAATTTTCATTATTTACATAAAATATATCCCCTTAATTAATTACACGAGGGGACAGAATATAACATTTAACAGAGAAACGAGTCGTATTTATATTTAGCAACGTACGTTTCCAAGAAAATTAACGATTTTAAATCATACGAGAGTAAAGCGTACGATCATCAGAGAAATACAGATGAAAATGATTTTTAATTAAAATTATTATAATCAAGGAAATTGCATTATTCAACTTCGAAAATCGCTTTGCTTTATTAATGTAAAATTATATTTCAAACATATACATTATAAATATTGCTCTTCATCAAATTGAAGCTGACCCTGTACAGTGTTTATGAGATAATGGCGTATTTCCGAAGTAAATATATAAAATATAAATTAAATATCAACGCACAAACACATAGGTCGTCGATTGATTCCTCGTCCACAGAACTAAAAACTTCCATTAAACAAAAAAAACGAAGCCAACGGGCCTCTCCACGGTGGCACCGGGCGCGCAAGCTCGTCGACGAGCGCCAACTCGGCGAATAATTCATGCGATGAGCGTCATAGCCGAACGGGCTGCTAGACGCACGCGCCGATCAGGCTTTTACAAATATATTTGCGGCAGTAGGGTCCTCGGCTAATTTGCATTTTAATTGGCGCATTACCATAACAAATATTGCCCTCGCGCCCTTCGTTACGCGCGTTCCGACACGCGTCGACGGCTAATTCTCTGTACTATGTACATTTATAAGGCACAGTGCTCGATACTTATTTCATTATGTAGCTTCGAGTTTCGTACAACGTGACAAATTCGATGCAGTCGACGTACATGCAATGATGCTTTACGTCCTCTCAGCTGCGGCGCCGTCTGGTATACAGACGCACATACGGGCGGTTTTCAGCATGCGGAGAATCAAAATCGGCGAGAATACGAGCGCCATCGGTCTTTTCTCGAGGCTCGCGTTTGTAAGCCACGGCTCGAATGAAGAGCAGCCGCAGCGGTAATAGCCGGAACTAAGTCAAAATCATCTCTCGGTGTGTACCTAACGGAGGAGAGAATATTTTCAGAGCGTCGCGCTGAAAAAATAGCTGTTCCGCGCTCGGATCTTCGCAGCTATATAGCGCAAGTTCGCTGGCCTGGGTAATCTTAACTAATGTCGCCATCATTCACGCGGGCGTAAGTTTCCGTGACCTCTTCTTTCTTCCGCGCTTATACTGTGTGGTGTGTGCTATAGCCCGGGAGTTCGTGGGAATAGAGTTGCAAATTGGAAATTTGTTACCACGGCTCGTCTTCTTCTTCTTCTTCTTCTTCTTCTTCTTCCCCTCCTTCTTCTCGCCAGCGTCTTCCG
Organism: Muscidifurax raptorellus; assembly: GCA_020010945.3. NCBI lineage: Eukaryota > Metazoa > Arthropoda > Insecta > Hymenoptera > Pteromalidae > Muscidifurax > Muscidifurax raptorellus. The sequence goes on from CM052077.1 coordinate 12,295,318, forward strand.
ACGCTATACGTATACTCTGCTGCTCAAACGCGCGCCTTAATAATGCTTTTAAATTTTCATTAGCCATCGCGCGCGGCTCTACGGCCTCGGGGTTGCTTCGATTCGCGGGCTTTCTAAACACGTCGTTTTAAATCCCCCCCCCCCCCTCCCAGTCTTTTTTTCCGTTAGTTATGCACAGCGCGAGAATAATAATATAGTCCACTGTAATATATTGGACGGGCGAGTAGAAAGTTTATTTGAAATGTTGCACGCGATAATGCGCGAGGACAAAGTTTGAATTTTCATAAACACGCACGAGCACTCGAAAGCCCGTGAAAAATTCGTCGCGCATAAATAAATCAGCGCACCGGCGACAGCGATGATCCTCGAAAAAACAGGTCGTCCACAAAATTCATAATGAAGTACAGCTCATCGCAGGAGTAGGCTCTTTCGCGCGCGAGCTCAAACCAGGCGTCATCTGCCGCGCACACGTCGCAGCTTTCCATTCCGCAATATACTATATAACACGGCAAAAACAGCAGCGCCAGCAGAATTATATACACGTATATACCTCTCTCAGCGTATACATAGCAGTGTGAGAGCGACGACGTGTGTGTACACGTGCGCGCTCGTACAGCCCGGCGTTCTCCTCCTCGTCGTCGTCGTCGTTATTAAGTACGTGGCGCACAAGCTGCACACACCGCACTGAAAACTCCCGGCATAATTGCGCCTCCGCTTCTCTCCTCGCTAATATCCCCGAGATCTTGCCAAATCGTCGCAATATAAGCGTGCGCCGCACACTCTCGTATTATTGTCTACCACCAGCGCGGCGTCGTCGCTATTCAGCGCCCAGCGCAATAGCTTCATTAGAAGCATTTTTGCGCTTGCTGAAAAGCGCCGGGAGCTTTTCTTCGCGTTGCGCGCACCGGAAAGAGAGCTGCTGTATATTATTATATACAACGCGGTAACGCGGCAGTTACGCCGTAATGTTCTCTATCCAGTCGAGAACGCTTGATACTCGCGCGTAGACCGTCGGGTTCTGGTAAGCGCAGCCGTAACTCCAGGAGGCCAGACCTGCGCGCGGACAAGTGCTTATTTAGAGTATTGTATTATAATGGGTATACGAGAAGAGAAACGCGTTTAAAAATGCGTTTAAAAATGCGTTTAAAAATGCGGACACTTGCCTATGAGTTTGTTCTGGTAGACGGCGGGAGAGCCGGAATCGCCGACGCAGGGACCGAAGCCTTTGGTGAAGACGCAGAACATGCGTTTGGTCACGGCGTTCGTTCCGTAGGCGGACCGACAGCTCTCGTCGCTTATCTTCTGGATGTGGCTCTTGAGCAGGTAGTCGGAAAATTTTCCGAGTAGCTAGAATATACAAACGCGTATGCGGAGTGATTCGACAAAACGTCGCAAATTAAGGTTTTATTGTGGCGCATACCTCTGTGGCTCCCCAGCCGGCTATGGACATGTTTGCGTCGACCTCAACAACGTCGTCGGCCTTTGGTAGGCTTATCGGCTGGACGTCTTTGCCGAAGACGATTTTCTCCGTCACCTATATAATGCGTATATGCGTATATGGAAGATAAACCCCAGTGTGATAGTATCGCGTGCGTTTATACATACCTTTATCAGGCCCACGTCGTAATCGCGACTAAGCTCGTTGAACTTCGGATGCAGAGCTACTCTGTCTATTTTGTAAACAGTCCCGCTCTGATAGTACTCGGCGGATCCGACTCTCACCTGGAACGAGTCGGCCTGTCGTCTGCACAAGTTTTAATAATAATTCATATATAATATTCGCATATCGAGTCGTTCCATTTCTAAGCCTCCCTTGTTCAAACGCCATATAAATAGACACACTCACGCCTGCGCGCACTGGGCCGACGTGATGATCCAGTTCTCGTTGAGGATACTTCCGCAGCAGAAGTGGTCAAAGTCGTGGCCGTAGAAGCTTCCGTTGTACTGTAGCGAGACCTGCCAACGATATGAGAATAAGTCGAGTTATTGCGAAAATAAATGAATGGTTTCGATATATACGTATATAATAAACAAACCATGTAAGGAAAGTCCCGTATATCGGCGGGTTCGCCATCAATAATCCTCATCGACTTGAAACGAGCTTCAGGGTAGCAGAATCCGCTGCCAAGTAGAAGAAACACAAAAAGCCGAGACATTGCCGATTTCCAATATAACGCAGCCAGCTAGCTCTTTCTCTCTCACCGCACGCTCACTCTATATACACAATCGCGATGTTTACTCTTTTATATATAAGACGGGGGAAAATCTATATCCAACGCTTATCGTCCCAGAGCGACGGGCAGTATAAATAAAAGACATTTTTTCCTTATCTGTACATATATATATATATATACGTCTATTATTTCATAACTCGATCGCGCGAACAATTGTGCAAAATATAATCCACTCGAGCAACGCTATACATCGGAAGGTGTATGGACGTTCATTTATAATGTAATATATATGATCGACTATAGCAAATTTAAACGCGCATTCCATACATTTTTTTCTTAATGTTAAGTTGTTGAGATTAAATAAATTCATATTCGAATAATAAGTAAACAGTTAAGGATCATAAGGAAAGTGTTTTAAAATTATCAGATTCCGAGTAATTGATAATTAAAAGGTTTTGTGAGCTGGAGTGAATCACCATCTATAAAGATTCCCTTGTACTGTGTCTATAACTAATTACTAATTGGTTGATCTATCGAAAAATTAGACCAATACAATTATTAAAAAAGGTTTAGAATAAAAACTTTGAACAGTGCAAGTGTAATTTGCCAGAAAACGCGAGCTTTCATAATTACGTCACACGCAGAAATATTTTCATGTCTACAGTTTGGGGCAAGCTAATTCAGATTTTTTTAAATATTCCGAATATAAAAGAATACGAGACAAACGCAAAGTAACGTCAAATGAGGGACATGTGAATTCGATTTATCCCTCGATAGTTCGATGCATTCGATACATTAACACAAACATTCTTTTTTAAGAGGATATATATTACACACACACAAAACGAAGTGTCGCGCTGAAATTTAAGAATTCAAGTGAGATTGCGCGCTCCAGAGGTCGTCGGCTGCATTAATGTTTTATAAACATTACTATAAATATGCAAATGACGCCCTGTCCGGCTGCAGTGTCGCTGGCATAAATTATGCATTGAAATACGCCGGGCGCCATAAAACGCATCGATAATGGGCCGTCGTCGCGTCGACGACGACGACGACGAAGGAAGTAGGGAGAGAAAGAGAGAAGAGCGAATATTCCCTCTCTCGCGCTTATATATATTTTATATATAGCTTCTCGGAATGTACTCGTGGAAGCCCCATCTTTTTACAAATATCTCCGCGTGTTACGGACGAACGCCAGCTATTAGCATATAAATCCGATGGTCAACGCGGGTTCCTGCCCCCCCGCCCTCCCTCCACCGCATACTCCGATGCTAAAATAATCATTTGCATAAGGAGGATTCGCGCCGAGAGACGTACATTACGCGCCGACTCTTATGCATTTTTCAGAGGCGCCATTATATAACGGATAAAATGATATCGCGGCCAAATCTTGGCAGATAAAAAAAAATCCGCGATATTGAGCTCAGATATTACGTGCCTATATATTTGTTTTTCGGCGACGAATTTCGACGTTATTGCATACGTATATAGTGTACATATTTATATATATATATATATATATATATATGTAGTCTTCCATGCACGCGCGCGATATGACGATGATGAGACATGCTCGGCTCGCGCTATCGGTCACGAGGTTTCGCCTTATCTCGTGACTATACGGAATATACATACACTCTATATAGAGTGTCTATAATGGACACGCGTCTGCCGAAAGTTTATTGAAAAAAAAAGAAGACAGAGGGGGCGAAATAGAGCGAATAAAGGAGCGGCGAGTGGATTGACGCTGAGCCGGTAATTTTATTGCAGCGCGTTAAGCCGCATCGATCAAACTCGTGTCAGAGAGCCCGCAAGTTCGGCGAACCGGTCGGAGTAATTGGAAAATTATGCTAAAATCGACGCTCACGCGCGATATGAAAATGCTCTACGCGGAACGAGACGCAATGCCAGATATTTTTTACGTTATTTATCATCGCATTATTATTATTATATTAACTCGTCGCGGGCTAGACAGCGAGTTATAGTACAGCGCGTAATCTCATTAACATCCAAATGAAATTCTTTTGAAGACCCCATTTTCGGCATACCGAGATGCGCGTCGCATTTGCTCGCAATTAGTCGCCCCCTCCCCCCTCTCTTCCGAGTTATATATCTCTCTCGAGCCTAGCAACAAGAACAGCAACAACGCCGTTGATAATCGTGGCTGGGCATTAATATTTATGATACGTTAAAGTCACTTGAACACAGTAATTATAAAGTTTCGGATGCTGCAAGCTCGAGTATGCGCGAGTATATATACGGGCTCGTACGCGCGTAAGGTGTTAAGCTCTCCTGCAGGCTGAAGCTGCGCTTCAGTATAAGCATGTGCTCTCGCGTATACGTATATAGCGTCCGCGGAGGGCTAAGTGTCACGAGTTTGGAATTTCGAACAGATTACAACGAATTTCGAGGCAGTTGGACGCAACGCCGCCTTCCATACAGCTCATATATATAGGACTCCTGGATAATCTTAAATCTGACGCTTGATGCTCGGGATTGTCTTTCTCGCGCAGTCGAGAGAGATTATGCTCGCGCGCATGACGCGAAAACATCGATTTCTTTCGATTAATTATAGTTACGATTGCAATAGAGTACCTTGAAAATTAGCGCCGCAGCCAGGGCCATTAGCGCTTAAAAACCGATAAATCCTGAAAATAACCGCGCCACTGCATCAAAACTCGAGATAATTAGAGCCGGCAGCTCTCGTCGCGCTAATACAGACGGAGTGGATTCGGCGAAAGAAGGGTCGAATCACGCGGTTGCGGCTAATTAAAACAGCAAACCCGAGCCAAAGCGAGAGTGAGAGGGGGAGGGGAGAGCAAACCGCTGGGCATAGGAATGGACAATTGCCGCTTGATTTGGGGGATATGGGCCTCCGGTTTGGCGCGCGCGCGCACACTGTACGCTGCATCTATATATATGTATGTATTTGCACTGGGCGACTTGCCGCCGCTCTGTTGGCCAATCGGCGGGGCAAACACACATTCGTTCAGCTTTGATTGACGCAGAGAAGCCGCTGCATAATTCCTTTGGTCGCTCGACTCGAAGCGAAATTTTCCCTGTGTTCCTGTATACGCACTGAGTTTCGGCTGATCGATGATGACTTGGTTGCGTTGTATACATATACATACGTATATGCGAGCTATTATTTTATTTAGAGGCGCAGGGAGGGAAATTTAGCGGTTGATTTTTGTGATCGAACATTGTGATTGAAAAACAAAAAAAAATGTTCGTATATTACCGAGCGAAATGGCACAGCAGCGTCAAGTGTACAGAGTACAGCATGCATAGAGTGCGGTGTATATACGGAGAACAACATAGCCATACACGCGCACTGATGAATTCCATTTGGGGAAAGGGAACGACGCGCGGGGCAAGCCGCAAATCAGATCCTCGCGGCGACTAAACACACGTAGACATCGCATTCGACATAGTAGAACACAGGATCCCGGAGAGCCGTTGTTGCGCAATAAGACAAATCTCCTTGGCACGCCGATAGACATGCGCGTGCGCGCGAGAGCTGACCATAGATTACACGCACTCGAGGCATTATCCCCCTTAGCTCGGCTTCGCCTATCATACATAGGTGTATATGTATATAATAGTCGACATCCGCTTGAAACCGTCGCTTGTCCAGCGAAACGTAAAGACTCCATCGATAATCGATGGGACGGCAGCCAGCGCATAACGAGATGAAATAAATAATAAAAGAAATGCCTGTGTGTATGTGTGTGTGTGTGTGTGTGTACGTAGAAAAGGAAGATTTATAGCGAGGATAATATAATGAGGAACGCGCGAGCGCAGGTGTATAACACGCTTTTGAAATATGCAACAAGCGTGCATCAGAGCGGCGGTGGAAGGGTAATTGGCATTATGCTCGGGGATAATCGATAGTGACGCGCGCTATCAGGAATGTTGGCTAATAGTTCGACGCCTTGCCGGTGGAGCGGCTGGCTGCTTCCGATAACGATGAATTATCCCCGGTGCACTATGGCTCTCGACCTTTGTCGCGCCCATAATCCATACACGCCCCCCCCCTTCTCTCTCTCTGTCTCTCTCTCTCTCTCTCTCTCTCTCTCTCTCTATATATATATATATATATATATATATATATATATATATATACGTATATACATGTCTCTCGTTTTCTCTTTGTCAAACTTTGTTTTTTAATTAAGTCTATATTATACGAGGAGTCAGCGTCGCGCGATGACCCAGATCGCGCACGAATTTATCGTTCTCCAGATTTTAATTTTCCGTGTCAAAAGACGCACCTATATAGATATATATACGGTAGTGTCATCAATAATTCTTCTCTCGCAAGACAGAAGCGAGAGAATATACGCACACTCCGCAGGCAATTAGCCGCGGAACAAAAACGTCCGCTTTACGATCGCTTATATATATATACGTATATATAAATATTACTGCTTCTGGAGCACAATGGAGGAAAATTTTAATGCTGTCGAGGGACATCAATTAGCCGCGATCTTTAAAAGAGAACAGGCTTTCTTGGGGAAACGACAGTCTGTGCAAGTGTCTCGCGGCAAGATGTCTTACAATATTCGGGATCTCATTTGCGCTGCGCTTATAGTCGTCGTCGCGGAGTTTGCTCTGGTTCATAGTCTGCCGGATTTGGGTGTGTGTTTTTATTGAATGTTCCGCGAGCGAAAAATAGACGTGATTTATTTTTGAAAGCTTCGAAATTGAATATACAATATATTGATCATCAAGTTCTGATAGGTTTTGAAATAAACCCGAGAAAGCATCGAAGTGTAGTTATTCTAAGCTTCGATATTTTCTGGGTGTATATATATATATGTATCATTAAATGTATATCTATAAATAGAAATAGCCCACGAACAAGATGCTTCGGCATATTGCATTAAAAATAGCGAAGATCCACTATTAAAATGTTGTTATAGAGAAATTAATGAGCGACTCGCGCAAAAGCTGTTCTAGACGATCTATTTCGAGATGCAAGGGTCGAGGATAATCCTGACGACGGCCGCGTCGTCGGTGGCTACGAGACAAGTATCGACCAACATCCCTATCAGGTGAATTAATTTCACACCCATCTTCGACAAGTCTATAATTCTATACTCGTCCATGTACAATAACAGAATAGAATACAAAATGCTTCTATTGTCAAAGGTGTCCCTGCGGTACAAGGGGCGGCACAAGTGCGGCGCAGCCATCATATCCGAGGACTGGGTCATCACCGCTGCTCATTGTCTCAGATCGTAAGATGAAAAAATTCCATCCTGCGTAATTTATCTAGAATTATTAAATATTCGTTATTCCGCAGTTCGAACCCGACCTACCTGAGCATCAAGGCCGGCTCGTCGACCCTAGGCGGCCGCGGCCAGGTGCTGGGAATACGCCAAGTGATCCGTCACGAGGACTACTCCCGTCGCGAGTCCGACTACGACATTGCCCTTCTCCAGGTGTATATATGTATATACGTAACTGCGCTATTATTACACGCGTATACATAGTAATACGAAAGGAGATCAGTGGAGCACGCAGTGCAGCTCTTTCTTCATCGCTCGCGCATAAACATTCCGCGCTCTGTATATATATATATATATATATATATATATATATATATATATACACACACACACACATATAAAATAGAGTCTATAATGCTACAGCTGGAGTCGCCGCTCACGCTGGGCAGTAAAATCCAGCCGATCGAGCTGGCCGAGGCCGCGGACTACTACTCGACGGGCAGCAAGGCCTCGGTGACCGGCTGGGGCGTCGAGGAGAGCAGCGGCGAGCTCAGCAATTACCTGCGCGTCGTCTCGGTGCCTCTCATTTCCAACGCCGAGTGTTCCCGGCTTTACGGCCAGCGTCGCATCACCGAACGGATGCTGTGCGCCGGCTACGTCGGCCGAGGCGGCAAGGACGCCTGTCAGGTATACATGCGTATATTCTTTTTCTTTGTCCCTTATATATATGTATATATATATATATATATATATATATATATATATATATATATATATATATATATATATATATATATAGATAGATGTACATATTCGGGTCAAGAGCTAAATTGCGCTTTTTGCCGAGGACAGGGCGACAGCGGCGGGCCACTGGTGCAGGACGGCAAGCTCATCGGGATCGTGTCCTGGGGATTCGGCTGCGCCGAGCCAAACTACCCGGGAGTTTACACGCGGGTCACGGCGCTACGCTCCTGGATCAGCGAAATCACCGGTCTCTGACGATTACTCTTTCTTCTGCGGGGGAGAGCAGGGAACGTGTCGTTCCTCCGGCCCGCGACTGCACGGAGCTCGAATAAATTTTTTCCGGACTCCAGGGCCCTCCTGCTGGTTCTGAGTTTTATTCGGCCCTTTTTTATGTTTTTCAATAAATCTTTGACAAGCAAATAGAGAGAAAGAGTGCTGCCGTTGTTTGTTTTGTTCGACGAATTGGCTGCAACTGATCCCTGCATGTGTGTGTGTGTGTGTGTGTGTGTGTGCGTGTGTTGATTTTCCCATGGACCGAGATTTTTTGAGTTTGTTAACGAATGGCGGCGGAGTGAGATTGAAAAATGGAGGCTGTTATATTCGGAGGGATATGAAATTTCGTAAACAAAAATAACTCACGGGGAAATTTCATTGCCCGAGCGAAAAAGTCGCTGATGTCTACTGCGTTCGCGAGTATGGACGTTGATTTTTCCGATTGGCAGGCCCAGCAGCAAATGTCTGCGTGAACTTTTCGCTCAAAATATATGCAGCAACGAGCGTAGAACGTTGCAGTTTTCCGCCGAGAAAAACTGCAGTATTGATGCATTAGAATGGATCGGGATGAGTTTATAACTGAACTAAAAAATATACGATATAAAATTAAATTTATATACAAATATATTCTCGATTGAAGACCGGCGCGACCAGACGGATATATATTTAAATTCTTCCAAAGATTATGGATTATGACCGCGGGATTATGACGCCAATAACGACTTATATTTCAATAAGTAAAAAAAGCCAGCAGCGCTATTTCAGCCGCACTAAAATCAAACCGTATATATACCTATCCAAATCCGAATCCCAGGCTCAAGCAAGCACCGAGCCAAGACCGTCTCTCTAAATGCGCGCGCGCGGCGGCATCTCAACGCGCGGGTGCGAAAGCGGTTTTGGTTCGGAATCCCTTCCGCACTGCCTCCCTCTCTCTCTCTCTCTCTCTCTCTCTCTCTCTCTCTCTCTCAAATCAGAGCACGAAGGAATGGCAGGAGCGCGTATAGTTACTCTTATCCGAGAGGGCGCGCGCAAGAGGTGTAATTGGCATTATGGCCTGCACCGCAGGTATAATCGATAACACGTCCTCTCCTGGCTATATCAGGAATGTTTGGCTAATAGTTCGGCACCTTGTATATATACAGCATATAGTCGGGCTCCGGCTCTAACAATGAGTTATATGCGGGGGACGAGCTTTGTCGCGCAGCTCTCCGACGCAGCCTAGCTCGTAACTCGATCGCTTCGGGGAATCGAGCGAACCATTGTTTTATTCGCGGGCGAGCTATCAGCTTTTCGGCGTAAAATGTATTATTAACGAATTAAATTAGTGGTCGCAATAGAGTTTTCAATGCTTAAGAGACTTTTAAGGAAAATGGAAATTATATTTGTTTAGGGTTTGCATGAGCAATAATTCATTAAGAATTATAATAAAATAACTTTCTAAATTCGTTAAGCCAACGACTTGAATTTCCATCGCTTTACACGACCGAACCCAACATTTTAAAAAATTGCCGACAGTCGACGCTTCCCAAGAGCTTGCTTATAGCGTATTGTACATATCGTCGCTCCGGATTAATAACGTCCCATTTCAATTTCTTGGAAAAGAACGCCTCATTTCGGATTTTTGTAATAGCACCTCAGTTTACATAAAAATTCAAAATTATTATATGAATGACAATTATAATAAATGAAAAAAAAAAAAAAAAAAAAATTTAGCCGTCAAGAACGAAATGGGATGTTCTTCTGATGCACGAACGCAAAATCGGGCGTTTTTAATTCAGAGCGGACCGTGACGTATAAAACTTTCAAAGCAACCCACACTCCCTACATACTCCAAAATTGAAGTAATCGATGCGAAAGAATCGAGAATGAAAGTCCATCCGCGTCCAACCCGGCCCAACCGCTTAATCACATCAGTGGATCACAATATCCCTTAAAACCGGTCGAGTTATAATCCGTCGCAAACACGTTCGGCATACTGTAATTATCAAAACTGCCGGATGGCATTAATATTTTTTTTACCCCGCATAATCCGTTTATACACCCGTGTATCCGCTGTATAAATATACGGCATCTGTATGACTATAATCATCGCCGTGCGCAAACAAATCCCCACGCGATTGGAAAAATTGACCTGTGACACCTTTTCATACATCCCACGCCATATAACTGAATACTTTATTAGCTTATATGCCGTGAATTGCATCTATGTAGAGCGCAGTATTATGACGTTTTATCAATTTATCTCTCCCGAACATTTTTCAATTACAGCTTCCGTCGCGACGTATATATATATGTATAGCATCGAAAATCAACCTCGTACTCACGAAAAAGCTCGCGTGAGAGAGAGAAAACTCGTGTAGTACCTATACATAGTCTTCGTATATATACGTATATATAGCGCGAGCGCGATAAAACCGAAAATACGGCGAGAACAAGCGGGTATAATCTAGTCGAGCAGCAGCTCGTCGTGTCCTCTCTCTCTCTCTAGCTCCTGCAGTACGAAAACAAGCGCGGAGCATGAAATAATCAACTTCCCGTTTGTATGTACACACGGACCGGCAATTTTTTTTCAACGCTGCGCGCGCCAGCGTTTATATACGTATATGTGTGCGATGAGCGCACACATCCCTCGAGACTGAGCGGCGCGCGTTCGACGCAGCTCCCGAAAGACGCGAAATTGAAAATCCCACGAGTGACTGGGAAACAAATTTCCCTGCTTTCGCGCCGCTGTAATATTATACGAAGTCGAGAGTAGGAGGGAAGGAGGGAGAGGGAGAGGGAAAGGGAGCGATGCTATGCTCCGGCTTATCGCGAGAGAGGATAAATGAGCTGAAGAATGAATGTTCTCTCCGGCTCCGAGGAACAGGTGGATCGGCAGGAGAGCAATGAGATTTGTAATGCGTTTTGTTAGAGCCGCGCTGTATATATATACATTTTTTAAAAGGTTTCTCTTGCTCTTGAGTAGGTTCAGTCTCTTCTTGTCTCGACTCGTCTTGAACCCTGGCGTTTTATCAACATTTAATATGGGCTTTATACCCGCGGGTTCGTTACTTATTTTCCTTTCGCACGTGCTTCGTCCATATAATGAATAAATATATAGCGCTTCGACTCTAAAGCACTTTTTCTTCATATCACGGTACACACGTCGCAAAGAATCGGCTTCGCGCGATAACTTGCGAAATTCGCCGACGATGAAAAAAAATTCAATCTACGCACGCTCTCCGGGGGGGGGGGGATCTTAAAAGCTCGGGCTTGGATTGTTCTTTCGCATCGAACAGCTCGAATAAGCCAGAGAATGGGCGAGAAAAGTGCAGCAGACCCGCCGCTAAATAGAATTATTATGTCGAAAGCGGCGAGTGACCCGCGCGTTTTCATCCCCCGTGTACACACACCCACGGAGTGCGTATAGACATGTGTGTTTGTACGCGGATAATACCCGGAGAGAGAGAGAGAGAGAAAGCTCGCGAAAAAATCGATATCGCGACCGGACGAGAAACGTCCGTTTCCTTTTGCGTTTACGTGTGTGTATGTGTGTGTATACGCGAGGCGCTATTTCTCTGTCTCTACACAGAGCTGCACGCTTTCTTCGTTATCTAGATTCGTGAGCACCTTTCGGATTCCGACAACGGTTTCGACTGCAATCTCCGTGAAATTGGAAAATTTCAACACTGACAGACGAATTGCTTATAGAACACGCGCGGGAAAATAATATTGGACGTTTCGTGTCGGCTTTTTCTCCTATACATGCTTTTCTCGCGATATATGGACTCGTAATCGTGTGTGTATATATACGCACGCGTTATTATAGTTTTGAAAACTATATCATTTCCTCCGTTTTGATCTATGGATACATAAACTGAAACTTCCATTTATCAACGATTCGTCAATTGAGCGACAAGAAGAGTGGGGAGAGGGAGGTATAGCGAAAATAAATGATGTCGATCTTTATAGCCGCCAATTTACACTTTATTAATATTCTTTTCACATACATAACTATAAATCAATAAATGGCCAGCAAAGTCAGCTAATCCTATATTTACGCTACGGATACGGTTCTCGCACACAGTTCACACACGGGATACTACATACGCATATACGTGTATAACGAAACGATAGAGCTGCGAGTATTCCCGTCGCATTTGCCGCCTGACAGTGACGCGGCTAATTATTCCCTGCAATCGGAAGTCGGCTGCAGCGCAGTTTCGCGACGATAAATTAAACGCTCGGCGCTTTGCAGATCGCCTGTCGTATTTATGACTTATCGCCCCTTTCTCTCATTCGCATCTATACTGCGCGGCTGTCAGACTCGCTGCTCTCATATATATATATATATATACATACAGGCTTGGCTTGGAAAATCGGATAATGTGCGCTTTTTTCACGTAATCACCTAGGGTCATCGAATATGCATTACCTATATACATATACTTCGCAGCGGTTTTCAGTGGTAAAGACTGAGAGAGAGAGAGAGAGAGAGAGAGAGAGAGAGAGAGAGAGAGAGAGAGAGAGAGAGAGAGAGAGAGTCTCATCGCAGGTTAGTCAGTTAGTTGAATTAGCGCGGAATTTCGACTCGATACGCTTGAACTCACAAAGTTATCGCAACGAATTAGCGGGCGCTCGCTAATTGCACCGGAAACTCGCTGACTCGAGTGCGCAAGTGCAGTGTGTATAATCAATCGTACTTAGCGTTTTAATCTCGAATCTATGTATAGTATATAACATGATTCAAGAGCCAACCGCGCGACACGAGGAATTACATGTAATATTCATTCGCACATCAGCGCAGCAGCAGCAGAGCAGTTGCTATTGTTATTGGGAGGTGTGCAGAGAGAGGATCTTGGAAATCCAGGGTAGAAAGCTGCTGATCTTCGTGTAGATGCCCGGGTAGCTCGAGGTTGAACAACCATCCGCCGAGGAGAGGATGCCCACGAGGATGTCGTGGTTGGCCAGCGGTGCCCCGATGTCGTCCTGATGAATAAGAAACAAACGTTATCGGAATCATCCGCGTGTACATTATACAAACTCGAAAAGTATCAAACTGTCGTATATAGCCATAGCAGCGCACAGACACATCAGCTGCGGCCCTTAAAGCTCCCCGTCTCCTAGCTATATAATATATATATACAGCGCATCACATTTGATTCGCACGACTCCCCCGAGAGATTTAAATTTCAGCTCTGTGCTCGGCGCGGTATAGCGCCTCTAAATTATCCGACGAGAGGGACTTTTATATATATATATATATATATATATCGCAAGCTCGGGCGCGTGTATAGCCGTTCAAAAGGCGGAGAACATCGTCATCGCATTCTCGTCGTTTTTCGCGGTGGCGCTTTCCGGCAAGATAAATGACATATCGTCCGGGGGCGGCGGCGCGCTTGTTCGACTCACCTGGCACGTCTCTTTGGCATTAGGGTTGCCGGCGCAGAGCATTTTTCCCGAGACTGCTTTATAGCTGGGCATCGAGCGGATGCACGTGCGTTGATTTACGAGCGGGGCGCCCGTCACGCTCAGCTGCGATTCGAAGCCGCTGCCGTTGCTGTCCCTGTGTTGTGCTGCTGCATCAGGCTTCTCCTTCTGTGTGTGTGGGTGTGGGGGTGGATGCAGGACGACACATAAAAAAGAAACAGAGGCGGAAAAATAACAAAATGGAGGATGAAGCGGCTGTTTATGACTACGGGCTCTTCACTCTCCGCGCTGGAGTGTGTGTGTATATATAACGTGTTGGTTGCAAAAGAGGGTTTATTAGCTACGCGCGAGGTGTCGAGTTCGCGGGACGAGCTTTGCTTGCTCTGCATATATACAGGTAGCTGGTGTAGAGATTTTTCTTGCCTTCTTTTATCTCCACCAACTTTTATGCTCTGCGTGCGTAGAGACGACATGTATATATATATATACACAACACAAATGAATCGCTCGATTCGTCGATTGATTTATTACTATATTTTCTATATGTATAACTCGCTGCGTTATTAAATATACAATGCTCACCTGGAGTCTGGCCCAGCCGCTGACGCGCAGCACGCTCCCGTCCTTCAGATGATAATTCTCCGAGCTGGGCAGAAATATCGGTAGCAGGTTCGAGTCCACGAAGCTGACCGCCGGCTTTATCTGTATAGGACACGTGCAACGCATGGCAATTTTATTGCAACTACGTATATACGTACGGGTTTTTTAAAATGAAAATTCATATAAAAACAAAATGCTTCAATCGTTATTATTTATATTCGTGGCCCCGCTCGCGCCGATGTTTTTCCCTTACAAATACAATCTCCGAATAATGAGAGCGAGAAATGAAAAAAAAAAACGTAACGGAAAAAAAAAAGTATTATACCTCCAGCATGGCGATGTTACTGGTAAGCAGGCTCTTGTCGAAGGTCTGATGAACAACGATCTTGGAGACGTTGAAGCGATGCCTCGTAATCCCCAGCTCGGAGCTTCCCATCGTCACGCTGACTGTCGGCACGCTCGAGCTGCGAAAAGCAATTGCGCCTCGTTTAAAAAAGAAAAACACTTTGCTGATTCGCAACTGCTGCATCAGCCGTATATATATATACATATATAGCCCGTTCCTGCGCACAACCCAGACAATAATGGTCGCGGAATGCACTATACACCGCTGCGTGCAATATCGGAACGCGAAGCTCGATAAACAAGCTCCGGTCTTATCGACAGGCTATATATATAGAAGGAGCGAATAAAAGAAGTGGCTGTGCTGTGTGTATATATATATATGTATACGCACTCGTAAACACAGGAGGCGGCCGTTATAATCCAGGACTCGTGGACGAGGGCACCGCTACACACGTGCCGACCGGCTCGATGCACCGACACCTACAAAAAAAACACACACACGTGAATACATATATATATAGAAGCGATATTCGATTTCCCTCGAAATTAAATCCGACTGGAAATAACGAGTGGATCGTGTCTTCCTCGATTTTTACTAGGTCAACGCCGGTTGAATACGCGCAGCGGATTGTCGCTGTTTTCAGTGCAACCTTTTGTGTTCTTTGGACTAATCAACGCCATATATATAGGTAGCGAGCAAGCATGTATTGTTGCTGTTTTTCTTATGCGTTATGTATACGTATACCTACATACACTCCCTCCATATATTGGTGATCCTTTGTTTTTTCGTTTTGCACACACCCGTCGTCGCCAAATGTTCCATGATGATCGCAATATCGACGCTCTCCGACGAGATCACGCGGATTTTATAGTTTTTTCAGCGATATAATACAGATATGTGTATGTACGCATGTACATTGCCTAATCGATTGAAAAATAGCAAGTTTGGATAATAATAAATCGCTGAAACAGCGCATACAGCCGAAAACGATATTTAATGTTTTTCTTTTTTCCCATATAATAGGAGAGAGCAAAAAAACACTGATCGGAATAAAAATATACAGGTATATACTCACGTGATAAGGGAAGTCGGCAATATCAACATGTTTTCTCCCTTGGAAGGTCGGCTGCGGGAGTACGACGGCGGCGTTCGCTGTTATGTAGGTATAGATTTTCCGCGCGAGATGGAAGAAAAGAGAAAAAGTTTGAATTTAAAAGATTTTCCGCATAAGCTGGTCCGCGTTCGATCAGCCAAGGCTCTAACTTACTTTCGCACCAGAGGATACAGAGGACAACGAGCACTAGCTTGGACATGTTGACGATCCGCCGAGGAAAACTTCTCTACACTGCTGCTGCTGCTGGTGCTGCTGCTGCTGCTGCTGTTTTGGCTCTTCAGAGGAAGAGCGTGAGAGATAAGAACGGCGCGTCGAAGCGACTTAAACTTTCGGTCAGATAAAGAACTCGACAAATGATAGTTTTGTGTAAAGAATGATAACGTCGTCCTGGTCCTTATCTCCTGTTTTCCGGCTGTCGTCGCCGCCTTAAATTTTTCCGTCAGCAGAGCTGTACGCTATATACATCGAAGCTACACACCTTCCGCGGTATTGATAAAAAATTATACATCCGAGTTCTTTCGGGCTTTAAAAAGTGGCTTTCGATGCAGAATAAAAAAAAACAAGGATAAGCAAGTTCTTGCCTGCACCCCCCTTTCATTCCCGCGTGTTCTCGGCTATTTATGTGTAACTTTTTCTCGCGCAGCGCAAGTCCTCTCCGTTCAGCGAAAGTTGAGCGCGCGCGCGCGGTGGAGAGTGGCGCGCGGAGAAAGAAAGCGAACTCCGCAGAGAACTATCGTAAAGAGCTTTGCTGCTGCTGCCAGTCGAGCACTTTCGCAATGTTTTACTTTTCTTGCCTCTCTAGCTCGCCTGCTTCCGCAGCATCGGCACGACGTCGACATGAATATAAAAATTAAAACAACTTCCTCTCGACACTTATATTCGCATTAGACTTTGTACAGGTGTGTGTGTATATATATAGGTATGTATATCGATTTACGAAAGAATCGTGTTTTTATACATCGGAGAAAGTTGCTTCGGAAGTTTAGACGCCGGTGACGCTGGTGATCCAGGATCGCAGGTAGGCGACGTTGCTGTAGACGCCCGGGAACTCGGGCTGGGCGCAACCGTGGCCCCAGGACACGATGCCGTAGAGGGTGCCGTTGGCGCTCAAAGGGCCGCCGGAGTCACCCTGACAGGAGTCCTTACCACCGACGTTCAGCTGTCCCGCGCAGATCATGCGGTTGGTTATTACGGAACTGACCACTTTGTAGGCCTCGCTGCAGGTACGTCGGTCCACTATTGGCACCGATACTACCATCAGCTCGTCCGTGCTCGAGCCGCCTTGCTGCAATCGTTACAACTTATTGTAATGTACGAAATCCGATATTTTTCTTCTTTTATATTATACAGCTGCGGGATATTGCGTGGAATCGGATTCGCTTCGAGATGTTTGAACGTTTCATTATATTCTAGTATCATATTGCGGAAATGGGTTATAATTATATGTCAAATGTATATACGCATTGCATTGTTAAGAGTCTCGCATATATATACTGATCTTCAATCAGAGCATTACTTTTGGTTTTATATATACTATATATAAAGTCATGAATAATATACACTCGCAGATTTGCATGAATATAAGTAATTATTCTATGAATAAATATGACCTTACCTGAACAGCACCCCAGCCGGTTATATTGACTACTTCTCCTCCTTGCAAATCTCGCTCCGGTAATTGAACTGGCCGCACACTCGATCCGTAATGGAACTCGTCCTCGATCTTTTTTAAAATTCAAAGCTTTTATTTCATGCAATGCCAATAATTAATTATTCGTATAATACATCAGGCTCAGTCCAGGGCCCCGATCCTATGGTAACCAAAAACATGTATAATAGGTTCGACGATTTTGGTTTGGTTTTCACGTCACATCACTATACACATATTCTAGATTACAGAAGGAACGGGTGTGGTATACGGAAGAGGAATAACCTTAATGACGGCGATGTCGTAGTCGATCGCCGCGAAATCATAATTTGGATGCCTTATGATTTGTGAGACGTTGTGGAAGGTGCCTTTGTATCTGTGACTACTTCCAGCACCCACTCTGTAGCTCGATACGCTCCCGCTGTAATAATAAGCGATGTCTAATTTTAAAAAAGGCTTCTGGTATTTTTATCCTTTCGAGTCTGTAACGCCAAATATTTTGGGTCATAGTATAATAATTCAGGTCGACTGCACCGGTGTAGCATTTTTCATCTATGATGGAAACGGAATGAAAAAGACGCGACGACAGGTAAATCAAGAAGTTTCGTAGCGTTGACTGAGTACAGCACCTTAAATATTAGCGAATTTTATTTCGAGACTCATCTGTTAAAATGGAGCAGATGCTGTCGAAAACTGAATTAAAAAAAGTGGCAAAAAAATCCAATATTTAAAACGATGCAATAAGCTATATCGACATAGCACGCGTTATTCGAGTGTGCAGGATATAAAAAACCGATAAAAATTCTTCTCGATTCTCGTTAGTAATAAATCAATTTAATGGAAAGAGAAGTAGTTCACGCGACGACAATGTCAACCCAGTACCGTCTATAAAAAGCAAAAAAAAAAAGAAGTATAAAACTGAGCGCGTAACCTATATATCATATATATAAATAGTGGGTTTAACGGCGAGCTAGAAAAATCTTCAATTACCCGACGCAGTGTCCCGCGGTGACGGCCCACTTTCTGCTAATGATCGACGCGCCGCAAACATGCCTATTCGATTGCTGGAAAGTTAGCTGGTAAGGATGTTCCGCGATGTTGACTTTTTTACCTCCGACTATTCGGTTGTCCCTCGCTAGACGTACGTCTGGTACGAAGCCTGCGGCAAACAAAATTAGTACTCACGCGTTTTTACTCGACGTTTGCCTATGTCCAGCTGTTTTATTTTTCAAAGCTTACCCAAACACGTGGTGACGCAGAGAGCAGTGAGCAACGCTCCAACTTGCGACATGGTAGCAGCGAGCGCGAGGCAATTATATACTATAGCAATAAAAAGTCGAATCGTTCATTTATACGGACTAGTTTCCGCAATCTATACCGCAACGAAAAAACTTTCTTATCCCTGCAACATTCGCCATATCTTCGAACAATCTTATCGCGCGAATCTCAGCACCCGGTCCTTTTTTCCGATCGCAATCCACGTAGATCTCGATAATCTCGCCAGAATAATCGAGGACTAATTGTTTACACCGAAGAAAGAGCTGATCTAGCTCCGACGCGCCTACACGAGCCCGGCAATATACGCGCGGCCCATCTCTGTTTCTCTCTTTCTGTTTTTATCCTCCGCTCTCCCGTGACATGCTAATGAGTTATTCCGAACGATAATATAATAGAAGATACGCGCGTGTGTGGCGGTATATCTACATATATCGATTAGCTCGTTATCGGCAGCAAGAAGCGTATATAACGAGCGGACGCAGTATAGAGGCTAATGCGCATCGTGCCGGATACTCGTAATTAGAAATGTCTGCAGCACAAATAGAGGTTCCCCCCTCCCCTCGAGAAGTCAACTGCAGTATAGCCGCGAGAGATATTGTCCGCTGTACGAGCGTAAAAATATTAGTCGGTTATGCGCGCGATTATATATATTATCGCGACATCGATCTATCGACGCGAGAGAGAGAGAGAGAGATAGATACGCGCTCTTTTCCAACATTTGTACTTGTATATACTGGCGCAGAAGATTATTTAATTAAAATAGTTGGGCATCGAATCGATGAAATAACTATAAAAGAAAATGCTCTGTACTCCTTTTATTTTTAGATAAAGTTTGCGGCGGGCAAAGTTCGGCGCAAGAGCGCGCGAGTGGTAATGGCACGTTTAGAAGGAACGAGCCGAAGGAACTTAAACGAGTTTCGTGGATGTATAGCCGTCGCGGCTTCAGGAATGTTTAATCGATGGCATCGCTTAATTAGCAATTAAACGACATTAAGTTTTGCGCTCGCTCGCGCGGCACCGGTTGTTTTTAACTTTGCGCGGATGGAACGTATAGTGGTGTCATGTGATTTGCCGCGGCTAGCTACACTCTAGTGTACTCAATGATCCGCTTTTTCGATTAAAATTGACGTATATATTTTAGGAATGACTAATTGGCTCGAATCGAGTTGACTTTTAAGAGATCGCTCTCGTAAAAATGAAAAGCCAATTATACCATCTCCTTAATATATTACTTGATTATGCATTGCTCAAGAATATATAAGTGAGAAAGCCCTTTAGTGTATTTTTTGTAAAACTATTGATCGTCCTGATTTACCCAATAATTCGTCACTATGATAATTTAAATCCTGAATAGGTATTCCGGTATACGGGGGCTCTAAATTATTCGTTGCTTGTGTAAAATCAGAGCAGGGCCGTCACTTTAACATTCGGTTCTCCCCTATACACACACACACACACACACGCGCGCGCGCGCGGAAGATGCCAATATACAGCCGCATAAGCACGCACTTGCGCTGTATTCAAAATCGACATATTCAAAACAGCTTCTTTCACAATCCGGCGCATCTCATCCGTACGAAAATGCCGACTCAGTCTCGGCAAATTTTTCGCTCCCGAAAATTTGTTATTCCAACCGGGCCGACATTCTGACGGCTTCACCTCCCTCCACCCCCCGCATATATACATAAGACAGACGCAGTGAGAAAGAGAGAGAGAGAGAGAGAGAGAGCGAGTAGACGGGGGTGTAAATGGGGGGTGAGTCTCGTCGAGGCTGCGCACTTGCAGCTAGCCGTACGACAGCTGCCTGGCGATTAACATATAAATCAAATCTCCGCGTGGGAGAGAGAGAGCGGCGCATCCGTGTCTTCCGCTAAGCTTCTGCTCCTCGTGATGTCACCCATTTCGCGTCTGTTTCCACGCGGAATACGCCTCCGTCTTCCTTATCCGCACACACACATACTCGCTTCTTCATATTCGCGCGAGAGGCGCGCGGTCTTGCATATCAACGAGGACAGGGAAAATTGGGCGCTGCCGAGAGAATTTCTAATTAATATGTGCAGCGCGCGAGTAGTCCGCGTACATATATATATATAACACATTATATACTTTCTTACGAGAGCCGATGGTGCATATAACGACGATGAGCGGGAGAGACGGTTACATGTATGTAAGTACATAGGACGAGGGCGCGACCGAGTTTTTACCCGCGCGGATGGGGTCGTGTATATATATGACGAACGATCGGGTGGTGGATTACATCGAGCGCCCGAGGCGAATCGCCGAGAAAACTGCGGTCTAACGAAAGATGTCGCGCAACTCTCTCGTGCTGCTTGCTGATATGCGTATATGTGCAGCAATTATTTGTTGCTCGCCTCGCTGTGTCATCGAAAATACACATCCACTCCGACGATTGTCCGTACATAGTTTCCGGAAAATAATTATACAAACAACTGTAGTATATATGTACAAGGTTTGCCGTTCCAAAAGCAGCACATATTATATATACATAGAGTCATGTGTCACTCGACGACGACAACACGCGAGCCGAGACTACACGACAAAGGCTCAACGTCATTATCCCCGCGATATGCCAAAGTTCGAAGTATATGCTCGCCCGAGCTTATTGTAAATTTGAAACTTGCCGCGATGCGCGGGGGGGGGGGGGGGGGAGGCTGAAACACAAGGCTCTTTGAATGGAGCTGTCTCTAGCGGATCTTCCGCACAGTGTCGTTTTCTACCCTCGGCGCGTGCCCTTGCCTTCTCGAGCTTAGATATACGCAGAGGTATACATATAGTTGTAAAGGGAGAGAAGTTGGTGCGCGAGGGAGAGGATAAGGCAGTCAATGAGGTTACGTGATGCCTATTTAGCACCCTCGGCTCCCGTAATCTTCGGATCAAATTGGGCTTTAACGCCTCGAGTTTTCTTTCGTGTAATAATTCCAAGCGAGCGGGCCAGCTTTCGCGTTGGGGAAATATACGTCGCATAAAATTTTACATATCGAAATAAAGTATACTTTGCAATAATGTGATCTCGGAATTTTGTATGGTTTGAATCAATTTTGCGAAATCACAAAGAGTTTACAAAAAATTTACATACTCTGACGCAAACAAAATACCCTTTGTCTCTTTATATGAAAAGAGTAAAACAGTTGCAATATATATGTGTATACGCGGAATAAAGGATACTCAGCCGCGCTGTTCAAAATTCCTATCCATTACTCCCATACCATTATCCCTCAAACTCCTATCGCACACTATAAGCTCCTCTCTTCTATATACGCTTTCACTCTCCCGGGCGTGTCATCCGGCGCACGCGGCTGGAAATGCTAAGTAAGATTTTTCCGTTTCCCTATATTCCAGCCGCGACGAGATCTCTCCGCACACGCGCGCACGCACCCGCCTTTACATGTATGTTCACACACACACACACACCACACACACACACATAAAGTATGAAACCCGAGCCGCGACGTTAAGCTTTTACAGCCTTCATTACAAAGAAGCATGGGCCGCGGCGCGGCGCATATATAAAATTTAACGCGAGATTAAGTCCCGCGCGTGCGCAATAGTCGTCTTTAAAATTCGCCAACTCGAGTGACATTAACATTAATAGCCGTAATAGGCGATGCGGAGAGACGGAGGAGGGGGTAATATAGGTATATAAAGGTCCCGAAATAATTGAGTACTTTTCGTGATAGAGCTCGGCCAGCGCGCACTCAGCGCCGGATACCCATTTAACAAAAGCGCAGCCAGCCACATATATGTATATATGTGTGTGTGTGTCGACTTGCCTGCGCTCGCTCGGCTTCTAATGCGCCTATATATACAAGTTGCGCGGGCTTCGCATTATTTAAATGCGCCCAGCAGCCCGTCACCGCTGGTTTATTTAGAGCTTCCATCAGTCGCTATACAGAAGTGCATCGAGATCCAGTAATGCGTTTTATTCTCTTTTTATCCATTACTACATGAGGTATCTTTGTGGATAGCCGCAATACCCCTTCTATATAGAGAATCGAGCGAGACAACCTCTCTTTTTGAAAAATTTTGATCAGAAATTCAGCTCAAAAATATAGACTCAATTTCCTATCGGGAACGCGGAATTTAAAATGTACGCGATCAGCCGTTCAAAGTATAATATAGCCTTTTTATCTCGTTCTCTGTGTGCTATTTCAATTATATTCCCGTATATTCGTCATCATCCGTACAATCACTTTTTTTTCTTATTATAAGATACAAGCTCTCGTTTAATAAAAAAAAGCTCTCCTCGCTATTAATCGCAATCAAATTTAATTAACTCGATCCTCCGTCCCTCTCAGAGTCCGGGGGAGACTCCATTATACCGCGGGTACAGCGTACTCGGGGGCTAAATCCTGGCACACGTCTATTGGGAGGGGGTCAGTGTCTCGAGCAGAGTAGAGTCCGATAAAATATGCACGACTCCTTGACTCTGGCGTTTTTCGACGAACAGCCGCGCGCGCGCACACACACGTGCGCGTGGTCATAATTCACGGCTGCGCTGCGCCGGCGGAGAATAATTTGGCACGTTGCCTGAATTATTTCCTATAACGTAAACAGTTCAACTCTCTCTCTCTCTCTCTCTCTCTCTCTCTCTCTCTCTCTCTCTCTCTCTCTCTTTCTCTCTGTTTCTCTTTCGATCCGCAAGTTCAGCTTATTGTATATACGCATTATATATATAGTAGATTCTATTGATATATAATATAGATATCCATGTAGAATCTCGTACTACATGCTGGGAGTTGCGGATCTCTCGATAAATATACTCGTCGCCTACTATAACTATATATACTATTATCACTCGGCGCAGCTAATCCGCTGCTGACTCGCCACTCGGACAAAC
This sequence comes from Muscidifurax raptorellus, assembly GCA_020010945.3. Taxonomy (NCBI): domain Eukaryota; kingdom Metazoa; phylum Arthropoda; class Insecta; order Hymenoptera; family Pteromalidae; genus Muscidifurax; species Muscidifurax raptorellus. The sequence goes on from CM052077.1 coordinate 12,318,996, forward strand.
CTCTCGCGCAGCGGCTCGGAAAGATGAGACGAGATATAACTGCGCCGCCGAGCCATAAAGCAAAATGCATAATTGAACCGGTGAGTGATTAGGAAGCTCCGCGCGAGCGGCGAACTTGCCTGAATAATTTAAATTCCGCTTCGGGATGTGCCGAGGGTTCTCTCTGTGTCTCGCCGCCCCCTCCTCTCCCTCTATACGTACATACACTTGGTTTCCCGCTCTTTCTCGTTACGCGGTATATATATATATACGGAAGTTATAGCTGGAAAATGACGGAGAACAGCCCACCCAAGGACTCGGCGGCCGACGACACGAGCCTATTAGCCCTTTCTCTCTCTCTCCCTCTATATATATATATATATGTATATATATATATACGCAGCCACGGGCTATGTAGACATCGCCGACGATCTCGAGTGGGCCTATCGGAAAACAACAAGTGCTTCCGACGAGAGTCGCGCGCATTGATAGCTCGAAAAGGCTGCTTCTACATACTACATATTAATCGATCTTCGTGGAATATTGATGAAGATTCACTGGATAATACATACTGCTTTAATTTGATATAGTGCCATCAATTATCACAATGGGTATATTATCAAGGGACTATAAACATTGTGCAATTGTAATTTATTCGAACATTTTTAAACGAATTTTATTGTTATCCAAGGTATATGTAAAGCAGATCTACAGCGGTGTAAAAGCTAACTCAAGAAAGTAAACTAATTTTCCCTCAATCGAATTACGTTGCATACAAGAATAAAATGCAATTTTCCATTTTTTCATAATAATCATACATCAAAGCGATCATAGGTTTCCTTGCAAGCTCGTGCGTAATTCAGCTACATCGGCGCGACACGTCATTTGGAGATTCAAACGCAGAGCGCGTAAATATTTATACATAAGAAAAAAAAGCTCTTATCCTTTTTGCCAATTCAATAAACCCACGGAGCACGCGCGCAGAAGCGAGTGCCATGAATTTCTCGCCGAAAAAAGCGCGCACATAAGAAAAGACAGAGCTGCAGCGAGCGGCGCGCGACATATCATAAAATCGCTATCCTTATATAACACACAGCAACTGCGGCGAAGCAGCTAGGCGCGCAAGAAACACGCAGCCGCGCTCTTTTCTCTCGTACACCTACACTCTCATGAATGGTGGAATTGTTAAATAATTGAGTACGAACAAAGGGGCTCCGAGCAAAAAAGTACCTGCCGCCGGATTGAGAGAAAGAGCTCATACTGCACACATAAGTATATACATATATACTGCGCTGTAGTGTAGCGGAGCAGAGAAAAATCGCGCGCATGCATCGCCGAGGGAGTCGCAGCAGCAGCAGCAGCAGACGTCTTGGGACGCTTTACATGTCAAAGTGCGCGAGAGCGGCTGTATATACGTATAATGTAATAGCAAAGAGTCGTCTGAACGTCTAGCGCAGTCGAGTTGAAAAACAAATAAATTTATTCCTTGCGATTCGCTTTGTCGCCGCCGTTACATATGCTTGGAACGCTTTTTGGCTTGTATATAGAGCTTTCGGGATATGCGGCCCGGTGTATTAAATTCTCAAGGATTTTTAATACGCGGTGAGCGCACGGATGATTTTAATTTGGGTATGCAATTGGGACAGGCAAATTAACTTCGTATACTGATGTTTCTTACGCGACGACTCGATTATAGTTTTATATATCCTATACAGACTGACTAGAAAGACAAATTCACGTTTTGCTTATAATGAATTAATACGATGAAGTCTGGAGAAGTCGTTAAGATAATAAAAACTTTTGACTTTAATCTGCCCCCATTTTACGAAATCTTTAATCGACTTACGCCACAAGAATATACCTCCAAAACGCCTGAAACTTGAATTTCACGCGATTTTTCATTTAATTTTAAAGTCTACAAATTTGGAAACATTACGTTTACTGTTTTCACACAGTAACGTGACACTAAAAAAAATAATTAAAAATTACTCCGCGGATCAAGCGCGCGTCTATTATTAATCAACCAATTCTCCTTCTCTCTCTCTCACACACCCACACATATACACACACACACACACACACACACGCCACGAGGGGGAGCTGTACCCCATGTGGCGCGTCCTCGGGTGGCGGATAGAGGAACGCTCGCTGTAAGCGCATAGTACTACGTACGTAGTGCTGCAAACAGAGGGTAGGAGAGAAATAAAATATCTCCCGCGGACCAAGCAGCTTTTTGAAGATCTGTCACTACCGGAAACAAGGTTCGATCTTAGGGTTATTACTAAGCAGGCGCTCGCCGATTGCCGCTGTCCGACTCGACTTCGGCTGCTGAAGGGAAAGGATACGAGACAAACTGGGTTCTGACACTCCCAGGCTGCCGGAAAGTACAGGGGCCCGGGGATGTTTCGCCGACACGCCCTAGCTGCCCTATCATCCGGCGAAAATCCCAATGATCTCAATAGTGCCGGGTGGCGCCCGGAACGGGCCCTATTGTGGTCAGAGGGGGGGCCTCGTTACCCTTTCCCGGAGGCTTTCTGAGGAAGACTTGCGCGGGGGCATGAGGCCAGAATTCACACCTGTGAAGCATAGCTTCGCGGAGAGAGCTCAGTGGAAGGTAGGTGAGTAAAGTTGGAAGAGGAGGATAAACAAAAATAAAATGCATAGTACATCAAAGAAATTAAACTTGGGGACTTCGGATACCCCAAAAAGTGTCTTAGAAACTGGGTTCCCTACCCAGAGATCGGACGATAACAGCAGTCTCAGTAGAGAAACGATTGCCATGGAGTGTAGTCCAATAAAGACTATTTCCGAAAGGGCAATACGGACGGAACAAGAGCAGGTAAATCAAGGAGGCAGTAACTCAAACTGGGACTACAACCTTGAAAGAAGAAATGACCAGCTGGAGCGTCTAGGAGAAAAGATCCAGGAACTAAGAGAGTTTATAAGGGACAAAAATAACGTCCATAAAACTATCAGGGACATGGCACGAAGCATTAGTGTCATGTATAAAAGTTTGTGCAGCGCGGAGGATGACCTGCTACAGTGCCAACGTCCAGGAACGGAAGGCAAGGAAACTCAGACAACACCAAGTCTGAAACCGAAAAAGGCGGATAAACCAAGGGAGGCCTTAAATACTCCGCAGGATAGGAGTAACAAAGAGGAGAAAGAGAGTAAAAGACTTAAAGAGGCAACTTGGCAAGAGGTCGTTACAAGAAAGGCAAAAAAAAAGGAGAAACAGTTAAGTAAGGAGAACAACAAGGCTCCTGGCGTTAACAACCAGGGTAGGACCAGTAGAGACAAAACACAGCGGGCAAGACCGACCAGACCGGACGCTCTTATCATTAAGGCGCCGGAAGGAAGGAGCTACGTGGACATTTTGTCAACATTGAGAACTGCTCCTTCACTGAATGCCATAGGAGATAGCGTAAACAAAATACGCAAAACGGTGGCGGGAGATCTCCTCATAGAGCTCAAACGCACAAAAGAAGTTAAAACCGCAGACTTCCAAGAAGCGGTTAAAGCTGTACTAGTGGAAGGAACCACAATAAAAACACTGCAGCAAGAGGAGACCTTTGAAATAAGGGACCTCGACATACTTACTTCAAAAGAGGAGGTACTGGAGGCCTTGCAAAGGGAAATAGGAGAAAGAGATGTGATTGAGATCACTGCCGTAAAATCGCTGAGAAAAGCGTACGGAGATACGCAAATAGCTGTTGTGCAAGTGTCGAAAGAAATAGCGACCAAGTTCACGAAGCTAGAGAAAATTAAAATTGGATGGGTCAACTGTAGGATCCGTACATCGAACCGCAGTAAGGGGCCGCTTAGGTGTTATAAATGCCTTGGTTTCGGCCACGTCGCTATCAAGTGTACTGATCCGCAGGATAGCAGCAAATGCTGCTACAAATGCGGTAAGACGGGGCATAAAGCAAATATCTGCCGTAATGAACCGTGTTGTTTACTGTGCCGAAAAAAAGGCGACAACATGCCGACGAACCATGTCACTGGTAGCTACTTGTGCCCAGCCTACCAAGCAGCGGTTAAAAAAATCAGGAAAGGGTAATGAGAATAGTCCAGCTAAATCTCAACCATTGTGAGACTGCGCAAGACCTTCTCTGTCAGTTTGTACGAGAACACAAGTTCGATGTCGCTCTCGTCAGTGAGCAGTACAAAGATTTGAATGAACCATCCTGGGAATCTGACGCCTCAGGTAAAGCCGCAATCTGGGCTTGCAAAGACTTTACCTTCCAGGGCAAGATGGTAAACAAGGAAAATGGCTTCGTAAGAGCGAAAATAGGCGGCATACATGTATACAGTTGTTACGTCCCGCCTAGCGCATCAATAGAGCAGTTTCAACAACTACTGGACCGGCTGGTGCAAGACGCTACGAATAAAAAACCAGCTATAATAGCAGGAGATTTTAACGCATGGGCGATCGAGTGGGGCAGTAGCAGAACCAATAAACGGGGACGAGTGCTACTGGAGGCATTCACGCTACTAGACTTGGTTCTGCTGAACCAAGGCGACACCCCGACGTTCAAAAAACGAGATGCAGAGTCATTCATAGACTTGACATTTGTCAGTAACTGCCTCGTAAGGCAGGTAAGCAAATGGATCGTGAGTGATCACTACACAAATAGTGACCACCTAGCTATAATAATGGAGCTAGGCGGACCAAACAGGAAATTCTGTACAAATCCCAGTAGTACAAGAACTGAATGGAAAACCAAAGAGTATGACAAAGAGTTATTCTTGACGATGTTTGACAATATTCAATTGACGGGATCAGCAGACGACAAGGCTGCACAAATGACGGGCCAGCTCACCAAAGCGTGCGACGCGGTAATGCCGAGAAAAGTGTCCAGTCAAAGATGGCTACCAGCATATTGGTGGAATGACAAGATCAAACAAGCGCGTAGCGTTTGCCATCGAGCTAGAAGATTGGAACAACGGGCAAGGAAGAAATTCTACCGAACCGGTAGAGGAATGGATACGGTGGAGAACTACAACGAAAAAATGAAAGAAGCAAAGCGCAACCTTAAAAGGTGTATAAGAGAGAGTAAACAAAGATGTTTAAGAGAGCTGCAAGATGAGGTCAATAAAGACCCTTGGGGCCGACCTTATAAAATTGTCATGAAGAAGATCAAGGGAAGTTACATACCCCCACCAAAGTGCCCAGAGGTACTAAGCAGGGTGGTAACAACACTCTTCCCAAATCAGCCGGACATTCCATGTGCTATGGTAGAAGAAATAGATGTAGATAATATACCCTTAATTACGGAGGAGGAGCTACTATCAGCCTGCAGGAGGGTTGGAAACAATAAGGCTCCAGGACTTGATGGCATACCCAATATTGCATTGAAACATGCCATCCAGGCTCACCCAGCAGAGTTTATAGACTTGTACAACACTTGTCTCACAGAAGGAACGTTTCCACGAAACTGGAAAAAGCAAAGGCTTGTGTTGCTACCAAAGGGTAGCAAACCACCTGGAGAAGGGTCGTCATACAGACCGCTCTGCATGCTCGATACACAGGGCAAAGTATTAGAGCGCATAATCTTCGTTAGGATGGAAGACAAAACCGAGGGGCCAGAGGGGCTTGCGGAACACCAGTATGGTTTCCGTAAGTGCCGCTCAACATTAGACGCTATTGGCTTAGTGGTGAATACAGCACGGACAGCCATAAGCGGGAAAAGATGGAAAGGCGGGACGAAAAAGTACTGCGCGGTGGTTACACTTGACGTTAAAAATGCATTTAACTCTGCAAATTGGTGCAAAATTCACGAAGCACTAGTGAGACTAGGAGTTCCTCCGTATATAAGAAGAATAATGTCTGACTACCTCAAGGACAGAACTCTCTTATACGAGACCGAGGAGGGCACGGTGAATTATAAGGTTACCGGGGGAGTTCCACAGGGGTCTGTACTGGGCCCATCGTTGTGGAACATTATGTACGATGGCGTACTCAAGCTAAAATTACCAGAAGGAGCAATGATCGTAGGATTTGCAGACGACATAGCTTTGGTGTTGGTAGCAAAAGAGAAAGAAGAGGTAGCTGAAATTGCTAGTGAAGCTATCATTAAAATACAGAAGTGGCTAAATAATGCGAATCTGGAGCTTGCAAGCCAGAAAACGGAGGCTATCCTAATATCTAGCAGAAAGAAGACGGAGACAATCACCTTGAGAATAGGCGGTCATGAAATTACTTCTAAACCGACTATTAAATATTTAGGTATAACGTTAGACGCAAAGCTGACCTTTAAACAGCACTTGGAAGCAGCAGGAGAGAAAGCCGCAAAAACTACCGCAGTGTTGGCGCGGCTGATGCCAAATGTAGGTGGTCCCACACAGAATCGCAGAACGCTACTGGCAAGCGTTAGTACATCAATCATGTTGTATGGAGCCCCGATATGGGCAGACGCTGTACTGGTGAAGGCATATGGACGAAAGCTCTCCTCAGTGCACAGGCGAAATGCACTTAGAGTCGCGTCTGCTTACCGTACGGTATCGGACGAGGCGGTCTGCGTTATTGCCGGTCTCCCGCCAATAGACCTACTAGCAAGGGAGAGAAAATCAATCGACGAAGGAAAAAGACGAGACAGCGGCAAAACCAAGATAGAAATTTGGGATGCCGCTAGGAAAGTAACAATGACGGAGTGGCAAAAGCGATGGGACTCTAGTAGTAAGGGTCGGTGGACACACCGCCTCATACCAAGTGTAGAAGACTGGACAAAAAGAAGACATGGGGAAATAAATTTCTACCTAACGCAGTTTCTGAGTGGACATGGATGCTACCGGGCGTATCTGCACCGATTTAAATTGGAGGATTGCCCGGATTGCCCGACGTGCTTGAATGTAATCGAGGACGCTGAGCATGTGTTCAGTGAATGTCCACGCTATGAACAGGAACGAGAAGAACTTGAGTGCTACCTACAGACCAGAGTAACGCCTGAGTCTATTATGGTAGCCATGATGACTTCGGCCGACGGATGGAGCGCAATAAACAATTTTGTTGCAGACATCCTTAAGAAGGTCCGAAAGGACGAAGAAAAAAGAAGAAGAAGACGTGAGATGCAGCAAGAAACAGACGACCGGACGATGCGGTAAGAAGTAGACGGCAGCGGAAAACGTGATGACGACCACATCAACAGACGAGGGCGGTAGCCCAAAGTTCCCCCGCGAAGCAGTACTCAAACGGTGTTACCGCGGGGGGGCTTATTGGAGAAAGAGCCAGGTCCAACTTACTTAGGGTCGGTAAGGAGGACGGAGAGGATTCGGTTGCTGTTGGAACTCAAAAGCTAACGGTAAACGAAGGGTTTAGTGGGTGAGAGTCCCACACAGGTGGTACCAGACGGTGCCATATCGTCCATAATGGATTTGCCCTTAACCTCTCACTCTATAAGGAAAAAAAAAAAAAAAAAAAAAAAAAAAACACACACACACACACACACACACACACAATACATCAGACAATCGGAAATAGCAGGGGCGCGAACAGCCTCGAAAAGTACTGCTGAAATCACTGCGAGCTTCCATCCCCCGGAGTCTCAAATGGAAAACGACCGCATAACCGTCCCTCTCTCCTCCGTCTATATATAGCTCCTCTCCAGCGCAGCTGCGCACTATACAAGCCCGAGCTTAGTTAAGGCAGCATTAGGGCTAGCCACGTGCGCGAGAGCCACAACCGTCGCCATAGGGAACGCTACTTGCGGCTCGATGTAATCAACTGAATGAGCAAGCGGCGCTCGAGAGCTCGCATGCTTGACCCTGTGCGCAACAGCGCAGCAGTTGAATAAACCATGAGCCCCGGGACGCTGCAGCGACGAAGAGAACGACGAAGAAACCTGCTGACGGCGAGTGAACGTTTCGAAAAGAATCGGGTTAATTTAGTTGTAGGCCTGATGATACAGTTAGACGTTATTGATATTCTGTGTAAAAATACGATTTTTTTCATCGCTATGGCCGTACTAGCTGTTTAATGCATTTCAATCGTTACTCTTGACGACGAGGAAAGTTGCGATGAAAGCGTTATATTATTAGGGTCAAAGTTTCGCTCGACGACGAATGCGATGACAAGTTGATATCGAAAGCCGACGATTTTTCTCTCGCGAACATTCAAAATCTCTGATTCGAAATGTTCAAAAAGCGGTGCGCACGAGTATATTATATATATATATGAGAGTGAAAAGCGTTGAAGCGAGAATGAAAAAGTGCTAGGGGTATGAGGGCTGCGCACACAGGCCACGCGCGCGTGTAGACAGTGATGAAAGTTTGGCGCTACGTATGTATATATATAGAGTAGCTTATCGAGTACGCGCTCACTCGCTCGCGACAGGAGCGTGTCCGTAATGGCATTTCAAGTGCCATAATGGAGGCTGATATTAACGAGCTTAACCGCATCGAGAGAGCGCGCGAGACAGAGCCGCTCGCGGAAAGCGCTCATATATACGTATACAGTCTGCGCACAGACATAGAGCGCGCGAGACAAGTTTCAACTCTGAAGTGATATTAAACATCTGTCAAACCGGAAGAGGTTACGAATAGTGGGAGTTGGCGAGAGAGGTAGAGCCGCGAAATGAAGTTACGAGTGCTTTTCAGGATATTACGTTTGAGTTTGCCGCGTAATATACGCGGCGCGCAAGCTTCTGACTCTTGGCCTGGAGAGCGAGACTATATAGCTGACGTGTTCGCGCGCGCGCGCGCAAGAGAGAGAGAGGCGTTTACATCGGAGAGCAGCAGTTGTCGACGATGAGCCGCGCGGTGGCATCCCTGCAGACGACTAACAGCAATTACCCGTACCAGCCGGTGCAACTTGCAGCTGATGTGCCGACGCTTTTCGCAGTCGTCGACGCGATTACTTCTTTTCGTTTTGTTTTATCAAGGTTCGGCATATATAGTGCCGAGGCTATGGAATTCGCTTTCTCGAAATCTAAGGAGCCTTGATAAGGACACTTGGTCGGTTTAAAGCGGCAATACATCGACACATCCATCAATGCGATGATGGTATAGTTATAGTTATAGTTATAGTTAGTTTATTTGCACTAGACAAAATTAATTACATATATTATACATTTGTTTTCAATCGATTACAATATATCACAGATTCATCACAGGATTTCGTCAACTTTCTTATATATTGCACTTACAATATTGCGCGTCAATTTGATCATGTCAATCGAATAATAATACAAACTGTGCATAGATAACACGGCGCATAGTTAGTCGCAACATATATTCACACATTATCATCATTACTTGCACCAACGCTTTGATGCATGTGTCTGTACATTGCCGATTTAAATCTACTGAGGGATGGCAGAGTTCTTATGCTAAGAGGGAGCGAATTCCAGAGGTGAGCACCTCTGGAATTCGCTCTATGGTAGTGTTGTCGACTGATATATGTAAGCTGTATAATATACATATGTAATAAAAAAATGTGATAAGCCATTTAGCCTTGTACCTTGCAATCGTATTGTATACTGTATTGACATTATAGATTAGCGCGAATATAAATTGTACTTGGTATGGTCACGTCGTGTGACAAATCTGTGATATGACGAAGCATAATGTAACTGTGATATGTATGTATTTTTGACTAGTGCGAATAAATCTATAATAATAATAATAATAATAACAATAATAGTGCGCTTTTTATGCTCTGCATTATCGCTCGCGGTTGCAAAGTGATCACAATATAGAATAAAATATAAACGCTATGTCAAAAAATGTTCATCGTTTCAAATTTAGAGAGTTATCGGTACATGCATAATTCAATTTTAATTCGTGCATATTGAGCACGGTAGAACGATCATATATATAATCGCCTTGCACTTGACAACTTAGAAATTCCGCGTCCGCATCAGCTTTCAACTTGCGCCGACCTATACTGTATATGTATATACACACAGATATATATATATATATATATATATATATATATATATATATATACACGTATGTACATATAATACAAGGCGAATTATCGATCTTTCGCGAAACTTCCCGATTCGGGCTTCAACTCGAAACTAATAAATATGAGCTGCAAAAAGAGCGCGCCTCTGAAGAAACGCGCGCATATAACCGTCAAAGATTAACGGCGGCGCAAGAAGTTTTTGACGAAGATGAACCGACGAGTGATGCTCTCCGCGCAAAAGAATTGCGCGCATGTTGCGCAAAGCATCTTAGCCGCGGCAAAACAGACGAATGAACCCAAAGTAAAAGAGAGAAAGCTGCGAAACTTCTTTTCTTACTCTCTCCCTTCGGGCTCTTCTCTTTCTGTATTTTGTATCCTCTTTGTTCTTCTTGCAGCAGCTTGCGTGCGCGCGTCTTCATAAATTACGCATTAACTCGCTCGATTTGGCCGCCGGCTACTTGTAATTTGAAAAGTTTGCGCGTGCCTCGCATTATTTATTAAATACATGTATGTATATACATACGAGAGAGTATATACCTACATACCGCAGTCGAGTCTCGCGTAACTTTACTCGTGGATTTAGCCGGGCGGCCGTGTAAGATATTGATATAATTATTCAGTTCCTTTCTCTCTCTCTCGCTCGCTCTGCCTTACGCGCGCCACTGGGACGTATACGACGGCTTAAGCTCTCGGACGGAAGTTAAATATTGCCCGGAATTGCGCGTCTTATTCCTTCCCTGAATTATGCCCGCTGTTTACGATATAAGATGCTTTTTGTCTCGCGCTAAGGGTCTCCTCCCTCCTCTTTTTTACGCACGCATATATATATACCCGCCGAGTCGTTTTGAAGGATCCTCGATGTAAAATGCAGCCGACTGTTTTTTTTCTCTTGTGGCGGAGAGAGAGAGAGAGAGGCCGTTGTAAAGGGGCGACCTCGTGAATTTTTCAAGGGATGTTACTGATGCGGCATCCCTGCGGGGAGTGGACTTGGTATTGCGCGCGTGTACCTGGTGCTCAAGTTTTCGAGGGGCTCGCGTAATTAAACTGGTGCATTTTTAATTAACAACGATCTTTTTGTTCTCGTGCTTGTAGAAAGAATTCGGGATATATATATAGTGGTCGTTTTTTGAAGAGCTGGCCATTTGGCTTACCGTATATATACACGTGGACCTTTCCACTGGCGAATAAACGTCAATTCAATAATTGGATTATATTAGCATAGCACAGGGCAAAATTAGCTCAACGAAAATTCCTGCATTTTCAGATACGCACAAAAGACTGTCGACTCGTCTATACGCATCCTCCACTAATACCAGAGCTCGAAAACTCAGAACTTGTAACAGCTCTCATCCTGCTGATAAATCCACGGCGACGAGCTCTATAGATATAGTAGAAATATCGTCAAGAGCAGTTCGGCCTGGCGTCCATCAGCCCGTCATAACTTCCTCATCGCACCTCCTATAACTGACCTACCGCAGACGTTCGACTCTCTCGCAACTTTGAACAACCTCCCAGTATGTATATATACGCGCGTCGTCCACGACGCGCACATACACACACTCGTGCGCGCGTTTTAATTACTCTCGATTGCAGTGTATGTCCATTGCGTGATTGTGATGCAGCTATCCCCGCACCGAGCAAAACTTTTTATTTAGCTCGCGAGCACACTGTATGTATATGTATAGATATACGTATATGCACGTGGCGGGCCAAAGTTTTTCAAGCCCGGGACTTTTGAAAGATCCGCGTGGAAAACAGGACTTTGCCGAAGTAGCAGCCGCCTCTTAGCCGCAGCCTTAATTAATCAAGCCCGAAGCGCCGGCGTTCGCGGCGCCAACAAGCGCACTGAATACAAAGCCTATATCTTTCTTGCTTATATATATTCGGCTCCAGGGGCTGTGGAGAGAGAACTTTGGCTCGCGCTTTATTTTCGACTTGCACTACTCTATAAGCCTCGCGGCGCGGCGGCAGCAACGACACGACTGCTGGCTATATACTTTAATTAAGGGCCGGATAATGAAAGTTAAACTGCATTAATCCCGTTTGCCGAGAGCTTTCTTTTTTCCTCTAATATACGCGTTTATACCCGAGAATCTGAATACCACGTTCTTTCTCGCGCGTAATTGAATGCGTCTTCCACCTTCCCTCTAATATACTCCTATAATATACACGCCTGACGCTTTTCCAGACGGATACTTTTCCAGTACGCGATCGGAGGTCAAGCTATATGTATATATACACACACCGAACCTCCGCCGTTTCTCCGTGTCTGCGTTCGCTCTGCGCACTGATGTATATACCGACTGCAGCTGCAGCAAAGCTCCTATAGTGGCTTTTAATTATCGTCAATTTCAGCGTAACGATAATTACGAGCCGGTCGACTGGCGATATCGAGCTTCGTCAATAGCCCACCGACACGCCTTTCGCCGCAGCGACACACTGCAAACTTTGCTCTCCTCCGCTTGTACGATATCGTCGGCACGCCTATATAGCATTTCGATTTTTCATTTCTCCTAATGCAAAATCGATATCACTCGCTCTCTCGTTCTATAATTAATATTATAATCCTCGCGCACACGAGTGCATTGCGCGCCCAACCCTTATATATAATATACGTAACGATTATCGATTTGCTGTCATCTATGCGCGCGCGCGCGGATGTGGTCGATTTCGTAATTGGAATGATAAGGGATGGTCTAACGTTACTTCGGCGGAATGACGCGTGAGAAATTTCATTAGCAGTGTAGGTATCGCTCCCTGGAATGGCTGTACAATGGCTCGAACCTGTATTTTCGAAGAATGTGTGTGTGCGAGTGTCTGATGTGGAAAAAGGGAAAAGCCCGTAGTTATTTTCAACGATCCGGACTCTTCCACCTTATTATATATTATATCGATTACCGGCGCATTGACTGCTGGTTTCCACGTCAACGCACGTGACAGCTTGTAAAAGTTCCTTGCGGGATTTATTTTCATTTCCTCTCTTGCTATTCATATACCGATATATACTCTTTTCGGGACACTTATATCATCGGCTTTTCAAAAGCACTCCATCAGTGCGGTGAGCATAGGAGGCGAAGGGGAAAAAAGGGGCTTCTTCCGCTGAGAAAAGGTATATTCAAGAATCACGAATTCTTTTCAGACCTATTAGTCAAGCGTGTTATATAGCGCACACTGTACTGCGCGGGGAAATTCTTTATTTCGATGAGATTCTGGGTTAATTGTCGAGAGCACGTTAACGGAAGCTTACAGGAGACTTACCACCGTCAGGTCATTTCCATGCGATTCAGAATTCAGAATGAAATTCGTTCCGGCTGGGCGACCGACAGTTTTGCTGCGGCGCCGTTCTCGTCGAGGCTTAAATTCTTTTGTATTTTTAATTTCTAAAGAATAAATCACCTCGTTCGCTGAATAAAACTCATTAATAATGTATACAAGACAGTCGTGATGGACAGCTCGTGCTTCTCGCGGTGTATTAATGTTTAGCGTTCGTTTTCGTCTTCAGAATCTATGTATATATATCGCATAATTTTTTGGCAGGTCAGCAATGCAGTATATAACATCTTTGCTCTCGTAATACTGCCAGGTCAACTAGCTCGAGTCACAAAATAACAATATTATGCGATTTGGGATTCCTTCTAAATGACAGCTGTGACGTTTTTCCTTTTCCTTCTTCTTCTTCTTATTTAAAGTTTCATTAATATTACGAAAAGTTTATTGATTTACCTACAATAATATGCTATATTTAATTACAGTATTTCCCAAACAATTCTACGAGCATTATCTGTAACCAGTTGAAAAGCGATATAGAGCACGAAATGCATAATACAAATACAGTGTGGATGTTTATTATGTTTAACCATTATGCTCGCTTCGGAAACTAATCAAACAAAGCTCGAAATATAATATTTCAAATCTTGGACGTACCCGAGCAAATAACGACGTTTTACTTAAAAATAACTATAATTAAACCAGCCCTCGCGATTTAATAATCCTCGAGATTTCATAAGCCTCTCGGGCGCGAAAAACAAGAAAAACCCAATCACCCGATGAAGAAGAAGAAGAAGAAGAAGAAGAAGAAGCAGCAGCAGCAGCAGAATTAATCTCGCTCCAGGCCCATCTCGATAGTCCAATCCAGGGAGCTCGGTAAATTTGCTCAGCAGTATAGCAGCGCAGCGAATGCATTAGAGCGATAAAAGGGGCGCGCGTCGGGCGAAAAACAAGCTGCCATAAAAAAATGCAGCGCAGCAGCCGCACTAAACGCCTGCGAATTTATGGTTATTAGGTGATGCGCCGCGCGCCACTCGTGAAACACTTAGCCGAAACAATGTGCTGCTGCTGTGTGTGTGTCCGGCGTATATGCAAAGTAGTAGCTGCCGGCGGAAAGAGGAGGCATAATCTCGGAATGCAAAATTAAAGCGGCTGCAGAGTTTTTCCGGAAAAATATACGTGTGCGGAGTCACGCTTTTATCGGAGGGATAGAATTTTTCCAAGAGATTCAATATTACCTCTTATCGGTTCGCTTTGATTTCGCTGCGGGAGAGAGCTGATGGAGTGATCCGCCCACTCGTCTTGCGCGCGCGCGCGCGAGTGCGCTCTATATAAAATCAATCGTCGCGCGAGTTTTCTCCGTGAAAGCTTCTCGCGAGCGCGGCTATTACGATTTCCTCGGCTGCTGACCTTATCTTTCGCTCCGACGGATACTGCGCGTTGCTTGAGAGCTGAGCCGTGATTGCGCCGAGACATGCCAGCTGGCATGTCATCTTGGATGAGTTGCTTCTTTCGTCTCGCGCCTGATCGATGCTTTCTTTTCGCTCTTGTACGTTTATGGCTCAGGTGTAGTTTGTTAATGCTTGTATTTTTCCGTAGCGCGCGTATTTTCTTTTATACGCGTTTTATTGCTCTTCGACATTCACATCACAATATGTAGTCAATATTATAATGTGTACTCTCTGCGACGTATTCATTCGAATTCATCGTAAATCAACATAAGAGCTTTGCTTTCAACTTTCATTTCGGTATGAAATTATACATTAACGGTATTTACTGTCGAGGCCAGGAGGCAATTGTTATCGTTCTCTCATTCCTTTCAACGATATGAAAGGAATGTTTTACATGAAAGGCATTAATAAAGCTTCAGATTCGGAGAGTGAGGCAATTTTGTAAAGAGAAATTTGTACGTTAAAGGAAAGAATTATTCTATCCTACATAACACGACTACACAATTTTAATGAGCAATTCGTACGTTTTGCAGTTATGTTTGTCAGGTATATAACTTTCATTCTGTATTCTTTTACGAATATAATATCTTTTATTATATTTATTATATTCTTTAAATATAGACTCATGTCATTGGTATACTTAGATCCCCCTGATTAGCCGTTTGTTATTGTTCTAATACAATAAACTCTTGAATTTTAAATCAATTGAGATTGATTTCAGCGATGTACAATAATACAACAGATGCGATTGATATTGTATTGAACAATTATGTGAAAAACCTATCTGAATATATTCTATAAGATGAAAATAGACGAAATAAAACTCTACCTCTTCCCAGAATTTTGAGTGGAGTGAAGCGAATAACGAGAGTGACAGTCACACGAGTCAGAACCGCAGAAATACATTATAATAGGTAATATAATTATTACATTTTTCCGTCCCTACACTGTAGGATACATATTATATCAAATCTGTAACAAAATTATAAACTTCGTCTGCAGTGTTGATGCTTTTTATATCCATATGAAACGACATGTAGATATCGAAATAAGTTGTCAATAATTCTTGTAATTATAGAGTATTACCTTAACACATTTTTCGAATTCACCCCGATTATTTTTGTATATTTTTTCCATTTACTACAATAAATGCGTTGATAAAAATTTTACGAAAAATGTTCGTAAATGTATAGCACCCCTACAATATATTCCCGCATTATTGATCTTACGCTTTATATACGCGGGAATCAAAAATATCCATCTATTGTCAATTAGCATTACACCGTTATCCGCATATATATATATATATATATCTTTCAGGCCAGCCAGCGACAAACAACAGTCTTAATTCCAGCGCCATTCGTAATCGGCTCCTGAGCCGTCCGGATTTCAATGGAAACGCGAACTTGGCAACGATTTCGCGGGAGTTAATCTAAGTCACTGCCCCTATATATACTCCCACTCCTCAACCCGAGTAAAACTGGATTATGTTAAACGGCAGCCCGGCGCAGATTAATTAGCCATTCCGGCACAAGCTACGCACACTTCCGTTCGGCTAATTTACAAGATCCGACTGGATTATTCAGGCTACAATACCTTCGACCTAGAAAAGTCATTTCTTTTTTTTCCTCGCGGTTAATTATCTTACGCGCGTATATATACACAGCGCTTGACCTCGCGCGCGCTTTTCTTCTTTAACCCCGTTTTTTTTTTGTCAGAGCTGTCGTCGTCGCAGCGACGCAAATATACAACGGGGCGCATTTTTTTTGTCAAAAGCAACGTAATCCCGCTGGCGCGCGAGCTCCGGTTTTGATATATTTCCGCGGCGACTAATGCAAAAACAGAAGAAAGCGAGGATACTCGAGGCCGCGCAAAAATCGCGGGTAATTCGAGCTTGTTTTATCAGCGATCGTCTGACTGGAAAGAGGATCGCCCGCGCGCGCGCGACAAAGCATTCATCGCTCTTTCTCTCTCGCTCTCGTTGCGGCAGGCTTCGTGTGATCCGCTCTTGCCACGGCTACGGCTATCCGGTTTCGGATTAATCGCGGGCAGCTATATCTATGTATATAGCGCGCGGAATTTCTGAAATTCTGCGTGGGTTCGGACACTATCCCTCTGTGCCGATCGAACTCCTCCAAGTCTTGAGGGGGTAAAGCCGCTCGTGTTTGATTAAAGTCCTGGCTTGGGAGGATGGAAAGAGTCGCTCGCTGGTGTGGAGTACACTGCGTGCATTTTGAGTCTTCTTTTGCTGCTTTTTTCCGATGGTCGACACGCGGTGCTTAATTATACCTCTTATAGATTTTTTCTTTGTGCAGGAAAATTGTTTTGGAATAAGCTGCGATAAACAACGCTTTTAATAGCTCGCGACAGACGATCCGATGATGACTATATTTATGAGTTCGAATATTAATTCATAAACATTTAATTGATATATCTAATGTATTCAGTGCGGTCCATATTCGTAATTGCCAATAATGATTAAATAAATATTACCCTTAACTAGACTCCTGACTGACGGACAGACGTTTAAAAAATATCTAAAAAGACTCTTCACAAATATATAATAAGTCGGTGCCATATCCCGGTACTCAATAAAACTGCTCAAGGGTCAGTTACCATTCCAAAGCCGCCTATAAACATCGCCCCCTATACCATTACAGCCTCGCATCCGGGTCCCAGTCGAGTGTAAAAAATATACTCGCAAACGCATCGTCTAAATGCGTATACTACCCGCAGTAGAAAAACGCGCTCGCGTCGGGACGTGTTGCCGAGGCATGGAAAACCTTTGTACTTTACTGCCGCTGCTGCTTTCTCCAAGTTCGCAGTTCGGGCCCGCCGCTGCCGCCGAGCTTTATTGCAATCCGCGGCAGTACTCGCGTCGCGCGTTTTTCTGCCGCTACTTACGGAACTTTTCAAGGATACGAGCGCGGCGAACATTCGATAATTGCGAAAGTTCTACTCCCGCGCCTTAAATTCCAGCTGCTATATATACGTTGCTGGCCTTATTTTCCATCCTTTTCTTTTTTTTCCGCGTGCAGGCTTTCGAGCGCCGGCTGTTATCTATTTTCTTGTAACGTCTCTCTCTCTCTCTCTCTCTCTCTCTCTCTCTCTCTCTCTCTCTCTCTCTATCTCTATCTCCTTTTGTGAATTTTTCCATTAAATTGCTCGGATTCCAGTGGAGCATAATTCGCTCTCTCCGCCGCGCGGTATAGTGTCGAATATTACACGCTATATTATACGGTATTACTTTCATGCGGCGGCGCTTGTGTTTGCGCTTGTGTGTTTTTTTACGAGAGCCGGGAAGAAGGACGTGAGCTTGATAATAATTCGGTCATTTCCGGGTAATTCCTCGTCGAGCTTTGCGAGAGTCCCTCTCCTGCTCGTTCTTTTTTTTCGCCTTTGCTTCTGGCGCGCCGAGAGAGAGGCTCGCTTTTTATTCCGACGCGCGGCGGTTTGACGACGGCGGGCTATTTATTCATTTTACAGAGGAAAAATTATATGTAATCTCGTAGCTCTCGAGGAGGACAGGACGTCATCTCCCCCCGGGAATTGAAATTTAATGCGGACACAATTATACGCAAGGCGCATTATACATAATATAACAGCCTGGAAACGATAGTTTTCTTCGCCCGCACTCTTATTGAAACTAGCGTATATATTCCCATACTATATATTACACCGATCGTAAAAAAAACGCGAAAATCTGCTGAGAAAGTCGTATACAATCGATGCTCGCAACTCGTTTATCTATCTCAGAGCGGCTGTTTGCTACAGCTTCGCTCGAGATAAAAGCACGTCACCAGCGCGTCTCCTTCCGAGAGAAATCTGAGCGCTCGCGCTTGAAAGTCCTCGCTATATACAGCTGGGTATGCAGCGATGCAAATAGTCGTCGAAGAGCTGGCTGGCGCAGTATCTCCTCCGCCCGTAGACTCGCTCTCTCTCTCTCTCTTAGACGATCGCTATCGAGCGGAGCGAGACCCGAGAGCGAATCTATTACGGAGATAAGTCCAGGTGCTAGAGCGGCGCGAGTTTGCCAAACTGGGCCATCAGATAGCGGGGCGAGACGCTTGGATACAGCACGACTTCGTCGTCGCCCTCTCTTCTATATACGTCAGCTTCCTTCCGGCCGGTGCAGCGATATCGGCCGCCTCGTCGAGCTTACGCTTAAGTTGCCTGTTAATACCTCACCGACGCACACCTGCGCAGAGAGCGAGTGAGTGCGAGTGAGAGAGAGAGAGAGAGAGAGAGAGAGAGAGAGAGAGAGAGAGAGAGAGAGAGAGTTTGTCGCTGCCGAGGAGAGAAGGCTGATTCTGCTGAGATAGTAGTATACGAGGGACACGGGATGCTGGGGCTCTTTGTATTGAATAATGACCTGTTTCTCGTCGCTACGCAAGAGTATAACTTGCCCGCTGTATAGCTATATACGCGCACGTGCACGGGGCCAAATTTATGCATGGAAATTAAATGTCTGATGATAGCTGTTTGGGACTATTGGGCAGGGGGTAGTAAAATTTATACGACTACTGCAGGGGACATTGCGGTGTGTGTATACGCTTGGCCGATCGTGCCTGGCTGTTACTACTTAAAACTTTATGCGCCCGAGAAGTGTGCATTTTAATAGTTGAGCTTAGACGTATCCGCGCTTCTCGACACGGAACTATGTGTACATTCGATGTATATCTATATTATATTCAAGTTTCATATTGTAGAAATAATTTCCGCTTGTCAGTCTGCATCGGCAACGGGTTACAACAATATCATACCCTCTTCAACCGTCATCCCTCTAACGCGTCACAAGCTGTGCACACCGAGAGGCGCGGAAAATTTCGAAGCTTACATATACACCATAATACCATATTTAACCTTCGCTTTTACAGCAGCCCTTGCGCGCAACCTCCTGCCGCGACACACCGCGCGCGCGCGCGAGAGAGAGAGCGAGAGCGAGCGAGAGCGAGCGTCAAGGATATCGAATATTTCCTTGCATATCGCGTATCGCAAATTCCGATCGCGCCATAGCTACCCCTCGCGCTTTTTTTTCCAACCCCGCGTGAAAAATGAAAAGCACACAGCGACGAAAGGGAGCGCGCGTTAATGTACACGGACTGCGCTGCACGCGCGCGAGAGAAAGCTATATATATAGACACGTATAATAGTCGTATCGAGTTAACGTCCTCGCTGGATCGGTAACGAAGCCCGAACGGCTTTTATTTTTCCGAACGCGGCCCGTTTTTCTTCGCGCACGCGCGTTATACGTTTCGCCGCGTGCGCGCAGGGGTCGGTTAATCTTTTTGAGGCGAGTCGTAAAATCCGCACTGGACACCTCGTAAAAAGATCCCGAACTCGTAAAAGCTCGCGCGCGCGCGCGCGAGCCGGCTTGTTCGGGTAATAGCTGCGCATAGCTTCCATCGACCGGTTTTGTTTTTACTCCCGGCGCGCGCGTTCACGAGCATTCGATTCGATTAATCAATGCAATGAGCGCGACGCGCGCGTGTGTATATAGCGAGAGAGCCCGTAAAACAGGGACAGTCATTTTCCCGAGCCCTCGACATGCCTATATATACTATATGTTTGTACCTTATATATATATATACAACCCAGCATATTTTCCAGAGAGTGCGAGTCTTCTCGCGAAGCGAGTGAGAGGATTAATTAAAAAATGTTCGCGATGCCACGGCCGCGTTATGACGAATTAATTGCGAGGTGTTGTCACTCGATCCCTCTCTCTCTCTCCTCTCGGCCGGAGAGCAGTTATTTATTAATCCCTCCGCCGTGTATATGCGCACACGCTCGACCGCGCGTTTTAATTAAATGTAACGTTTATTCGGAGCGCGGCGCGCCTGAATTATTACACACTCACACTCGCTCTCTGTTCGCGATATGACGACAGTAGCAGTCGTGCGTTCGAGGAGATTAGATCGAATCCCGCGGAAGATATAACGACTACTATATATATATATATATATATATATATATATATATACCGTTCCAATTTGTTCGCTCTTGCGGGCTTTTGATGAATTTACCACCGGCCGATTCGACGAGGTAAAAAAAACTACGACCACACAGCGCGCTTGTGTGCGTGTGCAGTGCAGAGGAAGGGTATATGAGCCGGAAGTGGAAAGGATAAAAAGGAGGCAAAAGCACCGCGGACTCGTGTGCAGCAGTGTAGTGTACACGCGTGCGCGCGCGCGTGCACTGGATCAGGCAGTAGTCGGCTACTACTGCAGCTCGTATACGCGCGCTTGGCTCGTAAAAACGCTCTATAAAAGTGCTCGTACAAAATCGTATACGGTATATACATATATCTATATATATATATATATAGGCGCGGAGTCGCTCTGTAAGTGACGCTCGACGAGAGAAATATATTACCAACGCGCGCGTCCGCGCGTTCATATATAATATAAAATACACGCACAAGCTTTTCAAGCGCGGGAATTAACATACGCGCGGGCTATTTTACAAATTCATCTTTTTCCATCGGCCGTTATGCGGACACGGCTTTTTACGAGGCTCTAAATCTGCAGCCGCGCGCGTTGCATGTGCGCGTATATATACGTATACAATACCCAAAGTCGAGAGGCGGTCGAATGGAATCGCAGCTTCCAACTCGCTTTCTATCTTTGGATTTTCAAACTCGAGGCCTTTTACCCGCAAACGCGATCGCAGGCCATTAGACAGGGTATAATAGATTTTCCAGCCGCGGGGCTCGCTCGCGATTCTTTTTCCGCGGAAAATTTCAAATGGAGTTTAGTTTTATTCAATTATATAAGCGGGAGAGTAGCGCACCTGATGGATGCGATATATCGGGAATTTAAGTGCCCGGGCGGTAAAGTTCGCATGTGTATGTAGCTCGAAATTGTTATATTGACGGTGTGTGGGTGTGTGCGTGTGTATGTGCGTTATTGGGCGTAAGTGCGCGCGGGTTCGCGTTGCGTAAAATTCGCGGGACGCCTGCAGCGCGTTCATTAATATAACAATTTTTGATTCGCTATGTTCCGATTCAGCCGTATGTATACCTATATATAGTGATGCGCAGCGAATATTTTCCAAACTCGTGGTATATTTTCAATTTACGAGCTTTTTGATTTTTTCACACTGCGGACTCGTAAGAGCACAGCGGCGCGATAAACATCTCGCGTGTCCTGAATTTTTCGTTTGAGTACCAATCGCTTTACATACATAACGAGCTAATTTCAGAATGTTTTCCCAACGAGACACATATATCACATTACCCGCGCTCATGTCAAAGAACTTGACGAGAGCCGTATTTTTAATTGCCATTATTTATTTGAATTATACGTATGCGATGAAATTTCCATTCGCGTCTATATATCCGTGTGTGTTCATCATCCAACATTAAATTGCAGCCTTTTGATGATTGAGTCCAAAGTAAATAATTATCACAAAATTGCCGATCGTTTGCGCAGCTATATGCTTATATATGCGCAACGTTAAAAAACTCACGCGGGCGGAATAATATATATGTATGCTGTGTGTACTGAAAACATCCGCTTCTATACGAGCTAACATAACTCCAACGCATTATATATCGCACGAAGATAAAACTACACCTCGTCGTGGCTGCAAGTGTAAAATTTATCTCTCGTCGACACAAGCGTGGATTTCCTCGAGCTGCGGGCGAACTCGATCCTTCTCGGCGCACATAATTCTCAACACTATATATATATTATATCCTATAACATTCAACCCCGCGAGCGCTAGCGTCGAAATACGCTAAAACGCTAAAATACGAAGACGTGCAGCATCAGAGAGACGAGAGCGACAGTTAAAACGCGAGAGGAGGGGGGGGGGGGGGAGACAGCTCGCGCGCAGCGCAATTGAATATCCCGAAGAACTGCAATAGTTGCAGCGCGAAATACCACGAGCTCAGCCGCTATCGCGCTCTCGCTATATACTGCAGGGGTTATCTTCCGGCGAATATATAAAATCTTTTTTATATATATACAGAGAGCGAGAGAGCGCGAGCGAGAGAGAGGGAGAGAGAAGAAGGAAGTAGGCGAGGAGGTTCCCGTAGCGGAATGAGCTTGGGGGTACAGAGGGGGGCGAGCAAAGTGCGAAATTTCCCCCGACGCTTTTAACGATAAACGCATACCGCAGGCTGCCGCTCGTGAATGTTATCTCGCCGGCTGTCAACCCTCATAGCTGCCCTGTTATATTCCGCCTTAACGCTGCACTTACCGCCTTATCAGATGTTACGCCCAGACCTCCGAGCGGGAGGAGCTGCTGCACTGCGCTTATACATATATATATATATATATATATATATATATATATATATATATATATATATATATATATATATATATATATATATACTATATATACGCACGTACACCTGGATAATGCCACCCATGCGCGCGCGCGCGCACACACACACACTCACACAGATAATTTCTCTTTCTCGTCGATTCGAGCGTAGCGCAGCTTCAATTTCCTCCCTCACTACCTCTCTCTCTCCTCTCTCTCTCTCGGCAGCTTGCGATTTTCTCGTCACTATATATACTTCCGCCCCTTTAGCGCGCTACTCTTCCCTCGCGCCCTTTTCTATTCAATTAAATGCAAAGCCGACGCCTCTTCTCCTCGGGAATGTGTCGGATGCCGTTGTACGATATACCGCGAGTCGAATTGTCAGACACACGCGCGCGCGCGCGAGCGAATTTCTTTCTCCCTCCCTAATTGCGAGCGGTGCGATTAAAATCGAAATTGGCGCTTTCGAAAATATGGAATTTACGAGCGAGAGTAGGCTCGGAGAAAGAGCCGCGTACATCGAGTCGGTATATTGCGAGTATGTACCGCCGCTATAAATACAAAGTCGGGAGAAAATTGGAAAAGTTTGCTGCTCCTGCGTGGAATTCCTCTATTTTTTCTTCCGCGCAGTTGTAC
Source organism: Muscidifurax raptorellus (assembly GCA_020010945.3). Lineage (NCBI taxonomy): Eukaryota > Metazoa > Arthropoda > Insecta > Hymenoptera > Pteromalidae > Muscidifurax > Muscidifurax raptorellus. Next base: position 12,342,510 of record CM052077.1, read on the forward strand.
GTACGTGTGCGGAGTCAGTAGTTGAGATTATTAATGACGAAGGGGAGAGACACTTGGTCTGATAAAAAATTGCGCTCAGCCGCAAAGTCATCGATGGTTCTTATCATCGTGTCAGCGCGCGACGAGTCGAGAGTTTCTATGCTCAAGTTGGGCGAGACACGCGGTACTTCAGAGTTAATGACGCTACGGAGCGGCTGTGTATACTTAAATTTTTCCAAAATAACGTGGAATGCTGTGTAATAGTAGTAGTTATACGTATATTCACTTTTAATCGCAGCCCTGATTATGTTCAGTGTAATATTTCGAAGAAAGAAAACCTTGGTATGACATTGTCAATGAATTTCTTATCTATAAAATTACTAAAACACACAATTTTTACTCTACCAAACAGCTACTTGGAAACTCTCAAAGGGAGTTCGATTAATTAAAAACATAGACTTTATTCTTGTGTTAATGCCCAGCCAGCGCATAGTAGCTCCGAACAAATATTAGCCTCGCCGGAAAGCTTCTCTCCTACAATTAAGTAGAGGACTCTTTTCGGCAGTTTATTCAAAATGCTCATTCAAATTTGAGACTATGCCAAATAACCCACTGACATTCTACAAGTGCATTTTTAGCACGTGCGCAGTGTAATCTTATGTATATGCCTCACCTTTGTTATAATTTTGATTATAACTTTTGGGGTATATTTGTACAATACCTGTACATATAATTTGTATCGAGTATTCCACGGAATATTTGCTGCAATTTCCAATATTATCCTGAAAACCTACTCATTGTCGAACGCGCTCTCGAAAAAAGCTGCGAGGAGAGGCAAAAAATCTTTCCCTCGCAATGAGCGCGCTCGGATCGTCTCGTCTCCTTTTCAAAAATCGATAAAACACATCTCCCGCCCCGAGAGAGTACAATGCGGCTCGTATACACGAAGAGGAAGAAGAAGAAGAATAGAAGGGAATGTGCAGCGCTCGCGAGAACATCCGAAGAAGTGCGCGGAAGTCTGGTCGCGCTGTCGGGGAGGTAATCCGGATTAAAGGCACTCTCAGTCAGACTTGTCGAATTACTCCGCGACGTCTGGGCTATATACCTAAGCGTCGAGGGGCTGGTACTTATCTAAACGTCTCGGAGACATGGGACTGCGGAAGAGAGCGAGTAATGTCTCGCGATGAGTTTTGCCGGTTAATCAGCTTCGCGTACATAATTCTTCGCGACTTAATAATCCTCCTCTTTTTTTTCAGCTGTCGCTAGTCGAACATTCGTTCCGGATGTCGTTGTTGCAAGAATGCTGGGCAATTTATCCGGAGATATGAATTGAATCGAATCGTATCCGCGCGATATCAAAGATTTTAATTAAATCAGGCAACGACGAAAAAAAAGCACGCAGAGGACGCGTCCGCATTCAAGTGTGCTCTCGCTTTCATCAGCCCGGCGATATCGCGTGTGTTTTTCCTTTTAATGAATCGCGAAAAAACGTATTCATATAAGCGCGAACGTGTCGCCCGGCCGATATATACACTCGTCGCCGCTCGGAGCGAGAGAAAAAGCCCGAGCGCCGTAGGTATAGACGGAAAACAAAGTCGCTAACGAAATTCGCGAATTCAGCAATTACGCGCGGAATTCAAAATGAAATCGTTCAGAACCGGCTTCTATATAGTAGCTGCTATGCACTCGTTGTGGCCCGTGTTTTCGAGATTTCACGGACGAGTGAATCGATGTTCGCGCGCTAACGGAAGGCTGCACATCGACTAAAGCCAACTCGCGCGCTGATTCGTTCGGTTTGATTGAACTTCAATTCGGCTATAAGCACTAAAAACTCGCCCTGCCTGCGCTATCCAGCTGCGGTTGGATTTTAGATATTAATATGCGCGAGCGCTGTTGCTATTTCGACGCGTTTCTTGCGTCGAAAAGACTGAACTACAAGCTCGCCTTTTCCATTCTATACGTATATAATTAATCTCCGAGCACACTATGTTGATTCGTTGAAAATCAAAAGAAAACAAAAACAACAACGAAAGCAATACATACAAGAAAACGCTGGGCGATCGACGCGTTAAAATTTAATTAAGCCCGCGAGCGCATTCGGCGCTAATTAAACCCCTCTGTAATACAGTCCCGCGGGGCGCGAAAAGCAATTTTTCCCCTCGGGCAAGATCGACGAAGAGAGAAGCTCGCGCACTCGAAATTCACGGTAGCGTGCGAATTGTCCGTCGACGCCTTTCGCTTGTAATTCGGCTAGATCTCACGCGACGTCAATCGCTCTAGACTCCGCGCAAGTTTTCGCGTGTACACTCCTAGCTATATAGCCCCTGGAAACTCAGTCGGAGAACGCGGCGGCGCAGCCTCGCGCTACTCGAGGCGCTACGGCTCCTACTGCAGACGAGGAGTAGGAGAGAGAGAGAGAGCTGAGCATCGTCAAAGTCGCCGGAAATTGCGGACGTGGCTTGCGCGCAACTCCGAGGGCGCTTCAGCCCGTCGACAATTGCGTACTTGGAAGAGGACGAACGGACATACGTAGGACATATACTAACCGGCCTCAGCTCTGTCTAGTGGCTCGCTGCAAGACAGCTTTGCCGCTTCGCTGGTCCTTATACTCTCTCTCTCTCTCGCGCGTGTGCGTTATATACCTACTGTACCTACCTTGTCGTCTATTAGTTTACCCTTTGACACGCGGCCGTGTATATTTGCCAGGCCGAGCATTATAGTCGACTCGCCGGTTCCTACACTGCTCTCTCGCGCGCGACAGTCATGCCGATTGTCTTTCTCTCTCTCTCTCTCTCTCTCTCTCTCTCTCTCTCTCCCTCCCTCTCTCTATCTCTCTCTATATATATACAGTGTGTCTCTTAGCTGTGTTATACACGCTGCTGCGCTGCCAGCAGCTTGTGCCCAGAGGATCGTCAAAAGCACAACAGTTGCGGAACACTGCATCGATCGCAATTGGATTTCGGGCCTTGTGCCGCCATTGTCGTCGTCGTCGTCGTCGTCGTCGTCATCGTCGTCGTCGTCGTCGTTGTCGTCGTCGTCGTTGTCGTCGTCGTCGTTACTGATCATACAGAAGCATTGTCTATCAGCGCAAAATTGGAATAACTACGTTGTTCGGAATTTTACACACATATGAAGCATTTATCTCTGATGCATAAAAAAGAGGCTGAAAACGCACGATTTCGCGAAACACGAACTGACTGACGCGCTATCCATATATGTATATTGCGACCATGCTGCAGCGTATATATTCAGTTTTTCGCAGACGCAACTTTTTATTTCGAAATTTCGCCGTTCCTCTGTTTGCTCGCGATTTTATATATATATATATACTATATATAGCGCGGGAATTTGAAATGCAACGGTCAGAGGAAATCAATCCCCCCGCCGATTGTGAAGCGTATATACGTATCGCTGGCGCTATTACGTACACAGCTTTATATACGAACGAGAGAATATGGATGTCCCTCGCAGGCCCGACGTACGTTAGATCATGCTTTTCGAAATATGAAATTCCAGTCAAAAATCGTCCAAACTACACGCGATGCTGGGAATTTATCGCGCGCGCGTATATATCGCGATTTTGCATAGCGTATACGCGCGTCTGACTATACTCGACTGTTACCACTGCGCGGCAGTTGCTCACTGCGTACAACGCATACTATAACTATATATTACAATGCGTCGTCTCTGCGGCAGCTTTAGTGTGTCGTTCGCGGTCGGCTCCGCGCTGGTAATCTTTTATAATCTTGTCTAATTACTCCCCTACTGATTAACTGCGATTCTCATTAACTGCATTTTAAGCGGACCGATGCGCGCTTGCGCGCTGCGGAACCCCACCGCTCGAGTTTTTACTACCGCGAAGCTTATCAAATGCGTATTATCGTATTATTATATAATAACCGGTTAACCGAGATACGCCTCTATATACATATGCTGGAATTAGCTATTGAATAGCTGCGTCAGCGTGCTATACATGACAAATCCCAAGACAATACAAACGAAAGCTATAAACAGAATTATTGATTTCGTCCGACAAAAGACAATGTCTGTATGCACATATACCTGCTTATATATAACCAAACAGCCTAATATTAGGAAGCTGCAGAGAAGGCGGGTGTGGGACACACGGCGCGCCGCTGCAGCGCAGAAGAAAGTTAGGAGTGAGAGAGAGAGCGAGCGCGATTGCGAGCCTGCGCGGCGCAGCTCGCTTATGCGCGGGCGCGGCTTTGCGGGTCAGAGTGCGTCGCGCCGGGTATATATAACCGGGCGGGTGCTTGCGCGCCTCAGTGTCTCGTGTAACGCGGTTCCGCGCGGCTCGCGTCGTTCTTTATAACCGCTAACTGTATATATAACTATATGTATGTATGTACATATATATATACACACACGTATCTGAAATCACGCGCGCGTGCAGTGAGTACAGATCTCTATGTTATACATACATATGAATACAAACACGTGCGTGAAAATTCCCTGTCGCTTCGTACATAAGTGTCTCTGCATATAGGTCGTCGTCGTTATTGTTGTTGTTGTTGTTGTTGTTGTTGTTGCTGCTGCAGTCGAGGATTGACGCGATCGCAAAAGCATATCCGCTGTATAACACACAGGGAGCGAGAGGAAGATTCCCGTGTGCAAACAGCGCAAAGAGAATGTAGGTCGCGAGCTTGCGGTAGGCGATATATACATACACACAGTGCGTCGGGTGTGATATCACTGTATACGTCTTTCGCGGACGACTATGCGGAAGAGATTCGCCGACGATCGGCGCTCGGCTGCTGCTGCTGCTGCTGCTGCTGCGAGATAACGTTACAGCCGAGGCATGAAGAGGCGCAACAACAACTATTATCAGCAGCCGGCTGGAGGAGGCGGCGGCTGTTGCTGCGGACACCGCAAGTCCAGCTCGAGAGCGAGCTCGAGCTCGAGCCGCGGCAGCAGTAGTTCCGATGTCTCCTGCGCCGGCGAACCACCCAACTGGTGCGTCTACGCCGCGGTTGGCCTCGTCGCTCTCGGGGCCTATCTCAACGCCCTCGGAGGGGACTTTGTTCACGACGACATACCGGCTATCGTGAGGAACAAGGACGTGCTGGCGCAGAGCTCGCTGCTCAACCTGGTCAAGGACGACTTTTGGGGCACGCCGATGCACGATCCGGCCAGCCACAAGAGTTACAGGCCTCTCACCACCCTCACCTTCCGGTTGGTTCATTGCTGTTCTTATATATCTCTTTTTCGTCTCGTCGGAGACGTAATATACGCGCTGACCCGCAGTCGCGCGAAAGAATCTCGCTTTGCCGACTTTTATATATTCAAATATCTTCCGCTCTTGCGACCTGATCTCGGGAGGACGTTGATATATACACATATACATACTCGAGAGTGCTTTTCCATTTATTTGCGCTTGATTTTGATTGACGATTCGACGGCTAGGCGGTTAGTCGATAATCCGTTTTTCGAAATGCATACGTGCTAAAAGCTAGGGAAATAATTGAATAGCGATCTTCGAACGCGAGCGATGCGACGAATCGTCAACGGTGCAGTACAGTCACAGTCGAAGAATCTGAAAGCCCGCATATCAGATGCGCGCATATGGAGAAGAGGGAGAGAGGGATGCGAGAGGAATATTTAACTCGTCTCACTTCCGCTCGCGAGCTATCCCATCAGATTTATCCGATTAAATATTGATTATCCGCGCGGTATAGAATCGAACTGAACAAGCATAATACACGACGAATCTTTAACGACGCGGCGCCTGATTTATGAAAAGCATATAGCTCGAAATACTCGAAGAATCGAAAAGACAATAGCGAGAGGAATGTATTTAACGTTTCATGTGCATCCGCTCGCCCGAGAGCCCGTAAGTATAGACGCGCGCAGTCTCTGAATCAGCCACGAATGCGTATATACGTGATGCGTATATAATAGGCTCGAAACGCGTCGGCTCGGCAAATTCGGCTGGCTCAGCAGCAGCCATGCGACGCGTTTCCTAGACACGAGGTTTGATACATGGACGGCCGTTTGCCATTTCTCGCTCGCCGTGCACTGAGATAACTGCAGCGCTGCGCATATTGGCGGCCCATCGGCTCGATCCATCACGCAACACAAGACTCCCGGGGCATCGCTCATACCCTCGATGCTGCTCGCTCGCGTATATATACACGCATGTACATGTACTGGCTGATGCTCGCACGCGGCCGTCGATCCCGATGCTTAATCCCTCTCTGCTTTTCGCGCGCGCGCTGCGGCCTCTTATATATCTAAGCGTCGATATTGCAGTTACTGGCGTTGTTCGCTCATAAAGCTCCCTCTCTCGCTCTTGACTTCTGTGTGTGTGTGTGTGTGTGTGTGTGTGTGTATATACGCGAGTGCTTCGGATGGTTCTCTGAGAGGGCCGCGTTTTGAGGTGGAAATTCGCGCAGTGGGGAGAGCTGTGAATTATTGGAGCGATTAATTTTGCTTGTTATATAGCGCTCGAGAGCGCGCTCTATATATATATATATATGCATTTTATACGTGCGCGATTTGTTATATCTTCGTGAGTCTCGCCTTGGAATTTTTGTAATTCTTACACACAAACACACATTATTACAGACAATATTGTCAAAAGATCATTTGCGAAGTGGAGAGTTTACGTTATAACGAGAAATCGATAGAAACTTTGCGTGGCTGGAAACAAAGTGCTTGACGAAAGCCTACCTATATTATACACGATAAAATATTAATCGTACTTATTCGTGTACCGAGTATATTATTACGTACTCGAGACTTAGCATTGGGGAGAACAGGAGGTTATTAAAATTGAATGGTTCCCTTTGAAAAATCTCATCGCGCAAAGTATTAGGTCGAGCGTATACAAAAGCCGAATGTACATAATTGCCGTTGAAAACGATAAATACACCGCGATAATCATTAGTTTCTTTTTATCCCAGGGTTCACAAGCAGCCCTAACGCACATTTCACCCGCCGCATTCAGGTGCGCTGGTTCGCCAAAAGTGTGCTAAATTTTTGTCTATAATTAAGTTTGACGAAACGCGGCAAGTATAGTAGATGTGCATGTAAATATGTATGTGTGGTCTAGGTGTATGCAGTACTTCATAACTGCGAAAGAGTACTGTGCAACTTTTTTTTTCTCGCTCTTAATGAAAGCGCTTGGCTCGTTGTACAAACCATATTCACTTCTTATAGAATTTACTTTCGAGCTTGAATGTTTCAGCTCCGGAGAAATTGTTACTTATACATGTAAAAATAATAAGGCGGCAAATATTACATAATATGCGAATGACGCAGCAGCGCTGGATGTAACGCGATGGACTATCTCGTCGCATATCAGTAACGCAGATTATTGACAAAACTATGGTTCATTTCGAGTCGGTAAATTTTCGTCTTGAATAACGAAAGATTTGTCATCTAGCTGTATCGAAGTCGTATTTTTCGACCCATGTATTCGGTTCCGTATACGAGATAATCTCAACCCGATGGAAAACAGAACCGACGATTTAACATAAAAACATCAAAAGCTTGAAATTTTCATGCGGAATTCACATCGGAGTAGCGTACAAGTGCACATGTATTATATATACAAGCTAAAGCTCTTTGACAACTTTGCCGCTCAGCTAACCTCCTCGCCAATGTATATATAAATAAAAATCTCATTGCGGTCCATCTGAATTATGCATTAGCACTATATATATGTACTCATAGCTTTTTTCTTCGTTCGTTTCAGTTTATTTCTCGCTCGGTGGCTAAGACTATACGCATACCGTGTAGCTTTCTCAGCCACTCTCTCATTCGTTCTTTCTTTCGTGTCCCTCGTCTTTTCCTCGGAGACGAGCGGCGGACCATCCTTGACTTCATCTCGTTATCGACAAAGCGGTCAAGGTAAACAGAGAAGTAACGAGTCTGCAACCTTTGCCCGTATGTCGAGCATTCGCCGCGCGCCGTCGTCTTCCCTCGGGCCACTCGAGCTTCTGATCCTCCGCGGAGGATCTCCGAGAGGAGACTGGCCGAGAAAGACTGTATTTTGATACTCTCCCGATAGATTTCCGTTCTCTTTGCGTTACTCGAAAATCATGCTGCCTCTCGCCGGATGTTTGCTTGGGATCCTCATTCTTTATATATATGCGATATTATTACGGCGAGTGATGTTCACGTGTGCGGACGTTTTCCTTCATCTTGTATTATACGTATGTATAACCATTTTGATATAGAATATTGTATCGAGGCAGTGCGCAATGACACGAAACGAGCTCCTACTTCAATCGAACGTTCTCGAGACGACGAACTTCGAAGAAGAGAAACAACGGTAACGATACGAGCTGATGCAATCGGCTTTTCGTCAAATTGCCACTTGAGAGGAGATGCGCCTAATTTGTGAAATTCCACGATACGAGCATTTTGTAATATCCACGTATACGAGGTCAATAGTAATACCGCATTTTTGTTAATACACATTTTTTGTGATTTTTTTACGCTTACGTCGCGCTCGTGTATGTACACACACACACATATACATCGACGAGTGTCGGCGTCACTTAGCGTTACGCCCGACGCGGATGATTCCGGAATTTCGGGCCGACGCGCGCACGTCACTCCGAGTTTGCCCGGAAGCGCGTTATATCAACGACGAGTACGCGCTGATGGCCCTGGCGCCCGTGTAATCCCGCGCCCGTCGCGCGAATTCCGCAGCGCACGTATATATACTCCTGCTGCTGCTGCTGCTGCTGCCACCTCGAGCTATAACCCTCGTTAAAACTCATTTCAACTCTGTCCAACTTTTATTATAAACTTCGCGAGGACGCCGCGCCACTTTGCTCGCTGCACTTTCGTTTATTTATACTGCGCTTTTATTTTGCATAAATATTGCCTCGGCTGCTGACGCGACGTTGGCGTGCAATTCGACTCGGGAGGATGCGCCGCTATGCTTCCAATATGCACCTGCAGTTTTTTTCTTTCCCGGAGAAAGGAGAACATACGCGCGTGTATATACGTAACCGCTGTTATACGTTGAAAATATTCGCCGTGTACAGCATAGTACCAATCGTCGGTCTATATACGTATGAAAATATACGATTGAACTTGGAGAGAAAAAAGCCGAGTCCATATCACATAGCGTCGGCCGATCATCGTCGCGGACTCGACAAAACGCTCCCCATATACTGCTGCACTCGAGCCTCGACCGCGTTTTACCGCATAGTATTACACTATATATATATATATATTTGTGCAAGGAGAAGCCCATGCGCGTCCCTCTCTCCTACTCTCCTCTTACGAGATCGATCGCAATCTCGACTTTGTAATTCGCAGCGGATGAACAACCATTATAGAGGTGCTGCCCGCAGAGCTGGCAGGTATCGCTTCCTCGGCGATTTAGCGCTCGCGTTTATGCGCGTTACCTTGACGACAATCACCCCTGAATAATTCGCGCGCGAGCTGCATATATATTCTTCGCGTGTAATGCAGGTGCGGTATCCCGCGAGCGAGCAAGACCTTGTGAGATAATTGGCTGCGCGCATAATTTTCACGCCAGCGCCGCGCGCGTCGCTGCCACTTCAATTTCCTCTCGCCCCCGCTGACGCGGGCGTATACACGGCCGATCTTTTTCTTTTTGCTCTGCACCGCATATCACGTGCGTTATGTGTATACTACTATATTATGTACTCTCATGTTTTATTAACTGCTGGCTTTGTATATATCGGCTAATTTTATATATATATATGCGTGTGCGATGATATAACGTATATTATGCGGCTTCGGGAGAGTAATGCGAACGTTCATTATTTCGCCTGTATTTCGCAGTCCAACGGTTGATTTTTAAGCTTGTATATTTCACGGAATTTCAAATATTCGATTCGACGAGAGGTTTCAGCATACGTTAGCTATACTCATTATTTACGAAGGATTAAATTCGGCTGTTGTTCTGTGCAAGTCTGATCACATAGTACTTTTAATCGAGATCAAGCATTTTGGGATAGAAACATTGTAATCCAACAATTCTATTATCACATGTTATATACCTATCCCCTATCAGCAGTCTCACTCGATAACCAAAATCTTGTTAAAAAAAGAACGCGCAATTCCCATGCCGCACGGTAAACCACAGCGCGGTAACCGACTATGCGCGCGCATACAATCGTCTCAGCGCCTTTATGCGCCTTTCTTCTTATTTTTGTTTTACAGCGACAGTTAGCAAGAACCTGCGACATCCCGGACCGGACACGACACGCTATACAGTTGCACTATATATATATATATATATATATATATATATATACATACACGAGCGCGCGCATCGCTCCAGCCTAAAACTGCATCGGTCGGCGCACGCAAGCCATTCAACGAAGAGCGAGAGAAAGTGCTTGCAGGTTTCGCGTTATATATACACGTCCCACACTGGCGTGTCTTTGTTACATTAATGCGCGGGGCTGTATACGCAATTTGCCTCGTCGTCGCGACTTTTACTTTTTTTTCATTTTTATTCTTCCCGCAGCCTCATTATCGGAGTCATTATGCTCGGAGCTAATACTCGCTGCGCGAAAACTCCGTCAATCTTTATTGACGCGCGCAAAGTTACGACTCGCGCTATATACACGCACACGCACACTCACTCACGCTTGATTACGTGTACGCGCGCGCTCGTCTGCTTAATTGGAGATTGTAATTGTGCCCCCGCGCGCGCGCGTATATGTATACGACGAATGCGGAAAATTGCCCCTTCTCGCGCGGCGCGTATGGGTGAATGTATACATATATACACGTTGTCTTGTCTCTGTGTGTCTGGATGTGTGCAAGAGAAGCGTCGCTGCCGCCGCTGCTGCTGCTACTCCTGCAGATGGTTAATTACTTAATTACGAGCGTAGGAGGGGGTGTAATTAGCTGCGGCGCCGCACACGTGATTGACGCTGGCTTACTGTGTGCGTATGTGTGGGCCGCTGTTGCTGAGCTGAGGGAAAATGCGGTACACACTGCAGTACTTCCAGTCCCTCAATCGGATTTGGATATACGAATTCTCTTATTTTTTAACTTGGGAGCGTCTAACGTTTGACTGTCTGTTGCATTCATTAAAACAGAGCTTGCGCGTTATCAATCGTCTTGGTCATGTCTCGAAATTCAAATAGTATCTTGTGCAACAAAGGTGGTTTTTTGCTAAAAGCATGTAAATACCTGAAAATGTGTTAAAACTTTAAAACGTGACTAATTTTGAGCAGCGGAAGGAAATTCCCTCCCGGTGAAATAAGACCTTTTCACGTGTTAAGAAAAAATATTGTCTCCTCGAGCCTCGTGTGCAACCCCGTATAATTATTATACTCAAAGTCCACCTGTACTACGAGCAATGTCGCTGCAAACCGAGCTGTTTGCGCAAATACGCTCAGCGCTGCGTTTGCCGTGTAATTCAATTAGTGTATTTGCCCTCCGTCCTCCTTGCTTCTCTCGTCAAGCATATATATATATAGATATCCGCTAGTAGTTGAAATCAAGATATCCCCTGCTCTCAAGTCGCGCACTTAACGACGCCATTTTTCAGCAGCCTCTCGCACAGGCAGCAGAGCGCAATCGTGTGATTCATACGGCAACTTTCGAGCCGCGGCGGTCTAGCTTTTTGCCAGTAGTAGCAGCAGTAGGAGGGGGGGGGGGGGGGGGTGAAATCAATTTGGAAACAATCAAGGAGCAGCAGCTAGTTTTGCGCCCGGCGCCACATACACAACTTCCGGGCAAAAACGGCGTCGCAAGCGAGCGAGCGAGCAGCAATTTACGTTTAAACTGCGCGGCCCGACGTAATCTGTTTAAACTCCCGAGCGAACAATGCCGCCCAAGCGCGCGAACGTTATCTCGAGGCGATATTTATCAAGGCGCGGCGCCGCAGGAGCACAGTCGAGACTCTCTCTCCCTCTCGTTCGCTCTCTAGCTCTTGTATAAAATAGCCGATTGGTTAAATATCGTTCGCGATCCGTCTCGCGGAATCAATGTATACAGAGAGGCGGAGCAGTTGGAGGAATGCGATATATATATATATATATATATCCGAGAGAGCACGCGAGGCGCTTTTAGGCTTCGCTGATTGTTTTTGCGCTCCTCTGTCGGACAATTATATCGGGCCGACGTGTTTGAGAGAGGGAGAAAGCTGCGCAAGGTGCAGATACAATCTATTATTCCGAGCCGTGTATATACGCGGCTTACTCGCGCTCGGAATCCCAGGGATTTCTGATATATATATATATATGGAGATGCTGCACTCGTTGCACCGTGGAATCCCTATTTCGATGTATGCACATATGCACGCGCCGGACTGAAGCATTTGCTTAACGTCCTTGTAAACGAACGTTAAACATATATATATGTCGTCGCGCGCGGCCGGTATAATAATTGTACTGCTTGTTCTCTTCCCGTATATACTTGTGCACTTGAATTTCGCGCCTCTATTATTATTATTATCTTCGTGGAAATCGGATTACTCCGAAAGCATTTCGGGTCGACGTAGTCGGTGTATTGCACACCCACACACGTACATCACTGAAATCTGCAAGGAGCATATATTATACACTATGCGTATATGTACATCGACTCATTGTCGCCGATATCGATCGTTGGCGCGCGAAGGATATATTTTATCCGAGAACTGCCGGACTCTGCTGTTCTATTATTCAGCCGAGTAAATATCGTCGGCTCGCGACGACGACGGCGACGACGAGGAGTGGGTTCAATGGACCCCCAGAGAAATTATTGACCGACTTATACGACGCTGATGTATATTTTTCATCGAACGTCTCTCACGTACGAGAAGAAGTTTTTTTTGTCATTCTAAAATCATCCTCATTCGCGCATGATAAATCAAGCCTGCGTATAATATACATGTATATTGTGCATATCTCGAAAAGGCGAGATGCGCCGATATTTGAAACGTGTGTGCACTGCGCTCGGGAGCGCGAAAAATAATGACCGGTCGTTCGCGGCCTGGGAATCCCCGATAATTGGATGTCGTAATTGCTGGAATCGTTCTCTACCTCTCCTGCGGTATCGGACAGTGATTCGCGAACCGTGCGCGCGATACATCGCTTTCACAACCTGCTCACACACACACACACACACACACACACGTACAATATAGAAAGGCACCACACGTACGCGTATTGAGTTTCGATGCCCGTCTTCCAACTTTTTATCCGCCGCACCACCGCCCACTGCTCACTTATGTTTCTCGCGGCGCGGTAATGGAAAATTAAAAGTTTGCTGATGGCATGTTCGCTTCCGATCGGACGGGCTCTGACTCCGCACGAGTGTATATACCGCAGTTTGAAAAGCGTTTGTTAATAGCGCGAGAGATTACTTCTTTTTGTTGCCGATGTTGTTGTTTTTCCTGCCCCAGATATATACAGAGATTTATTATACGTGTTCTTCTGCGGCGAGATATACAGTAAATATTCATTAAAAAGTTTCAGCTACTCGCTCTCGCGCACGCGCCGAACTATTTGGCACGTTTTGCCGACGCGCGAACTTTCGTTTGCTATATGCTCGTTTTGCGCCTGTACTCGTTCTCTCTCTCTCTCTCTCGCCATAACTATAAAAAAATGTTTAAATTCACGTTATTACTATTATGGGTAAAATTAATCGATCAATTATGTATTATATACGTAGCTTGAATAATTTAAAGTTCAATTTGTCGACGTAAATTTTGTATGCGCGTCTCTAGGCGTTTTGCGTATAGTGCATTGAACTTTATCTATTGCATGTGTATAAAATTTTCTATGTGGCGCCTAGAATCTTTTAACTAAAAAAAAATCGATCCTCGCCTATACATTAAGTATTCCAGCGTCTGACTTAATTCGCACTTATCTACTTACATCATCGGGCAAAGTATACATATATAATGATCATAGGGGCTAGCCCATATATTTACCGATATCGTTGATCGATTGGCTATCGATACGAAAAATTTAGCCCAAACAACATCCCCGCGTAGTGTACACGTATATCCGGCAAACTTCCTCAATCGCTTGTTAGCAGCTGCTTGAAGCGGAAACAAAGCTCTCTAGATACTAACCTTCGAGCTGCACGCCGACAAAGGCCGCGAACTCGAGGAAAACAAAGACGCACTTTCACGCCATGAACCCAACAACAATCCACTCTCTCATTCTCTCTCTCTCTCTCATTCGAGAGTGAAGCATCTCTCCTCGTTCTCGTAGGTATACGCGCAGCAATCGAGTAGCCTTCTCCTCCCGCATTAGGGAATCCGCAGCCAGCACTGCTACTCCTACTTTCCTCTCTGCTGGCAGTTCGTACTTGGCCTGGCTCTCTCCCTCTCTAATTAACTGAAAATTACCTGCATTGCGGCCAATGCCATTTCACGGCCGAAGGATATCGTCCGACCACACATACTGAACCTATACACGCGCGTTATTTATGTCTATTCTCGCGCTCGACTTTATATACAGATTCGTATGTACAAAGTAAACGTGCACGTAATCTAATATAATACTGCACTTTTACTGGACGAATATAATTATTGCGTGATTATCGATGAAGACCGAGGGAGCTCCTCCTCCCCCTTTCGGCGCTCGGCTGCGCAATACTCGCTGTCCTATACTGACCTAATTGATATACATATATATATGTGCGTATCGCGTCAATTATAATCGCGCGCTTTTTTGTCTCTAATACGTACCTAGCTCTTATATTGTCGGCGGAGTTGAAATGAATTCCGAAGGTGAAAACAAAAAAATGTGCGCTGAAAAAAGAAAGCCACGAGGACCGCTTTAAGTTGACCGCCGAGCGAGCCATATATATATGTATATATATATAGAAAGAGAGAAAGAAAAAAGTGGCCAGCGTCGGATGAACTTTGCCGGCGGGACGTGAGCTTGCGTCTTTTATTTTCAGCCGTCGTGTCTCTACGGTCGAAAGTTGCGCGGAGGAGCTGCTTGTTTATCCCGGACACTCTTGCGCGCGCGACCGAGAGGCTACTCTACTGCAGCAGCAGCGGCAGCAGCAGCAGCTCGATCGTTAGTTTTCACTCTTGATTTTCCCGGCACGGCTTTATATAGCTTGTTCGCCTCCGCTCGTCAGTGGCGGCGGCTTTCTACAGAAGAGGGAAGAATCTTGCAGAGCGCGAGCGTACGTGGAAGCTGTGTATAATGGCTTCGGCTCGAGATTCGCGAGAAGCGTATATATAGTGCTCCCTCTCTCTTTCTTTTTCAATCAAACGGTAAATGTATATATATAGAGAGAGAGTCTGTGTATATGGAAGCAAGGCTGCGTTTATACGATATAAACGATCTCCGTAATTTTATGGGTTGTTAATAGAATCACAACAATACAACGGAATATCATTACCCATAGCGTTTACCCGCAGTAAAATGCAAACTGTCTTACAGGATCAATTCCTACAATGTTTCTTTGCGTATAATAAGCGAAAACTTCCCCTATATATGTGGTAGATTTATTATTCGCATAACAAAAACACCACGGAGCTATTTGAGTCTTATAGAGGAAAACTTTCAATTTACATATATAGCGTGTTATTTCTTCTCTCGCTCCGAAACTCGATGCAGTAGAGAAAGAAACACATCTCAAGAGATCCCCGATCGCACCCCATACGGCGAGCACACACACACATACACACACAAGAGCAATAAAAACGCCCCTTTCCGTCAATCATTAAATACCGCACGTTCTCGCTCTCGAAAAACAACCGAAAACTTCCATATAAATCCAAAGCTCGCAAGCCCATTACCCATTATGAAAATATCCCACCCTCGCCGAACCCCCTGAAAAACTTTGCCCATCGGCTTCCCTCCCCAACGATGGATATATACTTGTTGCTCGCTCGCTCGTCGACGCTGAAATTTACGCTCACTCGCGCGCGCGCAGGATGAAGATTGAATGGAGCGACGCGGCTTTCGCTTTATTGCTCCCTCTCTCTCTCTCTTTCTCCTGCGAATTGAATGCACCCCCTCATTTTTCACGCAGTCCTTGCGCAATCAGGAACAACTGTATATATATATATGTATATACATATCGACTGGCGTCAATGTGTTGAGTAAAAAGTATGTCTTCGCGCGCGGAAATTGATTGCGCGAGGCGAGCGTTCATTAAAAACTTTCATGCAAGCTCTCGCGTATTGAAAGCTCGAACGTCCGAATGAGAGTCGGGTATAAAACACTTCCGGTTCGGACTCTATGTATATATATGTATATTAGTACACACGTATACGAATCAAGCGTTTTCATTCTATCCTCATTTCCTATACGCACACAAATAAATTATGTACGGAAGAAAATGGTTGGATGTGGTACCCCAAGTACTTTACGTAATTGTATTTGCAAGATTAGAAGTTAAAGAATTTTCGTATTTCGGATTCAAAAACGAAAATTTTGTCAGCCAGCTAACGATGCGGTTGATAAATGTTGTAAAAAATCAATTGGTTCCAACAAAAATAAATCTTTGTTACCGCGAATAGTCAGTTAACCAATTTTCGCTCGGTTACTTCATGACCAACCATTATTTCCGGGTACATAAGCGGTCACTGGATGTTCGCGGAAAAAAACACTTTATATATAAGGTATTACATAATGGGCTCTATTAATACGAAACGAGAGGGAAAAAGTTCTTTGCTCGCTCGCTAATTTGACGCGTGTCAATATGACCTATACTGCAGAGTATAATGAAGGGAGAGGCTCGGCGAATGCGGAACGAGAGGGATTATAATTGTAATTGACTGCGCGCGTGTTAATATGATAATGGCTTTTAAATTTGACGGGCCGATATCCATTATATATACGCGGATATGAGATTTATTCATGAAGCGCGCCGGCTGATGATAGATTTCGAATTATCCTATACTATGCCGTTGGGGTTATATATAATATACGAGGTGCACTCGTTCGTTTAAAAATCAATCGCCGCGTCCAGTTCCCTCCCCCGCCTTTTTTTCTAAAGGAAGAAAAAGTTACCGCCAACCTCGGTATATAGAAAAGTGCCCAACGCAGTTCGCCTGTCCCACATCCGGCTCGCGGCCTGACAAGTCTTGACTTTTTCCTGATTACGGTGTGTAGTATATATCTATATCTATATATATATATATATAATACAGAGACGCCTGTGCCCCCTTCCAGCACATGACAAGTTTTGATAAGTTGCGCGGCAAACACTCGGCCGCGGCGTGGAAAAAAAAACCATCCGAAAATGTGTCTGACCCGCCGCGGGCACGTCTCTGCAGCGCTTTATTTTTTGCTCCCTCTCTCCATTACACGCGGTCGGTCCGAAAGGGGGGCATAGGGAGGGGGATGTAACGAATCGCGTGACCTTTCCTCTGTCTCGCCGTTTCCATTTCCCTTTGTCGCCGTTGCAGGCGTGCGCGACGAGGGCTGAGTAATTAAAATGTTCCTCACTGACGGACGCGCCTCATGCTTCTTTCGCGACGGCGCGCGCGGGAAATTCGCGCCAGCTTGCACGGACAGTTCTCCGTCTCTTTATCCGTCTCTCTCTCTCTCTCTCTCTCTCTCTCCGCGGGCTCTGACGATCGCATGCGCCGGAGCTTATTTACATAATAACGAGAGGGTCAGCATCAGCAGCGGCATCAGGGTGTCTCTCTCTCTTCTTTGTCTCATTACAAAACGGGCCGCGATTCTCTCGCTTTTTTCGTTTTATCTATTCACCTTGAAATTAGGTCGACTCTCTCGGCGGCCCGCGAACGGAATACGAAACGAAGCGGGCGCGTCGAGTAAATTATGCCGCGCGGACACAAAAGGCGAAATGATCGCGAGAGATAAGACGACGGCAGGACGGAAGGAAGGTATAAAAAAGGGCGCGGGCGGGAGGGAGGGAGGGAGGGAGGGAGAGAGAGAGAGAGAGAGGAAGCGAGCAGATGTTAAGTCAGCGTCTTCAATTAAGGATAATCAGTAAATTAGAGTAGAGACTCGGGTGCCGCTTGTTCCCTCCCTCCCTCCCCACCTCTCTCTCCCTCTCTCGACCAGGGGCCGCTTACCCGAGATACGGCACGAATTCTACTTCCGCTTCTGCGCGACATTTGCATGCATTAGAGCTTGCAGCACAGCTCCTATCTCCGCAAAGCGAGCGAGGCCAGCCTGAATCCGAAGCGACACCGAGACAATTTAGGATCGCGCAAAAAAGAGGCGGGGGAGCGAGGGAGGCAATCCTAGCGCGAAATCACACCCGACCTGTGCGTTTCTCTCTCTCTCTCTCTCTCCCTCCCGCTCTGTGTGTGTGTGTGTTTGTTTGTAGGAGAGAAGAATTACACGCGGCTTATCTCGATTGACCCGAGCAGAGAGAAACAGTATATATAGAGCGTATAACGTCGGCGGCAAATTATGATTCAGCCTTTTTAAAATTTATTTATTGTACGTAACTCTCGCGAGACGAGCGGAATAGTTTAAATATTTGCCGAGGACGGGAAAACTCATTGGAAATTACGACGAGACAGCCGGCGGTCAAATATTTGACGTCGCCTCGCTGGCAATTAGGTTTCAAATAAAAGGAAATCGCGCCGTGCGCGACGATTATTGAGCTGATGTGTGCAGAGCGTGTCGTCGTGAAATTAAGTATGCAAAACAGCTTTCTAGCTATGTATAGATATATGTATATGCATATATACTCGGCACGTGTATATAATATAATTTCGCAGGGCGGAAAAAGACGATTTAGGATAAAAGATATATTCAAACGTTACACGAGCAGCCGGAATATCGTGCTTCTTCATCTATACCGGATGACGAATGGCCGTTGGAATTCCTTGAAGACTCGTCAAAATCTGCAGAGTAATAGCGATGAATGCCATACTATATACGGATTATATCCGCTGAAGGGTACAAATAGTCGTCTCGTCATTCATGCGCTTTTCATCCTCTCGTCTCGACGCTACGAGGAAACTCTTTTCCCCCGGCAAACACATCTTATCTTAATAGTATCATTGTGCGCCTCGCTTCTTTCCGCCGTTGAAAATTGGCAGAGCGAAGGAAGATAAAAAGAGAGGGAAATGAATGAATTATAGCAGCCCGTACACGCGGAGAGATTGCGTATACACAAGGCGCTTGCAATTTGAGAGAAAGCTCCCTCTCTCTCTCTCTTGCAAGCAAGCAAGCAAGCAAGCAAGCAAGCAAGCAAAAAGGATGAAAACAACAACAACGACGAACGAAATTTATTGCCAGGTGCGCGCTTCTTCTCCTCCATTTTCCCGCGATTTGCGCCTGTGAAGCTTAAGAGCTGCTGCTGCGCTGTTGCTTCTGTTTTTCCTATTTGTCTAGCGCTCCCCCCGACGGCGATTCTTGGATTAAGCGTTCTACAGCTTGTCTTCTCTGCCCCACCTCCCTTAACTCTCTCTCTCTCTCACGCGCGCTTAATCCTTTCTAACCGGTTCCATTGTGCCGCCGCGTTTGTTCTTCCTTTTTTTCTCTCTGCAGTGCAGTTTCCTCGTGCTAAAATCCGATAAAGATTAAGAATTACCAGGGAAATCCGATAACCAATCCTGTATACACACACACACACACACACACACACACACATCGGCTGCATTATAGCCGTGATTTATCGCGATCTTTTAATAAACCGACGCGACTATGACGAACGAGCTCTGTGGACGTGTGCAGTGCGGCCGAGTCGAATCGATACCGTACACGACGTTTACGACAACTTTCGATTCCCAAGAGAGTGAGAGAGAGAAGGTAATCTCGCGCCTTCTTTCCACCATTAGCGGCACTCAATCATCGCGTGATCGATCTTGCCGGTGTAGTTCCATCATATATAGCGACGAGCCGTAAGCGAATCGCGGCTTATAGTACTATTACTTCATTAGGATCCAGAGCGAGTGCGGAAGCTTTTCCCCGCGCGGTGAGAGCTTGAATAATCATCTTCGGACTATACGTTGAATAAAAGCTTCTAAAAATATAAACACAATGCTCTCGAACGAGCTTACATATACGACGCGCGTTTATAATTATATTTCACAGAACGAGCTACATAATACGATAAAGCAGGGCATCTCATCAGATTGACAAAGTTTTTCAGCGTCGGGTTTATCTTGTGCGCGGGTATTATAAAGATAAAATCCGGCCAAAAGGATGATCCATCATTCCTCACGCGCACAGCAGTCGATTCGTTCGTCTTTCACTTAGCTCCTTCATTTCCTTCTCACTGATCGTTCTCAACAAAACGAGGCTTGATATTCTTTCTATAAATATACACATACACTTGCATACTATTCAAATGGGTTTTCCTTTATTTTCTCCGGAACTTCGCGGCGGCGAGCTTATATATATATATATATTATATATACATCACCCGACGCTTTTTCACGGAAACGTCATTTCGCGCCTTGAATAATTGCCGTTTTGCCGCGTCGATTTATTCCGGCATTGGCGCTAGGATGATTGATTTTTATGCGCGCGTGCGCGAGCTGTTGATGTTTATTATGCGCGCAATGAACGAGCTGTCATGATCCGCCCGGGCATTTGCGGATGAGGATATTTTACAAATAATCTCTTTTGAGTCGCGCGACTGGATATTGAAATGACTGCGTGCAGTGTTTCTAATGGATATCCATGAGTTTTGCTTCGCACAGCGGTAACCGAGCGCTGAATAAAAAGCAATAGGCGAGAGAGAGAGAGAGAGAGAGAGAGAGAGAGAGAGAGAGCGGAGCTATTTAGATATTGATTACGCGCGAAAGCGAGTACGGTGTCCCTCGCACAGTGTGTCGGGCTGATTCACGCACGCGTCTGCAAGCCCGTATGTGCATATAGATATAGTACCATATGTACGCGAAAAAAAGAAAACGAAATCGACTGCATCGCAAGGCGTCGTGTAGATACTCGCTGCGAGAGAGATCGGTTTTTCCAATCGCGACCTCGAGAGAAAGAAAGAGAGAGAGAGAGATAGGACAGATATATAAGGTGTGTCTCCGTGTGCGTGAGTGTGTATACAGCGCGCATCGCTACGTCGTGGGGACTGACAAGACAACCTTCGTATTTTCCGTAACACGGATAGAATGGGTGGTAAGAATGGCGAAATTGCGAGCTTTGTTCATGTCAGAAACCCAACTTTACTTCTCGCGAGCGCAGCTTTGTCGTCGTCGTCGTCGCGGCTTCGTTTTCTTCCTTTTCATTCGCGCTGCCTCGCCCGCCCCCTCCCACGCTCTCTGTCTTTGTTTTTTCTTCCGCCGTTTTTCATTACCGTCGCACACCGTGGGTACCGCAAAAAATCCGTGATTCTCAGCTCGTTCTTTTTTTTCCTCGTCGAAATACACGCGGCGTACGATGAGAATATATATATATATACGTGTTCGACAATGCGCGCGAAACTACTGCGATGGTTCGTTTTCTATATATGTCGGGGCCACGATGTCTCGCTCGTTGATTCGCGCGGATTATTTCAAGCATTTTTTTATCACTCGATACACAAAGGCGCCGGGTCTACTGCGATAATTCGGGCAGGATTAACTATCCGAGCGATGTGAGTGCGCGCGCGCGCGTTTGCCCAATTATCCAGGAAATTAAATTATCGGCTTGTGGAATTCGAATTGCCGCCACGAGCGTTTTATACAGCTGTAAACATGGCTTGTCAACAATGCCCGACTATATATTCTCGATCGAAAGAGATGCGGTGTATATATAGGCCAGAATCTCTCGCGTGACTCAGAATAAATAAAGTTTAACAAAATATATCTATATATATAAAATACGCATGTATGACACGGACAATGACAGCAGCACAGCTGCTCGCGTAATCATCCCCACGTGTGATTCCTGCGGCAAAGTAAAACTTCCCGAACACGTAGACGCGATGTATTCGTCTCGCTACATGTATATAGGTATACACGCGGCCAACCAGTGGCTCCTATTATATAATCACGCCCCTATGCTGCGGTTTATCACGCTATAGTATAGAGCTTAGAATTTTACGAAAAATTCACTTCCTACTCTCGCCTCTGTACCGTAGTAGGGTATATATATATATATATATATATATATATGTGTGTGTGTGTGTGTGTGTGTGCGCGCGCGCGCGTGTGTGTGTGTGTGTGTGTGTAATCTGATCCCCTTTTTCGTCGGTGCTCGTGAATTTTTCAGCTGGTATATACGGTGATTCCGTGCTTTATGTAACGCGGAGACCGTGTCACCTTGTAAACGCTTTGTTCGATCTTTTTTCTGTGCACGCGTACATATATATATAAATAAGCTGCGCGCATATAGGAACACCGCACTCGATTCACGTGTATCGGGACGGCTGATGAAAAAAGCTCGCTCGCGGCCGTAATCTGGAGCGATTCTTTTATTTTGTTTTCATTGAATAAAGAGAAAAATCGTTTAGCTTGAAAGAGCGTCGCCCGCTCGCGCGGAGTGTATTATTTGATATAAACTTGTTTAAAAACTTGTCAAAATATTTTCCCGTATTTAAATAACCGAACGCGTCAGCGAATATGCACGAGCACACGAGCTTGCCATATATCTGATAAAATAAACTTTTCAGACGTAGAAAGAGTGAGAAACAGGCAAAATGTCATCGTGTCCTTTCATCGACTAATGCCAGAAGCTCGCTAAGAAAGGATGTGCGCTATATTATATTGTAATACAACGGGAGTCGCAAAGTGCGCTTTGAAACTCGCGGCAGAGGAGGCTTTATCTCCCGAAGAGTCGTAGGATCCTCCTGGGACCTCTCGCTGCCAAAGCTCGCGAGAAAATGCGTACAGTGTCGCTCGCGCGCGCGCGCGCGCGCAAAGAACGCCATTAAGCGTATTGTTTTTCTCCCGAGCTCCATCGCAGTTCAAAGATAAGATTAGAATTCTTTCTCTCTCTCCAGTTACAATCCGAAAAAAGCTCTTTGTTCGTTCTTTCTTTTTTTTTTTAATTCTCGCCGTATACAACGGACAGACATTCGAAATATTCACGGGCGTTAACGTCGTCCATAGGGTAGAGAAAAAGTAGAGACAGAGAGAGTGAGAGAGAGAGAGAAAGGGAGCTGCGGGTAGACCGCAGGAAGAATAATAAACCGAGAACTGTCCGGCGCTAGCTCTGTAAATATTCGAAATTCTCCGAGTAAGAAACGTGACCAAGAAAGAATTCGAAAAAGGCCTTCGGGGCTGGATATTCTCGGACCGACGGCGACGTCAACGGGCAGAGGAGAGCGACACGACGAGTCGCTCTTTGAATATGCCGGGCACGCCGAAGCCACCCACCCGCTATGCACGACTATATATATATAGATATATAAAAGCTCTGTGCGCATGTACATGTGCGCGGCCTTGCATGTATGAGGGCTGAAAGAACGCCCGGAGACCTTTTCTAAAGTCAACTCTCTGGCCTACTAAATATTATGCGTTTTTCAGCTCGCGCATGCAGAGCATTTGTATTATTTTCCGTGACTGGACTACTTATACACGCTATAGTCTATATACTGGTGGAGATTCGAAGCGCGAACGTGTATGTCCGATTGATTGTGTGTTTTGCGGTAATTCGTTCTTTCATAGCTATACATTTCACTGATTGTTTCGGCAATACATTTTTTTTTCACAGTGGTTTTTGCTTTCCTCTTTCACGTATTGCGCCTCGATGACAGTATCAGGGAAACATTGAAATAAGCGATGACTCGAGATATAAATGATCGGCTTTTTCCGTATTATATAATACATGTATACACGCACATAGGTAGAATATACCGATGACGACTGATTTCCGTCACTCGCGATTTCAATTTATGTATATTTTATGCTGCAATTCTGTAATATCAAATTACTCCTACTCTCATATATATATATATATATATATATATATAATGCTATATTAATTTAGTCTTTCCATAATGAAATTCATGCGCTCGCGCTTGCAATTTCCCGTCGCTGCTGTCGTATTTTGAGCGAGAAGTTAGTCATTCACTCACTGTATTTACTATATAATTAAATTAACATGAGAGACAGAGAGAAAGAGAGAGAGAGAGAGAGAGCAACGAACGCGCTCGAACGAAAATAATACACGGGGCAACAAAGCCCGCCGTCATAACAATGTAAACGCTGCCGCGTGTACATCTCTGTATCCGCGCAACGAGGAAAAAAAAAATATGTACCTGCCTCCCGAAGGATTCGGACATCAATCATCGGCCGCGAGTTTTTTCGAGACGACGCACGCACAACGACTCTTTGTAAGAGCTGTCCGTCGCGCTTGCGCGCGCGCGCCACAGATAGAAACAATGGGCTGTGAGATGGGCGGGCTTGTACCGCGGCTCTGAAACACATTGAATTATAATTCGAGCAGGACGATGACCGGTTTTGTCCATTAGAGCGGGGCTTTGACGTCGCGTATTAATTCCCAAGGTGTAAAAGGCCAGCAGCCTTGTCGAATCGCATCGCGGGTCGCCGTGATTTACGTCCGTGTCCATAGGTTTATCCGTCCATGCATCTAACCGGAGTGGAAGGGGGAAAGAGAGAGAGAGAGAGAGAGAGGTCGAGTTATGTATACGTATATAGAGTGAAGAGATGAGGGGACTCGCGATATGGCGTAGCTATAGCTCTGATAATGTCGTGAATGATGAGCAGTGGCTATATAGATATGGTATGGGAGAGAGTTCTCTCCCTCGTTTCTTTTTGCGCTGATTGGAAAATGTGTATAAGTGCGGAAAGGAATCCGAGTAAATCATCGTGTTATAACGAACGGCTGCGCTCCGACGGCTTTGTACGGGATATTTCGACGATGGATATATAACACACGACAAGAGGGCGTGTACCGAAAAGCTCCAACCATTGTATATATAGCGAGGATCTGTGGAGAGCTTTATTGACCTCTATCCTGCTTTAAAAATGACACACGAGGGGCGCTTTCGATCGAAATTTCAATTGTACGCGACAAAAGCCACATTGTTTTCCAAAGTCCTAATCCATCAGCTGCACAGAAAGATAGCCGCGCGCGTAATCCAGAAACCTCATCGAAATTTGCTCGTCCACTGATTCCCTCTCTCTCTCTCTCTCTCTCTCTGACTCTATTCCAAGCTCGAATTGTCAACGGATAATTTGAAAGGCAGCGACCAATCAATGCCACTCGAAATCTGTCCCCCTTCGGAACACCTACATCTACTGGGAGGGTCGAGAGCCGAGATACCTCATAAGGATCGAATTGACAGAGTCAGGGCGGAGGCCGAGACCGAATTCCGACCAATAACTTGGGAAAACCGACGACTATTTATGGGCCGCTACTAAACAAGAGCATACCGTACCCATGTGACTGCGACCGAAATTATCCTATATCCGCATGTCATGTACTTTAAAACGGATCGCGAAAGTTGCGCGAATTGGTTTCAGCCCAGCGGATTTTTTTAATGAAGCCGCGCGTGAAACTTTGTTATGTAGCGGATTTTTTTTTAATTTTTCTCTGCCATGACGCAGAGAGCACACTTTTTACAAGCTCATCGTAATAAAGTTGCGCGCGCTGTATACAGGCCGATAAAAAGGAGGGGCCGGAGCGCCACGGAGTACAAAGAGATTCCGAAATATACGAGCCTCTTAAGCCCTTGATCGATACGCGGAGCAATGTAGTAGCCATTAACGTCGCGGCGAGGCGAAAGGGCATCTTCCGGGGCAAATTATTAATTACCCATCGACGAGCAGCGCTCGGAGGATAAAAGCCATCGGACGATTCGGTATATAGTACTGCCGCTGCTGCTGCTACGGGTAGAAGATAACTGATAAATCTTTCAGGCGCAGCTCGTTCTCCAATATAGTTATATATATATATATAGAGAGAGAGAGAGAGAAAAGCACGGCGTCTCTCTAACGCACATTTAGCCTTATATCGCTTCACCACAGGTTCAAACACTGCTGGAGAGGAGAACTTTCTTACGCGATTGCCTATTGATTCTGCTTCTCGCGCGGCGAATTTCAATAAATGCAATCAATAAATAATTCAACGACGAAAGCGTATACGGCGTCGACTGCTACTGTATACTACTTCTCGAGACCTTAAATCAGCGGAGAAGAGAGAGAAAGAGATGGTGGGTGGGGGGGGGGGGGGGAGAAAGGAAGCCGGCTCTCGGCGAGAGCTATATATAGGATATTTCTCGGGGATACGTGTACAGCAGAGCTAGCGCTGCAGCTCTCGGTGAAAAGAGTAGCGACGTGCGCTGTATATCTATACGCGTGTCCTGAAGCCAGAAACGGATGTCCTACGAGCGTATCGACCTTTCCACGAGAAAAAAAGCACACCAGCAGCAGCAGCGGCAGTAGCACGAGGTGGAAAAGGCGCCACGCCCGTGCTGTATAACAGACAGACACCCACATACACCCGCACGCATATAGAGGAACGTCGCGCGCGCTTCCGGTAATTGGGAGGGAGTAGCGCGAGATGGAAAAACACGGAAGAGAGAGAGAGGGAGGCCAAGTTTAAGCATAAAAGCGAGTCATATGAGAGGGGGGGGGGAGAAAAGAGACGAGGCGAGCCGCTGGATAACGAGCCAACTGCGCAAAGGGAGGGCGAGCTATTGAACCACTTTCGCGAGGGAGAGAGCCATGATTTAACGACATCGTCCGACTTTAATGCCTCGTTACGGCGACGAATGGAGAGTAGCGGGAGAAAGCGAGACATGCAGCTCGGATCACCGGCCAAAGTACTTCTTTAGATGGACTGATATGCGTGCAGGAGGACCACTTACGGCTATATTATCTAACAAAATTATCTCCTATATATGCGTCAAATAAACAAGGTACTCTTTGCACGTATACCTATATATACGAGAGGGCTGCCGAACGGAAATAAAAAGCTGCCGGCTTCGATCCGCACACCTTAAAATGCAATATTCGCCATAGGGCCTATAACGCGACAGAACGGCTGCTGCGTGTAAATTGAGAGAAAGAGAGGATGCGCGCTGCGAAAGTAATTTTATTCTTCCCGGCGCAAAATGTAATCTTCCATGCGCGCTCGCTGCTACGTGCGAAATACCTTCGTTTCGCGACGAGAGTGAGGGAGAGAGAGAGAGAGAGAGAGAGAGAGAGTCGGCCGGGCCGGCTACGTGATGTGTGTTTCGACTGGCGCGGAAAAAACGCAGCCACTCAGCTCTTTTTGTCGGCGTTCATTAGATTGATTTGCTTGCCAACGAGGTTTGAATTGCGTTTTAACGTTTTTTCCTTTTTTCTTTCATTACGATATCGATGCCGTAGGTTCGTTATCATAGAAGCGAGTATTACTTCGATACTTAACACGAGGAAGTTTGATCAACGCTTCATCGGAAACCCGTGTGAAGTGGCTGATAAAGTTCAATCGTCTCTTCACTGCGTATATAGCTGCGAGGCACTAAGCGAGGTATCGCAGCTTTAAAACGGCTTTATTTAGATCCGACTACAAAGGGCGCAGGCGCGGTGGGGAAAAAAGTGCAGGTTCGTCTGTCTGCAGCAATAAGAAAGCGCAGGCGAAGCTAAATATAGAATAGAGTATATATACAGACAGAGGGAAAAGGAATCACGAGTTTTTCGCGTTTCCGGCTCAGAGCCACCTCGAATCCTTGACACCTGGAAGTGAGCCAAAGTCGGAAGCCCAGCTATAGGTATACATGGAGGGCCTCTCCGCGGAGAACGAAGAAGACGGCGGCGGCGCAGTTGCTGCGGAGAGAAAGAGAGAGAGAGAGAGAACGTCGACCTTACGTGCGCCACGTCGACAGCAGGCGTCCAAAATTATTGCAACGCTGCGTCAGCGTGTTACGATGTTTGTTTTCGTCGCGGAGCTCTTCTCTCTAACTTTTATTATCTCATCCCTTATTATTCTCCCGCTCGAGCTCTGTACCCACTGCGACGTTTCTTCTTCCTCCGCGAAGATTAACGGCCGCTCGACAAATGTTCCCTCGGCGCGAGCTTCATTTGGATTTCCTTTAGAATTCAAATAACGCGGCCGGAGCGCGAATCAGCTTCATCGGTGTAAAAAGAAAAACGAGAGGCGACAAAAAAGAAGCAAGCGCGCGAGAGAGAGAGAGAGAGTTTCAGAATCCGATTAAGTCGAGTTCGTCTTAAGCGGCTTTCGCGCCGAGCGTTCAACTTAGAAACTCGTCGAGTCGAAAGCTTCGAGCCTGTGAAAACGTTATTTTGACGAAAATTTGACGAGTTCTTTTCCTACACTTGCCTAGCAAACACCAATCGCCTGCGAATGGAACGACCCGCGGAGTGGCGTTTTTGGTTTCTCATATTACCCTCGGCGAAAGCTTTCTCGCGGGAGCAGGGAGAAAAATCCGCGCGCCGGAGCTTTCAATTATCTCGCGACCATTATTCGAATCAATCGTTTACGCCAACTATTCATTAGAAGCGCGCGAATGCATTCTTGGCAGCTCGGGATTGGAGATGGGCTCGTCCTCCCGCGTTCGAATTAGCGTCAGTCATCCGGAATTCTATTATCCGACGCTAACGCCGCAGCGCGGCTGCAGACTTAATTTCAGAATGTGTATCGCGCGGCTGCAGCTCCTGGTTGCGCGCAGCTTTTAACGTGATTAAGCGCTGTCGCCATGCATCGATGCGGCGGCCGCCGAATTGCGTGTGCCATTTTTTTTTCGACCCCCCTGCGTTCGACTACTGCGGCTTCAAGGTCGGTCGTTCGGGAAATGGCTGCACGCGGCGCAAATATGATGCGCTTGCCAGGATGGTTTGGAATTGTATTCTGCAGGAGAGCGAGTGTGAGGGCATTCGTTAATTTTGTAATTCAATACTACTCGTGCTTGTTTGGATTGGTACGAGTAGTACGAGCGCGATATAGTCAGACCCCGTCGCTTGCGGCTTTATGAACCAGCGGGATGTGCGCTTCTGAAGCCTACGTATAAGCGTGCTTTTCGTCCGATAAATCGCACTTTATGGGGAATAACAATTTACGAAGAAAACCAAACAAAATATCACACATGAATTGATGTGTGATATAGCAAATGATAACGAAGTTTACAATGAGCCGTGTAATTTTGTGATTTCAGATTGAATTACCTGGTGGCTGGGCTGACGCCGTCCTGGTACCACGCGACCAACGTCGCTCTACACGCGGCTGCCTGTATGCTCGTTACCCGAGTGAGCCTGGCTGTGGCTTCGCTGCGCCCCGGATTTGCTGCCTTGACCGGTCTTCTTTTTGCTGCCCATCCCATTCACACTGACGCCGTAAGCTCAACTTTCTTTTACGCTCAAACATTTACGATAATTTCATTACCTCTCTTTCTTCGTTTACCCGCTTCTCTCGAGTCCTGAAAAGAGATGGAGAGGAAACTTTACGATATTTATCTTCATTTACATTCGTATTACCTTATTTCACGCTGGACTTATTTTATTCGTCGCTCTAATTGCGTTTTTCTTGGCCCGTAAGCTTCATTTCTTTCGAGAGCTTTGTAAACATACGGAGTTCGCTATCGGATTTTATGAATAAAAAGGTAAAAAAAAAATTATGAGCTTAGGATTAAATATTGGGTTTCCATCTTCTTTGGTTTTTTCTATGATTTTTTGAAAACTGGGCTGGATGAGTTTAAAAAATGTTACAGTGTTTGTTAATAGGAAAGTATAATTTTTAAATAAAAAAGCACACACGACTCTTGCCGAAATTAGATTAAACCGAAAAAGAAGAACGCATGCGTTCAACCCAACCCCCTTTTTCAAAAAATGAAGCTTGAATTAATTGAAAGCATCAGTTTTACCTTTCACATACCGAACGTTCCGTTATCTTCGTTAGAACAACAAGAGTTGCAGCGACGCTCGCCACCAGCATCCATAAATAACCTTCAACCGTCGTCTGCCAAGGTTTATTTTCCCAATCAAAGCCCACTCTCACTCGCCAAATAAAAAAAAAAAGCGAAAAAATAATCGACGTACATATACAGGCTCACGCCGAGCGTATACGCCAATAATTGGCTCGCGTGCGCTCCTTGATAGGCTTTCGCCCCCCCCCCCCTGGAACAAAGCCTCGAAATTAAAGCAGTGCCGGCGCCGCCTCGCGCGCAGTCATCCGGCTCACCAGCAGCTATACACACACACACGTGCGCGCGGTGAGACTCCCGCAGTATAAACGATCGAGATCGCGGCCTAACACATCGGTCGATGTTTACAGTTCGACGTTCTCACCGGCGGGCTATCTGCTATTTCAGAGGATGTGCCGCGCAGTAGCAGCAACAGCCACCTGAGCGATATAGAGTATAAGGCTCTAAATCTGTCCTCTGGGTACACAATGCGCCAGCTATTACAATGGATTAGGGGGAGAGAGTCGAGAGAAGGGGGGATTGAGAGAGAAAGCAACACAAAAGGTTGCCCAGACTCGGTACGTATAACGTATGGCGGCGTGGGGTAAAATACCGTGATGTATTATATAACATCCAGCTTTGACTCCGGAGCAATATCGTTCAGTTTAGAATTCTCATTCGAACGAGCGATGGTAACGGCATTGCCTGAATTTTCAAAGTAGCAATACACACAGAGTAGCGCCATCAATTGGATATAGGTTGCAAGCACGCGTCCCTTCCGAGACGTGCTCAGTCCACCAATTTCAGGGACGCGCGGGCAGAGTCTCGCTCGTATAAATATATATACATACATACACGTGCGTATAAGGTATAGCTGCCGTTAGACGATTTGAAGGCGGAGGTATGTATATAGGATACGGGCGGGTCGTTTCATCGACGGAGATACTCCGCTGCTAGTACTTACTACGTTGGCAGCGTGTTGTCACATCATTGCTCATGCCGGACTCGAGCGCGGCTTGTACTCCTTGTCGGGATCAGTTTGCGCTCGCGTTCACCTGGGACAGAGGACCGGCTGCTGCCGCTGCTGCTACTGCCGCGCGCACAGGTACACTGTGTATAGGCCGCAGACGCTGCACGGAAGAGCATCTGTTTACCAAAATGATCAAGTTGCCTGGCGAAGGTCGTTTGCTTGTACGATTGAAAGGAACGAGCTTAATTAACTTGTAGCAGACATTGTGCTGCGCCGAAGATGCTCGAGGGTCCCCTTTGCTCGCTGCCATCGGGGTGGATATACACGCTTGCTTACATGGGTCGTACGCGATGAGTTCAACCGCGATGTGAATATATGTATGTAATAGACTGCTGTGTACGTATCAAGTATTATATTGCGAGGTTATATTTTGTATACTTAAACAATTGGAAGGATTCGATCAATTTATCAATAATTATGGAGCTGTCGTGGCAAAAGTATTGACGAAATTGGATTGACGATTCGATTCATTAAAAGAGTAAAAGTTTCAGAATAAAGGTATGAACGGTTTGTCAATAATTGTAAAAGTCTCACGACTAAGGTATTAACGATAAAGTTCGTTCATTAAGGAGACTTTATATATATCTTGAATTGGTCTAAAAAAAGATTAAACTATTTAATGTACTGAGGTAAACTGTGAAAAACATAAAACAATTTTGATATATACTTTAAATTGCGCGAATTTAAGGCGATTTAGTCCCTTAAATAGTGTCGTTATGATTATTAATGTTTTTTACATCATTGATTATGCGACTAAGACTACAAGTTTCAAAAGGCCCTAAAGAGAAGTCGTTAAAAAATGTTGTTGTTTTTTGATTCCCGAGCTTCATAGCCAAATAATTTAGTGAAAAAACTCCTGGCATGAATTTCCACAGACGTTTCATTACACGACGGCTGACTATTACAGCTTAAAGCTCATTTTTCAAAAAACCTCTCTCGCGCAAGCCTCTCGCAATCTGATGGTGAAAGGCCGCAGCAGCAGCACAGTTAGCAATTCAGCGAGTTCACCGCGGCAGACATTATGCGAGTTATTTCATGCCTTATAGTCCATTCGGAAAACGTTTACAAGCGGCCAAAAGCTCAGGCCAGCTCATCCCCTTTGTTTTTCAATTTCCGTCGAGCATCAGATAAAGAGAGTCGAGCCGCGAGATATTAGCCATTGTCTGGGAGTCTGCGCGCGCGCGCGAATTATGCAGCAAAGCAAAACGGCCCGCAGTCAAAATGAAGATGAAGGGTTTAAACGCTGGTCACAGAGGCTCGTTTACAGCTATTGTCGAGGGCGAAGTTGGGACAATGAGGAGGAGGAGGACGAGAATGGCGCGGATGTGCAGTCAAAGACCGGCCCGTCGAGGGTGCTTCAAGCTTCGAGTTGTCGCTGCAGAGAGGCAGAGAGAGAGAGAGAGAGAGAGAGAGAGAGCTCGTGCCATTATATATAAGCAAGCTCCTCAGTTTGCGGGAATTCTTCTCTTGAGCCACTAACGACATTCATGCATTTGGTAATCACAAGAAAAATCCGCAAGGCGCGAAAATTAAGATCGAAGTAGGAGACGACCGATCGGAGATTTCAATCAGCCCGCGCGCGCGCGATCGAGGGCAATAAAAGTCCCGCTCTAGTAGAGCTTCTTTGTAGCGAGAGAGGTAGAAAGAGCCGAGAATGTTGATTACGCGCTTAACCGGCTCGTAAAACCCTCGTCGATCTCTGAAGAGGCGCGGGGGGAAAGTACGCGGCAGTCGTCCGACGAGCGGCTAAAGGATTTAACGTCCGGAAGTATACGTGTGTGTGCGCGCGCTTGCGCGTGCATGTGTACATCGTCTAGTCAGTGTGAGAAGGGGAAAAGCTCGAGTTGCCTTCTTGACTGATGGCGGTGGCGTCAGCTACAGCCGCAGCGGCAAAGCACTGCAAACGCGTATATACGCACGGCTTCTTTTAGCATCTCTGTGTCTGTATATATATATGTGTTGCTGCTACTGCCGCTGGGATCAGCCGGCTCGAGTGGAGGAATGCAAGCTCGGCTTGCGTCGTTATTGGATGGAGGGACTTTTCATTCGAGAAGAACTTGGGCGAGATATGCAACGGTTTCTCTCGTTCTTACTTTTCCCGGCTTGGAGGCTCGTTATACGCGATGCGCAGTCAATTAAGAACGACTAATCTCACGCAAGCAAAATGTAAGCTCGTCTGACCGTATACTCCAGCGTTAGTTATACTACTGGGACGACAAGTTCAGTGTAGAAATTGTGTCAGCCGTCCCTGAAACTACTTTAAATGTCTCCAGATGTATATATATATATATATATATAGCTCGGTTAACCATCTCTCAAAGAGCCGAGTGTATACACGAGGCACTTTAATTTTGACAGTTCGCGAGAGCAGAGTAGAGAGCAAGTTTAAGCGCGCGAGGTCACCGCAAAAGCCGCTTTAGTCTTGAAGCATTCATACGTTGCGTCCGTCTTATATAAGTCTGAGCGGCTCTTCCTCGCTACTTATTTAATATGTATGTAGATACGGCGTTGTTCTGTCAAGTTTAATTGAAATCTCTCAGATTTCCCAGGAGCGCCGCTCGCTCTCGTATGCGCGCGCGCGCGCGCGAGCGGAGCGCATCCGATTGTTACTTAATATTTATTCGCCGCACCTACGCTTCTCTACTTACGATTCCATACCAGTATAGCAGCCCATTTCGCGCTGCCATGAAAATCTAAAACGCGCTATACCAGTCCGAAGTCTGCAGTAAAGCTTGGCTCTGAAATAGCGAGGAGAAAGAGCGAGAGAGAGAGAGAACGAGATAACGAACGGCCGGAATTCCTCGAAAGATGTAAATTATTTGACGGGGCGGAACCGAGAGAGCAGAGAGAGAGCGAGAGTCAATCTAGCCGGAGAATTTTTCTCTCGCGCGTTTACGCTCCGTTGAGCGAACGACGTAGTCGTCGTACCTTCATTATCGCCGACTATCGATTAGGTCGCCGCCGGAAAGGCTCGCCGGGGTTAACAGTGCGAGAGTTTAAAGTGATTTATCTCTGATTTATGGAGCTTATACATGTATATATATATATATATATATATATATATACCTACACGATCGAGGAAGAAAAATTCCGCAGTTTCCTTGATAATTCGCGCGCGACTATCCGGCGAGCCAAGCGAGCTCGGAAATGGAAATTTACGTATATATTATATACTCGTAAAGGAAGAGTCGTTGATTGTTCTATCTATAGATGCAATACAGAGCAAGAGAGAAGAGACAGGCAGACGCGCGTATATAAGATTGCGCGAGTCTCTATATGCCTGCGGGCGCGCGTCAAAGGAGATCTTTCATCGCGCGATATGAATCTTACATTTTGCGAGAAAGAGAAAGAGAGAGAGAGAGAGAGAGAGAGAGAGAGAGAGAGAGAGAGAGAGAGAGATTCCGGTGGGAGAAATAAAGAGCTCAGGAATTCCACGTATTATTTATTCAGCGTCGTATAAATATAGAGCCCCTTCGCCCTCGTATATACATTTGTACGAAGCTCGCGCGTATATATATCGATCACACTCGGTTCTCTAACCGCTGGAATCCGCCGAGAGCGGAAAAATCTTAATACTTAACGATATGTACACAAAGGCCAGACCCCCACCCTCCCTCTCTCATGTAAATAAGAGGAGAGCCGGCGGTTACGTCGTCTCTTCACAAAAGAGACAAAGCGTAAGCGAGTTACCCTATCGCGGCAACGGTGGCTCTATGTAAATGTTTGAGCCTTTTATATAATGACGCGCGGGAGCTTAGGCTTGTATAAGACATATATAGCACTAGGAGTCCACATTACGAGCTGATAGGATCACCCTTCAAACCGCAGTTGAATCGACTGCGTATTGCACCCTCGCTCTCGGCTTTCTCTCTTCCTCTCGAGACCCTTAAAGCTGATATGAAGATATATACAAGCTCTCTCTCTCTCTCTCCCTCTCGGTGTCGCTGCGCGTGCATTGCTCCCTCTTTTTTTTCCTCAAACTGCTCGTTAAGTAAAACTCCGTGTATTTGAGCGCAAATTATGCTGCATACTAATTCCTCCCCTAGTATTTCTATATTATGCTTAATTCGCTGTCCAAGTTGTGTACTCGAAAATTTTTCGAGAGTGTTTAACGAGAAACCTAAATTACAAAAAAAAAATAAATAAATAAATAACGCCAAGCAACTGCAAAGACGAAAGGAGGCAAGCTTCACACGTACTAACATATACTCAAGAAAGAGGGTGTGCGTATAAACCGGCAGCGGCACTCGACGCGACGTTTAGTTTCTAAACCTTTAAGCTTTCGCCGGACTACGGGGACAGAAATTGGCTACAAATAGAAGCTGAGATATAGAGGGCTGCACAAATGGCGCAGTAGTGTAGCGCCACGATACGCCGGACGTTTCATTAACGGATATTGCCGTGGCGACTTTCCGCTTATATATATAGAAAAGAGTATAGCGAGGTCTTTCTCCGAAACAGCTCGACGAAAAGAATTAGCGCGTCGCGCCGCCAGCGGCAGAGAAACAACCATCTTTATTTCGACCAACTCAATATCGCGCGATATTGTTGTGCGTACTTGTGTCTGCCTGTATGTGAGTATATATATAGGACTCGAAACTCTCTTTTACTGCTTTTTAATCCTCACCCCGCCCCTCTCCTTCTCTTTCCGCAGTATCGGAAAATTATCCAAGCGCGGCGTTTTTTCTTTCCATCTTCCTTTAATCCCTCAAACCGCAGAGAGCGGCTCTTTTTCGGCTTCCGCCCTATCTTCTTCTTCTTCTTTTTTATTATTCGCGAGCACTTAAGCGAGCGCGCGGCGCATTTTTTCCCCGCGTTGTAAAATCCGAAC
This sequence comes from Muscidifurax raptorellus, assembly GCA_020010945.3. Classification (NCBI taxonomy): domain Eukaryota; kingdom Metazoa; phylum Arthropoda; class Insecta; order Hymenoptera; family Pteromalidae; genus Muscidifurax; species Muscidifurax raptorellus. The sequence continues at coordinate 12,378,011 of CM052077.1, forward strand.
TCGAAAAGGAATAGAAGCGCCGCGACGGCGGCGGCGGCGGCGTAAAATTCAAATTTCGACGAGAGTATAGCGCGACTGCTTTATTGCGGTTTTTACGGCCGCGCCTATACTCGCGACTAAATTTAATTTACGAGCGCGCGAGCGGGAGCTTTGAAAAAAAGAGAACGTCTCAATTCTTTATATATATATCTATCGGAACCAAGCGCGGCTCTCGCGGCGGAGAAGTATATAATATATTTCCTTTTACTTCCATACACGAGCGAACGACGACGTACGGCGGGCTGAGAAAACAAAATCGTAACGGCCGAGTGATATATACGTGTGCGTTCACGACTTCAAAGCTTTTTCTTCCTTCTTTTTCTTTTACTGTCCGAGTATCAACGGGCTCTAAATTACGAAGATTAACGACACAGTCGCTCGTCCTCGAAGGAAACGCGAGAAATAAATGAGCTCCCGTGGAAATGGACGTCCGCGCGCGCGAGAGTTCGTATAATATACAGAACGATTTAATCGAGTTTAGCGCGCGTATACGCGCGTCGTGTATCATGTGCGCGGCACAGGCTTACTTATACTTGATCATAACCACTAGTTGAACTCTCGTAACCCCCGAAAGATAATTCGTTCCAGGCTATGCTCATTAGTCGCGCGAGGGAAACAATGAGCCACGACGACTATACGCGCCGCCGTCGCGATATATATTACGAGCTAAATAAGCGTCAGGGCTTTGCTCTAATGGCTATAGATATTCCACGCAGTCTCTCTCTCTCTCATAGCGTACGTATGTGTCGGCAAGATTTGCTCTGTCGTGTATAAGGAGCGGATTTATACGGCTGTTTGCGCGCTTATTGGATACGAGGATTTTAGACAGACCGCTTCTGAATTCCATAAAGAAAGATACGCATATCGAGAATATCTGCGTATTATATATATATATAGTAAAAATGCAGTTAAAAACGCAGAACAAGCCATTCCCTTGCACTCATAACAATGTCTCTTCCACTAGTCTCTCGTTGTTCTTTCCTTTCGTCAGCTGTCGGCATCGATATTTCAACTCCCGCGGCCATTATTGCACTCTTGCCAGTGGTTCCCAGCGGCAAAAAGCAACAGCAGCAACGGCGTATAAATAAATATTGAAATCGCACGACGGACAGAGAGGAAGAGAAAGAATACAAACGCGCTCCGGCAAAACGCGGTAAAAGAAAGAAAGAGCCACGGTTTTATATCGTTATCGCTTAGCGCGTATAAAAGGGGTACCCCTCCCCGCCCCCCTCCCCGCGCCATAAAACGAGTCCAGCAGAGAGTAGCGTGAAAAAAAAAGATAGAAGAGGAAAGAACGGTAGCAGCACTGCTCTCTCGTATTATACTCGATATCTCCTGGCACTTACTCTTCCCCGAACAATTCGCGTTCGAAATCGCGCGCCCCTTTCTGCCTACACTACTGGTTCGTATGTGCCACGTGTGGAGGGGGTTATAGGCTGCAGCTATCCGGGTCGGTAAATCACGGCCGAAAGTCCGTGTGTATCGACGATTCGGCCCCGCGGGGGTCAATATACAGGTATATGCGTATGTACACACGTTCTCGGTCATTATCTTTCGGCAACGAGCAAGCGCAGCTTTTCAGTGGAATTATCATCCCGGCATATAGGTGTGTGTATATATAAGGACGCTATATTGGGGAGATACTTCATTAGCGTCTTTATCGGAACTGTTTCGCGCGATCCCGAAAATACCGCGCGTTAATTTCCACACTGGCTGATATGCGCGATCCTCGTATACTACAATATATCCTATATATACTTGCACGTTTCCACCGTGAGAGCTGCTCTCGCCGGTCTCGTTATAGATTGTGATGCGCGCAAATCGAGATTCGATGAATTAATTTGTAAACCGAGAGCTCTTTGTGCAATATAATTGACTTTTCATAGCGCTCGCCTATAAATATATATTTACGAAAAAAGTCGAAAGGCTCACTCGGGCGCTTTAATCGAATGAAAATATGTAATGACGATTCATTAGGCGTCGTATATTATAAAAGCGTCGAACCAAGCCGCAAAAAGAAAGAAAAATATAGGTATAATAGGCGCAGCAGTTCGTCATTGTCGGATGCATTGAAAACTTCACGGAGAAAGAGAATACCAGGCGGCCTCGTTTCCCGTCACTCGCGCGCGTGCACGATCCCTCTGCAGCCGAATGCAAAACGCGAGTTTTCACGTGTCGCTGATTGCGCGATACGGAATCGCAGCGACTGCACATACGACACGACAAAGGCGATTCCTCCCCTGAAAAATAATGCTAACGACAGAGAGACGCGCCAAACGAGCGACGTCGTCGTCTCTTTTTTTTTTTGTTCGTCCAACTACACCGATTTTAATGATTTTCGCGATGACTCACGTGCTCGGGGCTATTTATACGTATACACACCGTGTGTGTATAGCACACATACACCATAATCAATTAGATCTCGCGCGCCCGCGCGGTGCTCGCGGTAATGGAGTTACAGCCGGAGTATAAACTGGAGCAAACTAGCGGAGCACTAAGAGCACCAACGCGGGCGTCGATGCAACCGATATAGAATGTAAATATACGTTCGGGATCGCCGACTCTCTCCCTCTCTCTCTCTCTCTCTCTCTCTCTCTCTCTCTCAAGTTTCGTCGTATAGTCCGGGGACGAGGCAGAAGGCCAGGAGAAACTTGCCCGTTATATACACTCGATATTATATAGCTCGAGCCAAAGCCCCGGCTCTCTCTTAATTGTTACGGCAATATATCGGCCGTGAAAAATGAAGGCTTCGCCCGTTAATAAACAAAGAGAGAGAGAGAGAGAGAGAGAGAGAGAGGAAGAGAGGGGAGGGTGGATCAGACACATGTATACGCGCGCGAAATTGGATTCTTCGCGCGCGCGCGGGAGATAAATCCGCCGACGGCGTATCAAACGCGCGTGTCAGTCAGCGACGGCGATTTATCGCGCACCGGCCCAGTATAGTCCACGCCGTTATCTCCGCTATCTTAAGTATAGAGGAGAGGCCTCGAGGAGAAGCTTCTTTGTCTCGGACACTGACGAAGCACCCGGGCTCGTGTGTGTGTGTATATATATATATATATATATATACGAGCGCGATTTTTTACACCGTACACCCTCTGCGTACAAGCTCGATGAAGAAAAAAAAGTGTACTACACGAGCAGCGGAGGCGTGAATTATTATTGCACCGTGTGTGTGTGGGTGGGTGTAGCCTTTTTCATCAGGATAATAAGCTGCAAAGACGATATTTCATCCTTTAATAACGCGATATATTATATGCGGATCGACGGACAGGGTATGATAATTCACGAGAAAAATGCTGTTGCAGCTATGCGGGTGTATAAATAACATCGACACGACGGGCGGATGTTCTGCTCTCCTAATTAATCGAATATTCACTTAAATTGCTACGAGAGTGAGAGAGTGAGACAGAGAGTGAGAGAGAGAGAGAGAGAGAAAGAGAGAGTTCTGCCTGATGTAATTTCGACGATTTGCTCTGCAGGCGACGCGAGTTCGTTAATAATTACATTCAGCTGCCACCGCCGCCGCGCTCGTACTACATATACTACTGATAATCGCACCAATAATCATCGTTGCGCGGGTGGGGGGAGGGCGGGGGAGAGAGAGAGCTGCATGCGACTGGAATATTATCGATATTCATTAAAACGCACATGTTGCCGCGACCGATTGTCGTACTGCTCGCGCATTGAAATTGCGATTGGGTTTATTATATATAATATGGGTCATTGTAGCAGGAATCGACGAGGACATTGCGCTTATTTGCAGGAATTAATATACAATATACGCATTGTCGGTCGACTTAATCGCGATTTAGTACATTTTTAAGAGGATCAAACTTATTCAACGCCGAATGGAATTTACGTTTGAAGGAGCTTTGCGGCTGCGTTATCTTTTTGGTTTTTGCGAGGTGCCTGACGAGCGCAAGCTTCTACAATATATAATATGCTCTCCGTTTTCTATCAAGCCTTGAAAATTTGCTAATCAGGGAAATCGATTGATTCGCACTTGATTGGAGTTAATATGTGCCTTTGCGCGACATTATTAATTTCTCGAGTATTATGATAGATGATATACATGTGTGGGTTATTAATTGGTAACATTGGATAAGCAAGTAGATCTATTATGCAGAACGTATATATTATAATGTTGAAGCGTAAAGGCGATATTAAATTTCCATCAGGCCTTGTATCTATCGCTTTGTAGTAATAAAGCTTTGAGTATGATCGTGCTCCAAAAGAAAATATCATGGTTGTGAGGCGCGTCTAGCGAGAGTTTCAATATTACATATAGCGTATGGTATATGGGAGACGCGTATATACACTTATAGATTCAAGTATATTATTTATTAATTATGTTCAAGATCTTCTGAAAGAAACTACAATCTTAAACTAATACTTTAGAAAATTTTGAAAAATGTATGAAAGTACAATACCTTTAAAGTTTACGAAAATCAAAATACGGAGCACGATATATTACTTTTAATAAATTATAACTCACTGTATATAGCTTCAAGTTTTTCATTTGTTACCAACTGCAACAATATCCCTGGAGAAATATAATCAAAATATATAAATCCAATAAAAATACGCTGCAAATGCAATAACCGAAATATGGATTTATGTTACAGGTTACCGGAATAGTCGGAAGAGCTGACGTCCTCGCCTGTATTTTCTTCCTTCTCTCGTTTCTCGCCTATCATGGGTAAGTTTAAGAATCTTTCATTTCTCGCGCGAACAAAAGTATCCCTACATATAGCCATAAATATCGAAACACAATGGAATCGGCTACTCGCCCTCTCGGGGATCGATTCGGCAATCAATATTCATCGGCAGCAATCGAACGAAAATGTACAATTGCCAGAAAAGCAGCGTCACCTCCGTATTTCTTAATGTCAACCTATAAGCACTGCGAAAAATGATGTAATAAAAATGTCTGTATTACATCGAGGAAAAATAATTTTTGCAAGAATTTTAATAATTATTGTAATGATTCTAGCAAAAATCACTGTAAAATATAGTAAATATACAACTATATACTAATTTTCATTAGATCCATTTTTCTCAGTGCATATTATAGTCGCGCTATACCGTCCAAGCGAATGAGCAACAAGCTCCTGTATATAATAATTGGAGAGAAACGCGATAAGGAGTATAGTCGAAAGGGGAGCGTAGCCCTATAAGGAAGTCAAAGAAAAACAAGCGCTTCCTCCGCGCGGACGAGCGACTTGAGTAATGGCGCAGCGACGGCCGATATATACATATCTCCCTCCGGCGGCAAGTGTGTCAAGCGTCGCCGCACTTTTCAGTGATGAATCGGCCGTACCTGCGCGCTGCGGCACGCGGGCCGAGAATACCAACGCGGCTCGCGCGTTATTTAGCATTTCGATTCGCTCTGTCATCGAGCTTGCACGACGTATATATATATTCTCCTCTCTCCTGCGTTACCTCTTTTTATTCTTCTTCACGTGCGCCTCGCTCTATACACTCACCCACACACACATACACACACACACTTACACTTGGCTGATAATGGACGCTCCTTTCGAAACTTGCCCTCGGCCTCCTTAAGTGCACGTTTTTAATGACCTTTACGACGTTATTATAGCCGGGTTTAATTAACGCGGCTGATGCATTATGCACGAGGCAGCGCGAGATTTTTTCCCTCTCTCCCGCGGAACGAATGAGAAAACTGCGGCGAAGTATTTATATGGGAAGTTTCTCGAGGTGCGCACTTGTCGCGAAAGCTTGTAAACCACCGGTCGATGGCTTCGATTAATCTTGTTCTCGCCTTGAGAGGGAGCTTTGATACGCACGACTGGACGGGAGAGAAATCTTTTCCGGTCGACCGAGTGCGAAGCTGCTGCTTCTGCTGCTGCTACTGCTGTCCGGATGACTGCAACCTATTTTTTCACGAGACGGTGAGAGCTGACGCTGCTCGTGCGAATTGTATGGGGTTGGGAAGGATTTGGTATATAACGGAGGGGAGTGTAAGGAGACGAGGGAAGTTGGGGTGCCGGAGCGAGGAAATTTCGACTGATTGGCGGAGATTTTATTATGGGGTAATGGGGTTGATAAATTTTTGCCTCCGTCGGATTTGATGCATGTTACACGGTTTCGAGGCATTCAGATGGAATTGAATTATGTTTGGAAAATTTGGGAGTTATCCGCGCTCCACTCGATTATGAAATCAGCATATGTGTTTTATACACTGAAATAAATTGCAGATGTAGTATTTTTTTTGTAATAGAATAATTCAATAATCTAATATATTCAATACCATATGCAAGGTTGAACGAGGGGAAATGCTATTTGCAGCACAGAGTTTTGTGAATAAATAAGGATATAAGAAAGTTATACAATTTCGTTTCAAAAACCAAGCAGATAATGCACATGTAACACAAAGTGTTAACTCATAACTTCAACTCGTACTTCAAAATAGCTCGCCGTACAATTACACCTTAAATGTCGCGTTTTAATTCGCGAAATAAAACGTTATCAAATGTAAATGGTCAATACTGCAGTTACAGCGCATCCGAGATTGCGCAAATAGAAGGCACTTGCATTGAAGCGTTTGTATATATATTTTAATAAAATATCGTTCGCGTTCGCACGCAAAACACACAAACGCGCGAACTATTCAGAAAGTGCGCAACGCGCGCGCCGAGGTATTAACATTTCTGTATTTTACGCGAGCGAAATCGTCTATATAAATTCAACGGCGCGCGCGTTAGACGATTAATTTCAGGGGAGGTTGGACGACACGAATGTTCCATTTGGGAGATTAAAACGATAGATTGAAGCGATAGAGATGCGGATTCATCTAGAATCGATTCTCGTCCTCCTCCTCCCCTCACCTCACCTCTCTCTCTCCTTTCTTTTTCAAAACGTCGGAGCCGCCGACGTGACCCCCACAGCTGCAGCCCCGGCGAATAATGATTTAGCACTTAATCGTTGAAATGGAAAGAGATTCCACGACTAACTTTGATAAAGGAGTTTATGTATAAATATCTGATCGTGCAGGAAAAACAGCTATCCATTGACTGTTAACAATATGCTGTTTAATACATTAAAATCAATACCAAAAAGTAAATATTATATAATACTAGGTAAATATAGAATATTTAACGTACACGTGCAACTTCAATACCATGCGATAGCTTACACGATTATTAAAGGTATAAGATTGATGTTCGATAACGCAAAAACAATATTTATAATGCAAATATTTGTATGAATTTGAATGTATGGCTTTGAAAAGTCATGACGTACATGTTCAAATACATGAAATTTCATATAAACACGTTTTCTCATAAGAGTAGACATTCGTTTTAATATTCCAATGTCATAGAACGGACATTAAATTTGATGATATTTTTAATTTTGATAGGCCATACTATGGCTTGAAAGGCCATACATTTTAAGAGGGCTTAAAATGGAACGCATCATTCTCTGCGATCGCGTTATATACCAAAACGATTATGTAAATTAAATGTTCGATGAGATCCATACCTACATCTGCTGCAATTAATACTTGACTTCTTCGATTTTTAATTACAGGCAGCCAACAGCTTACGTGTGGAGCAGCGTCGGGTTTGGTGCTCTATCGATGCTGGCGAAAGAAACCGGCGTCACCGTTTTATTGCTCAATCTCCTCTATGACCTCTGTCGCACTGGGCATTCGATTAAGAGGTAACGTCAGAAATTTCACGATGATCTTCAATTGATTACACCTCTCACCTGCACGTTTATTCGATTTACGCGAGCTCGAAAATAATTCATAACCCGAGAATCTTCCTCGCGTATATTTTATTTTTTCATCGTGTATATTAAAAGCCACACTCTGTCATACGATTTGCGAAGATTTACGCATAGTTTCACCCCATCCTATAGTTCATGAAATAGACCAAAGCTTAAGATCCAGCCCTCAGTTTACGGCTATTCTCCTTGAGGCGTTCAGCTAAAATACTTTACGATTCATAAACGAAACGTCGTCGCACAGTCTCTATAGATATATATAATAGCTCTATCTCGGTCATAAAGATTACCATAGAGCGTGTGATAAACGCAATAACCCGGAGTGCGGCGGGCCAAATTACAAAAAATCCATATTTATTCGTAGGTCGCGGGCCGCGCGCACATACATATTAAAACGACTCCCTAGCCTCATAAAAATGCATTCAAAACCTGCGCACTAATCGATACTCGCATCTCTCCGAAATTCCAGATCTATTTTTGAGGCCAAGTGGAACGACGAGTCTCGGCTGTTCACCCGTCGAGCTGCCGTGTTGCTGGTCTCGGTAAGTCTATTCTATATATATATACTCACATATACACAGTGCAACAACCCCGGCAGACTGCAGAATCGGAAATCGTACAATTTAGCGAATTTCTCCCGCTACTGCAGTATTTACAAACAGACATACACCCACACTCGCGTCTATAGGGAAGCCGTAGAAAGTTGCAAACGACTGATCGGTCGAGTGTGTGTGTGTGTGTGTGTGTGTGTATGTGTGTGTGTTATACAGCTGCGCACATATATACTCGCTGGGCAACCGCAAATCGATGGTGTATAGGAAAGGGAGCGAGCGAACGCTCTTTTTTTTATCATCTCGTTTAAGATGTGTCGTTTTACGTTTATGCCTCTGTTACCAGAGTCAGACAAATCCCATTAACGGCTGTCCACCCCCGCGCGTTGAAGTCTATTTTCACTCGGTATATGTACAAAAGCTCTTTTATCTCGACTGTCTTTCTTGAATCATTTGCAGCAACTCTCTAAAACAATATGCTGAGTCGCTGAAAAGCTATTGTTATACGCCTGGAAAATGATAAGTAAAAGAATCTCGAAATTCAACGCCAAGTACCTAGATGAAAGTTAGTGGCGTTTCACGTATATAGGTGTAACTTGCCTTTGATATATAAGGTATTATATATGAAACATTTGAGTTTATAATGTCTATGCAATACGGCGTAATTGAAGTTCGAGCCTATTTAACGTAAATAATAATGCTGAATCTACGCTGGTAGCGAATTTCTCATTTACAGTTTAATTCAAATCACTCTCTGTGTGCAAGACCATGCGTTAAGCGTATAAAGTTAAACTACATTATCCTAAATATTTTACTGCTTAATATCGCTATATTATATTCTTTCGTACTCAATCCATGTTACGACCCTGCTATATGCGAATATTTCGTTGTACGTATAAACGTGCGTCTGTATATTACTTCTTTTTGCCATACGCGCGTACCACGAGGGCTTTGGCAACAATAAATTCATCAGGACTTTCTCTCTATCATTCCGTCCACGCGCATAATGGAACTATCCTCTCGAAGAGCCAGCCGCATCGGGGAAAATCAGTCGGTATTGTTTCCTCATCTCCATACATATAGCGAACGCTAGCTTTCGGATCAAATATTCATGCGACGCGCGCGGTATCAGCGTTAAAAAATTCGGCGTCGCGCGGATCGAGGAAGAAAGATCGAGACAAACAAGGGGCTCGCTATACCGAAGGAAAAGGCTGCGTCACCGAGACAATAATGGTGCTTAGAGCTCGGGGGTCGTCTAAATTAATTCGCGGCCGTAAAAAGCTCGGGAAAGTGCCTGCGCGATTCCTCCTCCTCTCTGTCTCTCTCTCTCTGTGGAGCGGCAGAAGCGCGCGCTAGCTAGAGAGAACGAATAGTGCTGGGGCCGCTAAAGCGCACGAAGATTTAATGTTCGCTCGTAAAACCTTCAAGGGTCACGCGCGGATTGTCGTAACGCGTGATTGGCTTCTCCTTTCCTTATCTTGCGGCGCGAGCGAGCTTCATCCCCGATGCACAAAATTCCCGAGGACGGCTAAGAGAGAGAGAGAGAGAGAGAGAGAGAAAGAGAGAGAGAGAGAGAGAGAGTGGGAGAGAGATCCATTTTCGCGATTTCGCCTATCTCGAACTTTCCTTCCGTGCGAGGCTATATATATGCGTACGCTTGACTACATATACCTATATATATGTATATGTCGGATGCGTTGTTCGTCGGAAGTAGAGAGGGGTACCCTATAGCGAGACAGCCGGTGGGTGGTGCCACGTGGTCTGCACGTGTGTTGGCATCTTATAGCGAGCCCCCTCCCCCCTAGACCCTTGGAGCAGGTAGTCGGCCTCGCTATCTCTCTCGCTTGCTATAGCGAGGGGGAGTAAGGTTCTGCTGGGTCGTGCCACCCCACCACCCCCTCGCTATAGGACCCACCACCCCCCACCCGCTATAGCTTATAGTGAGATAGAGAGTGGGTGGTGTCACGTGGTCTGTACATGTGTTGGGGGGATCTCGCAGGCAGCGTATAGCGAGCCCCTCCCCCCTCTAGACCCTTCGAGCAGGTAGTCGGCCTCGCTATCTCTCTCGCCTGCTATAGCGAGGGGGAGTAAGTCTCTGGTGTGACCCACCACCCCCCTCGCTATAGGGGCCCACCACCCACCACCCACCACCCATCATACCTTATAGTTATAGACAGTGGTGTCACGTGGTCTGCACATGTGTTGGGTGGCTCTCGCTGGCAGCGTATAGCGAGCCCCTCCCCCTCTAGACCCTTCGAGCAGGTAGTCGGCCTCGCTATCTCTCTCGCCTGCTATAGCGAGGGGGAGTAAGTCTCTGGTGTGACCCACCACCCCCTCGCTATAGGGGCCCACCACCCACCACCCACCACCCATCATACCTTATAGTTATAGACAGTGGTGTCACGTGGTCTGCACATGTGTTGGGTGGCTCTCGCTGGCAGCTTATAGCGAGCCCCCCTAGACCATTGGCGCCGGTAGGAGCCGCGTGCGCTCTCTCTCTCTCTCTCTCTCTCTCTCTCTCTCTCTCTCTCTCTCTCTCTCTCTCTCTCTCTCTCTAGCATCCTATAGCGAGTGGATGTAAGGCTCTGGTGAGCCCCTTAGACCGTTTGAGCAGGTACTTGGACCCGAGCTCGTTCTCTCGCATGCTATGGCGCGCGGGTGTACGGTACTCTGATATGATGGGTACTAGTATCACCCACCACCCCCTCGTTATAAGGGCCCCGCCACCCATCATGTATACACATACACACACACACACACACATATATACAAACACACGAGCGCGCGTACATATGAATTATATATATATATATACAAGGGCTATGAAGGAGTGGGATTTGGAATCGTTGCAGGGTAAATGAAAAAAATTTCAAATGCTGTTTATTAAATATATATTAATAAATATTGTAAACGTTTTTAAAAAAATACAAATTTTACATTTCATCATTATTGATGTTACGTAGTCTGGCTGAAAATACAGCCGTTGTATTTTTTAGGTCATCCAGCCGGTTGGAGACCTTTGTCTTCTCCTTAGACTCGAATATTACCGGTTGGCTTGCAATGGCCACCAGTCGTCTCTGCAACATCCCTCTAGAGTTTTTTTACAGATTTCTGTAATCAGAATAATTTAATTAGAATAACGATTTAATTTATTATTACGTACTATGAGTTATTTTGTAAAATACAGCACCTTCTGTTTAAATTGCGAGATTCTCGAGGGCTATGTCCAATCCAATAAATGCAAGGGGATAATGGTTCTAAGAGTATTATTGGTGTTGGTGGTGATGGTGGTGGTGGTGGTAGTTTCCTGTTGACGAAGCTGTGTTCCTTTAATAAAAAACCAGTATGCTCAAGTCAGTTGCCAAGACAGGTTAAAGTGTTTTCTAGCAAAAAAAAAAATGAATCGAAAAAATATTTCATACACACCTCTTACTGAGGACAAGAATGGTCGAAAAGTACAAGATGATAAACAATGTAGTACGTATCGTGGAGAACCTTGCTCTTCAGATAAAAGTAGTAAGCAATGGAAACATTTTTTCGAAAAGTATTCTACGAATACGAATTCCCGGCCTGAACAGCATGGTTATAAGAAGTTCTGAAAAAATACGCATCTTTGTAAACTATTATTTATTAAAATAATTTGTATTTTATGTTCTAAAATGAATAAATAATCCTAAACAAATATTTTTACCTTTTTTCTTTGAAACGAGACGTTACATCCTGAGGCGTTGCCTGTTTCCTCTATTGATTACTCAAAAAATATTTATGATTGTATATTAATAATAATAAAAAGTTGTATATATATCTTTTTGGCTACATCCGTCTGGGTCGTGGTCGTCGTTACCTAAACAAACTGTAAAAAGATGTGGAGGGTCGAAATAAATAAATAAACACTGCATTTCAAATATTTAACACTTATATTTTCATAAATATTAACAAAAAATCCATAAAATTATTTATTATTATTTCTAAAACCGATGGGGAGCGATGTACCATCTTGAAAATAGCACCGTTTTCTTAAAACTACTCTACATGTTTTACTTTCGCTCTTAGTAACTAAATCAAAAGTCGCCGTCCGTCGGATACTTTTAAAATTTAATTTAATATTAGAAATTTCTTTATTTATTAGTTTACAAACGCTTTCAAAATTAATTTTTTTCGAATTAATGTAATTCAATCTAATGCCTTTAACTTTAACACATTCAAAATTTCCGACGGACGAGGACTTTCCGCGATAACCGTAAAATTTCGGGCCACCAGATATAAAATGACTGATATAAGAGTCATCGCCATATGTGACTAACTCGTCAGTCATTTGGCCCAAAAAATTACCTAACTCTGGTTCGTACTCTGTATTATCATTATTGCTAACAAAAATGACAGAGTCGGTATCGCAATATAATAAGCGCTTATTTAAGCGCTCCATGTATTCGTACAAAACGAGACGCGCTTGTGCGGTCGTGTATGCGGCTATCACGACGTTAGTATGGTTAGATGGGCATATAAAATCCTCTTTCATTATCCAATTAACGCATAACACGTTTTCGGATATTAATAAGAGGCCTTTTATTTCCTTATCCTGAGCCATAATAAGCTCGAGAAGCCGCTTACGCGTTTTGACGAATTCTGTCGAGGGCAGATTGTCGCGCTGGCCAAATTTGCCCCAAAATGAGTTGAGACATAGTTTAGCCACCGCACGCAATCCAGGGTTTTTCTCGATTTTATTGTAATCGAGCAAAACACCCTCTTTCTCGTAGTACATATCAATGTACTTGCGCTTTTGAAGCTCGTCAACGCACTCGACAGGCCAGCCCGATGCTTGTTGTTTCATTACAAGAAACGAATTTATGTAGTCACCAAACAAGCCTTTATCGGTGTTTGATTTTAATTGTGTGATTTGATATTGCCAAATCACATCAATTTTTAAAAATTTATATCCTTTTTCGAGTGCTTTGACGAGCTCGTCAGACACCCAGGTTCCTGAGAGCGCGCGCAACTCAACGTTTTCGTGAGTACAGGTGCTGAAGTTTTCCTCTTCACAACAGGCTCTGCAGAGAGGAAACAGCAGCTTGCCACGCATTTTGACAGGTAGAACGGGTATATATAGATCCCGCGGGGGTAAAATAACACATTTTACCAACCCGTTCACCCTGTCAAAATGCTCGTAATTAACACCTGTTAATTCGTGGCATTCTGTACCTACATATATTTCAGGATGTCCTGTAGGGAACTTTCCTGTTTTACAAATATACGGATATAATGAGCATATATCCGTATATTTTATTTTTTGCGAATCGCGCGTCTCAAAGGAGGTGACGAAATTTTCAGTGCGCCCACCGAAAAAAGCGTCACGGGGTTCTAATTTATAACCCGTAAGCCTAGGGTGTCTGTGTAAAAATGTCGAAATTTGAGGCTGCGTTTTTTTCATTTCGTCAAAGTCGCACTCCCAAATTTCGACAAGCTTATATCCTAACGCTCTTATCTTCTTATTTTTTAGAATTGTTTGGTTATAACACTCGCGCATCGGTCGTTCGAACGATGTGCGAGTGTCATAGCCATTTTTAAAACACCTTGGACAACCATGTGTGTAACAACCTTGAAATTCAAAGACAGTACCTTTGAATGTCGAGGTTGTATTAGGATCGTCACAAGGGTTTTCGAGAAAACCATCAACCTTGATACCCCCGGGGAGTATGTATTCACGCGATCTTGTTGCGTGGATTATTTTACGACCGTATTCGCGCTCTAGCCAAAGAAGCCATTCGAGTGCTTTCTTTGACTGTTTATCGGCAAGTCGATAACCCTTGGCAGGTATCAGGCCAATGGTTTTTTCATCTAGAAATTTGCTCCTATAAATACGGGAGCAGGCCGAGGCTATTGTCGAAGCCTCTGTAAAAGGGCATATACCGCCCTTGCTTAAAAAAATTTCGCGAAAAATTGTGCACGCGCGCCTGAGGATTTCAACATCCATTTTGCAATAACGTGTAAGTTCTTCGCGAAAATTAAAACTTACACCCATTTCTTTCTGCTCGTTATACCAATTGTAAAATTGTTCGCGTTCTGCGGTATTCATAGACTCGGGCCCGTAATTATCCGGAGATGGTAAAGCACCGATATATGAAAAATTTTCCCGTCTATTAAAAAAGTGCGGAAAGTACCCTTTTACACTTTCAGCGGGTAACCCAAAAGCTTTCGGTAGTGCACTTAACTTCATATTAAAATAATTTATACTGTCGATAAATTTAGTATTATGAATTGTCATAACTATAATGTTACGACCATTCAAAATAACTTTTGGTTCTACGTTTAAATTATTTAATATTACTTGTTTTAAAATAAAATGTGTGTCGAAAGCTTTTGCGTTATGCGCGATACACACCGTCTTTTTAAAAGAGCTTGTACCACGCACGCTCAAATCAAGAAAATTTTTTACCGGGTCTTGTTCAAAAACGAAGTCCCGAATACCGCAAAATCTACAATGTGTGCCATTCAAGTTTTCGATATTTATACAAATATCGCAAACTTGACTGGCGACGCATAGATTGACAACGTGTTTATAACACGAGTCGTCATCAGTACTACATTCGTCCTGACGCGTTTCAAAATCGTAAAAAATAAACCGTGTTTCAGGTTTATTTTCTACGATTTTAGCCGTGCAATCATTTTTAGTGATCGGCTTTATGTAGCATGCTTCATTGAAGGTGTGTTCGCATTGACACCGCCTACAATAAAACATGCCACATGTGTGTTTTTTTCCGTCACGTTTCATGTTCAATTGTTTATCACAATTGACACAACAACGTACGACGGAACACACGCTACTAAATTTTGTGTAGCTGCCCTGTTCTTTGTGTATATTATAACAGGTTTCACTAGCGAAATTCCTGTTACAATCATCACAATGTATCACGATTGCCTGGTCACACGGAGGACGTGCAAAACAATGAACACAGGATTTTACACATTTGTGCAAATCCTTCGACTTAAAGGCTTTATTACAATTGTCGCAAAAATTCGTACCCCCGGCGGCTGCTACGACTGATTTTACGTACGCGTAATGCCCTGGTTGCCCCTGAGAACCCTCGAAAAATAATAAATTTATTGCACGCGCGTTGTTCTCGTCGCGTAAACCGGCTCTTTCACGACCGTCGAAAATAACCTCGGCCTGTCTCTTCGCAAATTTCCTGTTATCTCTAATTACTATAGCTATTTTATCATTTATTAAATAATTCTGCAAAGCGTCAATATGTTCTAAAGTACACCCCTCCGGAGGGATGTCACTTGGAGATATGTTGGCGCTTTGCAGCAAATCGAGCGCATACATTTTTTGCGCTCCCCAACGGCTATCGCACGCACGTTTCCAATTTTTAATAAAATTTGGATTTTTGCAGTCGGTTTGGAGTAGTATGTATGCCAAACCGACTGCTAAGGCGCGCGGTAAACAGAGGTTATCGTCATTCGCTATGGTGACGATAGATTTTTTGTTCTTGGCGTCAACATGTGTGACAGGACACCCAGTATTTTTCCCACCGGTCACATTTTTTATTATGCTAAGGTCTAAAATTAAATTATTTCTAATATCAAAAGCCTCGCAGCTTTGCCCTATTTCAAAAATTATGTTTAAAATATCGGTAGGTTCAAAATCTACTATTTGGCGAACGCTTAGCCAGCCGGGCCCCCTGGAAAAACAATCGCTCGAAACATAGCCCGTTATATAATCGTAGGCACTGTCTGCGAGCCATACGATATATGTATACAATTCGTTGAATGCTTCTTCGAACCATTCAAAGGGATTGCTTTCTGCAGGGGGCTCGGTCAACCTAACAATTATGCGTTCGCCACGCATCCCTAAAGTCGTAGATTCCGATGTATCGCGCGATATTAAAATAAATTTACGTTCTTCACTGTCACCAGCGTCGCTATCGGTGTCGCCATTACTGTCGTCGTTCATTTTACTGTCCATATTTTCATCTAAGGCACCCCCGCCTACCTGCGAGCCGACATCTTCATCCGAGTTATAAGCCTCACGGATCAGCGCTAAGCCTTTTATGAAATTTAGAAAAAATCTAATTTTAATTTAACGTTAAAAATATCAGTTATTTAAAAGAACTATTTTTATAACGCCGATTATGAAAAAAAAATTCAAAAAAAGAAAGATTTCAATATTCTTCGTCGAACACGTGGCGGAAATGTTTATGCGTCTCTACGAACTCTTCACGCATTTCCTCGAGACTAGAGGTGTAAAAGAAGGCACGGTGCAGTGATTCTGTATCGTACCTACTTTCCCACATCGTATCTATTCTACGTCGTTCGCGCGCGCGGGGTGCCCAACGTATTCCTGCGTAATAATTTAAGAAATCCTCAAAATCACCAGCTAGAGCGTCCGGTCTCTGCTCCTCGATATAACGGATTTCTATAAAATTATTTTATTTATTTAATAATAATACACCCCCCCCCTGCTATTAAAAGTAAAATAACGGTTCTACTTACTCCTATTTATGTTGTTGTGGTCCATGTTGTTCTGATCGAAATAGGTGTTTCTTCGGCGGCCAGTGTTGTCGTAGTAGAAGGTAATATCTGAAGGTTCTTCTGGTCTATGATAAAAATCATAAATGAGTCGGGCACGTGCAAGTTCTGCTTCTTTAGCTTCGGGCGTATCGTGTACGACCGGATTGTAGACACTAAATTTTGTGTCCCGGTCCTCTGGTGCACCGTGCATAGGCTGCGGTGCTACATCCGCAACATACTGCGGTATAAATGAGTCTGGCTCGTACACGGGTCCTATTTCGATGTTGTCGTTGTCGTTCGCTACTATTGTCGATGCCTGCGAGTCGACACTAGCAGCATCATTGTAGTCATCGTCGTTAGCAACTAAAAATGCTGGATCGTCGTCGTTGTCGAAATTAGCATCTTCTTGTGCTTCGACGGCAGCAGCGGCGGGTAGCTCTTCAACGCCGGCGTCAACATCTAAATCTTCGGGGTCGTCATCGTCATCGTCGTCGTCGTCGTCGTCGTCGTCGTCGTCGTCGTCGTCGTCGTCGCCATCGTTACCGTCGTCGTCGTCGTCATCGCCGTCATCGTCGTCGTTGTCGATCATAACAGCACCATCGTTGTCATCGTCGTCGTCGTCGTCGTCGTCCGTCGAGAAAGGACACGGGTTATCCGAACTCGTATCGCTGTACACATTGTCTATGTGCAGTACGAAATGAGGATCTACTTCAGGTCTACCGATCCAGCCGCTATCTTCAGGCGAGCGTGCCATTCGCTGTGGTGATGTTAATAATAAAAATGATGATGATGTTGTTGAGGACGACGAGGGAGATGACTGTAGCTGCAACAGTCTGCTTAAACCAGAAGAACAAGGTACCGGTTCGCTTGCAGGTGCAGCTACATCCCTTCGATCACGCACACCACTAGCACTTGCACTTGCACTTGCCACGCTCATATTAGTTTCCGTTTCCACTACCTCCATAACAATATCCTCTTCGGCCCCCACAGCCTCCGTAGGCCCCATGGCGTTCATCGAAGCAGCCTCTTCTTCGTCGTCCGCCAGTATGCGCTTAATCGCTACAACAACAAAAAATTCGTTTAAAAACTAAAATACACTTTGCACTAACACTGTTTTTTTCTTTTTCACTTTTACTTAAAACACATACCTAATTCATTATATTCACACAAGGTATTTTTAAACCGGGGATCTCTACGATGGAGATGCCCCTGGGTTACGAACCCCACGAGCACGAGCATTGCATCTACCGAATAGAAGTACCCGCGACGCTTTAAATAATAAATATCGGTAGGCGTTAGATAAGGGAGCATCGTACGCAACTCTGATTGAAGAGCACTATGCTCCATATTCGTTAACCACTGTCCCCGTCTACGGAGATCAGCTAGCTTAGCCCGAGAAAACACACCCGCACGTTTGGCTTGTACGCGTTTCAACACTTTACGTACACAGTTACGTAGGTAGCCTGTGTCCTGTACCGTAATTTTAGGAGCCATTTTTAAAAAAAACACCGAGAGAAAAAGAAACTTCACAAATTATAAAATTCGCGTCAACGGTTGAAACGGCCGGTTGAAAATTCGAACGGACAGTAATGCATTCGCTAGAGCGCTCTGGGTATTTATATCTTTTCAGCTACATGTTAAAAAAAAATAGACGTTCATCTAAGTATCTTTCTGATGAGCTGTTAGTGGTGGTGGTGGTAGTGGTAGTGGTGGTGGTTGTGATGGTAGTGGTGGGGTAAGTTGTAAGAGGGTTTTTCCGAAAATCCTACAGCGTTCGAGTTTTATTGCAAACCATAAAAGAGATTAGATAAGCTTATTTACCTACCCGTTAACATATACCAGTGGCTATACAAACTGTTTGGTGCTTAACGAGGCCTTCTATGTATCGGTGAATTGTATAAGGGTTGTCGTAGAAAAATATGCAAAGGATATTTCTTAAAATAAACACGAAAATATGTTGTTTACGTAAAAAACAATATATAGAGGGTGTGGGTGGTGACGTGACCGGAAAATGCGCGCGCATTCAAAGAGTGTATGTGTGTGTGTGTGTGTGTGTATTTTTAAAAAATGTGTATATGAAATTTTTGAAAAAATGGGATTTTTATGTATGTGTATGTGTTTAGTAGGGGCGGAGCTAACTGTTTAAAAGCCTCGTGTACGATTGCCAAGACCATAGAACGTTTTCGAGTGTATGTATGTGAACCTACGCATAAGTACGACGCTATATCGTTATAATCAACTCTAACCTTCATCATCATCATCATCATCATCATCATCATCACAATGTCTCAAGTACAAGTAGAACGTGAATCATCGCAACGCTGTCGAAAAGTCAATGCAGTTTTGAAACTGCCCAACAGTATTTTAGCAGTGTGTTACGCGCTTAATTCTTCTAATACTAAGAGAATCGTAGTAGGATTCGACCGAACACGTGAGAGCCAGAATAGTAATGGTGAAATATTAAAATACGAGTTAGTGTTGAAATTTATAAATGCCGGTGGTTCGAGAGCGATTCGTCGAGAGTTAGTTATAAATACAGATACGTGGGAGCAGCTACAAGATCATTTTGATCTCATCAATACCTACTTCACTGATGATTATGAGTATTATCAGAAATATAACGGTCAGCGAACGTTAAATCTGCTAAACCATGATTTACTGTTCACTACATCATATGGATCAAAATCTTTTTTGCTGGAACAACGCCCTCAGTCATTTGCTGATGTCAACACCTATTACAAACAGACAGTCAGTGCACCCAGTGACAACGCTTCAGCAGCTGAAACAGCTAATACTGTCGAAGAAAGTGAACAAACGTGTAAGAAAATAAAAATTCACTTACCATCCATAGTTATGCAGCAAATCACATTCGAAGGTCTAACATCTATCACAGGCTGTATCAATGCACATGTTGAACGACTTCGCGATCATACTGGTAATATTAACACATGTATCGCGCTAATAGAAGATTACATTCGTGATATTATTCAGCAACGTGTTGCTACGGAAACAGAAAGGAAAAATATCGTGTGCAACGAAAAAGAATTCTTAAAATATGTAACTGATGACTCAACAAACGAATTTATATACAACAATATAAGACATAATCTGCCAAGCGAATTCAACGAGCGTTACTTTGACATTGTATATGAAGAAATCATGGCATTCCAATTATCTTTTATTCGTGAAAAAATTCGTAAAAGTATGTTTTCATAATTATGTCCAAATTTTTTCTAAATAGTATTATAAAAACTGTATATAAAAAATCTTATTATATGAAAAACGACAAAAAAAATATAAATATTATGTACATTATGAAACGAAAACTTATCAAATATTTGTAAAATATATTTTATTTCATGTGTGTGTGTGTGTGTGTGTGTGTGTGTGTGTTTGTACCGTTGTATATAGCCTCAACTGGCTAGTAAGCTTCAGAATGAATTGGAACATTGTAATACTCAAACTGATGGTTGCAACCATGTTTAACAAAATCACCGAGTGCAATACTTTTCTACATTCTCCATCACCAAGTATTAATGTATTTGGTGATTGAGAATGTAGAAAAGTATTGCACCCGGTGATTTTGTTAAATCAGGTCGCAACCATGAGTTTGAGTATTACAATGTTCCAATTCATTATGAATCCTACTAGCCGGTTGTTGCGCTACACTGAAATCAGAAAGAAAATTAAAGAAAATGTAAAAAAAAATTCACCATTATAAAAATGTTTACATTGTATTGTAATTTGGTATATCGTATAATTTTTTCAAACATCCTGGTAACTCCTCAGTCATACCTTATTATTATTATTCAAAAAAATAATAACCTTGCTTATAAGCGGTATTGCGGAGGGCGGCGCATCAGCTGTCTTAGTGCGCCTGCCCTCGCACGCTGAGCCATGCGGCGTTAGCTAAATTCATGCTTTACAGCCTTATACCCCCGCTGATCAGCAGGCGGTGACAACACACGCGAAAAGCAGCTGATTTGTCGCGTGTGTAAAGTGTAATTTCCGCGCCGCGCCGCCGGGGCCCACCCGCCGCGGTGATTAGCTGATATGAGTTGTAAAAATATATTATTTTTTTCTTCAAACTACGAACAAATATAACGTGAAACTGTAATTTTATATATGCAAACGGTTTAGCAATTGATTGTCAGTAGTAAAATAACTTTGTGCATATGTACAACGTGTCAGTATTGATAAGTTGTGCTAGATCATCATCATCATCATCATCATCATCATCATCATGGATACACGACTTATTCATCCGTTTACAATGATTGCTAGTGGGCCCACATCCTGTGGAAAAACTTTTTTTGTTAGTCGATTCTTGAAACATCTCGATCGTTTGTGTAACACACGTTTTGATCGGATAATCGTGTACTATGCAGAGTGGCAAGACACGTACGAGCATGGTTTCAAACCTGCATATGGGAAGATCGAGTATCACGAGGGTCTACCTGACCCTAAAGATTATTCACACGATAATGCACATAAAAAATTAATCATCATAGATGATCTTATGCGAGAATCGAGCAATAAAGTAGTCGAGGATCTTTTTGTGCGTGGTTCACATCACAAATCGCTGTCGATTATTTATTTAAATCAAAATTTATTTCATAAAGGACAGCGAGATATATCGTTAAATGCTAATTATTTGGTACTTTTTAAAAATCCTCGCGATCGTGCACAAATTTTCTATCTAGCGCGACAAATTTATCCTGAAAATCCAAAATTTCTCCAAGAAATATACTATGACGCAACTAAACATAGTTTTTCTTATTTATTTATTGATTTAAAACAAAACACACCAGACGAGTTTCGTTTTCGGGCATCTATTTTCCCCGACGACGAGAGACATTACGCGTACGTTCCAAAGAAAAAGTGGCGTTAAGCCAGTTAAAAAATTTTCAGTTCAATAGCCGATATGGACGCGTCAACAGCGTCGTCAATGCCGAACAGGGCTCAGTCCTCACCAGACCGTTCAATGGCAAGCTGTGGTTGCGTTGAAAATATAAAAATTACTCTACCTAAATACTTTACAAAAAAGTGCATCGCACTCTTATACGCACTCTGCCACGCAGATGTGCAGCAACGCAGTGTTCTGCTACGAACAGCTGATAAAAATCTTGTACGCTGTATCTGTGAGTGCGCTCTGAATATTCTAAAAGGAAGTGTAGGCTTAAAAACTAAAGAGAAAAATAAACTTTCAAAGCATAAACAAATTTTGAGAAAATTAGTTGATAAAATAAATAATAGTAAACGTAGTAAGACAGGGAAGGGTGGAAAAAAAAAGTCAACAACAGATAGCACATCTGGTTGGAAGAAGAAAAAACGTTTATTATTACAAAGTGGCGGTGGTTTTCTCCCTTTCCTACTTGCACCCCTAATAAATCATTTTTTATCGAAAATATTGGAATAAATAAATAAACACAGCAAGTAACGCGCAATGGAACACGCACGAAAAATGATAATTATACCGGAAGATGCAGTAGCCGCTAGAGTTTACTCAGGTGGTGCACAAGATGGCCACGGTGTACGAGGCATGCCAACAGCAACAGTAACAACCACCGATTCTAATCTTACAGATACTTCGCAGATTTTAGATAGCATCCAAACACCCGGTGATGAGTTTTCACGCCTTGACGATGAAATGAGTAAGATTTTAAATTCTAACGATTTTCAAGATAACGATGAAAAGTGGAAAAAATTTTTTCAAACTCTACAGAGATATCTATTTTTTATACAAAAATCACGTATTAAACATTCAGATTTTGCAAATACAAATTTTTCTCAAGATTCTACTGCTGCTGCTGCTGCTGCTGCTGACAAGCAGAATAGCTCGTTATCCACGACAAATATCGTGGCAACGGTTCCTAAAATGTATGCTGATAAAGCGCAGCGATTATTGAATTATTTAAAACTGAACACAACTTCCGATCGTTTCTCTTGGGATAAAAATGGTGTGGTCGCTATAAACGGTAAATTAATTGAACATTCAAGTATTATAGACCTGTTAAATGACACGTTAAGAAAAAGAAAAAAATTTCAAGCTATTGGTCGTGGTGATTTTGCTACTTTTTTAAGATCGTTAAACGTGCCCCGTGAGTACATAGGTAATAATGATTTTTGGGTAAGTACACCAACATTTGCAACACCCGACACTCACAGTCGTGTGGGTGACAACGACACTGACGGCACTGAGTCAGACAGTTTTACAAACGACAGTGGAGCAGTAAGTTCTGTTAAAAAGAGTTCTTCATACTCGACGAAAAAGAAACGAAAAGTTACAAAAGAAGCTCTAGATATCGTGAAAAATAAAACCCGAAAATTTCAATTATTAAGTAACCAAGCGTCTAGTACACCATCTAGCAACCAAAAAGGAGCTGGCTCTTGGCTGTCTTTAAACTTGTGAAATTCATATATATGTGTAAAATATGATTGGTAAAAAGTATGAAAACCAATACTTTAATCCTGCTCACGAGGCGAGTTTTTCCGGAGCTAGAAAACTCTTACGCATCAACAAAAAAGATCCGCCTAAAAGAATTCACGAATGGCTGAGTAATCAAGACGCATTTACACTTCATAAGCCAGTACGTAGAAAGTTTCAGAGATTGCACTATAATGTACACATGATTGACGCTGTTTGGGAGACAGATCTCGTAGACGTGCAAGCATTAAAATTGCATAACGACGGATACAACTACCTACTCGTAGTAATAGACGTATTCTCTAAATTCTGCTGGGTGCAGCCGATGAAAGATAAGACAGGGGCTTCGGTCGTTAATGCTTTCGATACTGTTCTGACGCGTGCTAATGGTCGCATACCTGTATACCTACAGACGGATCGGGGTAAGGAGTTTTTGTGCACAGCATTTCAAAAGTATCTCAAGAAAAACGGAATTTTGTTTGGTGTAGCCCCTAATCCAGACGTAAAAGCCGCAGTTGTTGAACGTTTTAATAGAACCTTAAAAGAACGTATCTGGCGTTACTTCACCTACAGAAACACATATAGATATATAGACGTATTACAAGACCTCGTACGTAGCTACAATAATGCACCCCATAGCAGTATAAAATTCACACCCGCTAGTGTAACTATTCATAATGCCATACAGGTACGTGCTAATCTAGAAAAATCTTGGAAACGCAATGATAAAAAATACATAAGATATCGACCTGTAAAGACGGCAAAATTCAAAGTTGGTGACCATGTGAGAGTCAGTCGGTCCAAGCATGTCTTTGAAAAAGGTTTTGTTTCCGGCTGGAGTGAAGAAATTTTTGTAATTGTAAACGTGACTAAACGCGAAAATCTTTATACATACTTATTAGCAGACTTGCAAGGAGAAAAGATTGAAGGATTTTTTTACACCGAAGAATTAACACTAGTAGGAAAGAAACGTGTGAGTGAAAATAGTTATATAATTGAACGGGTTATTAGACGGCGTGGCAAGGGTAAAAAGAGAGAAGCACTCGTCAAGTGGATTGGTTATCCGGATAAATTTAATTCATGGATATTAGAAAGTGAGCTCGTCTCCCCTACACATAATGACGACAACTAATTACGAATTTTATCTGGTACTACCTAGTAACAGTAGTATGC
This sequence comes from Muscidifurax raptorellus, assembly GCA_020010945.3. Taxonomy (NCBI): domain Eukaryota; kingdom Metazoa; phylum Arthropoda; class Insecta; order Hymenoptera; family Pteromalidae; genus Muscidifurax; species Muscidifurax raptorellus. Next base: position 12,402,464 of record CM052077.1, read on the forward strand.
GTTACTTTCAGGATAATACAACTACATGTTTTACGACACATTTAGCACATGAAATACGGCTCAACGGTGAATGGTGTGTAGGACTTGCCGAAATACATATACCTTGTACTATACCACATATTACCAAAGACAGTGGTGAAACTAATTATAAATTTTACACGAGCGAGGATATTTTTAAAAATACGTCTTTGCTGGAAAAATTTAACGAAATACCTTATGGAATTTACAAGGATATCGAACATTTTGTCGAATGCTTGAATGAGTCGAGCACACAGATGAAAAAACATCTGAGTTTTGTACCAGCACCACATGCGCAAGGGCATTATATGGCTAAGCTTTCATGCGCAAAATCTGCAACAGGATGCGGTATGGCGCATCACTTGGAGTTGAATGAAAAAATCGGTCGTATACTGGGCATCGACCCTTCACCAGATGATCTTCCTCAGTTGCGAGCTACAGAATTCCCCAACACCTATAATAGCACCAGTGGTAGAGATACCGATCAGTACGTTAGCTTGAAACTTGTAGTAAATAAAAAAAATCCCTTTATTACGGGAAACCACCCCGCCTGCTTAACACGTGCCATACCAGAGCATCTTTTCATTTACTCAGATGTGTGCGAGCCCTATGTTGTTGGCGATACTCAAGCTTCGCTTTTACGTATAGTTTCTCTAGACAATGCTAATTATAAATTCGGTGCCACAGTTGTTAAGCATTTTGCACCAATAAAATATATACCACTGATGAAAAATAGTTTTCAAAATATTATAATCGATATAAGAGACGCAAATGGACGCTCTGTAGCATTCGAGTATGGAACTCTGACACTTACACTTCACTTTAAGAGGGTATTGTAAAAACTTTTACAAAATGAGTCACTACATTGCATACTATGAAAATCAGATTGGTAGCGGGGGTGTACGTAACGTTTTTAACGGTTCTCGATGGCAACGCGGATCTGGTATTGGTAGTTTCTTCGCAGGCTTGGCCCGGTCAATATTACCGCTTTTTACGAAGGGTTTGCGAGCAGTCGGAAAAGAGGCATTACGCGGAGGAATCAATGTACTAGACGATATTGGTAATAATATTAATTTTAAAGAATCAGTGAGAAACCGTTTTACGGAGTCGCGCGACAATTTGGCCGAGAAAGCAAAAGGCAAGTTAAACAATATGATGATGAATGGTTCAGGCTATAAATCGATTGCATTGAATACAGCTCTACAGTCTCTTAAACGTCGCTCAACCGACAGCATCGCGCAATCACTTGTGCCACTGAAAAAGAGAAGAAGGCGACGAAGAAAAACTACAACTAGTAATCGGAAAAAATCCTTCAGTACGGCTGGTAAGAAGAAGAAGAAGAAGAAACACACTCATCGTCGCCGTCGTCGACGTCGTACAGGTGGTGTGACTAAGAAAAAGAGAACACAGCGTAAGAAGCGTCGCGGGACTGGGCGTAAAAAATCTTCCAACGATATCTTTGGCTAAAAATTGAACATATACATCATGTCTTTTCTACATAGTCATAGCGGAGAGTGCTTGAAATCAGAACTTTCGTTGTTCTCACTACCACAAACACAAACATCTATCGAATCTAATGAGTTCGTGCACTATAAGCCTGTGTCATCGCTCAATGATAGTGCACCATTGGAATTTGTCGTATCGAGTAATGGCGAGTATTACTTAGATCTTGCGCATACTATGTTAAGTGTCCGTATTCAAATACTACCCGATATTGACGCCGATAATGATAAGGTGGGCCCTGTAAACAATATTCTACACTCAATGTTTAATCAGATAGATGTTTTTTTCAACCAGAAACTTGTATCACCACCGAATAATGCCTATCCCTACCGAGCCTACATAGAATCTTTGCTTAATTACGGTGCAGGAGCTAAGCGCTCGCATCTGACGACGGCCTTATGGTACACAGATGCAGCGGGAAAAATGGACGCTGCCGCAAACGCCGTGGCCGCTACCAGTAATCCGGGTCTCACAGCCCGTGCAGAGCATACAAAAGCTGGAAAGTTTCTCGATTTAACGGGTCATATTCATTTAGACGTATGCAATCAGGATAGACATCTGCTAAACGGTGTTGAGCTGCGTCTACGCCTTGTCAGATCTAAAGATGCTTTTTGTCTTATGGATGCCTCAACCGCTGGTTCATTTTTTATACACATAACCGAAGCAACGTTACTCGTAAGGCGTGTAAAAGTTAGTCCTAATATTCTACTAGCACATGCGAACGCTCTCTCCAAGACAACCGCTAAATATCCACTTACTCGTGTGGAAATAAAATCTGTCACACTACCAAGTGGTATTTTAGGTCATACGCTTGACAATGTTATTTTAGGTCAACTGCCAAAGAGACTCGTGCTTGGCTTTGTTGATAACAGAGCGTTTAACGGAGATCGTACAATGAATCCTTTTAATTTTCAACATTTTTCAATAAACTTTTTGTCCTTGTACATCGACGGCGTGTCAGTACCGAGTAGACCGCTACAGCCGTCATTTGCCAATAAATTGTACGTCGACGCTTATCAATCGCTTTTCGCAGGTTCTGGTATACATTTCGGTAATGCAGGAAATGAAATATCACGCGTGGACTATCCAAATGGTTATTGTCTTTTCGCATTTGATCTGACACCTGATTTATCGGCTAATTATTCGGGACATTGGAATTTAGTACGCCATGGCTCTGTACGTATAGAAGTTCGTTTCGAGACTTCACTTGTAAGAACGATCAATGCCATTATTTATGCCGAGTACGACAACGTCTTGGAGATTGACTCATCACGACAAGTTATAGTTGATTATAACTCGTAGAGTCAAGGAGGAGTCTCTATAAGAAAAATAACGTAGAGGGAAAGAAAAATACACATGAGGGCGGAGTTTTCTCTACAAAAAGCCGCGTAGCTCTGTCAGTCGCAGTCAAAAAATCACTCGTGTGACACAGTCTAAAATATAATATTCTCAAAAAATGGAAATAATTATTGACATTCAACCGTCATTCGATAGAAATTATATTTTCACTCCTAAAGAAGTTGTTATATTATCACTTGAAGAGGAGACTTACGCTCACTGGTTTGTGAAACCGCCACACGATTTCACACAACTCAACGGCTATCTGCAGCGAACGAACAACACGTTGACAAGATTTGTGCACGGTATCGAGTGGATCGCTGGTGATTTATCCTTAAAACACGTGGAGGGCAATTTAAAAGCATTCGTAAAGACTGCTTCACAAATCTACACGCTAGGTACGCCAAAACAAGAATACTTGTCAAAATTACTGGGCCGAAAAGTCATTGATTTAGAAAAATACAAAGCACCAACTTATTCCACGCTAGATTTTTCGTATAAAAATATAGTGTCAACTGGCTGTATGTATCATAAAGTTTGTTCGAACGTTTGGCGTAATTGTGCATTACATAAAGCTGGCTTGTTGAGAGAGTGGCTTCGTGATATTACAAAAAAATATAAATATTCGACAAAAAAATTTGTCAGCGACAGTACACCATCAAGGAGCGTGCTTGAACGTGGAGAGGACGAGACTTTGGAAATTTTAGACATCTACGCTACAGAAGTGCGGAAAAGTAGCGAGAAAGACTACAGCGACTATAGTGACGACGACGATAATGATACTGTCTCATATAAATCGGCTGAAACGACAGTAGCACTAGATAGCGACGTTGACTGTAGTAAGCCTATTGAAGTTCTTACACCCACTGGAAGTTACAAAAACATAAACGACGGACTATCAACAGTAGTGGAGAACAAAGAAACAGAAGAACAAGAAGAAGAAGAAGAAGAAGAACAAGTTGAAATAGCCGAAGAAGCATTGGAAATTGTCAGCGTAATAGACCAACTAGAAAAAGAGAATGAACACGTGTCAGATTTTACAAGCGATCCGAGATCTACCTGTCGCCACAGTGGGTGTCTGTCCTGCGGATCGGATCCCCAAGGTGTTGACGAAACCGACGGCGTTGGTCATTAACACGGACGAGAGTTGGCGCCCAGGCACTCATTGGGTTGCGATATACATAGATAAGGACGGTTCAGGTACGTTTTTCGACAGCTATGGAAACCCTCCGATATCACGCCATCATCGTAATGCTATAAGAAGAAATACCCGTAAATATAAGTGGAATACTAAATGTCTCCAACAGACAAATTCAACAGTTTGCGGTCATTATTGCATTGTGTTTCTACATTACATGTGTAAATTCAATTCTTTAAACAGTTTTACTTTATTATTTACAAATAATTTAAAAGATAACGATACTCTAGTTTTGTATTATTTTAGAAAATTAGTAAAAAATTATAAAAACAAAATAAAATATTGTAAAAATTTGCTTAATATTTACGAAAAAAATGTGTTAGGCACGGGTTTCTGTATACAGTCTTGTTCGACGAAATTGTATTTTTGATCTGTAAATAAACTCTCAAAAAGTATATTATTTATTTATTTATTTATTTAACATCCTAAACTATTTTCACATCCCGTTTCCTACCCCAGCATTTTTATAAATACATATGTCTAAATATAAGATTATTGATACTACTAAGTTTATTACACCACCCTCTAATCCATCCTTGAAGAAGAAGAAGAAGATTACACGTAACAACTGTGTAAATACCCACACCACGTAATTTTCCCTCTCTTCACTTTCCTTTACTCATTTTCCAAAATCATCGCACGCTCATTCACAGTCCACAACTCCTACAGTAACGTTAGAGAAGATCGTAAGAGAAAAATGGAGCCAGCTTTTGAATTTGTGAACGTCGTAGATGATATCTTTCGTCTCAACGAGGAGTTACAAGAACGCCGTGATCGTGCTGTAAAGCACATGGCACTTTTGGTAAGTTTTTTATTCGATTACTTCACACTTATGAAAAAGAATTTCTGTTAAATATTTAAATATCATTCTTTTCTACAGAGGCGTAATTTTTTCAATAATGAGACCAGACAGACGGAACGCTTGACAGAGCAGTTTCTAGAAAGTGCAGCAATTACCGCCCGACACTACATGGTAATCCTTTTACTAAATTATTATTATTATTATTATTATTATTATATCATGTATATTATATGCATATTATTTTTTCTGTTTACAGAGACGACGATCGGAGCGAGTCTATAAACCAAAAGGCTTGCGGATATTGAAACCCGCGGAGATCAATTTAAAAGCGATACTAGCCAAAGATGCTGTAAGTATTTTACAAAATAACTCATAGTACGTAATAATAAATTAAATCGTTATTGTAATTAAATTATTCTGATTACAGAAATCTGTAAAAAACTCTAGAGGGATGTTGCAGAGACGACTGGTGGCCATTGCAAGCCAACCGGTAATATTCGAATCTAAGGAGAAGACAAAGGTCTCCAACCGGTTGGATGACCTAAAAAATACAACGGCTGTATTTTCAGCCAGACTACGTAACATCAATAATGATGAAATGTAAAATTTGTATTTTTTTAAAAACGTTTACAATATTTATTAATATATATTTAATAAACAGCATTTGAAATTTTTTTCATTTACCCTGCAACGATTCCAAATCCCACTCCTTCATAGCCCTTGTATATATATATATATATATATAATTCATATGTACGCGCGCTCGTGTGTTTGTATATATGTGTGTGTGTGTGTGTGTGTATGTGTATACATGATGGGTGGCGGGGCCCTTATAACGAGGGGGTGGTGGGTGATACTAGTACCCATCATATCAGAGTACCGTACACCCGCGCGCCATAGCATGCGAGAGAACGAGCTCGGGTCCAAGTACCTGCTCAAACGGTCTAAGGGGCTCACCAGAGCCTTACATCCACTCGCTATAGGATGCTAGAGAGAGAGAGAGAGAGAGAGAGAGAGAGAGAGAGAGAGAGAGAGAGAGAGAGAGAGAGAGAGAGAGAGAGAGAGAGAGAGCGCACGCGGCTCCTACCGGCGCCAATGGTCTAGGGGGGCTCGCTATAAGCTGCCAGCGAGAGCCACCCAACACATGTGCAGACCACGTGACACCACTGTCTATAACTATAAGGTATGATGGGTGGTGGGTGGTGGGTGGTGGGCCCCTATAGCGAGGGGGTGGTGGGTCACACCAGAGACTTACTCCCCCTCGCTATAGCAGGCGAGAGAGATAGCGAGGCCGACTACCTGCTCGAAGGGTCTAGAGGGGGGAGGGGCTCGCTATACGCTGCCAGCGAGAGCCACCCAACACATGTGCAGACCACGAGACACCACTGTCTATAACTATAAGGTATGATGGGTGGTGGGTGGTGGGTGGTGGGCCCCTATAGCGAGGGGGTGGTGGGTCACACCAGAGACTTACTCCCCCTCGCTATAGCAAGCGAGAGAGATAGCGAGGCCGACTACCTGCTCGAAGGGTCTAGAGGGGGAGGGGCTCGCTATACGCTGCCTGCGAGATCCCCCCAACACATGTACAGACCACGTGACACCACCCACTCTCTATCTCACTATAAGCTATAGCGGGTGGGGGGTGGTGGGTCCTATAGCGAGGGGGTGGTGGGGTGGCACGACCCAGCAGAACCTTACTCCCTCTCGTCATAGCATGCGAGAGAGATAGCGAGGCCGACTACCTGCTCCAAGGGTCTAGGGGGGAGGGGGCTCGCTATAAGATGCCAACACACGTGCAGACCACGTGGCACCACCCACCGGCTGTCTCGCTATAGGGTACCCCTCTCTACTGTCGGATAAATTCGTGTAGGACCCTTTCAAGGGGATATCTGTACATGGTGATTTTGGGGAGAGAGCTTCCTGCAGCTGCTCCTTGTGGATATAATAACGTGAATAGGGGTGTCTGACTATATCCTGGACGATCCACTTCCAGATGCCGCTTTAGCCTCGCTTTTTTACATTCGACAGTGTCGCTGTACAGTTTCGTAAGCTTGCTATAAACGCCCCGAGCCCATAATGTAACCGCGCGCAGTGCGCATTTACACGGGCCTTTGCAACCTTTGCGATAATTAGCCGCAAAGCCGAGGAATGCCAGCGGCCTTCGCGCATCATAAATCCATCTCTCGGCCCGCAGCTAACGAGCTAGAACGAAAATATCCCAACAATCCCAGGGCCGGGCTATGCACAGCGTGGTGTGATAGCCCGAGCATCAGTGCGGCCATAATATACACACCGACACACATGGCGGGCGACGGGCCGTATGTAATAACGTAACGCTGAGCAAACCGTTCAAAGGCGGCTCTATAGCGCTCGCGCGCGCGCACACACGCTGCGCGGTATACGAGTTGAAACGTCGACGAGCCCGAGCCAGCCGAGTATACGAGCGATTAAGAAGCATAGCGTCAAACGGAGCGTGTTAAACATATGAGAACGCTTGCTCGCTAGCGAAAGTCGTGAAAGCGCCGCAAACGCCGCGTGCACGAGGCCAAAGCAGTTGGCCCTCTCTGCATATATGTATATACATACATACATGCGTGTGCGCCTGTATACAGATATATATATATATAGCGAGGCACGAGCTCGTATAACCGAACAGACGGTCCGAGAGTCCTATACATGTATATACACATGCGCGCCTGAGCTCCGAGTTATGCTAATTTATGCCGGGACCGAGGTGAACCGACCGATCCACTGGCCTAGCATCACCTGACCATTCCCTTTAATATGCCCCGAGCAGAGAGGATGAGGCAGCAAAGAGATCCGCCCCATTTCATTTTCACTTCGTCCTGGCACTTGCTCCGCTGATTCTACTGCTTCTCTCTCCCTCTCTCTTTTACACGCTTCTCCAAATCTCTTTGGGATGAGAGAAGCGACGACGACGACGACGAGCCTCATCTCGACCGGCAATCTCGTCCACTTGCGTTTCCGAAAAAGCTCCTTCAAAAGCGTCCTTCTTCTTCCGCGTATTTGGTATTCACTGAATTACAGCCACTCGAATTTACATGTCGACGCGAGCTGTGATGTCTGCTCGGAAACCTTACATATATATATATATATATATATATATATATATATATATATATATATATATATATATATTATACGACACCTCGTTTTTCAGTAAACCACCCCCCCCCCTTCATGTCGTGTGTCTTTGCCGTCGCTTTCCCTCTGCTGCTCTTCTTTTTTACGGTGTGAAAATTGCGGATAAAGACTCCGCGGTTGTTCACTGAACTGAGCAAAGATTCATAAATGGAGCGTACTATTGTTTTTTTTGAGTGAAGGATGAAGGGCGAATACGTGGAGTGGGTTATAATAGCAAAAGGGAAAACGTTATCGATTATTTTCGCCGATTTCTATTGAATTTATTACGTTGTACAACTGTCGGCTATCGAGGTCACTGCGTACTTTCAATCGATATAAAACATCTCCTTATATCGAGCTTTTTCGTTTTATTTCTTTATCACTGTATCAAAATCCTGGCAAAGACTCCGACGTGTACGTGATTTTTGAGCGCAAGTCAACAGCAACATCAGCACGAGCGTACAGCAGTATCTGCAATCATGAATTTAACCGAATATATAGTCTATGCTTCCGTTGTTACCTCCTCATGCTGCGTTTCTCGGTACACAAGTACTGTGTGTGTATATATACACGTAAGTCAACTGTTTGTAGGCACTGCGTAATCTACGTCGCTTGCTTACTAAACGCTGCCGCACGTGACGGGAATTTGAACGCCCAGTCCCTCTCTCTCTCGCTCACTTGCTCTCTACCGTCTATGAGGTACACACACGCACCCACACACACATACATACGGAATTTGCATCTTGACTGCGACCGCAGAGATGAGACTTTTGCCGGACGCGTCCGGCTGCTTGCTTTCCATTACTCTCGAGAGAACGTCGTGTAATCGCGAGACGGGCGCTATATAGTGGCTGCGGTATTAATGTCCCGGCTTCGTGCGGTTGGTTTAGGGAAAAAGAAAATGACGATCGGCCCAGTACTGGTCGCCAGAATACCGATGCTGGCGCAATGCTGGCATTTCCACCGGCCCAGTACTGTCCCGACGACGGAATGATAACGCCGAGCCCATACTGGTTTAAGTACGGCTGAACAAATGGCCCAGTATTGCGCCGGAGTCGGCTGCAAATCAGCCCAACGCTGGCCCGGTTTACGCAACCCGCACAAAAAAAAATTTTTTAATTTTATGTTTCCATTTTCACACCTTTATTTGTACTGTATGGAGGGCCATTTTCGTCATTCAGAGTGCTGGGATGAGTTTTTTTGAAGTTCTAAATTCTTCTACAACATTAATTAAATATTGAAAATTTTATTTATTTGAAAAAAATTTTAACCTATGTTGGATTTGAACCCTCGACCTTTGGATTCCCAGACAAGTACTCTAGCTTGGCGCCACGGCTGCAGTTGACATACAATATTCTTATTGTCCTTATATAGTAACTGAAACTGCCTGTACTGGCCCAACGTCGGGCGAACGTCGGGCCACTACTGGTTGCCTATTCAATACTAAACTTGCGATATTATTGTTTACTATGTATATATCAACTTTTAATTGTATTATTAATTATTTAAAATCAAATCTAACAGCACCTGATTCTGCAAAGGGAAACAAACGTCTCAATCGCCACCTATGCAACGCATCGCCACTGTGTTGCAAGCAGGTGGCTCCAGTCGCGGTCGACGCACTTGCAATATTCGGCTCGCCCAATAAAAACATTTACAATCACGACAGATAGACAGAGAGAGAGAGAGAGAGAGAGAGAGAGAGAGAGAGGGGGGGAGAGAGAGAGAGTGGGAGAGTGCAAATATTAGATGCAGTTATGCAGTACTGGTCCGGCACGGGGACAATGTCGTCACGCCAATATTGGCGTGCCAACACTGGGCCAGTGTTGAGCCAGTACTGATCAGCCAGTATTACTTTGTTATATATATAGGCAGTATTGGCCCAACTATGGCCCAGAGTTGGCATACCAATATTGGCGCACCGATATTGGGCCGCTATCGTTTTTAAGACCGCGCCAGTGCTGGGGAATTCCCACCACCGGTGATTTTTTCGCGGGAGAAGTTTTCTCAGTTTGAAAAATCAAGAGTATACGCTGTTTAAATATTTCACTGGTGCAAAAAATAGAGCCACTATTTAGTCAACGAGTAAAGCAAAGAATTATTTTTGTAATATATTACGTCCATCCAATTTCGGAATAAATGCGCGCTATACCAACGCTTAAATTATTCAATATTTCGCGTATAAATTACATACAAAACTCAAGAAAATCTCGAACACTCGAACACAGGCGAATAATGATGTGCCTTTTCCCGCTTTAAAAATCAAACAGGCGCGTCATCGCAGCCGAATATATATATATATATATATATATATATATATATATATATGCGAATTCGCTTTTAATTTTAATTAACGAGCCGGCATCAGCTGCGCGCCCATTGATTCGTCATTTACATCCGGCGCGCGAAAAACAAAATATAATACACAGAGCAGTATGGCCAAGCGATGGGCGCAGGGAGGATTGGGGAGAAAAAAAGAAGAAAGGGAGATAGCGGGAAAACGTCGAATAAGAGATTCTGCCGTATAACTGCTGCCGCTGGATATTTACCAAAATTGAATTTTCCCGTCCGATATTATTCAGGCACACTCGCGCGTGACAGCGCATTATAGTGTCCACGCAGACGTGATATTATCGTTATATATACTGCGAGCGGCGATCGATTCGACTGCATCGACTCCCTCTCTTTCTCACTCAGAGAGAAATCTCACTCAAATCTCTGCTTATCGTAATCTCTTATTTTGTGCTTCTTGCGTCCGTATATCCCATTTATTATATCTTTCCTCGCGCACTCGCTCGCTCGCTCGCGTTTTATTAACCTTCTTTTGTGATACTTTGATCTCGACAATAAAGGGATCCTCGACTTGTAATACGATACGCGCGGGCGTATATATGTTTTCTTCGCTCTTCGGGATTAGGTAAAAAGTGAATAAGCTCTGCCTCTCTCTCTCTCTCTCTCTCTCTCTCTCTCTCTATATATATATATATATATATATATATATATATATTCCGATTGAATCGCGCGTGGGCTTATACTCTCCCAGCGTCTCGCGAATTTCGGATAAAAATGTCTACATATACATATAGGTATATACGAGGAGCGTCGGCTACTTTCTTTTCTCACTCCCATATTCAATGCCCGTAGAGATAGAAAAGAAGAGGACCGAATAAAATCCACGGTTGACCACATCGCTACTACTGCTGCTGCTGCTGCTGCTGCTGCTGCTGCTGCTGCTGCTGTTGCTGCCGCTGCGCCCGACGGAGCGAAATCCACTGGATATGAATAGCTCTCGAATTTTCCAGATATTGTCCTCTCCTCCCCCGACGTCTTATATACGCGTCTTATATAGCTATATATACGTATGTACGAGTGTGTCTCGCTCTTCAGTCTTCTTTGAGGGTGAGAGAAGCAAGGGGTGTGTTCCGCAGGCCAAGTCATCGTCGTGAGAGGTGAGAGATGCGGACACGCGACGGAGAGAAGAGCAGAGAGAGAGAGAGAGAGAGAGAGGACGTCTATTAGGTTTGCGGGACGTGACGGCAATGCCAGCAGCGACTGCACAGCTCGTACTTGTATACGTGTCGCCAAACTTCTCTCCCACAGAGTGAGGAGCGCGAGCGAGACGCAGCTCCCGTATATAGATATACGTTTAAGTGCTTCGGAGGCTCTTTGTCTTCCAAATGAATTTCTCGCTCGACTGAGAAGCTTCGCGTGCCGCGCGTGGCTGCTGCCGGACAGCTTTTTCTTCTCCTGTTATTTCGAGGGCGGAACGCGACGTCGATCGTTATGATTATTGTCGTGCTGGAGATGGAGTAATCCTGTGGCGTCGTGTAAAGACGATAAATTGCGAGTTACTTTCATGGGGACTCGAATATTCATAAAATATACGTGTTACAGATCGGGTGGGATATCGGGTATTATGGATATTCGGATGGGTAGGCCTTTATAGACAAAAGCATATTATTAAGTTTAAAGTACGTTAATAGTATCAGAAAGGGATGAAGGTAATTTATCGACATAGTTTTAAATAGCCCTATTCATAAAACTCAATGCAGTACTCTACCATTATATACACGCTCATATACACCGATCAGAAAAGAGAATATGCGAGAGAAAAATACCGTTGAATAAGAAATTTGAAATGAATGTTTTCAGCTGGGCGTTCTTCTGGTGGTGCGACTAGCCCTGTTGCACGGATCGCTGCCCAAGTTCTCGCCGCAGGATAATCCGGCCGCCTTCCATCCCTGCTTCCACGTGAGGTGAGTAAATCTATATTTTGATTTTGCCGCGTATCCATTCCGATTGAAAATTTAAACTTACTCCCGATCCAAAGCCAAACCTATACACGCGCGCGAATCTTCCTCCAAATCCCCCCTCCCTTTCTCCCAACTTCTCTCCCGACGACTTACTCGTTCTCTCGACTAACTTTTCGTCCTTGCCTGCAGTTTTCCCAAGACGCGTATACTTATATAGCGATCCGTAAGCCTCCTCCTCCTCCTCCCGACCTTTGTCCTTTTTTTCCGCGCGCGCACTCCACCTATCTCCCTCGAGAAACTTGCCTCTCGCGCTTTTTAACTTATATCGCGCAATTTCTGCAGAAGCGATACAGCCGCGCTTCGAAAATTCGAGTCGATCGGAAAGCTGCGCGCAGACGAGGAAAGTGCCTATTTCGCGATTTCTCTCTCTCTCTCTCTCTCTCTCTCTCTCTTTCCCTATATATAGACGTGCGTATACATATATATACATGCCTACTCGCTGCGTGCATATATTACGCCGCGAGTCGAGAGAGGCAGTCCTAGCTCGAAATAATTCAGCGATCGATATACACACCAGCTTTTTAAACTCGAAACCATCTTGGCTTGAGTGTATCTGTATACGATATATACATACCGATGTCGCCGAAAGTGGCCGATGTTTCGATTTGCATCGGATGGAATCGAAGCTATACTTTTATACAAATGTCTCGGCGTGTTACCTGCCATTCATTGCATCCGGCGTCGTTGTATTTATGTTGCGCGGGCAATGGCAAAACGCATAAATTCCCGAGAGGGACACACACATATATATAACCGAAAGTTTTCGCCGTCATAGCGTTTTGGACTACGATGCCGCGGGAACGATACAGATCGTTGAGGGAATTTGGTTTGTAAAATGGAGTTTGTTGAGAGCGAGTAGCCGAGTGTCTGCAGCTGTTTGGATTTTCCGGGATACGGGGGATTATTATTCGCGTTTCAATAGGAAACGAGTTTCATTGCGAGCGTTACACCTCGCGTTACACTATACACGCTTACGAATCTAAAGTAATAATAATAATTATATATAGAACTACGAGGGCTCTTTTCATATTGTAGGAAAATATTATCATACTTGAACAATTATTCATTGTTGAAGAGCACTGAATTTGTATATTTGTACAGATAGATGTAAAAAGCTGGATTCGAATTTCGAAAGATTTCAAGATTTTTGTTGAACAATAGCTACCTTTAATTTGAATGACTTATCGTTTCTTAGGTTCACTTGACTTTTCAATGAAAGAAAAAACTTGGGCTAGAAAGGCCCTTTTGAAAAAAATGCCATTTTCCACGACAAGCCGATTTACATGCGCACATCTCGCACCTATTTCGAGAATTCAACCGCTTTCTCTCTGATGCTACAAAAGTCGTTGCGTCAAAAGACGCCTCACGTGTTTGATCAAAGCCCAACTTCTCATAAAAATATATAGACCGCGACTGAAGACGAAAGCTTCGTAAGCTCCTTACTTAAAATCGTCAAAAGAGATGTGTTCACAAATATTTTTCCTTCTGCATAATAAACAGAAAGAGAACAAAACACACACACACACACACACAAATACGATTGTATCAGCTGTACTTGGACATCTGGCACAACGGATTTTACCGAGGGGGGAAGACTGCGATATATACTTTACGAGTCGTATAATTTCAGCAGAAAACGAACGTATATCTACGCGCTCTTGTATTATATATATATATATATATGCGTATGTATGGCGACGCGCGCATGTGGAAAAACCACGGAGACTATATAGCGTTCCATCCGCCGCGCGGGCCAATGTTTCCCGACGACGTCAGTGTAGACTGAACTTTTTCATGCTTCTTTGGCTCGAAAGCAGCAGTCTACGTTATTTTCATTTTTGCGCTTGTACGCGCGCTTGCCTGTCCCTATCATAGAATTTCCGTATAGCTGACGAGGCGGACGATCTGGCTGGCTTTTGTGTTTCTACAGCAGTTGGGTTATAATTGTATTTTTATCGCTTCGGAAGGGAGGTTTCAATTATGCAGAATGTCTCGCGACTGTCAATGAGATTGATGGAATAAGTTATACATGCGCCGTAACGGTATTTTCATCATATAACGATCGATTATTGTATTATATTATTACATTTGTGCAAAATGAAACATTTGAATAGACATACTGAAATGGAAATAAATATTATTAAACGCAAACGATCGGCAAAGAAAATTTCAGTATCCATATAAAAATCGGACAACAAATCATTTGCGAAAGAAGTAGAGGAAGAAAGAGAGAGAGGTGCGAATCGAAGGGTATAGCCGCGCGTCTATAAAAGCCCAAACACCGAAGAAAACATCATCCGGCGCGCAGTCGATATAAGCAGTAACACGCAGGGCACTAAAGCCGGAAAAGAGCCGCGCGCACCTATATCCGCACAGTAGCAGCAGTGCAGATGATAAAAAATGTAATACAAGCTCGAAAATGAGAAGAAGAGCTGAAGTTCTCCCACACGCGATAGGCGGCGAACACCCCCCTCCCCCCTCCCGTGGAAAATGGAAAAAAGGAATACATAGTCGTATAGTGGTAGTATAGCTGCTGAAGTACCTATCGCAGTGGTCGCAGCGCAGAGAGAGAGAGAGAGAGAGAGAGAGAGAGAGAGAGAGAAAGAGAGTAGTAACGGCCGGCCTTTACTCCCTCCTAACGGTGGCTGCTCGTCGGCGGCTTTTCGCTCTTTCTCTCTATCTCTCTCTCTCTCCCTCTTGTCGGCCCGAACCGGGGAAAATAGCTTTTTACTGCCTAACCGTGAACGAGCGCAATACGAGAAGGCCAGTTCGATTCGTGCGTACAGAGAGAGAGAGAGAGGGTTATCGCGACGGTAGCAAACCGAGCGTATAAGCCGCAAAACCGCGAGCTTTCTTGGCGCGGCGTATATAAAGCACTCTGTTTTATTGGTCGGCTTTACATTTCGAGAGAGGGAAAGAGAGCGAGCTGTGCCTCGCGGCTATTTCGAATTTTCCGCGGATAGACTCAGCATTTTTTTCTTCCCTGCGGCTGCTGCTGCCGCTACTGCTGCTGCTGCTTTCTTGTAAGGGAGCTCGCGTGTATACCGAGAAGCTCATTTTACTGCGCCTTTTTTTTATAATGCACTATATACTCGCGCTGGTATATACAGCGCAGGCAATAAAACAACGAACGCGCGGGCTATTTTCCTAAACGCATATATATACTTACATGCCACTGCTTTCGTTTTATTTACATGACGCGCGCCCGCGGACGTATCCACGGTAAAATCGTGAATTATTATACCATAGAGCAAGTATCGCTGAATTATCAGCAGCTATCGTATTAATATATATATGTATGAAGCCGGCGGCGTACAGAGCTGATTTATAACTGTCGAGTACAGTCTTCAATCGATTCCGAGGGGAGCCCGCCGAGCTATTTCATTAACTATATTGGATTAGAAAACTCCCTCCGAGCGCAATATATATATATAGAGGGAGAGACAGAGGAGTAATGAGCACATTGTGATATTCTAAAAGGCAATATGCTTCGTCGACGCCGCTCCGGGCCGTCGACAACACTCGAATGCACTTAATGCACTTTAATATAAAACGCCTTTGAGTAGAGAGAGAAAGAGAGAGAGGATATAATGCTCCCTCAGACGGAGTCTGCGGTGTGCGTACATACACACACACAGTTAGAGCCTCGGCCATTATCTCTTTAGACTTTATACGCGCTCGTATATAAACTCGTATATCCATCCGTAGCCGCGCAGCGTTTACACCGATTTGACAGCAGCACGCGTGCGCGCATTAATTTCGAGGATGCGACTACTATAGTTGGACGAAAGTTTTGCGCCGATTTCTTTGCTTCTTATTTTTTTCCCCCAGATCCCTCGCATTATCGTTCGACGCAGCTGCGCTGTTGTATACGACTTTACGCTCCTTTTACGTCGCTATCTCGTCGTTCAAACTTGCCGAATGTTGTGTATATAACATGGGCGTGTTATACGTATATATAGTCATGTATATACGTATATATATAAACATGTATAGTGGCTGGCGTTATAAGAGCGGCTTAATCTTTCGTGATTCTTCTTCGGGAAAGTTCGCTCGTCGAGGAGGCGATTCCTTCTCAATACCGCGCTGATGACTTTCCGCGAGTTTCGCGCGCGGACCTCCTTAAAGGAACGTGTTATATGTACGGGGGAGATGATGGGAGGAAAAATTGCGCCACAACGCAGCCGCTCGCATTTATATATTGCGACGTATTGTGCGCGAGAAAGTTTTTTCTGGCCAATTGCCGCTCGAACGCGGTGTAATATTTTTCCAAAGTATTTTATATATATTTCGTATGACGCATTGTAATTATTGCGAAAACACAACAATAGCGCACGAATCGATAATTTCGAATATATTCACGAATGGTATATAAAATTTTCAATTCAATATTTTGATATCCCTGGGATAATCTGTATGGCAAATCGCGCACACGGACGATTAGCCTGTTTTGAACATTCCGTTCATTACGTTTTCGATTTCAGCAACAAAACGCTGCACGAACGTAATTCAGCACTTATACCGATTATATTAATGCTAATGTCATTAACTGTACATCATCCACGCGAAAATTCAATTACGCGAGTCGCCGTTGCCTCTGATGCCAAAGCGAATGAAAAGCAATTTATTTCATGATCAATAGCAGCTTTTTCACAGCGTGTGTATTTTCAAGAGACTTATACCGTTAAATAGTCAGCGAATGGAATCCGCCCGTCTGAAAAGCTCTCTTACTTCCCGGCAGAAGAATTGCCATATCGATCACCTAAGCGCCTCTCTTTTTCCTGGACCGCATCTCGAAATCAGATTCCAGCTTTCCCTCGAAGAGAAATCCACGCAGACCGAGCGTCCCAGCTGTCGAGGCAGTTACGCCCGAGATTTCGTTCCGCGGAGGATCGCAACATAACCCGGCGAGCTTTACGAGCGAGACGCGATCCTTTCACTTAGCCGCCGGCTCTCCTTCGCCAGCCGGGTGCTCGCAAGCGGCACGTGAGACGCGCAATCGTTAGAGCTACACACATATATATAGGTATACACGGGTATGTATATAGAAACGTGTATCATCTAGGAAGCTCGGCATATGCCCGGTGATTAATTCCAAGGGGAATATCTCCGTTTTTTTGTATGCTGTGGCAGTTATATGTAAGTTTCTTTTTTTCATGCGCGCATATACCCGTGGCGAGCAAAGAGAATATTTGTATTGCGTATAATCGTTCAGAGGTAGCTGCAAAACTTTGTTCAGTGGCCCGACAAAATTGAGATATTAATTAGTGGAAAATCCATCGAACGGTGCTTTCGTATATGCACATTTGTCCGGCGTGCTTCAATGATTTAACATTTATTAAGCACGCTTTGTGGAAATTCATTCGATCGTGTGTCTTTTGATTATAAATGTGCGGCGAATTCGCTGTTAACCCACCGCATCGATGCTTTGTTTCCTGACTTTTCGCGAGCATAAACGTATTTTTCCTTCATTATTCAGCACAACGTGCTGTAGCGAACGAAAGCGTATATCTTTCAGGCGCGCGCGGCAACATCTCAAAGCGAAAATTTGAAAAAATTTTTACCTATACAATATTGCGTCACAAGCTCCCGCGCCGCGGCGGCTGCAACGATTCATTCGGCTTCCACCGCGCGAAAGCACCTTTTACCGTTATTCGCGCTGCAAGCTCTCTTTTTGTGGAAAAAAAGCTCGCGCGTTTCTCGAGCTCGACGGAAGCGTCAGCAGCATCGCTCTTACTGCTCGTGAATAGCGACAAATATTGACAAGCGTATATTTTATTCCTGACGTTTTAGCAGCTTTCAAATATCAATGCTGCGTCGAGCTTATCTACGCTATTTCCCAGCTCCGGGCTGTCTTTCAGCGGTGTTCTCTCGCGTCGCGATTTTTTTTTCGTTTTAATGCTTTTGAATCGATTTGAGCATGCGCCTGCATCAGGCTTTGGTTGTTAAACAATAATCGGGAGTTTTTTCTTGCGTTGATGGCCAATGTGAAACGAGGTCGCGTTTTAATTCTTCGAATTGAGATGCGTTTGATGCTCACACGCGCGTATAAATAAACGACAAGCTTCTATTCGACGATCTGTTTATTGAAAAAACTCGTCGTTATAGAAGAAAATCGCGCAAGCTCGCATAAACCCCGCGAGTATCCTCGACACCTCGGAGCGTATAAACTCCTGTTGACAGTCATCGCACGCGCGATTCCTCCCCCGCACTAGTAAGCTTGTTATAAAAGGAGCGCTGTCGGCGAGAGAAAGAAAAAAAACTCTCTCCGCGACGCACAGAGCGCCGACGGCAAAGGCAAGGATAATTACAAGGAAAGACGACGACTGCGGGGAGGGTAGAAAGAAGCGGCAAAGTAATGCGGCGGGGCACTTGCGTCAACCACGAGTCGCCACCGCAAGGCAAAGACTGGGTTAAGACGCCCGCGGCGTTCTTTCTTATATTCCTCTGCTCTCGAGTCGCTCCTCTCTCGTCTCTCGCTCTCTGTATATTATATATACGAATACATACATGCCGCGCATAAGCTTTGAGCTCTGCAAGCTCTGATACGCGACATTTCTATTTCCTACCCTCCGTCGCCGGCGGCGACTCTCTTAAGTCGCGTATGAAGGGCCGGCTAATTGGATACTCGTATACTCTCTTATATTTCGCGTTGTCAGAAGCTTATATGCACACGCGTTTCGGTATTTTTAGAACTCGCGCTTTCTGTCCGACTTACGCGCAGACTCGCGGGAAAATCAATGCCAGTGTAGAGAAAGAGGCGCGATCGGTGCTTTTAGCGAGGAATTACACCGGCAGATTTATTATATATATGAAAAGCACACAAAGACGAGAAGAGCTTGCGCGCGCACATATATAGCAAAGACGTATAAACATTATGCATGCGTATGTAAAGTTATCGATCGCGAGCTTGCACACAGTCTGCGAGTGCAGAACGGCGCCGCTCGGTTGCACGGACGCTGTGTGTGTGTGAATCCAGGAGTAGTACTGCTCGAGAGAAATGACGCTACAGTACTGCATACACTATACATATGTGTATATATATATATATATATATATAGGGACGAGAGGGAGAGGGAGTGGGGTGGGAGGGGAGTCGGTTACGGATCTTCCGCAAGTTGATCGGCAATGCAGGGACTTGATTACTCATTCCGTGCCTCGGCAGAGATTAAATTATCCATTAAGCGCCTCGGTGGACGTTCAGTCAGCAGTTGGCTTGCGAATTTAGTGCCAAACGCGAGCGCGTTCCCTCTCCGGGGCGGAGCTCGCCTTAAAGATGCAGGCCTCGTTTAACGAGAGCCGTCTTTGCACCGATGCAGGCAAACGCGCGCAGCCGCGGCGATGCACTTCCATAAATCCTTTGCAAGCTCAATGTGCGCGAAGCTGCGCGTCGAGGACGCGCGCACTCGCTGCATCGCGCAGTATACACGTTCATATGTATATATATATATATATATATATACACAATATATAACACGCCCGCGATAACGCTTTGCTGACGAATTGAAAAGCTCGAGTTTAGGTGGTGCACCATTTCTGTGGATTTCATTTCCGGGGTGCAAGGAATATAGAGGCTTGATTTTTACGTTAATTTTAGCTAGAGCTTGAGATTTAAAGTACATGTATACATATATATATATATATATATATATATATGCGTCAGTCGGGTAGACGCGCGGCGTTACGGATATAATTTATCGACGAACCACAAGCGATGAAAGCTTAACCGTTATTTGCACAGGGGGCTGAAGTGAAAAAACTCCCGTATGTAGCAATATTTACCAAGCGTAAACGGAAGCACCATGTACGCGAAAAAATTTCGTTATTTACAAAGTCGCGCCGCGCAAGCTTTGTATGTCCGAGGAAAATACTTATGCACACAAATAACGCACGCGCGCTCGATTATCCCACGGCAATAAACAAGAAGGCCGATGGCCGCGGGGCATCAGGATTCTCGCGCAACGCACACACATTGGTGTAGAGGCACTACGCGTCGCAAGGAGAAAGCGACGACACGGGCGGCTCAAAAATTTTTTCGCGTCGAGTGGTGCGTTTTTCGTCGAAAACTTTTTTCGACTCTGTACTACCGCGACCACAAAAAGCCAGGGCCTCGGTGTCGCATACCAGCTCTCCGTCGCAAAAGGGGGGAAAAAATAAAAGCAGGCTAGCGCGCGCGGAATCTTTGTCACATCATGCTTTTTATATTCGAAAGTCGTAAAAACATTTTATTTTTGTCAGTCGTATATATATATATATATAGATAATGGCACTAGAGGAGCGAAGAAGAGAGAGGGAGTGGAAGAAAACGGGTGAAATAAAACAGCGCTGGATCGGTGCCACAGCTGCGAAATCCTCTTTAGAGTAACGGACACCCCCGCCTTGCAGGCGACCTCCCACCCGCCTCTGTGTATATACAGTACATACACCTCCACACGCTAACGTATATATAAAACGTGTAGCGAGAGACCGCGCGCACACACATATATATATATCGCCGGTGCGTGTGTCCGGTTCTGCACCGTGAGCCCAACAAGACACGATACGACAGCCGTGCGCGCTCGCTATATATTCGTCGCATGCATTTCCGTTGCCACGGAGACTGACGGGCCGCGCATCCGCTTCGCCTTCAATCAATCAAGATTCGCTTCCGCCGTCGAGTAAATTAGCCGCCTCGAAGCTGGCTTTTATGTGCCGTCGCTGTTTCTTTCCGTCGGGTTCGTTGCACGAGCTAGCATGCCGCAAATTATAGCCGCCGAGCTTGCGTTTTCACTATATAGGCTCAAGTTCAATGTAAATTTTCGATCCTATCAACGCGACGACGGCGGCGGCGGCTGCCTATTTCGCGTTTGATCGAGTCCCGACTGGGAGCAGAGCTTTTTTTCAAACTTGTATATACGTAATATACCGCGTTTGCACGGATCGCTATGCCTTGCGAGGCTGTATTGAAAGAATGAAAGGATTTAGAATCGGAGATCGACGCTACCTCGTTAAAGTCTCTCTGGGCGTGGGGTGGGAACCGAAAATAAGCAAAATAATAGTTGCCCCTCGTAACGCTAATACACTGAGAACACAGAGTTGTGACAATCTTTGGCTTTTAAAAGCGGCCGCACTAAACGGCGCGTGCGACTGTTCAACACGCGGGAATACTGTACATGCAACGCGCAAAGTTTTGCGAGGGCGATATATATAACTCCTATTGAATGCTGCTTGAAATTACCTGTGTGAAGCATTTCCCCCGCGTCGTACAATGCATAATGGAAACAGCGCAAGCTGCACTCGTGGAGTTGAATAATAATCGCCGCCGAGAGCAAATGTCAAAATGAGCTAAAAATAGCTTCTTATTTTGACTTTTGTCGATACGGTTGGCGAACGTATTGCCGTGTATACAATCGTAGAGCTATAGTAGATTGGTTGTTAGATTGTTAAACTGGTTTATCGACTGCGCGTACGAACGCGAGGTTTGTTATTAATTCCCGATTCGCAAACGTCATACTTTGATGTGTATTCTATATAGCGAAAGCTGTAGAAAAACAAAAAGTATAACCGCGTCAACTACTTCGCCGTTGTAAATAATAAAACTTCCATAAAGTAGCTTGTTAAAAAGCTGCAGCGAGAAAATGAAATTTCTTTTGAACGGGCATTAATTTACCGGCGCGCTATCTCTCTCTCTCTCTCTCTCGCGAATGAGCTCCGCAATGATTTATATACAGAGCTCGCTGAGTAGCTTCAATTTCTCAAACATTTATATATATATATATATGTATATATATACGGTATAAAAACAGCACCGGCGTCAGCCATACTTCTGAAAAGAAAAAAAAATAGCACCACCGCATCAAACTCAGCTTGATGCCATTACTATGAGAGGAGAGGAATAGAAGCCGCGCGTAACTGGGATTATATAACAAAAATCTGAAATATAATAACAACCCCTCGGACGAATGCAATTTCTCAAGCGGCATCAGCTAAATCCCAAAACACAACACGCGCACGCAGAGTGTCCAGTCACGGAAATTTGCATAATACCACAGCTTGACTTACGACCCCAGAAGACGAGCGGCGGCAACAGGCCAATGACGTAAGCCGATCTGCAGTATATACCGGTAGTATGTATGTATATAGCGACGGAAAGCTCGAAACTGCGCCGCACAGCAGAGAAGGGGCTAATGGAGGCAGGCGCAACATTTCTCAAGAGGATCCATCAGCCCGAATTATGAGCCTTCAAGTTATCATCGCACGACTTATCCCCCTTCCCTCCTGCGCGAGAAATGGCTTAGGGGCCTGCCCGATCGGACGCGGACTTGAGCTACTATACCTGATGTGTATAATGACTTTTCGAGCCGTGCGCATGTCAGACTTTTTCCACGCTGTTCCGCTGCCTATACGCGTATATACAGCTCGTTAAATCTGCACTCGCGTTCAATTAACGCATTACGCATGAACGGCCGGCTCTGCGTGAAAATTCAAGTGGCGATATCGATCGCTTATTATCATATCAGTCGTAATCGGCGTGATAGCGCGCGGAGGAGCGCTGGCTTATGATTAATTAATTATGATCAAAAAGCGATGCGTCCAGTTCTATTTTCAAACGTCATCGTATCCGAGAGCCTCGCGACATCGCGAAAAAAGTCTGATAACTCGCGCATATACGATTAATACGAGGTTATCGATATGATGGAAGTGCGATAACTCATATGCGAGAATATATTTAGCCACCGAGTAGAGTGTCACCTAACTGACTTTTGCGTCGCAACTACATTACTAATACATATAGACTATTAGGGTGTGAATTTATTTCGATTATTCCGGCTCGACCGCTATGTGCGCCGTCTCCTCTACAAATGTGTATACACACAGGGCGGAGAAAAAGAAACTGCGCTCGTCGATCGATAAGTCCAACCGCACGTAAACGTATATAGCAGCGGTGCAGCGCGTTTCCTTCTTTTTTTTTCTTACTTTCGTTATGGCAAAGTTCGGTCGCCTAGTGGTACCTCCGTAATTTCCGTCGCTATACGGCGGTTCGCGTGTCTCCGCGATTAAAGTAATCAGGCTGCGCGCGCGGCAACTATATTATAATCGATCAAGAAAGCCCTATACTCGGAGTTTCGATCTCATTTATATACGCGGAAAGGGTCATCAGCGCGGAAATGCGACAGATCGTTATCAGCGCTAACTACTCGTCGGGGGCGTCTCGATTCCACTCTCCCTTAAGATTTATCTGGGATTCCATTTTATTTTCCAACGCGACGTGCTGCGCCGACTCTTTTTCGCGATCTCGAGTGGCTGCTGCTGCTGCTGCAGTGAGAGGGTGTGCCGGGTAAAAATAAAGAAGGCAAAAAATAAGAGGTTGCAGAGAGGGGCCCGAGAGGAAAAAGAAGAAGGTGCGCCGATCGTGAGAAATTGCTTTTACAGTTGAATTCAAAGTATGCGAGAGATCAAAGTTCTGAGAGGCCGGGCGCGATAAGGGAACACGAGTAGTGGATCGTCGTCAGGACTGAGCGACGATGGCAAAGAGCCGTATTAAAAGGACGTTTTTCTACGGCGCCGAAAAGACTCGCTTCTTTCTCTTCTTCTACTTCTTCTTTGGCACTTTGTCGATGTTTCTTATTGGTAGCGCCACGAGCATGGCTGTAAATAGATTCGAGGAATATCCGATGACTATGCTGTTAACAAGACTCGATGTCAAATTTTGCGAGCTTTCGATAATTCGGATCCTGAGAATAGTCATGTATCATAGTGTATGCAGGGAGAATCCGTGGATATAATAATGGTATAAAATTGGCGTGACTACGTGTAGCGGGATTCGGAATATAGAGAACTGCGTTTGAAATATTAACCGACGTCCTTTGCGTGCTCACATCTAGTTATATACTCGCTGATGTGTAACTTTGTAATGCTGTGTAAATACACGTTTCGCACAGAGAATGTAGCGGAGTAGCTGATCCGGGCACAAAGGCAAATATATATCAACGTATACAGGGTTTTAATATTGATATAAATACCAATTCAACGTTGATATTATTTATTACCCAAAAAGTTTGCTCGCATATTTTACATTATAAAAATCACGATCTCACTGCAGAGTTCAGATTCTCCAGATAAAGATGAGCAGCCCAGTTCAGAATTTATTTATCAGAGACTTTTATAAAACTACGTATGAAATACGAGTAAACAGTCATTTGTGTACTTATGAAGCTAATCGCGAGTAGAGTCTCATATAGGCGTCGGCAAACGATTCCATTACTCCAAAGTCATTGCGGGAAAGCACCAGCTGAAAAGGTGCACTCTCCCGAGGAGCAGCGCATCTTTCCCCCAAAGAAGTATAGCGAAGAGCCGCAGCTGCGCCCGCATTTAACGCGAATAAAACGAACTTGCTTCCAAAGGCTCCCGAGCGCAGCAGCATAGTCGAGAAGGAGTAGGAGGCTGGAACCTCCTTAAATTGCACTTAATAAAGTGCGAAGAACAAGTGTCAGGTCTGGGCCGGTAAATAAGGAAGTTTCTCGACGCCATAGTTGAAGGAGATGAGGGAAAGGAGCACAAGCCGACGCATCGCTTAGGCGTTGAGAGAAGAGGAGAGTGAGAGAGAGAGAGCGCATAGCCCTCGAGAACTAGAGCTCTACTCTCGCAGTGGATAACGAAGACGCCGACTGGCTCCGAGAGACGTATCAATTACACTTGAAAGATTAGCTCTGCCTCTCGAGGCCGAGTTAGTTCCGGCGAATTTTCGCGGAGCACGCGAGTCGCGTCTCTCTCGCTCGTTGTGTTATAAGGAGCTTGCAAGCTTCAGCTGGGGCTCGTTTATTGTTGGGGAGGCGGGGAATATGGATGCCTTTATATATATGCTTCGGTATTTTTTTTTTTTTGATAATTTTTCCTTTTTTTCACGGAGCACGAGAGATAATTTAATTAGATACGCTGTGCGCTCTGAAATATGTACTCCAGGATGAGATTTAATTCCGGGCGTTATATTCAGGATATAGGAGTCGTAGTTTGCCGAGTGTAATTCAGCCACTGTACATCCTTTGTTTCCAACTTCCATATTTTCGATGTAAGAAACTTTTTATATTCGCTCGCACAAATCTTTCAATCGCGATTCACTAATACGCACGCGCAGAAGACAAAAACCATCAGAAATTATAACGTATATAAACCACGTTTTATAACTACAAGCTCTTCAATATAAAAAGAGAAAATAAAAACAAAGTCTCAAGCAAGCTTTATTGAAAAACTATATACAACAACCTATATTATCACAGATACGATATTACCCCATGATACAAATGCCGTTCACGCAGATGTATCCCTGTCTGCAGGGTACGTCGGGGCATCTATCTTCGCTCGGCAACTTTACACACCTAACTGGCTCCACGCAGACGTATCCCGTGTGGCATTTAACGTTGGCGCACGTGATCGCGGGCGTCCTGACGCATCTGCCATTCCGACAAACGTATCCCGGATTGCAGAGGGTTTTGGTCGTGGTGCAGCCCGACCCATCGGGCTCGCACTCGATCGTTTCGCAGCTCGCCCTCGGTAAGCACTTGCCGTTCAGACAGTAGCCTGGCCTGCAGTCGAGGCTCGAGCAGCTCTGCTGGGCTCGGACCTGGTAGACCGCAGCCAGAAGGCAGACCACGAGTACGACTTTCATTGTGAGACTGGTGTCGATGCGATTCGGCGAGGCTTTTTTTATACTCGCGACATGGACGTGTGTTGCACAGGTGTGCGCACGTTAAGTCAGTGATGCTTATCTGTATCACTCTTCCGATGTTTTTTCCTCGTTCTTTTCCTCGGGCGTATCTTCGTGTCCAGTGTAAATGACGGGTAATCCCTTGTTTTCAGCTTACTTCAACTTTCTTATATATGAGCGATTCTACGAAGAGATGGATACTTCGCGGCCCAAAAATGGAATCGAATTTTACCCGATGGTTGAAATCGCTCATGACTTTTCATAGATTTTTTGCTTCGAATCGAAGACTGAATCGGCCTGTAACTCTTTGTTGCGGCATACTCTTTTTCTTTACATTTTGCATGCAATGTATTCATGCGTTTTGGCCCTGAAGTGTCCGACTTCTCGTAGAATGGCTCATATATAATTCATTGGATGATAAAAAAAACGGCGTTACGCACGAGAAGCAAGCGATTCGAATTTCACGAACGTGTATGTACACAAAAGAGCCCATCGCGAATAAAAAAAATATATCGACCCCCCCCCCCCCTATCCCGACGATAAGCGCATTAAATCTCAAGACAATAATGCTTTTCGCGTATACAGTATCTATATTATATAGCTTAATTAAAAAGCAAAAACGCGGCATAATGAAATTTAACGAACGCGTCCATTGTGCCGAGTGGATGATGCAGGATCAATTTGTTATCGCTGCTGCATTACCCTCCGGAATATAATCTAAAATTTTGAAATTTTCGTTCGCCTCTATAATACATATATAATAATCAATATTTCAGCGCGTTGCGCGCGTCGTCAAGCTTATTACGGCAATATATTAACTTATATATAGCTACTTCGTTTTATCCCCAGTAATTAACGCATATAAATAGTCTCGCGGGCAGATTAATTTTTCACTATTTATGCGCGCGCTTTATTATTGAGATTTACGTTTAGTCGTCGCGACGATCTATATTTCACTCGCAGTAACAACGACGACTCTCGTACGTTATATACATAATATATAATCTCGGCCCTTCTCTCTCTCTCTCTCTCTCTCCCTCCCTTTCTGTTTCGATCCAAATTATATATGGAAAGCGAGCACGCATTGCTCTCCTCACATATATATATATATATATATTTATATACGGAGCATTTTTCGTGCATCAATTTATGTATTATACGTAAGCTTCCGCGAGGCCCTGCAGACAAAGAACGTATAGAATAACCAGACCGCGCGCGCGAGGGGGTGGGGAGAAAAGGTATATACGGGCGGCGGAATAATGATTTCTTGATAAATGCCCGGAATTATTATTTTGACGTTCCGTTCAGAGGCTCGCTTGCTCGCTCGTCTCTCGTCGGAAAAGTCGCCGGAGCCCGTGCTATTAATCACGTCGGGCCAAGAAAAATTATTCCTCGGCGTATAATATAACGTATATATGAGAATTATGGACTGAAAGCGGCCAAGAGCCCTCATTGTTTTACCACTTCCCTCTTGACTTTTTTTTCTCTCCCTCTCTCTCTTTCGGCTGCCTTTTTCTCCCTCTGGTCTATATACGCGATACTCCTTTTTTTCTCTGTCTCTGTCTCTCTCGCAATTACCTTGTCGAAATTCAATTCGCAAAATAGGGCTCTCTAATTAAATGCCGCGCGCAGCACAAAGCTGGTTTCGTCTGGTTCATTAAGGGTAAACACACGCGCCTCTCAATTAGAAGGAAAAATTTGAACGTTCTCGCAAAGTATGTTTAACAACGACGAGGCGCGACGAGTATAAGGGCTTTTGTGAAGTGTATATACGCCTTTTGAATTAAAACGCGCGGAGATCGGGATATTTCCGGGAGTTAATTTATTTCCTACCTGTTTTTCTCCGACAAATATACATATATATACGGGTGCAGTACACTCTCCGCTCGCGGATTATAATCGGAGTTGGCTGATTGCAGAGCAATACGTATGTATATGTATATATATCGGCTCGACATATCGAACAATGCCTGTACATGCATATATACATATACGAGAGGGAAGCGATTCTCCCTTTCACTTTGCACGTGGCAACGGCTGCCGCTGTTGCAGACCTATAATAATTTCTCCGAGGCAATAATAGCAGCGGCCAATTGTTTCTTCATTACTAGCTCATTCGCGATATTTGATAATAAACCGTAAAATTGCGATTAAATGAAGCATTGCGAATGAGTTATAGGCTATATATACTGCTGCTGCCTTTGCGAAATCGATAAGTTATTGTCCCGCGAGCATATTCTAATGTACGAAATAACGATTAAGCTCTTGGCTGAAATATTTTTATCAGCATATCAGATTGCGTTGATCATTTTTTTTCGGGGGATTAGTTTATCTGATTGTTTTTACATGTGCGCGAGGTGTTTACTTTATACGTGTATGCCGTCAGTGAAATAAGATATTAAAACGAAAATAATGGAAACAGCGTATATATACATTACAACGTAAACAATATATTGCCCGATGTCTGCCGCGCGCCTGTATAAGCTTGGCTAAACAATCCCGCGTATATACAGTTATATATATATACGCGCGTGTATGTAACCATAATAATTTTAACATTTGCAATAATAGTGGCTCTATATTAATTTAGTTATAGGTCAGAAGTCATGTACAGCATTATTACACATAATTGCGAGCATTGCAATCAAAAGCAAGAGCCAATGGGGTTTGCATCCGACGACTACTGTGCATAAATTATCCTACGCATTATCTAATATCATAAACAGACGGACAATAAATATATGTTATATATAAGGTATATTATATGCAAGCGCGTCATTCTCTTGTTCGCAGGTTGCTGACGTTCTGCTACCTGGCGGCGTTGAACTGCTGGCTGGTGCTGTGCCCGGCGACGCTTTCCCACGACTGGCAGATGGGTTCTGTTCCTCTGATCGCCTCCCTGGCGGACACCAGAAACTTGGCGACGTGCCTTTTCTTCGGTGGCTGTCTCGTACTCACGTACCGGGCCTTCACGGACTTTGAGGTAAAAGCTTCGACACTTCGATCCGGCTTATATATATAAGTAGTTCGTCCTCGTCTGATTGCCCGCTTCGCGGAGCTCAGTCTACATTCCTTGAATTTGTAACGATTGATTTTTCTTTTCGTTTTTCATCGAACGCGCGCTCGTAACGAAAACGATAACGAAAGCGGTCGTATATCATCGTAAATCAAAATACCCAAATCAATTAGCCGCCTTCTTTCCGTGGCGTCTATACCAGCAGCTCTAGAGGATAATATGTGAGGCTAATCAATCGGCTCTTCCACCCCCCCCCCCTCTTTCTCTCCGGCTATACATAATTCAAGCCAAGCCCGCGGAGAGATCGTAAACATCGTCCCGGACTATGCGTGCGCGCAGGTGTATAAGAGCGAGCGGACACGACCGCACTTTAGCTGGCTATATATGCGCGGCCGGCCGTGTCCTGTGGCCCTCCCGACTCTGCTAAATTCATAACGGCCTGCTCTGTACGTACTTCTACGAACCTATATATATATATATATATATATATATACTCGCGGCGGCGGCGGCGCGCATCCTCTCGACAATGCGTAACACGGGTACTCGGTTTCACGGCTCCGCGCCGAAAACCTGCATTACATATTATATATATACATATATATATTCGCGGATAACGCGCGGCTAATTGCACGACGAATTTTTTCTTCTTATATGAGGGCTTTAGTCGAGTTTTTGAGCGCGAAGTCCAAAAACAGTGAGATAATACAAGTGTTCTAATAGAACTTGGCGACTGCATTCTTTTATATAGGTAGTCGAGGAGGAAGATCATTATTGATGATAAACCATCGAAATTGCCACCCTGTTTCTATACGTAAATATATTATTATCAAGTTATAATAAACACGCGCGCTAATAAAGCGGTTCATTACATTCATGATTAAAGCAAATTCTCTCTTATTAGCTTTGTGGGCATCGACATTATAAATATGTATATGTATGTATATTCGCTAGGTGCGCTCGCGTATTTATTATTAGCGCGCGACGGATTAATATTAATAGATTCAGCTTTAGAATCCGAGAATTCAAAGGCAAACAACATCGGTTGTTGAAATATCAGCCAAAATACAACAAACAAATTCAGCATATAGGCAATAAAACCACGACGTCTGAATTAACAACGACGGCGGAGCCGCTGCGCGGCGTCTTTCTATATAGAATATACATATATACTTCTGGCAATAACGCCAAGTCACGCGAGTCGATTTGCCGATGCTTGCAGGCGCCGTCGGGGCTCCTCCAGTGGCTTAATCTCCAAAAAATAAGGAAAAAGTCTCTGGGGGGTGTCTGTTCGCTTATAGAAAATACACGGCGTTCGATATTGTATACGTCGCGATTTATATAAATTGTCTCGTATGTGCATCTCGGAGCGATGAGCTCGCGTGTTCCTCGCGAATCTTGCTTTTGAAATTGATTCGATCCTCGCCAGAGAAGCACTGCTTTACTTTTTTCTCTCCGTGTATATCATCGCAATAATAGCCGAATGTAATAAACTAAACAACTGCCGCGAAGATTAATTATTATTAATATTAAGGGGGAGAATTATAGAGCGAAAATTCGCAGAAGCAAGTCGCAGCGGAGTATACGACATCAGAGCAAAGGAGCAAGAGGCTTTGAAAGTTGGAGGCGATGATGATGAAGTCTCGGGGTCATAAAGGAAGTTGCTTGCGCGCGCGCGCGCAAAAACCATAGTAGTGTGCGACAGCGCGTTCATTATGAACTTCATTTAAGCTTTGAGCATAATCTCGTTTTATCGTGCCGCTCCAACTACTCCCGCCTCTTATTTATTCGCTCTTTTCTCCCCTCGCTCTTTTTATATACACACCACGCGCGCGCGCGCGCCGCGGCAATCTCGAGCCCGTTCGCTCGTGATTAACGCGAAACACTCCAGCTCGCCGCACTCGTTTTATACACTCGCAGCTTCCTTCCTTATGATATTTTCCGGGTATAAATACGCGCGCGGGCCTATCGGAGCCGCGCTGAGAAGCGATCGGCTGCCGTTCGATCCGAGCGCGCTTTGACTATCTCTCCGCGCGCGAGTTTCGAGCACTTTGAGGCGAAACTTTCCGAGAAAGAGAGAGGGGGGTGGGGCTGGGGGATTTGTTTGCCTTTGTAAGAGCGAGAGTGCGAGAGGGAGACGCGGAGAAACCGGCGCCTATATATTTGTATATATGGAGGTATTCGAGAAATTCAGCAAATCCAAGAAGTTTATACCGGCGCAACTATTTTACCATGCGAATCGTTGTTTGATCCCGCGGCACACTTGAGCTCGATGGATTCGCGAGTAGCCTCAGCATTGGATTTGCCCAAAGTTTTTAAAATACACAAAAGATTCCGCGGGAAAGTGCCACTTTTATTATATAGCTATATATATGAGCTTTTAGCCTTTAGTGCGGTGTATGCGTATATATATATATATATATGCGGCTTATCGAGTGCATGCGGCTAGCGGATGCGGCTGTAATTAAAACGTCGATAATGGAAGTTACTTTCTAGTCTGTGTATATAGGAAAGCTCGCGCGCGCGCGCGCTACTCTCCCAGAAATACACTCTGAGCTTTAAATACGAAAAGGGAAAGAAATTGCTTCACGAAGAGTATATAGGAAGCTGCGGAGGAGGCGAGAAGGTTAATAACCGTCGCCACGTGGATAATATGTCAATGTCAAGTACGCGACACTTCGCGCGAGCGTGGAAAAGTTGTAGCGTCATGCTCTATGGCTCTATAATATATATATATATATATATATATACACACTCTTTTATTTGCGCACTATGCCGAGCCAGGAGCTGTGTCAAATAATCGTCGAGTCGCGCCGTTTCATACACCAGCTCTAACTTTTCAATCCATTATTGACTATACATTATACTTGTTCCTTATATTTCTATACACGCGCGTTCAAACTTTTATTATACCAGGGCACGCAGACCTCGAGGATGTATATATGATAATATGAATAAACACAAAGTAATGGTGCGTAAAGGAAGCTTTATATAAAAACACTAAGGACGTATAATATTACAATTACACGTTAAATGGTGCCTTGACACACACACCGCGTACGCAGACGTATCCCTTGCTACACTTGACGGTGAAGCATCTTTCGTCGATCACCGGCTGCTTGACACACCTGCCTGGTTCCACGCAGATGTATCCCTCCATGCACCTAACGTTGGCGCACGTGATAAGCGGGATGGGATCCCTGATGCATCTGCCGTCCTTACAAAAGTATCCCGGCCTGCAGAGGATAGTGGCGCAGGTCAGCTTGGGCTGTCTGATACACTTGCCGTCGACGCAAACGTAGCCAGGTCGGCAGTCGATCAATTCGCAGGTCGCCCTCGGTATGCACTTGCCGTCCAGGCAGTAGTAGCCCGGCAGGCAGTCGAGCGTCGAGCAGGTCAGCTGGGCTCGGACCTGGGAGATAGCCAGGAGGCACAGGATGAGTAGGCCTTTCATTCTGAGGGTCGTGAGAGATGTGAGACTGGTACCGGTGCGAATCGGCGAGGCTTCTTTTATACTTGGATGTGTACGTGCGCTATATGCCTGTTTGTATGCTGGATGAGTCAGAAAACGCAAAGCAAGCTTATCTCTATTTCTCTCTCTCTCTCTCTCACCTTTCATGTTTTTTCTTAAATGTTTCCTCGTGTCCATTTTCCTCGAGTGCGAATCTCTTACACATGTCATGGGTATCCCCCAGTAAACAAGTCGTGCATTTATAATTAAGCTATGCTTTAAATTACATTGACCTTCTTCGTTTGCAGTACTGTGTATAGTTAGCGCGGGATTCACAAGTCTGCCTCTCAAAATAGATTCGCGCAACGCGCGAGTTATTGCTTCATTATATAACCGTACGTTTAGTCAAAGTCGCGTATCGCTATGTTTTCTTTTTTATTCTTTTCCTTCTACATTTACGTCATTTTACCGCACTGAAATAAGCGTTTATTTCAACCAAATAAATACATTTATTCCAATCTTACCAGCACATTCGATTCGAAACAATATTTGATAACTGCGGCCAAACTTTTGTAGGTTAAGTCTTTCAATCGCTGACTCACCATTATATTCAGTTTATTTTACTGGAATACGATTTGGTGGTAGTTAACAAATATTTAATCCTTCATATACGATTAAATTCTTGGTTGTAATCACTCAATGTATTAACATTTAATTACTTCTCTCACAGCGCTTGTAAACACTGCTCCGTAAAAGCACGCGCACTTATATTAGCTCGGCAACAAAGTTTGCGCTTCCAAGCATGCGTTATCGTGTCCAGTCAAGAAAAAAATGAAAAAAAAATTGAACGAGCCAGCGCCTAGTTGTATAATCACTATACGACAATAAAGTTACAACTCGATCCACATGTGTATATATACATATACTATAAGCGCGATGGGACTTATACGATGGCAATCAATCATGGGAAAATTCGAAACGATAAATTCACAATATGACCGGCTGTCGGCTCATTTGGAAAATGCGAGTTTAAAACGTCCGGCCTAATTATTCGGGATGACTGCTTCTGCCGCTGGGTAATGAGCGTAGCGCATCGTACGCGAGGCAGGAATTATGTGTGGTAACACGCGTGGGATTTATATATTTTTATGCTTTGTATTCCCTTTGATTTTAGTCTGTATCGATATGTTCGAGTATGTATAGTATAGGTACGTTTAATTAGAAATTGCAAATTGTAATTATACATCAGATACGCAAAGGTCGCTTATAATATTGTGTACAAGCAAATATGCTGGGAAAATCTTATGCGCTTACTGAACCGTACTCCATTGCTCTCGTTATTTATTCTTCGTATCTTGTTAGCACCGAAAGGTAAACACGCAGAGTTATTTGTTCGTCCAGGTAGAATAATTACATTTAACAAAGTAATAATCATCATTAGGATAATACATACTGGATTATATGCGTCGTATAGTTATCGCATTGTCATAATTGTCATCGCGACCTCTCATTTTTTCTGCTCACTCATATCTTATCAGTCGTAAAAATTTCGACTTTCCCGCTGGCAAATTTTTGTCCGTCTTTTTTTCAATCGCACGCACATCAGCGATCACGCGGTGTACAGCATTGTCGCGATGAAAAAAGACAGAAATGATTTTCGCGCCCGTCGAAGCGCGCGCCAGGCCCGTATTATACCTATATATGCTGTATATATACATATATATAGAGAGAGAGGGAGAGGGAGGTGCAGCTATAGCGCGCGGATTTTCCCGAATGATAAATGGCTGTAATTCAGACGCACAAAAGCGCACTTGGGTACACTGGAATTCTAATTACGAGTCGGCGGGTCCGACAGCCTCGCTTCTCTCTCTCTCTCTCTCTCTCTATGATTTCCAGTGCATATAGATGTGCGAGAGGGTATAGTCTCTGTCGCGTGGCCGGCGTCATTTTATACGTGTGTTCGCTCGGAGCCATTGAACCGCGCGCTCCGCTGCAATAGAGAGATGCATCGATATGATGAGAGAGAAAGAGCCGACGATATATATCCAACTGGTTTATAGGACTATTGGCCAGGCCGGTTTTACCATCGACACTCGTCAGTCATCCGCATTGAATCGGGAATTTCATTGTTTTGCAGAGATATCGCGCTCATTGCACTTCATGGATCCTCTCGCGACGTTTTTCACATATTCTTATTTCTTCCGCGGACGCATGTCATAAACGCGTATTGTCCACGTAATATATC
Organism: Muscidifurax raptorellus; assembly: GCA_020010945.3. Taxonomy (NCBI): domain Eukaryota; kingdom Metazoa; phylum Arthropoda; class Insecta; order Hymenoptera; family Pteromalidae; genus Muscidifurax; species Muscidifurax raptorellus. The sequence goes on from CM052077.1 coordinate 12,437,173, forward strand.
CCACGATGGCTTCTCAACTCTCTTTGCGCTTCCAGCAACAAAGGCATCCGCCGCTCGTCCTTGGTTGGATGTTCCTAGTACTGCCCTTCCTGCCGGCGTCCAATCTCTTCGTCACCGTGGGATTCGTCGTCGCCGAGCGGGTCCTCTACATTCCCAGGTGAGCTTCGGCGGCCTTTTCCGAATTTCCAGAAGAATCTTTCGACAGGTGTAGAGAATAATTGTATTGTCCGCTGCAGCATCGGCTGGATACTGCTGGTGGCATACGGAGCCCAGCTTATCTGGACGGCTATTCCGCGACGGAGGAGCCTCGTCACGAGCGGATTGGTGCTGCTCTTGGTACTGGGATACTGTCGCACTATCATGAGGAATCGCGACTGGACCTCGAGGGAAGCGCTGCTTAGGTAATTGTTGTGTTATTTTTATTCGAGCGTATATACTGAATACGTACTTAGCCCTGTTTTTATCGCGCTGTTTTCGCAAAAATTGCGAAATTTCGTAGCTCCATAACAAGTCGTAAAAGCAATCTCTCGTCAGCGCGTGATACTCGTCGATTTTATGGCCCCGCTGTATTTCAGAACGAGTAGGAGTATTATGTTGAGAACTTGCAAGGAGCAGGTTAGAAGCGGTTTAATTAAATTTTCGTTTTCGCTTACTCTTCCCGATGAAAGCAATGCGAAACTATTTATCCTAAAATAATAATAATAATATCAATGTAAGTCGATTGAAATTCAAGCGATTATTCTCCTCCACAGAGCGGGTCTCCGAGCCTTACCGGACAACGCCAAAATGCACTACAACTTCGCCAACTTCCTCCGGGACACGTCGCAGCCGAATCGAGCGATTCTCCACTATCAATTGGCCCTATGGTGAGCATCCCACTCAGACTAATTCGCGTGCCTTTCATCACGAAATTTTATTCGCGCACCGACGGGCACACGACTGCCGCCGAACGAGTACGGATGGGCGAAATAAAACTGCGAAACACGGCTTTGATGCAGCAATTTTTTATGAGCCTTTTAAAAGCGCTGTGCTCGCGGGGAGTAATGCATACAAAGCGATTTCAATTTTCCAGTCAAAAGCACAGCGCGGCCATTACGCCGACAATTCTTTATATACGTGTGTATGTGTGTGTGTGTGTGGGGGGGAGTATATACACTTGCCTCGCGGTCTTTTTGTTTGTTGTTCGTTTTATCATTGCCTTCGACCTGCGCGATTGCTTTAATAATAGCAAAGTACCAGAAAAAGAAGGAGCAGAAGACGTGCTGCGGGTGCTCTATACACCTCGAAAAGTCTTTATTCACGTTAGCGCTTTGATTAAGCGGAGAAAGCGACGGAAGAGAAGTTCTGAAATAATAAATTAGCCCGGGGAAAACGAAGAGGAAGCACCACCGGCAGCAGCAGCAGCAGCAGAAGAAGAAGAAGAAAAAGCAAAGTTTCGAAATATTTCGTAGTTTAGCGAAAAAGTGCTGGGAAAGTCCGCTAAAATATATTTAAACGCTCCACCTTTTTCAGCGCATATACACCTTCCCCCCCGCTATCTATCTCTCGGCTCTCATTGTCCTCGAGGCCGTTTTTCCGATCCCCGAGCCCGATAAGTGCGCGCGCACACCCCCGTATTTGGCACGTGGCATGTACACGCAGTATAGTAGTCTCGCGGGACCATCTGCCGCATTTTTCGGAGCTCCGCACTTTTTTCCGCGCTCTGTGTGTATGTGTGTGCGTAATGACCGGCTTCCCTCGATTCCAGCCTTATCGCACCTGGGCTCTATTTCCTACGAGGCTGCGGGGGTAATAACGCGACGGCTTTCTCCTTTCTTTTTCCCTTTTTTGGCCTCTTTCTTTTTGTGGGGGTGAGTGTGCGAGCATATATATATATAGGCATACGTAGAGGCGCAGACGCTGAGTAATCTTTGCCAGGCTGTATCGATGGGACACGATTATCCTAATTTATTGGGTCGATGTGTATATTGGGGTGTTTATTGCTTCTTGGTGATTGGCTTCTGCGAATGTGGCAGCTGGCCTACGTTTTGGAATGACGCTAACTTTGTTTCGCTGTTGTTACAATCTGAATTCTTGCAATTTTTGTCTTTTTTGTTTTTACGCAAGCGAGCCACGATTGTGTATCGGGTGGAGGAAAATATCGTGAAAAATATTTCAACATTTTTCAAAGCGTTATAAACAGCGCGATACGTACAATCGAGTCGACGAGATTCTGATGCGGATAGCGCGCGGACATCGCGCGTAGATGAAAAAGGACGGAAGTTTAAAAAGAAAAGTCGCGAAGAGAGCGAGTAGAGTGCCGGTACTTAAACACGATTCGCCGATGCTTCAAGATTCTTCAAATATTCTTGATGCAGCACACAACGGCCGACAATATCAGAGCGTATACTGTGTGTGTGTATATATATATATACGCGCCGGTTGATAGTCATGCAGCGATAAAGAAACGATCGATGAGCTTGCGAAAACTCCACAGGCAAATATAAATATGGATTTTTTTTAATTAAAATGCATAACCAAGCGTTAAAAGGTTTACTCATTGTGTTTTTATGAAGGACCATCATTTTTTTGCCGGGGAAAGCTATTTTTGTTTTGATTTAAAAAAAACTCTTTATATTTCGAGAGCATACGGGATAATTCGATAAAATAACGAGATTAAAAGAGAGACAGAGTGTACATATTTTATTAACAACGTATTACTTAGCTCTCATACATGTCGTTGGAGAGAAAGAGTCACGTAATTTTTACAGTTCATAAATGGATGTTTACAGAAAAATATAGTAATTTCGTCGCGGACAATTAGGGCCCACATATTACTACAATCATATAGCTATTTACTGTACATATGGTATAGTAATCTTCCATAGAAAGTACAGTTACTATTCATCGAAATATTGTAACTTGAGACGCCTGGGCCGCCGAGCGCTTGCGAAGCTTTCGCGTGTCACCGCTAGTCGTTGCTTGTAATGAATTTCGCAAGCGGTAAGATTTCAGCGCAGTTAGTATATATAAGTCCGTTTCCTCACTTAATAAATAATTGCAAGCGTACGGGCGTATTATACTGAGAAATTGCGAATTTGCGAATAATATATATTAATAACAGCGTTTAGAGATATAGATGTGTTCTCATAAACTATTTACGGCGATTGGTTTTCTAGTTTCTCTGCAAAAATGTCGTGAAGAGATTCGAATGAACAAATAACGATACTACATATTACAAAAATTGCACAGACTGCCAATTAGATTACCTATATACTGTGGTCAAATCCCCCGATAAAATTCTGCAACATTACATTTTCATTTATACACTCTCAAATAAAGAGAATATAAACAAAACTTTCAACGGATAAGCTCTTTTTTATTTATTAGAGCCAAACAAACGATTTCGCACACACAATATACACGCAAAATAATTAAAGGAGGGGAAAAAAGAACGCTAACACCCTATACAGCTTCGCATTTAAGAACATCAGAGCGCAGCCTCCGGCTCTAATCCCGTCCGTATAATACATAAGTATATAGCACATCCGCGCAGGTCAGAAATTCTCAAGCCGACATTTGGCAGGCCTGCTAGCTTGGCGTATATAATAATGCGCACACATAAACGCGCGCGACTGCAGCCGAGTAGCCATAGTGACCCGCGTGCGCGTATTATTATCTTGGTCGGGCCTCGACGCTGATGAATACCTTGGCTCCCTTAACAAGTATACGCGCGCGCTTCGACTTCCAGAGGGGCGCAGCACTAGCCGCGTAATCCCACACGGGATTACGCGGTGAACCAACAAAACTGCATTAATTAGCCGCGAGAGATGAAGTGCCACAGCGAATAATGAAATAGAGAGGGAGAGAGACGTTATATATGATGCGTGTATATATAACGCTATGTGCACTTTGAGAGCATAGTAGTACATATATATATATATATATATATATGCAATAACGGGCTGCACAACGACGGTATATATACTGTACACTAGCCTTCATTTTTCTCTCGAAAGTGCACCGACGATATTGCTTGCAAGTTCGCCTCGATTAAGCTCGCTCTTTCTCCGCTATCGATTATCAATCAATTCGAACGCTTATTCATCACCAAGAAAGGCTGCAGTAGCAGGGGGGGGGGGGGAATGAGCCGCGGTGTTTCTATGAGGTGACGCCGATAGGCAAATATAAAAGATCCAGGTCTGAAACTTAGCCTATTTAACAGCTCTACATATACCTGCGATTAACGCAAGTTTCTGCATATATAGTATGCACCAATCAACTTTGCCGCATGTATACATGTATACCCATACAATGCCGGGTACAGTATTTGTCCCCACGAAAATGCAATCAGCTTGGCAAACAGGGAGAGAGAGAGAGGAGCCGCAGCTATACAATATATACCGGACGTGCAGCACAATGCATAAGCGATGTGAAAGCGAAGAGGGGGAACGAAGAGTATAGAGAGAGAATTGAAAAAAGAACCGAGTGGGAGCATATAGAGCGGGGTCTCATGAAAATTCCATTTAACCGATACACGCTATCCTCTCGCGCTGTGTCTAATCTTACCTGTGTATTTAAAACTCGGCGTCGTCGCTGATGCGGCATGCATCTGCCATACATATTATAGATTCGTTTCTTTTTTGCGCGCGCGCGGATCGATAGCACGCGAGCGCGATTTTTTGCGCTCGTCCGTCCGTCCGTCCGTTCGTTCGAAGAAGTAGGCGAGAAAATAAGAGAAAAGACGAGCTAACGAGATTGAAAAAATAAACCGCGAGCTTCGGTTTATATATATATGCATATATATATATGCGTCTATCTATAGGCATCGCAGAAGAGAGAAGCCGCGTGCGCGGGGTCGACTTGGTCTGAGGACGAGCGACTGCAGATAAAGCATGAAAATTTTATGCGTGCGACACGCGCGCGCGCAGGCCTTATATATTTACGATAATGCATTATTTGATTGGTGTTTTACGATGCCTCGCTTTTACCATTATTCACTCGTGCTCGGCGCATAAAACCCACGGCTTCGTTCTTCCGTATAAGAATGTGTGTATATATATATATGCACAGGTATTGTGAATACATACGTCTACGCGTATATACATATATATGTATTGAGAGAGAGAGAGAGGGGGGGGAGATCGGTACGGCCTATCGCGCATAGTAAATCAACTCTGCGAGGAAAATCCCTCGAATATGCTGATACGCCGTAAAAGCTCGGGGAGACAATCATTTTTCGAAAACCGATTCGCGCCTCTATATCGCTAGTCACGCGACACCAGACACTATATACACGTATAAGCTATATACAACACGCTGCTGCTCGTCTCCGCTTTTATGCGCGCGCCCTTTGTATTATATTTTTGTGCGCATTGGAGAGTCAGCTGTGTGCGTGCTATATAAGCTTTAAAATACCTATATATATACGCGAGGGAAAATCGTGTTGGTTATCGGGCTCTGGCATCTATAGCCCGTTGACCGTCACGAATACCCGACGACGTTTTGTCCTGATTGTTTGAAGGAGCTTTTTATTGGAAACCGCACGGGAAACTCGATCGAGTTGTTATCTTCTGACTTTATGGAGTTCGAACGTGGATCTGACGTTGCTCTCAATGATGGGAGATCGGTGTATTTTGATTTTCTAAATCTGAATTCCTGTAAAATTATGTTTAAATATAAATTCTTCTTCGCCTTCATTAAAAAGACTCGTTAATTACACTCCACGTACCGCAGATTCTCGGCCGCAATTACTCCGAACAAAAGACCCGGAAAAAAGTATCCCGAAAAAGGGCGAAATATCTCTCTCTCCGGCAGAATAACCCTTCTGGAAAAAAATAAAAAAAAACAAAACACCCTCCGAAATACCGCAAGTTTCCAGCTGATCAACGCAAGCAAAACCGGGCAAAAAAAATGCAACGCGACCGCAAGTGCAAAGGGTCAATAGCATCACAGAGAGTGAGAGAGAAAGAGAGGGAGGAAGGGAGGGAGGGAGGGAGGGAGGGAGGGAGGCTGCGTACGCGCGCGTCGAAACGAGGTCAGGTCGAATCAACTGCGAGTAGCCCGTTCGGTACAGGCAGCTTTTGGGATGGGAGAGAGAAAGTCGGGATCAGTCGGTTTCCGATTGCACAGAGGGAGCTAGTGAGAGAGATAGCTTCAATGCGCGACGCTGCAGATAGTTTCAAGCTAGGCTATATAGCGCCACTGAATAACATCGCGGCTGCGAGCAAGATAAACAGGGGGAGCTTTTGACGAGGAGAAAAGAGGAAGGGAGGAGAGAAAGACTTGGAAAGTTCTTGCTTTATTACGAGAGAGTGCATTTGACGGCGCTTCAGCTTACCTCTCTCGCTTCTTTTTTTCAGCCTGTTGGCCATTTATTGCGCAGTCGGAACGAGGATGTCTGCAGGAGAGTTAAAAATAATCTGCCCTCGCGGACGAATTAATCGGATGGAATTCGCAGTGGTATAGGTATATTCGAGCGGCTGCTCCAAAAAGCGACTCACTTCGTATCCCATTTAGCAGGTCTGAAAAAATATAGGACGATTCTTGATGCAGTCTTAATAATTCGAAGCAAAAATACGCGGCCGGACTATTTTTGGCTTTACATACATATATACGATAATTAAATCAACTTTCCTCTCAATACTTATAATTAGCTCCAGACCGTCACACATTCAAGCAAAAAGTGTGCTGATCAATACAACACAAGCCTATCATTTCAAAAGAAATTTCACTCTCCACCACCACAGCTCCATCATCGCACCATCATCATCATCATCATCATCATCATCATCACCAGCGCCGACCGAGCGTGTCGCAGTTTAGTCCTTTGCGCAGCAGCGGATCTGCTTTCGCCATTGTCGAAGCTCTCTCTCTCTCTCTCTCTCTCTCTCGGCAGGGTATAGGTGGGTTAGCGCTAGCTCATAAAGCTGGTCGAGCGAAAATTACGGGCTCCGCGCAAGAACGGCCACAGCGCCTACTTTATGATCCGCGGAAGTGCACGCGACGCCGCGCTTCCGTATAATCCGCTGCTGCTGGTATCGGAGATTCGGCCACAAAACTACCGCGGGGCTCTTAAATTATCCCTCGAGCTTTTTTACCGGCCCCTAAAAATGATCGATGTCGCAATTCGTATGGCCTGTGCTCACTTGCACCAGTAGTCGATAAACCGCGCGCGGTATTATATATATATACCATATAGCATATAGCTATATGTATATAACTGCGTTCGACGGGCCCATACTAAACGCATTCGTCGCACGCCTTTCGGATGTATATATATAGCCGCAACGACGATGATTTTCTATATTTTTTTCCTACTCGTTTTCTCTTTTAAGACTGTTTTATGCTCGGTTTTATGTGTATAGAGGCGCACACGCGAGGGAATTGAAAGTTAATGTCGAACACGTGTATACACCTAGAGGGAGTAGTTTTGAGGAAGAGAAGCGTCGGTTAGCAACAAATCTGTGTCGCTACATCCGAGTATGAATAAAGATGGAGAGAGAGAGAGAGAGAGAGAGAGAGAGAGAGAGAGACGAGTTTTCTAGCTCGGAGGCTATAGAAAATGCACGACGAGACGAGTCCCGCGTGTCGTCGAATGTTTCGCGACTGCTTCCACTTTCGTGAAACTTCTCTCTCTCTCTCCTTCTCTCTTTCTCTTCGAGCTAAGTCGCAATCCTTGAAGATGCTGAAAGCCGAAAGAGCGCATGGTACGGCTTCTTATGCTGCGCAGTTGTCGATTTCTGAAGGAGGCTCGTTCTTTTCTCTCTTTTTCTCTCTCGCGTTGTGCTCTGAAAAGTAATAAGAGTCGGGGGGCTGGAATTTCGCGAGGAGGAAAAATGCAAGAACGGAGAACACGGAACTTTTATTCAACCAATGCGAGAGCAGAGGGTGGAAGGGGGGGGGGCAGAATTATCGAGGTGTATTCTGGGGAAATCGAGCCTGCAGCCGATTTAAACTGAATCAATTAGTCGCTTCCTATGCTCTTTTTCTCGCTTGCTCTTCTTTTTTTCTCGGAAATGCATGGACGGAAGGCCTTCTTTGTCACTCTCTTCGTCGCGTTGCGCGAGGATCTCGTAATTACCGGAGCGTGACAAAGCAGCAGTAGAGAATTGACTTTTTTACTTTTTCGAGCTTTCGCAGCTGAGGAGACGCGAGCGATTGACACATTAACGCTCGCCGCGACTAAAAAGACCTCTCGTTGTTGTGCTCTTTATTTTCCGAGAGTATAGGCTGTATATACAGATGTGCATTAGTTTCTAAATTGGAATAACTTTTCGAATCGCTCGGAGCGTTTAATTACCCCAATACCCGGAGATATCTGGCTGGGGCATCAGGCTTTATTTGGGAATTTCCATTTCCTCGCGTCTACCTCTATCGGACGTCCATCTTTATCTCGATTTTCCGCGCGGAAATGCGCCGGGAGCTTCGATGAGAGGGAGGGGGGGGGGGAGTGAACGAAGGGAAGGAAGGTCCCAGGCAGAAAACTCCCTATCAAGTTAAAAGTAAATCAATCAGGCATAGTCGCAAAACTTATTTAAACTTTCCATGAGCGCGCGCGGACTTGCCGCTACAGTTTCAAAGCGCCCCGGGCATTGGAAAGATGGCCGGCTTCGCGGGAAAAAAAATTCCCCCGAGTAAAAGAGTGAGAGAGAGAGAGAGAGAGAGAGAGAGAGAGAGAGAGAGAGAGAGAGAGAGAGAGAGAGAGAGAGAGAGAGAGAGAGAGAAGTAAAAAACAAAGCATTGCAAACGCGAGAGTAACGTGAGCTATAGGATATTCCTATATAATATTATATCATTTTAATGGCTAATCTGGTTGATATACGCATCTGTGTATATATATACGAGATTCGCTAATAATATAATCTGCCAGGTTCACTGAAAGCTCTTCAAATGCTTCATACAAATGTAATGTTTTAGCAAAGGGCCAGATTTAAAAAAGCTCTTATAGGGATATTATCATTGAATTTTTGCTCGCGCCCCGGGTAGTACATGCGTATTTATATAAATTTTTTTTAATCCGCGTCTCTTATAATCAGACAGTAGGCAACCTAGTTCGCGTGTATATATAAAATAAATAATACAAAGCGGATATACTCCCAACGGCTGACAGCTCTGATGCGCTCATTGAATTTTTTCATTTGCTATACCTCTCTGTGATTTATCGCTATACGCATAAATATATATGCAACATCACGGTATAGAGAGATATATTTTTCAGTCTCACTCTCCGATTCTCTCTCCCTCTCTTTATCTGTCTGTACAAAGAGTCGGAAAATATTTGACCACTAAAACTGAGCAATATAGAGAAAGAAGCAAGTAGTCATATTAAAAACAGAAGCACTGTAGCGAAGCAGAGAGAAGAGACGAGCTAATAATAAATATACCTTCCGTTGAATAATGCAGCATAAGAAAGACATAATGTATAATACTCCGCGGAAAGTGTCTCCTTATTGGATAATAAATAAGCCGTTTCATTTATAATAAGAAACAGGAGAGATACGGAGAGACTGCAGCGCTATACTCGAATGCGTATTTCGGCTCGTCGGCGCGAACCCCTCCATTTTTACTTGCGAGCTTCCACCTTGCCTCTCATCATTTCTGCAGCAGCCATCCCCTTGATTATTAACTCGCGGCACGCGCGCGCGTCGTGTCTCCATATATATACGCACACCCGACCTCCCACGCGCTTCACGGACACAAGGAAACGCCGCTGCCGCGGAGAAAAGAGGCATATACACGCATACAGAGACATAGAGAGGCAAGCAAGTAATGATCTGAGATAGCCTAAGCGATTCCAGCAGTGCCTATAGTCCGTTTGAGCAATGCGGCTCTCGAGGCAATAAGCCCATCAAAGCCCTAATAGCTTATTCGGCTACTACTGCTTCATCCGCAGCTGATCAGGATTGATTATCGCCGCCGACTGCATGTATCTTGCCTCGATTGCTTTGTTGCGCTTCCGTTTGCCATCCCCAGAGGCCTTTCAAATATCCCCGCGAGTCTGATTATTCCGCGAAACAAGCTTGGCAACTTGGCGTTTTGCTCCATACGTATATATAGGATACATATATAGAGAGCAGAGCGAGAGAGAGAGAGAGAGAGAGAGAGAGAGAGCGATTGTGTACATCGTCGGAGCCGCAAACCTTATATTATACCGTCGCGGCGCGGTTTCGATAACTCCTGCGAGCTTGCGCACAAAGCTGTGAGGTTACCGCCTTAAAAGCGCCCCCGTCGTCGTCGACGACGCATTCGAATCTGCATACACGGTATATACATATATACGGGCTAAAGGCTAATCGACTACAGCAGCTGCAGCAGCTCACGTCAAACGTCACTGCCAAGTAATCCCTGCGAGAATGACAAGGTGCGGTTTGCGGACGTCTGCGTTGCCAATCTACGTCACGCGTATGTACCCTCGCCTCCGGCTTATTATTATACCTATACATACGCGCGTGTGTGTGTGCGTGTGTGTAGGAGTGAGAGAGAGAGAGAGAGAGAGAGAGAGAGAAGGAGACACGTATGACCGTGCATATGGAGGTGAGAGAGTGATGAGAAGGAGACGGATCTGCCCGAGTTTGCCACTGTCAAGACTCGCGCAAGCTCGTATTATATGAAGAGAAATCTCTCCCTCCCTCGTGTCGTCCAGATAATACCATTCAATTTCCGAATCTTCGGACGCGATCGATCTCGCGATACACATCATCGCGTATGCTCCGACGTTAGGAATCGGGTCAGTCGCGAGGGAAAATATGCTTTCGACCGGATAGATGCGGTGCTGTTCTGGCATGGGGCAGGGAAAAAAAACGAGCATATAAGCGAGAGAGATTGTTGCGGAAATCCTGCGCGAAATTTCCGAGCGTGATGGACGCTGAAATGGAAAAGATATGGAGCGGAGTTTTGTTTGTTGTTGCCTCGTTTTTCGGCCAGTTGTCGATTTCTTTTTCTTTTTTTATTCGCGTTCAATATGTCGAACGCGCGTGTTCTCGCGCGCGTTTCGTCGGACGATGAAACTTTTGGAAAATAATAATTGAAGCGATGTTTTGACGTTTCGACGATATAGCCTTCGTTCTCTTGTTTTGCGCTCGATCTCGCTCGAGATGCGCCCGAGCACATGTGTATACGCGATAGCAGCGCTTTTCGAAGCGCAAGTCCGTATAGAGTACCCACACGGGAAATGAAAGAAAAATAATGCTTAAAATGAGGATGGAGAGCGAAAGAAAACTGTGCGAGCGCGTGGAGTGATTTCCTAAAACTCAATTACGCTACACAGTCTTATATATATATACGTATATATATTATAGACTGCGCGAACGTTTTAAAATGTAGCGTAGATGGTGGCCCAACGTTAATTTACATCCTTGCTATATATACATGTAGAGTGTAATGTATGAACATGTGTGTGCAACGTAATTTCGTGTTTGCAGGTTGTGGCCAACGTACGCGAGCGCGCACAACAATTTGGGCACGCTAACAGCGGGGGATCAGGCGGAGAAACACTTTCTGGCTGCGATTCAGGCGCAACCGGGTCACGTGAACGCCCACTACAATCTCGGCCAATTGTACAGGTGAGTACATATTGCATAGTCGTCTTACTTTTTTTAATGATACAATTTCACATCTCGAGACGGTGGATAATATTGCAGCTGTAATTAAATTTCCTCGGCTCTTGTATGCAATCCGATATGTATTTCGCCGCACTTATCTGCATGGTGAATACATTATAATTTTTATAATGTATTCACCAATAATAAATATAAGCGCGACGTTTCCAGTTCGACCAGCCCATTGTGTAACATCGCTCGGACATGCCGATCTATAGATTTTGTAAAATTATTCGATACGCCACGTAGCGCCAGCTTCTACACTGTAAAACATAACAAGTTCCCGCAGGCGCGCATGAAAAACACCGGTAGTCGTACACCGGGTAGTGCAATACTTATGCTCGCAAAACGCGAGAGCGCAGAGACAGATCCCCACGCGACAATTCCGAATTCTAATGAGTTAGATTGCGCACGCACAAGAGCGGAAGATTAATAGAAGGCCCGAAGAAGTTTGCCGAGTTTGTAGTCACGGGGATTAAATTTCTTTGCATTGTATAAAAGTCCGCTCGTTCTCTGCGCAGAGAACGCTCGTGCGCACGTTAATTACCTTGCCAAAGCCTTTGTTAAAGTCAAACTCGATTACATCAGGCTGCTCATAACTCAGCGAGACGCGGCGGCAACAGTTTTGCGCGTGCATGAGGCGCGGGTCGAAAGAGGGGGAGCAGAGAGGGAGAGAGATTGCCGTTCAATTTATGTGCCGCCGGCGGATTTATGATGGCTGCAAGCTCGTGTATCGGCTTTTTTTAATATCCACCGAGCCTCTGATCATCGTTCTCTCTTCACCCGTTCTCTCTCTCTCTCTCTCTCTTCTTCTTTTTATTGTCTCATTTCCATCAGTAGCTCGTGCTTTTCTTTTGTATATTCACAATGCCGAGTTTCCTAGGATATTTGTTAATACGATCTCCCATAAATATCCATCCCACCAGATGCACTTTGCCTTCGAGACTCGAATCGTAACGATAATCGCGGATAAAATTGTTATTGCACGACTCGGTTACAGAAAAACCAATAGGACGGAGGAGTGCATACGAATGCTGCAGAAGTGCGTGTCCCTGGATCCAGCCTACACACCAGCCTACCTCGTGCTCGCAAGGATGACCAGTGGCCCGACGACGGGGGCTTTGCTAAGGCATGTCGTACGCCTTCAACCCAAGAGTCCTGATCACCTCGCCGAGTACGCCTCATGGCTACATCAAAATGGTGAGAATTTCTATCTCTGATCTTATTCCACATGGACACGAGTATGAATTTATCGGAGAAGATTATTCTTCGATCATATAAATGTAAAGTTCAAAGTATACCTGGAATGTCGTGAATATAAGTGATATCTACATTGACTGGTATAAACTATTCCGCGAGCATGAACGGCGTCAAATTTCACTCGGAGCGTGATAAATCTCCCAAAGAAACATCGGGTCCTCCCCCCAACGATTTATAACACTTGATCCGCAATTTTTCCCCGACCATACGCAATCCAGGAAGATCCGCCGCGTTATCTGTTCACTGCGCGCGTCAGCCACGCCAACTCATTTATTTTTCGTATCCAGCAGATCCTTATCAATCCTTCAAAATACACATACGACTCCCACACGCGCGCTGTTTATTCATTAAAGCGTTATAATATATATACCTACGCATGATACAACGACAAATGGACGACGAAGTAGCCGACTTTAATATATTATGTATTTAATGATATTCTCCGGTGGCGAATAAAATGTGTATCTGTGTGCGCATCCATAAATTCATATGCCTATTCTCTCTTTCAGGAAAATGGCTTCCAGCGTTGAAGTATTACCTGAGGGGACTGGCGCTCTCCCCGGTGCACAGGTCCTCGTTTCTCGGCACCGCGAGGATTCTCAGGTCTCGAGGACAGTGGCCTCGAGTTCACCAGCTAATAACGAGGTAACCTCTTTTAATCCTTTTACTCGATGCTCCTGCTGCTGCTGCTGCTGCAGATACTGCTTCTGATGCATATATAGTAGGCTACCGCAACGTCGTCGTCGCCTTTGTGCGCACCTAACTTGAATTTTGATTATAAGGGAAGAATCTTCATCTAAGTTAAAACATTCGAGCGACATTCTCGCGCGGGAGGGGGAGGGGGGCGATGCAGTAAGTCTTCTTTTGCAAAATTATGAGGGAAATTAGATTTTCGGGTCGGTGGCTCGGAAATTAACAATTAGGTGCACGTGATCGTTACCGCTTGCACGTTTATTGTTGTTACAAAATTCGCACGCGGAAATTTGAATTAGCGGAATGCCTAATGAACTGCATAACGCTGCGGGTAGTCAGCTGTTTGCAAATAAAGAGGAAATTATGCGGCTGATGGGGGAATTTTAGCTGCGGCTAACAGCAAAATCTCTATTGTGACGTTTCAATATCTATCGGAAGTCGGTTTTGCAGATGATTTTGAGGTTTGTTTTATTGGTAGTGTCGTAATAATTTTATGTGAATGACATATACTACTAGCAAATACTATACAATTTATCATATAGAATTTGAACAGCGCGCGTTGCATGCCCTAACCTAGAAGACGTTTAGACGCAGATGCATAAGCCAATCAAATAACCTCTATCTTGTATTTACAACGTCCGGTCATGACTTTTTTATATAAGGGATACTTATGTCTTTATTATACAAGAAAATGAAAGCAGCATAGTATTGTATCACGGGAAAGGGCGGGTATCTATCCCTATTTATCGAAAAACTTCTCTCCTACGATACAATAGAGGACTCATTTCAGCGATTTATTAAAAATCCTCATTCAAATTCTATACTATGTCAAATAACCAATTCACCTATTATAAGTGCATTTTTACATGCGCCATTACCACGTAATTTAAATATTAAATATCTATCCGTAACAAGTAATATTATGATTATTTATATATTTATATATTATAATATGGTCAATTAATAAACAGTTAGAACTGGTAAATAAGAGGTGCATTTTCAAACAAGCAACAAGCAAATAAAGCGTGTGCCGTTTCTACATTCTAATACAACTTGTTATATGTTGTTGAATAGTAATTTTAGCAAGGGTTTTAACAAATTTTGTAACTATTCTAGCAAAAGTTACTACAAGATAAAGTAAAAATGCTATCATAGAACGAGTATGTTCCACCTTTCCTAGAACTATGTATTAATTCTGATATGAGATAATTTTCCTCAGTATGAAAATTATACGTACATACGTCATTGCTAGCGACAGCCGTTGATGAAAAATATTTACTTTTAATACAATTGAATTACGCTCCATAAGAGTTATTTCATAGCATATATATTTATATGTATATATAGGTATATTTCTCGATGCAAATACGCGCGCAGCGAGATTGAAAAGCAAATTGTGTAACGAGATGAAAAGGTAAAACAATGAAAAAAAAGCTCGCTCTCGTGTGTGTCGAACAGCCGACAAGATTTCAATATGGAACGGCCGAGATTGACGCGAACGCGTGCTGCATGACAATTTTAAATGTAGATATACACAGGAAGCCTCGACGCTCTCGCACGCGGTCAACGACATGGTTTTAATGCGCGAAAATCGGACTGGAATCAATAGCCGCGCACACGAGTGTGCTATATACTATCGCCGAGTAACGAAAATACAAAGACAGAAAATAATAATAATAATAATGATAACAAATAGGCGTAGGAACAATGCCAAAATAGTGCGTAACGAGTGTGGAAAAACGAAAAGAATATTACTTTTCAATTATCAATACCGAAGCAATATTTGTCGTGTACATGATTGCTTTGGAGGCGCGAGGCAGGAGATAAATGGAATAGCGGGAATAGCGGACCAATCAACGAAAACCGCGAACGATTTATGAGAAATTAATCCGGTCGTCGAGGGAGAGGCGCCGCTCGAAAACTGCTCATGCCGCGGTTCGCGCATGTCTGCCTATGCGTCTCTCTCTCTCTCTTTATATATGTGTGTGTGTATATGTGTGTGAGCGCGTGTATCGGTGAGCTCACGTACGCCTCGTTGCAGATTTCGATCTGCGCTGCAGCGCAGCCGAGCGCGCTGAATAAATGAAGAACCACTTGCTGTGAATCTCAGAGAATCCGCGACAGGAAATGTTGCGGATGCGAGGAAACCGGCTTTTTCGACGCTATTTTTGCCATGTCTACTAAGTTGGAACCACCAATTTCACTCAACTGAAAATAAACTACACCAGAATTGGTTACTAATGTGTTGCTAATTTTTTGCTAATTTGTTATCCATGAATTGATTTTGTTGCTCTGTAGCCGTTTCCGAGAAACAAAGGTTGGGCTAGCTTAAGTATAAGTAAGCTCGCACCTTCATGCTAGTGTAACTTTTGATCTAATGAAACTTTTTCAACGACTCAAATATTGTATTGCTAATTTGTTGCTGAAATATAGGCTAGACTCAACTTGCCGAATACAATCGGAGAAAAAAGCTCTATCAGATCAAAATATGAATCGTTAAAAAAGCTCTATTAGATCAAAAGTTACAGCAGTTGTGGTGCAAGCTTAAAACTTAAGCTAGCCCAACCTACTTTGTTTCTAACGACTTGAGCCACAAAATGAATTCTTTGGTAACACATTAACAAGAAATCGTGGAATAATTTATTTTCAGCTGTCTGAAAGAGGTGGTTACAGCTTAATAGGCATTTTTTTTGTCTGGTTTATTTAAGCTTATACATGCTTAATTCTAACGAGTTTCAAATACCAGTTGGGAAATAGAGGCTAATTCAAAATTCAATAGCTGTATACTTTGATGTGATTTTCGAACCGTTAACTATATGCTCGTCCGCAAGCAGTGATATGGTTGACTCACGTATATAATATACACTTGTGAGACGGGTTAGCATTTCGAAGCGAACATTATTCAGCTCTTCAACTTAAATAAATTCCATAAGATATTACATTATGAACTTGTAAAGTCTCAGCGCTTCGCTGACTTTAGCCGCCGGGAGAAAGAGACGTCATCTTAATAAGTCGCTCGGAAAGCTGCGCGCAACATGAACAATTAAGACTATTATACACAATGCTTCTCATCGTGAATGCGAAATCCCCGGCGGGTTTATTTATATATGTATATACTGAGACTCTCAGCAACGCGAATCGTGCGCTCGATATTATATGTATATATATTTATTTATAAAGAACGACAGCAACGCGGCCATCGACCGGGGCTAAACGGGCGCGTTAAAACTCAGTGAACGGCGCGTTAATAAATTTCGCAAAAATATCGCGCATCACACTAAAACAGAAATAAAGATCGCACCGATCAACGGCGCGAGAGATGTATATATAATAACGCTCGTCGATATATAAATCCGCGCGAACGAAATGATAAGTGCGAGCAATGGAATATTATCCCTTTCACACGCGAGTGTTTTCGGTCGGATTTGCCGGACGATATATATTTTCGGAAAATCGAGTGCATTAGCGAAATGATGCAATTAGTATATAGCACGCGAGGGGGCTGCAAGTCGAAAATATACACACGCACATCAGTCGGCGTTTCGCGGCGAAAATTCCATAAATTTTCGATTTATCAGTTCGCTGAGCGCTTAATACAACGGCGATGCAATCGCATTCGAATGTTATATATATAGGCGGATGTTCATCCCCGGCACATATAGCCTTTGAAAAAGCTGTTCGACATCCAGGCGCCGCTCGCCGGCGCGCTGAATTTTTCAGCTCTGATGCGTCCACACGCAACGATATATAATATAAACGCGTTCCGTTTTGAAAAGTTGTTTGTTCTCCGTTTGTAAGTAAATTAAAATGGGAATATATAAAAAACGCGACGTTTTCCCGCGAACGGTCGCCGCACTTTTATTCCGTCGGCGAGAGAGAATATCGCGCATGAGCCCGACTCTATATATACACACACATGCGACGATCAATGAGAAATTCATGCGGACGAGCGCTTGCTTATTTTCGCGCCATTTGCCCGGCATTAATTTTCCCGATTTTTCATTGCACCGGGAATATTCAACTCGACCCATGCTGCAGCCGCTGCTGTACCTGTGATTGTTTGCTTTTCGAAAAGCCCGCTCTAGTCGAAAGCTCGGAAAACGCTATGAATAAAAAAGGGTATAAAGCGCGACGCCGACGGAATGAAGTTTCACTATTTATGGACGGATACACACCTTGGATTTGTGCGCTCGCGAGAGTCTTCCTCTGAGACAAAAGCCGAGAGTTGCGCTCTTTTACTGCTTGACCGTGAGCTTACTGCGCAAGTTTCGCCTGCAGCGTCGACTGTTTTTTCGCTCGTGGCAAAAGAGAGAGCTTTTCCTTTTCGTTTCGTCTTTTGCCGCGGTATCGAACGGGTGTCGATCCCTTGGCTGCGGAAAACAAACTCATTACAGCCTTATTCGGGCGGGCTTGCAACGTTGTTGTTATTCTTGTTGTTGCTGCTTCTATGAGATGTATTATTGATCGGCCTGTGCAGCGATTGATCGCGAGCATAAGTTTATTTAGTATAATTAATGTTTGCTCCCATAATGCACGGAGAGAGAGCGCATATTTTGATTATTTTTGTATTGTCCGATCGAATGCAAAAGCATTCGCGTAGTAATTATGATTATGTAAAGAAATACGACAAATATCGCAATGCCTCGATTGTCCAGATTATATGATTTGCAAAAGTTTTCAATACATTTTTCGGAAAAAGGAGGTATGTATCCCGCGTACTGCACACATTATATTATTGATATTGCTATTAAGCTTATATGAAAGTTATATTTGGCATACCTCTTTCCGAACCTTTTTCAATACATATATAGCTATATGTTCGCTCACCGTGAATACCGAAGTATATAATTCCCTACTGTGGTCTCAAAATAAAACCACAATTATTTAAAGTCATCAATAAACACGTTAAATATATATTTGTATATTTTTGTATTCGTTATATTAATACAATTATTTCCGAAGCTCGTCTAAAGTGGCCGGGTAAAATAGAAGTACGTATTTTATTTCTCGATCATATATAACGTGCGTAATAATTAATACGCGTCCAAGATAATTTCTGTCTCTTGCATTAATAATTCTCGTCCTCTGCTGGCGTACAATTTTGTACGACTGCTCCAACTTGCTCATTAATTCCAGCGTTAACGACGTGACAAAGGTAAAATTAATTTAGCAAGTCGGAAAAATCAGCGAAAAAGCTCAAACGATTTCCGGACAGCGCAGCAGCAGCAGCAGCAGCAGCAGCAGCAGCGAGAATTCCTCGAAAAGTGGCCTTTGCCGAGCCGATTCGCGAAGCGTGTAACCCATTGCTCTAATCGGATTTTTGCAGGTGGCACATAATGCTGCGAGCCCGTCGAGGTGGCCTCATATACCGAGGCGACCTGTACATCCAGGCTTGGCAATTGCAGCACCAGTCGCGTCAAAGAACTTATCAGCACCAGCAGCGGAACCTTTGTTTGTTGGTAAGTCTCTTGCCTCGTATATACTGCTGCATGCAGGGTTTTTATATATATATATATATATATTATATGATATATAGGTATGGCAACGGAGCAACGTGAAAAAGCCGTGAATTTAATTAAAACAAGAGCGAATCAGCTCTCGTCGCAGGCATCCAGCGTTAAAAACTCGGTTGAAAGCTTTGAGAACCTTTAATTAACTAGTAGGCTCCGATGTGTGGAGCCTAAAGTAGCTATCTCGCTCGGAGGGACCGCGGGGTATAGCTGTACGGTGTATATAGTATATTTTGAATTCCATCCCCTATGTCGAGGGGATTCCCTCATTTCAAATTCACTCGGCAAAACGGACCCCCCCGCACGGAAAGAGAGTTATGCGCAAAACCTACGCAGGTGTGTATGTGTGTATGTGTGTGCGCGTATATATAATGTACCCCTGTATACGGGTATTTATCTTTCCGTGTGGAGGTAAGTCTCTTTGTAGCAAAGCCTCTCGAGAGAATTAATTAAGAGCCAGCGGCGAGGTCGTCATAATTCCAATTAAATAGATAGGTTCATTTGGAAAGGGCGGCGGCGGCAAGCGACGGGATCCTTTTCCCGTGGCGCAAGCTCTCTCTCTCTCTCTCTCTCTCTCTCTCTCTCCGGTTTCTCTCCCCGCCCCGTCTCTTGTTTCCGTAACCTCACAGGCAGGCTCGCATTATCCTGCGCGCGCGCGCAAGAGAGAGAGAAAAAGCGCGAGGGAAAGAGCTGAACTTGAACAAAGAACTCGCCGGCGCTACTGTTGCTCTTGATCGATCATCTTGTGCTAATCCCGAGTTCTACACTCGCCGTACTTACTCGCCGCTGATGGCTTTAATTTATACTCGCTGTAAAGGGAGCTCGCTTTGGAGGATTGCTTTTTTTAGAGAGCACAGCTCAGTGGAATTGAACTTTGCTTGCTGATGGAGCGAGCAGGAGAGTTGAGTTTCTTTATCGGAAAAGCGGCGAGTTTGATGGATGTTTTTCTAAGAATAACGCGCCCGCAAAGCACCGCCGCGCGGGAAGATTCGCGTGTTTTATGCGCGTATATACTATACTGCGTGCTCCGTATATCGCTTTGTATTATATTCGTATAGTATATAGCCGATCAGCAATATATACGTATATAAATAAAATATACGTGGACAATATGGACATCCGAATAATTAATTTTGCGTCAACGGTCGGAAGTTGGACGCTGAATTACGGCCATTAAATTAATCGCCATCCGCGCGCGCGCACGCGTGTTCCCGTTATATACGCATAAAGTGATCAAACTGATGACATATAGTTATAAAGATGCATATCGAGTAAATTGCTGTCGGTCGTTACATTTTAAAGTATAATATATACACCTACGTAATATACAACGTATATTTAGGTACAACGCGAAAATGTATTCCCCCAAGATCGATCTCGCTTCTCTATACGCACAACAACGATAAAATACGAAATTAAATTTAGAAACGTGTGCTTTCAGGAGACGGACTGCAGCTCGCGTCCCCGGGTGGCCTCCGTCTCGGTCCAGCTGGAACAGGACAGCAACAAATCCGAGCAGCTGGAGCGCGGCTCGCCGTCCCGTTGCAGCATGCGAGGCTGTCCCAGCAGCACAGCCCGACAGGCCCGCAAGTCTTCAGCAGCTGGCAAGGCTCGGGTCAACGCACCGGCCCTCCTCGTGCAGAACCTCCTCGAGACCCTCTAACTCGAGCCCCGGAATTGCTTGCGACTTTTCCGCTGCAGGTGCGGTTATACTCATCTCTAGCTGTATCTTCTTCCCTATACATATATATACAGAGCGAGAGAGAGAGAGAAAAAAAGGAGAAAAGAAAGCGTTGGCTGAGCGTGTGTCTGTGCGCGGGTATATTTTTTTTCTCCGATATATGTATGTATGTATACTATATCGCGGAGAATCACTTATATACGATCGATGTTGGAGAGGACGCGCGGCGCATATATAGGGAGTTTATTTTTCACACACGAGACATTCGTAGCCGTATACTACTAATCGATACAAATATTAAATTCAAAAATGATGATGTACGCGAGAGGGTTGGCGGCTGAGAAGCGAGTTATTTCGAGCCTATACAAGTATCTGGCGGCAAACTATAAGGCGTTATCATATATATAACGTATAAGTATAAAGCAGAAAGCAACAAAACATTAATTACGACGAATGCAAAGGTGCCAATTTCACATTTGTATCGGGGTATGCGATTATGCGCGACGATTAATATACCTGATGCGCCGATGGACGATGATGAGGAAAGCCCAGACGCATCACTCTTGTAAACACGTACTTTATATATATATATATTTAATAGAGAGAGGGAGAGAGAGAGACAGAGAGGACAAAATTTTCTCAACGAGCTTCAACCAACGTCGTTTTGCGTTTCACCCGATTGTTATATTATGTATATCCACCTATACGTATTTTATTATTGCGATCTTTTTGGTTTGTCATATAATTGTCAAACGGACTTACGTCCGGTATGATCTTTAGTATACATATATGTAAGAAAATGTGTAATACCCATTGCGTTATTGGGATATCATTATGTAATGAGTATACGCGTGCAGTATTACACGCGACAGCGACACTACTATCTTTTGTATATCAAAGTATGACGATGCGATGACGAATATAGACGTGTATTTTTATTGAGCATCTGTTTTTTCGAATAATAAAATATAAAAAATATATATATTAGGTATAATCACGCATGTAACAATATGAGGGTCGGACAAAGAATAAAAACGTCGTTGGAATCTGATGGAAGACCAATAAAAAAATTGTAAATAAGTGTAAACAATTTACATCGAATTACGCGCAATGCTTGATTACACATAACATTATTCTTCTTTACGATATCGTCGCGCGGGAGCGATTGTATTGAGACCTCCGCCGCCGAGTCTTTTTTCGGAAAAGCTCCGATTTGTTGTTGTATAACGGAACAGCGACATATGCGGGGACTGAATGAATGAATGATCCTGAGAGCACGAAAGAGAGAGAGAGAGACTTGTTGGTGACAAGTTTAGCTGATATAGAGACGAGTTGGAACGAATGTATACTCATCGAGATTGTCGAACTTTGGTGCGGTCAAACTATTTGAATAAGTAAAGACGATAAGTTAAAATAAATATTTTGAGAATTGTGTAAAACTCACCAAAGGCTACTGGTTATTCATTTTTTTATCACCACTCACTGTAACCCATCCTTTTTCTAGTTCTACTTTTCGCGTACTTCCCTGCAGCAACTTGGACAAAAAATCTCTCTTCTTCCCGTCGTCGTCGAAAAAAAATTTTTTTTTTGAAAAAACAGCGAGACATCGTGCACAATGTGATGGAGGTCGAGCGAGCTGAAGCGCTCGTGCATGCTGCACAAAGCACAAATAAGAAAGCTCATGAATAATTTACGAGGTAAGTATACGTATATATACATACAGTATATACAGTGAGAAGAAAACGAGAGGTTCAAAATAATATTAGCATTAATTAGCATCCGCGCGAATTGGTTTCCCGGCGCGCGTTAAATATAATTTCGCTGCTGCAGCGCTTCCGTCGCTGAAAAACCGAAGAAACTACCTCGACCGCATTGTTTCCGGCTGGCGCTTTCTTTTTTTTTTACCCTGCCCGCGGGAGGTAGGAATAATAGAGTCGACAAGACTGCCGCTGCTATGTAGAATTTCGGCGTAAGTATTGCGTAATTTCACGGTAATTGCCGGAGTCGGAGCGCCACAATTGAAATAGCCCCTTCTCCGCGCGTTATACGCAAGAACAAGAGGTTCGCGTCGCGGGAAATTTCACCGCGCGCACAATGTGCGCGTTGGTCTCCTTTCTAGCCCCTGCGTCTTCGTCGTAGCTTTATAATTGCCCTATGCCGCTCGACGACGAACACTGTTATATATCTCGAGCGAATTGCTCTCGGTCAATTTTTTCGTTTTTTTATGTAGGAGCTATGTAAGCTCCAGAAGGCTGCTGCTGCTGCTGCTGCGAGGATAACAGAAAGAGAGAGAGAGAAAGAGAGAAAAGGTCGATCAATTAGTATAGTTTGCCAGAGGAAAAAATAAGGGGCTATGCAGCCGGAAGAGAAAAATTAAATAGCGCAATAATGCCGCGGAGATTATCTTTACTGCAGCGGTATACATTATATATGTATATACGTATATGTATATAGAGGGGCGGGAACAGGGCGCATTGTTCGCCGAGTCTGAATGCGACAAAAGGGCATATTCTGAATTACACCTTCTTGTACTCTCGCTCACTCCAGGCCTCGTAATTAGTTCTTTTGAGTAGCGCGCGGGGGAGGGGAAAAAAGCTCGCCGTATACAGTTCCTCTCGTCTCGGTTGTACATTTTCAAGACAAAGCCGGAATAAGGAAAGAGAGACAAAAGTCGACGCGAGAGAGCCAAAAGTCCTTGCAGTCCGATGATTACCCCCGATACGACCTCGAATCGCACTACGTTATATATACACATAGAGTCCCGGAAAAGATCACGTATATATACTACATAACACGCGGAAGCATATAAAACGCGAGACGGATTTTAGGATAGCTTTGATTTACGCCGCACGCGTCGATGGCTCGCGCCCTCCGGAATAGACACATATAGGTATTACATACGTATATTATATGACAGGGACTACTCCGAGCCGCGATAATGGCAGACCGGATCTGCATGATCCTATTCTTGCCCTCTAGACAAATCTCGGCATCGCGTATAGGGTAAAAACGAGGGGGTTACGAACTCGCGCCTCAGTCGAATTTCAATAAGCATTCATCTTGCACCGGCGCAGCCGCCTTGGCGGCTTTTATTACAACCTCTAGCATATATAATGGGGCTCTGTGTATATATATATGTGCATGTGCGCTCGTATAATAAATCCAATGATAAAGAGGCTTTATATACACCGTCGGTGTCTGTGTGTGTGTGTGTCTCTCTCTCTATATATATATACGCGCATGTGCATAAGGTGTAGTACACGTCGGGGATGAAGATCGCAGAGCCGCCATAAATCAGTCCTCGCGCTATATGGCAGTAGCCATAACAATAACGAGGCTGCGCAGCGTATAGCTGTATAGGTATAGGTGTAATTAAGAAGGCACCGCAGCGAGTGTATATATAGCCTATACGTTATAAAAGCTCCACTCGCGCGCGAGCGCGTGTATAAAAGACAGAGCGGCGTCTTTTTACAGCTAGCAGTATAACCTCCGCTGGCGCGTTCTCTCTCTCTCTCTCTCTCTCTCTCTCTCTCTCTCTCTCTCTCTCGTCGTGTCTTGCGACCAAAGCCGCACTGGCGACGACTGATGCAGCGCTGCTGGTATAAACAAATCCGCGAGAGTTATTACCGCGAGTAGCTTTTATTGGCCGAACGCGGAGAGAATACGTTATCGGCATCGGCGCCGATAAAAACGACCGCTCGCTTTGTGTGTGTGTGTGTGTTTGTTTGTTCTTCCTTGTTTTCTCCCGTGCGGACACGCAGGCTTTTATCTATACGCCCCCGCGGTTCTTATGCTTTATATCGACGCGTATATATATATACATAGTCTGTTTCTTCAATTTATTTTTACCGCCCTCGAGCGCGCGCGGAGCTTAATATCGCTACTTCGAGCTTTCGATATCATTTTAACCGAGAGAGACATTCGCTGCGGTGTATATACATACCGGGAGAAGTAGCTTCTTTTTTATTGTCTTTTATCCAAAGAGGCGCGAGGGAGGAGGTATATACATATAGTTTTATTATTGGCGCGCGATGCTCTGCGTTACGCTAATGATTCTTTATTCCGGGCGGAATTGTTGTGTTTTTTATCCGGAAACATTGTATAATACCGCTGTAAAATCGATAAACGAAGTGCTCGCGTTTACGACTCTTGCCTTGCGGATGAGAGATTAATGTTTCAAGCGATTCTATTTCAGCCGGGGATAATTTCGTTCTGGGTCTTCCCAAGCAGGGTGATCGAATTAAGTATAACTGTATATACAGTCAAAGTTTTTGAGGTCTGCAGAAACGTTGACGGTGTAACGCGGATATTATTAACGGAATTTCTCGTGATTTGATTGCTCATTGAAATTTATTTAGAACGAGTCTTTCAAGCTTTATTTTTGCAGTGGCATCGAGTCTCCCGGAGTATTGTAAAAATCTGTAAACATATTAACGCGCGCCACTTTTAGCCGCAGGGGAATGGTATCGGCATACGAGCATTTCTACGGGAAAAATGCACCAACTCGGCAACACACATCATAGCGTACAAACGATATAGAAAAAATGCTGAAAACACTCGTATACAAAATATTCTAAAACGGCTTCTCAGCGTTCAAACTCAGAGCGTATATAAATATAAAACGCGAAAGACGCTCATAATTCAATTCCCACAGATCTGACATCTAGACGATGATGATTAATCGAACACAGCATAAAACCGCAACTGCCGGCGCACAGTCCGGACCAAACTGTCCGCGCGCGCCGCAACTTTCCGACTACTGCGGCATTTCGCGTCCGGCGGCAAGCGCGCGCAATATAACGACGGCGATGTGCGGTACCAATTTTTCAAATGCCCATTTTCGTCGCGTTGCAAAAATTTTGGCTCCCGGCGCCGCAATCATAAAGGGGGGGGGGAGGGGGGATTCGAGATAATTTAACCGTCGCGGCTCTCCGGCTGAAACAATGCTCGCGCGCTAGCGAGCCGTGACGCAACTGATAGATGGTAATGCCCGGAATGACACATGGACCGGTCAAATCGTCCAGCCATAAATTGCCAAACGAGCGGTGGCGGCGGGCCCGAGAGCCAAGAAAGCGCCGCACCGACGATTATTTACGGCTAAACGCGCTTACTTTATATATATATAGAGCCGCCGTACGCCGACGATCCTGACGTACACACCAAAATAACGTGTCTCGCGTATTTTTATACAAAATCGATATATATGTATATAAAATACGTTCGTAAAGCTTTGCGTACGCAAGGCCGGGTAGGGAGAGCGACGCTAGGAAACTGATATTCGTGCCGACAATCGACGTGGTTTATATTTATTACAATATAGTTATACTGCATGCGATAGGCACTTTTCAGGAATATATAATTCGAAATCGAATTCTCATCGCTCAGTCAGCTGGAAATTTCCAACGCGATCTTATGGTGCAGGGCACTTGGAACGCTCAACCGGTTTAATGGGAAATATTAATAAAGCTAACGCGTCCCTGGTAGAAAATTAACGAAGAAAATTGATCGTTGAAAGCTTAGCTTTAATTCACAATTTTTACAGCGATTTTTACCAAAATTTAATGTAAAAATGAAAGTCCAACTCGGCAGCGGCATTTCAGCATCTCGGTAAATTTCTCAAATAAGAAACCGTTTAAAATGAGCTTATTCTCGCTTAATATATATCTTAATACAATCGGTATATCATCGCGAAGGGAGTATTCGCATATACATATAAGAGTCGTCGAATTCCGTCGGTAGTGAGCCGTGCACCTCCCTGGAGGTTCTATATATAACTGCATGTAATTGAGCAGCTGTATAGGCCGCACGCGCATGGAGTCCTACTGCCAGCAACACACTCGCACACGTGTATATACGCTACTGCGCGTCGAGAGGACAAAGCTCGCACATTAATCAGCGGTGACGTAGACCTGTGTGACGTCACGCAGTGTGTGTGTGTATGTCCCGCGCGACCAGCTGCAGCGTCTACCCTATACGCTCCATTTATTTACCATTAACGGCTCATTAGCGTCGTCCTGTACGATACTTTATACTTTATTGCGCGTTGCGATTGTATCCGTTGTGTGCAGGTGCATAATAGCTACATACGTCGAGTATTATAATAATATCGTGATATTCGCGAGCGCGCGCGGTTCCGCGAAGAGATTATGTTGTATGTATGTATATATATGTGGCCCGCGCGTACAGCGTCGCGATTAATAATGCAGACGCGCGATGGCCGATTATCGGCGAGTAAATGGAATTGCGACGGGCCTCTGTCTCTGTCTCTCTCTCACTCTGACGGATGCGCATAAAACGCGCCCGACCAATCGATTTTACGAGAAAAGTGTCGTGTGTACTACTCTACTATACTGTATACTGTGCTATATACACTCGAATGTATCGCGGGAAAGGCTCATTTTCTGCGAGGGGCGTTATTATTTGCGGCTACCTGCGGCCTCGTAAAACAACGGCTTCGAAATGCATCAAACTTTTATTGCCCTTCCCTGCAGGAGTATATAGCTAAGTCCTTAGTGTATTCTTTTCCTATAGTGTACATGTATAGATATATATATACGTATGTTGTCGCTTCGGGGACAGCACGCACGGCGCAATAGAGAGAGAGTCTATCGGCGATTCAAATTTTATAGGGCTATACCGGATAGTTTCGGCTCCCTCATGACTTTCATATGTATATATATATCGACGCGCGTGGATCTTAATGCGATTACTCGCCGTGTAAGAGCCGTGTGAAAACGTGCGGCTTTAGAGCCAATGAAAAATCGGAGGAGTATATACACATATATTATAATATAGTAGTAGCATTTGCCGATATATTGTCCGCGAACGCAAATATTTATGAGTAAACAAGAGAGGCGACTGAAAATACATACAAAAATAACGCAGCTTTTCCTGTACGCGAAAATTTTCGAAGCTTAAAAAAAAATACGGCCAGCCCTCTCGATATATGAAACAAAAAAATTTTATCACCAGCAGCGAAGAACGTTCCTTTATTTTACGAGACTTTTTTTTCGAAAAAACATATATACAAACGGAGTTTGCAAATTCGAAGAAAAAAAATCCGGCGCGGGCGACGAGGACTAGTAATAAGTAAATAAATATTCATGACGAATCTATCGGTCGTCGCCTCTCGCCAAGTTGACATAGACGCGGACTAATTACAACTTTGAGCGCGGTGACAGCCTTTGAGAACTGCGTGATTTCGCCGTCTAAATAATTCATGGCCCGAGGGGACGCACGCGGGTAAAAAGCAGCACCTGATGGCCTACGCTATATATATATAGTAATTATACGCATACATAATGTACGTATACACAATATAGCTGAGAAGTATACTCGCGTCGGTGTGTTATTATACACTCAATCCTCTTGCTCGTTTTTGCGTTATTTGCTGTATATGAGCTCGAGACTCGCCGCAACTATTATGTGTATATACATGTTGTTTGGGACAAGATTTATAGAAAATTCACACAAGCCAAAAGAAACTCATAGTATAATATTGTCCACACTTTATTATTTGACTTAAACTAATCACCGCCAAATCAAAATAAATACACCTCGAAAATGTTGAAACGACAGATCATAGCGAAGAACAGAATCGGAGTGACCCACCCCGAACACTCGCTCTCTTAATCTCGGAGAGTATCGAGCCGCCGAAACTAAGGCCCGCTAAAACAAAGCTCTTTCCCGACAATTACCGAAGGGACTCGAAAGAGTCCGAGCGCTCTTTCCCGCTACGGCTACGAGCATATGCATTCACACAAGTACTTCCCACCAGACGATCTTCCAGCCATGACGTCACGAATCATCGAACAACAGAAAACGCCAGGACTTTATTTTAAAATTCTACAATTACCGGATACGTCCGGAACAATTCTCCCCCTCGTACAAAATTCCACAAATTTTGTACCACACTCATAACGCAATTAAAAGAAAATATGTGCTGCCAGTATATTGAACACTAAGCACGGATCCAAAATACATAATCCCCGGCATTTGCCCTATGCCTCCAAGAAAACCGCGAAAACTTGAAGAGGGGAAATGGCATCGGACACATTTATAATTACAATGTTAATAAATACTCATACATACATACACACACTTATATTAACAATTTTACTTTTTCGACATCGCTCGCATAACCCATCAGTCATGCTTTTCGTATTCGCATTTAATGAATTTAAAACTCGCGAAATAACTAACACGAGGGGCTAGAGCGAAGTGTCACCGCCCGACACCACGGTCTCTCGCCACCCCTTGCGCTGGCCTCACCGCCGAAATCTCAACGCCGCTGAGACCCGAGGCCCAAGCCGATAATTACCGAGAGGACTCAAAACAGTACGAGCGCGCTTTTCCACTACAGTTTTTCATCTAACGCCTCCCACCACTCGGTCCTCGTGCCATGCAGTCACAGATTAGCCTTTCAGCTTCTCTGCACAGGAGGTCGACCTTCACGTACCATGGAGCGAACTCCCACCCGAGGTCTAAGGCAGTCTAGGAGTGATTAAAAAAAACCACCCCTAACCGTATTGGCTGAAGCCACGAATCGCACTGCCGATTCACGCAATGAGGATCAAGACAGCGGAAGAACGCTTGTAAACAATATAGATACATAAAAACGCGTGTCGCACTCACTTCTATACTCGCGGTAAAAAAAACCGTTTAGTCTTTATACTCCAATAAAACCCTCGGTTATCTAGCCAGGAGACTTTCAATAAACTTTCTAACATAACGCGTCATCAAATCTAAATACAACAATGGCGCTCTCTTCTGTTGAAACTCTTTGGACTCTGCATTCGAATGACCTTCAGCGCAGAACGAACTCTCAAATCAGGCCTATAAGAGTCTCAGGACGACCGCGAATCGTCCCTAACTAATGAGACACTACAGCCGTGGAATTGCACTGCCAACTTCCACGCACTGCAAGAGTTTCGAACCCCAAAAGCGTCATCAATATACAAATTTGATGTTTCTAACTACTCTTATGCGGCTCATCCTGTGTGTACTAGCACGGTAGGACTATTGCTCATAAGAGTATCACACACTTCTCTCGTGATAGTTCCAAATCGTGAAAATCCCTAAAGCTCATCCCTATGCGTATTTACGCGGCGGACTATTGCTTGTAAATTTCACGCTATCACAGAGACCTGCTATTGTTGATTACTCATGAACAAAAAAATTACTCAACTCAGCACAGAGTCCCAACCAATTCACCCGGGCCCTGGGCAACTGGCGAAACAACTGTGTCAGCTAAAGCAATTAGTCATGACGTTATCCACGGAATATCAGCCTCGGCGTCCCTAGCTGAGCTATCCGTGGAATATCAACTTCGCTAATCAACATTCATTTCTAACGCATTATAAATATATCAAACATATTCCTGTCAAATAAGCCGCAGCGCCTCGAAAGCCTACTGCGTCAAATTTACGTCCACTCAATTTTATATAATCAACTCGCAGCGCCTCAAAAGCTTACTGCGATCAATTATCAGTCAAAAATATTATTCAATTCGCGCCTCGAATACCTAGCGCGTACATAGAAAAACTTCATATTGACTTCGAAATTTCATAACAATTACCCGAATTTAACACGAATACGAAAGCACAACTGTGTAATGAATTAAATTCATACATATCAATTTTCTTTTGCCGCTCGCCAGTTTAACAACGCTCACATAGATTTTGTATGATTCGTCCGATATGACTCGCAAACATTTTCAATTTTGTTCATAAAGTTTTACAAAGATTTTGGCATTTGAGCTAAGTTCATTTAATTCCATATTAATATCTTTATATGGACACTTAGTTTTCAACCATAATTATACAATAAAACTACTATAATTAATACAATAATATTTAAGGTGATCACGATTTCAAATTAATCAATTTATTTGCAATACTTTCTCTAATTGAAAGTTTCAAAGCAGCTAATTTCTCCAAAATAAATTAATTATTTTCTTTAATTCATATTTTTCAAATCACTTAAATTAATACGATGCCTCTCACGAATCTCCCCCTCGGTCTAGCTACCGCAGATTTACTGTCTCCCACTAATAAGACCTTGGTTTTTCACAGATTCGTAGAGGAATGTTTGTGACATCATTGTAAATTAATCCATAAAATAATCCATGCCAAAATTTTTATAAATCTTTGCTTCAATAGTATTCTACGCAACTTAAAGATACATTCCACTGGAGTTGCCGCTGTTGCAGGTAGTGGCGATACGCACGCCCGCGGTATCGCATTTAAGTTGATAAGAACGGGATACATCCATCCACTGCCATTGCTTCCGACTATGACGTGTTTCCCAGTGCCATTGTGAAAGCAACTCCGCTACCATCAGTGACAATTGCACGCATAAGATGCAAGTTTTTTCTAAAATAAATTCAAAATAAGAATTAGAATACTTGTTTAACATCATAAAATGTAAACTATTATGCCTATTAAATCAACGGGGCTTTCATCACACATCAACATTTCATTGCTTAACTTTAACGAAGCTAACCAAAAATTTAAAAATACCTCCGGTTAATATTCCAGAAAATGTATACACAACAACTACAGTCCATTATATTACGTGTTGCCGAACACTTGAGAAAATATTTTTCTTCGGGAAAATCGAACGAGCTGAAATTTATTGCCCTAATACAATAAGATCTCGCATTCTCACTTGGAAAAAACTCCACGCCGGCTCATAAAAACTCCACCACGACACGCACATGCCTAGACACTTAGCCTCGGCCGGTTGACACCCGAAACTTACGCGCCGGCTTCGAGCGCGTTCGAACATGTGCCCGCTCTCTGCTACGATGCAGCTCGCGTAAAAGTACAACGCACTATTGTGACGTCCCGCCCACTTGACGCGGTTGATATTTTCAGATTTCAACAAATCCTAGTCTCTTGGCCTTTAGTTTATATTAAAACTCTCAACAATGATCGTATCATTATTCAATGTCCTATAAAGTTAACTCAAACTTTGCACTAATTTATTTAAATTATCTATCCGACTCGCAATCGTACCATTGATTTAAATAGAGCAAGAAATCTCTGAAATTACTTTTCGTTTTCTATAATTTTAAAAATTATAAAATGCAAACGTACAAAAAATTCAGCAGGTAAACTTATAAGTTTTCGACACAAATTCAGACTTTATTCATTCACGGGTTGCCAAAATACAGAGCTAATCGATTATTCTTTGCAATGAAATCTTATTTCAAACATTTAATAAACCGTCATCATATAGAATTTGTAACAAATAAACCACATAATATTTTCATTATTTCCAATTAAATATAAAGCGTTAGACTGTATTACACTAGATCAACCAGCACAAATTTCAGTTATTATCATATAAAACCAAATTTTAATAAAGTGCTCAACATTTTGCAACTTTTAAACCGAACCAAAATTGATACAACATAAGTATTTCTCAATTTAATTCAGAATTTTGAAAAACGTCTTAATCTCAAACACTTTAATTTCCGAACATTTATTAAAATAAATTCTATTTATATAGCTTTGCAAAAAATCGTTACTATAATCGATATATATAAACCTCCAAAATTATGAGTAGCAATTAGACTGAATATTCAACATTTTAATCTCCAAGTACCATTTTAAAAATGAAAATACTTTAAAGTGTACAACAATCACTACATGTTAATTAAATAAAGAAATATAATTCCGCCTTGATACAAAATTTTACTTATCTTTTAGCATTTATTCAATTGACGCAGCCACTTAGCATTCCACAGCTCCAAATGTTGTCAACTTAGGTTCCAATCCAACAATCCTTCCTTCTCACCGGCTGTATCCATTGTTTGATGGTCTTCTTAATTACTCGTGCCACCGCGCATTCAGTTACGCCGCGTATAATTATATTTAAACAAACTGTCACTTGTCCCATGACAAAATATCCCAGCAAAGTTCCCGGGTTTCGGCACCAAATTGTTTGGGACAAGATTTATAGAAAATTCACACAAGCCAAAAGAAACTCATAGTATAATATTGTCCACACTTTATTATTTGACTTAAACTAATCACCGCCAAATCAAAATAAATACACCTCGAAAATGTTGAAACGACAGATCATAGCGAAGAACAGAATCGGAGTGACCCACCCCGAACACTCGCTCTCTTCATCTCGGAGAGTATCGAGCCGCCGAAACTAAGGCCCGCTAAAACAAAGCTCTTTCCCGACAATTACCGAAGGGACTCGAAAGAGTCCGAGCGCTCTTTCCCGCTACGGCTACGAGCATATGCATTCACACAAGTACTTCCCACCAGACGATCTTCCAGCCATGACGTCACGAATCATCGAACAACAGAAAACGCCAGGACTTTATTTTAAAATTCTACAATTACCGGATACGTCCGGAACATGTAGCACGCCTTCTGTAAACGTGGAGGTAGGTTAAATTTAATTATCGATTTGTAGCGGCTTAAAAGTTTCAGTTCAGTCAGCTTTGCGTGGCTGACAAGCCAGCAAGTAGAGCTTGCGCGCGCGCTGAATATCGGGCGAAATTTCGTGAGCGGCGTAATCCTCGGAAATTTATGATTCACCCTAAATCAGAACTCAGAGGATCCTTTGTCTTTCTTGGGGAGTTTCATGCACTGTAGCGGTTAATGCAGTTTTCACTCGTTCATCATTGCGCTCTTTCTCCGTCCCGCTCGCTTTTTGACGCGCTGCAAGCTCTCTCTCTCTCTCTCTCTCTCTCTCTCTCTCTCTCTCTCTCTCTCTTTTCCATTCTAGCACCGAGTACACGAAAGAGGGAGATAGAGAGAGACTTGGTATCCAAGAAGAAACTGCTGTGCAAATTCCTAATGCAAATATACAACGCGCCGCGAATGAGAAACGGCCGGCAAGTTATAATCTTCGAAATGGCGGGATTTTACGCGCTGTGGCAGAGTAGAGCTCCGCTATACGTATATACGATAAATAAGGCTGACAAATTTTAGCCGAGTGGATCTCGTCGTTATATTGTCGTATGCAAACAAACGCAAAGATAGCGTGGGGTAGATTCTTTTTTTTTTGCACGAGAGGAGATAATACGAGTATGAAAACGATTTCTTTGGATAAAAAGATCGTCCCAATGGCGTTTCGTAAGAATAGAACCAAAGCCAAAAGTATAACGTGAAATACGGATAGTTCAAAGCCTATAAGAGGACCCAGCGACATATAAAAGGCGCGATCCCGATATCAATTCGGCAATAAAAGAAGCCAACTGTAGATAAACATTTCGCCCACAAAGATAGCCCTGGCGTTTCAAGATTTACAATCGCGCTGTCTCTCTCTCTCTCTCTCTCTCTCTCTCTCTCTCTCTCTCCCTCCCTCTCTCTCTGATAAAGGCTCGCCCCAAGAGAAGGAGAAAAATTCTCTCGGAAAAACGCGCGCGCGGAAAAGGAATAGCTCGTCGCCGAGAGAGCCATGTATAATGCATGTTGCCTCATGATTTGCTAGCCTCCACCCACAGTAGCACGCACTTTGCAGCCGCTTTCTACTTAGTCCACTTTCGGCCGAAAGCTTCTTTATAAGCTCCTATTTTTTTCTTCCTCCCTATCTCCGTCCTCTCTCCTTTCTCTCGACACGTGTAAATATTTAAGGCGAGATCCAATACCGCCGAAACTCCTTTTTCTAGTTTGTATATTACATAAGCGTGTATCAGAGACTGTGCTGTATTATATACAGCCGCGCGTTCGCCCTATGAATATATAACCACTTCGTAAATTACGCGCGAGAGGTGTTATATCGGGGATAGAGGCTTGGCTGATACATTTTTCTGATGAAGCCGATGGATGTATGCTTTGAACAAAAAAAAAACGATCGATTCGATCGCGAGAGAGGCGACGGGAAATCTCGCGTAACGGCGTTATATTCAAATTCTGCATATATAGCTTCAGGAAAGAAATGTGATTTCTCGAGTTTTTATCGTAAAGTTGTGCACGGAAAACATGACACACTGAATTTTGTCTTTTTGTAGAGAGGATCGAAAAATTTGTTGAAACCTTCCGATCACGAGGGATAACGCGGGTTTGGATATTATTATTATAATACATATACATACGTAAATACCTCTGTCAGCCTTGACAGCGTATACAATAAAACGGTTTCGCTTTACTTTTCCACAAACACCCGGTTTATTATACACAATATACGTAGCACTCTATGGAGATTCTCGTTTGTCAATACATTTTTGGGAAATGTGTCACGATGCTATTTTCAGGTGAAATTGTTTACACGTAAATATTGACAAAGAATCATTTTTCTTCTTCGCCTGTATACACTGTTAATTACAGCTCGCCTGTCATTTATCATTCTCAATTAATATATATATAACACACAGTGCCGCACACGAAACAGCGATTCTCCATCAGGGATTTTTTTAAAAAGCAAAAAATAAACTCGTCCGCGGCAAAAAATGCTATATACTCTCACGCTCCGCACTACAATAACACGAAAGCTCACTTCTCCTGACGGATATATTTTTCCCGTCTACTATTCTTTACAGCCACCTCACAGCGCACTTACAGCCGTGCCGGTCGGGACGCGGCTCAAGCGATCCCGTCTCAGCGCGTTATACCAACCGACACGAGGAATACTTATGAAGTACGTTCGCAATCTCCATTCGGATGAGCCTCTTCGCGCGCGACTCTGTGCGTCCACTCTTGAATCTCAATACACCTTGTGTTATATAAGACGTCCGATATAACAATTTCTCGCTGCGATCTAATTTCCCTGCAGAGTCTACGCGTCATATTATTATATCGTTTGCAGTAAAGAGATCTTTGTTTTTTCATTCGTCTCTCGGGCGATGGATTGCGAGGAAACTTTCGCAATTTCCACGTATTTGATCCCCGCAGCGAAACATAACAAGCGGCTATATAATTATAAAGCGTTAAAAGTTGCCTCGACGACAGAGCCGCAGCTGTCTCTCGTCTCTATGTACACAGCGTCGCATCCATTATTCTTACTGCCGTCTCGGCGAAAACTCATTTACGACGAAATCGAGCGGTAAGTATATATACGCATTACAGACTGACAATTTGTCCTGGCCCGACGATTTATATATATATATATATATATATATACGTAAAAGTCTCACGGATATAGTTTTCATAATAGCTCGTGCGCGTAGCAAAGAAATCTCATTAAGCTAATCGTCGTCGGCTTGTTATTCGCCGTTCATAAATTCAGCCTCGCGACAGTGGAACTGGAAGAAGAAGAAGAAGAAGAAGAAGAAGAAGAAGAAAGAAGAAGAGGCGTCTTGTTTGCGCGGAAACGATGCGCGTCGATATATTTTCCCGTGTAAAAGTAATGGCCCGCGCGAGCGCACGGCCGTCTGCAGGCGGGCGACGATCCAAGTCTCGAAGAGCGCAATTCGAACGAGGGAAAGCCGATATGCCGAAGGACAATAAGGAAAGTCCGATATTTTATCGTTGCCACTATATATGTATATATAGCCAATATAATCAATATTGACTGATGAAATTCATTGCGGGCGCAGCGCATACTAATGCATAACGGGAGCAAAGGGCTGCAGACCGCGTCAAAGCTTTCCTTTGTTTCGCACCCGAGTTGTGAGCTTTCTTTTCAAAGTTCTCGATTCTGCGCTCTATATGAATGCAGAAGTACTGCGAGGCTGCCTCGCGCCCGGATTGACCCTTTCTCTCTCCCTCTCTCTGTTCGCCGCCGATGGAAAACAATGACGATTATGTTCCGGAAATTTTTTTACAACGCTGCGGTGGGCTTCTGTAGTTTGAAGCGGAACAAAAACAAAGGTTTAATTAGATCGCCGAGAACTCGGGCGTTTGTGAACATTTAATTGCTTGCATTTTCTATTATGAAATTTACATGGATTCGGAACAACGAACGCAATCATTAATTGCAAGACGATGGCCGTATTCGAGAATAGACTTTCTTTTAACTATATAAGACATAACTCCATCGAGATAACAAACCGAATCGGAGTTCTTACAAAATTTTTATTAATATTTTAAAGTTTGGAATTTTATATTGAGGGGATGTACGTTGAATACTTCATGGTAGCGTACGGAAGAAGCACCGCAATTATATAGGTACGCAGAGGATCTCTTACACAACTATAGGTACCTATATATACGGTGCGCAATTAGCCCTTTATATATCCCTATACCTATACCCCGACTCTCATACGCAGACTCTCGCATTAATCAAGCGACTATGCATATATACTACGGCTCTTCTGCTCGTCATGCAAATACCAGACGAGCCCCTTTGCTCGTCGCTTGAAAAAAAATAGAGAGAAAGAAAGAGAGAGAGCGAGAGAGAGAGGAGCTCAACGAAGGAAAGAAAAGCGGCTGCGGGAAAACCAAAATCGAGTTGAGTTTAATGAATCTGAATTTTTCATGCGCGCTCTGGAGAAAGTTGCTTCAGAGTACAGCAACTTTCCGAAGCCGTCTCCCCTCTCTGATCCCGCAAAGCCCTGCTTGACGCCGACTCGTCAATTATTCAAGGATACTCCTGTATATAGCGCCAATCTTTCCCAACTCGCTGATGCTGCGCCGTGTGGAGCGTGTTCTCTCTTTCGCCCTCCCCCCTTTCTCTCTGTGCGTAACTGCGCGTAATTACGGATGCGTTTGCCCGCTGAAATAATCATGATCTTCTTTATTCAGTCCCTCGTAGGAAATTAACGATATTTTCTGCTCCGTAATTTAGAAACTGGAGAAGCCTGCTAACCTGGAACTTTAGTAGAAATGTACATTAGAGACAATACTCATTTCTACACTTAGGGACCAGCTATAAGACTCTCCGTCGCGACGGTAACAAACATTACAGTCGAAGTTATTGTTTTGTTACCTCAAAATCATCGATTTTTCAGTTTAATTCTTTGCATATTGTACTATTACAATTGTATGGACATACTAAAATAATGTTAACTACGTATTTTCTCTGTTACGTGTGAATAATGAAGTCGCATAATTAATAGTTTTACTGCTTCTTTAGAATCTACCTAGAATAGCATAAAAAATTCATGCTACCCGCACTCATAGAATTTCCAGCTATAGATCCGTTATCCAGAATCTACCGATATTCGTCAAATCTGGGTTGCTTTCTACACTGATACTTTCTACACCTACCAAAGGTAGAACGATGTATATACGGTTCGTTTACGCGCGATTCGGACAATACGAGCGTATATATTATGCTGCACTGCGCCGTTTTAGATCATATATGTTCTATAATAATTTTAATTCGAAAAGCGATCAGGCTATACTCACATTCAGACCTTCTCGAAAAGCCTTGTTTTCTCATTACGTGCATTCGGGCCACGTTAGCCGGACTTTTCCTCGACAAATAGTGTATTCTCTTCTGCCCAATATATATATATCAGTTCGCACCATGCACTCGCAACTTCGTGTAAGCCGCTGCCTAACAAGCTTCCGGCTTAAAGCTCAAGTAGTATATATACGCACGCACGCACGCACAATGCGAGCTTTTACGAAAATAGGCTCGGACTCTCGTTCGCGCCCGCAAGATTAGCAAAAGTCGTCGTATACGTTTCTTTCTTTCTCACTTTTTGTAATCCATATATATGAGATATTCTTCGGGTTAACGATATAGACGCGTATATATGCAGCTATGTGGAAAAATCCATAAAAAAAGTTCCGTTATAGCGGGCTAACCCAGGCATAAGAAAAATGAAGAGCTACATCTGTAGGATTTTTTTGTTTTTATGTTCTGTATAGGCTATATAGAACCCTAGAAAATAGTGATTCTGCGAAATAACTATTTTCAAATGCGAGACAATTCTATATGATATCATCGCGATTTTTCTCTTTTTTTTAATAGCAGACAACTTTTCACATAAGCGAGTATTTTCAACGATCTTTATTGCACAACAAAGATCTTTTTCCTTACTATGATCGCATTGGAATAGATTTTTACGCAGGTGAGCCCGCTAATTGAGTGTTTTTTTTATGGATTTCCGCATATACGCGCGCGCAGTCGAGCGGCTGTGAATTATTGCGATTATGCGAGCGGCGCTACTGGTATTAGGCGAAGAGGAGACACTGCGCGAACCCTTTATCAAAGTCCTTGGCAGTCTGCCACGTCGCACCGTGTATATAATGAAGCGGCGCGCCAGCTTGGGCTTCGACTACAAGCCCCAGTATAGCTGGCCAGTTTCTATATATATATGCTATGTTACGTTTTTCGATGGCTTATCAGTGTTGCCCGCGAGCTTCTAACGCCGGTTGATACGAGCGAGAGAGAAAGAGTTAATTAATGATGAAAATGGGGAGGTATGCCGTTATGACGAACGAATGCTCTGAAAAGCTGCAAGGGGGAAAAATTAAGCTCGCTGGTCGGATTAAAAGAAACATTCCTCTTCGTAGATTATCATCTTATAATAGGTATTACGAGGCGCATTCAAAGGGAAATTAGCGCGTCGCTCGCGCGATGACGAGCTTAACGAGTATTATGAAAAGAAAAAATTCAGTTTTCCACAACAGCGCCTTTGTCGGCGTAAAAATAGTCGGCAACGATCATACCCGCGGTATGTATGTACATACAATATATACGTATAGCCTAACTCGCGGAAGCGGAGAAAAATCTCATCTGATCCCGCCGCCGGATCTTATATATATATATATATATATATGATAAAGCGTCGCTGCTGCACAAAGAGCGAGCTAAGTCTCCGGAGCGCTTTGCTCGCGCCGCGACGCCTTCGAGTGTCCCGATAGCGGCCGTCGACACGCTATACGCACACAAAGGCGACTCGAAGTCAAGCGGGAAATCCGCTGCTAGCGTCGGCCCACCGGTATATATTTATTCCCCGGTCAGCTTTCGCCGGATTAAGCTCCGATCTTCCGTCCCGGATTGACCTCGAGTCTTATAGTAAAGTACGTGTGCCATATAGAATGGAGAGAGGCTGTGTGTCCGCGCGTTTCTTTCCCCTCCTATTTGCGGAACTGCGTTTCAGAGAATTGCGAGGGATGTCGCGCGCTGTAGATTGACTCGCGCCGCACTTGAGCTCTCGGAGACCTGATTTCTCCGTGACGGATGGTCGGGAGCTTTTCACTGGATTAATTATTTATGAGATCTGCCGACGTGTTTATGAAAGATTGATGGAGCAGGAGGAACTTTTGTGTATATCAAAAATACTATCTTTTGACTAGTATTATACCCATATACGTTTGTTTTTCGCGGAATATATCACAGTTCTCGTATATATGTGGTATTATAGAAGTATATAAGTTTTACTGGTACCTTATACTTTCTATAATTAACGAGTTATAAAAACAATAAATTGATATTTCACGGCGGAAGACAAGTTTCGATCAGAACTTTCTTGACCAGCTATATAACAGCTGAGGGAAGAATATATCTTATTTGAACATTTTCAGACTGCGGATATTCTCTCTGCTCGAGAGAGAACTTTCAACGTATTTTTATATGGCCGCGGATTGTAATAAAATTTCCTCAAAGTTCGTTGTATATATACGTAGCTTATGAAATGTCATTACGTTTATGGAATTTTTAAATAAAAATCAGAATCGCTCTCCTCTTTCTTCAAGATTCAATATAATATATACGTTTACGTTTAATAATAAATATTCTCGTAAATATACGAGTATACCGCATCAAGTTTCACTCGAATATGTTTACGCCGCCTCATTAAAATCCGACGTCGCGCTCCGAAAATATTGGTCAGTCCTCACCGCCTCCACGATAAATCAAAATTGACGTCGCTGACAAGGAAATCGAAAATTCACCAAAGAACGACCAAAAGCTCAATTTTGACTCTACGCCGCCGAAACCACCTAGGCAGGCTACTATGGTTTCCGAACTTTCCGCACACACACACGCATATACACGTATGGGTATATATATAGACACACATATATACATTGACCATCAACGGCAACGTCATCGCTGCGCTTGACACGGATCCAAAAGCCCTAAAATTTAACGCGTTGTACGTCCCCGCGAATCGATTTACCTGGGCATATGAACCGCGCTGCTCTTGCGGTTCCTGCGGCCGTATATATGATGCTTGCCGCGAGGAAACCGTTTGCATGTCATATTAACGACAATATTGTGCAAATTAACTGCTCTCAGAATAAACACGCGCCGCTGTGTACACATGTGCTCTCTCTCTCTCTCAATATATATATATATATATATATATAATGCGCGAGTTCAATTATATATAAGCTTGTTTCGTTATTGTTTGCAGGACGACTGATCGAGAATTTCGAGGGAACAACGGGAAAAACGAGTACCGAGATATATTACAGAGAAGAAGTCCATTAGAGGAGCCAAGTGGACGTGTTGTATTTGTTGCATTGAATCAGCGCGTGCGGCCACTTTTCGACAAGTTTGAAAAATCCGCCGGGGCGGCCAGCCGCGTCGTCCCTCCCGCCAAACAATGGCACGTGTATCGGATTCGGCCTTTGTACTTCTTTCCACAGTGTGTATACGTGTGTGTCTGCGTGCGTGTGTCTGGACGAATTTTACGATCGATTTGATACACCGAATGGCAAGCGTTATCGCGTACAGTGTTCGACGTCTCGCTCGCGGAATCGGAATTGAGAGTGCTGTCTCGTGAATCATTGAGCTATGCATTGGGGCCTCATTTCGATGTCGACAAGTCAATGCTAGATTTCAAATGCTCGTACGTGTTTTATTATTCCTCGTACATTGATTGAACCTGAATAGTAGCTCTGTAAATTTTTCATAGAGGAAATTAAAATTGTATACTTCATGCGTTACAAGTGCCACACGAGGGAATTATTCAGTTGAGATTGCTACCTAGTATAATTGAAGGAGGAGATTTTTTAATATTTTTAAAATTTGTGCATGTTTTCAAGATATCGACTACGTCTCGAGCGAGCGACTGTATATAATGGATGGAAAAGAACAGATATAGACTTCGGAACTTTTTAAATATAAATTAATATACATAATTTAGCTAAAGAAAGTTGCAGGATACGTTAACTTGTATTGAGCGTAGGCGGAGAAAAAACAACAGTCGGATAGGTCGAGGAGGTTGGGGATTTACAGGCTTACAGCAGCTTCTATTATCTAGAAGCTCAGCTTTCGGGCGAGGTATACGTACCATTCAACACCACTTATATACACACAGAAGGTGTTGATATAAAACTATTGACTCAGACACATTCGGTAATTATCAGACCTAGTATAATGCTCCAGCCATTATTCGCATACCAAAGTGTAAGTCAAAAGTAAAGTAAGTAAAACCACAAAGGACAATATATTAGCATAGGTTTGGCATGCCGGAGCAAAGCTTGACTGCTACTACTGACAATAAGAAAGCATCGCGCGTTTTGAAACCACGCATGATGCAAAGCTTCAAGAGCAACTTCACTCACTACTCGGTTAACCCAGTTTTGTCGAGCACGTCACTTAGCTTAATAATTCCGTTAACGAATACCGAAGAAAAACAACATTTAAATAAACACAATTATACTCCCGAGTGTCCTATATATACACAGTATACGAGAGAGCAGTAGAATACTCGAGCGTTGCCATTCGAATAAACAAAGCCATATCCAAATCAAAGGGCTCAGCCTGTCAAAGCTCTGCAGAAAATTCTATTGCTGTATATAACGAGTGTAGATATATACATGTATATAAGTTGACGCAGACGTAGTCGAGAGCACTGCTGCTGCTCGAGTATAAGTTCATAACGCGGGCAAAAGTCTGGATTCGAGCATTAGCATTAATACGCAGCAGCCTCTCGGCGTATCGTAATCCCCTTAATGAGCGCAATCTCGAGTACAGGCTCGAGAGAGACGTCGCGAGTATTTCTCTCTCCCCTCTTGGAAATATAAATATAAATATAAATATAGAGCTTGCGAAAACTGGTAACAGCGCGCGCGCGAAAATGCATGTAAATAAGGTTTACGTATTCCGGTAATGCGCGAAGTACACACGGCCGAATTCTAATTATGCAAAGAACCGCGACGTACACGCCTTCGAATGACTATTCCAACGATCTCAAACTTGGAAATTCGAAATTCCCAACAACTTTCGGGCGCTATTCATGTATATATATATATATGCAATGATAAATACAGGGGAGATGAGTGAGAGTGACGAGTGATTCGTAGAAGAGTGTGTAAACGGCATTTCTTCAATGGATTACGCGAGAATACGCCGAGTGATCTGAGATTTAACGTTTAAACGATACCGCAAGGAAAGAAAGCCCCTGCTCGCGTCTATATACTGCTATATACAATTAATCATGTGTTCGACCTGACTATATACTTGAAAACAGAATCTCCTGACGCAACACCGGTGTTGAAGGATTTCCAATTACCCAGAGTAAACTGAACCCCGACTTTAGAGGCTTGCGCTGCAATAATGACTTGGCAACAATCACCCACCAGGAGACGTTATCCGGTCATCGTATATATATAAAAGTTTAAGAAAAGCGTTTCAAAGATAGGACTTTAATCCTTTATTAGCACATAATTCGCAAGCGACAATAAGGCGACGTGTGCCTGCGTCCTCGCATACCTTATACCGTATAACAGCGAAAAACAAATGACAAGAGAAACAATCGTATAATACACGACAAGGAGATTTGGGGTGAAGTTAGACGGCGGGTATAGCAGGGCGGAAAGGAAAGAGAGAAGGAAAGAGAAAGAGAGGAGTCGCTCCACAGGTGCACAAGCCTCCGTGTCGTATTTTCTCCTGAACGACGGCGGTTTAGCGGCCGGTTTAACAGCATTCCATAAACAAAAGAAAGTGTACTCATAAAGAATTGGCGGCGGCCGCCGCCGCGCACACGTAACGCAGGAAACAAGACACTCGACGTTTAAATAATGCATGAACCGAATATTTACTACACACCGGCAAGTGCTGCCCTATATATTTATATATATATATATACCTCCTGACCCGTAAGCGCAAGCAAGCGCGCGCGCTCTCCGTCGTCGTCGTCTCTTGCTCCCCGGAACCGTTAGACGCGCTTGACTGAGGTCCCTTTATTTACAGGACAAAACATTCCCCTCGACTCTCTATATCTCTCGAGTGCGGGAAATTCCTGGGAGGACGCCGGCCGACGTCGTCATTTTTTTTCTTCTTCTTTCCCTCTTTCTCTCCCCGTTGCGCCCAACAAATTTTCGCCTTCACCCTTGGATGATCTTTCGTGACTTTGCGCATCCTTTTCTATATATATATAGACTCTTTCTCTCCCGCTCTCGTTGGTTTTACCTCTTTTTTTCTGCGCTGGCCGCTAGATTAAACATTTCGTCGTTTACTCGGAAAATTGTTGCACGAGAGGGTGAATTTTAGTTTTTTCATAATGGACCGTCTCATCCGCTCGTCGTGAGTTCCTTGATGAGCATCGAATGATTATATTGGTATTTCAATTTATTTGCACAAATCGTTAAGCCGAAAAATACATATATATATATACAGTTAATGCGAACGTCGTCGAGGAATCCAATTTAATCCTTTGCCATCCAACTCAGCAACGCTGCAGATAAGTTGATAAGCAACGCGATCCAAATGAAGAAGTAAGTAAACTGGGGATGCGCACCACATACACACACATATATACAGCATATAGTATATAGTAGAAGCTGCAAGTAATCAGATTTCGCTGTAAGACGTTGGCAAA
The DNA here is from genome assembly GCA_020010945.3 of Muscidifurax raptorellus. Lineage (NCBI taxonomy): Eukaryota > Metazoa > Arthropoda > Insecta > Hymenoptera > Pteromalidae > Muscidifurax > Muscidifurax raptorellus. The sequence continues at coordinate 12,481,528 of CM052077.1, forward strand.
CATGTCACCGAGGTTTGCCGAACACTCACCGTGGCACTTGTACAACTCGTCTCTGGCTGCAGGCCGTAATACCCATATATATATACACACCTCGGTGCAACCACTAGAGCGCATATATTATACTACACAGCTCCTCAGTTTCCGGAAAAGCCCCTAGCACCGCAGTTTTACTAACCTGGATCGCCGTGTTATACTGCAGTATATACCTATATATGTATGTAACCATTCACTCGAACTTTATCATCATGCATCCATATATATACATAATCAAAGTAGCCCAGTTGCACAGTCGTCGTTCCTCATTTTTTTTCTCACTCGCGCATATATATACTTCTCTCAAATGTGTTGCAGTAGCTCCGGTTCGTTTTCATAATGACGATGTAGGTATACGCACGGTTTTCCCTCGGCGTCTCTGCGACGACGTTCTTGCAGAAGGCTTTGTGCAGTCCCAGCGCGGTTGGCTATATAGGTGTTCTTGTGTAGCTACTGCTGCTCCCATTTGCCGTTGACAGACACACGGCCTTCATGTTATAGCTGGCCTCCCCCCTCCCCCCTCCTTTCTCTTGTCCCCTTTTACTGCTGAGCCGCTGGCAGCTGACTGCGATTAACATTGCTTTAATGGTGCCTTGGTATGCAGCGGCGGAGTGTTATATATATATATATTAAGAGCTGTCGCGTACGTCGCGCTGATTTTCTTTAGGAGGATGAGATTTCTTGCGGTCCGAGAGAATCTGCCTGGCTGGATAATTATTATCGCGTGTAGTGATTTCAATTTCGTTGAAAAAGAGATGAGGATGGAAAAAAATGCTTTCAACAAAACATCGTTTCCAGGCTCTATATAACAGTATTATCATTCGAATTGAAACATGAGCATCAAGAGAGTTGGGCCTGCACACAGGTTTTTTACTCCAACACACACACACACACACAGGCCAGCAATAAAGGCAAATAAAGCATCGACCATTAATGCTAATTGAAGATCCTGTTTTTCCGCACGCGAATATAAAACGCCTCGAGGCTCGCGGCATCGATCCGCGGCGCTTTAGAAAATATTATATATACGCGCTGGTATAAAAAGTATAAACTTCTCTTATCAGCGCCTTCAACCTCCCCGCCTCCGTCCCTCTCGTCTCGCAAAGTAATACATCCCGTATCTGCAACGCGCGCTGTATTATTTTACATCACTGTATTATACGCGCGCATCGTGATTTCGGTTGTAAAATAAAATCTTGTTCGCCGACACACACGCGATTGTTATATATATATACGCGCGCACGCCTCGGCAACAGTAATAATACACACAGCGATATAACCTATAGCGTAGACATATATACAGGTACACCTCTATATATATAAAATAGAGTAGACGAGCTCGACCATCGCAGACGAGCTTAATGTATTCGGCGCCGGGGTATATCGACGTTTTTATACACTCACACACACATCCGTCGCGCGCGCGATAAACTTCGGATTCCGTAACTCGCGCGTTAACAGGTAACTGGAACGCTATATATATATGCAAACGTGTCCGCAGCCTTTCTCTGTGTCTGTCCATCTATTCGTCGATGAATGATTCAACGGGCCGTTTTATTCCGAGAAAAGGAAGCTTCAAACATTTATGGCACTGATTAAGTCTTCCGATGCGCGTTTTTCTCGGTATCTATCAAAGTGGATGACGTTTTTCCGAGGGATCGTGCACCTTGAATACTCACAGGCCACTCGGAATAAAATCATTATCACGTATAATCAACTGAAGTCAATTTCAAATATCAAAATCAGTATAATTTTTTCCCAGCGACTTTTCAAGAAGAATTCGTCAGGAATGAGACGAAATTAACTTTATAGCATCAAAAATCAGTAATGATTACAAAAGATCATATATGATTTCTATAATAATCATTCGCGATCAAGGTCTCCTATAAAAAATATACCTATAATTAAAAAATCGATATAGATCAATGTATATATATAACGTTTCTACTTTTGATATATCGTGGCAGACACATTTATATTTACCGAGGAGATCAGAAAGAAAACGAATCAGCGCGCGACTTATTGGGCTTTTCATTAGCTAAGTGCGTGCAAATATTGTCCGCGTGCTTGAACAATTAAAGGTCGAGCGTGCGCCGCAAAAGTTTCCTATATATACATATATTATATATATATACATAAGTTGCCACTGCACAAGTTTTGGGGTCGTTTCGAATGGATAGCAAACATACGCGTGACAGTAAGAGAGGGTCGGGAAGAATGGGGAAAGACATAAAGAGTAATGAATTTGAGAGTTATAATCAAACAAAAATATAGCCGCTACTGTCGCTGTCGCTGCGATGGTATATGTGCAGTAGGGTCGTAGCTTTATATAATTACACAGAGGGAGAAACAAGTGGCTCGAGGATACATACGTATCCTTATTTAGATTGGCTGATTGAAACCGGCGAGTCAAACAGTATATTATACATATAGCTTTTGAGTAATTATGTTTATGAAAATAGGTATGAATTATTATTTTTTCCACTGCATATACATTCGCACGTAATAAAGAGACGCCTCGCACAGCAGCCCTAAGAATCGTTGATAGCTGTCTGATTCGATGGTTATGGAAATTGGCAGAAGGCTGCCAGCAGCAGCGGCAGCAGGAGCAGCAAACTCTCGCGCGCGCGCCATTATATTCATGATTTAATGGAAGCCGGCGTTAGATAGGTATCTGAGCTATATATGGGCCATATATAGGATATATAGCTCGTCATCGTGCTGAGGCGCGACAGTAGCCCGAGCTTTTCTTGCCCGGCATCTCGGAGCCTGTGCCATGTCGCGCGATAATCGAGAGGATCTTCGAGGTAGCCGATAAATAATTTAGTCCGTCGGCCGGTATATGTGTGTGTGTGAGAGAGTCTGGTCTTGACGTCGAGGCCGGCCTCCCGATAACAAGCACCCGATGGGTTATTCAGAGGGCTCTATACGCCTGCAGCCGCCACAATTTCTATCACATAGTGGAATTATGCATGAGAGAGAGAGAGAGAGAGAGAGAGAGAGAGAGAGAGAAAGCGCCATTCTCTTCAGTATCTAACCTACCGAGCCGTAGTAGTGCGACGTGCGTGTGTGTGTATATGTGTATGTATATATATATTGGGAGATTAAAATTGCAATGCAAGATCTGGTGGCCACTTCGCGAACTAACAGTAATGGCGTCTGCAGGGGTACTAGATTCAATGTTGTTTTATGGGAATCGAATAGTATCTTGCTTTTCAAGGAATTATATACTGTTTTAATTGTAATATTGTTTAATAATTAACTATATCCAATGCGATTATAAAAATATAAAAATTAAACAGCAAAAATAAGCACTTAAAATATGGCGTTAAAATGTATACACAAATATATTTATTTGGATTAGAGATAATCGAGATCGGAATGGTCGAAAATATTGAAATTACTAAATAATTATTTTATAGTGTTTTTAAATTATTAATTATTTCATGTATTTTATCAATTCTTACTTTTACGTTTAGTTTTTCACTACCCAAAGGGTGATTTTCAATTATAACAAACTGAACTATAGCTATTTAGAAAATTCTATCAACCCGTGGGGCAGAATCTCAGCTGAGTGTTTTTGCGGGAGATCTCAGGTAAAATCTCCCTTGAGAGAGAAGAGAACACCATCACAATGATTGATGATTATTTATATGCTTTTTTACAATAGCCCCATATAAACGCATATAGTAACTTGTATCCTTACATCAACCGTATTGTTTGGCGATAGTAGCTCCTCCCAACCCGCGGTGGTAGTTTTCATTGCCAATATATATGTATACAGAGGGCTGCCCTGCCGTGAGGTGTATATTATATATCTGCAGTGGAGCTTGTATAGAGACGAGAACGGTGCTGAATGCGGCTGCGCGACGACGTCTTATATCCTCACCCCCGCAAGCTTTTTCCATTTCTTTATCTGACAGCTTGCAAACACTCTGCTATTGTCGATTTTACGGTAGCAGCATTGATTTTTCTCCTGTTGTGCCGCAATAAAACGTTTCGAGAGTTTGAAAGCTGCTGTTAAATACTTTTTTCTCTACTGTCATGCGTACAACGAGTCAACTCCATATTATACTCCTCCGAGTCCATGTATCATATATAAGAAATGAGTCAATGTCTGAGACGAAAAAGACTCCTGATGTGATCGATTCTTCGTTATCTGATAAGGAATACTTCAGACAAGTCGAACCCTCATCTTCTCAAATTTAATCCGCGTCTCCAAGAGGAAGATCCTTTGGCGTGTAGCTTTCAAACAGCATTGAAAAAATCATACCGACGCCCTAATGGCAACGACGCGAGTGCAGCCTCTCGTATACACGGAAAGCTGTAGCATCTTCTGCAGCAAAGGAATAAAGGTGGATAGAGGAATAGAGAGAGAAAGAGAGAGAGCGACGAAGGTCGTCGTAGTCGATAAAAGTGAAATAAAAGTACACATAAGTTGCGCAGCTGCCGCCGTAGCCATGAGTAATTCCAGCGGAAAGCCCGGAGAATCGCTTTGAAAAAGCCTCGAGAGAAGGAGTTTCTTCGGACGCCAGAAGCATAGTATAGCGAAGGAGGAGAGGGAGGAGTCGCCGTGAGCTCTGACGGTACAGCAGCTCGCCGGCCTTTTAACCCTGCTCTTCATCCCTCCTCCTGCGCTACTGCTCTTCTCTCCGGTCAATTTCTTTGAACTTTGCTACTACGGAAAGTCGACGCCGTATAACCGCGGTTGCGAAAGCTCCCGAGCTTTTCAAGAGTTATATATATATATATATATATATATATATATATATATATATATATATATATATGTATATATATATATATACCTATATAGTATAAGCATGCGCTAAAGACACGAGAGCCCGATACGTATATACACCCCAAATCATTTTGACGCGAGTTTAGCAAACTTTCGGGAGCGTTTCGCGCGAGCGGATGTACACCGAATTTAATTTTCGACAATTGACTCGAATGGTACTCCGAGAATTCTCCTACTGCCACTTGACGGCTACGCGTTTCTTCGTATACTTATATATCCAGTAGAGGAGTCTTTTTTCATACAATTCATTTTAACTATATAAATATATATAACATATTGAGACGGTGTGTGTATAATATCATCTTAAAAGCCCTCGTCGCTTATTTCGGTTCGCATTGATATAGCAGTACACCCGATGTGGCTTTGCCACATAATATATTGTATTGAAGCTCCATATCAGATATAATATTATATTACCGTCTTCATGTAACCAATTGACCGGAGAAAGCTCTCGGGTGCGATTACATCACACCATTAGGCTAAACGATGTAATACAAACGTTAAGAGTACAGCAGTAGTTACGTCATAGCAATCAGCTATGTAAAAAAAACGTCGCGTCGACGTTTACCAGAATATTAGACTGGAGTAACTAGGCTCTAGACGTAAAAATAATACCTCTGTAAAAAGATTTCCTGCGGATGTTACACATATATATATAGATATGTATTCGGAACTGCCAACCAGCCATACATCCGAGAAGAGCCGCAGAGCCACAGCCGCAGATCGATTAATTACGTCATCAATAATGCAGAGTACTGCGGTGTGTACACAGCATTAGCCGAGGCCTGTTTAATCTTTCAACTAACGGCGCGCACTCTCGGCTCTCCGAGTTTCCTATGCTCACGCGCATTCCCATTCGCAGGCGCCGCCGCGCTTCTCTCTGCTTTATACATACATACACGCGTGTGCTTCGGCGGACGAATCGGCTACATACGTATACTTCGGTCTACGGCTCTCTCTCTCTCTCTCTTTCATACCGACTACCACCGCGGGCTTTTGTCACATTCACAGAAAGAGAGGCTTTTTACTTTTGGTTGTCGTTTTGCGCAATGAGTTTGCACTTCGATTTGGTGTACTGAATATTTTTGACCTTATTATATGGACATTCCGATGCGGCTATGTAGTATCTGTGATTTTGAATCAGCGATAAAAGTCATCGAAGATCCGATTCGGATATGCGTTTCCACAAATTCATTTAACCGATACAACTTTGATTAAAATGCTTTCCATGCCAATCAAATCAAAGTGCAGCTATATCGTCGCCCAGCTTTAATGAATGAACGGCTCGTCACGGAGCTTTTAACCCAAATAATTATTTAAACAAATAAAAAACTCCGTCTCGATCAAACTTCATATTTTGTATAATACATATATATCCGAAATATAAAAACGTTGTTCCATCACCGCAATGACCACATAGTCGCGTAGCCGCAAGCTTCAATTATCCGCAGACTATACAGCCGCAGACTGAATTATTATAATGGCAATTATTATTACGCGTCCGCGCGCGTGAGACTATAGCCAAGTCTCATCCATCTCATCGTCGACGTACACCTATATCTCGCGCTTGTGCTCGTTATTAATTTACCGGACTACCTCTACCATCGTGCACCGATGCAGCAGCAGCAGCAGCGGTAGAGCGACGTGTGTAATTCACGCGACCGCATCGTCAACCTCAGTCGCGGCTTTAACGCCTCTCTGACTCATTAACGTGCTGCGAATTTGACTTGTCACTTGATGGAATCTTCAACGAGCGTGAACGCGATCTTTTTTTTCTCTCTCGATAGGCGCGGGATATACTATCCGTTACGATATATACCTATATATACGCATACACGAGGGGAAGGGAAGGTCGTTTTTCAAAATTCAATTTGTGATCTGCAGCTCTACTGTATGTGCTTGGGGGCTGTTTTAACTTTAACGAGAGCGGGATTCGACGAAGGACGTGGAAAGAGTCTATTACGCGCTGGTATGAAATTAGACGGGGCTTATCGCGGGGGATCTTTCGGGTGATTGATGCAGTGCGAACGTAACAAGCTTTCTTTTTGTTTTCCTTTGGAGAAATTAATAGTACGCGATATATGTCGAGTGATCGAAATTAAACGGAAATGTATCCGATATGTCAAATCGAACTGACGTTATAATAATTATACAGAGTTATTGTTATAAACCCTTTTCCATAATGAATTGCGAAGCACAGAATATGGCCTATTTATGTATATTGAAAGCCGAAATTATGTCAGTATACCCACGCAGTAATATATATTACAATTCCATTGGTTCAATCATCAACGTTTGTTATTTAATATTATAGATATGCAATTATTTCTCACGCTCCATTAAAACTCCATCGCTTTATGCGTTTGTTTATATTAACGGAAATGAGAGTAATTATAAAGCAATCTAAAATTACCATAATGGAGACTGATATACAACCATTTCGCTTTGATGTATATCACAATATGCAAATTAACAGCTCGAGTATACGAGCATAAGACGAAATTTTTCGTTGTATAACGCTCTCGTTCTCGTCGCGCAAAGTTGCAAGATTGCGAAACTTGCGCGATGAATCACCAAAACTTCTATATATAAAAAAAAGTAACTCGCCTATTTACTCCCTATTTTCTCGGCTCTGGAAATGACGATGCACGAGTCGCGTCCATCAAAAAAAAAAACTTCGAAATTCATCTTCATCCCCTTCCCGGAGTACATACATTACTCGATAAACAAGTAGTGGATCTCGCGCACGCGCGTGTGCCGCCTGCGCTGTTTTCATACACACAGCACGCCGGGATGGATAAATAAAAAGTTCAAGCGACGTTAATCCCGCGAGCGCGAAAGTTTGAAATTGATCACTCGCGATGCTCGAGGAGGTATTTTGAAAGTTCTCTCTCGTCCGGCTTAAGCTCGTCTTGAGTAGGACGCGCGTTAGCTTTCAGGAAAATGTAAGGGATTACTAGGCGCGGAGCGTATTACCGCGCAGAAGAGAGAGGGGGGGGGGGGGGATGCATATTGGATAAATGGAGATTTACGCGCTTCGTACAAGCCTCGACGCTCTCGAAACCGCAGAGGCGTAACCGTCCGGGAGCCCTCCGATAAGATCGCTTAATCGACTAATTACTCAATCGCTGTATCCGCCTGTGCTGCTACCGCTGCTGCTATACACGGCCGCCTCGGCTCGAATGATCGTTAATGTCGGCTGGCGCGAAAGTCCGACGCGCGCTCTCGCTTTCGTTTACTATACTATACCGATACAGGTGTACAGGGGCTTGCGCGAGATAATCGTTAAAAAGGTTAACGTGTCGCCCTGTATCGATTTGCGGATTAAATTGAGATGAATTAACACCTATGTGTGATTTATCGTAGATACTCGCGGTGTAGCTACGTATGAGAATTGATGTTACCGTAACACCTGCTGGATTATGCACGAGTATATGCATGTAGTCGCGATGCAGTATATATAGTCGGATGTGGTGGTGTATATTGCATATACATGTGTAAAGGCTTAATCTGCAATGTATATAGGCGTCTTTTCTTTCAAAATAAAAAATGAGGTGGTACTACGGATGAGTGCTTTGTACTCATATAATAAAATCTATTTTTAAGACAGATTTCAATCAGACTCTACTCAATGTAAATTCAAATTATACTTGAACATTCACCTTGCTACTCGCAACACATAGTCTGCACTCTTATCTCAGTTTGTGCGTGATCGTCAAAATAAACAAATTTACAAGTTCTAAGAAACTCTGCTTTCGTTCTTTCTCGCCCTGGTGAGCTTTATACTACAATCATCTTTATAAGTATCACATCTCGTCGCGCCGTATGGTATACAATTATATTACTCATATAGAACATAAATTCATAGAATTATTATTTTCAATTTCGAAACAATTCCACCTATACATATAAATCGCGCATCATAGTGGTTCACAGCGATAAACTTGGCCAAAATCTGCAAGCAACAGCGGATCCGTCCAAATCCAGCTGTATAACGAAATCCAGCCCATACACACCTCGTCGAGTCAAGTATTTCCGAAACAGCAATTTCGCTATACTCTTGCCTCGGTGCGTCGCATCGGTATACAGACGACGGTATATGGCAAACTCGAAGCGTGCAATGGTATAGTGAAGCAGGGGGGGGGGGGGGCGACGACGACGACGACGACGTAGCGACGGCTTCATATAGCCCCTCACAGTCCGCTATATTTGAACAGGACCCTTTGAGTGCTTTTCGCTCTTCTCATTTCCGCCGCGCGTTCTCCCGGCGTGTACCGAAGACTCGAGTTTGATTTGCGAGAAAACGAACGCAGAGATTAAATTCGTTTCGCCTGCCTGCGCGTGAAAAACAACTTTTTTTAGTTGACATGCACGATCGTCGCGGTTTTTGCATTCGACTTTCTTGCCCGCTACTCTAAAATTGCATAGATCGCGAAAATCATATATAATGTTTTACAGAAAATATGCAGTTTGGTTGGTCGTCCACTGAAATAGCCCATTTTTGACGTCGTTGGTACACAATATGCTATCTTAATATAATACCGGTGACGAAAAAAATACGATGGATCGTCAGAAAATCGAAACGGCTTTCATAATGATGCCCGCTCCAGTGTCATCAATAAATCGAGACTCCTACGCGTGCTCTGCTATATAGTATATATAATACGTATGGAGAGCCTGACACTGATCGATTGGATACTTAGGCGCTTCTTTCCGGTTCTGCGTATGTGTGTGTATGATGCGAGTGTAGGGAGTAGTAATGATTGTTTGACAAATACGCGCTTAGCATAGTTCTTTAAAAACGACAATCACCGGCGCTCTGCGTGTGTTGCGCCTCGTTACATTCGTAATGGTGCTTGTCGAGGGGGGAAACGGGTAAAAAGTCAACCATTTGAGTGAATGCCGAATCGCACAATGATGTTTGCTATAGATAGGTGTGTACTTTCACGAGGAATTCTTCCTTCGCGTATTTCCATTATAGGAGCAATGTACACTCGCACGAGCAATGTATACCTTTATCGAAAGCTTTGTATTTTTTTTTCTCGTATACGAAAGTAAATAAATGGGTTACAGAGTCGATGGAGCACAGTGAAACGCAAATAAATGAACTCCGGAATTGCACGTATAAGTTGTTCCCGGCAAACATTTGCGATCGCTGCTTAAAAGCGAAAATTTGAAGAAATAAAAAAGCTCTGCTCGAAAAAGAAAAATATCTGAGAAACTATAGTGAAGCACATGGACGTCTATCGCTGCCTGTATATTTACGCGCTCTGTGTAGTAAATTTCAACTCCGTGGCGAAGCACTAAACTGATGTGGAGAACTTTATGCCGCTGAGGTGATTGCAGTGGTGGCGGGCCGAAGTAACGTTTCGCAAAGGTGGCAAGAGTAAGAGAGAGCGAGAGAGCGTGAGTGAAGGGGGGCGAGGGAGAAACAACCGCAACATTGATTACATCTATTCTCTTAAGGTCGACTTCACTCGGCGGGCATCAGGCTCTTCTGTAACTTCCTCGCTATCGTTAAACTTATATGATCATATTTCATAATGCTTCGGGGCCAGACAACTTCATAATACTCAATTTTGATGAATTCCACTATATATTACGCTGTATAGCTGTATCTCTCGCGTATTATCTACGAAAACGTTGCCCGAAGTTTTTAATAAAAAGTTTCATCGTACTTTCCGCGTTGCGTGCAGCGCGTAAACTTGTCTTTTATTTTATTATAAAAATTCTTTAACGAAAAAGACGATAAAAATCCCCTAAAAGCCAATATTACAAGCGCGTTTCACGTAATAAGCGATCGCATTCCATTCCGCCGTTTTTCCATCTTTTTCCCAGCCCTTCCCCCCATACCCCCCTCTCTCTCTCTCTCGCCGAGAGTTCTCGCACATAAAACGATTGCGGGAATACGATTCTTTCCTATACGATGTAAAACGCTCGACTCGAATTGAAACTGCATATACAGGCAGTTGGAGAGAGAGAGAGAGAGAGTCTTTGTGTGCGGCACCGGGATCTCGAATTATCGTGGCCCGAGCGCCGAATGGCTTTCCAATCTGAAACGGCTCCGTGATTCGAAGCCGACACGTCCGCATTCTCCGAGCCGTCTCTTCTCCCTATCCAGTCGTGAGAGAGCCGCACACCAGCCCAGTTTAACATGCTCCGCTGACTTTCGACAAAACTAACGGCTCGACTGAGCGGAGCGTCATTTCTTTTTTGCATGTCGAGTTTTTTCGATGAGCTTTTTTTCTCAGGGGAAGAGGTATCTTTGGGGCGAGCTTTTTTCCCGTGATTTGCCGCGGAGCTTGCGGTTTTTTGAGCTCGACAAATTGGAGGAGATTCATGTTGTCAAGTTGACGGTTGCGTGTCAAGTATGTACAGTATAATTGTGTTTATTCAAAATCGCGCCAATACAAGTTCATGCTAAGATTTATTTCCGTTAATTTCTCCTTTCGTAAATCCCATACTCAATATCGATATAACAAACAATACGTACGACAAACGCATCACGCCTGTTTACAAGAGCGCATAATATAATAGTAGCTGCAGAAAGGAACGAAGGAGAAAGACAGAAAAAGAGAACCGAGAAGTGTATATATACACGCGTATATATACAGCCTGCAGCAAAAAAGCCCGTTATACCTATAGGCCGAGCGCGTTTGATCAGCTCGACTACAGCTCTCGCCATATATATATATAAACCTATATAGTCTCATGTGCTTGGAGATCGGGTGTACCTCACATTAATCTCGGGCTGGTAAGCTCGCAGGAGCGGAACAGCAGCAGCAGCAGCGCCTTGTCGGAGGGAAGATACGCGGGCGCAGGCAATGTGTCCCGGCGATATCCCGCCTTCGTGCCCCGACCAAAGTAGGTGACACGGCGCATTACCCACCAATAAAATCGGAACATCCGATACTGCACGCGACCCTTATATACACCCACATCACCGCGCGCTACATGCTTTTATTCCCATGTATATATAGGTATACCCCGGCCCGGACTCTGTGTATTAGGGCTCGTAAAATTATTATTTAGCGCGGGACATTGATTCAGCGCGGCTAATACTTATATGATATATTTATATATATACACTTATATAAAACAAAACAGTGCGCGAATTTTCTTTTTGTTTCGCCGATCTGTGCACAGCACATGATGTACACTGATGCGGATTTATGAGGCTATATAGAGCAGCAAAGCTTAAGAAGCTTCGTTGGCTCGGATCGACGCGCTAATTAAACTTTAGCCCGGAAGAAATAGAGAGAGAGAGAGAGAGAGAGAGAGAACCGAGAGGAATTTGCTTAATTCCGGCGTTCCCTATATATCTCCCTCTTTCTAAAGAAATATACACGCCTTGTACACATTGCTGCTGCTGCTGCTGCTGCTGCACATTCAGGGGTGAAAAATCACGCGCGGAAATCGTCCGTACGCGCGCGGAGGAATATCGATGCTTATAAGCCGTGAAAAGACGCGGAAATTGAAGGGCGCAAAATAGAAGACTCGAAAGAGAGCGGAAGGGGGGGGGGCGAAGCCGAGTGCGCGCGAGCTTGAAATGCTAAGCAAAAGAGAGAAAGAGCGGGCTGCGTTCCGGAAACAAAATAGAAGATTCAGCTGCGAAACCCGAGGCGAACTTTGTAAAACGAGCGAGAGTGAGGTGGGGGGGGGGGGGGGGGAGGAATTTCCGGAGGCAATTTTGCCGGAGTCGTTGGGCTTTCCTTTTTTTATTAATCTGATGAGAGCCTCGACATAAATTGTGTATAGAAATTGTGGATATATATATCCAGAGATGCGTCTTGTTTATATTATATTGTACTACTCTCGGGGGAGAACACAGGCATCTGATGAATGACCAAACTATACCATTTCTAATTAATGAAAAAGCGGCCGAAACTGTAATATATATATCTAGTGCGGGAGAGCGAATTTTCCGCGCATAAAAACATGCGGAGCGCGTCGTGCCATCAGTCTTATAAGGTTGTATATATAGGCAAGAGTTCCGGCTCATTGATGGCCCCATCCGTCCTATCAATCACCTTCTCTCTCTCTCTCCTCGGGATGAGAGCAAATCTTGTACTCGCCGTTGGGCACTTTTTTGCGAAAGAGGGCGCTTTTCTTCCTCCTCCACTTTCTTTATGGATGTATAGTAGGTATATATACGTTGGCGGCGGGGGTCTGTATATAAGGCTATTCGCTAATGGATTAACTGCGCTTTACTACGTTTTAGGTGTATATAAGGAAGTTGGCGCGCCACTGGCTCTTGTCTGATGGGCCAGAGATGCTTCGCTGAGCTTTATGGGCGCGGCGCGGTGATTCCTATAATTGTATAAAACAATGCGGCTGTATCGTTAAAGTTAATGATTTAGTTCGAAACGCAGCTGTGCTGATTTTTCATTTGGCGAATCTCACACGTTGCTATATATTAGTTATGTTCCGCTTTGACAGGGATAACGTAAGGTGATCTACCACGTTCGTATTACATTAAATATTGCTAATATAACACGCGACTGCGGCCAGATAGCACTACCCTCTAAATTATACGCAATTATAATGGCTCTGAATCCTTCATATGGATTCATATGGATCGAAGGCAATGGTGAGCGATGATTACCTGGTCAAAATAATAATAAACATGCGATGAATGATCCACTTTCTGCAGTTCCTATAATTGAAGCTACGCTTACGCACTTTCCGTATATCACTGTGCACAAACACATCGTTCACTCCGAATCGGCTTGTCCACACTGATACCACTTACTCCCGCGTATAAGTATATGAAAAATACCTGAAAATATACGAGACGTTGAATCGAAAAATATATAAACGCTACTGCCTCAACGTCGCGCGAAATCAACGCACAGCGAGAAAACGCTCCCGAAACGCGATGCCGACTGTTGCCACGGACCCCGCCTGCGTTTCTCGATTCCGACTAAAAGGCTCGAGCTATAACCGTCGACGAATTCGCGGTAGCGCCAACGACCGTTGCACACGTCGCGCGAGCTGAGCCAATCAGCTCGCGCGGACGCGAGGCTCGGCTATGCTCGATCCGCGGACCAGTTGGAAAAATCGACGCGAGCTGGCCCGGCGGGTAGCGACAAGAGCGCCATCAACGGCGATCGCGGGAAACACCGGCCGGCTAAACTGCGAGTCAGGCTGCGAGTTCCCGCTGAACGGCTGAAATCTCGACCACGATAATTATGAGTTATATGTATTTATGTGATCGCGCGCGAGTGTATGTGTGCAGTGACGTGAGTGTTGACACCTTGCGCCGAACGTCTTTTTCGGTATATACCTATATCCATTCGGCTTCAGACTGTCGGCGAGAGAATCGCCGTATCTGACGCACGAAATGAGACGCCGTCAGCTCGGCCGAAGCGGTGGAAATACCATCATAGCCAACGGTCATCGCCAGGAGCGACTTCGGTGTATACAGACTGCAGCCGGCTGACTGGACAGCATAGCTATATATATATATAGGAGACATTGCTGCAGGAGTCGGGGGAATCCGAGGCTCGCTTCCCTCCCTCTCGAGGTAGGCTACCTATGCTGTATTATATACAAGTATATATAAGCGCGCCGGGCAGGAACGCGAGCGTCCTCGAGAGCTATATAGATACAGAAGCACTTATATTCGTCATCTCGCGGGACTTGATAGTGCGTACATACCGTGACTTTTTGCTAGAATCAAAAAGCCTCTATGGAGATCGTGCTTTCTGGTGGGCAAGAAATACTGCAATTTATATTTGCTTACCGAAAGAGAAGAAATAATTGATCACCACTGTGTTGAATTTTTTGCAACGCTATAGCGTCACAACAACACGTATACGAAGATGCGGCTGATAAGACGAGTATCCGAGTAGATACACAGTGGAAATTCTGCGGACTCCGCAAAAAATTCGATATATGGAAGGGTTAAAAATGTTCTGAGATTCACACATGCGCGCTTTCTGCATGCGTAATCGCGCGCCACGTTCATCAGCGCGCACCAACGCGTCTCTGGAGGTATACGAGTATTAGGCATTAAAAAAAAGATTTGGTCAGGTGCTTTGATAATTGACTTTAAAAATAAAATTTTCAAGGTATTAGATTTTTTAATTTTTTTTTTACATTTTTAGTAATATAAATTTAAATAAACAAATATAGGAATCAAGTCTTGTTGATTCTCACTTTCCATATAGAAGCGTACATAATGAATTAATAAAAAATTAGTAGTAAACTGCGTAGTTGCTTTAATTCTTTACTTCGCAATATCTAGGAACAATAATGAAGAAAGACCTTTGATATTTTATATAAATAAATATCCTGATACATCACCGTATGTAGCTAACAGAATCTTTTTGGTGGAATTCCTCATATACACAAGGTTGGACAAGATAGAGTAGGGGTGGGAGGAAGGGAGGGAGGGAATTTCCACCAGGAAATTCACAGAGTGCACAGAATTTATCATCCGAAATGCGGACTTTAGCCAACAAAGAGAACGATAGGGGAATTGAAGTTAATCGGCCGTGCGCGAGTTCCTTGGTGCGAGGTGCTGTCTCTGCTAATGTTGGCCAGAGGGCGAAGAGAGTAAGAGAGACAGAGAGAGAGAGAGAGAGAGAGGCGGTAGAGATATTATGTATGTGTACATGCATGCGCTCTCTGCATGCAGAGGCTTATCGAAATTTTGTATGATTATTCTGGCGGAGTGTCTGCGGTGGTTGTTATGGCGAGTTCTTAGTTGGAGTTCGGGACGCTTCTGCTGGACGTGTGGGTTGATTAGAGAAAGAGGAAGAGAGAGAGAGATATGGAATAAATTATGAAATGCGAATTATGTAGATTTTCCGTATACATGAGGTAATCCGTAAATGACAAACTACTTTTAAACTATTTAAACATCGCAATCCCATTGTTTTAACGTGCGATCACTCTATAATCTCCAAATTTGACAAAACGCCGCATGTATAGTGCTTATCCGCTCCTACTCAAATTGTTCGTCGTTAAATCATCTAAAAAATGATTTAATCGACCCGTTCGTGTATCCAACAGTGGCCTCAGAAATTCGTCGGAATAAGAACGAACGGTAGATAGAATATACACGAACGAGCCAACAGCCCCTCACGTGCAGGTGGAGTCGTAAATGAGCTTAGTTGTAAACTGCAGCTAGCCGGCGGCGGCATAGCAGCCGATTCACTGGCCGCACTGGCGCGCTATTCGATTTGCATATAGACTGCAGCTAGCCGAAGCAATAGCACCTAACAGCAACAACACTATAGCAATACAGCGTCATGTTCCACTATGCAGAAGCCCTCGACTGTCTTGCAAGACACATAGACACACACATACAGGTGCTGTATACGAGAGCTTGCGTTGAGCTTAATTTTCAATTCGTCACAACGAAGCTCGAGCTTCAAACGACCAAGCTCGAGCTTTAAAAAATTAGAAACGAAGTGTCTTCTTGTTTCCCTCTACAAGCTCGATCTAAAGATTTGCCGCAGAGGCAAAGTGCCCGCTTATATTCGCACTGTTTGGCCAACAAAGACTCTCTCTCTCTCTCTCTCTCTCTCTCTCTCTCTCGGAAGCCGTGTATAGGTATCGTATATCGATATTAGCATAGCGACTGTCAGCCCCGAAACTCTAGAAAGATGGAGCGAGAGCAGCACCAGCAGCAGCAGCAGCCCTGGGACGATCGTATATCGACAAGCTGCAGTGTAAATAGCGTAGCAGCACTCGGGGAGAGAAATCGAGTGACGTAAGTTGGCTAGAGGGAGAGAGAGAGAGAACGTGTGCAGGAAAACCACCGCAGCCGTGGAATATATATATATTTGAATTCCCGCGGGAGGCCCCCTTTTGTCCGGAGTAAAATCGAGATTTTCCAAACTGCTGTCAGATCGAGAGATTTCTTGTAAAGCATGCGGAGAATTTGCGGCGCGTTTTTGGCTTATAACTGCAGCTGCTCGGTAAAGCTCGGTTCTTTGATATGAGAGCCTTGCTGCAGGTTAATAGCGATTATTATCGGAGATAACAGATTTATCATATGGATAAATATAGAAAGCAAGAGTGACGCGTGTGTAACGACAGCCATTTAAACTTGGGCCATTTTATGTGTCCGTCGCTCGGGGGACGAAAGAAAAACTTTGCCGGGGATCAGGTTGCGGCCAGATGGACCACTGCCAAAATGCCATTGTTCCGTTGACTTTTATTTATTTGCAGGAAGCCACTAATAACAGCTTCTGCGCCATAGTGTGTGTGTGTGTGTACTTTTTGTCACCGTCTCTCGCTGCGACTATAACGCATTATCTCTTTTTGCCCGACCGCGCCCGTGACGACGACGGCTATTATACTGCGCCGTATGGTGGATTATATATAAATCAATATAGAATTGATACGCCCCTCGCTACTTTTCCTTATATTCTATATATATATATATGTGTATATTACTCTCCGTTGGGTTTCAAAGCTCTCGGAGTCGTTACTTATCATACTCTCTGCATGAATATAAAATAACCTTTCATCACTGCCTACTTATCTTTTACCACACTTTTCAATATTCATGGCCCTTTGACGTTTCATTGTTGTTTCCAGACCGCATGCCAAGTCGACAGTATATTCCCAGCAGCAGCAGCAGCAGGTCTTTCGAGATCTGCAAAATTATATTACAAGTTTGAAATCGAATGAACTAGAGATATAGGCAAAAAGGGAAAGAAAGAGAGACAAGCCTCTGGAGGTAGCCTAGCGCACCGGCTTCTCGTCGGAAACTCCGACGCTCTCTCTCTCTCTCTCTCTCTCTTTCTCTCTTTGGTCCATCTCGTCGCGGGCGACCGATGAGGGGAGTAATCGAAAGGAATTACTCTCGGGAAATATACTTCTGCAACCTCTTTCTCAGTCTCTCCGCGGAAGTAGCGCGGTATTGCCGAGGAGAATCGCTCGCGCGTACAGCCACGTTCATTACCGGATCAATCTCGTTTTCTTTTTCTTATTCTACTCTTTGAGAAAGACGCCTTGGGATGATTTTCAATATTAGCAGCCTCACTGCATTCAACGCTGCGAAAGAAGAGAAGAATCAACAGACGTATGTCCTCCCATCACATCGCATCAGGAAATAAAAATCCCTCAAGCTCGGATAACGGATAGAAGAGTATGCGAGGGAGGAAGAGAGCGAGGAAGAGGCCAAATAAAGCTCGATAAAAAGACACGGGTCGGCTCTTTGTTTCTGCATTTGCAAGATGCGTCGAGGAATTTGTCGAGCACTTCTGTGGCCAGCCATTTAATCCGTCGCCCGGGATTCCAAGCACGCACTCTCTACCTCTCTCTCTCTCTCTCTCTCACTGTGTCAGCTCCATATCGAGGCGCGGCGACACGGCAGCAGTCACCGAGAGAAGCGATGTGTGTAGAGGAGGGCTCGCGAATCAGGTATTCCGTTTTGCTATTCCATTCGTTTCGCTGTTGGAATTTTCGCGCGTTGAGACTGCGCACGCACGCCGCAGAGATCAAAGGGAGCTTTTTATTTCTAATGATACGAGCTGTTTAAAAATTAGATGTATAATATTTCGTAGAGAAGTGATTTTGGTAAATGGCCACACGAGCGGGACCGTCGCGTCTTACCAAACTAGGACCTGTACTACTAAACTCGTGTATAATTCTGTTTAATAAGTTCCCCCCTCATTGCTTACGTTATTCAGACCAGTAGTGCCTCTTTTCTCTCGCATCGAGGCTCACCGCAATCTCGCGTTGTTATTCCATTAAAATTTCCTTCACGTCCAGGCTGAAGCTAGAAAAATCCTGCGTTACGAAATGAGTAATGACGATAAACAAAGCCGAAGCTTTTTCCTGCCTCTTTTCCCGGAAAAAAACACACACACACAAGCTTCCAAGTGGTACGCTTATTTACAGACTTGTCCCCTCGACCGCGAATGAAAAATTGGCACAATACGGCAGTATAGCGGAGACTTTCGACCAGCAGCAACAGCAACGGCGTAATCGAATTCAATCTGCTCCGACCTCGAAACTCTCTCTCCCTCTCTCTCTCTCTCTTTCTCTTTCTCCGCAAAAAAACAAGCCGCGCGCAAGTAGAGCTTGTTTTCGCAGTACGGGGCAAAAAAAGCCTCGGCGAAAGGAGTAGAAAACTCGCCCGCAAAAATACTTATCGGATTCCCTTTCAAAACTACCAAACCAAGCCACTCTCGAACTTCCACCGACGCAAACATTGACTCTCTCTCTCCTTTCTCTCTGTCTCGCTTTCTACGCGAGTTTGATTCGCTAAATACATGCGCTCGGTGTGTATACATATATATATACAAGTGAAAACAACTCGCGCAGCATCAGAGCCCTTACGAGCGATCATTAGCCCTCTCGATTTTTTTGCCGCGAGCCATTGTTTGCCTTTCGTTCAATGGACTATATATGCTTCTCGCGTGTGCTGGAAATCCGTCCAGCCGTTAAAAACAACGCGGGAGCGCGATTCGAGGGTCCTTCACAGGGTCGCGAGAGCTAACGCACGCAGAATAATGTGGAGGGCTGTGGAGCTTGACGGATCGAATCTGCGAGTGACAATCGCTTTCTCCTCTTCTCTGCTGATATGTATATATATCGCGCGCGCGAGAGAGGAAGATTTTATACCGCGGAAAAAAGCAGCCGAGTATAGGATTCCACGGGATTTCACTTTGGGGGGCGGGTTCGTCCATAAACTTTTCGAGCGCCGCACTCACGCGCCGATAAGCCCGATAACCTTAGAGCCGCGGAGGAATTTATTTCGAGCGAACTATCCCGGATATAAAAATCGCAAAGCTCTCGGCTGCAGCCCTTCTCACTTGCTATCTCTATCTCTCTCTCTTTCTACCTTTAGGCCTCATAAAACAAAGTTTCGCGGCGGCGACAAAGATTCGAATCTTTTGCTTTTACAGGTATTGTATATAGATATTAAATAGATATGATAGGCCCAGCTGGAAGGATCTTTTAATTTTCCAAAAGATACGCCGATATATATACAATACATATACTTTATTCTTTTCTGAGAGAGATAGGTCTGTGTGTATCGCGCGATAAGCGTTATTTTCTGGCTCGAAGACCGGCGCTTTCGAGTCATCAACTTTTCCAATATCACTGCTTACTGAGTCGCGAAATCCGAAAGTCAAACTCGAAAGAACAGAGCTGCTGCCGCGGTGTATCCATATATATATATATATATATATACACAGGACAGCTGTATATAATTGTCTTCTCTTCTCTTCCTCCTCGTCGTTTTCTTCTAATTTTATAGACGTTTGAGAGAGCAGCTGATACGCAGTATATCTCTCGGAAGGCTTTGATAATGCGAGGTATACGGATGCGGAAAGCCGAGCTGATCAGTACAGCGCCAGTCATGTGAGACATCGATATATATAACGAGATAGAACGCGCGCTTGTGTATGTGTGTGTGTGTGTGTCTCGAAAGCCGGATACGCTGATAGGTTCTACTGCTTCTTCTTCTTCTTCTTTTTTTCCCGAGGATGATGCGTCGACCCCTTTCAGCCTCGGGTGTGTGTGTGTGTGTGTGTTTGCTTTTTATCTCGACGGTAGCGTCCTCTCTCTTGCAGAATATTGGAACTTTTGATTTGCGCGATGAAAGTCCGCAGTATCCATTGGCAACTCTTTATAAGCCCACTGAATCCACAACTAGTTTTCTCCCCCCTTCTCTCTTAGCAGACACGAAAAAGAAGGTCCTCGTCAAGCCAACCGCGCACAGCGGTATAGCAACGTGCGGGGATCGAGTAAGTATAACCGAGTTACATAGAATCCGCAGCGCGACCTCGAGACGCGGGTACAGCTATATATAAGTATATAGAAAATACGAGAAATCTTTCTGTCTTATTCGACCGCAGAGAGAGGTAAGCAGCTCGAGCACGTATAGCTCCTGGATGTGTGTGTGTGTGTATGTGTCATTGACGAAAAATTCCTTTCAACTCTTATATACTATATACACCGCGAAGGAAGTCGCGCCCGAGCGCAGAACGCATTATAACTCACGTCTGGAGAAACGTGTCCAATGAAAAAGCTCCGCGCTAGACTACTATACTAGGTCTGGCTTTTCATTTTTCTGATATGTGTACGGATAGGGATAGATATAGATAGAAAGGGACTCGCAGCACGTATACGCTTTTTATTAAGCCTCGCGACTTTTCCGTCGCTTGGTCTACGCTCTGCTTCATATATATCGTTGGTCCATATACGAAGACTAGCATAATTCAGATTTTCCAACGAACAGAAGATAAAATTAATAAAATAGGAACATCGATCCATATTTTTGAATATTTTAAAAACTTTTACAGGAATTTCGAAATTAAAAAAGGTTGCAATTTGAAAATTCCAAATGATACACATTTGTTTTATTTTTTTTTAAATAATGAATCTTTCTTTATCAGCGATACTATGTCACCGCCCGGCTGCTTCATCGTAATGTTAATAATAGTACGTCAGAAGCATTAGAAACCACACCGATAGTGCGCGATCGACTCCGACAATGCGCGTATATTTCAAACATGCTCGCGGTGCCAGAGAAACGCATTCGCTCTCGTGTATGCATATGAGTCGAGAGTTTTTTCCCTTGCTCTTTCGCGCGCGCGCGAGTGTGTGATATAAAAACGTATACACTGTGTGCGAAAAATTCGATCGCGAAAATCCACGGCAGAAAGCGAAGTGGCGGCGAGAGAAAAAAAGAGTCGCCGCGAGCATAGCGAAGATTCGCGATAAAACAAAAACAAGGTGGAAAAGGGGCGGTGGAAAAAAAATTTACGGTGAGAGGTGCGCGCGCGTGAAAATGTCAGCTGCGCGCGATCCCTATAAAGCTCGTAAATCCCACAGGCTAGAAACGCGTTTAAATATGCGCGCGCGCGCACACACAGAGACACATCGAATTGTGAGTGCGCGGCGTGCTGTACCCTTGCGCTGTCTATGTGTGTGTGTGTGTGTGTGTGTGTGTGTGTTATACGTTCGCCGAAAAGATGAATGGCCACGCTCTCTCTTGCGCGCTGCCAGCTCTCATAATTAACATAGGATGATGCGCGCGTATAAATTACAATTACTGCAATTTACGCCCCGCGAGTCTGAGCCAACAGTATATGGCGCGCTCAGAGGCAAGCAAAGACTTGTGTGTGTGTGTGTGTGTGTGTGTGTGTGTGTGTGTGTGTGTGTATACGCGTGGACTTAGCTCGTTCCAGCAGCAGATGCTGTTGCTCCTGATGCTGTTGCGGGTGTTGCGTTGCCGAGACGAGCTGGTCTCGCGTTACGTGTGAGGTATTATGGCAATAATGATTGTTGCTACTGCTGCTGCTGCTGCTGCTGCTGTGGAGCCCTGTGTATGCAGTGGCTGTTGGCTTTGGGTTGGAATTTTGGCTGCGTTTAAAGAGATGAGGATTGTTATATATACGATTTGTGGGCTTTGCTCGTACTATGAAATGAGGGCAATTTTAGTTGCGGAAGTATAGCTGCATATTTTAACTAGAGCTTATTACTATTTATGTATAGTATTATAAATTCAAAGAAAGCTCTGACGATGGCTGTAGCATATAGACAATGAGTATATTATTATAAAATCGATTATTAAATTCGTTCAATATTCGTTTCGTTATTTCGAAATATTCAAAATGCGTTGAATTCCATCAAACTGGTATTTTTTCCAAATTCAATAACGTATATCGAGGATAGACGTAATACCTCTTTCAATTACAAATCGCGCGTATAAATTCGTTATTGTAAATTGGTTTTCAATTCATAGGAAAACTGAAAAATGGCTATATTACATTCCAGGCAGCTTGAAAAACTCGCATAAACCTTGAAAAAAAAAATTCTTCCGAACCAGTTGTCGATCTACATCTGTATATAACCGACAATGTATATATACGTATATGGGTCCAAAGGGCTCCGCAGCCGAGAAAACTCGGATTCTCTCTTTCTCGCAAATTTATTCGGCGAAATAGCCGAGATCGATGTCGTCCTGGCAACCCAGCGCAGTGCGTACTATATATATATATATATGTATATATATATACCTATACGCGCGATCGTCGTGACTTGTACTTTGTGCATCCGTGCAAACGCCCTCGTCGCGCACCGCGCCGCCTTTTAATGCTCGCGCTATATCGTCGCGCCATATATATATACACTATACTACCTATACTACACGGAATGTGTAAAAGGATTTTTCCGAACGACTAGAATCGCCGTCTCACGCTTTCGAAATATGCGCAGAGCCTCTGTTTGTTTCCAAACGCTCGTATAAATTTCTCTCTCTCTCTCTCCTTTTTTAAATATTTCCCGGAGTGAGAGAGTGAGAGAGCCGATCGGCCGTGCGAAATGGAAACTGTCGCACGCGGCAATGACCCGGCAAGGCAGTCGCTCGTAAAAAGGAGAACAATCGGCCGCGCGCGCGAGCGAATAATGTATTTCGAAATAAATCGCGGCTTCTAAAAAGAAAATCTATTGCGCCGGCCGATACGCTGTTTGGGGGAGGAAAAAGTGACCGACATATATATAGCAGCGTTCTCTACCCCCTCCCTCTTTCTCTCTGTGTTACTTAATTATCGCGCTCGACTAACCGCCGAATTGTGAAACGCCTCCTCCATTTTCGCTCCGATCGTTACGCAAGCATTTCTCTCTCTCTCTCTCTCTCTCTCTCTCTCTCTCTCTCTCTCTCTCTCTCTCTCTCTCTCTCTCTGTGTCTCGTTATACGCTTTTTTCAACCGGAATATGTAATAACGGTAATAAAAGTGCGGGGAATATCATTCGTCACGCGGCGATAAAATTCAGATTTATAGGAGACGCGCGAATAAAAAAAAAAATGAAAAAAATTGGCGCGTGGGGAAAAAATGGCCATTATCGGATAAAACCGGCGCGTTTAATCCTCGGTTAGCCAACACGCGTCAGCTATACAGCGCGAAACGAAGAAAGACGATCCCAACAGTATTATCGAATAAATCGAAGAGGTCGATGTATATACAATATACAATATAGCGATAGACTTTGAGTGTGGGAGACTGGTTTATAATCAAGATCATCAGAATGTCCGCGATACCGAGGATAATACTAGCCCCGGTAGTTAATTACAGGGCAGCTCTTGTTCCGAAACTTTGACAAGTGTAGCCTGCGACCAACTTCGTCAATTAGAACTTACCGGGAGAGAGAGAGAGAGAAGGAGGCAGCGCTGCTGCAGAGCGCACACTCTGAGTCGACGCCTCGCGTGAATCTTATTACTTTCATGTTCCTTCAAAGACGAGCGAATTAGGAGGACGTGCCCAGCTGGATTTAGAGAGGGAACTCGATCACGTATCCTATACCAACACCCTCTCTGCCTCTCTTGGTTACATCTTATAATGTTATATACATATTTTATATATATATGTATAGCGGAGATCGTTGAATTTTGGGCCGAAGGTTTCACACCGCAGATCTTTGTGCAAAAGTATAAGCATCATCTTTTAAAACCATACCTTCGAATTTCGATCAGGAAATAGTCAAATAAATATTATATGTATATGTAAAACGACATATTATAACGCATTTTCACGAATCGACGTGTGCTCGCGAGTATCGTCGTTATATAAGTACCGGATCCTCGTCTCTCGCTCGTTGGACGAAATCTGCGAAACGAAGAACACCCCCGTGAATTATTCATCGCGTCCGCATTTACGACCTAATAGAGCGCCCCATGCGGCTGCATACGAGAAAGAAAATTCATCCCGCGCCATCTGCAACAGCTCATCCGCCCTCTTTCCGCGCCTATATAATTTATCCTTATATATTGCTCGGCTACTACTGATGCCCTTATTTTTCTTACATCGTTCGATGCTCTAGATCATGTTGTGACGAGACAAGTTCAGGGGTCGACACTACTCGATTGTATTATATTGGTGAAATAATTCCTACGAATAAGGTTGGTTATTAATATAACTGGATATATGCAGAAATCCATAATAAGCATTCCGTTAGGACATATTGTATACCTAGATTCAAGAAATTTCCGTATAATCGCGAGATGGACATATTTTATTTAAGAATATAATAGAGAGGTAATATTGAAAGAAGCTGTCAAACGAATAATACATATAATAGAAGGACTTCTGCAAAATGAACCATATACTTTTGCAAAGAGCTTTCATACACATATATATAGGAATGAAATACGTGTCACGTTGAGAAATATCACGTGAAATGCTTTCAGAGACCGAGATAAAATGTTTCTGCGATATCTTACCTCAAATCAGTTCATCGCAGTTCTAAAAATCCTCAAGTATAATAAAGAGACCACCGCGGAGTTCGTCGTCCCGCAGATTTCTCACATATTTACCGGCATACTCGAGGAAGAAAGCTCGCTCGCATAGAGAAAAAAATTCCGGTAATAATATTTGGAGAATCGAAAGGATCCACACCGCGCTCGCGACCGGCCATTGTAATGCTGAAAAGGGAGAGAGAGAGAGAGAGAAGCGGCATCTCTCCCGGAGCATTTTAGCTTCTCGGCACGCACGGCCTTTACGACAATTCGAAACGTGTCGAACTTTTTATTGCCCGTCATTAAGAAAGAGGATGTGCCGCGTGTGTAGGCCGCCTCTGGCGAAGTTGTAAAACGAGAGCCCTCCCTGTAGAGGTCCTTTTGCCACCCCCCATTACATTCGCGAGAGGCTGACCAGCTTCGCACGTGACTGGGCTTGTTGTTTTATTAATCGTAAAAAAACTTGAAATGCTTGCTTTTCCATAAAAAGTAATTTCTTGCTCGTTTCGTTTAGTTCGCGTGGGCTGTTGTTATACGCGATAGGCTGCACCGCGGTGGAGATGGCTCTGTCCGACGTGTGTGTGCGTGTGTTTATGTATATATATACACGCGGGCATCAAAAGTTTAGCGCGCGGCTTAACTTTTTGCTTTATTGGACGCGTATATATGTATATATATGCGATAAGTAAAAAAGAAAGCTGAGGCCTTTGTTGACGGCGGGGGTGTCGTGTGACGATAGCTCGCGCAGTTTTTTCTGCGCTTGATGTGCAGTGTGGATGTTCTGTGTTTTACGGGTTTCTAATATACGAGAGATATAATGGTGTTGCACTATATTCACAGTATAAAAACGAAGGTTTGCGGCAGTACGATCAATACCTGCGCACATATAATGTCATCATTGCAATATCTTATATATATCGCGCGATAATCCCAGCTAGATTTATTCGACTGCGATATAGCCCTTTTCACTTTACGCAATGAATCATAAAAAGCCGTCGATAAAGTTTTATTTTAGGATCGAATTATAGAGAAAAAGAGAGAGAGATCCAGCCGATATAACCCTCCCAAACAATTTTCACTGAATAAAAAACCTCATAAATGCATTTTACGCTTTCCCAGCGCAGCAACACGACTCGCGCCCGATGCAAAACTGTAACTTACCGGGTTTTACTTGTATATATGAAAGGATAACAATGGCGCTTCGAATAACCATCGGCGCTCGATACGTCACGATAAAATAAATCCGCATTTTTCTTCCAAATATATATATATATATATATATATATATATACATATTGTATTGATAAATATATTCTATCTGTTGTGTACTCTCACCGATAGAAAAAGAAAATTCCGCCGTAAACATTTTCATTCAATCCTGCGCTGCAATAACAAGCGCATCTGAAGGTAGTAGAGAAAATTGTATACTTTATAACTGTCGGCCTATAAGTGCTTATATATGCAATACCTGCCGCGAATGCTTCCCAACGCGCATCCCGGTATACCGGGTTGCGACCCTCGCGCGCGCGCGTCAACGAAAAATAATAACTTTCCCCCTCCACCCCCCGTTCATCACATCCAATTTCGCCACTTCTGGCAATACCATACGCGCACTCACACACCCACACACACCCACAGCTACTTTAGATCACCATGTACACGCGTTTGCTTTTCCCACTGCGGCGCGGGAAAAAAAGCCATTCTCGTAGCAGCCGGTTGAATTTGTCTCCCACTATATTCGGCAAAGAGCTATATTTATAGGTATACATAGAAGCCAGAACCACACGCCCCCGCGCGCACACATGCACACACACACACGCACGTACTTCGTCTTTCATTTGGAAAGAGGCGAACGAGCTTATCGACGGCTCGCAAAATGAAATTCCTCGCGAGACGAGAAAAAGCTGCTTGCTGCCGCGTGTGGAGACGTACACACACACACACACACACACACACACACACACATACCAGGGGTGGATCGGAGGCCTTGTGAGATATTACCTCGGTCCCGAAGAGAATGTGTCGCTCGCAGAGCCAACATCCCTGTCGAAATCGCGCCGGAGCTTTCCTTTCCAATTCGTTGATAAGGGAAAGACGGGACGGCATGAGCGTGTGCATGTGCGTGTGCGCGCGTCTCGCCCCGGAGAAAACCTTCTTCTTCGATCATTCCTCGCGGGCGGGCTATCGCGAATAGAGTTGACCGGTTTCGTTTTCCTCTCGGCTCGAGTGAGAGATGCTATCAAAACAAATATTTTATCTTGTTCTATTTTATTCATTGAAGCGTGAATAAGCTCCTGAAGGACATCGAGATCCGAGAGATCGGACGCGCGTTCTCTCTCTCTCTCTCTCTCTCTCTCTCTCTCTCTCTCTCTCTCTCTCTCTCTCTCTCTTACGGCGATGCGTCGTCGTCCTCGCGAGCTGATGATATCGCGCGGCAATATCGATAAGGTTTACTTATTGAACTATTTTTTTGTCTCTTCGACATTCAGATAGGAATAACTCCATCGATAAGGAGCGTGTACCTATAAATTTGAAAAACATTGTAAGCTACATATGTATATCTTGGTAGTAACGAAAATGATTTTTTGCACTTTGTATATTTATAGCTTATTATTTAGATCTGAGTATTAGCTGCGGTTAACTGTTAACGACTTATTAACCACGACGCAACATAAACACGTATAGACACTATATCGCGCATCGATATTAATATGATGTATACATCCATACAAAACTACGGTACAAAACTCTATATATTAATCACGGGCACTATCCGTGATTAATATATGAAGCTTTCTTCCAATTAATTCTAAGCTATTTTTGCATTATTATATCAACCGTCCATTTCGCAGCAGGCTATAACGTAATTTGATTTTATTAAAACGTGTAAAATATTATATTATCAGTGATAGGATAACGGCTGCGTTTATATCTCAGCTGATATAATCATGAGCTTTGTATTATATCAAATAAAAATAAATTGAAGAGATTAAAAAACGCATTTACTCTGATTATCAATGATTACTATCTTAATTCGTATTTAATATATCGCTTCGTTCGTGTACAATATAATTAATTTATTGCATCGGTTAATTCATCATTAACCCTCGATTTCCCTCTCCATTCCAAAGTAAAATCAAGCGCATTACCCCAGAGTGACGAGAAAAAAAAAATTCACCAAGACCCGAAGGACACAGACGCCGTGTCTGCGCATCAGCGCGAACAGCACTCGGATATCGCGCGGAGCTTTGCATTTAAATAACAAATCAGCTGCCGAATGTTTTAATCTCGTCCGAAAGTTCGCAGCGGGAATCGATCCGTCGCCCAGCGCGGCGGTACCTAAAGAAAAGAGATAAATACGTTTCTCCGGACGATCTCATTTTTTCTCCCTCACCCAGCATATATATATATGTATATCCTGCAGTCCCCTCGATCTCCATCGTTCTCTCCCTCTCGCGATCGCTCTCCCGGCGCTAATACTTACATCCGAAGGAGCCTCGCGAAAGATGCTGAGCGTTTTATTCGTTCATTAGTCACATCGGCCAGATTAAATTCTTCACTCTCTCTCTCTCTCTCTCTCTCTTTGTCTCTCTCTTTCTCAGCCGCTATCCGCCCCTACGTTTCTATCGCTGCAAGTCGAGCGGAAAGGAATATCGTTGTTCGTCGCGAACTCAATCCCGCGCGCGGCGGCGGCAAAGCGCTGATTGGCCCGTTCGATATCCCCCATTTTTCCGTGAAATTTTCATTAACTAAGCTGCGATGAAAAATCTCGTCCTCGTCGACGCCACGTACGAATCTCATTTGCCGCGTCAGCGATTCGCGCCGGAGCGACGATTTTTCTTCGAGAGTATATACGGGGGGGATGAGAAGAGAGCGAACTCTTGTACTTTGATTGATTCGGCGAATTATCCGATTTTTTTCCGAGATAGAGAGCGAGAGAGAAAGAGAAACGGAACGAGGATAATGGTCTTGCGACTCGACTCGCGGAGCGAGGTCTGAGTTAAGCGCGTGATTGAATTTCAAGGATTTTTTATAGCGACCGGCTATTCTAAAAATCGCGTGATCTTTGATGCGATTTACAAAATCTTCAATTTCTATATATCTCATACCTCTTTACAATATTTCAACGATTCAATCGTCGCAAACAGTTGTTAACTCGAGCCATCGGCCACAGAGGACGTCTATATTCATACAGAAGCTGAGCTTCCTGCGCAAGTACCTGCTATAAGTAAACGAACACTTCCGGGTCTCTTAAAAAATTCATCACAACGACTCCGCGAACTTTCTCATCATCGCACAGCAATCCTCTCGTTGAATCCGCAAGACGTTTCGCGGTGCTTGTTATATACATTGAAAGCTCTCTCTCTCTCTCGCCATCCCCCCTCGTCGGGGTATAGCATTAATAATTGTCAAAAGTTTCGAGCCCTTCCCGTTCCACAGTCTTGCTCTCTCCTTCTCTCAGCGCCTATATTTGAAATACACCGCGCAGAAGGCCGCACGCGCGCGTTTTCTTCTTCTCCGCTAACTTGTTTACGGAATTTTAATTGCCAGGAGGCATTTCCAACCGAGGAAGCGAAGACGACGAGCTTTTTCCCTTTCAAGAGGGTTAAATCAGGGCATTATCTCTCTCCACGCGCCAGACAGTATATATGTGTAGGTATATATATACAGGGTGTACTTCGCGTTTCATTGCGCTTAGTTTTTGCTTTCGCGCACGAAGAGAGAGACGACGCTTTTTGGCAAGTAGCGTCAACTCGTAAATTCCCCGGATAATTCTTACGGCGTTAACCTACTTAAGACGAGCGATTTATTAAAGGTTTCTAAGTTGGCGGACTCTTGACTCTTTTGCTAATTTTGCGAGAGTAATTTCGGCGCGAGAGTCCAGCGTTAAATTTTCAATCAGGGGAGAAAATAGAAGAGGAATAAGACGAGGAAGAAGAATAAGGGAATCGCTCGCTGGAAATCTTAAACTGCGGACCATAAATATCAATTATCGACGCTCGAAGAGGCGGCGAACTCGTTTATCCGAAGGCACCGGTTAATCGCTCTCTTGGCTCTCTCTTCATATTATACCGAACCCTCCGGCACTCTCTTTCACTATGCTCATGACAAGGCTTTTGGAAATTTTCGCGCAGACGTATACGCACGCTGTATACCTATATACATCCTATAATATAATGGATGAAGCTCACAGACACACACGCATACACACACGGCAACCGAAAAGCCAGTTTTTCCATATCAGCAACACAGTCAGGTGTCATGCGCTGAGAGAGCTATACATCGCCAATAAAAACTAACAGCGTTTCCGTGTTCCTATCAATCGCGAGGAGAGCCGCATATACGCACGCAGAAACCACCGGGTGAATTGAAAAAAAAGGAACGAACGAAAACTGCTGCGGCCATTCGTTCCATCGGTTATATTACACAGCCGCCGCGAGAGAGCAAAAATCCCCCGTGTAATATACAGAGCCCGGCACATAATGTTTGAGCAATAAGAGCAGCTGAAATACACGATCTCTCTCCGGTGCGTCCGAGATTTAGCTCGCGTCACGTAGGACAGGATTATCGGATTTCGCGCGGCACTGCTGCTGCTGCTGTTCTTCTTACCTCGAGTAAAATTAAGTAACGACGGCGTCGTCGGCCAGAGAAAAAAATATATATACTCGTATAACGAGAAGAGCCTTACTCACGGTATAATGTTTAATTATCCGTAGCCAGGACAGTGGCAGCGGCGATAAGTCAATTAGGTAGGAAATTGAAATAAGTGCGCGCGCACTTTTGTATTGTATATAGAAAAAAAATAGGGAAAAAAGAGTGTGTCTAGGCTCTTCTCGTCCGAGCGCGCGCGCGGGGATCTGTGCGCAGGGTGAGACGAACGCACGAATCGGCTAATGTCGTTTGAAAAGCTGCTGCAGTTGCACACTCTCGCGGGAAAGAGGGGTTAAAACAAGAGTAATTTTCGTGCTGTGCAGCGCCTCGAATTCAAAGTTTTAGAAGCTTTCTCTCTCTCTCTCTCTCTCTCTCTCTCTCGTCGCGCAGCGCAAGCGAATAATTGGCCCTAATTAGCGAGGCGGCCCGAGGCTTGATATGTTTACGCAACGGGTCTTTAAGCCTCGAGACGTTACTACTACTACTACTACTAGCTTTCTCTCTCTCTCTCTCTCTCTCTCTCGCTCTCCCTTGCACTCGTGCACGGTTGGGCTAGCGGCTGAGGACCCCCGCTTTTGTCGGAGCTTAAACGATAACTCGATTAAAAAGCAGCAGCAGCAGAGCCGGCTGAACCGAACAACGGCATTTAATTAACGAAAGTGCTCGCCCGAGAGTTTTGCCGTCGCCGCGCGTCGAGAGGAATATCCCGCGGGTTCTCGACTATATATACTATATAGGTACTTTCCGCTTCTTCTTGCGCGATCCTTATATATAGAGCCCCCCGAACGCGCGCGCGCGCGAACTACCGGCTGGCCGGGGGCGCTTTTTCTCTCTCTCTCTCTCTCTCTCTCTTGCGCGCGCGCGCAACTCCCTCAGAAAAATTACGACAATGCGCCGGTAATCGGCCCTCTAGTCGCCTAACTGCTTTTCTCCGTCATTTCCCTCAAAGCTTATTCTATTATGCGACCGCCGCGGCGCGCTTCAGGCGGCCATATACCCTCCTTCCTACTTCTCATTTTTCTTCCCCTTTGAGGCTTTATACCCGCTACCTCCTCTTTTTTCCCGCCGCCGCCGCCGCTGCTGCTGCTGCTGCTGCTGCTGCTGCTGCATCTTTATCCATTCGACGAGACGACTTTTCTAATTTGCCGAACAAAGCCGCGCGCGAATAGGATTATATAGGTGTATATACACAGCGCCGAGCGGATTATATCTCAACGTTTGTCTTTATTATCAACCGCTGCTACTGCGCGGGCTGTGTGTTTTGCGTATATATATATGAATACATTCACAGGGCGACGTAGAGTTTTTTCCGATGCAAGCCGTAAGCCACGAGCGTCCAGAGTCCGACGCACCAGAGACTCTCGGCTAAGAGCCAGGTGTGGCTGTTCATTGGACCGTAGCGCCAGTGAAATGGGAACATGTCGTAGAGGATCTGGTGGCCCGCGTACATCACCAGAGCGTTCATGCCTGTAATGTCGTTTGAGTTACACCGTTACGCTTACGCCTCGAATATCAACTTGGCATATAATATATAAGTACATATATACGGAGCTTTTACCTGGTACTCTGAAAGGCCCACCATCCCAGACGCCGACTACGTCGATCAACAGGTAGCACAGCGACAGCAGTCCCAGCGAGAAGCACGTCGTCACGAGCACGAACGATATGGACCTGCGGATTTGTTTTTTTAGCGTATATAGCAAGATAACGTATAATCGCATACATTATACCGTACCATAAATTTTTGTTAACTGGAACGACATTGGTGTAGTGCAGAGTCGCGCCAACGCTTCCGAGGAGGACGGCCCACAGCAGCCAACGCACGAGCCGAGCTTTCCAGGAGCTATGAGTGCGCAGGATCTGACCAGCCTGGATACCCAAGAATACCTGGAAGATGGACGTCAACGAACCTGTGAAAGCATTTTTATTTCGATAGAGTTATGTCCCTGATGCTGACGATGGTATATGTTTGTACACGAGACTAACCCAAAACTCCTTCAGGATCAAAAGGCCCGGAGCCGTAGACGCTGTTTGCCGTGGGTAATTGATAAATATGGTCAACGCCCAGCAGGACTTTATCCACGTAACCAGTCGCTCCGCCCGAGCAGTTCCAATATTTGCCATCGGCGTGACGGCCACCCGGTCCCAAATAACCCCTGCCAATCAGCGGAGATGTATTTTCGTATAATAATACAGGTACATATATCTATATAATACGTAATCGTGTGTGTATCTATATTTACAAACATGTATACGCGTGATACACAACTGAATATAGCGATTTTTATTTTCGCATCGGAACAACGCCAACGAAAGCAACGAGCAAAAACACGTATATACGCGGCAATCTCCCGCGGCTCATACCGCGCAGTTCAGCCGGAAAATCTGTAAACAAGTCAAAGAAAACTCGGGCGCGCGCGCACTCACTTCGGACATCCGGGCACGGGCAACATAAAGATAACGGCGCAGTGAGCTGCCAGTATCAGCAGAGCAACGATCCACTGTGGAATCAGCGCCACGACATCTCCCAACGCTCGCTGTGAAAAAAGAACAGAACAGCAGAAAAATAAGCCACAAAGAGAAAGAACCAGAGCTTATAATGCATCCCCGTATATATACGCGTACCTTGGATTGTTTATCATCCGGGCGTACGGCGAGCGCGTAAACAATGCCGGCGACCAGGTAAGCTACGCCAAAGCGCTGCAGCACCCCGAAGATCCGTATCCTCTCGAGCTGGTTACGCCCTCCCAGCGTATTCAGCGCCAGTCCTATGGCGAATAAATAGACGCTACGCTGAAGCGAGAAAAAGACAAGGTAAACATATAAGTAAACTCGAGAGGGACGGGGAAAGGGGACGGAGATACAAATGTACTGCTGCCGCTGCGAAAAAGTAAAAAGAAGAAGATCCCAAAGCAAACGAATCACCTTGACGATCGTCCGACAGAGCTGGAGCCTCGGGCTCCCACGGGATAGCTGCGCCGAGATGGATAAGGGAATGCACACTCCCATGATCCACATGAAGCATGGAAACACTAAATCTCCGACGAGTAGACCGTTCCAGGTCGCGTGCTCCAACACCACGTAGCCGGCTGCCCCATTGTTCACGAAAATCATCAGGAGAATGCTCATTCTGGAATTATCCTTATTATTTTTCTTCGCGTACGGCACACACAGATGGCTGTGAATCTTTGGGCTTACCCTCGCACGGTATCGAGCGACTTGAGCCTTCTCTTCGTCGGCTTTTTCTGATCCTCCTCGGCATCGTTATTAACCGTTGCAACGGATTTGCTACGGAATTCATCTATGCAGCGGCGGATGAATTTTAAAAGAGAAAGAATCGACAACAGCACGACCAGTAGACCGACGCCGATGGCAAGAGCTGTTAATGTATAATGTTTAGCGAGATTATCATTGAGCATTTGGGCAATTACGTTTACATAACGAGTTTAAGTTATGGAAAAGTGGAAAGTTGAATTTTATTTTTAGATACGATTTGAATCGTTGAAGAATATTAATGAAGAGTCGCGTAAACTCAGGAACGCTATATGTAAAGATTTTTTTTTATTATCTTTGCTTCATCAGCACGTAATTCAAAACACGTTTACACCTATGGTTTAAATGCATATAATTATGCCGTCAACGGGGGAACAACATTTGACATGTACACATTATTCGCTTACGTATGTACGGGTTGTCCGGTTCCTTATTTACTCGGAGCTCGCAGCTTTTGTTCACGTGCGCCGTGAATTCGTAAATGCCGTGCTGGCCGATGCTCGGCGTGAGCTGGCAATGCAGTCCACTGAAATGTAAATGAGTCGGGGGTGAAAAATTCGCGCGTGTCTGTGTATGTATAACGCAAAGGATAGCGAGTTTCTTTCTATTTTTTTTCGTACTCTTTGTTCGATGCGGGGATGTAAGTCTCGTTTCCGGGGGCCTCGATGACTCTCCACGACTGGGATCTGGCCGTGTTTACGGTCAAGTCGAACGTCTCGTATTTGTCCAACTTTGCCGTCTTTGTATAGGGACACTTGAGCAGAGAAATCAGTTTGTTTATATAACGATATAACATAACGTGCATATATCTATGACGACGATAACAATACAGGCGATATCGAATTTCGTTCGATGATAATAACTCACCGCAACACAATCAGCTGATAATGTATAGAGCCAGAGGTTCGCTGTATCCAATTCACTGGCTAATGTAACGCAAGCCTCGTCGAGTTTCAACTGCGCGGATAAACAATTTCCTTTCGCTTCCATATTTCCACGGACACTATATGCCACTGCAGTGTACATCAGTTGTATACGTATACTATAATGCACTCGTCATCGCCATCAGTTTACAGAATATTTGTACAAACACCTCTTCCGATCGAACCTCAAGTACACATATCATTATACACAACTGTGTATACCGAAAGAACGACTCGCACATACGGAGACTTTCACATCGCGAAGTTGGTCGCGCTCACACTTTCACATTCTTGCAATTTAAACATATATCGCACGTGATGGAAAAGAAAGAAAAACAAACAAAATCACCTGCATATGTCACTTGGCAACACGCCACACCCGCGAAGACGCGTATATATACATAATTTATTGCGCTAAGACATCGTACACCGAAAATCTATAGGAGATAGTTTTTTTTCACGCGTATTATCACAAGAGCTCACGTGCGCTCTGCCCGCGGACTACCGAAGTAGCGCGATAACCTGGATTTTACGCGGACGAGTGTATTCCCCCCACTTATACTCTCGAACACGCCGCGAAAGAGACTTTCGTCCGGCAGCAGCAGGTGCTCATCGATGATCGGAACTGGAATTTATGTATAAGTGGGTCTATATATATATATATATAAGTCTATAGCCCACTTTTCAAAGTAGAAAGAGAGAGAGAGAGAGAGAGAGAGAGAGAGAGAGAGAGAGAGAAACGCTGATGCGACGAGAGGAAAAAGCAGACATCACGCGCATAATATGCGGGGATAGACGGCATTTACTTACGAGCGGAAGATTGAGCTCGATCGCGAGTCTATGTGTGCGGCGCGTGTGCGATATATACGTATATACTCAGTAGGAATGAAATCAAGAAATGCACTTGCACATCGATTTGTTTGCCTTGCCACCGTTCCCCAGTGAGTGGAAAACTTCAGCCGTTTCTTTTCTTCTTTTTCGCTCCATTCGCCTCCTTCTCTCTTTCTCTCTCGCTCGCTAGTCTAACTCTCCTTTTACTTTGTCTCTCGCTCGCTCACCCAGCCATTACTTTATCTTTCTCTATTTCTCTCCCCCCCCTCCCGCCCTCTCCCTCTCTTTTTCCGCCCTTTCGCTGTTTCACCTCGATTCTCGAGTGCAATTCAACCGACGTAAGAATTCTTCTCGAGACTCCCCCGGCGTGTTATCCACCGCAGCGGCGATATACCATATATATATATATATACACCGCCGTTGCGCTCCCACGTGAAAATGAAAGAAACCATGTAAACGCCCCCGCAATCGTAAAACAAGCAAGTCTTTCATTGAAAAGGTCGGAAACCAATCAAACGCCGGAAAATTCTCTCTTTCTCTCTATATATTAATCGTGTCGCTTTGAAAATATGACGCGTCGTGCGAGCATGTATATATCAACGCGATGCCAAACCGCATCAGCGGTGTATTCAATTAATATATAGGTATACGTATATATCTATAAGTTGGAGAGGAGGTGGCAAGCGTTGCCGCCGGAGAGGCAGAGTCGCGACTCTTAAGCCGAGACGGCACATGCCACCGAAAGCGAATGCAGGGACTCAAGTTTCCCTGGCAGAGCGGAGAGTAAGTTATGTCAGAAGCCGGTAAGCGCAGCTCCGGCGCAAACTCTATATATATATCCTCGAAGGAATTCCTATTCAATTTAACATAACATGTAACCGGTGTGTCAGCTAATCTCGCGCGAATGCCACCTCTCTTGGACTATGTGTGTATGTCTATGTGAATGTGCATGTGTGGGCGAAGACGAGCACGAGTCTTCTAATGTAGTCTAACCATAATACCGGAGACGAGGAGCTTTGCAGTGCGCGATGCGTGAGTGACGCTGGTTTTATGCGGGGATGGTTTCTTCGTTATGGGATCATCGTCACTCGTTGCACACTGATGGGTGTTTTATATACATTTTAATACTGCGCATATTTTTGCCGTGGCACTAGCCTTGTTATTCAGTCCACAGCAGATTAGAAACAATCAACAATAAGTAAGTCAATGTCACGCAGTCGCAAAGACGCTGTCGCTCCGCCGCACTTTCATATACCCAGCAAAGTATAGCGAACGCGCATCGTATATATACGACACCCCTTTCTCCCCGATTCAACATCAACCGGCTCTTTCTCTCCTATTCTCTTTCGCTTCATCTGTACAGGATCCACGGACGCGCTCCAGCAGCAGCAACGGTGCGCTTCTTCTTTTCGTTTCTCGCAAATGCTTCTGCCAATCAATGTGTCTATAAACGTCCGACCGGCTGGAAAATTGCGTGAATTATGTCGAGAGCTATATATATATACACCCGCTTACCCTATCCTACCAGAACCGATCTACTTTCGTTAATCGGCCGTCGGCTCGGCGCTCGTTCGTTCTTCTATTAACGCCTCCGGCGCAATTTAACGACTACAATCGGCACATACCCAGATAATACCTATTATATATATATAAGAATAGCCGGCAACCCCTGTGGCTATTATTTAGAATCTCGACGATGCGCGCGATTTCGATCGATCAAACGGAACGATTTTGGCGAGCGCGCGGGAGAAAAAAGAAAGTGTTGGGAATAATAGCGTCGATTAAAGCCGATCTATATTTTCGGGGGAGCCGAAGGAATTCGTCCGAGCTATATGCGCGAACGCGGCGCGGTTATATCGATCTATATATACTGCAGCGAGCTTTCGAGAGTCTACCGCCGGACTGTGTTACGTATATAGATAGCAAGCTCTTTTTCGGAAGTTTCTCCGTGCTCGGAAAAGTTTGCCCCCTCGAAGGAACACTCGAAACTGCAGCTAACAAGACCGAAAATTAAACGTGGAATAACGATAAGCAAAACTCTACACGGGAATATTCGAAAGCACGTTATAACGAGCTGCAGCACACTATACACTGAGAAAAATTGGACAGTAAAAATTACTATCTCGGATAGTAAAGTGGTTACCAACTCGAAAGGTATTAAATTTTACTATCTTTTATAGTAGAATTTACTACAAAAAATATTAATTTTTACTATCTCAGATAGTAAAAATGATTATGGCTTTCAACGAAACTTCCTCAACAATTTTTACTATCTTTTATAGTAAAATTCATTATAGGCGATATTAGTTTTTACTATCTCAGATAATAAAAATTATTGAATACAAAATATAGTATAGCAATTTTTTTGTAAAATAATACAGATGAATCAAAAATGAAAATAAAATCAAGAGTTGAAAAACAAGCTGGCGAAATAGACAAAGCAAAACCGGAGATTGCGCGCATAGCGCATGCGCTTGGCGCCATTTTCAGCTATGCCAGCGGCGGTCGCGCCACGCGCCGTATTTCCATTCTCCTCTTACCCTTATGCCGTAAAACATCGACTTCACCCGCTAGATGGAGTCTGGTAAATTCGTCTCGCGAGTGGCTAGAATTCTGGTTGGTTAGTATATAAGAACGAAAAAATGTCCCCATCCTAATAATTGTAATGCGAACATTGCGAAATATGTAGCGTTAAGTGCGATATGCGTGTAGTTGCGAAATCATAGGAATAGGGTTTAAGTGCTTAAGAAATTAAAATATGTACAATAAATAATCTCTACTATAAGCGAACCATAATCAATAAGCAAGCGATCAATCATAAGTTCGAACGTTAGAAATAGATTATAAAACTTTCGATTTTGTTTACAAAGGTTTAAAAATAAATTTTACTATACAAGATAGTAAAATTTAAAATCTTAAGAGTTATTTGCGAGATAATAATTTTTACTATCTTGGGATAGTAAATTCTAATATCCGGAAAGTCTGTAACCACTTTACTATTAAAGATAGTAAAAATTCCTATTTTTTTTTGTAATTTTTACTATTAAATTTTTCTCAGTGTAATACTGCGGGAAGAAAGAAGAAGCAAGAGGCCATCTCCGCATACAGTCGTATAGTATGAAACTTTATTCGGGCGTACAAAGAAGGTATAAAAAATGTAAAAGAGAAAAAAAAACAAGAATACAAAATTCACTACTGCTCGGCAGACGCAGCAGGAACGAGACGACGACGACGACGACAACGACGACGATCACTATATATAAGACACCTGCCATCTGTCCGTAACGTCATCGAGAAAGGCATCATCATTATCTAGTGATGCGAATGCGACGACTCGGCTTCCTCGTTAGCCGACTTGTGCTTCTCCTCCTTGTGGCTCTCCCTCTCGTTCTCGTGATGCTCCTTCACGGCTTCCTCCCTGTCGTGTGCCTGGGCTACCCCGTACTGATGGCCGTTCGTGAAGAAACCCTTCTGGGCCTTATCGGCCTGCTCGTAAGCCGCGTCCACGTGTTCGGCCTTCTTGTGCTCGGCCTCGCTGCTCGAGTGCTTCTCGTCCTCCTCGCTGTACTGCTCCTGCTGGGCGTCCACGTGCTCGTCGTCGTAGAACGTCGTGTCCTTCTTGTACTCGTCCTTGTGGTAGACGTTGTGGTAGCCCGTCGTCTTGTGTCCCTTTTTGTGACCCTCGCTGTGAGCAAAGTGCTCGCCTTTTGCGGCTTTCGCCGATTCTTCCTTCTCCGCGTAGGCCTTCTCCTGCTCCTCGTGGGATTTCTTAGCGCCGGCCTCCTCGTTAAACTCGCCGCTCTCCTCGCCCTTCTGCTTCTTGCTCTTCGCGCCTTTGTCGTACTCCTCGGCCACCTGGAATGACGAGATTTAAGCGCTGCGGACTTATTCGGGACGTTCTTATGATATAATAAGCCGTTTGGCAAGTTTATTCGACAAAACAATGAATGTTCGACTGAGTTGTCTTTCGCAATAATTATCTACGGACGTGGAACGACGAGGTTCATTAAAATTACAAACTCGACTCTTGCGCTCCAAAGACAAAGTCCTGCGAGGCAGCGCACGTAAACAAAAAAAAAAAAGAAATCAATTCCCTCTACGAGACTTACAGTTTCTTCTCAAAGAAAACAGTAGTATACCTTGTAACCCTTGGAACTTTCCTTGTCGCCGCTGGACTCGTGCTCCTCGGCGAACTTCTCGCCCTTCTCCTGATGCTTCTCCTCGTGCTGGGGCTCGTGGTGGTGGTGGTGGTGATGGTGGTGGTGATGTTTGTCGTGGCCGAGAAGATCCTCGGACTCGTCGTGTGACTCCAGTTCGAAGGTCGACGGACCGTAGCGGTTCAGGCCCAACGAGCCACCGATGTCATCGCCGTCGAGATGCGAGACGAAGGACTTTCGGTTCAGACCCAAGCCGAAGCCGCCTATGCCGCTTCCCACTGCGTGGAAAACGGTCGTTTATTCTTTTTTTTTTGTTTTTTGCACATTTTTACGCCACATGAGTATACTCGGAGTTTTGAGAATCGAATATTTTCGAAAGCACGCACTGCTGTATACATGCTTTTATTTTTGTTTTGTCGGTTTATTGTATAAGCGATAAAAGGAATCGGTGAAATCGCGCGTTTTGAAATTTGAGAATTTCAAACGCACGCGCAGGGTTTCGCGTTACGCTGTTTTGGGACAATTTTGTCAAAGTGTAATTTGTTCGTTTTACGGCTTTGCGTTTTTATAATATTATATATATATTTCTCCGACTTTTCAATGTATACATCAATATTTTTTACGGTTCGAATGTTGTGGAAGTACGTATATAGAGATTTGACCGGTATCGGAAATATTCATAGTTCGACGTGTATACGCGGCATATAGGTATTGTTTTTTCTTTCAAAAAGGCAAACAAAAGAGAGTGCTTTGAAAAACGCTCGATCTCCAAAATAAAAAACAAAAAATTTCAACAACGGTGTTCCGCACCTCCACCGAATCTGCCGACGCGATATTTAGTTGGGAAATTAAAGCTTCTCGGCGGAAAGTTAAGACCTGAGTGAGTCCCATGGAACCTCGGCAGGTCATCGAATCCGTGCTTTCTGTTCTTGCTGTAGACGTAGCTCGTCGACGCCACCTTCAGATCTTTCGTCTCCTTCGTCTGTTGCTGCTGTTGGTCCTCGACAGTCGGTTTCGGTATCTCCTTGGCCTGGGAAGTCTGCGGCCAGAAAATCAGCAGCAGCAGAAAAACCGTCGCTCTTACCATTGCCGTCGCCATGGCGCAACCTCTCTTAGTATATATACAGTAATATATCACGAACGATCGAACAAACGCGCAAACAGATATCAACTCGCTCAGAAGCACGAGGAGTACTCGATCAGAGAGTCCCGGGACATCGTTATTTCGCGTCAGGATGATAATGACAGGCTTAGACAGACTTTTTCTCGCCGCGGAGCAGGTCCTTTATATATGCGACGAGAGTCGAAATCGGCGCGAAAGGTTATTGCCCCACGCGAGTGCGGCAAAAATCGCTGCATCCGCCATACGACGTGGATGTGTATAGTCGAGTTCCGTTTTTTCCCAATTCGGTGAATAAATATACGTACTTATACATATAGAGCCGATTTCGACACCGCGGCTGGCTTTTCACCGATCAGTAGGCATCGAGGTTTCTCGCACGCGTCCCTTTTTCCGGCCGCCCCCGATTATGCCACAATGCTCTGCCGTCCTTGATAGAGCGAGTCTTTCATTATATACAAATTAGCTTCTTCGCATTATGTACAGGACACGCGCATACGGAGAAAAGAATAGCCTATTTAATTTCCGCATATAATTGAGACAAAAGTGTCGAGCTGGGCGTGGTGTATAATATGATATAAACCGACTGGCGCGTGCATGCATTAAATTCGCTCGAGAAGTCGAGAGTGCTGGGGGTGAGTAGGAAAGGCGTGTGTATGTGCGATATGCAAATCCGCTTTATTATAAGGTATACGCATATATAATGCACAGCAGCAGCAGCGGCGGCGGCGGCAGTATATATAGGGGCGCTTTTTCTCCGCGACTCGAATAATCGGGGCGTGAAACAAGCGAGGGAAGTTTCTTGATTATTTTTGCTTTATTTTTCTTTCTCTCGCGCGCGCGTTTTCGAGCTTATTGCGCTCGGCTGAGAATGGCATTTTCCGGTAAAGAAGAAAAAAGTAAACATTCTAGCCGAGCTTCGATATACAATAATATACCGCCGCCGAGCGAGGCTGCAGTTATACACGCATAGCACTGCAACAGGTGCCGCGAACGGAATATACACGCGCCTCCACGGCGACGTATTTGGAAAACAGTTTGAAATGCTTTGTCAACTAATTTAACCTGCGTGTATATTATGTGTGCGATACTTTCTTTATTGAAATTTATCAACTCCAAGACGCTGCGTATATGTACAATAAATGATATATCATAGAAATATAGTCGCGCCGCACAAGGCTGTGTATTTACACCAGACTGCAGA
Organism: Muscidifurax raptorellus; assembly: GCA_020010945.3. Classification (NCBI taxonomy): domain Eukaryota; kingdom Metazoa; phylum Arthropoda; class Insecta; order Hymenoptera; family Pteromalidae; genus Muscidifurax; species Muscidifurax raptorellus. The sequence goes on from CM052077.1 coordinate 12,523,734, forward strand.
CGAGGCTGCTATACGAGCAGTCCATTCATCGGTATCCGTGTGCCTGCTTGAATCCATGCTGGCTCGCGTGCTGCCTACCCTTCTTGCTGGCGTAGTCCGCGTGCTCTTCCCTGTAGCTGTCCTCGCCCTCGGCGCCCTTGTGGCCCTTGTGCGCGCTGTGCTCGTGGCCCTTGTCGAAGTGTCCCTGCTGTCCGTGCTTGGCGAGCTCGTAAGCTGCGTCGTGCTTGCCGCCCTTCTCGTAGCCGGCCTCCTCGTCCTTGTGGTGGGCGTCGAACGCGCCGTATTTCTCGTAGTGGCCGCCGTCGTGGTCCTCGTCGTAGAAGTCCGTGTCCTTCTTGTACTCGTCCTTGCGGTAGACGTTGTGGAAGCCGGAGGTGCGGTAGCCCTTCTTCTGGTAGGCCTTGTTGCCGTAGGCCGCCCCCTCCTGACCTGCCTCGGCCTTGTCGTGAGCGTCGTAGCGGGAATCCGATTCCTCGTGGCCGCCCTCGTGGCCCGCTTCGTCCTTGTACTCACCTGCGATTGTTGTTGACAATTGCGTTTCGTTTATTTATTCTACATCGGTATTTGCACGATTGATCATTACGTACCTTCTCTGTAGTCGGTCTCGCGATGCTCGTTCTCTCCCTGATCGAAGTCGTGGTGTCCACCGTATCCCTTCTCCCCCCTCTCCCCGTGAGCGGAGTTATCCTCGGCGTGATGCTCGGCGCCACCGGCCTCCTCGAACTCCTCCTCATCCCCGTGACCATGATGCTGATGGTGAGGCTCGAGGTGATGCAGCGCGGGTTCATCGTAGTGGTGCTGCTGATGGTGCAGCGGATGAGTGGGATAATACGGCGCCAGAGGCACGTCCGTCCTGTAGTGCGGCTGTTGGGGAAGCACCGGCACCTCCAGGTTGCCGCCGTAGTCACCGTAGGCGTAAGCTCCCGGTGGGTAGCTGCTGTAGGTCGTGTAGGTCGGGTAGGTCTGGCCGTCGTAGGGCAGACCCTGTATGGCGTTTCCACCGGTGTGACTCGTGTACTGAACGAACGAGACGGGAACTCCGTGACGCTGGTCGTAAGCGTAACCGGTGGCGGAGCCTTCCAGGTCGGACATTCGCATCTTGGCCACGACCATGCGCTCCATCTTCGTCGGGCTCGAGCTTACCGATACGGCCAGGAGAGCTCCCAGCAGAGCTTGCAAGCTTAGACTCGTCATCGTTAGCTGTCTGGAAGAAATTCAACGATCGTCATTGTCTATACTCATATATACCCATACACATAGAGAGAGTGAGCTATATACATGACGATTATCGCTCGAACGATTAACTCACCGGAGTAGAGTGTCCTTCCTAAATCTTCCAAGACGAAACGACGCTCCTAAAAGCCGGCTATCATGCGCAGAGAGAAGTGCAGCAGCCAGTCGCGCAAGTATATAAATCTCAGCGGAAGACGAGTGCTGGAGAGGCTTTAAAACGAGAGCAGCGCAGCAGCCGCGTGTGTGTGAGTGTGCCGCAACACTGTGCCCGGACTCGGTCAGTACCGGCGGCTTTATACTAAGACTTCCAAGGACTGCGTATGATAGGGAATGTCGAACATACTTCACGGTCGGCGTAGATAATTCAAGAACAAGCCTGTGTCATTGACAGTGCTCCCTCGGAATTCCTGCATGGATCGCGTCGCTTGCGCAATGCCGTGCCTGCAGCGTTCCTATTAGTCGTCTAGAGTTCGTTCCGAGGAGACGTAGCTTTTTCACGCCGACCCCGATCATTTTATATACGCTTCGCTGTGCCAACTGTGCGGTTGAGATTCGGATGAAAAACGCCTTCTTTTCGTCTTTTTTCTTTTATTTTACTTCGCTTTGCCCGTGTATGTAACGGGAATCGGGTCGTCGATGCAGGACGATGACGATTCGCTGGGTAATGTGCTTATATACAAAATAGCGGACAGGGTGAATTTTAAATCGCTTACTTTTGACGCTTCCATATGGAGGAAGCCGATTCTCCCCTTTGAAACTTACATTGGTTTGTGTTGTTATTATTTTCCTTTCTGCAACTCGAAGAAGCCGTATTAAACTAATGTAAATAGAATGAGGCGTTAATCCAGTTGAGCTTCTGTTACATTATATATATATTATACATACATAATATGATATACATATTAAACGAGTGAATATAGTCCGCGTTTGGTGAGACCACTGATGCAGGAACCGATATTCTGCCAGATTTGATTTGGAAACTATATTCATACGCATCATGTTAACTTTGCATTAGATTCATGAAATATTGTTGTTATTACGTGTGTAATACGATCAATATCCGTTCATTCATAGCATTTATATTTACTTTTGTATTTATAGTCTATTAAAATAATACTCCCGATATATAGGGGGCTTCTATATCATGTTACATCGTAATGAACGGGAGAGTTTGCCGTTTTCCATTTATATTTCAAATATATAACGCTAATTGATTAAAATTTTGCAAATCAACTATATACGCGAAACGCTCATTTCAGCGGCTCGCGAACAGCCAAACTATAAGTCAACGAGCGCGCGTGGATATTCGGAGCCCGTAAACATCAGGTTATTTACAACCTGCCGAGATAGAATCTCAACAGCGCAATAAATATCGTTAATTTAATGTTTTTTTTTCTCTCCCGACTTGCAACTTGTATATATATGTATATCGAGCGCTCGCCAGACTACACGGGCGTAAACAGAAGCGATGACTGCGTAAATCAGGAAAAAAAACACGCTGACGCTAACGACGAAGAGCATAAGCGATGGGTATATACGCATAAGGCCGCACCGAAGTGAAAAGCCCTCATAGTATATATTGCAGTATAGCTCCGAGCAATTTATAGAGGGCGGATGCGGCGGAAAATTACGCTTTAAAAACTATCGCTGCACGCGCATACAGCGTTTTAAAATTATTATACGACTTCGTTATACTGTTTACTCGGCCCAGCTATATAGACAGTATATATATGTGCATATACCGCCCCCTTTAAAGCTATATTTATCGATCGCAAACTTATACTCGGGACTGCAGACGCTCTGATTAATATCCAAATCTCATAAAGCCTTCGGATATCGAGCCATTAGTCGCGATACTCAAATCTAGCGTTCCGATCACCGCTGTGAATATTTCGCAACGTTCTTTTTTTGCGATCGCGAGCCACACTCGAACGCGCGAATATGCCATCGAGCGTTTTTCCATAATCGATAATAATAATAATAATAATAATGAAAGAATATAATGGAAACGTCTTTCTGTCTCTCTGCGGTGCGGTATATATGGAGCAATCACAAAAATGTTTAGTTGGAGCGTTTGAAAACTAAGAAAAAATTAAGAGCAACTACTAAAAAAAAAATTCACTCGAGCTGTCATTTTTTTCTCTGCCTATTAATTGATATAGAAAAAAAAACAATTTTTTTCTTGTATACTTTAATTCTAGTTACTTAATATCCGTTTCCACACCCCTCCACACGTTCAGTATATATAACATGCCGTTGAACAACGTCCGCTGTCCGTTGGTAAAAAATGTGCCGAGACCAATTTCGAATTTTATATAGAGCAAGAACAGAATTTACCCGAAACTGTATAGCACTTCATTTTTTTCTCCAACTTTTTGAACGCTCTCACTGAAGGTTTTCTAGGATTTCTATATATACACACTGCAGTATACGCAACATCCATCGCGTCGCTACATGCCGTAACACACCTCCTACTATTCGCCTGTCGCAGTTGATATAAAAGCGACGAATTTCACGCCCGGCGACTACAGTCGCTTTGCAGTCGCGATAAAATGAAAATCCTGTCGAGAGCCTGTCTGATCGTCTGCGCGAGCTGCGTCATCGCCATAACGGTGAGGGACGAGCCGAGACAGCAGGTACTGCAGGAAGAAGACGACGACTCCGCGTTCGACCTGGAACAGTTCGGCATGGAAGATGACGAGGAGCTAGAGGAGCTGGAGGAGGAGGAGGAGAGTCTCGAGAAGCCGAGCAACCGGGCTCTCGAGCCCGAAGCCGAGATGCTGCCGGCGAACTACAAAGGCGTCAAACCACCCGGCGTCGATCATATGGAAATGACGGGGGACGGCAAGAAGAAACCCAAGTCGAGGAATAGGCTAGCCTACAAGTTCCTCGAGGTGAAGTAGTGCGCTATAAGCGCGGAGGTGCGCCTTTCTTGCCGACTATATTTTCAAGACTGACGACTGATCGATGCCGCGGTGTATATTGTCATGCCATTGTGTACAAGATTTAATGAATAAATAGATATATTTTTTGCACGTCACAATTGATCCCTTCTCTTTTATTTCCTCTCCGTACTTCTTATTCGAAAGTACAGTAGTATATAGTACAAGCAGCTGATTTCCGGCCGATATATAATTCGAATCTAATTATAAAAGAAGCGCGGAGCGGCCATCAATCACCCGCGCTGCAGTTAGCAGCCGAAACCGATGCATCGGCGGGTATATATATATATATATATATATATATATATATATATATATATATATATAAATTCTGTACACACATATTCCAGGAGAAATTGGAGTTTGATGGCGATCTAGTTTTGCGCGCGTTAATGACACTTCCGCGCGACGCGCTCGGAAGAACCGCCACTGCAGCTGCAGACCGCGCTGTTTACACGTCACGCGGCGCGCGACTGATTAATGGACATTAATAATGTCGTCATTGTCGGCTCTCGCGCGCGCTTATGTGATATATTGCCGCGCATTTTTTGCAGGCGCCAGTTTTTAGCAATGCACGTATATAGTTTCTTTCTTTCATCGAGTTGTTTTTAGGGGCTCTTTCGCTTATTAAAAAATGCTGCCTCATAATTATATAAATTTGTTTCATAAATTACGATGAATTTCAATAACTCATATCGCGCATATCGTTGGATTAGTCTGAAATGAGTAAACAATGGAATGGAGCTCTCGAACGCGCTCGACCGGATACCCATTAAAAACATGCGTATACGCGAGTGCTTCAAAATTACCTCGGAGTTGTTAATTTTCATGATATTTTCAAAATTGCCATAACCATCAGTGATATAACGATACGTAAATTTTCGATTAAAGTCCTTAGCTTCAAAAATTTCAAAATGATTTCGGCTCTCCGAAAGCTCGTTACGGCAAATCCGCCTAATTATAACCTCATCCGGCGCCTGACCTGTCGCTCGAAGCCGGTAAGCGCGTGCACGAAGAATAGAAATAATTAATTAGCCTCTCTCTCTCTCTCTCCGATCTCGTTTATATACCAACACACGGATATATCGATACACTTGGTCCGTTCATTCACCGGGTCCAGCAGCGTCCGCAGTATAACCTGCGCATGGCCTATCCGCGCGATTACCCCCGGGTGATGCGTTTCATGGCGGACACGTATTTCCGGAGCGAGCCCTCGATCGTCAACGTCGGCGGAAATCTCTCCGACCAGCCGAACCCGACGCTCGTCCACCTGATGGACAATAGCATCCGCGAGGGCTTGACCGTGATCGCCGAGGACCGTGTGAACGGCGACTGTATCGTCGGCGCAGCCGTCAACGTCGACGGCCGACGTTTCGACAGCGAGAGGAACGCCAGGCTGGCGGAGACTTGCTGCGAGTGCCAGGAGGCCAAAGACCTGATCGAGTTCTTTGCGTTCTGCTCGAGACAAGCCGACCCGTGGAGCGTGTACTGCGTGGACAACGTGTTCGAGTGCGCTCATCTCGCCGTGCATCCGGAGCATCGGGGAAGGGGTATAGCCAGGAAGCTCGTCGAGGAGAGCTGGATCCTCGCGAGGGACTTGGCCTACAGGCTGTTCAGGATAGACTGTAGCAGCAGGTTGGTCTCTGGCCGGTGGACGATGCGAGTTTGTAATAATTTCATTAATCGAGGCCCGCAATTATCTCGAAACTCACGCAGATACACAGCGAACATAGCCGAAAGCTTTAGCTGGAAGTGCATCTACTCGATCCCGTACCGGCGCTACTTCAACAACGGCCGGTTCATTTTCACTTGCGTCGAGGAGCCGCACACCGAATTCCGCATATTCGTCGATCGACTGAACCACTACAATAATTACGCGCCACCGACGAGGCGACGACGCAACTGAGCGAAAAAAGACACGTTTTTTACATATATATATATATATATATATATATATATATATATATATATATATATCGCGCGAGTAAGCGAATAAAATCTACGTCGCGTCTCCGTGAAATAATAGAGCCCGACCGAGCTATCAAACCGGCGGCGGCGTGTGTATACTTTGATCCTATTTTGCGTGTGTGTACGTGTGAGAGCTCGAGAGGCGCATCGCTCGGATGCCGCATTCTCGTGCTCTCGCGAGTACAGAGAAGAGTCTGACGTTATTTGCGCCGGGAGGGAGAGAGCTGGAGAAAGCTGCGCAAGCTCGAGGACAGAGTAATTAAAGTTCGGAGCATCTCCCGGCAGTTTACTTCAATCTCTGCTCTCGCAATTGCAAGGCATGTTTGCGGAACGTACTGCGAACTCGCTTCTCTGTTATATCTCTATGTCCATCTCCCCGATGAGTGCAACGCATTGAGATAATGCGCTTCCCCGTGAAAATGGCTTTGTCTTTCAGTTAGAAACGCTGGCATGTGTGGAGAAAAAAAATCGAGCAGCCCTTCTATATAAAAACATAATTAAAATTGCTTTTTCTTCCAAACGCTCTCTCTCTCCCTCTCTCTCTCTTTCTCTCTCACTATACATATAGAGCTCGCCTCGGAGTATTATAATTATACCAATCTAGCTGGGGATTTCGCCCATACTTTTCGCAGGATTTAATTCTTCTACGTGTATATATAGAGTTTTCCCGGCTAGTTGGAATTTCAAATGTAAACTACGGCAAACTAATTAATTGCGATATTGCTCCCTCGTCATGATGTTAATTCGCGAGGCCTTCGTTCTACTTTCGGCGTTTTACATAACATCATATATATATACAGTTATATATTAAAAAAGTTGGCGCGCGTCGCATATGTAAATAAAAATCTGAAGCTTTTACACACGCGAAGCTGCGTTTGTGTGATGTCCTGCGCGAATAAAAAAAAAAGAAACTCTATATTTCTCCGGACAGTTTTATCACTGCGCGTGGCGGGTTCGCGAGAGTGTTTCTAGTCAAACTTAATCTTGTTTCGTTGGCTGATGCAGGCTGCGCGTAATTTTGAATTGTTGTTGTTGTAATACGCTGGTCAGAAACAGATACCGGCGCTTTTATGAGTGGCCTGAAAAGTTTTTCGAATAAAACCGCGTGGAGTTTAGTCCGATATCACAAAAATTTTATCTCGTTTTAATGTAGAAAAAAAAGAAAGAATGCCACAACGGTATAATCCATATTATCAAATGGCTGTCTCAAATTACTCCTTCGGCGAAATTTCTCCACTGTTAATTTAAAAAAAAAAAGTACGTCGTCCTCGCTGCGTCGTGCGCGCGGCTCGTTAACCTTTGATTAAAAACTTTTTACAGCCTCTGTCATATACCGCACAAGCGAGAGAGAACACGCGCCAATATCCTCCTCGCAAATCAAATCCGCATATATATATATAAGCTACTGCACACGACGGCCAAAAACTTGGTCGCGCGGATCTCAGCACTTTATAATACATCGCGCATATAAAAGTCGGACCAGTCGAGAAATGAAGCCGTGTTTGTCGAAACTCGCGCACGCTTGAGTATATATATAGAAAAGGAAAAAGAAAGGCGTCGCTATAGAGAGACAGGAGAACCCGGCAAAAAACCGAGACCCGCTGCTGCCGTCGTGAAAGAAAGAAAGCGAAAAAAAAACTAGAGCCGAGCAGAATGAACAGTGCAATAGTGACGTTACAGCAGCGGCGTAGCGAAATGGCCAGTGCAGCGGGCGGCGCCGTCGGGCTGCACACGAGAACCGTAAGGCGCGACAAAATCCAATTCTTTCGCCGGTTAGTACTGTCCGCTGCACCTGCGAGACATCTGGACGCGAGAGAAGCGAACTCGAGGTTTACATTTCAACGAGGCAGCCAACTTCTATCTCTCTTTCGCTTCCATTCTCCTGTCGGTTTTCCCGGGCTTCCTTTTGCCCTCTTTATTTACTGCGCGACTTTTGCTCCTTGTTCTAGAATAAACAAAGCTTTTGCCACGACACTTCCATGGCTCTTCGCGTCTCCTCTCCTTTTTTCCGCGTCGAGAAATATTGAGAATTTGACTAATCGCGTCAATTCAGAGTTATGCAGCGAGTGCGGAGAGTGAATATATCTATAATGATCATTCGCTACAATCAGAGAGTACAATTAAGGAGGATGAAGCGGCGAGCGCGCACCGAGTACTTCATTTCCCGCGAGCTCGCTCGCGGGAGCAAAGATTTTTTTTAATCAACTCGAGTTAAGCCTTTATTTATCCTTTCCATTAGACTGCAATTTCGCGGGGAAATTGCGCAGCGCGTCCAAAATAAACTGCGAAAGCGAGAGCGGCCAAATCAATGGGATACATCTGGCGCGACGAAACGCTTTCGCGCTGCAGTGAAAAGCGCAGCCGCACATAAGCGTCATTGTTTTTCGCCAGGAACAAAGCTGAGCTTGCGGCGACAAAGCTTCCCCCTTGCTACACTCTGCCATTATACCTTCTTCCCGCGGACGCTTCCGCAATAAAGCATCTTTTTCAGGGCGCGCTATATGGTGTCTTTGCGAAGGAGGATATATATGTATATAGGAGGGCGACAGATCTGCGCTGCAGGAATTCCGCTGGTCGGGTTAACAGCGTTAGCATTTTAAGGGAGTGTATGGAACGAAGGTTTGGAGCTGAGGGTGTGGCTGAATAACGAGCTCGGCTATTTCGTTAATAAAAAGTTACTTTAATACACATAAAATACACACATTGCATCCGTCGTAGCGATCGCATAGCCTTAAATTAATCAACGACACGTGGGAACAACTTTGGAGCTTGAGGGACAGAGAGGGGTGGGTTGGAGGGGCTGTAAGGAAGAGAAACAATGGATTGAAGAACGGTGATCGACAATAATGATATATAAAAGTCTGGATGTCGCGGCAGGAACGTATAGTCGAATGCTGTTGGTAGACGAATCGAGGAAGACGATCAGTGTCCCTTTTTGTGGTGCCAGTGCTTGTGGTCCTCGTGTCCGCCCTTCTTACCATAGCTGTGATGGTGATGGTGATGGTCGTGGCCTCCGCCCTCCTTTTTGTGGCCCTTGTGATCGTGATGGTGATGGCCCTTCTCGTGGTGGCCCTTCTTTCCATGGTGGCCCTCGTGATGGCCCTTGTGGTGGTGACCCTTCTTGTGATGTCCTCCCTTCTTGTGGTGGTGCTCGTGGTGGTGTCCACCGTGATCTTCGTGATGTCCGTGATCGTGGTGCTCGTCGAAGAACTCCTTGTCCTTCTTAAACTCGTCTAGCTTGTGCACCTCGTGATGGCCCTTGGTGCTGTGGCCCTTGCCGAAGTGGCCCTTCTCGTGGAACTTGTGGCCCTTCTCGCCCTTCTCACCCTTGTGGTGCTCGTGATGGTAGCCGTCATCGTGGTGGTGGTGCTTCTTGTGTCCGCCGTCCTCGTCGTAGTGGTGGTGGTGGCCCTCCTTGTCGTGGTGGCCCTTCTCGCCCTTATGGTGCTCGTGGTGATTCTTGTAGCCCTTGTGGCCCTTGTCGCCGTGCTCCGAGTGGTGGTCCTCGTGGGACTCGCCACCGTGGCCCTCCTCGTGGTGATGGCCCTTGTGATGATGCGAGGCCGCTGGCACCAGGTCCAGGAGCTCGCCGAGTTGCTCCACCGTTATGCCCCGGCTGTCCACCCGGCTTATGGCTAGGCAAAGCGCCACCGCGAGCAAGCACGCCACCGTGCCCGACCTCATTGCGCCGGTTAGTAAACAACTATACTGCTGTTTGTTCCGACGAGCCAAGCTATCTGCTGCTGCTGCTGCTCTAACTCACTGCTCGATGGTCGATCGGCTTGTGCACAGGCCAGATCGATATGCGCCCGATTATATATGTCTCACTATCTGCCGAGAGCTGTCCGCTGTAATATTAGGGAAGCCGTTCGTCTTTCTTTTGCTCGCGGCTTTGCAGCAGCCAGTTGGCTGGCCATAGCCGTGTCGAGAGATCGTCTATAGTGCGCGGACAGTCTAGTGGCGGCGGCAATAGCAGCAGCAGCCCGTTACGAAAGCCGTGTCTCCTTAACCTGCTTAAAATCGTTGTACACAGCCACCGGCGCCGCTACGCCGAGTTAGCACGGCTATGTGCTCGCGCTCTGCTGTCCGATTGCTTATGCAACTCAACTTGAAATCGTTGATCTTGCTCAAACTCCCCCGCGTTTCTCACGATTTCACTATTTTTTTTTTGCCTACCGCCAAATCGTTTCTACACAAGGCGCCTTTGCGTTTGATCGTGAATTTTCGAACTGACGAGGTCTTTTTAGACGATCTGTACTTGCCCAATTTTCCTTCCGTACGGATTTTCCATTTCGGCCTTCTGCTATGTTTGGACTCTCTTTCACCGGCCGGTGATTAAACGAACGATCTCTCCTCGGCCTTTACATTGAGACGCATCCCTTTCATCGCTATTTACATACGATATATAATATCACTATTGCGCTTATTTCCAGCTAGTTATAAAAAAAATAAGAATTCCTGGATTTACTTTGTTGGATTAATTTTCTTCGTCCTTTCTTATCGGTTCTACCGCATTATTAACTTACACCACATAGCTTGCGTTGTCGGCGGCTACCTTAAACGAGGTTATGAGCTTCATAATCGATGAACAAGCATAAAAAATTAATCTGATTCCTTTTTACTCATACTGATATGAGTGAAGTTTTAAAATACACGATAATTCAATACTAATATGATCAAATGCAATTTCTTAATTTAAGTTGGCTGATAATTGTTTTTATACGTTATTGAATTTACGTTTTTTTTCTTTTTGTTTTTTATATTATTGCCTATCCTAAAGTCCTCTTACAAGTCTTCTACACCCGCTCTTTGCACTGTCCGGTACCGCATGCAATATTGCAATATACTCAACTAGCATGTAACTCGACCGATGTCAGAAAATCCGCCAAGAGACGGGCTCGGACCCAGGATCTCTAAATTATAATAGTCTGCCAACTGAGCTACTTATACTTTTTTTTTACAAAAATCGATTCATTACAATTGGTAAATTAAGTTTTAATAAGTAATTTATTATCCTTCGAGTTCGAAATGAAAATTGAATTAAGAATTTAATTTTATAAATGGCCTGGAGGCCAATTTCAATATAAGTAATAACGAGGTGAGGAGACGGAGAGAGAGAGAGAGAGAGAGAGAGAGAGAGAGTGTTAGAAGAGATCAAGATGACACATGTAAATTTATAAATCGTTTTATTAAAAGAATAATGAACATAACGCAATTAAATACAATACGAGCGAAATTTTCGATTTCGATTAAAGAATAGAGTGTATGCAATAGTCGACAGTCATGCATCGGGGGGCAGTAGAGAAATACGCTGGCACATCGAGACTGCGGATCGCAGACAACAGTCACAGCTCAACCCTTCTTGTAATGGTGCTTCTTGCCGTGATGATGTCCACCCTTCTTCTCGTGCTTCTCATGGTGGTCGTGATGCTCCTCGTGTCCGTGCTTTCCGTGATGTCCCTTGTGATCCTCGTCGTGATGGCCCTTGGAGGAGTGTCCCTTCTTGCCCTTGTGATCCTCGTGATGGCCCTTCTGATGGTGTCCGCCCTTCTTGTGGTGGCCCTCCTTGTGTCCGTGGTGTCCATGGTGGTGCCCGTGCTTCTCATGGTGTCCGCCCTTGTGGTAGTCGTCGTAGAACTTGTGCTCCTTGTGGTACTCGTCCTTGTGGACCTTGTGGTGGTAGCCGCTGGTCTTGTGGCCCTTCTTGTGGCCCTTCTTCTCGCCGAACTTGCCGCCCTTGTGGCCCTTCTCCTCCTCGTGGTGCTCACCGTGCTCGCCCTCCTCGTCGTGGTGCTTCTTGTGGTGTCCGCCGTGTTCCTCGTGGTGGCCCTCGTGATGCTCCTTGTCGTGCTCGCCGTGCTCGCCCTTGTCGTGATGGTGGTGGCTCTTGTGGCCCTTGTCGCCCTTCTCGCCGTGCTCCTCGTGATGGTGGTGGTGGTGCTCCTTGCCCCCGTGCTCCTCCGAGTGGTGGCCCTTGTGGTGGTGTGACGCCGCGGGCACGAGGTCCACCCCACTCTCGCCGCTTCTCGGCAGCCGTCTCCGGGCTAGTCCATGCTCCCTCGCGAGGCTACCGGCCAGCAGACAGAGCAGCAGCAGTAGCAGCGGCAGGCTGCACCTCAGCGCGTGGTGCTTGGCCATCCTCAGTCTGGCATGAGCTGAGACGGACTCCAGTCGCACTCGCCGTCATCCTGACTATTTATATACACGCGGCGCTCTTTCGCGGATCGGAAGAACACGGACCGGAACAGCGCGAGTTCGATTCTCTCGCATCTTTTTGTCATCGGAGAAAGTCGAAGAACCGAAGCGCGACCGACCGAATATTAGACACGTGCGCCGTACCATAAACTAACCATAACATCACGTAACTAAGATTCGAGATCAGCCTCACTGGCGCTTGGATAACGTTTTTTCTCTCTCGTAATCTCTCGAGTGTCCACATCATCAGCGCGAGGATGTCTCTCTCTCCCTCTTTCTCTCACTATATTTGTACTCACTGTACTCAGCCGACGCATTATGCAGCGGCGCCGCAAGCAAGGGCGAAACAATGCGCTCGCCGCGTGTATATACATGTAATAAGCCGCGTCGGTGATATAGAGAAAGAGGGAGAGTGGCCCATTCTGTGCGCGCGGCGAATTAGGAACAAAAAGCCACGCGCAGGCGATGTCATTGTTCCGATGCGATGAATAAGCTCGGAAAAGAAAAGGGGGATGAAGAGTTTCGCGGATGACGAGGCAGGACTAACAAGACGAGAATACATCGCGTTACGAGGACTATCGACGAGCCGCGAGAGATCTAAATAAAGCAAATTCGAGCACGTCATACACGGTGCCTTTTTGTTTTGTTTCCAACAACTGGCAGCGAATATAGCTACTCTCTCTTTCTCTCTCTCTCTTGCTCTCTGTGTATACACACGGCTTTCCATCGTCGGGAGGTGCGCGCATGCTAGACAAGGATTTACGAGTGTTGCATTTTTCACGACTGCCAAGTGCTGCTGCTGTACACGGGCCTTCTTAATGAATAGCCTGCGTCGCGATTCCGAAAAAAAAGAAGACAAAGTATAGGTACGCGGCTCTCCAATATATATATATATATATATGTGTGTGTGTGTGTGTGTGTGTGTGTGTATACACCGCGTCGACGACAAATATGTAGCGACATTCATGTAGGTCCAGCGCGTCCGCGGAGAAATGACGTTCATAAAAGTCGATAAATTGTTTTTCGGCCTACATAGCAGCGACGCAAGCGCGCCATATATATATGCACGTATAGCCTATGTGGATTTATGACACGGCTAAAGGGATTAAATTAGACAATTTATCGATTGGACGTTGCATCCGGAGTTTTTCGGCCGGCGTCGCAGCAGCAGCTATATATAATACCTACACCATGCATATACTCGATTGCACTCGGCCGCCGCTAATTAAAATCAATATTCGCCGCTCTGATCTATATGCCTGCCGCCGACAGCTAAACGCACTTATAACCCGCGCGTTGTCGATCGTCGGGGTCGATCGGAGAGCTTTTATATATATATACATATATATATATAGGCAAAAAGGGTGGAAAATATATATCGACGGCTCGAACGCAAAATGAAAACAAATGAAATCAGAGTCTGCAGACACCCAGCCGAGACGTAAAATATAGCTGAGGCGAAATTCCGTTGGCCCTGTACATGTATATATATCGTAGTATACACGAGGCGTCTTTGTTTCGGGATTTTTAACGGCTCGCTCGCATCGTGCTACATAATGAAATTTCCAAAGAGGAGAATCGAGAGGCTGGTCACGTAGCTTCGTTACGTTTGCGCCAGGCGCCTAGTATGATGCACCTAACTATGTTATGCACTTTGCTCGGACTTTATGTACAGATATAACGTCGAAATAAGGATTCGTTATATATGCTCTGTTCTTTCCTATCTCTAATCAGACACGCGTCAGTCGACCTGTATTTTTCCACCTGATGATGATTGCGAGATAAAGACGAGGCGGAATCGAGTTGCGGCCGCGGGAAGAGAGAGAGAGAGAGAGAGAGAGAGAGAGAGAGAGAGAGAGAGAGAGAGAGAGAGAGATAGCTTCCCTTTGGATCATCTGCTTACAAAGCAATCTAGCCGTTTGCAAATTCGAAGCCGTCGGATCGACTGCGCTCCGCTGTGCGTCTAATTGAATCTGCCTTTACGAAGCGCGACTGCGTATATCTAATTCGCATGAATGCGCGCTTCTGCTGCTGCTGAGTTTTGCCTAATCCTTTGGATTCTTGCAGATGAAGATTACTTCTATCGCATCGTGATATTAATGTATTTTTATTGATTTGATTTTCTATTTATCGGTGAAACGAACGACGGGTGATATTCAATAATTTATTTACTTATTTACCAGAGTATCGACTAAGAAAAATAGACTTCGAAATACAATCTAATTGTAACGTCTATATGACTATGAGGTGCCACGTCGAAAATACGGTCACCTCACCTCAATGCCGCTCATTATAGGCACAAAAACGCAGCAATCAATACGTGTGTTACAAAAAATATGCTGTGCACCAGGGGCTAACTAGGCTTTTTGACCTTCAGTGGTTGCAATATACTTTCTATCGTCTTCGGCTCCCGTCTACAGTCGCCTTTGACTCGGAAGGCGAACGCCACACTCGGTCCAAAGATATGCCACATTACGCCCTAAGTACGCAATATAATATTAAAGTATTTAAATACAATGAACGATCGATTAAACACTGAACAGTTTATATTCGTAATATCGCAATTGTTACAAAAATGTCTTTCTTCCATTTATCGAAAATCAAAGTATTCGTAAGGTAGAACTAAAACAAGATTGCTTTTTACTTATATAATAATCTTATTATATTACTTATATAATAATCCTGCTCGTTCGCTCTTCTATCATCAAGTATTAAAATCCTTCATTCATCAAATGAATGCAAAATTTCAAATTAGCAATATCGAACGAATCAATTCTTGGATAGTCGTCGTCATTTTGCTTTCTGTTCAAGTCGATTCGTCGCATTGCTATTATATAACCAATCTTCCCCGCGATTATGCAGTGCAAATACAGGGGGCAGCCAATTTAAAGTCCAACTGATTGCCAAATACCGCCTTGCGGACGACGACGACTTGATATTTTTCTTCTTCCTCTACTCGTCTCTTTGACGCTGCGCAAACTTTTCGTCGTCGTGAGCAGTCCCCATCAGTGTATATGTATATATACGTAGACACATCGACCTTTTAATTCTACTAGCAAAATCCAGCGGGCTTCGTGCGCTTAATTTTGTTGCTGGGCTATATAAATTATACTTGCGCGATCGAGCTATTATTCGTATATATATACGACGTAATTTACACTTCCATGTATACTGTTTTTTATTAAAATTAAAAATAAAATGTGAAGGTAAATTTTGATAAAAATGTATCATGAAATATTTGACAATTCAACAGCATCATAAAATAATTATTTAGCAGATTTAATATTTTCGACCATTCAGATCGATTATTTACAATCGAAATAAATACAATCGCGTAATTTTAACACCAGATTTTGAAGTGTTTTTTTACCGTTTGATTTTTTATTTTTGAAAGTTAATTATACAAAAAGATTACAAATAAACCAGTATACAATTACTTTAAAAGCAAAATAACATTCGATTCCCATAAAACAACATTGAATTCTGTACCCTTACAGACGCCATTGCCATTAGTTCGCGCAGCGGTCAAGCATTGTCTCGCATTGCAATTTTAAATTCCCAATATATAGATAACCAACGATCGCTCCTCACCACCTGTATTCAAATTGTCTATTGTAATTTAAAGTACGCGCCGGCGGGAGAGTTTTGCGCGGAAAGTTTTTTAATTGAAAGGCTCCTGATTGAGCCGATTTCGCGACTTTTTAATCTCCCCCGCTGTAACTCGATCGAATGTAACGCGATAATTCTAAGACATCTATTATACATATCCACGGTATATATATATATATAGCGTTCGCGCTTGTAAGTTCAAAAATCAATATAATATGTTGATGGGCTGAATAATGTAAGCGCAACCAATATATATATATATATATATATATATGCACAAGCGCGACATTCATTATAACTTTCGATAAAACGATTCTCAAATTTTAATGCAATTATACACCGTCCCCTTTTCGCGAGCACACTCTTGTCCCTTTGGCCTCATAGTCATTACGAATTAAAATAACACAAAGAGCGCGAATATAACGCGTCGCGGACGAGCAAAAAGCCGGCCTCTGCTGCCACGGTATTAAAATTAAAAACTAAACGCCGAGATAATAAGCGAGCGAGCGCGCCGCCGCAGTAGTTGTCCGAACTGACGACGATTAAGCGTAATTATCACGCGCAATTAACGGTCTGAATGCTGTCGTCCATTTTATTGCGCCGCCGCAGCGCGCGAAACTTTGCCCGTTATAAATGATTGCAACAAACGGGGGCTGCCATGCAGCCGGGCTACACAACCGCGAAGTTCGCAAAGCTATTTTTCAAGTGCGCGCACAGCGGGCACTCATCGTGCTGGTATATATAATAAATATACGCGCGCCCGCGCGCGCCTATTGAAATTCCGCGCGGCGACCATGCATTATTCATTCGTTCGGAATAAAGCTCAGTGCGAATAAACATTTATTTATCACTTTGTTGATTCCGCGTATTTAAATAATCTTTCGCGCCCTTTTAAACTCAGCGCGTATGCGCGCTAAAATGCGTGTCGCGAGATCGCTGTGGGCTTTTTGGATGACGGAAGAGAAAGTTGCGGAATTTATATTTCATTCCCGGGATACATGATAAGGGGCTAAATTATTGTTTTATTATCAAGCTGCGCGTATATACGTATATTATGCAGCTGGAAAGAGAGAGAGAGATGGTATGGGCTTTAACAACTTTTGACCGGATTTACGGAGCTTTTATATTCGCGAAATTACTATCACGGATGAACGTTTTATAACGAGAGAATGAGTATATTGCATAACGGAACGAAATTTCGCCGTTATTGATGTGCTCGATTTTCCCAAAGCAAAAATTCATCGCATAATGGAAAAAAAATATGCATCCCTCTCGAGAATTTCAGCGAGTGCGAACAGGGCATAACAACTGCCCTTCCGTCATCAAAGTCCGCATAAATCGCAGCGAGAGGGGAGGGGGCGAACGAAAGAGAAACCCGAGCGCAATAATTAAAGGAAAAAGCTAAAATTACAGCCGTAAAATCCGTCCAACGAGATATAGACCTTAACGAGGACAAGGTCCGTCGCGATAATATGCGACTCGAATCGGCATGCGCGCGGCATTAGTACACTCTCTGTCGCAACAAGAAAAAGGGCGCAAACAGAAAAAGAAAAGGAGAGATAAGGCCTGCGCTTGTGTAAATCGTTGAGATTAATGCCTCGCATCTCGCGTGACTGAAATGCTTTTTTTTTACTTTCTATAACCAACGACGACGACGACGACGACGACGATTCCGACAAATTTTCCCGTAATCGCGTGCTTGCGAGTGTAATGGGCCGTGCTTATATGCGCCGGTGCAATTTGCGCCGTGCGCAGGGTCTTTGCGATCGGCCTAATATGTTGGCATTACATGTACAAGTCGATATTGCGGATTCGGGAGATAATAAAAGCGCGCGTGGGTGGTGGGGAAAGGGCTGATAAAGTCGCGCGCGAAAACTCCGGCTGGATTTATCGCGCGGTGTGTGTCAGGAGCTGATTTACGCTGTATATACTTATGTGGGAGTTTTGCGTGCGCGGTGGTGAGTTTTTTGTACGAGCGGTGAGATGTGGACGGCTCGATTCGAAATTGTTTTTGCAAAGCGGACGATGATTGAATTTCTGTCTTTTGTTAACTTTTTTTCATTTCCGGATATAGCCTGCGAATTTTGGATCCGTTGGGTGCGTTCTTTGTTTTTGAAATTCCAATACTTTTCGAATTTATTGAACCAGCAATAGAGCAAAGAAACGAAAAATATTGTTGTAAAAAAGGACGCACACACACACACACATATCTAACTATATATATATAACAAAGAAATATGATATACATGTGTGAGGTAACGGAGTTTCCGGAATTCATATTCACTTTATTTCAGTCGAAAATAGCCTATATTCGGAGAAAGAGGAGTGAACTCTCCGGAGGGAAATATTCAAGCCGCGTATCGCGTATATACCATAAAGGTTTCATCGCGTCAACACAGCTGCGAGAGAAAAATAATATAGCACGAGAAGCATACTGTACAAAAATTGCTTTATTCGCATATAAACGTAACGATAAGAGGAACATTGAGTATATACTTAAACGGTATATGTATATAGGAAATATGCGCTTCAACAGAGAAACACAGAGTCGAGCGCAGTTAGTCTCGAGTGTTTGGGGAAATCAGTAGTAATCGCCTCCTTCACCGGAAGACTCGCCGTCCGAAGAGTAAGACTCGCCGGAACCGTAGCTGTCGCCGTCCCCGGACGAGTAGGACTCGCTATAGCCCTCGCTGCCGCCGTCGTTGTACGAGGCTGACTCGCCGTCGCCGTAGTGCTCGCCAGAACCGTCGCCTTCGCTGTACGACGAGGAGTCACCCTCGTCCGCGTAGTGAGACACGTCGTCGGTACCTGTTTAAAATATAATTATTCATAAGTGTATTATGCTCAATATTGCATCCGATTTAATGGATGTATGTATAGATAAATATAGAATAAAAGATGATTCTCCGCCGAAAAAGCGTTTTCATTTCGATTCGCCTTTATGATCAATTTATATATGCAAAGCTTACATAAATAACGCCTCATCCATTATTATTCATTTGAGCTTTCCTCGAATTGGAGTTGAGTATATAGTACATCGAGTTTGTGTGCATATTTTACTCATTTCTATTCATAATAATTCGATTAATGTACCTTAGCGCTGCAGAACGATCGCTTCAAGAACCCGTGTTCTGCACTATATACGCATAAATTATCGACGCATGTCGAATTCGCATAATTTGAATAAACAGCTTCCACGGATGAAAAATGTTACATTTTCACATCGATATAGAAATGAATTTCCATCAGAAATCGGGTTCTCAGCGGAGGGTCGATGTCTAATATACACGCGACAAAAAAGAAAGTAGAAGAAACATAACAATATAGGTATATATATATCAACGTACCGGCACCCTCGTGATCGTCGCTGTGCTTGCGTTTCAGAGACGCCGACTTTCCTTGGTGTTTTCCTTCGTCTTTGTCGGACTCCTTACCAAAGGCCTCGTGCTCCTCGAAACCGTATCTGTCACCGAGCTTCTTGTGGAACGTATCCAGGCTCTTGTAGCCGTGGTCGCCTTTGCTGTAGGTCTTCTTCAGATAGCCCTTCTCGCCGTCGGCGTCGCTGCCGTAACTCTTGTAGAAGCCGCCCTCGTTCGATTTACCTGCGCCGTTCAACGTCATTATATAAACTCGTTATTTTCTGTATACGCTGCGCGTTTGAAAACCAAAAAAAAAAGAAATTATTTCATTCGAAAGATGCGAGCGTTCCCATCGGTCATCCTGTGTACGCTCTATCACCGCGTGCAAAGAAAAGCCGCCGAAAGGCGAAAAAAAAAAAAAAAAGTCGAACAAACCGGAAGCGTTCTTGGCGTGTTTCTTGTGTCGCTGCTCGTGGCTCTTCTTGGGCTCGTTCCCGAGCGACAACAGATCGCTGACCTCGGTGGCGATCCTCTGCTGCGGTGCGGGTTGTCTCACCTCTCTACGTAACGATCCCACCGTCACCATATCGCCACCGGCTCCTTCCACCGTCAAGTAGTCATCGTAACCGGCTGGTCTCGCCATCACGCTTCGCGAATCATCCGACAGCAGTACCAACAGCAGCAGCAGCAGCGCCCCCAGACCGTTCATCCAGATCGTCTGGTTCGATGCAGACATTTTGTATATGTATATACACCTATAATGCACACTTTGATTCCGATTCACGTTTCCTCTCGCCCTCTCTCTCTCTCTTACTCGCTCTCTCGCTCTCTCTTTATTGAGCTTGTCCTAGTCTATACCACCGCGTATTTTCAACAGCACAGACATAAACAGCGGCTGGTCTTTTATATACTTACTCTACTCCTACTGCAGTCTTACATACTGTCCCACTACTGTACCGGTATTGTATATAGGTGCACGCAATGCCGGGTAGTACAGTCTATCTGTCGCAACGCGTGTCGCTCTCATTATCCACGCAGAGTGGTATAATGTAGTATCTCTCTCTCCCTGGCATTAAAAATCGCGCCAAAAGCTCCCGCTTAGCCAATAATCTGTAGATATATATAAGCGAGACTATGTACGCGGCAGTTTTGAAACTCGGCCGCCGGAGTATAGATTTTCGAGCAAAGTATCTCGCGCAACTCTGTGTATTTTATATATATACAACCGATTCGATCCGCGCTAATCCGATCGGTGCTGCGTGTCCCAACAAACCGATATCGAGAAGCTCTGCTGCAGCACCGGGCTACGACGAAATTCTGTCTCTCTGTTTTCCAAGAGTCGCCGTCTCTATCTCTCTCTCTTTCTCTCTCGCACCTTTTTTTCCCGATGAAAAAGGCCTTTCGTAACGAGGAAACCGCGGCTCGCGCGCGACTGCGATCGAATGCAAAAAAAAGGAGTCGCGCGATCGTCGCTATACAGTCGAGACTTTCTATTTGATACCGTCGTCGTTACGCTGATGAGAGAGAAAGATAGAGCGCAAGAAAAGCACAAGTAGTCGGGCGTTACGGCTGCCGCGTCACATCTCTCTCTCTCTCTATATATATATATATATGATACGATTTCCGATGGATCTATAATATGCGTCAGGTGTATTAGTTGCGGTATGTATATAGTGGGCATGTACCGAGGCACTAATGAGAAATGGTTTCGCAACGATGGCAATAACAATACTATAATATCGACGACATTGCGCAGATCGAACAAACTCATATAGCTTGCGTGATTTTCGCGAAATTTCGACGCTGATCGTTAAACCAGTGCATTTCGTTCTTTTAATTTCGTTAAAATCAAATATGTATACGAACGCGTTGTACACAATGACGATGTTAATATCACGCGCGTCGCGCTTGAAATATACAAAAAAAAAACGACCAAAAATCGACGCACGAAGCAAACTCAGCGCAGCGCAAGCAAATGTAATATTATATCATGTTAAAAAAAAAGAAGAAAAGAATCGCGCTAAAGCCTCTCGCTCTCCAAAAGCAATCTGCACGTGCCCGGGCTCTTCATCTCCGTCACGGCAAGCTGCTACTAAATCGCCAACTTTTTAGCCCCGCGCGCGCGCGCGCCTTGCACGCCGGAAGAAAAGACGGACGAAGGCGCCAACGGCCAGGGAAATGATCGCGTGCTTAAAACGCAAGGAGAGCTCGCGTTAGCACTTTTCTGCGCCGTTGATGCTGTGTATATATGTATATCGCGCAGAAAAGCGAGCTTGAACGCGAATATAGAGGAGCAAGGGGAGGCAGTTGTCGCGACGAGGTTTGTTATCTCGGCCGTGATGTTTCTCGGCTGTCTGAGCGTTAATGGGGTTGTTATGGGAAGGCGTTCTCTTGCTTTTGTCGGAAGACAGAACCGAGAGAGATGGAGATGCTTTATCTGAGAAAGAGAGATGCTTTTCACAGGGGTATATCGCCCTGTGACGGTTTTATGGACGCGAGGAATTTTTAAACTTCCCGCCTTCGCGCGCGATCGCTTTGCTACACCGTTGTGTATACATATGTATGTAGAAGATGGATCGTTATCGGTGACTGTCGGATGAATTGCTCGCGTGCATGCACTTAAGCGAGCCATTGTCGACTTTTGGTATATGTATATTCTTATCATTGATCGTATAACCATTGAAAATTGAAATGTAAAGCTAAACAGGTTGGAGAATGGCAATACGCAATTTCGCTTCTACAAAGTAATCGTACATTTTCTACGAAAGAATTTGTGCAACGTTGACCTTACGGTACTTTCCCACATGACCGCACGAGTAGAACGAAACCATTCGTGCCTTTTCGAAATGTTATGACCTTGTGTAAATATAAAGGGCGTCACGGAAACTGCGTTGCTCCACGCAATGTCGACCTCTCCTATATATATGCGTATACTATATATGCATAAAATATCTATACCATCACATGTATGCGCGACAACACTTGGTCCAATACCCTTTAAATACAAATCCAATTTGCATAAACCATATCTCCGAAAATCATGTTTTTAGCGCTTTTCCTTATGTTATATATATATACAACGAACTTATCACGTATCCATTAAGTCCAAAAGCTTTCACCCCGCAAGCTTAGTAATACCCAAACCAAAAATCGAGACTCGAATAAAAAAGTAACTCCCGCGCGCGATCCCGTTATATACCCATAACTATATATATATGCATGCATCACATTTTCTCTGTGCGCGCTGCGGAGAGGATCGCGCGCGCGGCTAAAGTAACGAGCGGCATGAAGGCAGCGAGAGCTGCATCCTGATTAGAAAGCTCGGCCTCATCGACATGCAGCCGGTCGAGTCTACTCGCGCGAGAGATCCGCCTGCCTCGTACAATCCTTTAGCCACTAGCTGTATGTATATGTATAGCTATGTGCATGTGTGTATATGTATATAGAGGGGGTGAGCTTTTTTTGACGAGAGTTTTACGGTTTTGTGAGAGGCTCTTTTTTGGAGGGGATTATGTATACGACATATACAATATATACATATATAGGGATGAATTGAGTTGTTCGTTTTTCATCTGAATATATGTACGTATATCTGGAAATCCTTATATATAAAAGGTATATTTATAAATAATTATTTCATTGAAATTGTTTGGAGATCGAAAGTTTGATTTACTCTATTATAGTAGAATCTCATTAAAAGCCAGATATTTTTACAATTTTAATATTTTACTAGATACGCTTACACGCTTTAAATTTTAAAGGCAACCAATCAGATAAGTATCGGTTCCAGATTCTTCACTTTTCCATTGGGAACCGTATTCTATTATAAACTATAGTTACGGAAATGAGCTATGCCTTGTATGTTAAGGTAGCATAATAATCAGCCGTAATAATATTGGTTAATTGACATTTGAATTTCTCCACTATATTTATGGAATATTTAATTTACAATTATAAACATAAAATTATAATAAATTTTGGCTGCATTGATTAAGATTTCCTAAAATGTATATGTATTGCATGAGTCAGTTTGAGGACAAAAGACATACTTAGTAGTATACAAAATTTCATAACTTTTTGATCAGTAGTTCAACTCTAATTCAAGACTAATCATACAGTAACCCTTATAGGGGCACAGTGGCGCTACAGATTCGCGTGTTAATGAAATGAGGTGACGAAAATTGAAATTGAGTTCTTTGCTTTTAATTTTAGTCATTACAGTTAAGCAGGTCATTGGAATTAGCAAACCATCGGCAAATATTATACATTCATTGCATGCATTTGTACATTTATAAAATCCCACGGCTTTTATTAGGGAAAGACAAAACATTCATGATTTTAACAATGTATATCCATCAGAATGTTCTTATTCGTTTATTATGTACACAATTGTACGAGCTGTT
The DNA here is from genome assembly GCA_020010945.3 of Muscidifurax raptorellus. Taxonomy (NCBI): domain Eukaryota; kingdom Metazoa; phylum Arthropoda; class Insecta; order Hymenoptera; family Pteromalidae; genus Muscidifurax; species Muscidifurax raptorellus. Next base: position 12,547,443 of record CM052077.1, read on the forward strand.
AAATGAAAGCGATTGAATGTTGAAAAACGCGTTCAGTCTCTTCATTCATAAACGATGGACGTATAAAGAAGTCAAAAGTCCGCGCGTACTTGTCTGTTACTACTGCAACGATGATGAGCGACACTTTCGAGACTTGCAGCGACACACATGGGCCACCAGCAAAAGCTGCTCCAACGGATCGTTCGCCACTGATTCTCATTTTATCGCCCTATTGCAAATAATTTTCTACTGTCAAATAACATACATATACCAGTAATTAATAAGTTTTAAACTATTAAAAGAATCGTACCTCACCCCGGTCGCATATGTAGATTTCTCGCGGTGTATTGCTGATAGTATAGAAATCATCGTTAGGTACCTACCCTACCAACAGTCGATAAAAAATTCCCGTAACATTCCAGCAGTTTTCCCCTTCTATCCTATAATATAATATAAACTCGGAGCAGACGTCGCACTAAGAATGAAGAAATCCTCCGTCTCGCGCTCGGATTGGCCCGGCGCTCCAATATGGTCGGCCAACGCATAGCCCGATGCCAATCTACGCACGCGCTCACGTGAAACTTGTGCTACTGTATAGCTACATATGTGTACTATATACTTATATCGTACTGTCGTTGCAGTACTACACTCACTCCGAGCTTTGTATTCCAGTATACAGTTTGTATATATACATGTATAGTCACAGTAGTTCAAGGCTTGGATCTGGCACAGTTTGGCAGCAACGAAAAAAAAGACGTATCGGCCGTCTTCGTTAAACGCATCTACTTATTCGCCGCGAGAGTATACGAAAGGAAAGAAATCGACAAGTGCGGTGGGGGCGTAGCAGAAGACGCTCTGCATTGTGGAGCTAGATAGAGAGATATAGATGTATGGGTAGAGGAGAGAGGACGCCGCCTTGAACGAGCATATATATAGTGGAGTCAATTACCCGCCGATTGGATATAGGAGTCTATAATACTTATAGGCAGCTTGCCTGACTCGAGTACGCGCGCATCACGCAAAAGACGCGATTCATCGATCACGCGCCTAATATCCAGTATATACATATATCTACGATCATCGTACGTCTCAGTGTAATTTGACGCGCAGGCGGTGCAGCGCAACGGACCTTCGAGAGCTCATTGCAGCCCTCGAACGGCGACCCATTTTTCGGCTCCGATAAAGTACCCTCTGTCTCGTCGTCCTAATGTCCGAAATTCAATGGAGACGTGCTACGCGTCTACGTAGCAGCTCTCTGTGACTCATTGGCCATAGCTTTATCAGCTCATGTGTCGGTTGCATTACTGATGGCCATCAGCTTCGAAACGGAGGAGAAGGAGTCGTCCAAGTCTAATAATTGAGGTTAGCTTTGTTTTTTGCACTTCATGCCGAGAGAGAGCTCGGGGAGGTGGATTCAGCCGGCTGTGCCCCGCCTTCTCCTCGATTTACCTATATATATACAACTCTCTGCGTTGTCGTAGCAGAACACGAGCTTGATTTTGCGGTTGCTCGTTGATATGCTCATGGGGAATCATTGACGAGAACAGCGACTCTTGCCAGGTAAGTTAATATACTATGACTGCGGTGGCTGTTCAAGAGAGAAAAATATGGGTTTCTCTGACTGACAAGAGTCATTTTTGTTGGCACAGCATGTACGCTCTACAGATGCAGAATGCCTGCCAGGGCGAAGGCGACGGAGAGCCCCAACCTGATCCTTGTTTGCAGAACCCAGAGCCAGCTCCGACTACTACACAAGATTGTAGTAATTTTGATATTGTCAGAGCTACGCAGGTGAGTTCTCGATATTGCCTTAGCAAGAGTGCTACTCAATGCTTGACAGAGTAATTTAACATTTGAATTCTAGTATGGAGCTCTAGACAGAGTTACAGAATTGGTGGAGGCAGGTGCAGACGTTAACCAGCCTGACGCCGAAACAGTCACTTTATTGCACTGGGCTGCAATAAATAACCGCAAAGAAATCGTTAAGTATTTGATAGCAAAAGGAGCTACCGTAGATGCCATTGGTGGAGAGCTAGCTTCCACACCGTTGCACTGGGCTACAAGGTTTGATTTTTTCTATTTGCTTCAAAGTGATCGATGAAAGAACTTAGTTAAAGTTTTTCTTTTATTTTAGACAAGGGCATTTGGCGACTGTTGTGATCCTTATGAGAGCTGGTGCTGACCCTACACTCAGGGATTGCGAAGGCTCATCATGCATCCACTTAGCAGCTCAATTTGGACATACAGCTATAGTTGCCTATCTAGTCGCAAAGGGTGTTAATCCAAATATGCCTGACAGGAGTGCCATGACACCACTAATGTGGAGTGCTTACAAAATTAACAGGTAAATCAAAGAAAAGATTGCTAGCATCAGTCATCCATGAAAAATGAAAGTTTTGGCAAACTGATTTCATTATTTCACAAGCAAGATGATGATTTTTTTCCTCCTTCTTACTTTTTGTATCTTTATATATGTGTTTCTCGCTAAAAGTGTTCATCGTTTAACCGAGCCATCAATTCAAAGTTTGATAACAGAATCTTAAAAAATTAAGTGAAATAATTTTTTTTTTAAGCTTCGCATATTTTCACAGTCTAGATCCCACTCGATTGCTTCTTACATTGGGAGCCTCGCACAGTCTGACTGACAATCTCCATGGAAACACAGCGTTGCACTGGGCAATTATTGCTAAAAATAACACGGCCATCAAAACGTTAGTTCATTATGGAGCTTCCTTGGATGTTCCAAATTTTAAAAATGAAACGCCCATGATGCTGCTGGGACCTCACATAGGAGCAGCTTGGTTGGGTCACAAATTCAGTCATGAAATAAGACAAAAACAAGGACGTACAAGGGTTTGGTGTCGCGATAAAGTAAGTTTCAGAGTATTTGAGTTCAACGATGCTTATCTGTTGAAGTTTCATTAAAAAATGATTTTTGATGTTTTTTTTCTTGCAGAGAATACGATGGTACTGCATGATAAGCACTCCTTTTATAATATTTTACGCGATTGGAATGATATTTCAGAGCGGCCTAGATTACTTGATAAAATTGGTTGCCTTTGTTGCTCTCTATATTGCAATATATACTGCAAGTAACTATATTTATGACGAGAGACTTTATTACGTTTTGCCAATGTCAATTTACTTAGCAACTAAGGTATGTAATCAATCACCAGATAAACAAATAATACCTATCACTTGATACTCTTATCAACACCTAGATGATAAGATTATGTTTGCTATCCTTTGTAATGCAAGTCGATGGATATAGCAGAGATGTTTGTTTCTATTTTTCAAAAATAATAAACGATTATTTCAACTTTTAGATGTGGATATATGTTACTTGGGTCTTTTGGCTCGGCATACATGCAGCATGGTATTTGTGGCTTCTACTAGTCGGTGGTTCAGTTCCTCTTTGGATTTGCTTTTTACAATCTTGGCGAGGAGATCCGGGTGTAATTAAAGCCTCTCATGAGGATAAACTTAATGTAAGCTTTGGAATTCCTAGTACATTGACGTATATGCAAGGGTCATCTTTAGTAAATCAATTTTTTTTCTCAGTGTATAATAGAATTAGCAGAAAACGGCGGCTTCGAGCCTCAATTGTTTTGCCATACTTGCTTAGTACGCAAACCCATACGATCCAAACACTGTTCTGTATGCGACGTATGCGTGGCAAGGTACGATCACCACTGTCCCTGGGTGAATAATTGTATTGGTAAGTTTTTGTCTGTTGTTTCGAGATAGTTGCTATAACTATTTTTTATCTTCTCTTGCAATAAGGCAAAAATGTTTGATTACAGGTGCTCGAAACCATAAATACTTTCTTGGATTCTTAATGTCCCTCTTGGGTCTCTGTATTGTAATATTAACCGCTAGTATTCAGTATTGGCAGTTCGAGTGTTGGACAAATCTCACCGACGGACACACTGCTGATAATTATCTGATTGCAGCTGCAACCTGTGATGCATGGATTATGTGGGTCACAACAAATACTGCACTTCATTCATTTTGGGTTGGCACTCTGCTCGCTTGTCAATGTTACCAGGTTTGCATTTCAATATGTTTCATTCAAATGATGATAAAAAGTATCTCGGGACACTTATTATTAAATAAAAATTTGTATTTTAGATCATGATCCTTGGCATGACAACAAACGAACGTATAAACGCTGGTCGTTATAAACACTTCAGCAAAGGAAATCCATTCCACAGAGGCGCCTTACAGAATGCAGCTGACTTTTGTGATTGCAGCTTCTGCGGTTTAAAAGCCAAACCCAGTACAGACTGGTTGCATAGTTACGACTTGAAACAGAGTGTCGAAAAATTGCCTTTACTTTCGCAAAAAGACAATTACCAATACGTCTAATTTTCTATTATATAGCGCCAAAGTTGCGATTCTAGTGATTTATTTTGCTGACGTGAAACACGTAAAGCTTAATACCAAAATATGAAGGAATAAGTGTACCTTGGACAACGAGAAACGAGATCAACAATCTCACTAATCTAGTCATCAAATACTGACACGCGAACACGAACTATAGTAGACGCAAAAAATAAAATCATCATATCACGCGAATCGGAACGTGAATACGTTAACATATTGTGCCATCACAGAAATCTGCAACATAATTAAATATGCTTTGAAAGGTTTTTGTAATTTCTTGATCATGATGTATATAAACTCTAACCCTTTTAAGCAAGATTATAATGTAAAGGTTTAGAAATACATTTTCATCTCTATTAAAAAATTAATAAAATTGATTAATGAATTTTGCTTTATCAAAATTCTGCTCTTGTGATGTATTACTCAGAAATAACAATGTGCTTCAAAGGGTTAATCACCTGCAGTTTTATAGAGTAGATACATAACTAAATGACTGAAATGGCAGAGACACTAGAGAATGACCTCTTAATATACCGTATTATGTCCATAAATTGCCCATATTACTTAGCATTTTGGCAGTTTAATGGCGGTTTAAACTTTTGTCATTTTAAAGTGATTAATTCACGGAGGATAATAAAATAAGTTGTCGATCACGACTGTATCTACCTTACCTTGTACATTAAGTATTTATAGGAATCCTCTCTTACTTTTAATCTTAAGAAACTCTCCACGCTTTGAAGATTTAGTTATAGTTGTAAAAATTGAACTGAAATCAGGCAAAACGAATAAAACGTAACGCGTTCTATTAAGGTTTTAATGATTTATCAAATCATGTTTTGTCAAATAATGTTTTGTCAAAGATTTTTTTACAGTTATATTTTATTGTCTTTCCAAAAAGTGTCATTGTAATCGTAATAAAAAAATTTTTTTACCCAAATCAATTCTCTGGAAAATATAAATGAAACGTTTGTACAAAGACATAATGGTACACAGAGAAGTGTCAAGTGACGATTTTTCTGATTAGAAAACGTGAGGCTGGCAAAAACAGTTAAAATGTTTCTGTTATAAGCTTGCTGCAAACCTATGTGGCATTTTTCGTTGTACGACTTGCAGGAGAACCTAAAAAGGTTGATTGTAGGCGACTTCAGAAACTAAACATTCCAAACCTGCGATCAATGATCCTGCACTTTAGCAATAATCAATCTTTCCATTCGTCTAAATATTGTTAATCTTGATTCTACTTTGTACGTGTTTTAAACGTATGTGAAACTTAAATTTAGAATTTTGTAATACTGCTTCGTCAATGTCTATTTTTAGTCGCTTTTGGCGACTAAGTACATGATATATAAATTTAATTTTTCAACTGATATAAAAGCTTAAGTGTTATACTTATCAGATGATTATATTCGTGTTAGAACAGATTTTTAATAATACTAGAATTTAATTATGTAGGATGCATTATCTTTAACTTTTTTTCAATGAAGAAAGGTATTATACCAAATTAAATGGGCAAGTTTTGGTGTTAAACTGTGATTCTTCGAAACTTTAATAATTAGAAGCTTGCTCGACCGGTTGCACAAAAAAATATTGACTTACTGATTACTGTGTAAAAACTCATTATAGTTTCAGGTAAAATATTTTTAACTGCATGCAACTTCCGAATGGAAAATAACGGCGGTTATAAATTTGGATCCTGCTTTTGTATTTCATCTCTTATATTTTTATTTTGTGAACCATATGTAAATTTTGCGAGTAACCGTAAGTTTAGAAATAAGATTGTTGGAAAAAACAGTCACTACAATACATGACATGATGATATTACGATCTATACCGCAATGAACGGAAAGACCATAAATGGTTTTCTAATTTGGGTTTTAAATGATCATATCAAATTAGCTCCATATTGTTTTATACATATTAGAAAAATAAAAATTATATTGAAAATTAATTTTTGCGTGCTTCTATTTCTACTAAAATATGCATAGTCGAGAACTTTTTTTTATTATTCAAACACTCTTTTTTTTCGTAAATTGGGTGACTTCAGCCAAGTCAGTTATGCGTTTTAACTGCTAAGGTTAAAACGAGGTTTCTTCAACTTTTTAAAGTTTTATTTTATTTATTTTGATGTTCGATCGCACTATCATGGACTGGTGATGGCTTTAAAAAATGATATATCTTCTTCAGATACATTAGAAAGATCGAATATCACTTCGCTCCAATCGGATGTTAGTTCAACAAAGAAAGCTCCAGAGTTAAAAAACAATAATACTAACCTTAATCCACCACAAAGTATTTACTTTATTGTGCTGCATTAACATTTATAAGATCAAATTTTCATGTCATTTTTTTTCAAGATTACTTTTATCAGCAGCATACATTAGACAACGTTAAATTCATTTCTTTCCCTGTGCTGAATTCTAATTTCGAGCCAACTCAGTATTCGCGTCAGTGTCTTTGTCAACGATTTCACCTGTAAGTTTTACTTTAAAGACGTATAATAGCAGTAAGGTAGATAGCAATAAGCAATCTGCGTTCTTAAAAAAAAAAATATTTGTCCCAAACAGAGGCGAATGTTATCGGTCCAAGCAGAATGTCGATGGTAAATACTTATAAATTGAAGCTAATAATAATCAAAATAATGTTGAATTTACGAACTTGTATTAAGGAAATGAAAGAAAAGAAGAACAGCGATTCAACTTAAAATGGCCTCGACAGAGCTATGTGAACAAAAAAAATAAGTCTTACGGAGCAAGATCTAAGAATAGGCCATATTTTCGCAATGACAAGGTTTGCACTTATAAGAAACGGACTACATGAAACATTTATAGATTTACACAAGATTTAATTTTGATGTTCGCGTAGCCTTTTGCAAGTTGCGGGGCATTAAAAGGAATGCACCACAAGAAAACCTCCGCATTTAAATACACAATAGGGAGTACCACAAATCCCTGGGACGATGACAGCGATAAGCCAGAAATGATAGAAATCTACTATTTTGATCATGGGAATTCGGCGTAATTGCATCTACAACCTACTATTATCAATGCATTTTATTCGATAAAATTTTTCAACGATGTTACCGAATCTGCGAATTATTGCATCACAGATACTACCACACCACCGACCTACCCCCGATTCTGACTACAGAGAGGTTCGCCGAAAAGACCAGCTCGTGGGCTACTCATTTCTGGGCCGAGATATTCGGCTTCGTGCACATCGGCGTTTCCTTCTTGACGGCATTCATATTACAATTCTTGCGCTGCGTACTTTACAGTCTGATTAGACCTCTGACGGTTGGCGTTATCCAGCTGGTGGCGGATTATTTCATAAAGCCTTTGCTGTCTATAACGTTTAACGGACTCATACAGCCCTTCTTGATCTTATTCTACAACGTAACTACGTCACTTTGCGATTGTTGCGAACCCCTGGCTACGGCTCTAGGCTACTACATACAGCAGCTGGCGCTGCTCTTTCGATCGTGTCGGCTGATCGAAATAAACCATGGCGACAGAGGCAACATCAACACGTGATAGTGGGGACGAAATAAACTGAAGAACGAACGAGACAGAAGTAATTTAACACCAGGTATATATTTGTTTTTCATTATAACTTTACAATATTATCATCGTTTCGCGCTTTGTATTTTTTTTCTTTTATACAGAACAAATCATCTTTATATCATTTCTCATTTATATATTCTCACTCACAAGTTTCTTGCTCACCGTTCGCAGGGACTAACTTATAATTCGTCAATAACACGGTTTATCTCTTCGCTTCAGCGCACTTTTCTCGCAATAAATTATTTACAATCTCACAAACAGCAAACGAAGGAACCTAATTACATCGTACGGTTGCTTTTTTTTCTCTCATATCTCATAATTTGCTATTTACAGGTACTACTTGTGTGTTTCATCTCTCCGTCTCGCTATATATATATATATAAATAATGTGTTTATTATGTATCTGCGTGTGTCTCCTCCGGATTCACGTCTACGCTCGGACAGGGTGAGGCAGAGGGAAAGAGAGCGAGCGAGAGACAGAGAGAAGGACGTAACTATGTTAATATCCTCGCTCGTATTTATCGCCGGTCGCAGCATCAGCAGCACATCACAGCAGCGGCGCGGATAGCCTCGATGAAGCGGTCGTTCCTCGGTATCAGGCTCGACAGACATCAGCAGAAGAGTAACAGAGGAGCAAAGGCATGTGTGTGTACGTGTACGTGTACGTGTACGTGTGTGTGGGTGCGTGTGTGTGTGTGTATGTATTTTTTGTATATATACCGCGACGATCTAATCTCAAAAACCTCAAGGAACTGCAGCCTCTGGCACCTGGTGCCCCGCTCGCGGGGATCCCTAAGTGCCTGATGTCGTCGTCGGCGCTTCCGCCGCGCTGGATGTCTGCGTCGATGTCCCCGATGTCGAATCACCTGCAACACGTTTACCACACGTTAACGATATACACACACTCACGGCTAGACTTTGAAAGTTTTTATATAGAGAACGAGCGTATAGTGCTTACCTAAAAGTGCAGCCTCTAAGTCGCCAAGGATTTCAGTCTCCTTGGGATCGATAAGATTAAAGCGCTGATTAAGAAGCGTAAGGTGGGCGAAGACACAGTTGAGGTGTACGTGCAGCCCCAAATGTGCCACCTCCCGGAAGTGGCAGTGGTAAATGTGTGCCACTACGTGGTAAAGTAGCCGCAGGATTTTACGCACTATCGACTCGAACGAACTGGGAAATTCGTTTGCTGGAAACAGACAAAACAAGTTAAGCATTGATATAAATATATTTGTTCGTGCCTTCAATTGTGCATCTGATAGATTTATTTATTTAATTGAAAATTTGAAACTACCGCTATAAAACATTGCACTTGTGCAACCTGTGGTAAACAAATTTTAACATATTTACCATATTTTGTAGGAAATATAGTCTCATCGCTGACGGTGCGTTGTGTAAAGGTCATCACATAATCTATATACTGCGGTGCCGCCACCCTAGTCTTCTTTCCTTTCTCGTCGAACCACAGATACGTTCTGCAAGTGGACAACGAGAAGCATTACGTTATTAGCAATCGACTGCGTCAATTTTAGATGTACTGTAGTTTTTAAATCTTTTACATTATATACGATCCTTTGTAAATAATATATCTCAGACTTTACCATTGCTTTAATGCACTCGTGTCTACTAAGCTGAAATTGTTTTTTTTTTTCGTTTTAATAATCTCGACTGCAACTAGGTTAATTATATGGACGTAAAAGTGCTCTGGGAGAATGAGAAAGTGTCCAGACAAAACGGAATAATTTCATTCTTTCTTTTCTACCGCGAGTTTCTTTTAAAAATTCATCTTGTTTATGTTGCGAGTTTGTCGGCTTGAATGATTGAATTATTCAGCGAATGTTGGTGTTCGCTCTCTTCCAAAGAGTATGGCCAAATGAATCGACACGCGTACATACTACTATAAGTGAAAAATTATCGAAATTTGTTCGAACATTTTGGAATGCAAAGTAAAATATTCACGCTGATTGTCTTAGCAGCTTTTTAGACATCCAACTTTTACTCGGCGTAGAATTAAATCAGAAAAGAACGAGTATATATCTCCCTCAGACTGCAGCGCACACATATAGACGCGATCGACCGATTCGCATAAGCTGCTGCTAGCCGTTATCAGCGGCAAAACACAAACAACTCTCCGTGCGACTCAACACGGCGGATTCTGAATCGGACGCGGCGAGAGCAAGAGTAAAGCAGCTGCGTTGTTACGAGAATACAAGAAGCTTTTCTCACCTCAAACCTGGACCAGTCATGTCGGGACATCCTGTAGGCGTGCAAAACTCGGAAATAGTGCCGTAGACGAGGTTGATGTGGTCGAAAAGTGCGAGGGTATGCGAGGCCAGCCACTCGTTGTAGTCGAGGCCTGGAGGTAGGTCGACCAGTACCCTTAGGTCGACGTCGGGCAGCTGTCTCTCGAGGGCCGCTTCCTCCAGATAGAGCTTCGGGTCTTCCGTTGTTCCCGCATCTTTTTCCTTTCGTCGGGCTTTTCTGCAAATCGAAAGCACGCGATTAGACTAGCGCTACGTATAAACATATAAACGATCTCATATCTCTCCATCGCCCTCGTGTCAACCTGAATCGTAATTCTATACCTGCGTACAGATCGACACGCGACATACAACGTATATTATAATTACACGATACGCAACAGTGTACATCTGCGAAATCACGCGCAGACACGCTGTGCATATATTATACGTATGAGGAGAGAATCGGCGGCGATCTTAACTTTTTTTTCGGAAAGAAAAAGTAGCTGAGGAAGGGTTTGGAGAAGTGGCCGCGTTGGCCCGACTGCTGCTGCTGCTGCATGTTATTAAACTGCGCGCGACTGATGGCCGAGCGACACTGTCGCGATCAACAACAAGACCTCCCTCGTCTGCGCGCTCTCTTCCGTAATTTTATTAGCAGGACCGCGATGCCACGTCCAAGGTTGAAACGCGCGCGCACGTCGACGACGCTTCCGACTCTAATGTCGCGAGCAGCGCTAATTCGATTGTAGCACACGAGGAGAGAGGTGCTATTTGGTTTTTTAACTTTGCGGAATAAAAAGCTGATGGAGAACGATGCGATGATGATCGACATGCAGACGAACATATAGGGGGAGCGTGATATATATTTTTTTTTTGGTTTGACTGATTTTAAAATAGAGCCCGAGACTCGGCTGATTTCTAGATTTGGATCTTTCGAAAGGGTGAGAGAGGGAGAGAATTTTGCATTTCGCTGACACTGGCGGATCATTATTTTCAAAAGCATTCTTGGTCACGAGCTTCCTTTTTACAATGCCGGCACCGCATCGGTCAAGGTTGTGCAAGTTTTTGATTTGCGACAAAGCCAATACAGATGTAACGTATAACGAATATCAAATAACTCGTTTTGCGGAGAATGTTCAAACTTTTCTCGGGCGCATACTGTCCAAGAATGGAACATTCCTCGTCTAACCGTACTCGGCATGTATCTACTTGCGAATCGCTAGAACTTTCAAATTCAGATAAAAACTCTCCTGTACACATATGTAAAACAGGCCCTCTCACCCTCTCCCAGGTTCTCCACGAATCGTATACATTCTATTCTATAATTGTGATGCAAGATTGGATACACTATACATGACGAGAGAAAAAAAATGGAGAATAGAGACTCACGCAACAAGTTCGCTGAAGAATCGTATTTTCCTATGGCACGTGTCGAGTAGGGAGAGTCGCGAGTGCACCGCGTTACTGGCGGAGGTGCTACCTGAGCTAGTGGCATGGTGGACCGGTGTCGTTGGCGCTGATGACGATCCCAATATGGCGACGGCCCCGCGCGCCGGCGAACGAAGCATGCCGAGCTTCAGTAAGCCCTCCACGACGCTCTTATGCTCTCTTCCCCCTACTTATATATTGTTATAATACACACAATCGTTTTTATCTGTATATAAAATATATGTATATGTATGTATGTGTTCAATCACTCAATTTTTTTTTCGAGAGTCCGATGCGCCAAAAAACGCGCTCCTCTCTCTCTTTCTCTCTCTATATATCTATATAGGTATTTCGTGCTGCCGGATAACCAATCGTCTTGTTATCGTATGTACTTCACCGCCGACACGTCCACTCTCTCCCGCCTGTTATACACGGCACAAACATCGTCAGACACAGGAATAAGAGAGCAGGTAAACAATGATAAACGCAACGGAAAATAGCTCGCGCGCACTATTATTACGATACACGCGTATTTTCTTTTTCACAGAGCCGTCCGCACACATTTAAGTATCGATCAGAAATTTCGTCGTTGTCGTCGTCGTCTCTCTCTCTCTCTCCCTCGGCACCGCGCTCGCCGCAGAGCACCGAAATCGATAGACCGCGATATATCCTCGGGAAGAGAAACACTGCACAGCGCGTAAACACGAATTTCCTCGCTTACGTAACCCCCGCGGCTACATGTATATAGCTCGCGAGGCGAGCTACTTCTCTCCCACGGTCGTCGGTATTTTTTTCTTCTGTATAGCTATATATGTATATATATATAAGCGCGCGGCCACCGATGTTTTTCCGCACGCTAGACTGCGCGCGCGGTCACGACTCTCACGCCGACTGATGATGCGGTCAGCCCATGGCGGAGCGCAGCTGATGTTCCGCGTGTATAAAGTTTATATACGTGTAATTTATGTACACTATGGTTAGCGCGGATGGATCCGCTCGCGATCCGCGCCGAAATGCGACTGATGTTGGCGCCCATGCAGTCGCGCTCTCTACTCCGACAGGATCCCCCACTCTTTGTGTCTTACATGTGTGTGTATGTGTGTATATCAGTGTATATACTCTTCTCTCTCCCTCCACGCTTTTATCTCTCTTTCTCTCTCTTTTCTGTGTGCGGGTATCAAGGTATATAGATCTGTCTCTCTCTCTCTCTTTTTCTTGATTTTGCGTGTACGCGCCGATGCGAAAGAATCGCTGCTGTGTCGTCGTATAGTATTAAAATATAATGCCAATTGGCTCTGGAGTTTTTTTACGAGTCTGTTTTGCTTTGAAACGTGACCGACGGAAAGACCGAGAAGAGTAAAAAGGAGCTTACGACGAAAATCGGTCTAATTTCAGTCTCCCGATATAAGTGTATAACAAAGAGAACAAAAAGCGGATAAAAAATATTGTTCATGGTCGAGATCTCAGAAGGAGGAGGGGGGGGGGGTATGAGCGAGGCAAGAAAGAAAGGATATTATCGAGGAATCGCAGTATATATAATCCATATTATAGCAGTACACCCAGTCTCGCCCCCTCCCCGATATCATCACCAGCGCGCACTTATATACATATATATACATGGATCAGCTGTTGGCTCGCGCGTCAGCTGACTCTCGCCGGCGTCTCTCTCCCGCTTGTGTGCGACAATCGATAACCTCGCGCGAGCGTCTGCACCTGCGCTATGTGTATATATCTGTAGCTGCGTGCCTGCACACGTATTTAAAATGTATATTCATGTATACGAGCTTGTAACATATATAGGAGTGCGACAGAGGATCGCGACGCGACGGCGGCGCTTTAATGGGGGTATGGACGAAGGAGAGGTTGCAGCAGTACATACAGCGCCGTTGGAGATTGGCGCCTCTCGAAGCGATCGATGGCGCCTCCCGGGCGTCGTCGACGTCTTCGAGGATATACCTAAGTCTGTTTACGAGCTAGAGGTGGCCGTGTAAATGGATCGGTCTACAAAAACAATCGGGGACATGCGAGTCGAAGGGTTGAAACGAATTTTCCTGCGGGATCCGAGAGTGCAAGCGAGTGAAGGTCACGCGAGTGGGAGGACGATCGATTCTCTCTCTCTCTCTCTTCCGGGTCAAATGGAATTTTCGAGTCTTGCTGTAATACAAAAGCATGTATTATTGTAGGGACCTCAAAGTACTTTAAAACTTAAAATTGTTTAGTAAACTAACGCTCTGGTAAAATAGCACAAGAATCATCGCATGTATATGTGTATACGTATTATGAAAGGGAAACGTGACTTGACAACTTATGCGCCCGCGGTGATCTCATCGGCGTATACGCGCACTAGCCTGTTCGAAAAAAAACAGTTTACTTTATACCCAAGCGCCTCAGCGGGTCTCAAAAGTAAACACGCGCTATTATAGTTTTGACGAAACGAGGTCCCAAAGAAATTCCCAGTATAATATAAAGCAACTTAATCGCGCAGCGGGGGGAGGAAAAAGAGCGATTCCCAGCGCCCACCGGTCGGGGTAATCCCGCTCCTCTCGCGCATCCCCTTCGAAAAGCACACGCGGAGGAATCAGGGCTTCCCCCTAACGTGCAACGCTTATTTTTCGTTTTCGGGTGGACTTTGTATACGCGTTACGATGGAATAACCCGGCCGCGCGCATATGTATAACGGTATTGTCTTCGCTGAACTCGCGTATATAGTATTATATACCTCCTCTCGTGTATTCTTGAGTTGTCAAGACCCACTTTTGTCGTATAGAGCAGTGCGGACTCTGTATATACATATACGTACTCCAATCGAGCGCTCGTATATACAGATCGATTTGACGTCGCTAGCACGAGGATTGTATACGATCAACATTCAAATTAGTATATCGCTATATATATGGTCGAAAAACAAGAACAATATACGCATGTATCTATCATACGCACATATGATGCATATATAATGAAAAAGGTGTGTAAACTCCAGAGAAGTGGCTGACGAAAGATCCGCAACGCGCGTGTATATAAAAGCGTATCTTTTTCTCTCTCTCTCTCTCTCTCTCTCGTTGCGCAGAAGTGAAAGCGCAGAGGTATAGCCCACACATCCTTGACGCGGTGGCGGCGCGGCGGCCACGTTTTTCGGCCGTTCCAATAATAACAATAATTGTTCCTTGACCTTCCAAGCCTACTTCTAATCGCGACAATGAGCGCGCACGTCACACGAGAGTGAGAAATAAAAAAAATATCCTACTTCTAGCGTGTAACGTATTTTTTTTTCTTCTTTTTTTCGCTGACGAATGGCAAAACGAAGGACGGAATGTATAGCATATATTACTCTGTGTAAAATCACGAGTGCGATCGGAAAGAAGAAGCAGACGACGCACGTACGGCCGGCTAAAATTAAAGACGCTCGACGACGGCGCCGCTCGGTCGTCGTGCGCGATCTCGCGTTTAATTAAGTAAAGTACTGCACCTTGCTCTCGGTCATGTTGCAAAGTAAAGGCCGACCCAAATGTTGTCTACTTTAAAACCCCCCTTATGCGTCGCTTCTATATATAATGCAGCTCTCTTTTTTTTCATTTGCACGCTCGAAGAGATTTTGCAATCTCGGCAGGTATTATAGCTGCTTTTTGTTTAAATAACATATGCAGGTCTAGGATGTGAGCCGGGAATGAGTCCAGAAATATAAATATTAAAATGTAGACGAGAGAAGAGCTGCGGTCGACATCATTCTTATTTTTGGAGGAGTAAACACGCAGATATATATTATGTACCTACATATCCATATAGCAAGACGATAAACTCGGCATACTATATATTACAGTTAATTAAGAGACGCGCGGAAGGAAGATTATGGTTACGAGGTTGTAACTTTTGCCACAGACAATCGCATACGGGTGTATATATAGACGTCGACTGTTTGCTTTCGCACGTACTCGAAATAGTTATTTTTATGAAATGAACGACCGCAAAATTCTCTGACCTTGTCTCTATATATCCTCCGTAGTGTGCATGTGCGCGCACCATGAATAAGAAACGACGCGTTCTAAAAAGTTCAGAATTTATGATTCGATGCGATACTGGGAGCGATGAGAGGAGCGCGCGGAATATAATTCTTTTTCTCTTTAAATATAGACTACGCTTTGAAATCCCGCGGGATTTAAGCCTCGTGCAAATTTCCGCTACAATTTCTTCGAACAGCAGCAACAGCAGCGCTCAGCATTCGAAAGACACAAAGGAGATCGATAGGCTCGTAAAACGTGATGTCACCATCTCAAATCGATATGCGTTGCAGAATTAAAATTTAATCCAGAGTGAAAGAGATACGTGCCGCTCGATATGGACTTCTACAATTTAGTAATGATCACTTAATTCTCAACATCGCGGCATCGATAAGCCTTTATAATGTACGAAAAATCTAAAACGCGGAATACTGCAACCGATCGAAGAAACGGCAGAAAAAGGAGTAGAAAAAAATCCCGATAAGATAAGCGAAAAAACTTCATACCAACCGCATCGGGAAATGATTCAATTTTGTTGTAGCGACTGCAGCAAAAAATAAAAAAGAAAGAGCTGAAGGAAGAAGCGTCAGTAATGACGTTATGCAGGCGGGTAAAGGTTATTCGCGCGCGATTATGGGGCACTGTACATCGACAACATCGAAGCTAAGGATCGATGAAGGTTCTTACTCCATTTCCTGCTGTGTGCAGCTCGGCCTTATCACTATACCGCCAACGCGAATAAGAAGGGAGCGAGAACGAACAAAAAGAAGCACGCGGAAAATCAATGCAACTGGAACGCGAGCGAGCGCCGCGCGACTTTTAATGGAACAATCAATTTTGCACGAGAAAACATGATCATTTCTCAACTCTATAATAGCCTTAGCGCACGTGTATACCGCGTGCGAATATTTTTTTATATTACTCGAATGAAAAAAATAATCCGCCACTGCCATGCGCGGGGATTAATGCACTGCGTGCGTGTGCGGTGTCCGATCCCGAAAAAAAAATTAAGATCAGGATTAATCGGCTAGAAATATAATAGCAAGCAAAGCTGGAGAGATAAGATAGAGCTCGCGCTGCGCTAGCTGATAAAGATGAAATTCAATAACCACAGGTATATGTGTGTGTGCGTATAAAAATCATCTGGATAATGGAAGATTAACGTGGCGTGTATACGCACAATGCGCTTTGTTGACTTTTTCTATTTGCAAAATCCAAAAAAGTAGGTGTGTACACCTCCTTGTGGACATCGTGCCCATATATATTATACGCAACCGAGTCACGCATATTTAAGGAATAGTAGCGGACGCGATGACGAAAATCTCTGAGAAAAATCCATAGGGGCCAACACACAAAGCGCGTCTGTATACTGACGCTTGTAAGTACGTGTGTGCTAACGAACGAAGGACTTTTATCGCTCGCTTGTATGTATTTCGCCGCAATATTATAGTGTGCCCAGTACGACTGCAAGTTCAAATGTTGACCTGACCTCAATCACGCGCACGACTGCGGCGCGATTTATATACAATAATATATATAAACTTACACGGAGTACAGGAAAGTATATAGAAACGCGCGCGAGGGCGGGCGGCAGAGCTTGTTTTATAATAGGCAATGTCGGCGCGTATGTAATGTATTATACAGAAGGCTCGAAGAGAGGAACTTACCTTCTTTTGAACAAGAACGCCGTTAGACAATGTGACAGAGCCGGTTTCTCCTCGGACATAATTATTACGCACATTACACTTTTTTTCTTTCTCTCTCTGCTAGCAGGCATACACACACACACAGGCACAGACACGCGCTACGAGCGAGAGGGATTCTCTGATCTAACGGAGATTATTACTCTCTGGCAGTAGTCTACGCTTGTCTCTGTACACTGCAGCGGGATACATGTGTGTTTATGTAGGTATAAATACGAAGATGATTTTTCCTACGCACAAAGTTTCCGATTTCACACGGGCGATTTCTTTCTTTCTCTCTCTCTCTCACTCACTTCTCGTCTTGTGAAATCGTTGCAGAGAGATTACGTCAGGAGTCGGGAGTGCGACTTTCTATTGAAAAGGGAATTACTGGAGTGAAAACTATACACTATATACAAGCACTCACGCACACGTGCAATCTTTGCCGAGAGTTACTGTATCGTATACGTATATCTACGGGATCCACTATGTATACAGAGACAGATGTATAGAACTATATATATATACACGGCGACTAGATTGAACTTGAATAAATGAATACAGCGAGGCAGGCGCACTAATGCACTCGCACACACGTACTCTTGCCCCCGCCGCGAATGAGATCCTGTTATATAGCGCGCGGCGGTGCTTTGCGTAAGCGCGCGGCGGTGGCATTTGGCGGGCTGCTGCAGCAGGAGAGAAAGACTTTGCCCGATAATAGATCGTGAGAGCAAAACATGTAAGTGTATACTGGAGACGATGCACAAGCGCGCGTATATACAGTTATGCACAGCTGCAGAAGCAGTCACGGATAGCCGGACCTGCAGAAACACGTGACTGTGTCCTCAACATCGACCGAGAGGGACGTGTCGATGGCCGAGTACTTGAAGAACTTTCTACTCGCCAAGCCGAACATGGCCGCAACGGCTGCTTCCTTCCTTCCTTCCTTTCTTCCTTCTCCGAGTATTTCTCTCTCTTTCTCCCACCAGCAGCGGAGCGTAAATCGAGATCGTACCTCGGCGACTCTGCGCTCAAGTGAATCGTAGGAGCTAGGACTCTATGCGTGTGTATATACACTGTATACGCTTTCTAATTACGCTGCGCGACAGTACACCGTTCCGCGTGTATATTGTATTTATAATAGCGGAGGAGGAGCAGCGGCTCTTCCCTCTCGCATCGATGATCGGTATATATGGTGCATCATACGCGCTGCAGAGTATAGCGAAAGAGAGAGAAAGGATCGCTCGTATGGGAATAAGAAGAGCGAAGCGCAGATTTTCACGTGGCACACGCAGAACACCGTGCCGCCGCCGCCTCCTCCTCTTGCGCGCGCGCCGATCGTGATGTGCTTGCGCGCCGGCTACGCGGAGAACACTGACTGATTGCGCGCCGACTATATACCGCAGTCCACGCGAGCTACCTCTCCTCCCTTCCCGCGAGCGTTTTACTGCGCAAAGAGGACTGAGCTGTGTGACGTGCAGTAGCGTTGAGCTCCCGTGTGTGTCTGTGTGTAGGTGAAGGTGCTTGGATGTATATAGGGCTTCCTTGCTGTGCTGCGATTCACCGGTGTTTTTTTTCTTTCGATACGCATTGTCGAGAGGAAAATTACGATAAAATGTATATGAAAATCCGCTCGGTACAACCTTTCTATTCCAGCAGTGGACAAAGACGATCTCAATGCCGATCTTACACCGTATATAAATCAATCCCCGTATTTCGTCATGCCAAAAGCCATGTCAAGACAAAGATGTCGATACAATTTATTGTTATGCTAAACGTCTGAACGCCTGCGCTCGAAAATCGCGCTAGTTATATACACAATATATGTATATATATCTCGACAAGGAAAAAAAACTCCGGAAAACGCGACCACCGCAAGCCTCCGTCAAGCGCTGATGATGGTATCCTTCGCATCAGAACGGCTCAAGGCCAGAGACCCTCCGCAAAGAGTTTCGAGCCGTTGCTCAAGCCGTTGTTTGCGAAACTCCTACACAGGTACATCTATACACCAAGCATCACAGCGTCTCTCTCTACAGATATATATATATATATATAAAACACGGAGAAAGGAAAGAGCGGAAACGTCGCGCGCGGAATACAGAGCAGCGCTCACGTCGAGTCGTTCGGCCGATAAAGCCGCGCTCTCCTTAACGAGCAAATATGACGTGCCCAGCCGCGGGCCACTGTCAACTTCCGACCTTGCCTGCGCCTTCCTTCCTCTCGCGCGTGTGTAGTCAGCTTCGTATGTGTCATATACGTATTCATAAAAGTTTATCTGCATGTATGTATACATAGGTAGACGAACACACAGATATACATATACACGCAATAATAACGGCTCTTTTTTTTCGGGAAGTAGGTTTCGGTCTCTCGCCGCCGCGCATGTATATATGTATAATATAAACTTCAGACCGGTTCTCCGCGCTCTCATTTTCAAATTCGTTTTCGCCGCGCCGCCGAATAAGTATTCGCGCGCAGGTATATTTTTGGCTGTTGTCGTATACACCTATAAGTTAGTTAGTCGTGCAGGTTTGTTTGCCGGTTTGCGCGAATTTAAGTATAGGAGAGAGAAGTGGGAGAAAGATAGAGAGAGAGAAATTGCCGCTGCCTATATATAGGTGAGTCATCGCGCGTGCGGTGACTTGGCCGACGACCGGTGTCAGCGACCATAGCGATGCGACTCTTTTTAAGCGTTTTGCCATTTTTTCGTATCGGTTTGGAGGCTGCTGCCCTGATGTTTTTGGCTTACTTTGCATTGTTCGACGTCGGACTGAAATCGGCGAGGAAAACGCCGCGCATTATATAGTATATATATACTTTATTTTTTAATTCCAAATAGAACTTGGCAGATTGTTAGTTGACGAGTTATTGCATCGGATAATTTGCAAATGACTTCGTTTAAAATCTTGGTGATGAATTATCCTCTTTTTCCTTTGAGTGACGCGTCGAGCCAAGATGATTTATTACGCAGATACCTAATAATATAAGAGCGTCGGTCGGCTTTAAAATTTTCAGCAACACACGGCATTAATATATAAACACGATGATGTTTTATAGTACGCGCTGTGAAAACAGTCATTCTCCAACAACACTTTCATGCCTTTGTTCAAATATTGAAAGACGCAAAGCCCCAAACACAAGCAATGTTCCCGCTATAGTTGTCTCGAGGAGAAATCTATCGAGTACAAGGAATTGTCACACTTCCTCTCGTCCAGCATGTTTAAAACGTCAAACGTCGGAAAGCAAAAACTTATTTTATAATATAGCTGACGTATACGCTACGCCAGTGGTCGTGTAAAACTCATAAGCATAACCCGCCGTATGAAGAGAAAAAAAACCGCGCCTCCTACTTATTCGTCGGCATCGTATTACCACGCGGACTCGACCTCCTTTCGCGCAAAAGCCGCATATACACATAATACTCAAACCCTTCTTCTGCGGCGCCTCGCTCTGATGCATCCTTATCTATAAGCGTACGTATACATACATCTAATATAAGTGAAACTAGCCACACGATAGTACACCCACACGCCGCGTGCTGAGGAAGAGGATCGAAAAGCGCGAGGCTAATCAGCTGCTCACTTCTGCAGCATCAGTGCATGTGTATGTATATGTATATACATAGGCACTTTCTCCCCGATCGGTGTGCGCGTGTGTTATATATCGTGTGCTCGCGAGCGCACAGCACGCACGTCTAGAGTTCCACGCGGTCTCGTTACGCAACCGGAGGACGAAAATAATCTCTCAGAGCTACGGTACCTACACGGAAGAGGAGAGAGACGATGCCGCGCGCAGCTGAAGGAAAAATGGACACTTGGTGAAAAAATACAGTGTGCGTGTGTGTGTGTGACAGAGAGAGGTAGAAAAATGCATCGGACATACAGGCATAAGTATGTATCGCGTGCGCGAGGGGGACCGCGATTTTCGAAGGGAGACACGCGCGCGCGCAGCTACACGAACATATATACATCGCACACAATGTATATGTATATATATATATATATCTATGTATAAGTACACAGAGGGTGAGAAAGAGAGAGGAGAGAACAGCACACATGCAGGTCCGTCTGCTCCCGAAGAAGAAGCATAAGAAGGACGAGGGTTACATAGAGATAATAAGTATAAGAGGGACAGAGCAAGAGAGAGAGTGTATACACAGAAACACTGCACACACACATATATGTAGCTCACCCCATAAACCAGTCGACGGTATCGCGGAGGTACTCGGGTAGCCTATCCAGTTTGGCTGCTTGTCGCGGGCTAGAGAGCGCCGCCGTCGAGGATGTCCGCCGCCGAGGGCACTTCTACTTTTCCTCCACCTCCTCCTCCTCCAGCTGCTGCTGCTGCTGCTGCTGCTGCGCCTCTTGCTCCTCCTCCACGAGGACGGCTCTTGCAGCTCGTCCCTACGGCTGCAGGTCGGCAGCGGCGGCGACGGTCGGAGCGCAGACAGTGAGAGCCGCGCGCGCGCGCGCATGCACACTCACACATGCAGCCCGCGCGCAGAAACCGACCGATCGAGAGACGAGACAGACTTTATATTATGTATATGTATATACTGCGTACGCTGCAGACAGCCAGAGAGAGAGAGAGAGAGATGCGCTATATATACCAGTGAGACGGCCCGAAACAGAGAGAGATAGAGAGAGAGAGAGGAGCGATTAGGTATATAAAGAAGAGGAAGGGGACACAAAGAAAGAGAGAGAGAGAGAGAGAGAGAGAGACACGAGGAGTTCTCTCAGCGGCGGCACACGGCACCAGCGCTCGTCGGCGAGTCTAACATGGCGATGGCCTTCTCCGCGGACACCTGTTCGTCCCTTTAGGCCTGCAGTGGCCCGAGCTGCTGCTGCTGCTGAGTCACGAGGAGGCAGCGCTCTCCCGGCCGCCCCGCAACAACCAGCTGATCCACCGACGACATCTTTTGATCTCAGCGGAGTCTCTCTCTCTCTCGCACGCGCGCGCGCACACACACACACACACGCACACCAATTTCTTTCCGCTCCGATGCTATGCTTTTTTCTTATTTCCGAAGTAAGAGGAAGAGAGAGAGAGAGAGAGTCGTGCACACTTATCACGCTTCGTCCCCGGAACACGTCTCACCGCTGCGGGACTGATGCACTCGCGCACTTAACTATCGTCGTCGCTGTATGTTTATATACTTATGGCTCGCACGACTCTTCGACGAGACACAATCATCCGCGAGAGCCCTGGCGGAGCTCTCTGCGCCGTTGCAACTACAGACACCGTATATAGCCGTCCTGTTCCGTTCCACGTTCCACTATCCGACAGTCTTTCTATCTCGGATGCGCGGATTGTTTTTTTTCCTTCTTCGACGTTTCTGCGCCTTTGCGGTGGACGATCGAAGGGTTACGGATGGCTGCTGCCCTCTGATGGCGAGCGAAAGAGAAGGTGATATGCGCTTGCGTCGGTATATCGGTAAGGTAGAGCTCCGCGGGTAATTGAGTTATCGGGCAGTGGTACATAGGGGAGACTGGGGCAATTTCGTTTTTAGCGATGATAATTATTGTACTATATATGTATATGCGCGAACTCTTACCCGACGCGGATATGGTATGTAGATTCATTATGAAAATGAACTTTCGTACGCATCTTCAATCATTCGTCAAAATGATTCAACTGTGTGTATATTAAAATAACACATCGAAATTGTACCTATAATATTTGTCCCTTCCTTTATAATTTTTCGTTATTTTTAATCGTTAGCCAACTTTTTCATCCGTTTTTAACGTTTTTTTTTTAATTTGACTCTCTTGTTCGGTACTTTGATCCCATAGAATTTAAATTTTCCGTAAAAATGAACGTATATGGCTACTTTTCGTTGAATTTGATGAATGATGACATACTTTGAAAGTTTGTCATGTTCCGATCCCAAAATAACTGGCGAATTCATAAAGATTTATTCATATAAATTTATGCATCTTCAAATATAGATTCAAAATCACTGTTATATTTAGCTAGGCAATTACCCACATCAGCCTCGAATAGACAAACAAACTTGAATTATATAGCGAATTAGACCACGACGGCTCTCAACATTATAGCGCCGATAATTGCAATTTTATACAAGCTGGACTATTATTCATTTACCTTATCACCGCACGCAATACAACGCGAAACTTTATTGAATCTAAAACACATTAAAACGATCCACAGCAACGAGACACAGCCTGTCATGTATTCATTATTACAAACAAATGAAGATCCAACCCTCGACCAGATTCCTTCTCCTCTCCTAACCACGATCTCACTTCCAGTCCGTCGTCTACATCGAAATACCCTCTCCTATTTCCCCCGCAAACCGGCCTAACTACGATGGACTAAAAATACACCGAATCAAATTATGGAAATGCAGACGAAGCGAGGAGTCTCGTCGCGGAAACGTCGCTGCTACTATTCCGAACTCGTCACAGGTGAGCATCCTCTCGCTCGCGAGACGGCTGCGATTAATTAATCACGTTTACGATAAACGAAAATACCTCGAATCGATAAAGGAAAAGTCGCGGCTCCCGATGCAGCAGCGCGAGACTGCCGGCTAGGAATAATACAGAGCTGCGGATCGCCGGCCGTGCGTAACCTCGTCAAAGCTAGACGTGCCACCGGTCACGTGATCCCTAATGAGAGGTGGATCAGCCTCCCTCAGGACCCTACTATCGTAAAAAGACACCTTAATTACAATTATAAGGGATGCGAAAGGGATCTCGGCCACTGCTATTATACTGGTATACCTCGGGGAGCAGCATTTATCGGTGGCTCGAATGAAATATTATATAGCCGTCATGTACATCGAGTATACAATGGAAAACAATGTTTATCTAGTGTAAAATTTCAATGACTTTATTTGCTCATCGCAATGAGAAGATAATTCGACGCTTGATGCAGAATTAGAGAAGCGATTGAAAAAATACATTTCAATATAAAATGTTTCCATGACTGTATACATAGCTTTCATTTTTACGCATGAGATTCCATTTCTATTTTAGTATATACGCTTGAATTTCAATGCTTCCCGCAAGTACATAAGCCCGGAAATCGACAACTATAACATTTATGCAAAGCCCTCCCGACGAAAAGTCATTTCCAGGCCGAGCATTCTCGCCCAAAGTACAAATGGAACTCGAGACGGGCTCGAAGCGTCTGGCGCGGAATGTAGAAATCCATAGACGTCGTCGACTTTACAATGATCTGAACTTGGAAAATCTTTTGCACGAGAAAGGAGTACGTGCGATTGACATTTTACACTCGAGTGCCTTGCCACTCGAAGTATTTGACGATGATGAGTATGACTGCAGGTCTCGTTTTTCAATTTAATATACATATACGCGTACATGTTCATTTGTCTGTATGTCGATTGTATATTGCCGATCCATTGTTTTTATTTGGTTCGTTGATGTGTACACTCTTTTCAATACGTCCTGCTGCAACAAAACATATTATATGTCTGACGGATATATTGAAAACGGATAATTAGTTTTTTACAAAAGGAGCATCGCAATGTCGCGTGTCAATATTATTAATTATTATTGCTATGTGCGAATTCTATGATTGATTGCGTTAAGTTTAGGCGTTACAATTGACAAAATGATTGATGAAAAAGTATCAATAAAAACGATAGAGAAACATTGTTTTTTCATGCTGACCCCCAACGAATTTCAAAACTTTGTTTATCAACTGTTTTTGACGTGAATTAATTGCGAGCAAGCGCCAGTCATTTCAATCTGCTCGACATACACCTTTTTACAAAAATTTAATTAATCTTTTGGAGCAAACGCTTTATTGAACGTACAAAATTGTTTATTTGTTTTTATGCAAAAGCCCAAACTTTATACTTCCTAAAACGAGCCAATCAATCGACAAACAAACATATAACGATGTATCTTTAATCAAAGAAAAATCGCCGACAGCTAAACTTTCGACTCGCCTATACCTCGTAAAAACTGTCACCCCCACAGAACACCGGACGATTGGCTGAACCTCGGCCTCGTGAGCGGCCGTCGTCACCCTGTTCCGGCCGAGGCCCTGCTCGAGTCGAGCGTGGAAGAGCCTCCGAGTTGGCGGCCAGTCGCAGTGATTAATTACGCGCCGAGCAGCCGGCTCTGGCAGATCATGATATTGGACGGCACGTCGCGAACTTTTCATCGCCCCAGACTCTACGTTCGCTTCTTCGCCGAGGATCCGCGAGTTTTCGCCCGGAGGATCGAAGCTGCTATGGATGCCAGGAGACGCGCTGAGGCTCGACTGAGGTGCGAGAGGGAGGGAAAAATTGCCGGTCAGCGGGGACTGTGGCAGTATCGATTTTATTTTCAACGCAATGAAAAGCTGTTTATAGGGAAAAAAATGTCTTCCGAGAAATATGATGAGCAGCGAACAAGCTTTAACAAATCTGCGTTTATCGTGCAAAAGCGGTTAATTCCACTCGTTCTGTGAAAATACGTTTGGTATATAAATTCTTGGAAAATTCTATCATTAAATGACGTTTATAAAAGTGAATTCTCGCTGCTGCAGAGCTATTCCAATCAGATGAATTCAAACCTTTTTTTATTGTAGCCTACCCAAGTTTTTGAGTTGTATACGATGGCAGCAACCTGTCAGATTTTGCTGTAGTGGAGGTGTACATGTGCACCACATCGGAATGTAGTAGTAGTGCGCATGCATCTCTACTGAACCTACAGTTTAATTGCATTGTACACCGTGGAATCCGAACCACCAGGGCTTTGACAATTAAGTGCTCTCGGAGCATAGACATAGCTATACAGTAAACGAGTAAATTTATCCGATATATCTTTTTTGCTCCGCAAGCTCACTGACTCGAAAATAATTATCCAAGTTCGTCGTTTTCGAAGCTGCGAGGACGAAGCGCAATAATGGACTACTTATAAAAATTGATTTAGCACAGTGCTATACGAATCACTTTTGCAGGTATCAACTCTATCTCGACTGTATGCCTGTCGACGGATCATCCAGCGAAGTCGTGAGCCACGAATCAGTCCTACGTTCCATCGTGGGTGAGCAGAATCAACGCTCGAAAAATCACATCGCCGCAGTAAGCTCCGAATTATCGCCTGTGGCGTCTCTCAATAAACTGCATAATATCGTGATGTGCGCTAACAGGTGAGGCTGGAAGCCGAGCGACACTACCAGCGAGTCATGTGCGATCTAGAGTGTCGGCTACAACTCCGCCACCTGCCGGCCGTATCGGAATTCCTGCTTGGTCTCGAACCGATCGTCCCGCATCATCGGCCGTCCGCGTCTCTAATCACCGACACGAGGATGAGCGTCCAGGTCGCGTAGTTTGGTCTTCGAAGATAAGACTCGAACGTGCGTTTAAATCGAACCTTGCCCTGCGCAGGTGATCCGTGAGTTCGTCCAATGGAACAGCCTGTACGTGCACGCGGAGGTTTACGAGGCGATGCTCTCGATCGCCGATAGCTGTCGCGAGGTCTCGGAGATGAGGCTGTTCTCACTGAAGACTCCGAGAGCTCTGTCGCTCGAGGAGTTCGTCGCGCAGCAGCTGCAAACCAGCCACTCGATTGTAAATCGGCTGAGGGATCAGTGGATCGGCAACGTCACCCGGATCGTTCGAATGTCCCTGAGAGACATCGGCAAGGGATCGTTCGATCTCCAGCAACGACGCAGCGACGTTTACGACGTCATGAAACTCAAGAGGTTTATAACGCTCGTCAGACACCATATGCAGGTCCTTCTTGTACTCTCTTATCGAGTGACTCTCCCGTGCATATGCGGTGCACGGAATAACGGTCGAGTTCGTTTACGCGATATGCGGTTCGCAGAGCGCGCTGAGGACGATGATCGAAAGCTCCTCCACGGGATATCTGATGGCACTTGTGATTCCGAATTCCTCTGTAATGGACGTCGCAGAGGACTTTACCTGGGGCATGGATTTGAAAAGTTCGCAGTTTGAAAGCGGGGCAGCGCCGCTTTTTGAAATCCATCTTTGCATGAGCGACGAGGGAGCTTTCTACGAGACTAATCCGGAACTGTTCGAGGTCGTTTCTTTATTTTCTTAATTTATGTACAATATTACATTTTTGGATTAACGACAATTTCCACGAGGGCCAAGACTACGTTTTTGTTAGTGTATAGAATTAAAAATCTCAAATATGTAATATAGCAACGCTGTTATTTCTAACAATAACATTTCCAAGTAGTGAAAAATACGTAAGTAGTGTATAACGAGTTCCGTGGAAATTTTCCGTTTCGTTAACAGAATAAAGTAGAGCATCTTCTTACGAATGCGCTGCAGCAGTGCGAAGAGATATGCGAAATCGAACCCATGCTTCTCATTAATTTGAACTTCGCAAAGCACCGATACATCAGTAGTGTGAGCTCCTCAGAGTACACGATTCGTCAAATACGAGAACAGCTAACAGCAGCATATCGGAAAGTCGTAATACCTCTTGTGTCATACGCCAAAGCGTACGGCAGATATATCGATCTATTCCAATTTAACGTCGACGACTACATAAAGTGCGTTTCCATAATGAGGGTATAGCCCTTACGTATATAGTACAGCCACACGCGTAGATGATTTACATAAAAAATATTGCGCAGCAACTTCAAAAGCGAGGAGTACACAGTTGGCGAGTTGAGAGAGGCAATTCAGTCGTGTTTCTCTCAGAAATCGATTTTGGAAAACGAGTTGCCCGATCGCATCGTCATTGGCGCCTTTCACGTGAACGTAGACAAACTCAGGAGGCGTTTGATCGGCAAACAGCAAAACATCGTTGAGCGCTTGCTGCAGATGCACGCGGAGCGCTTGAGGACACAAACGGAGGACTTCCTCGACGAGTTTCGAGTGATCTATCAAAAGCTAAAAACTGATCCGCTCAACGTTGAACAGTTAGTCGAGATGCGCGAGTGGATGGAGGCTCTTCCAGGAATCGTCGAAAGCCAACAGAAAGCTCTGCAACAAGTCAAAGTCGACTATGACGCTCTCGAGACTTTTCACTGGAACTTGACCGACGAGGAATTCGAAGCCAAATGGCAAGCTATGCTGTTTCCTTTGAAAATTATGGCTCAAGTGAGAGTCGCTCTATATTCCCGGCATATCGGTGTCTTCAGTGCGTTCCCTTCGAATAAAATACCCGTTTAAATAGTTCGTGGAGACCAAAGAAATGCTCGAATACCTGGAGAAGGAGAAGTTCTACAAGTTGCAGCTGCAGGACGAAAATATCATATCTGAGCGAATCGATACGCTGGCAAGCAGTGTGTCAACAATATCAACTTACAGCGACGTTAAGAAAATCCAGGAGATAGCCTTGGAAATCAAACGAACGTGGAAGATACTGAGTGAAACGCAGGAGTTCGGAATACTTCTGAATTCTCGTCAAAAATTGTTCGGAGAACCCGTCGTGCCGTTTGAAAAACTCGCCAAGCTTATCAAGCAGTTTGAGCCATACAAAAGTTTCTGGTTGACTGTAGCTGGTAAGGACGGTTTTTTATTTTTTGTAACGATTTTTCAACCACGCAATAAGACGAGCTTGCGTTTTGCAGACTGGCTGAACTGGAAGAAAATTTGGATGGAGAATCCTCTTATCAACATCGATGGCGCTCCCATCGAGGGTATGCTCAACGACATGCTCAAAACGATGACGCGTTCTGTGAAGACTTTTCAAGATCAATCGGGTAAGTCGTCGAGGATATATAACACACATACAGGTCGGGTCGCTCTAGTATCCTCAGTCGAGCGAGACTCTCTAAAGTAATATCGCAGATTTAAGTAGCTTGGCGAACGAGATGAAGAGCGAAATGGAGCTATTCAAGCCGTGCGTCGGGGTAATACAGGCGCTCAGAAATCCAGGCATGAAAAATCGTCACATGCAGGAGCTCAGCGATGAGATAGGGATCAAGCTTTCGATGACCCCGGAATTGACGTTCAAGCAGCTCGTACAGCTCGACGTTATGAAGTATCAGGAAAAAATAAGAGAAAAGGCTGAGAGCGCAGCCAAGGAGCACGCGATAGAGGATACTCTGCATAAAATGATGACTGAGTGGGAGTCGCTCAAGATGGATGTTATACCGTACAAGGACACTGGTGAGCTTGATTTTTCAAATTTGCCTCCCCTTCAGCTGTCTCGACGAGGATAGGTGGGAAATTCGTCTTTGTGTCCTCTATTTCTTGAAGGTACATACATCATGAAGATATCGGACGAAGTGCAGCTGCTTCTTGATGACCACCTTATCAATACCCAACAGATCGGCTTTAGCCCCTTCAAAGCTGCGTTTGAAGAGGACATCGACGATTGGACCGGTAAATTGAAACTTACGCAGGAAGTCATGCTCTTGTGGATAGACGTGCAGAGGTTCGCAAACTCGACCAGCTACTCGCGTTATATATTATTTTTGCATTAATCATGGTAATATCATGGAACGTAGAATCTGGATGTACCTCGAGCCTATATTCTCCTCGGAGGACATCAGCCGTCAGTTACCGGTCGAATCCAAGAAGTACAGTACGATGGAGCGCAACTGGCGCCGTATAATGAAACAAGCTTTCGACAATCCCATCGTGAGTAACAACAACAATAGCCTTCATCGGCATACTTAATTCAGCCCTCCGATCTTACCAATCAGATAATGAAGCAGTGCGCGGATCGAAGCCTCCTCGAGAGTCTCCGCGAGTGTTTGACCTTGCTCGAGGTGGTGCAGAAAGGCTTATCCGATTACCTGGAGAGTCGCCGCATGCTGTTCCCGCGCTTCTTCTTCCTCAGCGACGACGAGCTGCTGGAGATACTCGCGCAGACGAGAAACGTTCGAGCGGTCCAGCCCCACTTAAAAAAGTGCTTCGAGAACATGAAGGAGCTGCGCTTCGAGCAGGATCTCAGCATCACGCGGATGTACTCGGCCGAGGGTGAGGAGGTTGTGCTGGACCAGCCAGTGCATCCGGAAGGCAGTGTGGAAAATTGGCTCGGCGTAGTGGAGGAAACCATGAGGAGCACTATCAGGCAGAAGATCAACCAAGCACTCGAGAAGATCGAAGAGATGCCCAGAAGGAATTGGGTAACTGCCTGGCCGGGACAGGTAGCACTTTGCGGTGGCCAGACTTCCTGGACCACCCACGTCGAAACCGCTATCGTTGAGGGCAAACTCGATGACTACTTCAAAATTATGATATCTCAGGTAAGCGGATTCAATGAAATTTCAATGAAATTTACAGAGCAAAACTAAAGAATTAACTTTTTTTTCTTTAACTTTGATTTACAAAACTTACATCGACGTTTCGTTTATAATCGGCTATATATGTGAATTGTGGCTGTTTTCTTTTGCTTTCTTGATAATAGCAAATATATATGTAAGCTACAGGTACCGCGGGTCTAGAAATAAGCGAGTGGAAAATTTAACTCTCTAATAAAATTATTTTTATAGTTAGAGTGACCGGCACTCAAAGATTTTAACAGTTTACAGAATTATACAGTTATACAATTTTTTGTTTGTTTTAGTAATCATCAATCTGATCACAACAAAAATATAAACACTTAATCAGACTTGAATTGTATTATCAAGCTCGACGATCTTCGAAGTTTGGTACGCAACCCGCAAACGGAAATCCAGAGATTGATGCTCGAGGCTATAATAACGATCGATGTTCATGCACGGGATGTCCTTATAAAATTAATCAAAGCCGGTGTCTCTAGTGCCAATGATTTTGATTGGATTTCGCAGTTGAGGTATTACTGGGTGGATTCCGAGTTAAAGGTGCGCGCGGTGAACGCTGAGTTTCAATACGGGTTAGTATTATGATGTAACATAAAATTCATTGTCGAGTGAGTGAAATTATTCGGACAGAATTTCGCATTGCATTTCTGACAAACGTCGATAACATTAAATATATAACTTTAAAAACAACAAGTGAAATAAAGTTTTAATGTAGAAAAGAATAGAGCCAGTTTTTCGCTTGACTCATATATATTACACTCGAATAGAGCCATTTTTCACTCAATAGAGAGAGTTGTTTTTAAAAGGTGAATGATTTATTTATAGTAAATTATTTCCACTCACGTCCCTCGTGTCTCGCTGATAATAAAAACGAATGTTTCCGATAATCTATAAGATACGAGTATCTGGGCAACAATGGTCGACTCGTAATAACTCCGCTGACTGATCGATGTTACTTAACGCTGACGGGAGCTTTGCATTTGAAATTCGGCGGTGCTCCTGCCGGACCCGCGGGTACCGGCAAAACCGAGACCACCAAGGATCTGGCAAAAGCTTTTGCTATCCAATGCGTCGTATTCAACTGCTCTGACCAACTAGACTTCATGTCGATGGGCAAATTTTTCAAAGGTCTCGCCAGGTACAACATTTATTATAATATATTATTACATCCATAGTTGTTAACATGATGCGCGGCGGTGTGGAAGGGGGTTGATCCATCAGTTTTTCGCTGTAGTTCTGGAGCTTGGGCCTGCTTTGACGAGTTCAACCGGATCGATATCGAGGTCCTGTCCGTCATCGCCCAACAAATTATGACCATACAGAAGGCGCAACAATTAAACGCCGACAGGTTTTTTTTCTTAAGTTTGAAATTAATTTGCCTCCTTTTACCTGTTTTTATTAAAATTTTCGTGAAATTATTAGTACGGTTTGTTACAATTAATACAATTATAACAATCAGTATACTGTAATTAAGAATAATTAAACAAGGAAAATGTAATTTTCATTTAATAAGGTTCTTCTTCGAGGGAGTCGAGCTTAATTTGAAAGCTTCGTGCGCTGTGTTTATAACGATGAACCCGGGCTATGCAGGTCGCACCGAGCTTCCGGATAATCTCAAAGCCCTCTTCCGGCCTGTCGCCATGATGGTACCCAACTATGCTCTTATAGCCGAGATCTCATTATTTTCCTGTGGCTTCGTCGAGGCCAAAAGCTTGGCAGCTAAGATCACAGCCACCTTCAAGCTTAGTTCGGAGCAGCTAAGTACTCAGGTTTGGAGTCGCTTTTATATGTTGCTCGACGAGTTCAAATACTATAAAACATTATTTACTTTTCCATTTCTTTCTCCTTGACAATTCACTTCAATGAGAAAGGACCATTACGACTTTGGCATGAGGTCGGTGAAAACGGTAATTGCAGTTGCGGGCATTTTGAAACGCGAACAGAGGGACATGGGTGAGGAGCAAATCTGTCTGAGAGCTTTGCGCGACGTCAATGTACCCAAGTTTCTAAAGGATGACTTGAAACTTTTCGATGGTACGTTGATGCTCGATTGTGTATTCATTATGGATGATCGAATGGATCGAGAGGATTGTCAGATGGATAATTGCTTTCTGATTGGCATCTCTTTTTAGGGATAGTTTCAGATCTATTTCCAAAAGTCGAGGAGAAGAGCATTGATTATGACATGTTCATCGCGGCTGTTCGCAAAACAATCAACGATATGGGCTTAGCGGATGTAAAAGGTATATTTGTGCGCGACTGTCTATATAACGTACGGCTACATACTGTAAATCATTTTGCAATGATATAATGCACATAGAGTAATATACTCTGTTTTCTGGGTATAAGTATGACGCATACTTTACTTTTTGCGAAAATTCCTCGCATTGTTGTGTCATTCAGCTATTTCATCATTTCGAAAAGACTATAGGAGCGTCCCTTTTATTTTGGGAATCCCCTAATACGTGCGGTGAATAGCTATCGAGAACATTCATTTTCGTCCGTAAAAGCCGCTTTCTCAGTGAATAAAGTCAAGAAAGGTCTTGTACGCTGATCGTAATCTAAAAATCATCAAATGCTATATAAATCTTTTTGAACTGAAAAATACACCGGTGAAAAACATTAAGCGCAGCGAAAAGAAAAAAGTTCGAGTAATTAGAAAACAAGTATAGACTAGTCAATATATAATATAAATAATTTAATTGGCGACTGCTTTCCCTCATAAATTAAATCTATATTTGAGGCCTTATGCACTTCTATAAATTAATTTTCATATAATACCCAGCAAGCGCTTTCACATTTTTTTTATCCTTTAAAGCTGTCTGCCTCTTCATTTCAAAATAATAAGCGACCTTCGTATAGTGGTTTGCTTGCTATAAGCCCGTTTTCATGGTGGCGAACAAACTCGGAGCGGATGATTTAAAGATATCCTCATCGGCTACCTCGGCACTGGTACTTCCAGACATTGTCATTACTGGGC
Organism: Muscidifurax raptorellus; assembly: GCA_020010945.3. Lineage (NCBI taxonomy): Eukaryota > Metazoa > Arthropoda > Insecta > Hymenoptera > Pteromalidae > Muscidifurax > Muscidifurax raptorellus. The sequence continues at coordinate 12,580,884 of CM052077.1, forward strand.
GATAAACTAGTTGTAACGATCATAATAATATTGTTATCAATTTAATTTTATCAAAATTTTCGAAAAATTATCCAGATCTTAAATAAGTGAATGAAAAATAAATATTTTTTCGTTGCAAATTTGCAAAAATTCTTCGTCATGAAAATAGGCCTTATCTCGTCACGCTTCATAGTGATAAAACTAAAGCATTATGCCCACTGTTTATTAAAAGGGTAAAACGATGATCGATGATTTATGTGTCTACTTATTGTTATAGCCTCAACGCGCCTCCTCAAAATCTTTTTCTCATTGCTTCTTGTTCAATGCAGTCGCGATTATCCTCTCCTATATTCTCACCCCTTTATAGCTTTATTTATGAATGTGCATTTCCAAAATTGTTGACAGTTTTTCGTTTTAATTATTTATTTCGTTTATTTTTACCAAAACTATCGTACATTCAATATAAAAAAAATATACGCTATTTTGACGGTTTATTTGCAACTAACATTATATGCGGCAGGTTGGCCGAAGAATTTGCGTTCTCAATCGTAACTGAAATAGCATGTGACTAACTTACCCCGCAGGCCAATCTGACCTGCCTCGTATACTCACACAAATTGACGACTTTTGCAGAGTTCGTGCAAAAAGTAATCCAGCTTTACGAGACGACACTGGTAAGACATGGATTAATGCTGGTGGGTCCGACGGGTTCCGGAAAAACAAAGGTAACTTTTTGAGCACTTATATATTTCTGATTTTTAATCAAGAAGTTTATGATTACTGCGTCGCGTGGAAAGTGAAGCAATGATTTTTCACGGATGATTGTCGAATACTGGAATATAACTTATAATAGTTGCGTAGGCATACATAGCCTTCATTCGGTCATTTGTCGATTCTTTACTGTAAGGACAGAAATTCAGCGGAACCACCAGGAACTCCGATCGTTTGTTTTCATCAGGGAAAGACCTTAAATTGATGAGAAAGCCCGATTTCACTCGCATTCGTCTTAGCCGATTCATCTATTTTTCTTAATACTCACCTTGATAAATTCTACTCGATCCGCGAGCTGAACCGAAACTTAACAACCTATACTGAGCGAAACCTTTAGTTTATTCGCTATCAAGCATCAACGTCGAATAGAATTATTTGAAAATGTACCATCTGATGGTGACCTATATTTACTTTACTTCTAGCACAAGTACGAGTTTCTTATCCCTCGAAAGATGCCACTCTTTTTAGTACAGTTTTATCCTCGCGTTATATATTATATACATAATACTGATCCTACCTTGCGTTAAAATTGCACCCGCATTTCATAACCATAAAACTTGTCATGGGGAACTTGCCAGAGATTTCCATGAAACGTCCCTCTAAATACAGGAAATATATCTCGCTTTCGACGCTTACAAATGTATGCATACGCCAACGTGTATACACGCCAGTCTCGAGTTTTACTATTGCGCGCGCGTTTTTCATCTTCCTTCCTTGTGCTAAGCCCCACACGAAGGGAGAGCGAGCGCACGAGAAAATCCACCCATCGAGGGGCGAGATTGTCCCATTTGCAAAACGTGTCTCGGATGGATCTTCCTTTCCCAGATTATACGCTTGTTTCATTTTCTTCGGGGTGACCAACTCTCGAAATATGCCTCAAACAATGAATAACTTATGCGAGTGGCTTTTTATTTATTTAAATTCTTCCTGCCTGCTCATGAATAATTTTTACTTTTTAAATCATTTTTCTCAAAATTCGATGAACTCTTTGTTTTAATAACTAATTTATTGAAAGTATTTTTTAGCTTCAGTCTTACTTTTAAAATGTATACCTTTCTTGAAAGCACTACGTTTTATCTGTATATCTCTTTTAAGCTCTGTGAAAATCTCAAAACTTTATGAAAATTTAAATATCGTAACCGTACGAATTATGCGGTAGCATTAGCTATAGATATATGGCAGTTCCACACTATGTAAACAGTGGCAAGTATACTAGTACATTCATTATTACCAACCATAAATTCGTCTTTTCTCGTCTGTGGCTAGTGGTCGAAATGATAGTATACTATATGTTTCCTCAGGCCAGCAAAAAAATTACACATTTCTCTCCACTAGGCGCTGAGGGGGGAATGTGTACTTCTGTGAGGAAAAATAATGAAAGACTTGCACGTTTCATACGAATATATACATATACTATATTTATAATAATACACAGTTTGTACTTTATTTACAATATCCTATGTACATTAGCAACATTTACAGAAATAGAATTGGTTAATATATTTAATATATATAAAACATCACACTATACAATATTATATCTTACTTCATTGACGTTCGAATATTTTTAAATTTTATTTATATTAGCTTACATTGATTTTTAATATTATTATAATTTTCCTTATTTTTTTAACTTATACATTGATTGAATATTTATAATTAATATTTCTTTTTAAATTCACATATTATTCCAATTATACGTTTTATATCAATGGATAACCATGCTCAACCATTAGTTTAACATAAGCATGCAGTTAATCCTTTAATTTTAACGTGTTATCACGTATGCTTAAACTCTAAACACTATTTTACGTTATAAGGGTGCTATGATGCAACTAAAGATGTTAACCAACATTGACCGCACTTAAAGAATATCTTGAACTTCTGTTAATTTCACCTTGTAATTTTGAAAAAGGACTTTTCACAGTTCGCTTTACATTATATGGGCATTACGAGTAATAAAACATAAATAATATGAGCGTTCAAAATAGAATAATAGAAAAAATTAAATTAATTTATAGATTTTACAAGGTTATTATCATCTTCCTTAGCACATACTATCAAGGTAAGACCGAGGATCGCCTTTTCTTCTTTTCTGGCCATGGGAGGGTCTTTGTCCGGCTCGTATATAAAGTGTCATACGTTGTTATGTCACGTATACACTTTCCATTAAGGATAATGTAAGATGAAACACCTTGAAAGTATTTCTAGCTATAGTCCCACACATGGAGTATTTTTATTCACAATTAAATCTTTATACAAAGAGACACACTGCCTGATATACGCGTCATACTAGCCTGGCACAAGGGTCTAATAGAAGCTTTTACCGGAAATCAGAAAATTGAAATATTAATTGACTGGATTCTCTACTGTAGAACAGTTTTTCTCGGCTTAACAAACTTGAAGTTTAGTGATATGGACGACACTTTCTTTATTACAGTCATCAGAACGAACTATAATCGAACATAAAATAATTTCTCTGAATTAATATTGAAGACAGGATAGGCGTTTGGGATGGAGTATTTATTTTTGTAAAGAAAAAGAAAAAATGTACTACAATTTACGGGGAAATTTATTGGACTAGGAATGTCGAGGATCAATAACTCGATACGTGGTCTACAATCATAACTATAAAATAGTTTTCTTGTTTGCGCAAAGTTTCTTTTTTGATCGTTCATTTTTATTTTTATTATACCGTATTAGAAGAAAATATCTAGCTACATGACTGTCCACGCGCATAATATAAAGATAATAATGTGATAAAGAGAGAGATTCCTGTCTTCAGATTTTAACAAGACCCGTTTTAGAAAACTTATTTGAAATTATGAAATAAGTACCAATGTGGAGGTGAACGATTTAAAAATGGTTAATATGTATTCACAGATAATTAGTATACAGTTCACGTAAATACAGGATTAACTTAATTTTGACTATTTGTATTGTATTATATGCATAGGCAATACTCATTTTAAATAGCAACAAGTATGTGTCTATCGAAAATCCTATGAAAAAATATAATTTAAGATCACAGAATGTTCCTTATTTTCCATAAAACAACATGAAAAAAAATAGAACATGTCATCTCTGAAAGTTCGGTAAAAGGCATTGACTCGATATCTCGTTAAAGTGCAGGGAATCCAAAAAGGGTCCAAAAGAAAAAAACATGGCTAATAGGACAGGGCGTCTTTCATACGAAAGTTCATTAACGCCTGGTCATACCTAATTCAACTCGGCATTACAGTGTCCAATGAGATTCCGAAGGCGGTACTAATTTAATGATGAGACAAGAATGAGAGAACGACCCATCAGTAGTGCTATCGATCTCCAGACTTATTTTGTTTTCTCTATATCCAACCAGGCTGTAGATATTCTTATTCAGCAATTGATTCTAAGCGAGAATTAGCTCGACAAGACGTTTAATACACTCCATTGGATATCAATTTGTTTCCTTTATATTATGTACATTTCTTTCTTAATAAATATGTAGACTTTCTTATAGGTTCGTAAAATTGATATCGTATTGAAATACTTAATAATTGTAATATTTTTTTAACTGTTAAACATACACATCGACTTAAAAAAATAAATGTATATAACACATATATTATATATTCGAAAATTCATGATTTATTTATTTTATATCGCCACTTCTAAATTTGACTAAATATCTCTTTATATTTTACGTAATGTTCTTATACTTCATAAATATTTCTTTTGCGTTCGCTAAACTTTGACAAATTTGTATTAAACATTTTTATGAAATTATGAAATAATTAAGTTACTTGAGAAAAGTAAAGGAAAAAATTCGAAACAGTCTTTGTACGTTATAATTATTTTTAAAAAACTGCAGCCTTATAATATATTGTATACTATACAAATACGTACGCAATGTAAAAAAAGGCCATCTTGACCTTAGTGCGCACCATGATATACTTTTCCTTTTTTTAATGCTGCACTTATGAATTTTCGAGCTTTTTCGAACATTTGAACCGGGACTGATAAATGTATTACTTTTTAAGAGGATACATTAATTGAAAAAACCAACGGTTAATACAGTATGAAAAAAATGTTCTTATGGTTTGCTTAATTATTATAGGCACAAAAACGCGAAAATCTGTCGTGTGTTGCAAAAAAGTCTTTACATCATTCTTCTTATGAATTAACTTCAATTAAACATGCATTCGTAGAACAAGTTGGCTACTGCTTCTATATTGGCAACACAGGATACAATAATAGTATATAATCATTATATTCGTTCGTGTACTTCGACGTTAAAGTTTCGACAGTTAGGAACTGTGATAGTTGTAACGAGCTAATACTGTTATCTCGACTTAAGTAAATGTAGTTTCTATGAGGTTGTTCGTAAACTTGACTGACTGAACGCATATATAAAGACTAACGTATAGGATAGAATTCGCAGTAAAACAGCGAAAAATGAATAATGCGTATTTATAAACAACCATTTACAATTTAAACAAATCGATGGCTTGCCTGTACGTTCAGGGAAAATCCAAATTTTCTCTCGGGGTCATATTGAGCGTTTCCGTAGGGCTTTTGAATGACCTCGATTGTCTGAACAATTGCTATATATAACGCTGAGGGTTACAGTGATACCTTGTCAGGCTTTTAAGGACCTTCCGTAGGAGTTGCTCCAGGCAACGCCTAAACGTGATACCGCACATTGCGTACAATAAGAAATTGATACTGAAATTCGTATAGTACAATAACATGAAAAACTGCTGGAGACACCACAGCAACGCGGGTGTGTCCTTGCGCGCCAGCGTGAAGAAAAAGACGCACAGTCGGATAACGTAGCTGAAAGAAAACATCATTTTCGGTTAGTTCGAAGTAAGCCGACTCTACGAGTACAAGTTCTATGCTGTAGCATTCACGAGCTGAAATTTTGTTATAAAAAACATTGCTTGCGCTACAATAACGCAGTGATAAAATAACGCTTCCTGGTGTTTGTGCTTTTGTTTCTCTCAATAAATCAACTACAAATTTTTGGGAAAATATAGCATATTGTGCAACACAGGGGATGGACACTGGCAATTTCCAGCGTAAATAAAATTATTTTAGCACGAATCATAGAGTGGAGTGCTAAAATTATCACCCGAGCTAGAAATTGCCTCCCCCTCCCTTTTGTTATACATCGTATTTTATTCACGAGACCCTTTTTCATTCATATATATGGATAAAGTGGGTGGCAAGTGGCGAATGGACACTTTCAAATTTCTTTCAACCGATTTGACAAATTTGTGGAGAAAAGGATCCATTACTCACTGACTCGAAATGGCTATGTTGCCATACGCCTTAGATGCATGAAAAAGGATCTATTTCGTGTACGTGGTTAAAAAAGAAAAAATTTCCTCCTTGAATGTTGTAGTGTTTTATAAAAAAGTTTTACTAAAATCAATTACCTTGGTAGATTCAGTAGAATAAACACAGTACTAATTAACAAAAGCATTTTTGTGATGCTCTGCTGATTGCGCGTAGAGACCAAATTTCTGGAAGACGACCTCACATCTGAAAAATTACAAGTTACGGCAACTGTTTATAAAGCTTGCGAAGCTTATGTACATACAAAAACTTTATCTCTTTTGGAAAACTACAAGCTCGCGCAAAAATGTGCTGTAGCAAAAAAAAAAAAAATCATCAGAAAACACTACGTAACAATTCAACTCACGTATGCAACGCGAGGTAATTTCGGGCAGCGCGTAGACGTTCCGTGGGGTTGAGGGGGCGACGATAGTCGACGGCGCCTGCTGCGCTTGGGGCGGCGGCGTTGTCGTCGTCGTCTGTTGTTGCTGCTGCTGTTGCTGCGTGCGAGAATGATGCGAGTGATTGTTCTTGGACGACTGGAACGATTGTTGAGACAGCTGTCTGCGGCCTCCTATACCCGAGCCGAGGGCAATTCCGTTGGCTCCGTTGTTGCTGCTACTGCCACTCTGAAACAGAGCGTAATTTTTCACTTTTTTCCGTTGTGCTTTTAACATTGTGTTGTCCGAGACCATTGAAGAAAAATTGCGCGATGCGCTCCGCGAAACGAGGATATTTTTCTTTTGTACCGCGGAACGGTATTATGCGCGGGGATTGAATTTTGAATTGCTGCAAGATCTTCGCTATTGTCGACCATAATATAACGTTGATAAAGATTGAAGATTCATTTCTTGAACTAATTTTCAAGTAATGCCCGGGAGAAAAAGAGAGAGCAAATAATCTCCAATTTAAAGTAGTTATTAAACATGTGTGTGTATATATATATATATGAAGGGCAATATGTAAAAGGGATTATTAGTACATGTTTTACAATACTTGAACGTAGGCGAGGAAATCTGCACGTGACGTATCTTACACAAATAGATTTACGTGGCAAATAAATCTTCTGTAATATACACAAAAAAAAGCATCAAGTATGAAATATTATAGTCTATCGCCTCAACAAAAACAAAAACAAAAGTTACATTCCGTTGCCGTACTCCTCTTGTCTTGAATAATAAATTTTCATCTTGCGCATCGATTGACCAGGGCACGATTCATAGCATGTAATCAATCTGCAAACTTGTTGCGCAATCGTAATATTTGTAATTCCATGCACATAATTTATCCTTCCGCGAAATTATAATAGCAGCACGCCGGTGGGCGAATTAACGTTTCATACGATGCGACCAAATGATATATAATCAAGTAAGCAGCTTATCAAGCAAGTAATTCGTTTCAATGATTTTTCTGTCTGTTGAATTGACGAGGCACTGAAGCCTGAGTTTGAACTTGTTCAGATTATTACATCATCGCCAATTTTTAATGAAGGAATGTACGGGGTTGTAGTTTTTCTCATATATTATATTAGTAGTGCCATATCGAATAGAGAGGAATTTTAATCAATGATGAATATTGTATTTCCCGTATGTTTATTTCGCTACAACCATCAGCGATACGACCACCTATTATTATTAACCTCCTGGCCGAATGGATCGACAAAGCCAACTTGATTACTCGTTGCGATCACTAACTATTGACGTTGTTAATTGTTTTCATCAATACTGTTCGACGAAATTACTTTTGAGGTATTGATATGACTGGACACCGTTAACTAACATTTCCATAACTATATATATTTATTTACTTATTTATTTATATTTATATATAATGATGTCGGAATTTAATAAATTATAAATGATTTCGTTGTTTTAATGGATAAACTTTATCGTATCGGTAAAGTAGTCAATAAAAGTTAATTGATACTGTATTCGAAGAAATTTCAATTAAATTTTAATTGAAAAAAGTATTAGGGCTTACTTTCCGTTCGAGAGTTCATTTTTTTCTATAGAGCGGAAAAGTATAGACAGGACAAAATTTAATTTCTTTTCAGGTCTTTCTAATTCGTTCTCTAATTCTATCGAACTTGATTCCGTGCAAAGGCAGTGGTAAGAACTATAATCTGAGTTTTCGCGACAAGAATTTGAACTGTGATAATTTTCGCGGCGAGAATGAACTGCGTTACTCTTCGATAGTAATTTGAGCTGTGTTAGTCGACGCTTAACGACCACAGTGTCTTATATGGCTAGTCGTTATCTATGCCTAAAATAATCTTACTTTTGAGCGTTTTTCTGATCGATATGAATTTTCTAAATTTCAAAAAGTAAAAATTGAGAAATAACCTAAATAATTCCTTAACGTATAATAATATTTCCCTGCTGCAATTTCATTTTATATGTAGGATATTAATTTTCAGTAGAAATATTTCGATTTTTGAGTGACATGTTGACAAACGAAGTTGGTCTATTTTTTTTTACCGGGATATGTTTGGATCTTATAACAATAGCAATGGAATATCCCGTTATGATCAGATTTCGCTTGATGAGTTTTGTGCAATTGTTTGTCCATCTGCGTTACCGCCAACTGTATAAGCCGTGACGGCTCACTTCGTCCGCATAGGAATCGGTATCGCAGAAATGAATATTTCGTTTATATTTAGACAAAGCCAACCTAAAATAATTCCTCTACAGGCGATTTCTCATTCTGTTTATTCGCCTTGTCCGAATGAAGAAACTTTGAAACTATTTGCAGCAAGGAATTTTATTTGTTGATATGTCGATTCGACTGTGTGTTTTATTATATGCATTCGGGAATATAGTAGATTTTGGAAAATTTGAATAATGCGCGAAATTGTACTTTAAGCACGCTGTATCCAAAACAGTATTACATTTGCTCATCGAGTCTTCGTTTCTACTTTTTAAAACTCTTTCGACGTTGCCTAAAACACCATATCGTTATATTGATCTTTTTGCTATAGATTAAGTAGCCATGACGACAAGGCACAAAATAGCTTATCAGCAGATAACATTTAAGCGTATATTACAGTACGTTGTAGCTGAAGAGCTTTACAAAATAATTTCATCGTGTTAAGTGAAAGGTTTGTATAAAGTTAGACCTTGATTAGAAAATGTTCATACTTAGGTAAATAGTGAAAATGAGAGAAAAAAAGGTTGGTAACATCAGTAAAAAAGCGCTTGCTAAAATACGCACTAGCTAATTTTTGGTTGATCGGACCGAAAATTTGGTATAGGTATAATAAAAAGAAAAGCGATAAATTATCTATACTTTTGGTTATATTTACTAAGTTCTTGGTCTAAGGTAAAACAAAAAATAGTTATTTAACCAAGAGCTTTGTTACCATCACAATTATTTTTTTAGATTTTCTTCACTAGAGCTTTTGAATTTACGAGCGTATCCACCTACCGAGATAATGATAAAATGTGAGATAATTGTAATCAGGCAGCGAGTAATGTACACAAAGTTATTAATGTGGTTGTCGTTTGTAATTACAATTTTGAAAAAGCTATCAAACAATTAATTCATATGAAGTTTGTTTTACGCAGTTTTATTATGCAGTGGAAATTACAGCTGAAATAATGTGCATGGGTGGTAAATTATTTAAAAAAGCAATAAAATCGCTCAACTTTACGCATTATATTATAATACGGGTCAGTACATAAATTATTAAAAATATACAATCTTTTGGCTAAGAAGCTCATATATGATTATTAATATTATCATATGGCATTGAATTTCTTATATATGATCATACATGATAGATATACAAGATTTTTTTATTATAATGTTAGTGCTCAAATGCAGTTCTTCATAGATACAATTCCCTTATTAGCAGACATTGTGCGAATAACACTGAAAGTAGAGTTGGAAGGTAATTGTAATTTAAATAAACTATACACATTTTACGTTTTTTACGTTCTCTGCATTCAGGTATGAAACTTATCGCGACCTATAACGAACACCAAAATCCACTACATCCCGAAGTTTCACGCAAGCCTTTCGCGCACAGCGGTGCAGTAGTATATAGTCGTTCTTTTTTTACCGCAAGCAAAACACGCACCCGTCGAAGATTTATTTTAAGTTCCTCGTTAGAAAAGCGGGAAATGAAGACGCGGAAGAAGTGTAAGAGTATATATATACACTCTTCTTCTTGTATATGCATAGCTATATTCAACAAACCGAAATGTTAATCTAAATATTTTGAACTAAAGTAGAAGAAAAGAGCTGCTTAAAATTATAGATTTTAAAAAAGAGAACTATCGCTGGTTTGAGTTTGACTTTGATCGTCGGTTCTTTTTGTATTCAAGCTCTTTTGTACCGTGCTGTGATTCTATATAAAACAGCATTTGCCGTTCGGGTTTGGATCTCCAGACATCCAGTAACATTTCGGTATAAGTCTTTTCGGCCGAGTTATCAATTTTGCACACACACACACACACACACTCACATGCACATACACATGAGCTTACCGGTATCTGATTGAGATTAATATCAGAACGTTCCCTGCTGGGACACCTCGTCTCGGTGGACAGTCCCACGGAGCTGGTCTGTCCGAACCTCCTGCTGAACCTCAGTAGATTCCTCATGATCATCGTGTTCATGACGATGATGAGGACGAGCGGAGCCATGAGACTGGCGATGCTGTCGATGATGCTGACTATCCGCATCGTCTCGAGGTACTCGTTCTTCATGTCGCACATCTCGTTGCCGTCCTGCGTCTTGACGACCCCGGCCGTGACGAAAGAGTACGAGTGGCTGGCCATCGCCAGGACGACCAGCACGAAGACTATGGTCTTGGCCCGGGCTATCGTGCACATGTGCGGTCGGTGCAGCGGATACTGCACCGCGATGAAACGCTCGACCGTGAACGCGACGATCAGCCAGACGCTCAGACTGCTGCAGACCGAGGAGACGTAGACGACTGTCTCGCACCAGCCGTCCTTATTGAAGACCCGCCAGCCGATGCTGTTGTTCAGCCAGACGAGCAGCAGCGAGAAGAGAAAGCTAAAGTCCGCGGTGGCCAGCGCCGCCAGGTAGTAGCTCGAGCTTCGCATCTTCAGGTGCGTATTCAGGAAGACCACGCAGGAGAGCAGGTTGCCCACGAGTCCCAGGAGGATGATGAACGGGATGTAATACTGATGCGAGAAGTCCAGGACGAAGTAGAGCGAGTGACACTCGTCGCCGGCATCCTCCTCGTACACCTCGATGCCACCGGTCTCGAAGCTTCGGTTACGCGCCGGAACCTGATGCTGGTGCGGCGCAGCCGGCTGACCCTCGGGCTCGTCAGCCTCGTCGTCGAACGAGATGGCCCGACGAACGCGGCTTTCGGCTATGAGCCAGCCGCACCTCGCGGTGCCCCTCTGCGCCAGCAGGCTCACCAGTGCGTTCATCCTCTCTACTCCTCGTCGAGCTTATTTCGCTCCGAGAGGCATTCGAGCTTTGCTTTGCTTTCTGTTTACGGATAGACAGACAGACGGACGGACAGACGGACGGACGAGGGAGACGTAACTTTCTTTTAGCGCTGATTGAGCCGCATGATCGATCACTGGTCAAACACACACATACACACACAGACACACACACGCGTATATGTTATTTTTTTGGCCAGTAGATTTTACAAGATTGGACGATCCGTCAACGCCGATGGAGTTTTGTAGGAAATTCAACCGCAAGCACTCGATCAATTTCAGCGGGCGCACGCACTTTTTGAAATTTGAATCCTGCCGCCTCGACCCTGTAGATACGCGCGGTTTGACGACAACGACTGATGATGCACAAGAGTATGAAGCACTATATATACATGTATATATATATAGAGCACAAAGCACAGTACGGCACGATATAGCACAGCTCGAACTTTCCGATTATCTGGGATAAAGGAGCGTGACGTGGCGCAGATCGAGCTGCTCGAGCGCGCGTCGGGAGTGAAACTGAGCGGCAAAGCTTTCGCTCGCAAGCTTCGTACGAGCTCGCATGCGCGGTTGCGACGCGCGCGCGCGCTCGGCGCGTGGAAGAAAGAATTGATGAGAATTTGCCGAAGGATTGGCTACAAACGTAATTATCCGACAGCTGTATATTCAGTACGAGGGTATGACTATCATGTTGGCTTGCAGTGCGTAGAGCGAGAGAAAAAATGTAGTTTTTATCGATGCGACATTGCTGCGAATTTGAATCTCACAATGCATGCACGCGAATTGCCGAGGTCGGTTATGGAATGATTATACTTGTTGCTGTTGCGTATAAATGAGTATGAAATTGTAAATTTCATGTTTATAGAACAATAACTCGTGGTGCTACATCTTTCGCCGGCTACATTTGTTTTTTATTGCAATTGTTTTATTCGTTGAATATACTGTTTGCTTTAGAAATATATTTTTTTCTAATGAAAATTCTACTTTCAACCCCTAAATCAGTATGAAAATGAAATAGGGCTTTTTTAATCCAGTCAGAAACTGAATAATCAGAATGTCGATAAACATATACATAGTATCGAAAATGAATAATGTAGAAGAATATAAAAGACAAAGTTAGGTGAACACATAAAAGTAGCATCTGACTGATGAAATCACTTTTCATCAAAAAGCCATTCACTAATTTGTATACATTTCCTCAATCACATACTTGAAAGATTGCAACGGCCTCTAGAGTCTCGGTCAGTTTATTTTCGTCTCTGTGTACCCCAACAAACAAAGCTAAGCCATCAGTATGTATAGATATATGTTAGGTTAAAAATGAAATCTGTCGGGTGAAGATGGTATAGAGCAAATTGATTAGAAGGAAGTCAATTATTATCGCCCTTTGTCAAGCTACAGGATAATTCGAATCACCGAGGCCAGAGAGATAAAGATATGAAATATTAGCCTATCTCTCTCTCTCTCTCTCTCTTCCGAATCAAGCGCAGAGCGAGTACATCTTCTATATATATATAAAGAAGGTCGAGAATCGATGAATGGACGACGAGGCCTCGTGTTTACGTTTGCTTTGGCTCTCTCGAGAGGGGCGACACTGCTCTGGGGTGCTAAAACGGCGCTTCTTCCTTTTTAGTCCACTTTTTTCGGCCCTTGCCGCATATTCTCCCTGTGTAGCCCAGACTTGGTGCGTGGGAGAAACAGAGGGAAAGGGGAGGGGGGCGCAAATAGACCGGTAGCAGTGCGAGGAAGGCTCAGAGTCGCTCACGCACGTGCAAGATTCCGAGGAGACGAGATCAGCGAAATTAATTTTCCATGAGCCGAAACGCTCCCTCTTGCCATCTAATTACTAACTTGTGCAGAAGACACGCCGCTGCCCGAGATTATAAGCCTAAGTGCTTGATTATTTTCTCATAGCTGCAAAAAAAAATAGAAGCCCAGAAAGAAATAGAGCGCAATCTTCGTCCGCGATGAATATTCTGGTAAATTTTTAGTACAGATGATGTTATAAGGCTGGCTTCTCCGGTAAATAGGCTGTTAGTATACGAGGAGTGCGTTTGTTTTTGATTTGCTTGCTCTAAGCGCGAGTGTTTGGCATTTCGCGCGTGTGTGTATGTGTGTCAAGAATACGGAGTGGAGAATTTCCATTTCAAAAGCAGCTTTTCAACTGTGCTTAATTGCCACCATGGTAACAGCCGATCTGTATAATAACTCGGTTTAGATGACAGCATACGGCTATACTCTTTGAAAGCTCGATTGCGATATTGCCTAATAAAAATAAATAAATGAGTGGCTCTTCCGAACTTCGTGGCATCGTAACGTATTATGTTGTGTTTCTAGATGAATTTTAGCTCTGGAAAGTTTCCAGGCTATGTTCGTTATATCTATACGCCTTTCTCGATCTCGAATAACGCGAGTGTGATTCTCATCGGATTCGAAACAATCGGATCACGATGATGGGATTCGAACCCACGACCCCACGCGCGCGTGACGAAGACGGTTTACCATGGACCTAACGATGTTCAGCTTTATACCCTAAATTAAACTCAAATAAGCTTTGGAATCAATCGTTCATAAATCTTAAAGATCATTTTCACAGTATTATATGGCTTACTGAAGCTTAGCTCGTTATTTTTCAAATTCTTTTGGCTGCATCTATACTTTCTTAATAGTTTCCAGTTCATATTTCCTATAAAAAAAATGTATATTTTGAACAAATGTTAAAAGATTTTCTCTATTCGTAGACGAGAGCCAAAGGACTCGTATGCAAATAAGCGCAAGTACGGTCAGCCGTCCTTGGTCGAAAATTAAGATAAAAAAAATAAATAAACAGAGAACACGCGTCGACCCAAACAAATCCCAAAAAAAAACTAAGAAGCAAAGCTTAGAGTACCCGCACGCGAGCACAAACAAACGGCCAAGCGCCAGAATGAACCCAACCCGCAGGCGGGTACACACCCGTTTCCCGGAACATCGTAGATATAGTCGTAGATATAAATCGATTGTGGCAGCATTAAGTGTCGGATCAAGTGTGAGGCGCCGGTGGGGCACTGTACGCGTAAACGTTAATCGTTGTTTATGTCTATAACAAGTTTAAATAACCCATCAATCCATTATACATCACAACACGACTGACTTGTGAATTTCCAGTGCTACGAGGTCCTTCAAAGGACTTGTACGCGTCTTCGGGGCAAAGCACAGCCGAGCGGCAAGCCCTTTGTCCCAGTCCACTGCTACGTACTCAATCCTAAGTCCGTCACTATGGGCCAGCTGTACGGCGAGTTCGATCCGAATACTCATGAATGGTAAGTAAAACCGAAGGGATAGATATATAAGGGCGATCCCGCCGTAAGTTGCACAAAACAGGCTAAAAAATGTTTCTTGACTAAATCGATTTATTTAAGGTTACAGCGCGGTTAATCGTGCCGCAATAACATACAAATCAAATGTTTTTAACCGCAGTAGAATTGCGCACTTCTATAAAACGTTGTATAGAAAAACATGATTTTACGTGTTACAGAACTGACCACGAATTCACAAAATTCTAGTAATTATATACAATTTGAATCGCGCGATATAGTTTATCGTTTAGAGTTTATAAAACAATCAAATCAAAGCATTAGTTATAGGATTAAGTCCACAATTTGTTTATTTGCGTCATGATTTGTCTTCAATACTGTTGTTTTTCGGACATTCTTCCTTTTATTAGTATAGTTTTACGTTTTTCTGCGACTGGTATACATCAATATGGGATATACCTAGTTTTAGTATTCTATAGTTATTTTTTTTGCTTTCTCATACTTATTTTTCTTTTACTTTTGCGCCAGCGAGGGCGATTACGAAAAGCAACGATTGATATTATTATCAATATTGAATATTGAGTATTTCGGAACTGATATTTCACCTATTATTTGCTCTTACAGCCTAATTAAATGATATATTAAATTTGTCCGTATATAGACTTCAAAGTACTCGCTATTTGCTTGATAAAAGAACCTTTTATTTTTTAATATATTTTATTTAAGTATTAATAGTTTTGTGGAGGTACGGAACTGATGAATTGCGAACTGACATTTAGGGTATATTTCGTCGATTAGTTATAAATCGGGATAGACAAACTCGCTCAGATTTTTTAGTTTTAGTATTTCGTTGCAAATTACATTAGAAAAACTTATGGGAATTCTTTTACGTCGGAATCACCCATATCTATTCTCTTTTTTCCCCATTCCCTGATATTTGCCCATTATGCTACTGCGCGAGAAGTATCTATATCTATAGCAAAAAAGCGACGGAACTATCTCATATATGCCAAGTGCCCGTTGAGTTTGTCAAAAGTTAATTAAAACACGTAATTGCCGCATGTTTGCAAAAGAATGGAAACCTGAGCGCATGCATCGTTCTCATTTTTGATTATATTAATTTCGTATTCCCTGCGTTAGCAATAACGAATAGTTCAGATTTTCTACGAAATGACTCCTCAATTAGCCTTGACGGTATATAATATAGGTCATGTTTCAATCACGCTTACCCGCAATAACGCGACATTTTATCAACGTTCTTACAATAGAAACTAGGATAGTAGATTCCGCTTTATGATTTCCCATCGTTGTACGCACGTTATCTAGGACGGATGGCATATTGTCGACGCTGATTCGCACGGGCACAGCCGCGACGGACGACGAGAAACGTTGGTACGTCTTCGACGGGCCCGTCGATGCCGTTTGGATCGAGAACATGAACACCGTACTCGATGACAACAAAAAGCTCTGTCTGTCGTCCGGTGAGATTATGAGACTCTCACCGACGCAGACTATGATTTTCGAGGTGTCAGATTTGAAGGTCGCCTCGCCGGCCACCGTATCCAGGTTTTCATTTATTTATTTGTTTTCTTTGTTGACATTATTATTTTTCTGTTGATCAACATTTTTGTCTGCGTAATTGTATTTCACTCGGCAAGCGCATAATAATAATATAGCCTTTTTTCTCCTCTCACTTATTCTGTATACAGCGTGTATATCTGACTCTGAAAACCAACAGATCGAATGATGTATATATTTATGTAGAAGCAACACGTGTTTCGCAACGCCTCCCCTCCCCGTCTTGAAAATTCAGGCGAGCTCCGGTTAAACTCGTACGCTTGCGCTTTTTTTCGACTTTTTTCCGCCTCTCGTCCGACAGCTCTCCATCGAATGCTGCCTAATTGATGTTTTCCCTATTTTGTAACGCGTGGAAGAGCTTTCGTAAATAGAGATTTTTCTCAGCGCGCTTTTATATAGGAAAATAGAAAAATTATCGCGAAGTTTTATTGAAATGTTTATTCGATACTCGTATATCTCGTCAGCCAACCATTTAACGTTGTTGATACAGATGAAAATGCAATCAAATATATATAGCATAATGTATGAGCCGTATCGATTTCCCGTACTGAAAATTTAGATGCGGCATGGTCTACCTCGAGCCGGAAGGATTAGGAATAAAGCCCTTTATTGATTGCTGGGTCAAGAGATTGCCGGAAGTAAGTTTCGCCGATCTCCAATAAATTAAACTTATTTTAATCTTTTTTCCACGCCGAACTTTTCAACAAGATAAATCCGTCACACATTCTATCTGTATAAACTTTTGCCAGCACGTGACCGATTACACGACCGAAATATCCCGGCTGGCCTACCTCTTCCTGCCGTCGAGCTTGCGGTACTTGCGAAGTAATTTGCGCGAAATAGTTACGAGCGTCGACTCGGGTCTGATCAGGTCCTACTTTAACCTGATGGACTTTCAAATCGCCTCGTTCAAGAGCTCGGATGGCAAAACTTTTCCCGGTATAAGAGCTTTCTTTACATATAATCCGGGAAAAAAGCTTCATTACTCTGCTGTAAGAGCATGTATATCAAATCGTTGAACGACACAGCACATCTGATCGAGCCCTGGTCGGTGTTCGCGCTCGTCTGGAGCATCGGCGCCACGTGCGATTATGACGGCCGGTATCTCTTCAGCGATTGGCTTAGGAAATTACAGATAAGCTCCGGCTGTCAATTCCTCTTTCCCGACGACGGCCTGGTCTACGATTACAGGCAAGTCAGACGACGAGGCGAGCTTTTTTATACCTATGCTTTTCTTTTAACTTGCCGTGTTTCATTTTTTTTTCTTCGTGTGCATAATAATGAAATTTCCCGCACTGCCATCATATTTCAACGGTGGAATTTATTGCGGGAGTGAAAAAATGGGGCCGTGGAATGCAATTTTTTTTTTTGTTATGCAACCCCCTATTTTAAGGCTTTTATATATAAACAGGGAATTAAAAAAAAATATTTTATCGGCCCAGGTGCGTAGTATTTACTATTTTTACGTTTAATTAAAAGTATATAATCGAACGAAATTTCATGGTTTTCAGATTACACGAAAGCGAAGAGGAGTACCAATTCCATTGGGTCAAGTGGCTCGACGATGTTCCGGCTTTCATTACCAAAGCCGATGATAAATTTTCAGGTTTGCTGTGCATATAATACATACATATATATAGCAGTGAGCGATTCGACTTTAAATATAACAAATCCTTGATCGTAATTTGCGGTTAATTAATGTCGGTTATTGATTATTAGAATAGCTCAGACGTTGATTAGTAAGTACCGCGGAAGCCTAATGCAAGTTCTGATAATCACAGATATGGAGGTTCCAACGGTCGATATGGTACGCAGTTCGGCGTTGATCGATCGGCTTCTAATTAGAGACTGTAATGTGCTGTGTGTCGGTCCGACTGGGAGCGGAAAAACCCTGACGATCTCGGCTAAACTGTCTCGAGATATGCCCAAGAAATACATCTGTGACTTTGTCATATTTTCTGCTCGAACGTCTGCTAATCAGATCCAGGTATGTATACACACCCACACGCACACACACTTATACTTCATAGAATTAGACATTTTGAACATTGGCTACTTACACGCGGACATATAACGAGTATAACTTTGACTAATTATGTACAGGACCTCATAGACGGTAAACTCGACAAGAGGAGGAAAGGCGTGTTCGGACCACCTGTCACAAAGAAGCAGATATTCTTCATCGACGATCTGAACATGCCTGCACTGGAAACCTACGGCGCCCAACCTCCTATCGAGCTTCTTCGTCAATTTATGGATTTCAAAGGTTATTTTACAATTATATTTTAAAAACGCGTCTGTTGCAAATATACGTACATTATTTATATAAACAAAACTCTTGGCGCACGATCGACTCGGTTAACCGAAGTATAACCGGCCGTTCGGCGAATGTGCAGCCTATTTTACTACGGTGTACACGTATATTATGTATATGTATAGGGTCGGACGTTTTCATGCGTATTGCCTCATATAATATGTATATAAGCATGAAGCGATCCCCTTCTCTGGTAGCCTTAGGCCAGTTTGCGGGAATTGTGGACTGTTAAAGAAACAGGCACACGTATATAACATAACGGAATGATGCGGCCGGATAAGCTTTTTTTAAATCTACATAAATAATGAGCTTGTTCATTACTAAAAAAAAGGCGATACAGATGGTCGCGTGATGTGATTATTTTCGTTTTGCTTTTTGTATAATATATTCAATTATATATCGCGGAAGAGCGTGGGAAATTAATGAATGAAATTTCTCAGTATCAGCAATGGTCTATGCTGCAAACTCTATTAATAATAGCAATGCGTTCCCTATAATTGATGCATTGATTACATTCGATAGAGCAATATTGAATTTTATAACATGTGCATATTGCTCTAAATTATGAAATATTATAGGTGTTATGTGAATAAATATAATATTACTACTATAATCTACTCGATCGTATAACATTATAGATGTAATTATTTTGCGAATTACGAAAACAGTTAGGTCTTTTTGAATAATAGTATCTATACGTCATTATTATTTATTATATAAAATGTATAGATTAAAGAAAAATGAAATTTTGAGTATTAAAAATAAACGCAATATCAGGCAGAAGCTAACAAAATCATATACTGAATATTTTTTACTATACTCGCATGAGTTTTGTCTCGCCTTTTGCATAGTGTTCCAGTCCAAATTTAGCCAGAATTAAATGACACTTTTTATTCGGACAGCAGAGAAAAAGCTCTAAATTTTTTACATTTACTAAGTAAAATGCTCGGTAAAAACTAGAAAAAAATTCAACAATTTGCCGAGTTATCGTCAAGAAGGAAAAAGAGTACAGAAATAAGCGTATTACATCGTAACAATATTCTTTTCAGGATGGTACGACAGAAAAGAGATAGGCTCGTTCCGATCGATCGAGGACGTAAACGTAATCGGGGCAATGGGACCACCCGGCGGCGGTCGAAATCCCGTAACACCTCGACTCCTACGCCACTTTCATTTCGTCGCATTTCCCGAAATGGAGGACGTCACAAAGGTTACCCAGCACGCGGATTACTAATTGCTGTCTTTCTGATGGCCGTAATTGCGTCTAATTGAACTTGCGCATAGTTATATCTGCATGTACACGTATATACATTTACTAAATATGCGCGATTTGCAAAGCCGAGCGATCAGAGTCTGAAAATTTCCAAGGTCGCGCGCAGCAGTTATTTCGTGTCGCCCTTTGGTATTATTCCGTTAGCGAGGAAATAGGAGCGAGAGAGAGAGAGAGAGAGCCACGCCCTTATAAGCCGAGCTAATTATCGCTGCCGCCGCGCACATATCTGCATTTAATGATGGAGCGACGACGTCGAAGCTTTCTGTCCGCGTGATTAACGCGTGTTTGTCCATCGCGCGCGACTTTTCTTTCTCCCCCCCCCTCTCTTTCTCTCGCTCTCATGTGCCCCCCTACCAGGCCGTAATTAGGCCTCGTATAACTCGACCGTGTCGTCGTAATTTTCCCTTTATTATTACCACCGAGTCGCTATAGGAGGCCTTTCGATATCCCCTCGATAGCGTGAGTACGGCAGACAATGTATAATAGCCGGAGGGAATATGATTTTCAACGAGATCAAAGCCAAACATCGCGATGTTTTTCAGAAAAACATCTTCGGGAGTATACTGTCCTCCTGGCTGGCGAGGACAAGTTACGCGGAGCTGCTCGAGCCTATGGTCGACGCTACGGTCGAGGTGTTCGCGACGATATGCAAAGAACTTTTGCCGACGCCCGACAAATCGCATTACACCTTCAACGTCAGGGATTTGGGCAAAGTCGTTCAGGGTGTACTCATGGCCGAACCGACGCAGATTCACGTCAGTTATCTCGTTATAATGTACATACGCAGCTGCGTGTATCAATTTTAATACATCGTGCGGTTTATATTGCATAGGAAAGGGAGGAACTTCTTCTGCTGTGGTACCACGAAAACTTTCGCGTCTTTAGCGACCGACTGACGAACGAGTCGGACCGGAACTGGTTCGAGAATTTACTGCGAGCAAAGTTGCAGAGTAAATTTAATTACGACGACAGCCGCGCGAGAGGGCTTGTTCAATCGGGGAGAACTTTATTTTACGCGGACTTTTGTAACTCTGAGGGTCGATACGAGCGTATCCGTAGCGCGGACACGGTGAGAGTTATACCGTTTCACTATAGCTATATACATGTTACAATATTATATACAATACATCTGCTGGAATTTTTTCGCCGGATATCAAAGATGGAAAAGGTTCTGCTGGACTTTCTGGACGACTACAATAGCTCGAGCACGACGCCTTTGAGCTTAGTGCTTTTCGAGGACGCGATGAGTCACGTCTGCAGAATAACTAGAATTCTCCGTCAGTCGCCGGGTAATGTACTTTTACTGGGCATGGGTGGCTCCGGTGCGTATATACATGCGAAGAATGCTCTGCATAAATACACGGTATATAAAATACAAGACGACATTTGCAGGTCGACAGAGCTTGACAAAGCTCTCTGCACATATCGCTGACTACGGCTGCTTTCAAATCGAGCTCAGCAAAGCTTACTCGACTCGAGACTGGCGCGAGGACGTGAAGCAGCTGCTCCTGAAGACGGGACTAGGAAGTGCTCCGGGCGTCTTTCTATTCTCCGATACGCAGATCAAAAGCGACCTCTTTCTCGAGGACATTAACAACATTCTGAGCTGCGGCGATGTGCCCAACATATATCAGCCGGACGAGCTGGACAGGATTTTTCAAGCCATGCGCTCTCGCGTGCAGGAGGCCGGTCTGCAGATCAATCGGAGCAACCTGTTGGCGGCTTACCAGAAACACATTCGGAACAACTTGCACACCGTCATCGCCATGTGGTGAGCTGGCTTTCCAACGATTTAAATACTTATATATCTTTTATTATATTTATGTGGAAAAGTCAAATGATCTCGAACAATGTTTATCACTAAATTATGCTGTGTGTATAGTGCATAGAACTTAGCGTTTGCGTTAAATATATATTTTTGATTGAAAAATAAAATTTCTCGAAAGGAAACTCTATTTTAAGCCGGACTGGCAAGATAAATGTTAGGGCAAGAATTGTTTGAATAGCGAATACAATAATTAATAAAAAAGAAAACATATTCAGTCGTCCAACGAAAAGGGACGTTTTTCTGCGCGAAAGTGAAATGAGGAACAACGATATTTACATTTGCAGCGGGTTAATTTTCTTATACTAGAACTAACAAAGTAATTACCGCGTATAAGCCCTGTAGCCATCGCAATTAATTACACGAAACATTATTATATTTTATGCGCATATATCTAACTCATTAGGTAAAAAATTACACGAATTGTACGGATATCACCGTCAGCGATATCCATCAATTTTTCCCCTAACTATTGAGGTTCTTCTGTTCGTTATAATTAGCTATCATGTCGTAGAGGTTTCAAAAATTCAAAGCATACAAAAAGTAGTACATTTTGAGATGATATGACGTGTCAGCTACGAATAAGTGATTTACCCTCTTCTTTTAAGGCTATAAGAACCTTGTTGATTTTTCGCTAAATTAAAATATACACATTTAGCGGAGCCAATAAATTTTTCTACGTTATTTTAAAACGGGAATAACTGTGTAGGTTATAATTACCATGACAATGATTATAAGCCAGAGTTAATTATAACTTATATTATAACAGTGTCATTATTGTCCGATAGTAATGTTTACCATCCGTTGTTAATTATTATTATGATATTATTATTAGATATGAAGACATAGTTATAACTTAAATCAACATCGTCGATGATTCGGAGCAAAATTATCGACCTCATTCGGCTAACGTATTCAGCAACGAATTAGCAAAAGAGCTATTTCTTACGCGAGTGAAAAATCAGCTTTCGCACGCGGATCGAACACTATTTTTCGATATGACGCTGGGCGTATAAAAGCGATTTTAAAAATCTGCAATATTACATGCTCGTCGTAGTTGCGTATATCTATTAAAAGTAAAACGATCGTATAACAATTGAAAAAAAATCTCATAATACATACTCGACAGTCCCATAGGAGAGCAGTTCCGAGCTCGAATCAGGCAGTTCCCAGCTCTGGTCAGCCTCTGTACCATCGATTGGTTCGATCCATGGCCGGATAGCGCGCTACAGGTATACACAATTGATCCGACTGCAGATTATAGAGCGATTAAAAGGATACTTCATATTGACTCGTATCTCGACGTTTTCGCGCAGCGAGTAGCCATGCACTTTCTGCAGAACGTCAAAGACGAGGCCATTACAGACGAGGTGCTGAAATCGATAGTCGCCACGTGTCAATTCATGCACACGAGCGTCGTCAAAGCCAGTCGATACTTCCTCCAGGTATAATAAGCGACGACTATTTAACGGATAATACTCTGGATATGAAATGTTTAGTGCTTTGTATCAAACGTGCATATATATATGCACGTGCGTATACTCGTTCCCTTTATAATAATTGCGCACGATTCCTTTGCTGCGGTTTAGGAATTGAACAGGCATAATTACGTAACTCCTACGTGCTACTTGGAGCTCATATCCAGCTACGGTGATTTGCTCGCGAGAAAAAGGAACGAGCTCACTTTGGGAATATCTCGGCTGTCAACAGGTTGGTTCTGCAGTTTCAGGTTGGTTGTGCGTATGTATAACGTAATGAAGAAATCTTTTTAAATTCGTATAAGGTACAAAGAACTATACGAATATCTGATAATAATAATAATGTACACAAAAAAATGTTTCTTATATAAGTCTACATGTACGATTTTCGCGTTTTTCGTAAAGGGCGTAAAGTACCAGTTTTTTTACCAGTCGGCTAAAAAAGCTGATCGCAGGCAAAACGCGAATCTGAAAATTTTCTTCGCGCAGGTCTCGAGCGTCTCGCTACAACGGAGGTAGAAGTCAAGGAAATGCAGACAGTGCTCGAGAAAATGAGACCAGAGCTCGAGCAAGCGGCTGTAGTCGCGGCGGACATGATCACGCAAATAACCCGAGACACGGTAAGTATGGCCGATCGATATAGGCACCATTCGCGCAGCTTTGAATTCAGCGTCAATAGTCTCAGCCATTCGACGACTCGAATCAACAGGTCGAAGCCAAAAAAGCTCGAGCTGAGGCAGCCGAACAGGAGCTCGAGGCGACTAAACTCAAGAGGGAGAACCAAGCCATCCGTGACGAGGCCGAAGCCGATCTCAGTTAGCCTTATACATATATATATATATATATATATATATATATATATATATATATATATATATATATATATATAAGACATGATGGATCTTCTTTCGCCTAATGTAGAACACTTGTTAAATTTATCGTTTTGCGGTAGGTACGGCGAGACCGATGTTAGAGGCGGCTGAGGCGAGCTTAAAAGCGCTCAACAAGAACGACGTGACCGAAGTGAAAGCTATGAAACGCCCGCCCGTGGGTGTCGTGCTCGTCATCGAGGCTATATGTATCATCAAAAAAGTCAAGCCTCACAGGGTATTTATATTATGATATTATATATCTCACATAATGTCAGATATTTATTGCGCGGGGGAGAATTGCAATTGAGAAACAGCAATTGAAAAGAGATTATGCGATAAATTCGAAATCACATTATCAAGTTTAAAAGTATGGGATACAAATGACTGTATCACCCCTTCGGTGCCTCTTTCGATCCGCGCACTCACGGATATATGTGAAAATTCACTTGGAGAGTAGGTCGCCGGAGAGAAACCCGGCGAAAAGTTGAACGACTACTGGACCCCTGGGAGCCAAATGCTGGCGGACGCCGGTCACTTTCTGGCCTCTCTTGAGAACTACGACAAGCAAGAGCTCAACGACGAAATTATACAGAAGCTACGTAGATACGTCGAGAGCCCGGACTTTCAGCCGCAAAAAGTGAGAGGAAAATTACATTATCGAAATCGACTTAATCGAATCTCGCGCGCGCACACGTCTTCCGGAAATTACACACGCATTCCTACCGCAGGTGCTCCAAGCGTCCAAGGCATGCCACTCGCTATGTCTGTGGGTTCACGCGATGTATAACTACTACTTTGTCAACCTACGCGTGGCCCCGAAAATGGAAGCTCTCAAAATAGCCGAAAGAGAGCTTGCGATCACAGAGGCAACCTTGGCCTCCGCTATGGCGAAGCTCAAAGATGTACAGGACGGGCTCGACAGGCTCCAGGAGAAATTCCGGAAGGAGCAGGAGAGAAAGGCCGAGCTGGAGCGGCAGAAGCAGCTATGCGAGGAGAGAATGTCTAGGGCTGTGCGTCTCATCAGCGGACTTGCTGGTGAACGAAGGCGGTGGCTCGATACCGTTCAAGAGATAAGGCTCGCCCTGACCAATGTCGTCGGGGACATTCTTTTGTCAGCCGGTGAGAACTTATATCGGAGAGTCGTATCTTTGAACGACGCCTTGCTTAATTATGTATAAACGTTAGGCGATGTAGAGATAGCGCGTGTTTTTCCGAGCATTCATCGATGATGAGGCCGGAGCATGTGGTGTCCTTCTATATATATATATATTATTAGTTTCGGATTTTATTTCATGTTCGCATTCTTTCCTTCTCTTTCGTTGCCATGTATCGATTTTCTTTCGTGAATATTATATCCGAAACCCGATATTACTCGATGCGAGAAAGAAAGCGAGGGAAGGTATACATGTTTATTATTTCTTTCCATCATAATTTGAAACTTATGTATATACTTTATACCCGATATATTTCTCAATTGACGCGTATCTGATATCGCGAGCAAAATTTTCATATACATCAGCGATCATAACCGAGTACTTATATATATATATATAACAAATAACGTCCACGTCTCTCCTTATTGCGCACTATTTACAGGAGCGATAGCCTACTTGACGCCGTTCATCGACACCTATCGCAAAAGGCTGCTGTCATCGTGGTACCGTCAGCTTGGCACTACAGGTGTGCCCCATACCCCAGGCTGTACCCCGGTCTCGGTCCTAGGGGATCCCGTTGAAATTCGTGGCTGGCAGGTAGCCGGTCTGCCGCGCGACTCGTTGTCGGTAGAAAACGCGGTGCTGGTCAGCAAGTCGACGCGTTGGCCTTTGTTCATCGATCCGCAGGGTCAAGCTAATCGCTGGATACGCAATATGGTTCGTATGGTTGGATATTTTGGCGACGCCTCGAGGAATTATATTATACGCTTGGCTTTGTATATCGTATATGATATGATTTTTTTCTTCGTTATATTCATATATGAGTCAAGCACCATCGAGTTTTTAACGGGAAACGCGCGTGTGTTGTATTCTGCTGGGCTCGAGGTTACACTAGGAAATCTGTTTTGCTATTTGTTCTTTGTGTCATACGATGCACAAAAAAACTAATGAAGACGAATAATATAGTAGCCAAAGATTTGAAAATTCGAAATTCCGAATGAAGCATTCTTGTTTTTCTTTAAATTTTGTTTTGCTGCGTGGACGGCTCAAATTTTATGAAGTTGGTATTGATTGTGTAAATAAATAATAGAAATTTAATGGTAAAGTTGTAGAGGTTTGTGTTTAATCTATGTTTTACAAGAGTGTACATCTAGTTATTTTGTAGTTATGGCTTGATATTAATCGATAAATTTATAAACAACATTTGTTCCTATAACACATAAATTAAGAGATTGATCAAGTCTCAATAGTGTGCTTATCATGCTTCTTTAAACGACGCAAATTTCACTTTTCTGTTTGGCACATTTTTATAAAGATCTGAATCCGGCTTTCGATGCATGTGATCTTGTAAACTGATCATCTATAATCAAAGAACATAAGAACCGCAAAAAATTAATTATTTTTCAGAAGAAATATTCGTATTTTCTTTTTTAAGCGTACATGAAGGTGTACATATTATACTGATATCTCGATAACTACTTGACCGATCGATCAATCTTAACGGCAAGCAATACAAAAGCTGCTCAGACATGAAGTATTTCTTCTGAAGGGTTCATAATCACATTACAGTATCAATACGTACGGTGCGATCAATTTTTTTTTAATTTTCTTGATATCAAAAATTAAAAGTGTATTCAAAATAGTAGCTTATAGGTAAAAACTTGTCCACGATTGAAAATAGCGAAAAATCACTTATACTATATAATACACCGTGAAAAACAATTTCGCAAATAATTTTACATTCAATTGTAAATGTGTAACGAGATCACATTGTATCAATAAACGTGCGATTCTAAAATGAATTTAACATCCGACCCAGAATGAATATAATAATAAAATATAATATAATTGATATTAATCAAGTGCAAATATTTACAGCAAACAAATGAGCAAAACTTCTTTCATCGAGAGAGATTAGATTAGATTAGATTAGATTAGATCATAATTCATTTCTATAGAATATGTTGTATGGGAGAGAAAGTTCGCGTATAATTTGTCAAATTGCTGGACTCGCTCAGTCCCTCTGAAATGAAAACTTTCAGGGTCAATCGAGCGGCTTATCAACGGTGCGGATGACGGATAAAGACCTGCTGCGTGTCGTCGAGAGCTGCGTTCGATTCGGTCGCACTTGCCTGATCGAGAACGTCGGTCTGGAGCTCGAAGCCTCGCTCGACACGATCCTCATGCGATCGCTCTTCCGGCAGGCTGGACAGCTGAGCATAAAAATCGCCGATAACATCGTCCCCTACAACTTGGACTTTCGCCTCTATCTCACGAGCAAATTGCCCAACCCACATTACGCCCCGGAAATCGCCGTTAAAGTGCTCCTGGTCAACTTTAGCCTCACGGCTAGGTAAGCGCGTGGCTTATATTATACACTGAAAATAATAACCAGTAGCTTCAACTCGAGACTCGAGTAAGGGCATAGTTGCTCGAGTACTGTAGCAGAGTAATACCTACTCGAGCGCGCCGAGTAGCTACAAAAAGTCGAGCTGCAATGAACGTGGATAATATACAACTACGGGACACTCATGAGTTAAAAGCATTGACATCTTTGCTGTTATTCACATCATGTACATCCTGAAACTTCCAAATTTCGTAGCGAGCAAAACCCACATTCTTGAATATCAAGCAACTTGCTGCTAAAAATGTCCTCATCCATTCGCTCCGTACAATCCGTTGAAGGGGAGGGCTGGCACTGATCGCTCTTTTAACGCGCAATCTTATGAGTACGCTCGTGGCGTCCGCTCGTAACTATAAAGTGCAAAAAGTTGTCATCACTAGTTTTTTCTTCCGAGTATGTGCGCCGTCGTGCGAGACGGTTTTTGCGAGTAATACAATTGAAATTTTCAGCGCACTGCAGGACCAGATGCTGTCGCTGGTGGTGATGCAAGAGCGGCCGGAGCTCGAGGAGACGCGTAGCGCTTTGGTCCTGTCGAGCGCGCAGATGAAGCGCGAATTGAAGGACATCGAGTCGCGTATCCTGCAGAGACTTGCCTTATCCGAGGGCTCGGCAGTCGACGATATCGATCTTATACTCACTCTCGAGGCTTCCAAGCTTAAGAGCGAAGAAATCAAGGTGCGTCATTTATTCATATACGGCATACGACGCTGATATATATATATATATATATATATATGTGTGTGTGTGTGTGTGTGTGTGTGTGTGTGTGTGTGTGTGTGTGTGTGTGTGTGTGTGTGTGTTTGTGTATGCGTGTGCGTTTACGTCCTGCAACCGAAGAATACGATTGCAGGGAAAGTGCGCAAGCGATTATGTAAATAACTAGTAGTAAAGACCGGCTTTGGTCCGACGCTCTCAATATCTGTATATTATTATATTTCACTATACTGATACTCAGCTGCACTTCGGTGTTTTGTGCGATAACTTTCGATGGATTTGGAGGATTTATCGCCAGATTGCGACTGCTTTTTATTGGATTATTGAGTTTTCCAACGATGCGTAGTAAAGTGTGGATCCGCGATATTGCGGATTTTGATCGTGTGGGCGTAGCACTAACGCCGTATATACAGCATTAGTGTATAATAGGATAATAAAATATCCTTTACTTTAATAAAGGGTTTAGTATATCCAAACTTTTAATATAATTCCATTCTATGCAAGTAGATGTACACAGTGACAGTTGTACATTTTTTACAGACACTCTAACCTTTTTCTATACATGTGTATATAGATACAACGTCGTTTCATCATTAGTGATCTACGAAATAAGATATCATAATCAAGGATGGTCGACAAAATATATTAACTAAAAGATTCTTACTTTGTTTCGGAAAATTTTTTACTTGCTTCAAACAGGATAGGACTCTTCTTATAACTGTGCATTTATATTTAAATGTTATTTAAACTCATAGTGTTTATAGTCATAAAGTTGAGGGTGACTTTAATTTCGACTCTAAAACTCGTAAAAGTGAAACAGTTTTTTAAGGGAGTCTGAAAGTTAATTAAAAATTCAAATCTCGTGCCACAATATAGCAAACAAAAAAACAATTTGCTCATAACAAATAATAAAGACAAACTTACGAAAAACTAGGATATCAATGCCCTCCGTTATATAATTATTTACTATTTTATAAAGTTTGACGCTTATATATAAATATCTCATTGAATGGCATTCGAATTATATGATTTTTAAACATTATTCGAATGCCATTCGACGAGATTATAAGTGTCAAGCTTTGTAAAATGGCAGATAATTATATAACAGTAGAGGGCAGTCTATCCTACTTTCTCGAAATCGGTGTTGATAACTACTGTAAACAAACCGTTATAAAACTTTTATAGATCAGCTCAATTTTTTCCCCAAGATTATTGTCCATATGATTCATGAAAGACCCAATAAATTAGAAATTCGAATTTGGTTAATGACAGTAATTTCTTTTTAATTGACTTCAGTAAATTATCGAGGCTAGCACTAACCGTGTTTCAGCGTACCTATATAATAAAATGAAGGGCATTCGAGGCACTATGTTGAAGTACCTCGCATTCATTGCCTGTGGAACGTCAAGTGGGCTGGCGTAGAAAGTAATATGAAAATTGTTCGCAATATAGTTATATTACATTTTGAATACCTTTTCACTAAGAACAAGTATAAATCCACTAGCGCGGAAAAAAAATTTTAATTGGCACAAATACACCACCTTGGATATCAGCGTGAAATACAAAGATCTCGCAAAACAGCGTATATGTTAGATATCAGTAGATTTCGATACGTTTGTGGCTGTTTTAGTAATAAATTTTGTGAGCGTACAAAGAATGTAGAGCTTCGGAAACACTCGATAAAGTTTCGGTCGAAGTATTTTCCGGAAAAATCCATTTCGTTGGTTCTCGCTCGCAGCTGAAAGTAGAATCAGCAGAGGCAACCCAAGCGGACATCGATTCGGCTCGATCTCTGTACATCCCGGTCTCGGAGCGCGCCCAGATCCTGTTCTTTTGTTTGCTTGATTTGCAACAAGTGGACACGATGTATCAGTACTCGCTCGAGTGGTTCGTTCGGATTTTCATCAGTAGCGTGATGAGCGCCGACAAAAGCGGTGAGTGTATACCATCACTGCCTCTTCCTTCCAAGGGCCATCGAAAGCATACATGTAGGTATACAAGTAAACGAGTACAGTAGGAATACTTTGTACCCCAATTTTTAAATTAACCCCTGCACCCGCCGAACAAATTGTATAGTATTATCTGATATATCCTTTTTCGCGGGGAGACAAACTTATGAACCTATGTAAGATGAAGCACATAAACAACTCATCTTCTGTTTTTTGTATATACTAATTCTGAAATGTTGACAAACTAAATAAATATTTTGTGATTTAGGTACTTCTAGTGTATTTGTTTACTGTATACATATATGTATGCCCTCGAGGGCCATTACTCGTTTCAATATTGATAATGCATATGCGTTATATAAAATAACGGAATCAGTGATTATTAAAAAAAATTAAGTAAAAAGCTTATCCAGCTTAGCCATGCATTAAATAAAAAGCTTATGCAGGCTTAGTCCACATATATATGTGTGTATTGATGGTTCTCTCTGGGATCAACCAAAATATACATAATATAATGAAAATGATAGCATTAATAATAATTCAGAGAGCGTAAATACGCGCGTGAAAAATATCAACGAGTACTTCACTTATGCCCTGTTCGTCAACGTCTGTCGGAGTCTCTTCGAAAAACACAAGCTGCATTTCGCGTTTTTGCTGTGTATTCGCATTCAAATGCGGGATGGACTGGTCAATCAGGACGAATGGAGGTTTTTGCTTTCGGGCGCGATCCCGCCGCAGGTACGTTACATCTATATATTTTATTATGTACAGCGTTTATTATATAACTATAACTATAGCTTTGCGATGAAAATGTGTTATATATGGGTACCATCAGTCCGAGTTCGCGCGAGAACAAGCGCGAGTATATGTAAATTACAGTAGTTTGCAATTTCTTTTATCGCAGGAGGAACCTAATCCCGCCAAGGATTGGTTGCCACAGCGCTGCTGGATAGAAATACAGTCTTTGCAGGCTCTTTCCAAGTTTCAGAACTTTGTATCGTCTTTCAAGTCTCTTATCTTTGAATTTAAGAGTATTTTCGACGACCCTGAACCCGAAAGGTATAATTTATACATCGTTATAAATGTTGTGTATTTTAAAATTTTTAATCCGCATCATTCATATTTCAATGTGAATATTGATAAATTAGATATGTGTATAAAAAAATGATAACTTAGTATATACATAAACAATTCTACCACCGTATAGAATGATCGAGCTTTGCACCAAGACCAACAATTAAAAAAATCAACGCTTTTACAGCGCTTCATATCCAGAGCCATGGCAGAGGCTCTTGGACGATTTTTCGAAATTGCTAGTGTTGAAGTGCCTCCGACCGGACAAAGTGACCAATGCGATGCAGCTTTACATCGCTAAGAACGTGGGCAGCCGCTTCGTCGAGCCACAGACCTCGAGACTCGATGAGATTTACGAAGAATCGAGCCCCACGACGCCGCTCATATTCGTGCTGTCGAGCGGAACTGATCCCGCCTCGGAGCTCTACAAGTTCGCGGAGAAATTGAAAATGGCTAGAAAGCTTTACTCCATATCCCTCGGGCAGGGACAGGGCCCGCGGGCTGAGGCGATGCTTCGACAGTCCATCGAGGCCGGCTATTGGCTGTTCTTTCAGGTGAGTATAGCCGTAGGCTTCGACGAGCTTTATCCCTGCTCGAGTTCTCATTGTGAGTTTGTTTGTATATATATATATATATATATATATATATATATATATATATATATATATGTAGAGCGGGAAATTCAAACGTATCCAAAAATCTGAACTCGTCGACTGCGTCAATGTTACATGAACGCACGTTCCTGCGTATGTATATAAATTCTTACAATGGCTCTCGTGTGGATCGATGCAGTTTTAAAATAGCTCCGCGCTCACAGTGCCGTCTGATCTGAATAATAGCATCGCTTCATTTCGCGCTATTCATCTGAGCTGCGTACTCGCGCCGTTATGTTGATTCAAATGTTCACGTTGAGTAATTGATACCTGTAAAGTGTTCTTTTACCATTCCACCCTTTCATTCGGCTCCTGCTCTGTAATATCGAATTACCCGTGCATATATCAGTTCGTGGAAGAACGCATGAGCGCTATTCGTTTTGGCCATCGGGGGAAATCATGTAGTAATTTGTTTTTAGATATCTTTTTTGGAATACCTCAAAAAAAAAGAGAGAAAAAGTAAAAAGGATCTCTTAAATACTAGATCGAGTAGAAAACCTTAAAATCTTAAAATCCAGCATATCGTGATACGAATAATGTACTTTTGTAGAAAAACTCCGCCTACTATATTGTTTATATTTATTGCTATACGTAATTGAAAAATTTTTTGTCCAACTTTTTAAACATTAATATACAGCTGTATATAATATAGATGAACGTCAGTAATTTTAATGAATATATATCGGTAGCTTGAAATTAATTGAAAATTCATTGTTTATTCTGACATACAGTTTGGCGAGATTTTGTGAAAGCTCTTTCATTATATTATTTCAAAATACTACTTTTGATATAAATTTCCGCATAATTTCCAAGTTAATAACGATTCATTACAAATTCATGTTGATCATGAATAAAGTTTGAAGCGCGAGCAATAATTGAAACTTTCAGTCTTCATTACAGTTTTTCTGTCATAAATAAATTAAACCAAACGCCAAAATTTCAAAAGAAAACTTCAGTCAAAATTTCAAAAGTAAACTCAAGTTATCTCGTCTTATCTAAACTAAAACCTCCCAACTGTATTATCCTACGAAGTTATATATACACTCCATGACTGAGCACTAAGGCGAAAACAATGAGCATCGGAATTCAGCTGTAATCGCGAAATCACGAATCCCCGGCCTTTAATAATTAATGAAAGCTCAATGACGGACCTTTCTCTCGCTCTCTCGCGCAGAACTGTCACTTGGCGCCAAGCTGGATGCCTAAATTGGAGCTTCTGGTGGAGACTCTCCCTCCGGAAATGACGCATCGAGACTTCCGACTATGGTTGACGTCAATGCCCTCCGCAGCCTTTCCCGTTAGCATTCTGCAAAACGGCAGCAAAATGACGATCGAACCCCCTCGGGGCATCAAGGTGAAAGGGCGACACGATCGCCTTGTTCTTTTGACGCCTGATATACTATGTTATTTATTATGTCGGAATAACGCGTGTATATATGTGTAACACAGGCGAACGTATTGAGGGCTTACACGACACAAGTGATGGAAATGCGGGAGTTTCTCGAGTCGGAGCATCCGAAGGTGGGATACTTTAAGGCGCTGCTATTCTCACTCTGCATATTTCACGCTGTACTGATCGAGAGAAGGAAGTTTGGCCCTTTGGGATTCAACATTCCCTACGAGTTCACCGATGGGGATTTCGCCATATGCATGTCTCAGTTGCACATGTTCTTGATGGAGTACGAGCAGACGCCCTTCAAAGTAAACTATCGTATCTCGCAATTGACTTATCGTCTACATCGGACCGCATCGTCGATCCCAACGAATAATTTTGAAGGCTAATAAATAAAATGTTTATTGGTTCTTGTTGCGTCGATGGGTCTCGATGAATTTACTTTATTCATTGACTTTGAGGTAGACGATCTTAAAATCTGCTATAGGATTTCTCGGGCGCGACGACAAGGGCTTAAGAACATTCTTATGGTCTTATCTTGGCTTTGCCTTGAATTTCCAGACAAGACCATACTCGATATTGCGAACAAAGTATGCCTTTATACGTGCATGTACAAAGTGGACACAATAAACGAAAATGTAAATTTCCGGGGATGCCCAGTCACGTATAGAATCAAAGTGCGGGAAAAGAGTTTCAATTTAAAAAAATCGTTGTGAACGATTGATTAGGTGTAAACAAGCGTGTTTTTGCTGACCAGACATGTCGATTTGAAGTAGAGTAAAACTTTGTTAGCAGACGAAACCAAAACTGGAATTGATTCATTTGAAGTACAAGATTTGAATTTTGAACCAGAACTACTATATTTTAAGAAAAGAGTAAAATCTCGGTCCTCAGAAGAGATCTCGATTTCGGGATGAGACTTTATTTAAGGGATTTTCACTTCGGTGGTCTTATGTACTTATACCCATCGTTTAGATGCTCTCCATCGTTAGCATCAACCTGTTTTTTTCTTGATTTACGCAGTCGCCGTTTCTGTTTACCCCGTGTAGTATGGCGATGTATATATATATATATATATATATATATATATATATATATATATATATATATATATATATATATATATATATATATATATATATATATATATATATATATATATATCTACGCAGTTGGTCGGGAGAGAGAAGAAAACATTAAATTAATGATGTTTATTGCACTGTTGAGATTCAGGCAGGTGTAAATAACTTGATGTTTACGAGCTATGAATCCACGTTCGCTCGTTGACTCAGTTTGGCTTTTCGATATAGATCCTAAATTGGGCCGAATGCCTAAGAAATCAAATAATAAATCTTCTCATTAGGACTAATAAACGGTCACTCGATCTATTAATATCTCAAAGTATTTATATAATATCGCGAGTAAGTATATATTTAGAAATTTAGTCCGTTTATTATAGAAGAGCCAAAAGTATGTCGTATCACTTCGAGAAAATAATGTTTGTTTCAAATTCTCCTGCTATACTATATTCTCATAATTTCATGCATGCAGGTACTGATCTACACAGCGGGTCATATAAACTACGGCGGTCGGATCACCGACGACTGGGACCGCAGATGTGTCCTGACTCTGTTGCAAAATTTCTACAACGAAGCCGTCCTGTCACCCGGACACCAGTTCGACGTGCAAGGCTATTATCGCCAAGTAATACTACTAAAATCTTCAAACTTTTCATTCATCACCTGTATGAATAGTTGTATCTAGGAATGCGTCGGTTTATCAACATTTTTACGATTTCTATTATAGTTATAATATCGATACAAAAAAAACCTTGTTGCCTCATAAAATATCGCGAACCCAAAGATTTTATGGCGTTTCTTTAATGAAAAAAAACTCTCTCCCATATATCAAATCTAAATTGCCATATACCTTGAAAATGTCTCCATTCTAGCCATCAGCGGAAACAAGCCTCGCCGACTACATCACCCTCATAAAAGGCTTCCCAATAAACGACGACCCGGGCGTCTTCGGTCTTCACGCAAACGCGGACATCAGCTACGCCAGGGCCGAGACTTACTCCTGCTTGGCGACTCTTTTGGCTCTGCAGCCTCGAGAAATCGGTGGCTCGATCAAGGGCAAGGACGAGGTGACGGCTGCATTAGCCGAAAGCATTTTGAAGACACTTCCAGAATCTTTCGACCTCGCTGACATTCAGAATAGGTGCACAACGTTCTTCTCGCACCACGACAGCTTTTACCCGATGTGTCATTCGAAAGTTGAAGGGGGAATTTAATTATGCGCAGTGACCAAACTATTGATCATGAAGTTATACCTGTACTGACGTCACAATAACTTTGTGTATACAGGACGCGCGAAAATAGCAAATTCGGCGCTGGGGGAACAAGCTACCGAACGTGTTTATTTTAGAACCTTCGCGAATTTCAATTATTGCCATGCAATGCGTTTATTCATGCGTTTGCGACAAAATTTTCGATGCGACTGAAAACAACGCGTTTTACAAAATCAATCGATGGATTGTGGTTTATTAATTACACACGCATATGCATGTAACAATTATAGGTACCCGGTTTTGTACGAGGAATCTCTGAACACAGTGCTGCTCCAAGAATCAAGGCGGTACAACGCGCTGCTCGCCGAGATGTCTGCTAGTCTAAACGATTTACTGCGAGCCCTCAAGGGTCTCGTCGTGATGTCGGAAAAATTAGAATCCATGGCCGAGTTCATGTACAGCAACCGAGTACCCGAAAACTGGCAGAGTCTCGCCTTCGCCTCTCTCAAGCCTCTCGGTGTGTGTGTGCGTGTGTGCGTGGGTGAGCGCGCGTGTGGGTGTGTCATACGTGCGCATAAGCCAAAAAATTAAATGGTTAACAATGACAAGCGATTCCCCGCGGACGTACTCTGACGCTTACAGGTGCCTGGGTGGAGGACCTGCGCCGGAGAGTTGGCTTCATAAGGAGCTGGCAGGACAAAGGGATACCCGCGGCTTTCTGGATTTCTGGCTTCTACTTTCCCCAGGCTTTTCTCACTGGTACACTGCAGAACTTTGCCAGGCGACACGGGGTATCCATCGATACCGTCGACTTTGCCTTTGAGGTAGGCAACGTGTATATATATTTATAGAATTTTCGGGCTTCGTTCATACTTACGATGCGGTCAAAATAACGAGCAGGTGCTGCCGGATAAGCCGAAGGAGAGACCGAGAGACGGCTGCGTCGTATACGGATTGTTCCTCGAGGGTTGCAGATGGGATGGCGGCTCCCTCGCGGAATCGATGCCGAAGGAACTCTTTACCGGTGGGTTTCTGCTTGCATATACTTACGAAATGATTTTAAGCTAGAAATTTAGCTGGTATATCCATCCTTCCATCGTGGTTACACTCGTGAAACCGCGATCAAAGTGTAAAGTTTCGTAGATTGCGAGTTGGTAAATTTGAATATTCAAAATTTAATTATAGCATACGACAGGCTTTTAAGAAGGAAATGCTGAAAAGTCGTTCTTCAAAGTTTTTATAGCACGCCAACCTCAAAATGACAACTTTATTGCCGATTTTGAGATTGTCGTGCTATAAAATATCGTATGAAACTGTTGTGGGAGGTGTTTTTCTACCTTGCTCGAAAACCATCTCCCACAACAGTGTCATAATAGTATATACGATACTCGTGACCTAACCTCACGCCGTGCAAAAAACTGCTACTTAGCTCACACGTATCGTAATGTACTGTAACGCGCTAGTCGATTGATCGAGCCGAGAAAGGTTGAACCGCCATTAGACGTAAGCATAAATATACGTTGTTTAGAAAAAAACATTAACTCTATCAAAATGCCGTTTCCAGAAATGCATCCGATCCTACTGCTACCGGAAACGAAACATCAAATTCTCGAAACCGGCATCTACGAGTGTCCGGTTTACAAAACGGTGCAAAGAGCTGGAACACTGAGCACCACAGGCCACTCGACAAATTTCGTCCTGACTATGGAAATTCCTAGTCGATTGCCGCAAGCTCACTGGACGGCCAGAGGCGTGGCCCTTATTTGCTCGCTCGATTATTAATGCCATATATGAAGGGAAGGAGTGAGGAAACTGCACAATCACCTATATTGTACCTGTGTGTATACGTGCGCGTATATATGTATACATATAGGTGCTGTGTATATGCGTGTGCTTCATTGAATCGCCTCGCTTGACCCTATCGAGAATTATGGCTGAGAACTTTTGTTATGCTGTTATGTATTTTCGGGCTCTGCGGATGACGCAGAAGTTAAAGAGTTTTAATTAATTCGTTACATAGTTATGTCGGTACGTAAGTATACGTGTCTTTCTTCGTGCGCTACAAAATTGTCACGGGGAAAGAGCTGTAGGTTTTTAATAAAAGACTCAAAAATTGAAATAAGGCGTTGAGTTTAAAATGAATACTCTGGAATTGAATTATCGATGGCAAGATATTTGAGTGTCTATGAATTTCAATAATATAATCTCAATGACGAGATGGCCGGAAGTTTGTGAAGTCGCTAATAAAAGAATTTGATTTGTTGAGAAAGAAATATATCCGGTCTTAATATAGTTACGATTTTGGACTTATAATCTCAAGAACATTGAGCGCGCAATGGATTCAGCTATTTATGGTCTTCTCTTAAAAAAGTAATTATTGACCGACAATGGTAAGCCGTTGTTGAGCCGTTAATGGAGCGATTTGATCATTATGGATTGGATATTATGGTTGAAAGATCAATATTTTTGAATGGCACAAAAATTTAAAACGTTGCGATATTGATTTATAAGAATTCTATTTCCATTTGAATGTATAAAAGGGTTATATTATTAAAACAATTATTTAGTTTTTAATTTCGGAATTAGTTATAAGTTTGTATTAAATAATTATATCGTAAGTAAATCAATATACAGCCACTATTTTAATCTTCTAATTACATAAAAAATTGAAATACTTGCTTAATATTATTTTAAGAAGTACACGAAATACACGAAATACATTTAACTAATGCTCTTCGTCTCTTCGTAATAAAAATCCCTGTGTAAACTACTTGGACCGCATAATCGGCAAGTCTTTAGCCTCCTATATATACATTCATTAGCGTCATCACCGACCCAGGAACTCCTGGATCGCGTCATCGGCGTACCGCAATCGACCTTCACATCGTAATCGGCATCTTTCGACATCTACCCAAACTTTTCGAAGACTCGTCACCTTATCATGTCTTAGTAAATTACCGGATTAACATCGATCTACGTCGATTTGTGCCGATCGCCGACATACATTTTCGATCGATTTCGATATTTTCAATAGTGAAGTGGGTGTATTGGTATACAATTGAAAAATTTTGTTTCATACAGTGAGCGTAAAGTGCGATTTTACGTACTTTGCAACTTTTTAAAATCGCATTTACGCTTCCTGTATAAAAAAATATTGTTCGATACAAGTGCGTAAAAGTTGATTCTACACTCGTGAGTTCATCACCCTCGCCTCGCTCGAGCGACGAACCTCGCACTCGTGTAGAATCAACTTTTACGCACTTGTATCGAAAACTATACTATTCTCGTTATAAAATTGAACCGTAAAATAGACTCATAAGGATAGATCTTAGCATGCGGGTATAAATGATTCTTTGGTCGAAAAACAGCACTTGTTCTGAAGTTCTGTCCATCAATGAACCCTGATAATAGAGATATTCACACACCTTCGTTATCGGGGCCCATTGAAAAAGAAGAGTTTGAGCAAGATTCATGACCCGCATGTCGTGTCCGTTACCCTTTGTGCATGTGCATTTTCTTATATATATATATAGATTTCTGTGGTCTATACTTTGGTGTATACATATATACCCGTGAAAAATAATGAACTGACGTAATGCTCCGCAAACAAAAATCCAGAAACATTCATCATAATGCAACACCAATCGAAATTCTCACATCGAATGTATCCATCTCACCCTCGAATTTTCCGCTAAACTAAGCTAAACGGCCAGCCACAGCAAACAGTATAGTCTAGTCTAGTTAATTAACCATCCATCACACGCGGAAGCTGCGATGTAGTTGAGTGCTCTCTCTCTCCCTCCCTCTCTCTCTCTCTCTCTCTCTCTCTCTCTCTCTCTCTTTCTCTCTCTGTCGAAACAGAGAGAATAAGCAAATACAAATACATATACATATATATATGTATGTATTGTAGTCGTCTATCACACTCGGATCCTTGATCGAGCGAGGCGTGACGAGAGAAAGAAAGAGGATGTAGGTCGACTCGTAAAAACACCACACCCCCCTGGCAGGTGTACGTGTGTGTGTGAGTGTGTGTGTGTGTATATATATATATACATAGGTAAACGATTGGCTTTTTTCACGCCGGCTGACGGGCTACCTTTATTGATATGTTCACCGCGTACGTCGAACCCCCGCCGAGGCCTGCGTCTTGCTTTCTCTCTTTCTCTTTTCTCGACGTTTCCCCCCTTGGAGCTGTTTCTTTTTCCGATAATATTTGACGCTTACCCTGCTGGAAAGAAAGAAAAACTCGATCCTAGAGCTCATTCTTTGCGGTTTGCCAGAAAGACGCGAGGATAACTTCTTTTTTTGCCCAAATGAGATTTTTACAGGGCGGGGCTTCGAAAGTTCATCCAGATATTATAATACGAAATGGGGGAGTGGAGGGGGCTTATATTGCCCCGGGCGGTTGGTTTTTGATTTAGCTGCGCCGTTTCATAAA
Source organism: Muscidifurax raptorellus (assembly GCA_020010945.3). Taxonomy (NCBI): domain Eukaryota; kingdom Metazoa; phylum Arthropoda; class Insecta; order Hymenoptera; family Pteromalidae; genus Muscidifurax; species Muscidifurax raptorellus. Next base: position 12,621,090 of record CM052077.1, read on the forward strand.
ATGTTTATTTTATAAAATATTGATTGGTATTGCATTATTAATAAAATGTTATACCATCATGAAAAACAATTTTTTTTATTAATACTTATGTTTATTATAGAGAATATCAAAATATGCATAGGTATTTATATATACGCATTTATTGACTTTTCGTTTTGTTATTAAGAGATTATCGAGTTTGGTGGTGGTGCAAAATATTGTTCATATTTATTTGAGTGTTTGTATGATCCTTTTATACAGTCAATATAGTTCACAATCGAAGCATGATGTAGCTACAGGTGTAAGGTTTAGAAAAAATATAAAGTTTTTTATCCAAGCTCCAGAAAAATCGATAAGTTTTATAACGATATTTGTAAGAACTAGAATCACAGTATTAGGAAACCATCGCTTGGTTCCTTACAATAATATAGTGTTTTATATTATGTAGTCTGGAATTATTAAATTATTATTACTTCACCGGTATACCGCGCATAAGATTTCATCATAACTTTTTACAGACAAAAAAGAAAGTTTTTTGCTCTTATCGTTTGGTAATAATAATAATACACGTGCATGATTGTAGTAATGAGCGATGACTATTTCTTTCGCCGTAGTAAAAAGCTGCAACTTGAGAAGCCGCAATTGTCATTTTATTTTTTTGAGGCCGTACGGCTTTTTGAGCAATTTTGGCGATTTTGGCCCTATTTTAAATTGCTCTTACCTTTTGATTGAAACGGTCATTCTCAAAGATTTTTAAAAATATGTTCTCAGCCGGGCATTTACAATTATTCAGTGATATAAGCTGTTTTTTGGTAATTGATAATTGACCCGTAAATTTTTGTTGGCATATGGTCTTGACTTGCTTTCCTTTCTCTTTGCATGTTATATATATATACCTATTATATGTTCTAACAAACATATAGAACTTCGTATCGTGAGTGTGAATATTCGAAGTTCCCGCTTCGAGTTGCCAATATCATGACGTTCGTAAAGACATCAACTTTGTGATATCACAATATATGTACATATAGGATATGTTCAAAACATAACCTACAAATATTGGACTGCAGCAGTACAGTATACAGTGTTAACTTGTTAGCCAAGGGTGGCTACTTTTTTGTAAAAAATAAATTAAGTATTGTTACAATTAATAATCTCTCACAATGTCGGACGACGAGATGGAAAAGTTTGAAATCTCGGATTATGATTTGGACAACGAGTTCAATATACATCGGCCTCGGCGAAGAATGACTAAAAAACAACAAATGTTGGGTAAGATATTAAAGTCTGCACCCCTACTTTTATACATTATCCTTTAATATTTAAATAAAAATGTGCTACAGAACTGAACTTTTCATTTAAATACAATTATCAATATTGCTGTTATATGAGTTACCGTTGTCTTGTATATCTCATCGGTATACACTTTACTTAGTACTTACATGTTTAGGCTATAAACACTAAATTTCAAAAACTGCATCAATGCCATGGTTCAGCAAGTTTTCTGTTGAAAATTTTAGCATCATTTTGAAATGTTGTCATCAATTACATCAAAAGATTTTTTAATATATCTTGTTATATATATTTGATTGACATTAATGCGTTGTACAATATGTGCTAGGTGTATGGGCTAGTGATAGCGATGAAGAAGTTGAAGCCCGGCCAACTTTCAACAGAGCACCAAAGAGTCGAGGACCTGTAAATTTTGTAGCAGGCGGTGTTCAGCAAGCTGGACAGCCAAAAGAAAAAAAGGAAGAAGTTGAAGATGAAGAAGACAATGATAATATGAGGATAAGAAATAGCTCAAGGTAAATACTTTTTAAATAATAAATTAAATATTGAGGAATAGTACAAAATTAAATTATATGTGCTGTTTGGTTCCAGTGAATCAGAAGAAGAAGCACCCAGAAATCGAATGCAAAACAAACAATCTCTTAACTTTAATCTGGGCAACAATGATATTGCTGGATTGAGAAAAAAACGAACTCCTTTGAATCCAGAACTTATAAAATCAGGAGTCGGTAGTTGGGAAGTACATACCAAAGGAATCGGTGCAAAACTGCTTCTTCAGATGGGTTTCGAACCAGGCAAAGGCTTAGGTAAGTCTTTGCAGGGTATAACTGCTCCTGTGGAAGCTAGATTAAGGAAAGGAAGAGGAGCCATTGGAGCATATGGTCATGAAAAAGTACAAAAACTCGCGGATATTAAAGCAGTTGAAGAAACAGACACAAAGAAATCGAGCAAACCAAGAACTGCACAGTGGAAAAAAGATAAGAGCGATAAGAAGCCATCAAATTATTCTTATCGTAGTATAGATGAAGTACTCGAAGATGGGCGGTTAAAATCCAATAAAAAAGGACCAACCATAAACACTGAAATAGTTAAATGTAAAGTAACTGATATGACCACTCCTGAACAGAGGACATTTAGTGGTTACCATAGTGCATTAGGCAAACGTCAGTTACTACCAGATGAGGAGATACCTGAACCAGATAAAAAGGCAAAAGTCAATTTTGCATTGCCAGAATTGCAACATAATTTAGACATGATAGTAGATTTATGTGAACAAAATATTATTCAAAATGACAGGAGAACAAAGCACCTGAGCGACAGAGTCATATCTCTTGAAGCAGAGAAGGAAACATTGGTAAAAATAGTTGATCAGCATGCTCAGTTGATTGGAACTTTGGAAAATGCCTTAGCTATGGTCAATAAACTATTAGATAGAAATAGTGAAATGACTTTGAAAGAGACTGCTGATGCATTTAAAATTATGCAAGAGAGGCACTACGAAGAATACAAAGCCTATGATTTGGGTGAATTAGCATGCAGTTTCATTGTTCCTAAATTTAAAGATCATCTTGCAACATGGAATCCCCTAGCACATCCAAAATTACCATTAGCATTATTCAAAGAATGGAAAGATATATTGGAATATGGTCGTCTCAATCATCATACAAGATCGATGAATCCATATGATCAGCTGATATGGAATGCATGGATGCCACCTGTTAGGCTTGCTATACAGTGAGTATCTTTTTTTACTTATCTATGCTCATTAAATCTAAACGTTGTTATAATTTATTTGATTGAATATGAATTCTTTTTAGTAATTGGGCTTGCAGACAACCAGATAATCTTATTGATTTGTTAGAGCTCTGGATGCCATTCCTTCCATCATGGATTTTAGATAATCTCTTGGACATGATGATTCTGCCAAAACTTACTCTTGATGTAGAACAGTGGAATCCAGTAACAGACACTGTTCCAATCCATACGTGGATTCATCCATGGTTACCTTTGATGAGTGAGTTTAATATTTCGCGAAATACGCATGTAATAAAAAGTATCGAAAAGGTATTAATCTCCAGTTTAAAATTTATAGAACACAGAATGGATACCCTAATATATCCCGTCATCAGAAGAAAACTCGGATCTGCTCTTGGTGCGTGGCACCCATCGGACAATTCCGCCAGACAGATGCTACAGCCATGGTCTCAAGTTTTTGCCAGAGGTGACTTGGACGCTTTCCTTGTAAAAAATATTGTACCAAAGCTGCAGATTGCACTTTCCGAATTGATCATCAATCCTCATCAGCAGCATCTAGACCAGTGGGAATGGGTTTACGACTGGAAAGATTTGATTCCTATTCACATAATGGCCTCATTGTTGGATAAATTCTTCTTCCCCAAGTGGTTGCAAGTTTTGGGTTTGTGGTTAAATCACTCTCCAAATTATGAACAAGTGACAAATTGGTATACGGGATGGAAGGGCATGTTGAGTGAAAAATTACTTGCTGAGCCAATAATTAAAGGTAAATTTTTCGTCTTTTAAAATGTAATTAAGTCAAAACATTCATCTATAGTAACACGATATATATTATTCGTTTGCAGATCATTTTAGGAAAGCACTGGAAATGATGAACAGAGCAGTCACAGTATCTCAAGGACTACAACCGGGTTCGGTAGAACAGGTATCATACTTGATGACGTTAGAGCGTAGTCAACCACAGATACCCCAAATTTCCCAGCCAAGGATGGAGGTAAAATGAAAATCTAATAACAATATTCTCGAAACGTCAATCGATCATTGGTACAATTGCTACATCGATTTTGCATTTGCAGAGGTTTGCCGAGGCCGTCAGAATAGCATCCGAAATCCCTCAAGGCTTCAAGGATCTTGTGCAAAAGAAGTGCGAAGAAAGAGGCATTCTATTTATGCCACTCGCAAACAGATATCGCGAGGGCAAACAAATATACAAAGTCGGCAATGTGCAAGCGTACATCGACAGCAATATCCTTTTCGTCTGCCACAACGGAACCACCTGGATACCGACGAATCTTAATACTATGTTAGACACCGCAGAAATGGGATGAATCCTAGTCCCCTGTAAATTTATTGTAATATAAAATCTAATATTAAGAACGTTTATATTGTTGTAGATATATTTAAATACCATAACGTGAAATCGCAGATAATTTTATAATAAAATAATTGACAGACGAAACAATTCTTTGCAGTCATTGTAGCGACCAATTATAACCGATATTTCGAGTTTCGCATCGCGGTGCGCATAAAGTCACGAGCATGAGTTTAATGCAGCGCTTAAGCGTCGATCGCGAACCAGTATCAGGCGAAGTTGAAAGTGCGTAGGCGACGGGTTCCGGTTATACGGCCGTATCGCGCGCGCGAACGTATGTATGTACATACGCTCGCGAACTCGGCGAAGGTGCAGCTCGAGACCTTAACTTGAGTTGCGGGAAAGTTTGCTCGAGTCGATCGTTCTATTCAAATTTTTCCAATCGACTTGATGTTAGTTTCGATATTCCATCGACACTGTGAGCGTATCAAAATTGGAAGTAGCTGTCTTGCGATGACTAAGTAATAACTCAGCGAACGATTTGAGACAGTTCCAAATCTAATGACCGCAAAAAATTGAGAAAACAAAGTGATTGATCGCTAACCGTTGTCTCAGACACGTATGTATGTGTGTCTTGCGCGAGTCAGGCCACACATATCACGATCACCTACGCGTTTTGCTCGAGGCATCGTGCGCGACTCTCGACGCTTTGACAAATTTGAACGATGCGATATACCGCCATATACGTGCGTCGCTCGTTACACAAATCTAAAATTTTTCTGACATTTAAATAAACGCGTGGTAGATGCGTAAATTGCTTTATTGAGAATCCACAAGCCATAATCGCGTCCCGGTTCCGAGAAACGATGTCGCACAAATTTGTTAATTTATGAGGGACAACGCGCGCTTTTGAATTGCACTTCGTTTGTATGCGTACTCTTCGACGAACAACTTGAATTGTGAATGATTATGACGATGCTGGTATTGATCTTCTCGGTAAGGACGTAGGTGTGTGCGTTTCTTTTTTTACTGAATAATGTAGGAGATGACCATGAAATGAATCGTTCAATTCCGAATATGGCATGATCTTCTCATCTCTTCTAGAATATATGTATTTATGATTTCTCGGATATACGTCGAACACAACGCGTTAACGAAACTTATCCAGATGATCAACGAAACTGCGGAAAGCAGCGAATCTCAAATGAGACATTGTTACGTCAGAGCCTAATGAAAATTATCAATACAGCGTAATATATATAGAAAGGAGAAAGAGCTCGCTTATGAAAATTTCGTCGAGAGGCATATGGATAGGCACAATATCTCATGCATGCACAGGATGATTATTAGCATTCATGCGAGAACGTAGACGCGGAGAATGAAAAGTTGTAGTGCGTATATAGAGAGAGCCGCGAGCACGAGAAGGCATCTCGTATGTATGAAAGAACGTTAGGATACAGATTCGCGTGGGATTGGAATGTTTGGGTGCGATCATTTTTTTTTGCCGGGAATATACTTGGGCCACAGATCCATATAGCGTTTTATTATTGCGCCTGTCGAGCTGCTCCTTGATACGACCGCTTTTGGAATATTTTGAAGATTGGCTGTTTTTTACGATTCTTTTGAACTCGCTCTCTCTCTCTCTCTCTCTCTCGGGCGAGCTTTTTCATTACGCGAGGGTTTTATGAAATTGAGTACGGCTTTTGCCGTTTTACAATCGAAGCTTATGATCATGCTGAATCTCGTATTTTAACGGAGTAAATGTCCCCTGGCGTACTTTTCCTCATGTATTCGGTATTATACTCCCCTCGATAGCTATATGTTATATATCAATATCAGACCGACTATGTAATATCCAATCGCCTGGAAAAGATCGTAAAAATCAAATCCGCAAGACCGATAATGAAAAGCCAAACCAAACTCCCGGATAATTTTCTCATGACAGAGCGCATTACCAGACGCGGTGTCTCGCGTGTATATTCATATATAACGTGGCGCGCATTGCGTATACTTACCTTCGCCTATACGTATATACTGTAGTACCCATAGTACACTGGTACCGAGCGAACTATCGTAATGTAGAAAACGTGGGCGTCGCGAGAGCTGTTTGTATCGCCTCGCTTATATATATATATGTGTGTGTGTGTGCATATACGAGCGAAGGAGAGACTGCGCGTGTAACTGTTGCTGATATCAAGAAAGAGAGAGACGCTTTTTTGAGAACTGACAAGGAGACGAGGATTTCGCAAACGGAGCGCGGAGGGTTAATTAGAGATTCGGATCGGTTGTTTCATGCTACGATTTAAAACCACGATGTTAGAGAGAAACGAAGGTATTTTGGGAATATTATTTTTGTGTAATGATTGTCGAATTATAAATACATATTTTGGTAATTTCCAGCATCGTGTACCATCACTTTCTATAATGGAACAGCGCTTCGAATACACGTCAGCGCTAATCGGGCAAGAAAACACTAATGGACTAATGGACGAGCTTAATTTCCAAATTGATAAGTCAACCAATAGGCAATATCCTCCAGTGCATCAGTATAATATTGCTCGACCAACTCGAAACCAACAACAGGAGCATAATCATATACATACAGAGCAGCAAAACGACTCATAGGAGCTGCGCGCGTTTGCTTTAAACTCACGAACCAGCCAGTCAAGTGGTCATCAGCCACATGCACATTGCACACACAAACACGATTGCTGCCTTGTCTTTTGTTGTTCTTGGGGGGGCACAATACGAACGCCTCCCAGAGAGAAATGCTGCTGCACCGGCTGCAGTGCAGCTCTCCGCAGACTCCGTACGCCCACGCACTTCCCCTCTCCTGCAATTTTTGCGCTTCGCTCGAACGCGTTCTGTGTGTATAGCTATATTATGTACATCTCTCTTTCTCGCAAAGTTTGCGCGTATGTCTATATGAGTACTGTAGGGACGAATATAATATTATACACGCGACGATTGAAAAATCGGTAGCTATAACAGCGCTCTTTCCAGTCTCAAAAATATAGTTAACAGCGATTGTTATATAACGCGCGTAACCGGCGGTGGTGGAGAAATGCGCATGAATGAATTTCATTAAGAAAAATAAGGAATATCGGCGTTCGAAGCGATAAACCGAGTGATAGACAGTGGCACTGCGCAACGTTGTGTCCTTCCCCTCTCGTCGCATCCGAAAAAGCGTATGCGTCATCTTTAAGTGGTTCAGCACGAATTCGGTCATAGTCGGGACCGCCCACGCGCGTGTCCTGTCTCTCTCTCTCTCTCTCTCTCTCGCTCTCGTGCAGCATCTGTCGAAAGATCGACAAGCTGCGCGCGTTTCCTCGACTCTGCTATAATATAGTCTCGTACTCGCGCGACGTGTGTGTCTGTATATATATATACATTATACATATTCTCCGATGGTGTAACGGTATTCGATGAGCTGGACACGCTCTCGAGAGGTGTTTTGATTTTTTCGTTGAGCTTTCGAACGAATGCCTTTTTCGCGCTCGCGCGAGTGTGTGTGTGTGTGTGTATGCGCGAGATCGGTTTTAACGATTGCCTTAAATTTTGGAAATGTCGGCTTTCGCCGCTCGGGAGCGAGAAATGGAATATAATGAGCGAGAGGATTATTCTTTCTGATGCATCGCGCTTCGAGGTTGAAGAGAGGAATTTTATCTGTGACTGTTTGAGCAGATGGGCTCTCGCGCGAGCGTCGAGGAAGCTTTGATAATTTTTTTACTGCTCCATGGCTATTTTGGATAAGATATTGTATGGTCTATATATATAATCAAAAAGTTTAGAATGCCGTACTACGTTTCCGCTACATATGTAATATGTCACTACACTTCATATTGTACTCAATCGCGTCAAAGTTAAAAATCAGCGAACAAACGAAAAATCCTATAATTATGTCTAAAAACTCTCTATACGCTATATGCACTACAACGCATCTCCCGTTGCTATACAGCTCTGCAAGCGCGTCGAAGGAATGACGTAAAGTTAAAAATCGTAATGAATGAAGTGCCCTCTCTCTCTCTCTCTCTCGCACTCAGCCGGTCCTCTCCTCCTCTCTGTTTCCTTCTCTCTCGCGCACAAACGCTCGCGCTCTCCGAGTCCCTCCGAGTCTCCCCGAGCGTCGACGAATAGTCACATTCGAATCGTGCTCTCGAGTGCGCGCGCGCGCGGCCGAGCGAAGTGCAGCGACGCCGCCCCATTCAACTTCGGTCCCTTCTCCTGCGCTCATCATCTCGCGTCGCCGCGCGCGTCCGATACCGCGAACTTTGACACCGTACTTGTTTTGTGTGTACACCTTTGATCGTCTACGTTTGTAACTTAGGTGTATATAGATGCACCCGTGAGTGATTGTCATGTATAGTATATAGTATTATAACTGTGCAGTGGATTTATACGTATATGCAACTCGTGTTCGAGAGAGACACCACGTGACGAAGATTGTGTTATAAAGATATATATATATATATATATATATGTAAATACAAAAGATCGACTGTGTATGTGTGTGTGCGCGAGCGCCAGCCGAATGAGACCGGACTCATCCGCTGCAGCCTCCTACAGTGGTCCGAGGCTCGTTATGGATTCCAAACTGATGGTGAGTAGAGCGCGCTTCCTCTGTATATATATATATATATATATATATATATATATACTGTTTCTCTCGCTCTCTGGGTGTATCTTTTCAGTCTTCGCGATGACTCGCTGTCTACTCTTGCGTTATTACTCATACTTCAATCGAGGCTGTATAACTTGAAAAAAAACAAATATTATGCCTTCGATTCGGAACATGCAAATCGTAAAAGCCGAGCGCGCTTATACGAGTAGCTTATTATCTCGCGAGTGACATCTGAAAAACGCTCAATGGAGCGCAATTTAGCCGCGGCTCTCGGAGAGCAATTGATTAAATCTTGCTACTCTCTTGCGTATATAGATATGTACTCGCTTACGACGAATGTCATGTGTGTGTATATATATGTATATATACAAAAGCGGCTCGCGCTTATGATTAATCGTCGTAAGGCTATCGGGATGCATCTTCGACGGCTACACATTGCGCGCGCTGCATTCAGGCCATAAAGCGTATATGTGAGATTTAATGCGGCATTATGTGGGAAGGGATAATGCATATATATATATATCGAAAATATTGGATTTTCACCGTTTCACCTATAATGCCAGGAACAATATTATCGTTGGCCTTAATGTACCGCAATTCTTCTGGTTATTATTTTATTTTCTCAGTGCGATACATTGTAACATTATCGTATGAGAATAACTCTACCGTCCCCGTAATTATATGCGGCAGTGCAGGGTGCGTACGTGCATATATATACTCGCAATCGAGAAAAATCAACCTCGTTATACGTGTTCGTACGCGCACGATACCTATATATCTACTAGTTATTTTCCGTTTTATACTATATATTACATATCAAATGGTAATGCGAGGAATATTGAAATTTCATTAAGCGGCTGTGCAGCGTACAAGCCGAGAGGTATAAAGTGGTTTTCTATAGACGCGATTTGTTATTAACCGGTATCATTATACATATATATATATACGAATACACACGCACCTTCCGGTCGCTCGCGAGAGCCGCGCGCAGCTGCAGGCTAGATTGTTGAAGATTAAATATAAAAGGAAAAATCCGGACCGCGCCGTATATGGCCGACTGGATTATGAGCGTGGATATGAAGGCAGAAACTGGAAATATAGATGAAGACTCTCGCGCGCGGCTCCGCGATCGTTTCTGCCTTTTATTTCCATTTTATTTTACTTTCGCGGGAAAAATCGCTATGGAATATCGCACATTATGTGCTGCGCGATTCTCGCGGTGAAGTTATCCCGGATGAATTGAGAGTTTCGGAAGATTATTAATGACTCGTGCGGTGCGGTGTGAGATCGGTATACATATATACATAACCGTCGACACTTTTAAGGTATAAGTATGATCGTACGCGATTGAGAATAATAACGCACACGCGCGCGCTCGCGTATAGTCGGACGATTTGAGAATCGGGTAATTCACGGTTATTAAGCTGAAATTCAATCACAGGCATATGGGAGAGAAAGATCGCGGTTATAGCGCGCGGCTTTACCGATCATTGTGTTCCTTATAACAACGATACTTTTATAAAGTAATGATACGCACTTTTACAATTAGCCTATTGCATTTATGATGCACAATCTAAAATATATAAATTCACGGCGTATAACGTCGTTATACGCGCAGGATACAATAATGAATGGGCAAACGGCTAATCTATGCCTGTAATATACTACTATATACACGCGACTTATATTTTCCAGTCCGGAATAAATTAGTGCGGGATTTATCTTGATCTAGCCTTATTAAGAAACTTACGAAATTATGAGGTGAAACTTTTTGCCTCAACATAATGTCAAGCCGCTCGTTCATTTTTTTCAGATATATTGATTTCTCATATATATATATATATATATATATATATATATATATATATATATATATACATGTATACACGATTAATCTTGATATCGCAATGAATGCTAAAAAGCTTGAATACCAAATGCTCCGGTTCGAGCGGTACACGTTCAGGATTTAAAATCTCGTTCCGCGCCTGGAAATCGTTATACATATTTCGTGCCGATGGCGACTATATGCTCGTCATTATACACGCGATGATGATTGTCGTTGATGCTAAAGTACACACACACACACAAACTCACACGTATACACACAAGAAGCAGCTCATTATAAAGTCGCTTTTGCAACGATTTTTTCCGGTTGTGGAAAGTACACTCTGCGGCCTCGGCTCGAGAGAGTCGTATATAGGTATACACACACGCAATCGTCATTGCCTATACTTGTCGGAATGTATATATATGTGTGTAGTATACCGTGCCGGAACTCTCACGTTATGTCCCGCACCTCATATATATCCGTCCCTCATAAAAGTGAGCGTCGAGTATTGCGGCTTTTACGTTATTTCTAAGTAAATTTGCTTAAAAATAATGCGATTTCACATATATTATACAAATTAAAAATTATATCAAAATCACGCAGCTTGGACTGTTATAATGCCTCTCTCCTATTACAAGACACCACTTTTAAGATAATGCTTCGAAGCTTTTATATATACAGAAAGCCTCTTGACGCGTAAAGAGAAATTCCCTTCGTGTATATATACATATAAGCACTCGGGAGCTCATACGGCCGCATGAGAGCATCATATTATAGGCACGTGTGCAGCCATGTTCGCGCGCGTGTCCAAGAAAAACATCGGCTCCTATATATCTCGAAGCCCAAGAAATGACGATTAGAGTATTTAACATGAATTCAGAGCGCATCATATGTACCGAGACAGGCTCTCTCGTCATTAAGCCCTCGTAAAGTTCCATTAAACTCGGGGTTTTTCGAATAGCAGCCGAGTCGTCGCGACGACCGGTATTATCGATGTATATATATATATATATATATACGCGACGACGACGAGGACGACGTCGATCTCGTTATAAGAAGAAGTCGGCGCCGGGAAATCGCGCGTGTGTATGTCGCGGAATGTTCGTCATCGGCAGCAGAAGTTATACCAGGCACTTCCATTCGCAGAGACATCGTCTCATCCTTTATATATATATATATATATATACGTCCTCTGTATCCGTATTACGGGCTTGGAATGTATCTTGGGAGGGAGGATTTTTTCGACGAATTTTTCTCTAATTACCGCCGTCGTCGTCGACTCTTAATATTCGCGGGGTGAAACGGAACTTCTACGTAGACCGTGTGCGTATCGCAGTAACTTTCTAAAAAAAAACTACCTATCAACGCAGTCTTTTAACTCGGTGTCTCGGCATACGCTCCGAGACATAGTCAAATAAAGCCGAAACCTTATAAATACTATACGAGAAAGACCCGAGTGAAAGGACGGCTGGAACAACCATCTCTTATCCGAGCTCGCGATTCCTTGGGTTTTGATGAATGAAATTCTCGGCTGCGGGTGGAGAGAGTCCGGAGTAGGGGAGAGCAAGTACTCAGACGGCGGTAGGGAGACCGAGGAGAACCGGTACGCGAATTCCCTTCTGAATGAAATCGATTCAGCTCGTGTGTATATACTTATACCTCCGATGCTCCATTCTTACTTCACTCTTAGGTCTTGTCTTATCTTTTTTTCTGCCGCGCGGGGGCACTCGTTTGAGTACACGCGCGCGGACTCGCCGCTTTTTATGCAATACACTTCGGATAATTCTGTCGTTCTTTTCTTGCCGCGGCTTTCCCGATAACGACGGATTTTATTATTCAATTAAAAGGCTAACTCTGCGGACAGCTGCTGGCACGTTTTATCGCTTTATATCGCGCTCTATGTATGTCTGTTCTCGATGAGCGGTATTTTTTGTCGGTTTCGGTGTATGCGAAGACTATATATATATATCGGGTCTTGATGGTCACGAATTTATTCTAATCCAGTATAGCTCTAAAGTAAATGGTAAATTAATGGAGGCAATAAACTTTCGAGTTATGCTATTATAAACTGACTACTACTAATTCGCACATAAGATTCGCGCTTTCTACCATACAAAAACATCACCCTCCGAAAGTTTTCACGAATTCAATATATACAATTATAACATCCTCCGCGCGACGTTCTCGTGTCACTCGACTCTGGTCGCTGCATGCGCAGAGACGCGTGGGTGGGTGTCGAGGAGGTATAGTACACACGTGCAGCATATACGTATACGTATATAACAAACCTCGGGCGCCGGTATTTTCGTTCCAACCCAATTCAGCAGTTCTAGAGTTACGCCGCGTTTTGTCGAAGGCGACGACGAGCTTTCCCAAAAATAAAATCTAGCGCGAGAGCGACGCGCTTATATATTCACCTCGCGCGAGTATATATCGCGCGAAATTGAATATGACAGCGATATTAGTCGCTTGGCGCGAGCCTTTTTTCCATCGAACCGAGACTCGCACTTTTCTTGGCTTTGTTTACGCGCCTCTCATGCGGGTCCTGCGATAAAAGTAGTCACGGTAGAGTGTATAATATAACGTAATACCGATCGCAACGGTAATATTGGAGGAGGAGAGTCGCGGAATAGGCGTAGAAAGGCGCGCTTTTGCCTGGCGAAAGGGGGTAAAGTAGGTGGAGAGAATGCGAGGGAAGGGGGCACCGAGACAACTCACCTCCGGCCAATCGACTGTGTCTTTTTCCCCCCGATGTGTATACGTATCTATATGTATATATATATATATACATATATACATAATGTTTGTCTTTTTGCTGCGCGTTTTATCGATTAATATCGATGACATATCTATAGATATTTTGACATTTATTTGGAACAATGAAACTACGTATACGCGTAGGTGACTTGAAGCTTTCTCTTCGCGTTATACATATACCGATTATTTTCTTTTCTTCTCTTTCGGGCATTTCTCGATTCCGACGAGCGTGTATTAATTATCTTCGCGTTTCGTAAACGACACAGGAAGCTGGCCATTGCGCTCTGGCTTTCTTATTCGAATAACACGCATATATACGAGGCTGTTAAACGTTTATAATCAGACCTGTTTTGCGTCGTGGTGCAGTAGTCTCGGCAAGATCTTGTACATACTCGCGTTGCTCAATTTTTGCGGATTATACGTGTGGAAATTTTTGCATCGGGGCGAAATCCAAGAGTTGAGCAATTTCGCGCGCTCTCTCTCTCAGTTTTGGTCTATTTATTCTTTCACTCTCGAGGATCTTTGATTTTCTCTCCTGGCATCAGCCGTGAATGCTAATGAAGTGTGTGTATATTATACGTACACTGCGCTTATACGAGCGGTTAAAAATGTCAATGCTAACGACAATTTACGCTCTTTTTTTATGAACTCCCGCGATGACTTTTACGAGCGCGTATACGCGCGGCGCAGACTATATATTTTTTCTGTTTTCAAAATAATATACACTATATCGAATCGGATGTACACAGCTCTATTCGAGGCGAAATGATGATCTCTTGTATTATGTGCGAGAGGGAGAGAGAGAACGTCCGTGAGATAGCAACAATGGCGCGAAAAGTGTTTCTTGGCTTCGTCGTAATAAGCGCAACAGAAACCAAGCTCCGAGGCGTGTTCTTTATTATATTCCTTATATGTCTAGCAGCAACCGCCCACTCGGTCTCACCATTTTCATTGACTGTTGGCTACATATATGTAATATGTTCGTGTGTGTATATGTATACATCCATGATCACTGAATATGCGTATAAGTGGATAATATTATAGTAGGCGCTTTCGAGTTTTTGAGTCTCGTAATCTTCGCGCCGTGCCCAAATTTTTTATATTGAAATTCCTTAAACATCGGCGATTTATTTATCTATTGTTTATATATTAGCAGTATTATACTTGAATTTCGTAATAATTTATAATTCTAAAAATGTATAACTAAAAATATGTTTTTATATTTTGGCCTCGTGTTATATCATTTTTTATATTATAAAATTTCGTCCGAATGATGTGTCGTTGTGTTTTGCATCATTTGCTCGTATACCCTGCCATCTCGTTTATTTAAATTAATTTTTCTATAGGCATCTGGTTCATCGACACTTTGTAGTTCATGTTTGTATAACGACATCAGCCTGAGATTCTTCTTAGAGTCTTTCAATATATAAATTACCGTTGATTCCAATGCTTCACATATCTATTTTCAATATTTCAGTACTTTTACCTTTCTCTCATACCCTGTTGGTAGTTTCATTGTGGTAGTCTGAGAATCCATTACGTTAAAGTCATTTATCAAGCTGAGTACGACTTTGTACAGCTTCCATTTAAGACGTATTTCTTCCAAGTAGCTTCTTTCAACATTGTGTTGAAACGTTCAGTGATCAATGAGGTGTTTCAATGTCAGTTGATAATTTAGTTGTATTTTTTATTTTAATTAATTAAGTTTGAAACTCATTATTTTTAAAATATTATTGTCCATTTTGTATGTTTGTATACAGTTAAAATTAAAGTGAACGTTTTAATGAAAATATACATAAAAGCCTGTAACTGGTACTTTATTCAAGCGCTAATTATGCGACTAATCTTTAAAATGCTACAATGCCATTCTAAAAATCCTCACTATAAACCCTTCTAAAATAATTCCAATCCATCCCGAAAACTAAAAAAAAAAGATCTTTCTACAACCAACTTACTCCTCTCCGCGATTCAAAAAAAAATCTCACGCCCTCGCCACACCCTTATGCAAAAACTACAAACAGCAAATATACGTATATATATATATAGCTTACACATGACATCCCACCGCGCATCGGAGCATCAGCCGGCGAGGCGCGGGAATGCCGTTTAAATATATACAGCTCAGGTTGGGCATCAGAGAGCGACGAGAGAGCATTGGTATATAACGATCAAGAAGAGGTGTCGGCCGCATGCGTGCCTATACAGTACAAGAGCCTCGTCGTCGCCGTCCTCGAGTTTTAGCGTCGCGCGCATCTCCCAATATGGAGCAATCTCAGATTTCCATTCGTCCAAATCGAGAATATCCGCCCGCGCAAGCGCTCACGCCTCCCGCGGTTTATATATACACTAATTCTTTCATAATAACTCCTATACCGTTGCTGTCTGTATATTGTATGTATATATATCGGGCAAAGTTGACGGCCGCGGAGGGATGTAAACTTCTGGTGTATCTATATATATATATTTTGAAAGTTAATTTGGACTTTCGGTGGGACGGATTATTTTTGTTTGGGATTTATGGAAAATTTTCACGTTCGTGCGGCTCGTGTATATAAGCGTCGATTTCGCTATATTAAGATGCCGTCGTTGGATTATCTTTTTCACGAGAATTTGTGTGAAATAAGAAAAATATAGACAATTGTTTATATCTTTGTTTTTTCATACTTATAAAGAAAACCATTAAACGCACTCTCCAACGAATCAAGCTCGATGAAAACGTCTTCCGATCAGCCGCGCTTCTCCCAAAAACCTTCCAAAACAAAAGCTCCACACTAATCAAGCCATCGCACATACGCAAAGTCGCGCGAGCCTCCCCGATATATCAATAATTTCGCGAATTCCCAATCCAAAAACTCAACTCGCTCACTATCTTCCTCTCGCGCAGCGAAGCACATCAGGTTCTCAAGTTACACCTCCCCGCTACTATACACACAGCGCTCGCTGCAAGCTTTCTTCCTTTTTAAGCTCATATTTCCAACTTCCAATTTGGTCGTCCGAAAATAAATCGGCGCGAGCGAGCCACGTGACTACAGAGATACACACAGAGGCGCGCACACAAGGTTCAAAATTCCACTTTCCCCACCCCCGCTCTATAGAGCGCGCGTAGCTTTTCGCGCGTCTATACGTGCGCGCGCGTTACGCCTCCTCCGGTCGCGCGCGCGCTCAGTCGTCGTCGCGGAGCGCGACGGATCGGGATATACTCGCCTTTCGATCGGAATCGCTGCTCGTGCGACATGTGCGGGACGAGGCTGCGGCGAGCGGTCGAGTCGTCGTGAAAGGGGTGAGAAAGACTGGGGGGTACATAGAGCTGCTGGATACATAGATGTTGTGCGCGATTTTAATACGACTGTGAGTGCTGCAGACTTGATGTTGCCGGAAAGCAAATTTCCCGTTACAGGTACCTAATATGTATATAAAATATTTCGGCGTGAACGATTAACCGATGTACTAATATTCGCGCACAGAGCAAAGTTCGATGTTAATTTTCGTGTCCGACCAGTGGAATATTATAACTGCCCGCGATCTTGTTACGCATTGGCACCGGCATCGCGCACTAATTCACGCGCTGCACTTGACAGCTCAATTACACGTCCGACAAAATTTCTTCGATTTATCGCACCGGCTCGACTACAATGAAAGGAATCTTTCTACCCGTATATCATCGCGCGCGATTTGAGAATAATATCGAATATATACTCGGTATCTGCACAGTGGATCGCGCTGTACCTATATAGTTATTTCTGAAATCACCGCGCGCATTCGGCGGCAATTCGCCGGGTGGCGTAATCCCAAATACGGAGTGAGAAATTTGAGAGAGAACCGAAAATAGTGGCGCTACGCCAACTCATCTAAAAATAGCCAAAAAATAAAATGTGTACTTACGCGCGAGCGCGCTCCCGCAGCCGCACACCGCGTTCATGCTATATACTGCATCAATCCGAGCTCGCACTCTGGCGCAGCGAGCAATTTAATCATCGCGGCGTCCACCCCCGCAGCTTCCTCGACCTCACGCTGTGTAGGACTGCCTTAATTGTGTCTTAATCGGGCAGTTTGTTGGGTGACACGCGGTTAAAAAAAGCTCCGGCCGTCGATGACAGCTTAGAGAGTAAATAAACGATTTTATCCGAGGGGCTTTTGCGAGTTCTCCGAAGTGTTGTTGTTCTCTCTTTCGAAAATGCCGTAATGCTATGTAACAATATCAAAAATATATACTTCTCGATTACGGCGACAAAAATTTTCTAACGAAAGCTCTCATGTCCGCTCTCCGCAGGGGGCATTATGCAAACTGAGGAAATCGTGCCCCGCGCACAGTCAACGGGGTTAGATGGGTCGTCCGTGTCGGATCCAACTGGAAGCCTCCTTCAACCGCAGCAGTCAAAGCAGTCATCGCCGCCGCCGATCCGATTCAGCCAACGCATCCAGTACCCTATTCCCAGTCTCCTCAACATGGCAGTGAAGCAGGAGCCCCAGGAGGAGGACGCCGAGCAGGGCAGGCAACCGAACGCGCTGAGGTGAATATAGACTGTTGTATGTAAATTTTCAGGCGTTCGGAAAGAAATACTCAGAGCCTCGTTTTCTCTCCCGTATAGCCCGCAAACGGAGATCGAAGATGCACAGTCGACCCCCGACGTTAGCTGCTTGGCGAATCACAAACGCCCCGAACAAGCTAGTCCCGAGTTCAACAATCAGGGCCCACAGACGCCTCAGCAGAATGGCTGCAAGAAACCGGCGAGGTGTGTATATAAGTATACTTATTATTGTTTTATCTTCGACAACTCTTAAAAATTGTGCGCGTTGACGCTCGTCGTTATTGCAGTCGCGGTCGCAGAAAGTCCCGCTGGAAGCTGAAATTTCACCACCAAGCCCTACCCCCGGAGTACCTTGATCACTACGAGGCAGCCTTGGCTCAGGAGGCCGCGCTGAACTCCAGCAGCGCAGCTCCGGTAGAGCCTCGGATCTCGAGCCCGGTACCGTCGACTCCGATGCCGGCGTTCACCCCGACCGTCAATCCCATGACCGACGTCCAGAGCTGGCTGCAGCGACTCGCCGCCATGCAGAACGAGATCTACGCCAATCCACTGCAAGCTCACCAATTGGCCCCGACAAGCCTCTGCCAGACGACGGCCGCCAGGAGGTCCGTCATCACCTCGACCCAGTCGACGCAGTCGCCGCATCCGTCCCACCCGGTCTTCGCTCATCATCCGCATCACCATCAACCTCAACATCAGCAACCGCTGCAACAGAGCCCGCCCAGCCACAGGAACAACGTCCAGGCCCAGCCCAGCCCCAGGCCGCCGATGAAGTACTCGGACCTGCCCTACATGGGCGAGATCACGCTGGACAACAGCAAGCCTAGGAGGGGCAGGAAGCCCAAAAAAGCCGACATCTGTCATCTGATCTACAAGAACTACGGCACCATCCTGCCCGGCACTCCTGGACTCGACGACAAGACGAAGCTGCCGATTACGAGGGACAAGATCGACATGGCCAAGGATGCCGCTCAACTTTCCACGCCCTACCAGCGGACCGACATCCAGAACAGGATCAGCAGTCTTCTGGAGAAGCGCTTGACCCAGGAGAGACGAGCTCTCGAGATATCGGTCGACAACGCCCGGGAGCAGGAGGAGCCGCTCAACCTCTGCATCAGGGACCTGAATCTCCTGAAGATCAGACTCAACGAGAAGCACAGCAGCGCCTACGGCTCTTGCTACTCCAAGAGCGAGGGATCCAGCGATGCCGAGGACGTCGAGTACCTGGGCGTTCCAGCTCGGACTCACTCGGTCGAGGCTGGAAACCAGACGGAAGTCAACGGCGATCTCCATGATACCGAGCTCAAGTCCATCAACCCCAACCACATGCACTACAGTAACGACGCCAACGAGATGAACGGCACCGACCTCGTCAACAACAACAACAACAATCACGAGCTGGGAGTCAAACCGAATCCCGGTCTTCTGTATTGGCCCAATGCCGGTGTCTTCATTCACCCGGTAACCCTGCAGTCCCAGTTCATGTACTACCAGAAGCTCGCTCGGGAAAAGGGTCTTGCGCCACCGCCGCTGCCGCCACCGCCGCCAGAGCAACCGTCCAAGGAGCAGCGCATCGTCCCCAAATCCATCTACTCGATGCTGGAGAGCCCGAAGACACCCGTACCACTACAGCCCGTGGTATCCCCCACCGAGACTCCGGTATCACTTGAGGCCAGCAGCGTACCCCAGACTCCGTCGCCCAGACCCAAGCGCAACTCCACGAGTCAGAGCGGCCAGTCGTCCAACCTGCAACCAATGAAGCGCAAACGCTCGGCCATCTTCATCCCACCGATGCCAACGGAGAACAACAACAACCCGGCGACCGAGGTCAGCATCTGCAAGTTCAAGTTCACCGGCGGCGCCAAGCCCACGCTCCAGGAGAAGAAGAGCCTGTCCGTCGACTCGGGCGGCAACTTCCGCTACTACAGCGGTACCGGCGACAAGAGCATGCGCGGCTACGAGTTCTTCCCCCGGGAAGCTCTTCAACAACCCGCCAACCAGGCCGGGGGCTCCTCGGCCGGAGCTTTTCTCACCGCGGCCGCCGAGAGGGCTCCCCAGACTACCTGTCCCAGACCCTGCAGCATCCAGGACGACAATCGACGGAAGCGCAAGACCAGGAAGAGCATCCAGAGGGAGAAACTCGAGCAGACCTTCAAGGAGAAGGGCTTCCTCATTCAGACGCAGCAGCTCGAGTCGGCAGAGGGCGCGACCTACTGCAAGTTCCGGCAGCTGCGCAAGTTCACCAGGTACCTCTTCAGGAGCTGGAAGGACTATCTGCCCGGTAACGTGCGCGAGTTGACGACGGACTCGGGAGAACCGATCGCCAGTCTTAAGGACGTCGAGCAGGACGGTAGCGAGGCTCTGGCGCCCGTCTCGCCTCTCGTGCCCGCTGTGCCGAACAACGTTGAGCTGCAGCAGGGCTTAATGGACAACTCGCCGCCAAGCTTACCGCTCAACTGATGGCGGGAAATTCAAATACGCGCTTCAGGGCCGAATCGACGTTTCGCGTGTAGAGCTCGCATTTATACCGTGTCTGCAGGTGTTTGTGATTACACCGCGCGCTCGTCTTCTTTAGTTTGTATTTGTATAATATAATCTGCCGTCGCTTATATCGTTATCGCGTACTTAATCACCGCCAGTTATACTGTATACCCTGTACATACTTACTTAAACAAGAGCAAACGCGCGAGAGTATCCGTTTGTTATTTACAATTGTATTTATGCTGTGCAGAGATACCGACGAGATTTCGGAGGAAAGTGTAAATTACGTACGCGTCGAAGTGATTGATGCGCTGCAGAACACGTGGACAGTGTCGAGGGATATATTATGTACATATAACGACACACAAGAGTGCATTTCACGAGAATAGACTTGAAAATGCCGTGGATACGTATTATCCGTCTCTTCCGTTGCGTAACAATACGTACCTATTTAACGTGTATAGCTTTGTGCCAAAGACAAGAGACTGCAGATTTTAAAGTTATAATATAATATACGATGGCGGGTGTATATACAGATGTGCTGCAGTAAAACGCTCATGACTGTACTGTGTAAATAAAAATATATATATATATATATATATACGCCATGTGTAACATACGAATATAATATATTATATAGTGTTATATACGCGCAGCGCTATTGACGCATCAATCGACTCTTTTTTTTTTTTTTTTTGTAAATATACGGTGCGATATTACAAGCGAGAAATCTTTGTTGCTTCTTTATTTTTCGAGCATATAACAGCCGCGGCATACGCTCGTGTTGTATAATAATATATGCATTTGCGACCGTGTATGCGTGCACCTATATTTTTAACGTAAATAATCGAGTGGCGATTTATAAAAGTGATATAACGTACATGAAATAAGACACGTACAATTGTCGCGTTATTATTATAGCTCGTAAAAAGCGCGGGACTATAATGTGCCGTAACTGCTAATTTTCAATTTCGTCTAACGAGAGATCTAGTCTTCTATTTGTACTTTGTTAAATTTTCATCGAATTATATCCCCTCGTATATAGCGATATCGTCAAAATTATCTGTATTATATATATATATATATATATATATATATATATATATCACGCACACCGTATTCAAAGTTTGTATATTTTTATACGTACAACAAAATATACGTCATAACTCATCGTTACACATCATTTTTTTTTCAAAATAAACGAGCCTCACGGCTCGACGGGACTATACTCAACGCACTACTGGTTTGCAATAAACTTTACTAATATTTGAAATCAGACGTTCGTTCATTACCGAACTTTCCTTCTATGCGAAAAATCCCAATATATATATTTAGACACGTGTGTTGGTTACATCCACAACATCGAGCCGTATATAAGTATATTATATACACACATGTACTGCACAAAGTGAGAGAGAGAGAAAGGAAGAGAGGATCCATGGGTCTCATTCATGCACATACGCCCATTCAAGCATCTCCTGTTCACCTTGAATGTTTCTTTTTTTTCATCGCCGCTTCGGGCCGCGCAGATAGCCATCTACAGTGTGTACGGGTCCGTTTATTACACGCATGTATATATATACCTATATATCTGAATATAATCCGGTCCATTCTTTTACCTCCTGTTAGAGCTCTCGCAACTCTTTTGCGCCGTTAATTTATTTTATCGAACACATATACGCGCACACACAATATGCTCAGCTTGCCGGAGATTCTATTCTGATTCAAAGACTCTATCGGTCGTTTTTAAATTATTATCCCGACTCTGCAGGCTTTACGGCTCTAGCGCTAGACAAAGCTGCACTTTCCAACACAATGAATAGCGTCATTATTTTGACACGGCGTCGAGCTATTTTTGCACGCGTATATACTCAAAGCTGCGAGATATGATGTATGAGACTGGTACACAATGGGCATTTTACTTGAAAAGTGTATATATATATATGTGTGTGTATGCACATGTATATATGAGAAACGATATAATGCGTCTACATAACAATAAAATTGACGCGTATCCGTGTCATGAAAATGAGCTTTTCTATATAGTTTCTATAAATACCGTGCGAACATCGCAGACGTGCAGTCAATCTTCGTAACATTAAACGAATAACTTTCAAACCGCGCCAGCGTATAAATCCCGAAATCAGTCCGTCTTTATTCTCTCAGCAGCGGTGGCGGTGTGTTATGATTAATAATAAAAAAAGGCAATTTCCTCTGCTCGTCCGGGCCAGCTTATAATATACAAGCAGTATAAAATGTGTTCCTCTTCGCGCTTGATACAATGACTGCAGGTTTCCTAATACGGCCTGTCGAACCCGGAGCTGCCTCTCCCCCCCGAAAAAAAGAGAGACAAAAGAGTTTCGGACGATGCTACACACGCGGAGCTGATGCAGCTGCGCGCGGATTTGCTCGCGACATGCGCGCGAAGACGAAGCGATCCATCGTCGTTATAAGCGAGGCTTTATTTTTCTTTGCTTTAGGCGACGGACACGCAATTATTTCCTCCCGATTCGTTGTTCCAATATTTTCGGCGATGCCGGTATGTAGACGGTTGGATTGAAAAACTTTCTGAACAATCGTTATTACAATAACGTACGCGGTCGATTCTAGAGTAAAGAATTTCTCGCGGGATGAAACTTTTATAAATCGAGGTTATTCAAAATATATTAATACACGATAGATAGCAGTTTATGGAAGAAAGCCTTATAAATATAGTAAAAAATCCGCGCCGAAGAAAAGAGATATACACGCATGCAGCGAAGCAAGGCCAGCCTCGAGACGCGTGCATATGTGTCCGGCGCAACATGCAGCGCTTGCCTCATGCATACATATATACCTATACCTCTATGCCGCAGTCTTTCTCTCTTTCGTTCGCTGCGGAGATGCAGATCTCGGCAGGCGATAGGTGTAGCGCCCGAGACAAATTGAACTTTTTCACCGGCGAACCTGTCTCTCTACGTCTACCTGTGTGTGTCCGTACGTAGGTACATACACGCATATATATATATATATATATATATATATATATATATATATATATATATACACGCGAGAGGGAGCGTGCAAACCTTTCTTTATGTATATACATCTCGCGGTTACATATACATACACCGGGAGAGTTCGTTCGCTGGGCAAGCCTTCGCTGTATATGTACATTCCTTTTTTTGTTCAAGGGGGAGCGGGAGGTTGTTCCAGAGACTGTCTTGTTTCGTCGATTGACAAGTCGAATATAAAGTTTCCTCTTTCCCCGATGGCTTTCGTTTTCGTTGTGTAATCTCGCTACTGGCGTTTGTTCGAGAGCTTTTGTAATTTCGAGCTAATTAAGAGGGTCATACCTGCGCTTATCAACACACCGAGAGGCCGCAGCCAATCAAATAAACCATCTCTCGCGCGTGCGGGAGCAAGAAAAGATTTTTAATTACGACGTGTATACAGCCGCCGCTGTGTTTCTTAATTCAATGCGTAAGCTCCATACCTAAATTTTTTCTCTTAAACATATACGCACACACACACACACATATACATATATACCTGAATGTACACAGCCGCAAAGCGCGCAAGAAAGAGACGCCACCGGAAATCGTAATTCCAGCGAGCGAGAGGCGCTGCTTTTTCAAGCTTCATTAACTTAGAAAACCGGTATATCGCGAGCTGTTATCCACGTGCCGCCGCGGCGCATTCGCGAGTCGACTGACAATTATAAAACCAGTGCAGCGCGTGTGTGTATAATACGTGAGGGAGAGGGACGACCGAAGGCAGGAAAAAAGTCGATGCGGCTTTTCCGCACGTGCCGAGATCGACAGCTCTCGTGTATTGAGTATTATACATCGAAAGAGACATTTCGCCAGAGAGTGTGCATAATGTATACGCGTTGACGGTCGGATTGTTTGTGTATCTATTGGGTGTATATCCTCGCCTATGAGAATTTTAATTATTATATACTCGTATCTCCGAGATGATAATCGCCCGAACGAATACGATCGTATATAAATACGAAATCATTGACTTCATTGAGAGTATGCACGTTTGCCGATTTCACGGCATACAATAACGATCGTATACGACTCGCGCAATGAACGATCTTTCCGAGTTTCGTAACTCGCGCGCGAACTGCGCGCATATATCTATACGCATTCGTCCCACGCGCTTTTCCATTTGCCCTTTTAATATGAATGCGTCTTTTATTATATGAGTGTACCTAGATAGACGAGAATGCGGTGAAGAATGAGCATAAACACGAGCTTTTCAAAGCGCTGTGACTCATTATATATTCCGCGCGCGCTTTTACAGAATCCGAGACGCGTCTTTTGCGCATATATAATTATACGCCGCGCTTCAGGTATGCAAGGATCGTTAACCCGATTGTTCACGTTAGTAATTCTCTATATGTATATGCATATAGTGGTGTGCGCTGGATTTTTTTACAACTTTTTATAGTTAAACAATAGAGCGCAGTATGGCGAGTATTATTCTGACGATGATGTATAAGATAATGTTATATTATACAGTGGTATGTATACGATGCAAATGTATCCGCATCGAGATTCCTATTTTATCAACGTCTGATCGGGTGCCTCATTATAGCGCTTGACGCATTCGATGTCAGAGCTCGCTAGCTACCGAAGTACAGCTCGATTTAATGCGGATTCCAGGGAACTGTTTTAACGACGCGTGCAATGTGTCATATATTTTCGCAATTCTGCGCGCAGTTACCGACGGATATCTTTTGACTATAAAGTATCGCTTCCTTCGTAAAACCATCGTAAATGAAGATAACACGCTGTGTGTGTAATAATTTATTTATAAAATATACTTATCGTTGTACAAAAAATCCTTCATTTTATAAATAATTTATTTTCAATATAATACATGCCTAACGTTGGTTCAATAATAAAAAAGAAATCGCTTCATTTATACAATAACAAAAAGTATTAATACACGCGGTTCTTCTTATATATATATATATACGTATACAGTATACAAGAATGGTAACGATCGCCGCTCGCATCACTGCAGCTTCTCCTTCAGTTTTCTCCGCCCGGCTCTGTGCAGCAACTTCCGGGCGCCGTAGACCAAGGCAAAGAATAACGCCAGGTAAAATAAAGCTACGTCCAAGGAGTAATACTGCCAAGTCCTCATGTGCCTGAAAAAGACGAAGCAAGAAAAAATCGCGTCGATGAGAACAATCGTCTCGAGAAACGCGTGACGCGGGTACATTATTTCTCTCTCTCTCTCACCTTGCGGTGCTCTTCAGATGCTCCGCACCTTTGTGCCGGGCCACATGCTCGACCCACCAAACCGCCAAATTCTTCGTGTCTACGGGAACGTCCTTCATCAAAGCGCTTCTCCTCTTGGCCGCCTCTCTGTAAGGATTGTTACCTCCTGCGGCCACCTTCATTATGTTTTCGCGCAGCTCGGTTATCGTCAGCGTGCCCAAATCCATGATGAGCGCGTAGCCCAGTTTCTCTGCAAAATCGTGGATAAATCTTCGATCAACGCGATTCCAAGGACCGAACAGCCCGCGCAGAACTCGAGAATATAACCCACCAGCCTGAGCGGCATTTCCGTCGTGGTCGCAGAAGACCGGAAGCACGAGGGTCGGCGATCCGTGGTAGGCAGCCTCGTGAAGCGACAACAGCCCACCGTGGGAGACGAACGCCCGGAGCTTCGGATGGCCGAGCAGCTCCTGCTGCGGCCACCAAGCGGCCGTCCTCACGTTGCTCGGGAGATTCTCGATCTTGCCGGCTTCCCACTTCCACACGACGTTGTAAGGCAGCGTCGAGAAGACCGCGATGAAGCTCTTGCGCAACGACTCCGGCATCCCCGACGCCTTCACCGACGAGCCCATCGACACGAATATGAAACCTGTGCGCGTTGAGATAATTAAAAAAAAAATAATTTTGCTTTATTTTCTTTGTATTCCGCGCGCGACTTACCCCGATTGAGGAACGTCTCCATTTCCGGACTGAGCTTGAGCGCTGGCCTGCAATGTATGCAGGCTATGTTGACGACGTTGGCCAAGTAAGGCACCGAGTCCGAGACCGAGTAGTGATTGTTCTGCAGCGTCAGTGGCACCTCGGCGACCAAATCTCTCACGTCCGGTACACCGTCGCCTGCGTGCAATATATCGATAGTCGCTCTTTTTTATAATATTAAATTATACACTGCAGACTCGCGAATATTCTCGCGGCACATCGACGCGCACACGAGATATAACAAGTGAGTATATATATATATAGATTTTTTTTTATTGCGCCTGCATATACTCACCGAGATATTTACGCAGAGTCGGCTGAACAAAGCCGGTTATCATGAGCCAGTGCATGACCTCGAGGGTCATTAAGTAGGCGACGTTCAAGATTCTCTGCGCGAAATTCATGTCCTGCGTCAGGGCTTTACCGAAGTACGGCCTTATTGCCCAGGGCGATGGGTTACCCTGTCGCGCGATCGAACCGTCGTACAGGGCCACCTGAAAACGTTGTATATTTTAATTACGACACATTACAGTGTGTGTGTATATATATATCGAGAGGTTCGCTGATGGGAATTTCTACTTTTGAAAGAAGACGTCTGTCTCGCGTTCGACAACTTTCTTCCGCGGCGTCGTTGTGTAACGCGACTTGTTAATTATTCATTTTGATCTGCTATTCCGAATATACTTCCCGATTCGATCTTTTATACGCATAATAGAGCTGCCGCGCGAGCGAGATTTCTCTATGAGCTTGAGATTCTTTTCCCTCTCTCTCTCTCTCTCTCTCTCTCTCTCTCGCTTCCTTACTTTTCCTTGCTAATATGTATTAGCGGCTCGTCATTTTCGCAAGGCGGTTATAAATACCTCTCGCAAGTTTATGACTCGGATTATTCAAATCGCGACGAGTTATTTCACGCGCGATGAAAATTCTTCTATAAATTCGTAATACATATAGGTATATAATCGAAACGCGCGAATTTCAAAAGTATGTAATCCCCTATAAGATAATACACACTAGAGTTACACAACGAAAATCAAATCTTCTCCAACACCCGACGGGTTCAATAACTCGGCACACCTATACCGCGCGAATAAATTAACATATCCGAAAATCCCAACGAAACACGTATTATATTTATTAGCAGCTCGCAGACGGGCGCACTCACCGTGTTCAGCATGATAGTCGGCAGCTGCTGGTCGTGCAAGATACCGAGAAGACACTCGGGATAAGCTCCGTCGATGACGACGACGTCCCAGTGCGCCCTGGGATTACCCTCCGGTCTCCGCACCTCCGACAGGGAGAACTCGTCCTTGAGCAGAGCCTCGCAAGCTTCCCAGCCGTAGCGCATGGCGTCCCAGGGCGACAAGGGCAGCTCGTTCCGAAATCGTGAACCTACGAGGTCCCATTCCGAGGTGTAGTTGCCGATGTAGCTCTGGAATATATATATATATATATATATATATATATATATATATATATATATATATATATATGTATGTATTGGTATTTTCAAAGAATATACGCGAGCGTCGCATTTTTATGTATCATCGTTCGTATGCAAAACCCGTACTTTTTGCACTTCCATATACCAAGATAATAATACCCGCAAATTGAAAATCACTTAACCTTCGCTCTATTGTATCTTTGTTTGAGCAGCTCCCGAGAACACTTTACACGTTTGTTCAGCCAGAAAAATAACGAAATTCTTTTAACCGCGACGACTCGACTTTGAATACTTATGTATATATACATGTACTCGCGTTCGCGTGCAGTAAACTTCGCAATATTATTTCGCTAATTTGTTGCTCATCCGCGTGTACGCAGACGCATTTCCGAGAGATATAACAAACAAATATCGACGCTCTCGCGGCATTCCAAATATTGTACAGCTAATATCGTTACATACGTACGTACACGTATGACGATCGCGACTGGTGCGTTTAAAAAACGAGTTGTGATCGACAGGTTTTTCAAAGGAACCGGAAAAATTGGAGGCCACACGACTCTTACAACGCAATTACCATCCGGACGATTAGGAGTAATAAAAGAAATCGTATAATGAGCGGATGATGTAAAAGTATACAAAGAGAGAGAGAGAGAGAGAGAGAGAGAGAGGGATAAATTCTCCTATGCGCGGATGCTTCAAAATTGAAGGTTGATATTATTGACTCGATAATTAGTAGGTTTAATATTGTTAGTTAAGTCAGGATCTAACATTAGCTGAGAAACGCAATCCTATTAATTTTAATTTTAAAAAGTTTACTATCAAATTAAACTTATCATGAAATAAAATAAATATAATACGAACCTCGAGCTGCGGCGACACGAGTTCCCTGAGTCCATTATTGGCCGCTGGACCGGTGAATCCACTCGCCAGAGTGACATTGTGTCCCCTTTGGGTCAAGGCGGCGCCAAGGGCGACGAAGGGCACGGTATGCGATCTCGTACCCCCCATAGTCGCCAAGAGCACCGAGTAACCACGGCCGCTCGCAATTATCATCGAAAGTACCAGCAACGATTTCGTCACCTCCATCGTCTCGCACTCTTATTTTCCTCGTATAAAATCTTGCGAAAATTCACTAAATATATCCAGCCGCACTGGAATATCACTCGCTCCTCACGTAGCCGACACTCGTATATCCGTGCGCGTACGCGCGCTCACTTCGAGGGCGTGCGAAAAGCGGGACTTTTTCGCCTCCTCTATATACACCTATATTCAGCGTGGAATCGGCTTCGTCCGCATCGGGCGAATATATAATGCCGCGGCAGAGCGTTCGCGCGCGCGTTATATATTTGCGCGAGTTCGGGCCACGGCAAAATTATATACGTACGCGCTTGTATTCTTCTGTTATTCAAATGCCGACGCGGCGCTGAGAGCTAATCGATTTCGCTTCGCTCGCGCGGAAATTTGAATGTCTAAAGAGCGCGGCGCGGGCCTCTTTCCGAATGATCGATGCTAGCTTATTATCATCTTCCGCGAAGTAAGACGCAGGTTCTGCCCACTGCTGCTGCTGCTGGCTACCGATACTAATTGCAGCTCTA